>JAJHTX010000006.1:1490162-2980324 GCA_032164295.1 Inonotus obliquus | reverse complement strand
TCTAAGCCTAACCCTAACCCTAACCCTAAGCCTAACCCTAAGCCTAAGCCTAACCCTAAGCCTAACCCCTAAGCCTAACCCTAAGCCTAACCCTAACCCTAAACCCTAAGCCTAACCCTAAGCCTAACCCTAACCCTAATCGAAAGAAAGATGGGGAGCTACGGTCTAAGTCTACAACTATTTATACCTTTTCCTCATGTTGTGGATGGACCACTTCCTACGCTCCGTAGTTCCTACTCTCGATCTGATTCGTTATTCTAGCTTCCAAACTCGTCTGGTATTCCTATTGTTCTGCTGCAGATTGACTCATCGACTGCGCACTGTGCAAGGCGATGACTCGGCGTTGACTCATCTTGACTTGAACTGAATTGAAACCTATGCTCGGGGTCGGCCTTGTGCTGCGCCCTGTGCATAGAGTGAGTCAGTGAGTGAGTCATTGAATGCATGTTCGTATGCCATTGGTTTTGCATGGCTGCGCCGTAGTTAAAGTTCGCTCGTCCGCAGTTGCTCGTGCATTTAAGGAATTCCATCGGGGTTCCGTTGTATAGCATCTGGGGCTATGAAGGCTGTGACTTGCTTGTCGCCTCGGGACTCTCGTTCGGGGCCGTCAAGTGTGATTCGACATCCGATATCATCGTGGGGAAACCAAGGTGGTTTAACGTATGTGCCTATGGCGATGAGTAGCCGTACACTTCGTCGAGTATCGTTCGAAGGTATTCTCCAGCCTAGGTATAGGTCTCCTTGTAGTCGAATAGCTTTGCAGTATGCCCATAGTTCCCTGAGTGTGTTTGCAACCCATGCCACTGTTATCGGTGATCGGCGGTTTGTAACATAGTCTGCACTGATCTCCACGAATGTGCTTGGGCACTCGAGTGCTAATATGTCGTGGATTCCTACTATTGTCCAGTGCGTCTTTGGTTGCATGCCTATTGCCGTATCCATTGCTATTGTTGACCTCGTGCGATTTCGAATGACCTCCGGGGGATTGTGGTATTCTCGATAAGCTGTTGCTCGTTTGCTGGACACATGATATGTCAACATGCCCGTTGCCTCCCGTAGTATTATCTTGTGTAGGTCTTCGATGATCTGTCGCACTCTTCTGCATTTATAGCAAGCCGTTGGAGGTTGCTGTACTTGCTGCATTGTTTGCGAAGGTTTAGTGTGATCGTCGGGATTAGCGTTGCTAGCCGATGCTTCTTGATCGTCGGCTTCGGATTGTATTAGCCGTGCGTGTTCTTCGCTTCTCGCTGTCGATCCTGATCGTCTCCGGCCAGTGAAATTAACCGGTCCTATCCAGGGTAGTTTCGATCGGCGTTCCTAATTGAATCAAAATTTCAGCACAATCCTTTCATTCTCTCTCATTGAAGGTTTCAAGAGATTGGTGTGAGGCTGATAAATGTGAGGATGATTGTTGATTGGAAGATTGAGTGATAGGAGTAGATGCAGGATGAGAGTGAGTCTGGGCTGAAAAGACCATTTCTTGATCTAGTATTGTTGGACTTGCAAGAGCTTGACAGGATGGGACAGATGATAGAACATCTGAATAAAGAAAACCACAACTGCTTTTAATAAAATCATCTTATAAAATTACAGCATATCTGACTCACCTGAAACTGACATCTCATCCAGCCTTTCTACTTCCATTCCTACTCCTCCTTCATGAACCTTTTTCCAATGATCCAAAAAGGTATCCTTGTTTGCATGAGAGAAGTTGCATCCTTCTTGAGAACAGTTGAGAGATCCAAGCTGCCCAGCAGATCTATAAATAGTCTGACATGTACCATCTAGCAGATTAGAATTAGAAAGAAATAAGTAAATCTATCTGACTTGGAAGAGAGAGAAATTTACATACTTGAAGAGATTAGATTTAGCTTAAGTCCATAGTACTTTCTTTTATGAGTACTGAGAGATTTAGAAGTAGAAAAAGTCTGTTGAGACATGCTGCAGCTTTGAATGGAGCAGGTCAGTCTAAAAAACAGACAAGAGAGAGTTAGTCAATATTTATTTATTTTAGAAATAATAGAAACTTTATTAACCTTGGTTTTGACTGAGCAGACATTGTTCTTGATAATGAGCAAGAGATAACAGTCTGAGTGTGTCTGAGATAGTGAGTATGAGAGGTAAACAGGAGGAGTAGAGTGGGGTGAAATTTTCAGTTTCAGTAACAAAGTCACATTGGGATAGTAACAAAGTCACATTGGGGAGGAGAGATCATACTAAGAAGATCTAGACTATTCTTACTAATAAGGAGGTTCCAAGACTGATGGGGGGGGGGGGGGGGGAGGGACCCCATCATCTTGGCTGATGGGTGGAGGTGAGTCTAGCATAGCTTTGGGTCCTTTCCTTTTTGGGACCCTCCTCCCATCAGACTATTTCTTTTTTAGGAGGGACCCCAACACTCTTGGCTGATGGGGGGGTCCAGCTTTCCCACACAGAGAATGGCCCCCAGCACAAGAACCGATGGTCAGAATTGGGCGAGAGAGGTACCGTTGGAAAGGCAAACCTAGGGGCTTTCCCATGGAGAGAAGAACCCAAAAGTTCCCGCGGGCGGAATCTTGACCAAGATTCCAGCAGGAATATATATACAGTCACTCTTGACCTGCTCGACTCCATGGGAACGACAACAAGTCCGATGATAGTTTCCTCGGTAGTTACGCTACAAGAGCGAATGGCAGTGCCGAGAAAACAAAGTGCTTGGCTGACTAGACGACATCCACCACCGAGAATAGAGCACGGGCGACTGTCTCAACGGAACCCAAGCCTGTTAACAGTTCAGGATATCGATGTGCGTACGCCTTGGCAAGCTCGAAGATGTGGGACGGCATGCTGGGCATAGTTTCGTCCGTATCTATCTGTAGCTTGGGTGGATTCAATACATGTCATCCACTGCATGAAAGAAGTTGGCATGTGTGTCCTTGAGAGCTGCGGGGGGATCTGTGCAAATGCTCCTTTGCCGCCGAGGGGCGGTGCAGGGTAATTGGCACCATGTGATAGAGGTGCCCCACTTAGCTGGGGGCCCCCCAGCTTATATCATTCACCTGGGGTCAGATTGCTAGAAAATATATATATAGAGAGAGAGCATCCTAAACAAAGGATGGATCATATCACCTTTTCTCGCATTATCCATTGCCTCCGGACTACATCCAAGTGCTAATTCCACTGGAACATTTCAGCACCACAATCGAAACAGTACAGATTGCTGTACACTAATGTAGTTTAGAGATTCTTGATGGCGAAACTGCAGCACTAATCAATCATTTATAGACAAAACGTACGCTCGCATGGGCACATGAAGATATGAGTACCGAAATCGAAAGGGCAAGATGAAAGTGTACAGAGAAAACGAAGAGGAATAATGATTCTGAAAGAAAATATCAGACAACAGACAGGCAATCAACGAGCTATCTCGGTTCGGGCACAAAATGCCAAGGGGATATAGGAAGGGAGAAATTAAATATTTAAGCATCAAGAAATCCGTAAGGTTCACGATAACCAAGTTTGAGTCGAACAAGTCGCAATTCGTAGGAGGCAACGACAGGTGGAACGTGAAATACCGTCAGGAAACCGTTCAAGTCATAGGGTAATAATGTATACTTCGTGCCACGGATAAACAATCAGTAGATAATTTGTCCGGGGAAATTTACGTTGCGCGGCCGATCACACTGCCTAATCCCAGTCAATATGGAGCCCCCCTGGAACCGGACTGGCTTGTCCAATGCCGCGCTCCGCTTCTCGACGCAGCCATCTAAGCGCGCGTTTATCTTCCTGGATTGATGGTTCTAATAGCCGCAGACAGAGTTTGTTATGTTCCTGAAGATAATGTATGTTGAGGACCCTCCTCTCCACAAAATGGCCCCGATCTCACCTTAATCCAAGCAATCTCCTCTTTCGAAAGCATAGACTCCCTGACCATTTTCGTTTGAATTGGAACGACAGTGAGGCGGTCAAACCCGAGCCAGATCTGGCCAGGAGCATCATGTCTGGTCTATTGATGAGCGGTAAGAAACATGATAACAAACATCTAGGTAACTCAATTTACCTTGATTTTCTTTACCAATAGCGCTGACTCAACGCGCATACCCCATTTGCCGTCGGCATCTATTCCACACCGATCATTAGTTGCAGTTGCCGAAGTTGATGCGAAGCTACATTACTCACAATATCCGGGTTCATTCGTCAATACATGTCCTGGTACAAGCGGCACATCAGAGCTGAAGCCCTGTGGGCCTTCGTGGACATTCAGAAAAGAGCCGAATCCGTGACCTGTACCATGCTAGACCCATGTTAATAATTGAACTGTCATGAATCAAAATAACGCAACTCACCAGGTAGTTGAGACCCTCCTTCCATAGCGCATTACGAGCAAGAACATCCAACTGTCGGCCACTTGTGCCTTGAGGAAAGATGGCACTGTCGATGGCGATGTGACCTTGAAGGACGCGAGTGTATGCCTCGCTCTGCTCCGCAGTCGGTCGACCGAAATGCATAGTGCGAGTGCAGTCGATTGTTCCATCTCTATACTGTGCGCCAGAGTCACTATATAATACGTGCTTAGTGAGGTAGGGGAATCACGACAGCGGGAAGACTTACTTCAGATACGGAGTATCACGGTCGATAAATGGAGCACGAGACTTGGTCGGTTTGTAATGCGGGAGGGCCGCATTCGGACCTGTCGCACTTATAGGCTCGTAAGATAATCCTTCGTAGAATTCGTTCTTACGGCGATACTCCGTCAGACGCTGTGCGGCTTCATATTCCGTTATCTCATAACCCTTTGCTAGTTTATCCTCTAACCAGGCGAGCCAGCGGACGAAGCTTGCGCCATCACGGAGATATGCCCTGCGCAGCCCCTCAATTTCGGTTTCATTCTTAATCGCCTTCATCTCTTCTACGTGAGATGGTGACGGGGAGATCGTGTAACGGAAGTGGGTGAGAAGTAGCGAGATTGCATAACTAGTGTCATCGGAGATGAGCACCTTACCCTGACCCCACGGCGCACGACGTAAGAAAGACCATATCTCGTTGTAGTCTTTCGGCTCGACCTGCAGGCTCGCAAGGTGACTGCGCACATCGTCAGTGAGCTTGGCGAGCTCGACAAAAAGAGTTGCACTCTCTAGGCCGACAAAAAGGTATGCATGGAAGACCGGATTGTATGGAATGTCGTGCCCACGCAGATTGAGTAACCATGCGATATTAGACAGACTGGCTACGAGTGTTGCTACGTGCTTTTGAGCATCCGTAGGAGGACCTGGTTTGGCATAACTAGGCTTCGCTGGCGGTTGATCGATGATCCATTGACGCAAAGCAGCGAGCTTTGACTGAGCATCTCGGCCCGCAAACTTTCGGGATTGGATAAAAACGGGATCTTTCGATCGGGGTGGTTTGCTCTTCCACACAAGGTCAATGAGGTTTTGGGACGGAAAGACGAGCTTCGCGCCAAGACGAGAGACGGCCGTGTTCAGAGCGGACGCTTTAGCCCAGCTGACCATGCGTGCATCAAGGCCAATTCGGATACCTTCTTGGACCCGTGAAAGAAGGAAGGTCTGCCAGTCCCGAAAGCCGTCGACAATCGGAGCTCTGATAAGATTCCAGTTACTGTCGAGTTCATCCTCTGCCTGGAGCCAGTAGCGAGAATCTGTGACGAGATAGGAACTATTCCTCGATATAATGGCCACTCCAGCAGAACCTGTGAAGCTTTAATCAAGTGATGAGCACCCAGTTCGCGCGCGCAGAGCAGGATGCAAAACCCTTACCCAGAGATGAACTCGCGACGCTTATCGCAATTGGCGACATACTCAGAGCCATGTGCGTCCTCGCTTGGGACGACACTGCGGGAAAACCAAAGCTGTAAGAATATGGAATATAGCAATAAACTCAAGGACGCACTAGTAATCAAGGTTTTCCTTGGTCATTAGTGCTCTCAACTCGAGCAGCCTCTGAGTTGTGTCCACCTTTTCCTTTGGCTCCTCGACGTCGTTTATTTTTCGCTCTAATGCAGATCCGACGAGGGTACTCTGTGAGTCAGCTGGCGAGAATGTGGGACGACGCTGGTGGGAGAACCGGCTTCCACCTGATCCGAGCGTTTGTCCGGACTGTCCGGACTGGCCTGACTGGCGTGATTGGCTTGACGAACCCGACTTGCCAGAGCCCTTTGAGCTCTGGGTGTTTGAACGTTTCGGCGGAACGATGGGCGGGGTACGAGAAGAAGAGGACGTGCGAGGGGACGTGCGAGGGGATGTATCGGGAATTGGCGACAGTCGGGAACGAATGGGCTTTTCATTTGGAGAGACAAGTGAGAACTCAGAGGTGTTCGCAGAGCGGTTAGCATAGGGAGTGCCGGTGCCAGCGCCAGCGCCGGTACCAGTCGTAGTAGCTGCAGCTGCACCAGACGAAAGTGAGTTTTTGCGAGTCAGGAAACCTCTTTTCCCGCCAAGTTCCTTTTCCCTTTGTCGACCTAGGCCCCAGCCGAAGCCCCAGCCTAGTTTCCGCGGCTGAGGTGGGGGTGGACTGGATGTTCGGGCAGAAGGGAGATGATTGTAGGACTCGGAGTCCGACTTGAAAGTGAGTTCTTCAGCTTTGCCGGTGCTGGTGACGGTCGCCGTGGAGGAGTAGGATCCCTGACGAGCGAGGTCGAGGGACTCGGCCGATCTTGAACGAGAGAGCGTGCGGGAGGAAGTAGAAGAAGGACGGTAAGGGTAGGAATCCCTGCGAGTTGTTGACCATGCCGAACCCTTCTCTGAGAACGTACGGGATGGGGAGAGCGGTCTTGGTTTCTTATTGCCGAATGGGAGACAGAAAGGCGGCGGCGGTGGTGGTGGAGGAGGAGGAGGAGGAGGGGCCATGGATGAAGGTGGAAGAGATTGTGATGGTCTTGGGAAAAGACCTCGCTCGTCCTCGTCCTCGAGGAGGGACGGGCACGAGAGCAGAGAAAGAATAATATATTGCTGACTAAGCGACAAAGCTTACTTTCTAAAAGGGGCTATGCCCCTAAACGTATCTTTGTAAGCACAAAGATTACCAAACCACTCCTACGGTAACTTCCGTTATTTAAAGATTACATAACCGGTAGCTGTTGCTCTCTCCTCCAGCTACGCAAACCGAAGTTCAACCAGTACTCTGAAAAGACGTTGTAGAATATGTTTCGATAAAGTTGCATATAATCGATAATCCTTGCAATAAAGAGAAGTCAACATTGATTCTCGAAACTGTGGGAAATCGGTCACACGATTCATCCTATTCGCGCCGCATACCGTCACCGCCATCGTTACCGCGTTATATAACCTGGCGCAGACTCATTACCTCTCTGCTCTTCCGTTCACCATCATGACTCGTACAAAACGTGCAAACTTCCCTCGCGCAATCATCAGGGACAGGTCTCTCTCAAAATCTGGCTATGACAAGTCCCTCCTCAAGGGTGGCGCAGGTCAGCACAACTGGGGCTCAGTGTACGTCCAATTCATCTTCATCTCGCCTAGTAGCCATTACTCAGCCCATCTCTCAGCCGTGATGAGCTTGAGTTAGAACGTGAGGCACTCGACGATGCAGAACTCGACGACGAGAATATCACAGACGTGGCCTCGGACGTCAATGCACCAGTCCGTCCTGCTACTATTGGTTCTCAGACTTCCTCGCCTCCACAAAGCCCAGAGGAGATGGAGAAAGCGCGCGAGGTTCGTGCAAATGGTCTCAACGAGGATGGTTCGTCCTCTTTCTCGCTTGGTATCAGCATTCGGCGTAACTGTATGCTAACCTAACTCCTCTCAGCCGATCTCGCATCCATTGCGCGCACCTCTGCGGCTGTCAGCACAAGCCCAAAGGCGCCCTCTCTCGAAATCACCCGTGACGCTGATGTATGTCATATGGCTATGCTACTTTTTGGTTCTTCTCTGATGACTCTACCCCCCAAATGCAGAGTCGCAATGTCCCTTAATTGCAGCCGTAAAGAGTCGCATTTAGTCAAGAAACTCTGCTAAATCGCAAATTCAATCGTCATGTACTTGTATCGCCGTAGTTGACATGCTAAATCCGGATCTAGCGTTTCTCCGCACTTGTGAACGCAAGTTCAGGTCACTTCTATCTTCGCCATTTGCGCATACGTCGGCCTCTCCAGGCTGGTCCTGATTCCTCCTACATCCACCCACTCCGTGTCGCTGGATACATCTCCCTCGTACCCGAAGGTCGTATCCATTGACTCCGCCTCTTCCGGGTCCATCAAAGAATATCCGTCAGTGTCGACGCGGAATAATTCAATGTCTTCCTGAAAGGCTAGCAGATCTTCATTCAATTCAACAGCTCCTTGTGAGATCTCCACTGCTGCTAAAGAGAGGCTGAGAGCCTTTGCGAGCTGCATTTCAAATGAGTTGTCCTCGTTCTCTTCTAGGTCGTATTTTGCTTCGTGTGGTGACTCTAAGAAGATAGAAATCGGACATCAACAGACATCGTTGCGAAGCCTGCATCATATGGGCTTACCCTGTGTTGTGTCATCAGCACAAACGTCTTCGTCATACCCCTGCAGAGCCCCAAAGTCTACTTCTTTCTCCAACCACGCAAGTAATCGCGGACGCTCCTCCCATACGGCCCCGTAGTTTCGTCCAGGACAGGACTCGTGACCCGAAGCGGTACCCCAGCCTTTCGAAGTCTTCCACGGCTTGGTATAGCGGCCAAACTTGCTATTGCGATAATCTCTCTGCGAGTGGTCTCTCTGTAAGACCGTCGGCTTGCACGGAAATCGCGGATAAACATACCCTGGCAAAGACCTTTTGCCGTTCCTTGTAGGCACCACGCAGGTCTTTGTGGTCATCGATGCGTAGCGACATTCTTCCTTTTCTCCAATGGCCTTTGAGCTTTGAAATTTGGAAGTACTGAATCAGATACTACAAAGTAATCTTAACGTTGATTTTATATGCAATTTGGAGGTCGAGTCACCTCGGAACCGCACCAATCCAATTTACAGTGTTATTGACTCATGCGCATACATACATTTCGAGTCATTGCGGCTCTCGCCCGTGCCGACGGGGTGCCAGCCAGACTATAGCCGGTAACAAAGCAGTATTTTCCTTATCCGAGCCTGAATCGTTGCCTGCTGCTTGCAGTGGGGCACTGGCCCACGGTTAGGTGAGTGACTGCAATCGCGTCTGTTCGCACACCAACAGATCGAGTCAAATGCAAAGATGCGGGGTTAGTATTCAACCAGCTAGTCATTCATTGTGACCTTCTAAGTGGCACAGAACAACTTAGAACTGAGCACCTAGCTATATTACCAATTACGCAGCACATAAAATTTTAAAAAATGAATGAATTGTCATCACGTGACCAAAGCGTCTTCGTCACGTGAATCTTGAGCAAAATTCCCCCTCCCCCTCGTTTCATCATTGATACATACAACGACGAGCTGCTCCTGCTTCAAGTCGTAGCCATGTTGGCAACAAAGGGCCTCAAGGCCATCTCTCCTGTACCGACTTCATCGGATTTCCTCGATATTGTTCTCAGTAAAACTCAACGGAAGACCCCAACAGTGAGCTCAAGTCCACTGTCGCTCAGGGGAAGCACTGACCTGTGCAACTACTCC
Source organism: Inonotus obliquus (assembly GCA_032164295.1). Taxonomy (NCBI): domain Eukaryota; kingdom Fungi; phylum Basidiomycota; class Agaricomycetes; order Hymenochaetales; family Hymenochaetaceae; genus Inonotus; species Inonotus obliquus. The sequence goes on along the minus strand of JAJHTX010000006.1, from coordinate 2,970,756 downwards.
GTTCATGTTCTACATAGGTCATACACAAAAATTTCAAGATCAGCCGCATACGCAACTTCTACATGCGCAAGGTCAAGTTCACTCAGGATTCCTTTGATGAGAAGCTTGGGGCAATTTTGAGCGAATTCCCTATTCTTGACGTACGTCCTTCCTTCACCCAATACGCCTGTCTTGATTTGACTTTGATCCTGCAGGATTTGCATCCTTTCATCGCCTCACTTATGAACGTCCTGTATGATAAAAACCATTACAAGCTCGCTCTCGGTCAGCTCCGAACCTGTAGGCATCTCATCGACCAGGTCGCAAAGGATTACGTCCGCCTATTGAAATTTGGAGACAGTCTGTACCGATGCAAGCAACTCAAGCGTGCAGCTCTCGGTCGAATGGCGACGATAATGCGTCGGCAGAAAGATCCGCTCGCGTATCTCGAGCAGGTTCGCCAACATCTTTCGCGTCTCCCTGCGATCGATCCAAACACCCGGACACTCCTCCTTTGCGGCTATCCGAATGTTGGCAAGTCGTCTTTCCTGAACAAGGTCACTCGCGCAGACGTTGACGTGCAACCGTATGCATTCACGACCAAATCACTTTTCGTCGGTCATCTCGATTACAAGTATCTCCGTTGGCAAGTTATTGATACTCCAGGAATCCTCGATCACCCTCTAGAAGACATGAATACGATTGAAATGCAGAGCATTACCGCTCTAGCTCACCTCAAAGCGTGTGTGCTTTATTTCATCGACGTCAGCGAACAATGCGGGTACTCCATTCAAGCCCAATGCAGCCTTTTTCAATCCGTTAAACCGTTGTTCAGCGGCAAGCCAGTCCTTCTGGTTGTGAACAAAACGGATATATGCCGTCTCGAGGATCTGTCTCCTGAGCTACGTGGACTTGTAGATGAGATCGTGAACTCGGAAGGCGTTCAATGTATTCAGGTGTCATGCTATTCTGAAGAAGGGGTAATGGACCTCAAAAACACGGCATGTGACGCTCTACTGGCACACCGCGTAGACACGAAGCTGAAAGGCAGCAAGATCGACACGATTGTCAACCGGATACACGTTGCGCAACCGAAGCCCAGGGACGATATCGAGAGAAAGCCATTCATTCCAGAGGCAGTGCTATCCAAGAAGAAATACGATAAAAATGATCCTGGACGCCGTCCGCTTGAGAAAGATATTGAAAATGCTGAGGGTGGTCCAGGTGTCTATCCCATTAATCTCAGGAGTACGTACCTCCCTAAGTATGCGTGGAGCGGTCTTTAACGTTCACTATTCACAGAGAACTACCTTTTGGAAAGTGATGAATGGAAGTCCGACACGATTCCGGAAATCATGGATGGCAAGAACGTGGCCGATTTCATTGATCCAGATATTGAGGAAAGGCTCGAAGCACTTGAGCGTGAAGAGGATAGGTTGGCAGCTGAGGGCTTCTACGATGAAAATTCAGATCTTGAACTGGGTTCGGAGGATGAGCGTGAGGCTGAAGGACTGCGGGTAGCTCATCAAAAGAGGCAAGAATCTCAGGCGATAAAGAAATCAATGAAGAACGGTGCTCGCCTGCCGCGAACTGCAGGCTTGCGGTCTCTGAGTGAGCTGTCTGATGGCCTAACGAAGGCGGGTTATGACCCAAGCCGTATTCGAGCGCGTGCGGAGTTGGTTGCGAAGGCTCAAGGATTGAAGCGGAAACGCATGGAAGAGTCGCAAATGGACGTAGATGAGGACAAGGATGGAGATGAGAGTGGTGAAGGGGTGGACTGGATGGACGTGGATGGAGAGGAGACGACACCGCAGAAGCGAGCAAAGACAAACTCAGGTTCTGTCGGGTTGCACAGCAGGGCACCTCGGAAAAACAGGCAGCTTGCTGGTTTACGTGATGATGAGGTTCGCCTTGTTCTCGCTTTTCATATGTTTGTCTCATTTCGCATTGAGTACAGCAGGCAGCGAAAGCTGTTAAACTACGCAATCTTGGTCAGCGTGAGCGTAACTACCAGGCAAAGGCAGGGGAGGCTGACCGTGCCATTAAAACGAGGATGGTAAGCTGTAAATATGATTCTCCGACTGTGCTTTGAAGACTGACCTCCGGATGCTGCAGCCAAAATACTTGTACTCGGGCAAGCGGAAACTGGGCAAAACGAACAGGCGGTGACACTCAGGCTTGTATTTTCATTCACATGTTGTATTTTCATAAGCTGCGAGTTTTGGTCCATGCTATGTATCTTTGCAGACGCTTATACGCTAGCCAGCAGCATCCTCTAAAACATCCCTTACCAGGGATGGGGAAAGCAGTCAAAGATTTATATACACCGATTCCGTCATTCCTTGCCTTCAATCACACAGACTTTCTGCCACCGAACCGCTACATGTATATTCCTCGCCCGGAGCTGGTACTAGAGAACCTCTAGGGTGATCCGCGCAAATTCATGACGTTAACGTGGAACTATCCGATATTTTGAAATCGCTTCCCTACCGGAAATGCAACAGTGCCCAGCTGAAATTTTGTCATGCTTATTTCCAACAAGGAGTGGACCAGGCCATACTTATGAGTATAAATCATCCACGGTATTGCAATGAAGCTCTCTGTGTGGAAGGCCGGTTTCTGCTTCTGAACACTAATGGGGTACACGCAAGGAGGAGGCTTAGACACCTGACAAAGCTCGGATCATGCAAATAACCTACCCCACATCCTCATGATCATTACTCCCCTATGCGATCTATGATCATCTCCACCCTTGGGGTATGAGTCCCTTGCACTTCCGAACTCGAAACTACTGCATTTTGTATAGGTTGTCGCGCGTCGACCGACATCGACGACGTCATATGAAATGCGAGGTAAAGTTGCTAGCGGTGCTCGGTCGGCAACCATTCTCCGCTCATCAACTCGTCCACATGGCCCACAAGCTCACTGGCAGCGCGTCTACAAATAAGTGGCCCTTGCCAAAGCAACGAATGCTAGAGTCAGGATCGCGCGGGCGAAGTAAACACGGCGACGAACGAAACTATCAGTAGGCACTTCCGACGAGCATCCACCAGATACTCACATTCATCTTCTCTTAGTCCTGCTGCAATAGAACTTATTCGAAAATCAGTGCAGAGAAGACACTTATGAGGGTCTACTGCGGCTGACATTTCGTGTCAGCTTCTCCCTGAGTGAAAAATTCGCAGATTGACGCACTGATGGGTCAATCCTTCTTTCCGGCGATTAGATACAAACTTCGCAAGAAAGTGCTGGCACAGACGATGGGACAATCGCGTTAGCATCGACCCAAGTTCCGGAAGGCATCCACTCTCCGCCAGTGACCTCATCCGTTTTTGCAGCTCCAGTTGGCTCATCCAATTGCCCAGGTGCTCCCCACCTCCAGTTCATTTCCGGCCGCCCGAACGCAACCGTTTCTAGTCCTGCAGACCCTGTCAGCGGCGTCCTTTCTTGTTTCGTCGACGCCGGTTCTCCTTGCGTCCCAATGTGTGAAGCTACCACACTGTATAAGAGCTATTTTGTTGCGCGGTCAGAAACAATCTATCCCTGGTAGTGCCCTTTTCTACTTTAACATTCAGTTTTCCTCGAGGTACTGGTGAAAAGCAGGGGTATCCCGTTCGGTTGTAAGAAGCTGAACATCGCGAGTGAAGTCGACTTCCCTTCTCGGTGCTTACGATTATTTTGCAGTGTGCGACGTGCAATTGGCAGAGCATGGTAGGCAACCGAGAACATGACGGAAAGGTTCAGAAAGGTGAAGGCGAAGCTTCCGTTAGTTGATCAGGGTCGCTGAGACCGTCCCGGTGCCAAAATCAGCTTTCCTTAGTCCGAGTCCCAAAAACGTTAAGCAGCCTATAACTCGCCTTTCCCTCACCTCGTTGTTGACGATGAGTCTGTTGGCTTGTTACCTTGCCAACGTCAATTGTCCGTCCTGAGCGAATACCGGAATGATCCGGATTCGCAGGAAAGCATATTGCTGGCCGAGTAAAGCGTTTTTAATGTCCTTTTTTATGATTCGGATCTCGTTGTGGGTCTCGCGACTTTTTACCTGACTGGTGATTACAGGTGATTACGTGATGTGAGGTAAGTACTCCAACACACTATCCAAGAATTTTGCCAGTGAACAGCCTTGAGCCAAGGGACGACCAAGCATTCCACAGAGACTAACTTTGAAAGGATAATAGACTGACGTCAATGCGGGGCCCTTTGCTAGTGGAACCATTGGAACTGTAAGTATAAAAGTCTCCCAGCCCGCTCTATTTCATTCTCATCTCGCAGCTTCTCCTCCTGCTCCCTGCAGTAAGGTGGGTTGATTATCCCGCTTCTGCATAGAATGCATTTTAATGTATTGCTTTTCAGCTTTTGCAACATCCGATTTTGCCATGCCACTCCTAAAGCATAAGAACCATCCTCCCGAACATCCCCCTGAGCAGACGCCGGTTGAGCATCCGCCCGAAGCACGCGATGATACCCCTAAGCGTAAAGGATCTCTTTTCTCGTGGCGTCGTCATTCGTCCTCTTCAGATGACATGCGAATGAACCCGTCGTCGACTAACCACGACGCGGGAAAGCACAGTACTCATGACACCCACAACTACGATGGACACTCCCACAAAAGAGGAGGCATATTCTCTCATAGACAGGCCAGTTCGTCCTCTGATGAGACAAGTCGTGGAAGCAATCGTTTCGGTGGAAAGACTCACCGGCTTAATGATCCATCAATCATTGCCGCCCGTCAAAAGGTATCCGAGGCCGAGGAAGCAGAACGCCATGCAGACCAGGCCCTAGTTGAGGCACGCGCTTCAGTTCGCGCTGCAAGGGAACATGTCAAGAATCTCGAGCATGAGATTGAAGAAGAGTAAGTCTTTCCTTCTGTCTATAATTAATTGCATCCTGATCATGTCGTAGGTCCCGACTTCACAAGCTAAAGGAGAAGGAAGCGAAGCAAGTCAGGAAGTCTATCAAGGGTTTGGGCAGATACGATTAGGCGGTAAACTCACTACTCGTTCTTTATAAATCGATTCGAAATTCCGGCATGTATCTTAACATTGTCTGTTTATTTTGTCCCCGTTATATACCCGATTATCAGTTCATTTTTTTCACGGCTTACCGTCACCTTCGTTGACACAACTGGTCAAATGCATGTACAACATTATAAGTTGTTCTCAATAAGCTCGAGTCCAAGTTCGGTATAAGATGGAACACGTGATGGATGCTTTGTAATTCAATACCAATTCTGCATTTTTACGTGGCTCGTGCCTCCGACTTTGAATTTACTAGTACTAGTAAAACTTTCAGTTCTTATGGCCGTGGGACTGGTTCAACATCTTCCCTCTCGCCCTTCCTCCTACTTGAACTGCGATCTCGTCAAGTCTGGCCATGTTCTTCACTTCACCTCGCTCTCCACTAAACGTTCCGAGAAAAGATATCCTCTCATATATATTTGGTTCGTCCTCCTCCTTCAGTTCCTTGGTTCGGTTCGGAAAGGTACTGATCTTGGCTCAGACGACTGGAAGTATGGCTGGAACAAGCCAATTTTCATCGATGCCGAAGAACCCTCACGAGTTATTACTGCAGAGCAACTCCTCAGCCTCACAAAACGTATCGGACGTGGACTTCGTGATGCAGTCGGAGTGCGCACTGGAGATATCGTGCTTCTGAGTGCGACCAACAGCATCCTCGTGCCCGCTCTCATGCTCGGCATACTCTGTGCCGGTGCCACGATCACCGGAGCAAACCCAAGATTTACCGTGTCTGGTAGAGTCATCCTTCTTGATCCTTGGTCGGTTGATATACCAATTCCCAACTCTGCGCTCCAGAGCTTTCATACCAGGTTAGGGACAGTGGCGCAAAGGCCATCTTCACCGTACAAGACTCGCTGGATACCGTTTTGCAATGCGTCAAAGCACTGGGTCTCTCTGACTCAATTGTCTACCTTGCGACACTTGACAGGGGACCGATACATGGCTTGAGAACCCTAGGAGACCTTTTAGTCTTCGGCGAGATGGGCTGGGAACGGATGACAACGGAAGTTGTAATGAAGCAGCGGTCGGTATTCACAATGACCTGTAAAAGCTCGGAGTATAACAAACCTACTGCCTTTCTTAGAATTGCGGCACTGAATTACAGCAGTGGGACGACCGGTCTCCCGAAAGGCTGTATGATCACTGTGTACAATATAGTTGCCCACTGCGAGCAACAGCGCATCGTCCACGACCTTGGCCGACAAGAACTAAGGACACGGGGTTCATCCATCCCTGAAACTGACGTTGTCATAGCATTTCTCCCTTTCTACCATGCCTGCACGTTCCCGTTTCTTTTTGTGTTTGCTGTCCTGGCTAATTCATGGTGTCTAGTTGGTCAGCAGCAATACATATTTAATGCTGTCCGGAACGGTGACTCGATATATGTAATGACGGTCTTCTCCTTTCCTGCTCTCCTTCACTATATACCCAAGTATGGTATCACAACCTTCGCTGCCGTTCCGCCAGTGGTTGTCCTTCTCGCAAAACACCCTGATGTACTGAAAACCGACTTCAGCTCCTTACATTCTATCACGTGCGGGGCGGCTCCTCTTGGTTCGGAGACGCAGCTACAGGCTGAGACCGCAATGAACACCTTCAAGAAAGGGCAGGTAAAGATTATCCAAGGCTGGGGTATGAGTGAGGGCGTATGCGGATCCTGCATTTTTGCCCTCCATGAACGTGACGCGTCCGGCGTCGGCTATCTCCTTTCTGGAATGTCTGCGCGCCTTGTCCCCGCCGATGGATCCGACTACTCTCGATCGCTTGGTTTGAATCAAGAAGGCGAAGTTCTTCTGAAAGGACCGAATATCTTCCCTGGGTACTGGCAAAAGGAGAAAGAGACATCCGACGCGTTCACGGAAGACGGGTGGTACAAGACGGGAGATATCGGAGTGATGGAGAGGGATGGAAAAATGCGTATTGTCGATAGAAGAAAAGAGCTAATTAAAGTACAGGGTGAGGTTGCTTTCACGAAACGACAACGTTACGACAGCCGTAGGCTCTGATCCTTTGTATGGCAGGTTTCCAGGTTGCACCCGCTGAGCTTGAGGATTTGCTTCTGAAAAGTCCGTACGTTGAAGATGTGGCAGTCATTGGAATACCAGGGTTAGATACTATTGTTAGGGAACTCATGAACTTGGGCTAACTCCCTTCCAGGGAAGGGACAGAATTTCCGCGCGCTTACGTTGTACCGTCACCTTCGCGCCGATTGTCGCAAGCGAACGAGCTCGAGGTGCTCGCAGATGAGATCCGTCGGTTCGTCTCGGATCGTGTTGTTAGGCACAAACACCTGACTGGAGGCATCGTCTTTGTCGAGAGCATACCTAAGAATCCGAGCGGGAAAATCCTGAGACGAGAGCTGAGAGATAGATCAAGGAGCAATGATGGTAGTGAGAGAGTTTGGATTTCAGAGACTAGTGGTAAGATACAAGCGAAATTGTAAAGTTCTCGATGACCTGTCGATTTGGAACGGGTATTCGTACTGTATCTCTTTGCTTGGGTGTAACCGAAGGCTGAGCGATACTAGGACAAGTTGAGCAACCGAACCGAGACATGTATTTTACAGACAACCAGATCTTTCAAAAGACTAGAGGAAGACAACGTTTCTAGGGTGGGAAGTCTCAAGCAACTTTTTTTCATGTAACTCAAAATTCAAGCATCCGAATCCTTTAACTTGTTACTCGTTACCGCACCAGACACAACCAGTCCAGGTTTACAGACAGTTGCGGTTGCGCCCATCCTGTGAGAGTCGTAGAGATTCTGAATGTAACTAAACGCGATGTGACGAAAGGCACGTGATGCTTGTCACGCTTACAAGCGAACGAGAAACTTAAAGTCAACTTTCCTCCCTCGAGTAATACAGCGACGGAGATGTCGTCCTACTAAGCTCAGAGGGCGTCCGTTTCCGCATTCATTCGACCTGAATTATCGAGAAAAAACTTGTCCATTATACCTGTCGGAGTGTGGCTGCTCAGCAGAGGAAGAGGAAGATTGGACGAAGACCGAAGAGATATCGCATTGCCACGTATTTTAAGGCGTCGCCACTGGACCAGGACTTGCGGGGCTGGCCTTCGGATCCAGCAAGGACTTCCAGCTTTGGAACCAAAGGCGAGTCGGCGAAATCTTTCAGAACATTTACGTATGATTTTAATGGACGGGGTCCGTTATACCGACTTGATCCTGTATAAACTTGCAAAAGCTATTTGTACTAACGAAGATAAAAGAATACAAAGGCAATAACGATATCAACGCTACACGCTTTTGAAGAGTGTCCAGACGCCCTTCAAGTACCCTACGATCTCATCCGCCCCAAGCTTGCTTTCGCCAAATATGCGATCAACAAACGTGATAGGCACCTCTCCAATGCTGTATCCAGCGGCCCGAGCTCGGACCATCATCTCCATCTGAAAGACATATCCGCGCGATTCTACGCTTGCGATAACCGACCGAAGTACAGGCAGTCGATAAAGTCGGAAAGAGCCCGTTAGATCGCTAACTCCGGGTGCCAGCGCGGTATCCGCTAAGAAGTTGGCACCTCGAGAGACGAGTTTCCTCTTCAAGTCCCAGCCATATACACCCCCCGGTGAAGTGCCGGGAAGAGGCGGGGATGGCCGGTTCCTGTAGCGTGTTCCGGTAACGATGTCGAGGTTGTAGGCCCTCTGCAGCCTGTGGAAACAATTGATCAGAGACCAGCAATTTAGCAAGTCAGACCCGTACCTGATAAACTGGGGAATGAATTTCGGCTAGGTGTTGACCGTGAGCACATGCTAGAAAGCCGGCTCGAAGGAACCTACATGATGAGAGAAGTCTGCATCCATGATGATAACAAAGTCGCCAGTGCAAAAATTAAGACCATGAATGTAGGCTGTCCTTGATGGATGTCAGTGCCATCGTGCAGTAACCCAGCAGAGTTATGCATACCCAAGACCGAGCTTTCCTGCCCTTGGCTTAAGTATCTACAAGAGTAACATTGACGGTCTGACTTGTGCACGTTCGAGGGCGAGGAATACTCACGATTTGATCCTCACCATACACATTCGCAAGCTGCTTCGCTACGTCCTGCGTGCCATCAGGACTTGCATCATCTACAACTATGATCTCCCAGCTCAGTGAGCTGTACAAAAGTCAGCATTCCGAGATGCCTCGTTGGAGTGTCGAACGCACTTCTCTTCGAAGGTACGAGCAAGGAGCCAAGTGATGATGGGAAGATTCTTTCGCTCGTTGTAAGTTGGAAGGATAACAGAGTATTTATGCGTATCAGGAGAGCTGTGAGATCCCTGCATTTCCAATGATATGGAACTCTCAAACGGGTTCATGTATATGGAGGGGAGGGTATGCAATGCCTGTTTCGAAATTCGAATGCGCGACGTGACGTGTCGCACTTGTCACGTGATCAATGACTTACACACGGCGGGCAAAATAGGATATCAGCGGGCATTAAATTTAAAGAATTTTTCTCGCAATAATTTTAAATATCAGTAAGCATATCGACCTTGCCGATATTATTTATATAAACCACGTGCCCATATTTTTTATATCGATATGGATATCGATTGGGATGATATTTTAAATTCCCATCTGTTTTTGAGCATATCTTCCGGAAAGATAGTCTAAACATCTACTTTAAATATCGGTAAGTGGTACCTGGCACGGCCTATGTAATTTCCGTGACATTCCCACGGTCCCTTCCATGGCTAAGCGGCGATCGACACGGATTCACCTGTTCCACTTTTTGTTTTGAGATTCGAGGGCCCGTCCTCCCTTCCACAACTTTACAAAAAATCTGAAAAAATGTCCAAAATTTATTTTTCGACACTCTGAACAAGGTGGTAAGAAAAATTACAAAAACTGTCCAACAGATTCCAAGATACGGCGATTTTTGACACATATATATAAATAACTATGACACTTCTTAAGAATTTTTTTTTAACAAAATCTTTATTTTTCGTTAAGATTTATATATCTGAAAGAAATATGACAAGAAAGCCTAAATTCATTGAGCTAGGAAGCATATATGCTGTTGTGTCTACTGTATATGCTAATCTCTCCACCAGTATGTCAATTTTTTTCGCATATAGTTGACGGAACCACCCTAATACACACATACATCATGTCCAAGCAGTTTTAAAGGAGTTTTATAAGTGTTTTCAGAGGAAGATATGGTCGTGCAAAAAAGCCAAAATAAGATCACGTGACACATAAGTGAAAACAGTTATGTATATTCTGCCTGAATATCACCTACAATCGATTCGGATTTGGTATATTTCACATCAGATAGTTATTCCAAGCCTTTTCATGTTGAAAGGAAGGGACAAATAACTCAAATTATGTGGAACTACATATTCAAGGGATTTAGTGGGGGACCGGAAAGTGGGACATGAAGATCGATGCGAGTTACTATAAATGGAAAGTATTTGAAACTCCGCCCGGGAAAAAGTGTCACGGATTTTTTATAGGCCGTGCCAGGCACCACCTTTCCTTCAACCACCACCATCGAGCGTGGAAAACTCCCTCTCCCTCCCTTCATTCCGTCCGCCTCACCAGTGTAGTTCTGGGGAGTCTGCACTTTATGGTGTCTCCCCTGCAACATCAGGTTGTTCAGCTTTATGCTGTCTCCTGCTTGCCGTGGGGTTAATCTCTTTTATGCGCAACATAAGTTGTGCTCGCCTCCCTCGTCGGGCGAACTGGTGAAACCCAGTCTAAAAACTATCCTTTGTCCTACCCCCTAGTAGGGGTCCATTCTCACCACCCTTGTTCGTGCACTGTAGACTGTCCTGGCGGCTTCAGGGCTGGGTTAGTTGCTGTAATGGCGCACTGCAGTTGCGTGCTGGGGCACCCGATTCTTCCCTCCGGACTGGAGATAAGGAGTGGTCATGTGGATAAGGAGGATATACCCGTGTAAGTCGGGGAGTGACGGACGGCGGCGGTGCAGGGCCACGAGGTCTTGAGCCTGTAATGGGCTTCTACAGGGGCCGGGAAGTGTTAGAAAACGCTCGCCCTAAAGGGACTATACAGTAACCACAGTAGGACGGTCCGCAGTGTTACGGGTTCGGCGATGCTTTTCTAAGAGTTTCCGGAGCCTACTTGGTTTTCACAAGCAGGGCAGATTCCCAAGTATACTAAGCGTTGCCTCAGACGTTTACTAGGTGGGTTCACCAAGTGTTACGGGTTCGACGGTGCTATTCCAAGGGTTTCCGGAGCCTCGATGGGGCAGATTCCCAAGTGTACTAAGCGTTGTCTCGGACGCTCTCGTTTAACTGATCAAGTCGGGCCTCAACCTCGTTGACAGGCTAGTAGGACAGGTAATGTAAACTCCTGCCGTTCGCAAGCTTCTCTAGTCGGTGGGCGACTAATCAATCGTTCCACGCCGTAGAGTAAGAGAGGTTAAGCAGATTAGGTGGTCTTCAGATTAGAAGCTAGATGCCTAAGAGGACTCGATGTACAAAAACGATCGAAAGAAAGATGGGGAGCTACGGTCTAAGTCTACAACTATTTATACCTTTTCCTCATGTTGTGGACGGACCACTTCCTACGCTCCGTAGTTCCTACTCTCGATCTGATTCGTTATTCTAGCTTCCAAACTCGTCTGGTATTCCTATTGTTCTGCTGCGGATTGACTCATCGACTGCGCCCTGTGCAAGGCGATGACTCGGCGTTGACTCATCTTGACTTGAACTGAATTGAAACCTATGCTCGGGGTCGGCCTTGTGCTGCGCCCTGTGCATAGAGTGAGTCAGTGAGTGAGTCATTGAATGCGTGTTCGTATGCCATTGGTTTTGCATGGCTGCGCCGTAGTTAAAGTTTGCTCGTCCGCAGTTGCTCGTGCATTTAAGGAATTCCGTCGGGGTTCCGTTGTATAGCATCTGGGGCTATGAAGGCTGTGATTTGCTTGTCGCCTCGGGACTCTTGTTCGGGGCCGTCAAGTGTGATTCGACATCAGATATCATCGTGGGGAAACCAAGGTGGTTTAACGTATGTGCCTATGGCGATGAGTAGCCGTACACTTCGTCGAGTATCGTTCGAAGGTATTCTCCAGCCTAGGTATAGGTCTCCTTGTAGTCGAATAGCTTTGCAGTATGCCCATAGTTCCCTAAGTGTGTTTGCAACTCATGCCGCTGTTATTGGTGAGCGGCGGTTCGTAACATAGTCTGCACTGATCTCCACGAATGTGCTTGGGCACTCGAGTGCTAATATGTCGTGGATTCCTACTATTGTCCAGTGCGTATTTGGTTGCATGCCTATTGCCGTATCCATTGCTATTGTTGACCTCGTGCGATTTCGAACGACCTCCGGGGGATTGTGGTATTCTCGATAAGCTGTTGCTCGTTCGCTGGACACATGATATGTCAACATGCCCGTTGCCTCCCATAGTATTATCTTGTGTAGGTCTTCTATGATCTGTCGCACTCTTCTGCATTTATAGCAAGCCGTTGGAGGTTGCTGTACTTGCTGCATCGTTTGCGAAGGTTTAGTGTGATCGTCGGGATTAGCGTTGCTAGCCGATGCTTCTTGATCGTCGGCTTCGGATTGTATTAGATTCGCGTGTTCTTCGCTTCTCGCTGTCGATCCTGATTGTCTCCGGCCAGTGAAATTAACCGGTCCCATCCGGGGTAGTTTCGATCGGCGTTCCTAATCGAATCAAAATTTCAGCACAATCCTTTCACTCGCCCCCCTCCAAGATCTTTACTCGATAGGGAAAAGATCTCAATTGGGTTGAAATTGCGATGAGATCGTAGGATCGTGTGCGAAATTAGTGACGATGTTGCTTCGTATTTCCTTCGAAATTTGTGTGCGTGATGCAGTTGAAAGACTTATTGACGTCTGAAATCGTATCCTGAGCTCGATTTGAGAACGTGCTTCGAGGGTAATTTGAAGAAAGTAAAGGGAGATAGCTTGACTCCCAGTCGACTTGTTGTGTCTTCTTGTAAATTTCCTTTAAGTTTCACTTTAGTGGACTTAGACTTGTCACACCAAAAGCAAAATAAGAAAATTTTTCTTTATTATTTTTCCTCCCTCTGCACCTCTTGCCCTGCCGGTTCAGTCCTCCCAGTGGGTCTGACCGTCGTTCCATCCACGCGCTGTCCACTCGCGATCTCGGCTCTCACCGGGGCTTACTGAGCCTTCGCCTGACTCTGGCGAATTGGCTGCCCGGTTGTGCAGGCCTGACCTTTCCGACACCCGCTGTCTTCCTCGCATCGGCCACCACGGGGCATTAGCCGGCGGTTGCGGACCCTGTAGTATATACGGGCCGCCCCACGCGTTTGCTTCTGCTTCTGCCGCGTCTGCTTCTGGCCATGCTTCTGGTTCGGGTTGTACGTAGCCGGGTAGGTCGACGTATAGGTCATCGGGCGTTGCCGGTGGTGCTTCTACCGGTGCCTGTGCCTGTTGTGCTTCTGCCGTGTTCCTGATCGCTTCGAGTTCTTCTATTGCCGCCCGCATCCTTTGTACGTTGTCGACGAGTTGATCGAGTCGTGCCGAGCTCGAGGTTACTAAGTCTTCGATTGCTCGGTCGGGGATGCTCTGTAGTATTTCTTGAAGGCGGTCTTCGATGCGTCCAAAGGACGTTGCGCTTAGGTGGTGGATTTCTTCGACCGTGAGGTTACGGCCTTGGGCTCGTGCTCGTCTCACTTCTTGGGTCCTTCGTGACTCCTCTCTCAGCTCTCGCTGCTCTCTGTTTATTTCCTCTAGCCTCACTACTAACTGCTCCCAGCGTTCCAGCGCTCGTCGTACGACGTCCACGATCACTACGGCTGTGGTACAGACCGTGATGATGAGGAGTGCGGTGTAGTAGGCGTTCATGGTGTTCGAGGTGTCGTTGGTGGTTCTAGATTACTTGTTGCTTTTCCAGCTGAGGCTCTCCTGTCAGATTCCTGCCTCTATTTATGCTTTTCCAACTCGTACCCTTCGTGACTCTGTTCTAGTCTTCCCCGGGTTCACCGTGCTGCGGTTGCTGCGGTTTTCAATTGTCTTGCTGCGATCTGTGCTTCGCTGTCGCACTCTATTATTGTCGTGCTGCGGATTTCCCATATCCTGTCATTCGTGTACGAATTATCTTGCCCGTAGTCTCTTCGTAATAGTCCCGTGATTCTTCGATGTATGTGCGCAGTTGACTTGGCATTCATAAATACCATAGGGGATTTCGGGTTGCATAATGTTGAATAGATACCATAGGGTGCGCATGTGTTGTCCTGTCAATAAATACCATAGAAGAATGAGTCGCATAGTTATGCTTCGTCATCTGTCGGCGCTAGATCGAATTCTTCTGTGTCATCGTGGGATCTCTTGCGACTATTGGATGTCTCGTCCTCGGGTTTCCGGGATTGTAGCTTCTGCGGATATTGATATACGTCCGTGAACCAGCTACTATCTTTAGGATGTAGTACTGCGCCTAGGGTGTATCTAAGGCGGTATTCCGCACTATTGAGTGCCTGGAGGTAGTCCTCGTCATAAGGCCAACAAATAGATTGGTCTAGTTTGTCCGGAGGGTTCTCCCATAATCCTTCCGCTGCTTCTTTCGCTTTGTTGCGGTGTTCCGTTTCTTCGCTCTCGATCAGTTTCCACGCCTCCAAGTATGGTAAGTCTCGATGAGGTGTGTCCCATGGGATAGATCGTCCTGGTGCCTTTGTTCGTTCCCATGTTTGTCTAAGTATGTTGATCGTAGAGTAGAAACGTCTCTTGAGTCGTGCATATTGAATTTGCTGCTGCGCGATGTACTCGATGTAGTCGCGTTCTTTGGCTGTGATACAGTGGATAAGCGACCATCGCATGACCTTGTGTTCGAATGCTTCTGTGAGCTCGACTCGATATGCGCAGATTCTCGTTGCTGCATAGAGTAATGCGACGCAATTGTTGACTGTCTCCGTTTGTGACAACAGCAACGGTTGATACGATAGAATCGCCGTGCTGAGATCTAGAGCATATGCGATGTAAGCGTCGTCATTGAGTCTTCTCACTGAATTGTAAGCTTCTGTAGTCATGGCAAACCAAGATCCAAAGAATATTGGTGGCATTAGCAGCATATTGTATCCCATGCCGCGTTGATGTGCCATGCTGATCTTGTCCATGAAATCGTCGAAATATCTGCCGACGTTCGAGGGTATGATGTCATCCCATAACATCTCGGTGTTCTCCCTGTCGTCTAGCTGTGGCCATTGATATTTGTCGGGTCATGACTGTATGTCGACTTCTGTGACATTGAGTTGCGCATGCTGTACTTCTGCAAGTGTCTCGAGTAGTGGCATTTCGAAGTGTAGACTTGTTTCTTGTCGAATGAGAGTTGTTTCTGGCGTTGGTGCCTATTCATAGGTCGTTACTGCTTGTTCTTATAGCTTTGTGTCGTTACTGCGTATGACTGGGTGATCGGTCCAGTTGTTTTCGATATGACTTGACCTCTACTGCGTATACTGTGCCGCAGTGTCTCTCGTTCGTTCGTGACTGCTCATGACTTGTCGTGACTTCGTAAATTCTCAAGCATTGCTGCGAGAATGTCATCATCTGCTGCGATCTGCTGTGATCAGCTGCGGATGAGTACTACTTGCTGTGCCACAGTTATGCCTACTGCGGGTGTAGTCGTCTGCTGCTGCGCGTAGTCCTTCCTCGACTGCGCATGCTGCGTTGACTGTCTCCTGATACTGTGCTTTCGGTATCAGTATTACCTTCTGAGTCTGACGTCGATCCTTCTGATCCGTCGGAGGATTCTTCCGTGTCCTCGTGACTCGTTTGTTTCCTTTTCCGGCGCCTCGCGGATAACCATTGCGTAAGGTTCCGTGGCTTCTGCGCCTGAGGGTACTTCCTGTGGAAGTCCTCAACTAGCTTGTACGTGTGCTTCAGGTTCTCCAGCAGTTCCCATGTTGTTTCTGCATAGCCTTTCCATCTGACTAGGTATTGCACCTTGCTGCGCCGCAGTCTGGTATCTTGAACTGCTTTGACTTCGTATTCGGCTGCGCCTTCCACTTCTACTGGTGGTGGTTCCGTAAGTTGCTTACGTCCTGGGAATTCCTTTCGCTTGTATGGCTTCAGTAGACTCGCATGAAATACTGGGTGAATTGCCATTGTTTCAGGAAGTTTCAGTCGAAATGAAACCTTCCCCACGGCCTTGTCGACTTTATAAGGCCCTGCCCATTTCATGGCTAGTTTCTTCGTCGGTTCGAGTCTTGCTAAGTTCTTCATATCCAACATCACTTCGTCTCCAGGTCGATAATCTGGTAGCTTCCCTCGATGTAAGTCTGCATATAACTTCATTGCTTCGTTAGCCTGCTTAATGCTTGCATAGGCTTGTCGCTGCGCTTGTTGAAGCTCCTCTCGGTAATCTTGTGCTTCTGGGACGTTGCTTTCGTCGTGACTGGCAAAGTCAGTTGTTGGATTCCATCCGTACAACGTGTAGAATGGTGATTGACGTGTTGCTGAATGCTGTCTGTTGTTATAGGCAAATTCTGCGAGATCCAAGTAATGTGCCCAATCTGTCTGTCGGTAGGACACATAGCAGCGTAAGTACTGTTCCATCGTTTGGTTCAGTCACTCTGTCTGACCATCGGTTTGTGGGTGATACGCGGTGCTAGTTTTCCAATCGATTTCGAGGAGTCGGCAGAACTCCTTCAAAAACTGCGCCGTGAAGTTGCTTCCTCTGTCGGAGAGTACAACCTTTGGGGTCCCATAATGCTTGAAGATGTTTTGGATGAACATCTGTGCAATGCGTTTGGCATTCGGTACACCCGTCGTAGGGATGAACCTCCCCATCTTGGTAAGTCTATCCACAACAACCAATATGGTGTCATATCCCTCGGTACTGACTGGTAGGTCTGTAACCAGGTCACAGGAAATGGCTTCCCATGGCCTTTCAGGTGGGGATATCGGTTGAATCGGTGGCTCGCGATTTTGCCGAAGAGGCTTTGATCGCTGACATGCGTCGCAAGTTGTTACGTAGTCTCGGACGTCCGATCGAAGGTTTGGCCAATAGTATCGTCTCTCCAGAAGCTCAGTGGTTTTGGCTACTCCGGGATGGCCTGCAGTTGTGTGGTCATGGTGCCTTCGCATTAGTAGACTTCGTAGGTTGGCGTTCGGCGGGATCCATAACTTTCCATCTACATAACGAGTTCCATCCGTGTAGGTGTGGCTTCTGTCTTTCGTATTCCGTATGACGTTCCATTCGGTTTGTGCCTCCTTCGTCGCATAGTCCTTTCGAATAGTTCGAAGTATCGGGTCCGTGATCCTGACTGACGTAGTTTTCAACTCGTATAGTCCTGCGACTTCTGTTCGTTTCAACGTTTGCTGCTGTATGCGGTCTGCTGGTAGCATAGTGATCTTTTCTGTGTCTTTGCCGATTTCGTAATCGGTTCGCCTTGATAGTGCGTCGGCTTTGTTTTCCTTGCCTGGCCAATGTATCATCTTGAAGTTAAACTGGGATAGCTTTAGCATCCATCGTTTCAGCTTCTCAGATAGGTTCTGTCCTGTCATGAACCATTGCAGGTTCTTATGATCCGTTCGAATGATAAAAGGATGTTTCGTTCCTTCGAGCAAGTGTCTCCATTCGTTGAGTGAATGAACAATTGCGAACATCTCCTTTTCGTGAACTGGCCAGTTGAGTTGTGCTCCTGACAACTGCTTCGACATTGTGGCTAACGGTCGTAGTTCGCCCTTGTCGTCTTCTTGCTGGAGTAAAGCTCCGATCGCAAATTTCGATGCATCTGTTTCGAGGATGAATGGTTTATCGTGGTTTGGATAACCTAGCGTTATTTCCGTTTGAAACGCTTGCTTGATGTCCTCGAATGCTTGCTGACATTCAGTTGTCCATACGAACTTCCTATCCTTCTTGGTGAGTTCGTTAATTGGGTGTATGCGCTCTGCATAGTTCTTCACGAATCTTCGATAGAAGTTGCAAAATCCTTGGAACTTCCTGATTTCCCGTTTCGTCGTTGGTGTAGGCCATTCTGCGATTGCTTTGAGTTTGTACGGGTCCATTTGTACTCCCTTGTCGCCCACTATGAAGCCTAGGTAGTCTAGCTTCTTCTGTAGGAAATGGCACTTCTCGATCTTCAAGTAGATATCGAGTTCTCGGCACTTCTTCAAGACTGCTCGTAGGAGCTTCCAGTGTTCCTCCTCAGTCTTTGCCTTTCCGATGATGTCGTCCAGGTAGATAAGTATCTCCTGACTTCGTAGCCATTGCTCAAAGTTGTCGTTCATGAATCGTTGGAATATTGCGGGTGAGTTCTTCATTCCGAACATCATAACGAGTGGCTTGTAGATTGCGTTGCCGACTCGGAATGCCGCTTTCCATTCATCTCCTTCCTTGATACGCAAGTTGTGGTATCCGGACCGCATGTCCAATGTGAAGAAGTAATTGTTGCCTGCCAACTTGTCTGGTAACCCATTCATGATTGGAATCGGGTACGGGTCTGGTATCGTGATTTGGTTTATCGCTCGATAGTCCGTTACGACTCTTGCCCCTCCGTCCTTCTTTCCGACAAAGAATACGGGTGATGCTACTGGGCATGGTTCGTGTGGTTCGACCTTGGTAATCCATCCTTTCTTCATCAGCTCGTCTACGTGGTTGTCCAGTGCTTCCTGTTCGACTGGTGTGAGCTTGATAATAGGTCGTGGTTTCGGTAACGGTTCCTTCTCATCGAGGTGTATGACCATGTCATACTTCGTATGTCTCGGTAGTCGTCTTGCCCTGTCTGGATCGAATACGTCTGCATAGTCTGCTATCTGCCTTGGTAGCAGTTTGCGCCAATCTCGCTTCTGCGTGTCTAGCAATCCCTCTGCTGCTGCTTTCTGCTGCGAGTACTGCTGCGCTACTGAGCTAACCTTGTTCAATGGTTGCTTCTCTTGGCGATGCTGTCGATTCGTATTAGGTGACCAATTTCGTTTGATCTCAAACATTTCTGCGAGATCCTCCTTCTGCAGTAAGGGTTTTGATTTACCTCGAGCCTCGGTGGCGAGATACGCTATTCGTTGCTGAATAGGTGATGGTTCGTTGGTTACCATACGTTCGATATGCATTTCTTCTTGAGGTTGGGTTCCTCCTGGTTCTTGCAGTTCGTCCATAACTTCGTCTTGATCCGTGTGCTCCCACCTTGTTCGTTTCGGTGCGGGGCTTCGTGTTCGTGTACTTCCTGTACTATCGATAGACTGTCTTCGCCGATGTCCTAGTATCGGTTTGTCTTCGAATCGTTCCTTTCGTGGCATAATCCATGTGCCTTTCGGATCAAAGTTTCCTACGGCTTCTTCTCCTTCTCGAAGATAACCTTTCCAGTACTTGAATGTAGGGTCTTCCTTGACTACTCGTGGTTTCGTTGTCTTCCGTTCGACTGACGGTGACTCTTGTCTTCGCTTTCCTAGCGATGTCGTACTCGGTTGCAAGGGCTTATTGCGACTGCCTTGACTCTGTACTCGTGTGTCAGGTCTTTCTGCCTGTTCATTCCCGAATCTTGATATAGGCGATCTTGATTCGTCTTCGGGCCTTATTGGTACTGCCCAGTCTTGTCGAGTCTTATTGCCAATGCTCTGACTAGACTGCAAAGTCTTATTGGCGCTGCTTTGTCTTGGTGCGTTCGACGTTCGTTCACCTTCTGGCGTCCGTGCTCTCTTCCTTGGAGCATTGCTGAATTGACTTCCTGATCGTGGTCTAATTCTTGGTGGTGAAACGTTCCTTGTTTCGTTTCTCGTCAATCGGCTTTCGCTTCGGTTTCTGCCTTCTCTAGGGCGGTCGTCCCTTTGCCTTTCCTTCGTGTTGAGGTCTGGCCTAATCCATATTCCACTATCGTTGTCGCTATCGCTGTCGGTTTCTGAGTTGTCAGATGAGCCGGATCCAGGGCTCTTCGTAGCTTTAGCTTTCGTCTTCCTGCCATAGGCTGTCTTGCGCGTAACAGATGATTTACTATCCAACGGCAACGTCTTATTGGTACTGCGTTGACTGTTCAAGGGCTTATTGCCAATGCCTTGTTGTTTCGGTCGTTGATCGTCTTGACTCTTCAAGGTCTTATTGCGACTGCCTTGTGCCTGCTTGGTCTTATTGCCACTGCCATGCTGCGATCGTTGATCTACTTGTGGAACCTTTCGTTTCTCTATTTTGTATAGAGCTTTCAATGTCTTCGTGCCTTCGTCTTGGGTAATGGCTCTTTCATTTCCGTACCAGGATGGTCGCTCCTGACTAGTCGCCTCTCCTATTCGATTGGGCCTAGCTTTCCTTCGTTGTTCGCGATTACAACTGTTCTCCTGATCGTCTACCGATTTGCGCTTGTCGGTTACCAGATTTCCCTTTGGTCCGTTGACGCTTGGGTCGTTTCGTGTAGCCTTATTGCCATTGCTACTCTGGTTCGATCGTAAGGTCTTATTGACTCTGCCTTTCGTAGTCTTATTGCCATTGCTACCCCGCCGTTCGGTCTTATTGGTGCTGCCTGAACGTGGTGAGGGCTTATTTGTTCTGCCTCTACGATTACGGTTTGTATTTTTCCGTTTTCGTTTCCGTTTCTTGCTTGTCGACTCTGCTCGAACGATACTGAGCTCGAATGGTATCGTTTGTCCATTTCCTTCCATGACTTGTTCCTTCCAATCGATGATCGGGTTGGCCTTGCCCAAATAATCGATGCCTAGTATGATCTGATCGGTTCCCGTATGTGTGACTGCCAGAGTTTGACCGATGGGCTTGATTCCGTCAAATATAAGTGCGTCCACTTCGTACTTGATTGCTCCTTTTCGGTTTGCTGTTCCATCTGCATTTCGCAACGGTCTAGGTTGTGATAGCGTTCGTCGTGGTAAGTCGTGTTTCCGTACTAACTCCGGATGAATAGTACTGCATGTTGCTCCTGAGTCGATAAGTGCTTTGACTGCTAAGGTTTGCGTTCCCACAAGAATCCTGATAGGCAATCTTGGGTGTAATGCATATGTCGGTAATCCTTTACTGTACATTTCTTCGCAATCCTTAATACCCTCTCGCTTCGCAGTCTTGAGCGGAGGTGCTAGTCTTTTCCCTGACCTTGTGCCTTAGCCTTTCCTTTGTTAGGCTTCTGGTCGCGTGGTTTGGGATTGACGTTTCGCTTGTTCGTATGATCGTCGTCTTCTTCTTCCTCGGATTCGGCTTCTTGAATTCTCGCGTGCATGGTTCTTCTATTCTTCTTGTGATGCTTCGACGATCTTCCACGTGCTCCTTTAGACGTGTTTGGTCGACGATGTTGGCGGTGATTACCTAGTGCTCCTTTAGACGTAGGTGATCTTCTCGGTTCGGGGCATTTGCTTGCATAGTGACCCTGTCTTCCGCAATTGTAACATCCTGATGATCCCTTCTTCGGCAAGCCTCGGATTGCATCGATGTCCATTGCGTTCGGATCCCTTTCTAGTCTTGTAGGCTGCTCGTACCTCGGTTGTCCATGAAATGAATACCGTGGTTGATATGTTCCTTGCGTGAGCTGAGCCTTTGTCTTGTTCATGACTGCATATTGCTCCGTTATTGCCATCCATTCCTCATATGTGAATTTCGTGAATGCTTCCATGTCGTGTGCGAGTACGCGATTGATAAGCCATTGATCCAATCCTTTGATGTAGCAGTGTTTGATCGTATTCTCGTCCACTGTGCTTGCAATCTTCGTTCGTAGTTGCCTGAACGCATGATTGTAACTCTCGATAGGTTTGCTGACCTGTTTGATATTGAATATCTTGTTCAGAGCCTCGAGTTCTTGTGGAACAGTTTTGCCTGCTTTGGTACGAATGAATTGAATCATATCCCTGAGTGATGCGAACATAGCGGTAGGAGGTTTCGCAACCGCTCCTGCTGCATCCATGACGATAGGTAAGCTCTTGAGTGCTCCGGTGGTAGCGTCGAATGATACGGTGAGTTGCTTTTCGAGGAACCAATTGAATGCATCTCCCTCGATAGCTAGGAATAGCGCGTTCGCAATTTCCTTCTCGTCCTTAATTCCGTTTGACACTAATTTCGCCACACTCCTGTCTACCCATTGATCGATACTTTCGTCTCGTGCACCTAGAAACTTTGGTAGTTTGATCGACAATCTTGCCATTCGACTAGTAAGCTCATTGATCCGAGCTTGTAGTTGATCTGGTGTTGGAGGTGTTGCCATTGTCGGTAAATGCTACTACGCGAGGTGGTCTGATCGGTAATAGAGTTGTCTCGAATGTTTCAACGATTGGTACGCTTGTCTGTACGCCGCTTGATACTGTCGCGGGTTCTTCTTCCAATGTCAAGTTACGAATTCTTGTCAAGACTTCCTCGATCTGTTCACGTGGAATAAAGGTGAACTGTTCGATGTGCGTTTCGCCTGAGTCTATCGATTCGTTACTTTCCAATGACCTTTGGATTTCGTTGCGTGTCTCTTGAATGCGTTGGGTTGTTTCGATGTGTTCTCTCTGGATGTTTCCGATTAACTCTGTGAGTTGTTGGTACTGGTCGTCGAGCTTCTTGTTCTGCTCTTCTAGCTGATTTGTTCTATCAACGAGTCCGTTGATTAACGTTCGTTCGACAAAGAATCGATGTCTTGTCGATTGCTCGAATTCTTCGAGATCCTTGGCTAGTCCAGATACTGTAACTCCTTCTCCTGTAGCGTTTTGCTCTGCCTGGAGATTAGACCTCTGTAAGTTTGCTGGCGTGCTTCCTGCGATAACGTTGTCTTGGAGTCCTTCGACGGCTGCTATAATTCTTCTCGTTAAGAATTTGATTTCGTCGATTTCGATTTGACGTTGTTCCTCGTGGATCTCCAATAACTCTTGTCTGTTGTGTTGTGCGATCACTTGTCTTTCGAGTGTCGCAATCCTTGCTAGGGTTTCGTATTCCCTTGTCAACTCTCGTGCTTGTCTTGCGTTTCGATTGTTGCCTCGACGTTCTGGCTGTTCTTGTGTGTCGTTGCGTGGACCTCTTGGTAGGTTGCTTCGACCGTTACTACGCCGTTGATGTTGCATATATCGATAAGCGAATTGGCTTCTTTAGTTGACTTCGTATCCTTCCTGGATAATGTTCTTCGTAGTTGTCAGATTCTTTTCTCCTCCTGTAAGCCTAGGTTTCCTTCTGAATCAGTCTTCAACTAGCTATGAGTCAGTCGACTTCCGATGAAGGTGACTCTAATAGACTTGTACTCGATTCGATGTGCGATGGGACACTTAATCGTATATCGTATCGGTGCTGGTTTCACTGTAGCTCGACTACGTATGTAGGAACTGCAGGTAATGGTTCTTTGATGAGTGGCTGGCAATTACAACTGCTCAAGTCGAAGTTGGGTGAATACAACTGATACTCTTCCTGACTAACATTTGCTACGCAAGCCCAGTAAAGAATAACAGTGGCTAATTTGATAATGATGTGAGTAATTTGTAGAACGGTAGTGACGTGCACCTTTCACTAGCGTTAGACGCTGTTGGTTATTACACTCCCAATTGCAAGTGGATCTTCTCTCTTCGAATGTTAGAAAGCGATAACACTTGATCTACTGAGATTCCCGAAGGAGATCTTTCTTTCGATCGAATGTTAGAAAACGCTCGCCCTAAAGGGACTATACAGTAACCACAGTAGGACGGTCCGCAGTGTTACGGGTTCGGCGATGCTTTTCTAAGAGTTTCCGGAGCCTACTCGGTTTTCACAAGCAGGGCAGATTCCCAAGTATACTAAGTGTTGCCTCAGACGTTTACTAGGTGGGTTCACCAAGTGTTACGGGTTCGACGGTGCTATTCCAAGGGTTTCCGGAGCCTCAATGGGGCAGATTCCCAAGTGTACTAAGCGTTGTCTCGGACGCTCTCGTTTAACTGATCAAGTCGGGCCTCAACCTCGTTGACAGGCTAGTAGGACAGGTAATGTAAACTCCTGCCGTTCGCAAGCTTCTCTAGTCGGTGGGCGACTAATCAATCGTTCCACGCCGTAGAGTAAGAGAGGTTAAGCAGATTAGGTGGTCTTCAGATTAGAAGCTAGATGCCTAAGAGGACTCGATGTACAAAAACGATCGAAAGAAAGATGGGGAGCTACGGTCTAAGTCTACAACTATTTATACCTTTTCCTCATGTTGTGGACGAACCACTTCCTACGCTCCGTAGTTCCTACTCTCGATCTGATTCGTTATTCTAGCTTCCAAACTCGTCTGGTATTCCTATTGTTCTGCTGCGGATTGACTCATCGACTGCGCCCTGTGCAAGGCGATGACTCGGCGTTGACTCATCTTGACTTGAACTGAATTGAAACCTATGCTCGGGGTCGGCCTTGTGCTGCGCCCTGTGCATAGAGTGAGTCAGTGAGTGAGTCATTGAATGCGTGTTCGTATGCCATTGGTTTTGCATGGCTGCGCCGTAGTTAAAGTTTGCTCGTCCGCAGTTGCTCGTGCATTTAAGGAATTCCGTCGGGGTTCCGTTGTATAGCATCTGGGGCTATGAAGGCTGTGATTTGCTTGTCGCCTCGGGACTCTTGTTCGGGGCCGTCAAGTGTGATTCGACATCAGATATCATCGTGGGGAAACCAAGGTGGTTTAACGTATGTGCCTATGGCGATGAGTAGCCGTACACTTCGTCGAGTATCGTTCGAAGGTATTCTCCAGCCTAGGTATAGGTCTCCTTGTAGTCGAATAGCTTTGCAGTATGCCCATAGTTCCCTAAGTGTGTTTGCAACTCATGCCGCTGTTATTGGTGAGCGGCGGTTCGTAACATAGTCTGCACTGATCTCCACGAATGTGCTTGGGCACTCGAGTGCTAATATGTCGTGGATTCCTACTATTGTCCAGTGCGTATTTGGTTGCATGCCTATTGCCGTATCCATTGCTATTGTTGACCTCGTGCGATTTCGAACGACCTCCGGGGGATTGTGGTATTCTCGATAAGCTGTTGCTCGTTCGCTGGACACATGATATGTCAACATGCCCGTTGCCTCCCGTAGTATTATCTTGTGTAGGTCTTCTATGATCTGTCGCACTCTTCTGCATTTATAGCAAGCCGTTGGAGGTTGCTGTACTTGCTGCATCGTTTGCAAAGGTTTAGTGTGATCGTCGGGATTAGCGTTGCTAGCCGATGCTTCTTGATCGTCGGCTTCGGATTGTATTAGATTCGCGTGTTCTTCGCTTCTCGCTGTCGATCCTGATTGTCTCCGGCCAGTGAAATTAACCGGTCCCATCCGGGGTAGTTTCGATCGGCGTTCCTAATCGAATCAAAATTTCAGCACAATCCTTTCAGGAAGGCCTTCCTATGATGACACCATTGCGAGTAGGGCCGTAAAGCAGGAGGGCTCGAGGACGGTTGTCACGCCGGTAACCAGGCCGGATGCCATCGGATATGGCCAACCTATTCGCTTCGGGTAGGAAAGTACCTGCGGGGAAACCGCACCTTTTGCAGGTGTAACTGAAAGACGTAGAAGTTGCGAGCTGCGACGGGGATCATCTGGGCTGGGCCATTCTGGGTTTCAGGTTAGGGGGGGGAGGGTCATCCGAGTTGGAGGGGGTTTTTCTTCTGCAATATCCTTTTGTAGATTGTTTTCCTCCTCCCTTTTCCTACCATAAGTGCCGGTCGAAATCCCGGTGTATGTACTCTCACTGTATTGTGTATATCACTATGCAATACAACACTGTTAAGGCACCACGGTAAGTATATCAATCCCGCCGGTATTATAAATATAAATCACGTGCTGATATGCTTGCCGATATCTAAAATTTCGGCAAAAAAATCATTTTAAATACCGCACCCTCTGATATTCTATTTTGCCCGCCGTGACAAAGTAGTAATAGTAACAGTGAGTAACCATTGATGCTGAGATAGTAATACACACAGGACTGAAAGACTCCTCGTACTCAGAAATCGATTCTGTTTCACATCTCAACATCCATGTCCATATCCATCGGCTCCCCGACTTCAACAACTTCTGGCTCCCGTTCCACACTACTAACAGTCCCAACTGTAAAACTCCCTGTGGGCGTGAATGTAATTGCCTCGTTCTCATCGATCTCCTCCACCCGCACTCCGCCATCCTCCTCATCCTTTCTTGTGTTTTCACCTGACGACGGAAAGCTGAAAAAAGGGAGAGGAGGAGGCCTAAAGAGCACAAGCGCACCGCCGTTTTCCTCTCTGCTTGATTTCGGTACGTAGGGGAAGTTTGCTTGCTTCTTTATGTGGTCAAGCAGGACAGACGAGATGCTATAGTCAGCGTTCGAATCTGCGTGGTCCGCCGCGTCGGGATGAGGTTCTGCCTCGGACTTGTATTCTTCCTGTTCAGCTTCTTCCACCGCCTCGTCGAGATCAGTGATGACTATCCCTGCAAATATCTTAGAAAAGAGTAATGTCTCACTACAGAGGGTCAACTTACGATCCTTCTCACGCTCGTACCAAGACGGTTCAGCTCCCTTCATGCGTACCTCGATGATGGGCTCACTGGAGAATGATGGTCCGACCTTCATGTCGGGTGAAACGGGTTCTTCCACGGCGTATTGCGGAAGAAGATCGCAGTGCGACACGGGACTGGTGCTACCAGCGGTATACGCATATGAGGCGTTAGAAACGGTTGGTTGCGCAGTAGATATCAATGGGGCGTTCCAAGTTTGATTCAGTGTATATCCAGCGTTCGCTTGGTCCATATTCCTGCCATCAATGTACATGCGCGCCATACGACGTTCGATGGTGTCACACCGACGACGCTTTCTCTCGACATACTCATCATTATCGACACAGCCGGTGCTATTGGGAGGAGGTGTTGGATAGTAAGAAAGTATGGCCTCCTGGTCACTATCGGAGTTCCGACCGGTGTCTTCATCTGATGATTCTGAATGCTTGCGTTTGAGAGATGGATGTGTGAACCAGGGATGCCTGAGCGGATCCGACGCCGCCCAGGCGGACATCATAATCGGTGCCGTGCTTAAGACTTCCAGGATGAGAACGTACTTCAAGGGTGCAGATTCAAGGTAGAGGAACCGTACCAGACGCAGAACTGAAAACACGATTGTCGCCTGGTAATAAACAGAACGGAGTAGGAGGATGAGTCACGTGCCGACTCGAATGCTCAAGAACTTTCCATCCGGTTTTGGTATTTAATCATCACGTGTAGTCATTATGAAATACTACAAAATTAATTGATTCGCCGCATGTGCGGTGGTACGGATATGAGGCCGAAGAACGGGAGAAAGAGCGACAATTTGACCACAGTTGATAGTTTTGCTTCAAGTTGCTATGCCAAGCGTCGGTTCACCAAGTGTTGAATGCTCGCTAATAAAAATAATTTGCGCCCACTAGATCCAAGCCGTGGACACAGATGCAAGATTGAGTCGTATTGCATTCGGATGGCGATGTACAGGGTCGTCGGAAGCATGTTCGTATTGACTGAGAATGGTACTAGGAGCGATCGCTTTTGATTTGGTTCTGAAACCAATCATTGCTAAGTTGCACATTCCGGATACAAAGAGGAAAATGTAAATTCCCGTCGGAGCTGCCCATAGGATATAATGGGTCAACTAGCTATGAGGAGAATGTCAGAGACAGCAAGGTGGAATTCCTTAGCAGCATACAGACGCGCGCAAGGTTTTGAGTGGTCAAATCTAGCATTTCAATCCCAACCGGTTGGCGCCTGCGCTGCATCAGCCCCCCAACCATCCGCGCCTGCGGGTTCCGCCGCCCAGTCACCGCCGCCCGTAGCGGGCTCAGCGGACCAATCAAGTGCGCCTGCAATAATATGAGCGATACGAAAATGAAAGGAATTGAAATCGCATACCAGACTCGAGGACCGTCGGGTTAATGGCACCCGCAGCAGGCGCAGCTGTATTGTCCCACTCAGTAGCTGTGGCCTCCTGCTGCTCGCCCGCTGCAGCCTTGGCCTGTGCCTCATCCTGTTGCTGCTTCTCGACCTCCTCGGGGTCACGATAGAAGAACATGTCCACCATGACATCCCAGCCATCTTTCGTCCGTGGGACAGTACCCCGAAGACGAAGAACTTCACGGCAAAGTAACCACCAGATGAGACCGACAGCGTGACGACCCTTATTGTTTGTCGGAATTGCGACGTCAACGAATTGCAGGGGAGCGTCGGTGTCGCAAAGGGCAATGACGGGGATGTTTACGTACGCTGCTTCCCGGATAGCCTGTGCATCGATTCGCGGGTCTGTTACGACGAGTAGTCGAGGTTCCTTGAACGAACGGGTAATGTAGTTTGTAAAGTTGCCAGGTGTGAATCGACCGGCAATCGCCTGGGCGCCGGTGTTCGCAGCAAATTTCAGGACAGCACGTTGTCCATACTGACGAGCAGAGACGACGCAGACATCATGTGGGTTTTCAACCGCAGCAATGATACGTGCTGCAAAGACAAGCTTTTCCCAAGTCTTTCCTATGTTGATTATGTGGATACCATCTGGCCTTCGCTTCCAGACGTAGGGTTCCATGTGCCTATCGCAGTTTTTCGAGCCAATATGGCATTGTGCCGCCAGCAGGAGCTGGATATCATCTTCCGTTGGGCTGAGTGACGAGGGAAGCTTTGTTGACGCCATCTAACAGAAGAGGTCAGAACTGCAGTACACAATCCAGTGATCCATGAATTAGTTGCACAAGAACAAGCGTAGGAGCAATACAAGTTCTGCAATCCAGGTATTGACTAAAGAATCCACCCATTCAGTCCCGTCCGTGTCACCCATCAAGACACATAATAGGTCAACAGAAAGCACAAGGCGCTACTCACATTATCAGGGAGTCGGTCGTCGGGAATGGCGTCGAAGACAAGTGTTTTGGCGTTGTCCCCGACGAAAGTTGACTATCCGCTCTCACGCTGGGGCTGTGTAATCGAGTCGTATCTTCGATTCATGCACTGGGTACGCATATATTTTCATTCCCATCCAATATCGTACAATACATACATATATAGGTATAGCAAAAAAAAAGTAGTAGTCAAAGTATACAGATCATTGCACGCGGAGATAAGCGCCAAGCAATAAACGAAGTATTTCGTAAGTGGTACGCTCTTAGAGAGCAAATATTATCTGGTTAATGCCCAACCCCAAGTCGAGCATGTATCGTAAAGAAGTATATGGCGAAAGCCGAAGGCGGGATCAGGAAGTGTGGCTCCATCCGCATTTTGAGTCTCAAGAAGCTACCCAGTTTTACGCCACAACGTCAGCTGGTAACGCACGACTCCGCTTCGTAGACACCTCCTCGCTCATGCTAGCATCTCGCAGCTCAGGGGAGACTGGTGCGCCCCTCTTTCGCGTGTTTGAAATGCTCGACGGGGCAATCGCGTTTCCAGCAGCTGTTACAGGTGTCAGCACCGGAGTATGCTCGTCGTTACCCTTATCTTCGACCGCGCCACCCTGATCGTTACGCCTCGCACACGCAGATTCGCCGCTCCTGTTGGATGGAGAAATGGGGCGATTCTCAGCATCGGAGTCGCGGATGTTGGCATCATTGTCCACAAACGTCGGGCCGGGATGGGGCGGACTGTCCGGGAAGGCGCGGAACGATGTCAAGTTCCCGTGTTCGTCGTACTCCGCAATCTGCATCCGGTGCCTCTCAAGTTTTCGAACCTGGCCACGGCTTGTCGTTGCCACACTTGGCCTGGAGTCAGGAGCGGATTCTGGCTGCGACGAGGTCGTAGTTTCAGAAACGGAAGAAACTTCATGCACCCGAATCTGCTCAAAATCTCCAGAAACTCCTGTACTTCGGAGTTCCTGGGACGCCGGTGTGGCATTTGGAGGGGGTTCGAGGGTAGCAACTTGGGATGTCAGGATTTCCGTGAATGACCCAGCATTGGCTACGACGGATAAGAAGCTATTGTTTGGAGTATCATCCAAGGCCTCAGGATCATTCGCGGATAGTGGTGCTAGCCATGGATGCTTCAGTGCTTCTGCGCATGACATGCGCTCTGCAGGATTTTCTTCCAAGAGCCGTTCGAGGAATTTGCGACAATCGAGAGAAATGCCCTTGATTTCAACGAGACTCCAATCGATATACCGGCTCCTGAAACGAACATGGATGATTGAAGCTTCATCGTCCAAAAATGGCTGAGAATTTGCTATCCTGGTAGTGAACGCATCAACAAACAGAGGGAACCAGAACGAAGCAAGTCCTTACATAGCAAATATGATGACCCCAGCACTCCAGCTATCAACTAAACGACTATATGCTTCCTGGGCATCACGAAGGATGACCTCAGGGGCAAGGTAAACAGGAGTACCGCACATGGTCTACCCAGAAATGTCAGTGATGCCTGGCTATTTCGATAGCATTGACCTACCTTGAACCTCGTCACGCTATCGACTGCTTTCGCTAAGCCGAAGTCGGCAATCTTTAGAATGGGAGGGTCATCCCTCGTCATGAGAATATTTTCAGGTTTGAGGTCGCGGTGGGCTATGTCTCTTGCGTGAATGTACTTGAGAGCTTTGCACAGCTGGAATGCAAGCCGGCGGGCTTCGTCTTCTGAAAGGCCCGTGCGTTCAAGTATGTAGTCCAGCAAGTCGCCCCCATCGATATACTCGAGGACAAGTACGACTTCCTCCGGTTCTTGGAATGTGTCCACCAGCTGACAGATGTTTTTGTGATGTAGTTTTCCGAGAATATCAATCTCCTTCATGAACACATTTGTAGACCCACTTGCATTCGAGTGTATCCTATGGCGATTAATCATCTTCACCGCGTACATTCGTCCATCCGTCCGACCGACTGCACGATAGACTGTCGCAAACGAACCGCGTCCAATTTCGGGCCCAATGTCGTAGAACTTGTGCACACCGTTTTGCGGTGGACCGTCTGCCATGAAACGGAATATGTATCTATGATTGTCTGGCGAGTTGATCTCCGAGTATGGGCCGAATGCAATTTCATTGCCGTCCTTCAGCATTGCAGACCTGCCTCGCCCTATTTTAGTCCCATTGATCTATAGATGGCATCATTGATCGAGTCATTGGGGAGGTTTCGACGCACATACCCAGGTTCCATTGCTTGACTTGTCGTGCACCACCACGCTCGTGTCTCTGTGTTGACTTCCATCCCAGGTGAGGACGCAGTGCTTGTTACTTATTTTGAGATTCTTTAGTTGCACGTCATTCTCGTGTGCACGGCCGACGGAGACGCTGCTCTTCTCCTTCTGCAATCCGATTCGGTCGAGAGTGTGATGGAGTGGCTTAAGAACACCCCAGAGGGTGTCATCCCATGGTTCCGTTCCTGTCTGCAGCTGGGATGCCTGCTGAGTCTGCTCGAGCTGCGTGTTGGAATAAGGATCGATTTCCGCCCCATCATGGTGAAGAGGTTCGTACATCATGATCGACTAGCTGATCCGCCATGAATGTAAGGATCAGGGTCTGACGCGACATGCTGAAGACGACTAGACATACCGTTACGCGTTTTTCTTTTCGCTGAAGTAGAGAAGGATATGTGGGAGTACAGACAAAAGGAAGAGACGCGTCCACGTTGTTATATAGGCTCGTTGATGAGCGGAAAGGCCTTGTGTTCTAAACGGGTAAGAAGTTCCAAATTGGTGTATGGAGGATAAGAAGCTAGGAGCTGGTAATGATGAGAGGCAAGCAACGCTGCATAAGTACTGGGCACTGTTTTAAAGGACGATTGCTATGGTTGTGGCCGGAGAGAAGAAGAGCACTGGCAAGGCACTGACAGACAAAAGAATGCAAAAGCAATAAGTAGGCCTTGTGGCTGGCTTGTGAGAATTATTGTATTTTCACGTGACCTAGACGCGTCTGAGGCCTCAGCCCGCCAAGTGTTTTACTGTATACTGTGGCTCATTCATGGCATCCATTCAACTCCTTGACGGCGGCTTCGTAAATTATTTCTTGGCTCTCTCCAGTTCGCGTGAATTCTCAAACGATTATATAGGGGACGACTCTCGAGGATGTCTTTGGTAAAGATATCTCTGGGCCATTGTGGTCTGCATCAATGATAGACAAAGAGCCCCTTGCAATCATCAGAGCTCACAAGGCTTTCTTGGATGCAGGCTCTGACATAATCCTCACATCTACGTAAGTTCAAATGCCTCAAAGCAATCCCTGAGTGATACAACTAGAATACAGTTATCAATGCTCATTCGAAACTTTCGGGCGAATGGGTTACTCCGAACCTGACTCCATTGTCCTAATGCGCGAGTCAGTCCGTCTCGCTTCACGATCCAGGGAAGAAATTCGGGCAATCGGAAAACGAATCCGGATTGCGCTCTCGCTGGGACCCTTTGGGGCTACATTGTCACCAGCGCAAGAATACGATGGTTACTACCCTCCACCTTATGGGCCACGAGGCTACACAGCAGACGGCGGCAACTTGAATGCTTTTGAGGACGCGAAAGGTGAAACAGCGGCAACATTCGCCCTCGCCGAATTCCACTATAAACGGCTCAGAGTGTTTGCTAGCAATGGAGAAGACAGCGTATGGTCGCTAATAGATACGATCATCTTTGAGACTATTCCCCTTCGACGGGAGATCTATGCGATTCGGATAGCTATGGCTCGTCTGAATTTGCATTTGTCCTCCCACAGGCTGGCATACAAGCCTTGGTTGATCAGCACTGTCTGGCCATTGGGTATTCACCCAGGACAAGAGACACCGAACGGTCCTGCCATGCAGCCCGGAGCTGTCGCTCTTGCTCTACTTTCGGACCGTGAAGCCGTTGTGCACAATGGAATTATAACGGAAATGGCCGTTCCTAATGGTGTTGGCATCAACTGCACGCACATCGTTCATTTGGATGTACTTATCAAGCTACGGGACGCCGTTAGCATGATGGAGCTCGAAGGGAAGCCTTCTCTGGCTCTGTACCCAAACGGGGGCGGCTTTTACGATATTGTCAGGCATGTCTGGATCCCCGAGGAAGAGGTGTCTGGGGTGAAGATGACTCGCGAGTCGTGGGCGCGGAGGACCGGGCAGTGTGCTTTAGTTGAACGTGACTCTGGAGTTTGGTCTGAAATATTCGTTGGTGGCTGCTGCGGGACTACTCCGGATCATATTAATTTGTTGAAAGAGTACCTCCGTAACCACGGATAATCCTCCGTCTCTCACGTTGGGCACATAAGTCCATAACATACGGAATACATAGGTTATGGTGCAGCACGTGACTATTTGCGGATATTTAGCCCATTCAGCCCATCGACCTGAATCCTATTCCTGAATTTCTGTCCTCTAGCGACTCGATACACAAACAAGCAGCATTAATCTGAATCCTCGCGTATCAGTCAGGATAGTCATGCAAGTGCAAGAGGATCAGGGGGAGGTACGTGATCCCTATGCTTTTTTACTCGGAACTGATGAGCAGGTTCCTAAGAGACGGACGAGCAACGTACTGCGCGAAACGACAGATCCGATCAAGTATGATTCTGCTATTCACCATCCTTTCCTCGAAGCAGCGCGAGCTGGGACGCTTAATGGTGATTTATTATCACTGTGGTTATCGCAAGACCGCATATATGCGGCGCACGGGTATCCGCGCTTCATCGGCGCGCTTATCATGAAGATCCCTTTCTCTGCCCAGCACCGTATAGACGGCGAAGAAGAGGCGAAGAACCAGCGTATTCTGTCCGTTCTGTCCTATTCTCTGCAGAATGTTGTGCGCGAGGCAGATTTCTTCCTCGATACTGCGCAAAAGTACGGACTTGATCTGGAAAGCTGGAAGGAGCGTGCCGCGACTAAAGCTTATTGCGCCGAGATGGCGCGAGTTGCTAGCTGGGGAAGCTTTGAGGAAGGACTCGTCTTTCTATGGGCCATGGAAAAGGTGCGCTGTGTTCCCCTCTCGGAAACAATCGCAGTACTGAATTAAACAAAGCTGTATCTTGACTCGTGGTCCTTCGTGCATGACGGGCTACCAAAGCAAAGATGTAGTCAAAGCACTGTATCCGAGGCTATTGAAATGTTTGCGAGGAATTGGACGACTGACGAGTTCATCAAGTTTGTGGAGGAGCTTCGTGAGATTGTTGATGGACTCGATATTGCTCACGGTTCTGAATTATGGACTCGAGTGAAAGCCGTGTGGGATAGAGTCGTCGAGCTTGAGATTGATTTCTGGCCTGCAGCGGGCGAAGAGGGACAGGCAAGGTAGAAATTTATATTGAATGAATATTATGTAAATGTAGCATATATGACAAGGAATTCGGGCGGAGATTTATTATCGAAGAATGACGCGTCGATCCTCGTTGTGTCACGTGAGCATATGAGTCTACCTCATCGTTCCTCCTCTCCTCTTCTCACCGTTCTCTCTTCTCCTTGCCCCGTAAATACTCATTCTGGTTCATAAACTGTAGTATACTCAACTCGAACCAAAGCTACATGTCGTGGGTGCAGAATGGCGACTCCTCAGGCCGCTCTGCTTCCGCATTAACCATCAATGATACCGCTATTGACCTCTCGCCATCCCGCTCGTCTATCAGGGCCCAATCCCCTCGCAGACCACAACTTGGTCGAAGAGGTATAACAGACTATGACCAGACTCCTTCTCGCGATGGAGTCGCTCGAGGCGGTGAACGCGAGTGGACCGTGTTCGGTCAGTTAATGGAAGAGACGGCTCAGCTCAAATCACGCGAGCGATCCCGCTCCGTCAAAAGGCGCCGCTCACGGCGCAGTACGCGAAACAGCGTCGTATCGTCGTCCATGCCGAGTAGCTCCGGATCCATCTTAGGTGGAGGAGTGTCGATTGTCCAGTCCCCAGCGCAGGGGACGCTGCCAGACCTTGAAAGTACAGCTATGATGCAGACGAATTACGACACGGATTCCGACTCAGAGTCTGAATCCCACTCAGGGAGCTCGATCTCTGAGCCTCCGCCCTCTCCTATCCAGCGACGCTTTCCAGAGATACCGGTTCTCTATCGCAACATTCTCAAGTGCGCCGTGGCGTACTTCATCGGTTCCCTCTGGACTTACGTAACACCGTTGTCCCTCATGATCGGAAACATATCATCTGAGGGAGACAGGGTTCCTTTTCCCTCCGGTCATATGGTTGCAACAGTGTGAGTCAATTTATTCGAGGTGGGCAGGCCTTAATCTCATAACTCACCCAAGAACGGTATACTTCAATCCGGCGAAGACTGTGGGCGCAATGCTTGAGGCAGACCTCTTCTGCCTCTATGGTCTTGCGTGGGCGTCATTTATCAGCCTAGGTAGTATGGCGATGTTTTGGTGGATTGACGTCAAACCTGGTTGGGAATGGCTTGCGGACGTGACTGTGATTACATGGATTGGGCTGGGCATGACAGCTGTCGCGTTCATGAAAGTGTGGATGGCAAAGCCGACATTCAACACTGGTACTCATCTCCCAAATTTGATCATTTGTGATGTACTAAGATTTACCGCAGCCTGCAGTATGACCTCGATCATTCTATTCGTCGTGTAAGCTGTTGTGGCTAGGTTTTTATCGACGGATCTCTAACGTAGCTCTCAGTGTTGTGAAAGAAGGCGGTTTGGAAACTTTGTTGACTGTCGTTCGGGTGGTCTTTGTTGGCTCAGTAATAACGAATCTCGTCTGCTATTCCTTATGGCCGCAGACCGCATACTCGGGACTGCAGAAGAACATCACGCGAACATTGGACTCTTTTGCGACTCTCCTCGATCTTCTCACACAGACGTTCTTGATAGCGGACACAGAAACAACTGTTTCTCAGAGTCACCTTCAACGCGCGGTGAAGGACCATCAAGCGAGCTTTACAGGCCTGCAGAAGAATTTGACAGAGGCACGTGGAGAGTGGTTACTGGGTGGCGCAGAAGCGGCTCAAGCATACGAGGACGCAGTCGGCTGCTTGAATCGTCTCGCTCAGCACTTAAGCGGGCTGAGAAGCGGCACACGTTTGCAGACGGAGCTTGCGCATGCGGCCAGGGAAGGTCGAATCATGCTCGGAAAGGATGCTCCTGATTCTCCCAAGATGACCGGAGTGGCAGATGGGACTATGAAGGATGGGGAAGAAAAGGGCACAGTGACATTGCAGATTGCTGCCCATGTCTTCGAAGAACTCGTTGACGATATGGGTCCGCCTCTCCAGGCATTATCTGTACGTGTCTTCCCTTTCCATGTTCAACTCTTGCACCTCCAAGGTCATCTCGTTCTAACGCGGCAGCTCATAGGACGCTTGCACGAAGACATTACGCCGCCTACGCAAGTCTTTTGCTGAGCACCAAAATGCCAGAACAGCCGACATCCAACGCTTCATTCAGCTCACTGACGACATTCAGCGCGCACTTTTCACCTTCGAAAGCACATCCAATCAAGCCGTCATGCGTATTTATAGACGTAGTGATCTCTTCACGTCAGACACCTTCACATCGGCTGCTGAGTCTATTGCCGCCATGAACAGCAGAAATAAGGGTTCATTTAACGAGGATGAAAATCAACTACTCATGCGCTCTGGTGCAGACGAAACCGTTTTCTTAGTTTACTTGTACGCACAATTTCCTGTTTGTAGCGGAGGATCTGCTAACAAAATAATGAAGCTTCATCTTCACACTGCAAGAATTCGCAAAGGAACTGACGGCTCTGACGGAAACGATGTGCAGGATTTATTCAATAGAGCGTGCTGCCTATGAGCGACGTTGGTGGAATAGGGTCGTTAGCTTCTTCACTCTTTCTAGCTGCAAAGAGCGTTCGCTGGGTCTACCCCCGACTGTTAGCATGAGAGCGTCGAGGCCGGCACTCTCGAAGCGCTTCAGTATGTTTAGACTTGCATAGACCTGTTTTCTCGCTAATAAGAAACCTTTTACAGGCACGTTCATCATGCCGGACTTCCGAAAGCGTCAGCCTATATTTCCGAAAGTGCGACCGCATGCGCCTAACACACTCTTGACTCCGGGGCGAGAACAGCTCGGCTTCTTCCAACGCCTGGGGCAGTCAATATGGCGACTAAACGAGATGTTAAAGACTAATACTGTTAAATATTCTTTCAAGGCTGGCATGGCCACTGCGCTTCTGGCATCCCCCGCCTTCTTTGACAAGACACGGCCAATCTTCACCGACTATCGTGGGGAGTGGGCTTTGATTTCAGTGGGTTCCATGATTTTTGTCTCTGATGGCGTTAGCTTATGGAACGCGTTACCAGTTCTTTGTCGTTATTTCTCCAACTATAGGAGCGGTGCGTGTTATATCAGGGTTTGATGTGTTAGTGGATTGACGAAAAACATGTTCCAGACGAATTTCCTCAGTCTTCATCGGCTTCTTGGAACTTTGTATGTCAAACTTCTTTGGTTGTGACTTGGGTTATCATTAACGGACAATTCCTTTCGCGACACAGACTAGGTGCTATAGTCGCTGTCATAGCTTTCACCGTATTCCCTGAGAATCCGGTTGCATTGTCCGTTTTTGGTTTTTTCTACTCCATTCCCTGTTTCTTTGTCATTGTCTCGATGCCACAATATGCGACGAGCAGTCGGTTTGTCCTGCTCACGTATAATTTGACCTGCCTATACGCGTACGTGCACAGTTCTCTCGCCTGTTTGATGAGTGTCTCATTGTGACGTGTAGCTATAACGTGCGCCAAGATGATTTACCAGTGACAGACATAGCATTTCGTCGAACCGTTGCCGTAGCTACTGGTGTTATCTATGCCGGTGTTGTGTCTCGCTTATGGTGGCCTTCGGAAGCTCGCCGGGAGCTTTCGAGTGCGCTGAGCTCGTAAGTGGACGTGCCCTCTAGTTCGTGCTCGGTCTGAGTGTGATTGAAACAGATTCTGCCTGAATATTGGATGGCTCTATACTCACTTGGTGGCGGCAAATTCTGGTATTCTTGTTAACATGTCTTCCGCCCCGACGGATCTGCAACGTGAAGCTCAGAATGCGGTGAATAGTATCGAGCGCGACCCGGTGCTATTCAACGGCGCAGGCACTGATGAGACAGCACGACTGATGCCTTCTACCGTCAGCGAACGGCTGAACAGCTCAATACAGACCTTCATGGCGATGTACGCGTGTTTAGTCTCGTCCACGCGTTCGATGCTCATATCTTTCTAGGGAGCTACACCTACAGATAAAACTGATCGAGCTACAGAATTTGCTGAAGCAGACGCAGCACGAGCCGCGCTTGAAGGGACCATTTCCCGTTCATATGTACCGCTCCATCTTGACGAGCCTTCAGACAATATTGGACAGGCTGCATAGCATGCGTTGCGTGACCACGAGGGAAGAATGGTGAGTCCTGTTGTTGCAACTGCTTGCGAACCTTGTTGGTGACTCTAGCACTCTCCTCGCAGGCACACTGTGAGTGTTTCAATGCGTGCAGGTCGGGGGTTTTGCTCAGACTCTGTAATTTAGTCGGTCCGGCAAGATTTCGTGCTTCCTGTCAACCGTGAACGACGCGAAATGGTTGGAAATGTCATCCTATACTTTTCTGTTTTATCGGCGGCGTTCAAACTAAAGACACCGCTTCCTCCTTACCTCCCTCCTGCGGAGAAATCTCGCCAAAGATTGGTCAGTTATCTTTCTAGTAACTTTCTACTATGATTTCTCATTTGCCATTAGGTCGACGCAATCCGAGACTTGGACGTTGTTAAGAATCGCAATATCCGAGGCTCCCAACAGTTATTGTTCTTCGCTTATGCGCTCACGATGAAAGGTGTCATCCAAGAGTTAGACTTCCTCGGGAGAACGTTGCAGGATGCGTTTGGCGTCATCGGACAATCGTTGGCGGAGTTTGAGGATATGTTCAGGGCTTCTGGCGCAAGCCAGGATGCGAAGACAGTTTAGTGTTAGGAAGTATTATTTATTCTAAAATGAGTTCAACAAGGAAGTCTGTTCTCACAGTCGCCTTATACTATAAACGGCAGAATATATTCACGGTGCACAGACCATCCACTGCATGGTATATAATGGAAAATTATGCGAAAAACTGATTCCTTAGACTATACTCAGCTAGGATCTATTCTATAGGTACTAACTCGAGTCTCGCATGTTTAAACATGCCACACCCTTCAGATCCAGTCGATGATTACAGCGCTGCCTCGTACAACTGAGAACTATGCCTGCTACAACGGGCTCGAGGACGTTTGGTTTGCCTAGTCGCGTGCTTCTGATGAAGCGTGCGGTGAGCTAGCCAGCGAGAGCAGCGTTTGTCTGATGGATTACATAATACTCTGTGAATGGCCTGCATTTGTAATACGGTACAATACGCAATCAACAAAATAACGATTCGCTTATAATAGTTTCTATATGTGCTATACCAAGTCCGTTGAGTGATGGAAAGATTAAAATATCTAGAAACGACGAGATGGTAGAGACACTCCAAATCCACTCGAGTTGCTGCGCCGATTGCGGCGACCAGAAGGCGTGAGGCCGACGTTGTCTGCGTATGGGTCGCCATGCGCATGCGAACTCGTACCGTCGTCTGCCGGACTGAGTCCCGTTGTCCCTGTGCCGCGTGGACCAGTGGTTGGTTCACCGACTTGTACTGTACGAATGGGTGGTGAATGGGACGAGAGTGGTGCCAGAGGAACGCCTTTCCCTGTTTGAGCGCCTCGTTCCTGCCGGTACTGGCGTGGAAGAAGTGAGAGGCCGGCGAGATATACCAATGGGAGAATCTGCAAGTCCGTTTAGCGTTCATGAATTCTCTTGCATCAGCTTATCACGTACCACAGCCCATGCGATCCAAGCGGACTCCACGCCAGACGGCGCAGCTCCGCGCCCAATCAACCGCCATTCATCTTTATAGCCTGTCCGCACCTGATAAAATGCCATTATTATGACCAGCAAGCCTAGGATGGCGTGGATATAGTTCTGTGGGGGGCGTGTCCGCACACCGTCTGCTTTTGGAGCCGGCTTCACGAAATGGATAATTCCCCCCAAGGCACATTGCGCGAAGTACAGTATAAAAATCGCAACTCCCCATCGCTTATGGTCGTCGTTTAGATGAGGTGCACCCGCCTGGCTGACAGCCGCAATGCCAAGCGCAACACCAGGCACGATGAGTGCGCCTGCAAGGTAAAACTGGATGATCCAATGTCCTTTGAACCAATTTGGAGAGAACGTGCGTATCCAGCGAGCAAGCAGTGCTCCTGCCGGAAGCAAAATGAGGAATGCAACGCCAAGAAGCACGGCGTGAGCGATGACAAGCTTCTGGAAGCCCAGCAGAGGCGTTGCCGAGCCCGAGCCTGAGCCACTTGACGCGGGATCCGCAGCGGAGCCAGAGGTCAAGGTCTTGGTCAGATCTAGGGAAAGCATGCCGGTAGAGTCATGCTGCACTATGTTTGCAGACTCAGATGAGTCGTCAGGATTAGTGCTTGAGAACGCCCATATGACGGATTGCGTGGTGTCTGAATTGACCTGACAGTATTCGGATCGTTCAGGTTCGGCGTGTATAAAAACACACAAGAATACTTACCGGAACGCTATACGCGAATTTTGGCTGAGATCCAGTGGTGCTAGTCAGATTTGACAATAGGGTCGCGACACGAGGTGGGGAAGAGTCGACAGAGGGCTCGACTCTGCCGGATGCAATTCGTTGCGACAAAGTTACTGAACCATCCGAGTTTGCCCACATTATCACCATTGGTGAGTTGGCCATTTGGGAGCCAAAACCCCTGCGCCAGTTGACATCAGTTCACACAAAATCGCTTGCTATTAGTAGAAGCGTACATTGCCATCCAACCGAGGGTGTTGGCGCCTGTGCTCTGGAGCACATATTGGACTGTTCCGCCATTCACTACGGCAGAAATACACATATCCTAAGAAGAATGTTATTTGGCTGGTATGAAAGGTCGGTATGGAAAGGGCATTCGACATACGCTGCCACATTGGGTGTCGCCTGTGTCTCCAGTCAGGCCACTAGAGGCAATCCCCGAGTTTGTGCTTTCGGACGCAGAGGAAGTTGCTGAAGCGTTGTCGTCGTCGTCGTCATCGTCATCTCCGCCGTATCTGCCTCTGCCGCGATCGTCGTCGTCGTCCGAAGGAGGCCGCGCCACAGCAGAGAGTACCAAAGGCAAGAGAGCGTAAGACAGTACAGTCGTAAGACGCATTATTCCGTGCCAATGAGTTCGGTGGGGAGAGCGGAGAGGAACAGTGTTGGGGTAGGGTATCTTATATCAGTGAAGATGAAACTATCATATATATGGGCTAACTACCGTCATGATGCTGTGCTCCTTACGCATCTTCGTGCTACAATTGGTCCCATCTGGACAAATTCCACGTTAGATAGGATGCTCGTCTTCTCTTGGCAAGACATTCGGTGTTGTATGTATAAAGCGGAGCTGAATGGGCAAGAGATTAAACAGGTAACTTCTCTCGCACACTCCGTTCCTCTGGGCCTTGTGTGAATGTCGCGTCCGCAGCAGCACGGCTTCCGCAGTCAGGGCGATACAGGTGAAACGTTCGTGCTCGCCAGGCGAGAGCCAGCATGGCATGGGAATCGACGATCATGATTACGTCGACGTCCTTGCAAGGGTATAAAGCAAGAGAACGGAACCAATCCTGGAGAACTCTGTAACAGAGCAATCTGATATCGCTCACTGGAAATTAGTTGTGCTCACCGCCGTCGCCATGGTTGAGGCATTGCCTCCGCCGTTACCTAACCTCGCCAACAGAGTCAAATCGCCACCATTTGAGTGAGCGCTCTCGCCTCGTTTTCATCAATCTTCTGGCGCTCCGCAGCAGCTAGAATCTTGATTTCGCCTTAATATTCTGAAATACTCCATGGGTTCAATATACGAAGTCTCGCTCGTTCAATTCCTCCATTTGTCGAGAGGCGTGACGTGCTCAGAGGAACACCGCTGCACCTCTGAAAACCTTGTTCTCCATACTCAGTCCCATCGGATACCGGACGTCCGTTGACACACCTCGTACTCTTGGATGCCGTTGTCCGTTATACACGAGAGCACCTCTCCGCGTCTGAGGCGAGCCAGCGATGGTTAATCGGCGCTGACTGAACTCGCCAGAAGCCTCCTCGACCCAATCGGTTGACGACCCAGCGCGGACTAGGACTCGTTCCATTGATGTTTTCGCTTCTCAGATTCTTTCTTCCATGCATGTGGCGACAAATTTCTGCTGAACCGACGTCGGGATTCGGTGCACGCAATTGTTATGCAGATTTTTTTGTAATGCATGAAAAGGCAGTCTTGGTCCTCACACGTCTCGTAGATGATGATGTTGATTGAGGAAAGTCAAAAAGTCCTTTACTCTCTGCGATGACTTTCTTGCGGAAAGAATCTGACCTCTTGAATGGGAATGGTGAACAGTTTGTTATGTAATTCCTTATTATGTAATTTGTTATATAAGACGCCTCTTGGGCGGATGCTAAAGCACAACAATGCAACGAAAAAGGTCGCGTCTTGGCATGTAATAACCTCACCTGTGACGACCATGTCTGAGAACAAAGTCCTTCATCGCATAATTCGAAAGCTTGCAAGCTGGGCCGTTTGGTCTTTTTTTTCCGAGGTGCACATCATCGGCGAGGAGAACGTGCCAGCAGACGGCCCGTTGATTGTGTACGTCCCTTCTCGTTTTGACGGTACATCCTCAAGGGCACTAAACGGCCGTCGGTTCTAGTGTCGCTACGCATCATAACATGATGCTTGACCCAGCGGTTCTATGTGAGTCATGCGTCCGTGCCGCGAGAAGCTCACCCTCAATCATGGACAAATAAGCTTCAAACTTTCCTCACAAACGGATTCTCAACTACTGGACCAAAGCTTCCCTATTCACAAACCCTGTCCTTAAGTGGATCCTCCTGAGCTCGGGAAATATTCCCGTCGCCCGTAAGAGCAAGGACAACCGCATCCTCTTCAAAGGCACGTTTGATGTGCTTGCTCGCGGTGAAGCAGTCGCTCTCTTTCCGGAAGGGACGAGCTACACCGAGCCTCGCATAATGCAGGTCAAGGATGGGGCGTCCTGGAGTGCTCTTGAGTACATGAAGTGGGCAAAGGAGAATCCTGACAAGGCGGTTGACAAGCAACTCTTAGTCGTCCCTGCTGCGATAGTTTACACGAATAAATCAAAATACCGAAGCCAAGTGTGCATGCTTTCCCTTTCCATTACAGACTCGGTGCTGAATAACTCCTCTTATGCCTACTCTTTAGGTCATTATTGAGTTTGTCCTTGTCCATCACCACTGTCTCCGACAGGAAGCTGACGCAAGTTAGGTTTGGCGAACCCATTTCGATGAAGGACTATGAGAAGCAGTTCTTGTCTTCTATCGAGGTTGACCATCGAATGGCAGTCAAACGTCTCACGCAGCGTATAGAAGAAGAGCTTACACGCGCAACAATCAACGCACCTGACTGGTGAGTGGGTTTCAGTCAGTATATCAACGCGCTTCAACATCATCCTTAGGGATACGCTTTATGTCGCCCGAATGGCCCGGAGTTTGCTGTGGGAGAAAAGCAAGGCGATTGATCTCGATGAGTTTGTTGTTGTATCCCAAACGTGAGTCGTCTCGGTAGTTCCTGCTCGTTTGTCTAAATTAGCGCAGGCTTGTCGACTTGTTCTCAACTCCGCATGCTACGTCGAATATCGCGCAAGTTCGGCGCCGTCTATTAGAGTACTATTCACTGCTACAATCGTCAAAGCTGAATAATTCTGCTCTGGCTGCTCTTCCTCTCCCGAAAGCTCTCGATCCACGTCGAACAGAGCCATTACCTTCTCGCTTGCGTACGCTCCTTGTCCTCTTGCGAGACTCCCTTTCAATACTTGTCAGACTCCCTTTCTTCGTATTTCCCTTAGCGGTGCATCTTCCGGCTTATCTGGCATCTCGAGCCGCCGCTCGCCTTGTCGAAGACGAAGAGGAAACTCAAGCGCAAAATAAGGTCGTCATTGGTCTTGTACTCCTTCTCATGATCTACCCCGCAGCGTTCTTCTTCCTCTGGGCGTTGTTCTGGTACACTCCAGTCGGCGCCGTTGCAGCAGCCGTAACTGTCTGGTTGTTTGCCGTGTATCATGTGAAGTTGATAGATGGTGAGCTTGATCTGTTGCATCAGTGGCACGTATACTTATCAATATCCAGATGTCTACAATCAGTGAGAACCCTTCTACTGCGTACAGACCGGAACCTGACTATCACTAAATAGCGCAAAGCAATTGGTCGCGGCGTGGCGCGTCTTAGTTGGAGTGTGGTCCCCGAAGAAAACTGAACTGTCGATAGGGGCGCTGCAACAATACCTAACCCCCAAGACTCCCCCAGAAAATCCTTGGATCGAGAAAAATAAGCCGAAGGCGTCCGATTCACAGCAACCGGCCACACTTTTGTCTGCAGGGAGTAGTTCTCCGCGGAATACATCAGTTGAAGCGAGGTCGACAGTTCGTAGACACAAACGGTCACCACCCACAAGACGGCTTGTTCGTCACGTGTTGAGGGCTCGGGCTAGAGCCATTCATGCTCTCGCGTCATTTTTTTCTGAGCTGGAACGAGCTCCAAAAGGGAAGCGCGTACATGCAAGCCTGCACCTTGCTCAGCTTTATGGTGGCGTGTCAGACTCCACTGGTGAAACTAACGTAGGATCTATTTCGCAGGGCTGGCGTGAAGCTGCGGAGGTCTTGGTGTTCTTGCGCGACCGCGGAGCGAAGTATACCTCCCTCGAATCGCAAATAGCGGCGGACTACTGGGCCGAAAGTCGAATAATCCTTAGTGATCCTGAAGAAGAAGGAGAGACAGAATATAGCAGTGATGTTTCAGGTAATATCAGGGAGAATGAGGGCCTTGAATGGGTCGCGCCTGTAATACATTAGTTAATGAATTACCA
The DNA here is from genome assembly GCA_032164295.1 of Inonotus obliquus. Taxonomy (NCBI): domain Eukaryota; kingdom Fungi; phylum Basidiomycota; class Agaricomycetes; order Hymenochaetales; family Hymenochaetaceae; genus Inonotus; species Inonotus obliquus. The sequence continues at coordinate 2,926,190 of JAJHTX010000006.1, read as the reverse complement.
TATTTTCATTGCCTTAGTTAACAAAAACCTATCTCATACTTACTTATCACCTGATTATATAATTCTGCTACTACAAGCTATATAACAAGCTCTCTTTTTTTTTGAAGCTTATCCTATGAAGTCCAAACTTGCTAGCTATAATAGTCTGTTTAAAGTAGCCTACTTCTTCAAGCAGTAAAATCTGTTTCTACTAACCTAACTTGCTTTACAGAGCTTTATCTGAGAGATCTATAGAGTGTATTAGTAATGGGCTTTTGGTCTGTTCAATTTTTCTCAAGTCCTTGCTTAAATTACTTTAGATCTTATAAGATATGCCTCTTTCAAATATTTTTATGTATCTTATATTACATGATAAGAAGATAGGCTGTAACCTATTACAGCCATTTTGCAGAAGTACAGGAAATTCTATAATAATTTAAACACATGAATTTTAATGTGCAGCATCTCAAAAAATGCAAAAACACAACAAACAGCCCAATTTCTCAATCCATACTGCACGTTAAGACACAATTTAACCACGTAAAAAAAGTACTCAGAATTGTGCTTCTAACAATGTAAGAATGTATGGAAAATGTGGTGCTTACATAATAGAAGAGGTCAGATAACAGTGCCAAGTCAGTCCTCACCTCCTCCCTCAGAGAGTGCAAAATTCATAGCTCTTTTAACACTCTATGTAAAAATCTAATTCAGGTGATATAGTCTGTGCTAGTATAAGAGATACTCATAAACAAGTTTTTACAGCAAAAGGAGATGCCCTTTGTAATGGAGTAGGGCAACATCTTAGCATGCTCACTTTCAAAACTCTCACCCTCTCAGCAGTGCATTTACAATAACTCACAGATTTTAACAGTAAAATTCTAGTTATTTATTTCAGGGTCATCTATTAATGAGAGCTTTAAGATAGGGTACATATTAATTGTAATTGTCAAGATGAATAGCTATAGTACATGAGTCATACTATTACAAACCAATACAAACACCTTACTACCTTAGCTTTTGTAATTATATGCACGTAGCTAACCTCCTCTCTCAACCATACTCTATCACATTCCTATAAAATACAGAAAGCTGCTATTACCATATGCACAGGCTATGCTCATTTGTATGCACTCAAGGAGAGGCTTTTTGGTTTGAGATATATCTTAGTTCACAGATGTTTCAAACTCTATGGTCAACAATATAATACAGCAGCATGAGAAGACAGAGAAAGTCAAGCAACCTGCCTAGTAGCATAGTCGGCCAAGGATGTTGTCCTATGTAGACACAAACATAAGTTAACCTCCACTTCAGATCCATTTTTATCTTTACTAACTGAGTACTGCACCACAGTTTATTTTGGACTCAATAGAATGGCAACACAATTCCTATTTTGCTGAACTGAAAGACATGCTCCTGCATATTCAAGGCAAGGAGGCTTCAACACAAATAATAGAACAAATATTGAAGTGAGCAGGATTTACTCTGAAAAAGGTGTGAATTTCAGGTTGTCTGTTGTAGATTTATGACTCACATCTTATCAATAACAGATTAGCAAGGAAGTGCTGGAACGCAGTAAAACCAAACAATTATAGTATTAGCTTGTGAGGTAAAGCATGAGCTTTAGAGGGCCAGCAAGCAATTTGCAAATAGGTGTTTCTAAGAGGTTAACAGTATGTCCTACACCCACTCTCTAGATGAGATACATCTCAGTCCTCTCAGATATTCTATTCTTTCTACAATTATAATGGATAGTATGATCTATTGTACAATTATGGAAGGATCCTTCAATTCAGCATTATTCTATAATTTCATTGCTGCTCTGTTGGAGCACATGGATTCATGGCCAGCACAGAATTTTGTGATTGTTATGGACAATTGCACAATCCACAAGGTGTCAATGGATTAGAAACTTATCGAATCCAGATGCATTTATCATGTCTGCCACCAACTTCTTTTTTTTTTTCATTGAGGTTTAAAGGAATGAAAGTTGAATTCCTTCTAACGTAGTCATCAGATTTCAGCCCAATTGAGCTTTTTTTTCCCTATTGAAAGCTTGTCTTCAAAATGTGTATTGGAGACATAAAGAGATTGATGCAGTTATCTTACAGCTGTATGAAGAAGCTACATCAATCAGTGCTTAAGACTATCATGCCTTCTGCACCCATTGCAGATATCTTAGATGGCACATAGTCATTTCTCTCCATAAATTGCAAAACTCTTGTACCAACAACAATGAATATATTATTGAGCTTTCATCAATATATAAATTATTTGCATTCATATAGGTTTCAATTTCAATAGAAAATATATAATAGAGTAGGATAGAAGAAAAGTCAAAAAGCCCTCTTACCAAAATTTGAAAAAGTGGTAACATGAAGAAGCAACAAGATAAACCAGAATTTGAAATAGATGTTAAAGGATCAGCTCAGTATCCCACCTGGCTAACCAAACCTCTTCCTCTTGTCCTTACCACCTCTAAATAAACCTGAATCAATTTCACCTGTTAGCTCCTTAGAAACTATCACCTCTTTACCCTTACCCTTACTATCTCCAGATAGACCTGAATCAATATCACCTGCCAGATGGTGAGAAACTGGCTCAGCAAAATAGTTCTCATTGTAATCTTCAAAATCTTAGTTTGTTGTAAAGTAGGCCAAGACATTTTGAAGAGCTTCAACATACTCTCAGTTCACTTTAGAAATGTTGCTACAGTAACCTAACTTCCTACTGAAGGTAACATATGCATCAAGCACAAGGAAATCACTATTAAACATACAGGGATGTGCATGCCTATTCTCATCTTCCTTTATCAGAAAAAGAGCAGTAATAATAGATTTGAGCAGCTTCAGATTCTGTATGAGGTAGAAAGCAAATGTACAGTCATCCGCCATGTCCTTTACTGTGACAGTATCCAATTTGATCAGGATAGTATCTACCTTATCCTAAACAGTACTTGACTTGTTCAGTTTTCTAGCTGCAGCTTTGACATGTGGGACTGCCAGAGATTCTTTGGCTTCGACTTTAAACATGAGGTTGAGAAGTAACTTTAAGGTACATACACCAACCGAAGGCCGGAAGTTCTTCATCTTGTTGGTATTGCCAGTGCCAGTAGTGATGTTCTTTTTGTTTGGAAAATCATTGCCTAGTCGTTTTAAGTATATCTTAAGCGATGTCAAGAAGGTTAACATGTAAAGATGCCAGTTCTTCAAAACATACACATTCAGTTAGAAATACTTCTTCTAAATCTCTACACCAGAACCCGAATCAACATAATTCAAGACTTTTTCAGTTCCATGAAGCATTTTCCAGAATTTAGGAAAGGTCTGATCTATATGATGGAGGAAGGAATCATCACTCAAGTGCATCAGGTCCAGAAATGTTGAAAGTCTGTTGTCAAAAACCAAAACCTGTTCTTTCATATGGAACACTTTCTTCTTCAACTTAATATAAGAGTTGGCACAATTTATATCTAATTCTGTAGACACTGTGGAAAGAGAGTCTGCTTGGCATTTATCAGAAATTGATGCATCAGGTGAAATGAAATGAACGACTCAAGAAAATGTTCAACTCTAAGTTCAAGTTTATAAATCTATGCTTGACAGCCTTGTTTGCTGTTCTAATCTGCTCTAGCTTGGTCATTAATCTTGTCACCTCCTCCTTTTGATATTTACTTCCAAGTTCAAGAAACTGTTGAAGCTGCTCGAGCACCTCTTTCCTATAATAGACCTTATAGAAGTACACCATTGCTCAGTAAAAGCACTGTTGACATGTATGTAAGAATTGGCGATAGTTTAAAGCAATACTTTTGGGAGTCTAGTCCCATTCTGATAAGTTGGTGATCATGTGTCAAACTTTAGTTAACCTACTACTTCAATTAGTTTCTTAGTTATGTTGTCCTTGGTGAATACTTTTTGATTAAGGTCATCCATATTTTACTATATGTTTTCTATCTGGGCCTTTATGATAGACAACTCAGACCTGAGAGGCCAAACATCATCTCTGTGCAAAATTGCCATTGCATGAAGCTTGTAAAAATATTTGATAAGTTGGTCTTTATTAGTGGCTTTATTAGCTCTTGTACTCCTTGCATCCACATAACTTGACTTAACAAGCTTTTGTGCAAGATGACCAGCAGTAGCTAAGACATCAGAGATCAGTCATATTATAACTATTATCTAAAAACAGTTTACCAGCTCTCAGAATTGAGGCTGTAAAAATTACTAGACAATAGAAATTCATTACTTTTTACCAACTGAACTGACTCAGAGGGTGAACTCAACTTAGGAGATGGTCAACCCAACTTGAAAGATATTGATTCCAACTTAGCAGATGGTAAATCTAAAGGGTGCACACCCAAACCAGGAGACAAATCTAATATCAGAAACACATCAATTTCTAAAATGGGCACTTTGTTTCAATCAACCTGCTGCAAGAGAAAGACGTTACTTGCTAGTAAGAGATTGTTTCATCAAAATCAATATTAGAGCAGAATTCTCAGTAGGTAACTGTAAATTCAAACCAGGCATGGCCCATAAACTTTTGATGACAATAGCAAGGTGTTTGCTAAATGTGCGAGAATATGGCCGGTACTGGAGATACCGGTCAAGAGGTGTATGGTATAAGAAAGGGAAGGGCCAAATGAGGCAGCACTTATCCAGTATGCTCATAGTACTTGTTGTCTGTAGAAGGGGGATGTAAAGGGAGTCAAAGAAATAATAGAAAGAGGTGTTGGACCAGCTAGATATTAGGAGGAATGTGCTTTTGTCTGGAATCAAGAGGGTCAGTACCATGGGAAAAATGTTGGTACAGGTCGGTACTTAAACAAATAGGATCGGTATGTGAAAAAACATTGTAAAACAAAATATTAGTACAGAAACAAAGGGTGGATGTACAGAATACGAAGGATAATAAAAGGTCGATACCATAGGAAAAACGTTGATACAGGTTGGTACTGCAAGAAAACAATTAGTACAGAATGGTATATCAAGAAACAGAAAAGAGGAAGACTGGTGAATGAAGGTGTTGACTAGACTGGGAAGCAAATCTGAGCCCTCGCACGGAAGGTTAACTTCTGAGGTTCACTTGAGACGGAACTGGGATGGGACCAGAACAGAATTTGAGATAAGACTGAGATAGAAGTGAGAAGGGGGTGAGGAAACCCAAGCCCTCACACTAGAGGCTAGCTCCTAAGATTACCTGGAGCGCTACTATGTACAGGAGGAGATATTTATACTACTATACCGTAGTTAGCTCATAAGTCCAAAGGAGAAAGTAAAAAGGAAGATCAAAATAAAAAAAAGTCTGAAGAAAAATGACATAAGATGAACAAATACAGTAGAGCCATCAGAGGAACAACAAGAAAGGGTTAGGTAGAACAAGATACTAATGAAAACGTAGTATATAGTACTTTTGGATGAAAAGTTCTTAGAACAAGAGATCTGTGCCCCTGTCGATCAATACTGACGTGTTTCTGGTGGTACTAGACCTGAAAACCTTAACAGATACTGACTCTGAGCTTCTCTAAAGAACCAGCATGCATAGTCCAACTATCAGAAATAAATACCAGAGAGGGAGATGTCTGATCCATATCATGAGAGCATGTTGAATTGTCAAATTATCTCAGTACTGAGTTTCTTGGCACTATTGGTACTGGGTTTCTTAGTGCTCAGTATCAGTACTTTTGGCATTTGATATCTTGAGAAATAGGACTAGCAGTTTCTCTGGGTGTGCTGGTGGCTACCGGAAGGTGTAGATGAGACTATATCATAGCATGAAGTAAGCGTAAAATGGGATACCAAGCTCAATACCAAGCTCAGCTGCAGGTAGCCCTCTTTATTGCAGAGATGATATTATATAGAAAAGATAAGCAAAGAGGCTGAGTTGTGGAAGGAGTGAGAAGAAGAGGGATGCGATGAATTGCAGTAAAGTGAAAGTTTATATAGATGTAGATTTGGGTGGACAGATCTTTTAAGGGTTGATAAGTGTATTGGTATTAGTCTTGGTCTTGAGGTCTTTACAGTAAGGTTAGACCAATGTAGTTAGTATTAATGTTGAGTTCAGGAATCTACTTGTTGATTGTAGTCTCAAGAGATAAAGACTAAGCACTTCTACATTGTCATGTCAGCTAAAGCCTTAGAATTTCTTTCTTGGTTTCTTATCTACACTTAGCAAAATGTCCTCTTGTGCAGCAAGAAAGTTGGCCAAGCTCAAGAAAGCTAAAGAGCACGAAGCTATTCAGACAAGGGTAGCAATTGTCACGTGGACTCGAGGTCGCCCTTGCAAGAATACACTACCAGACCCACTATTGAACCTTACCCATGAGGTAACAATGAAGCAAACTAAAAAAATAGTGTAGAGAAATAATATTCAAAATCGTTTTCTTCAAATCTGATCACTATTTCAGACAAATAAAGGACTTGCAAAGTAAGTGTAGACAGTAGTAATGAAGCATCTGGTGACAAGTCTATCTATGACATGGCACTTGCATCTAGGCTAGAAGTACTAGATGAGGACATATACAAATACATTGAGACCTCTGACTCTTCTGATAAGACTAAGCTACCTAGAGATAAGATTGTATCTAAAATTCTCCGATGTATCTTGTCTTACACTGCTCATTAATATTTAGATTGGGAAATGCTAAGTTAATGTCAAATCTCTATAGAAGATATTGGCTTGAATACTAGCATATTATTTAAAAGAGCTAAGATGTGGGGTCTGTGTTATACGAAATGACAGGTTCGGAGGTACTCGAATGGAGTCGGGGTCTCTCACACTAGGGCTTAAGGTACGCTGCCTCAAACATCGAAGACTTGTACAACAACAGAGACGATCACACAGGCTAAGGGATGGTGGTGGTAAGAAGATATATTTTAAGTTAGTACAAACAATGAGTAAATATCTAAGAGGTGGTGGTGGTGGTAAGAAGAATAGTGAGACGGGGTACAAATGAGTCAGACTATCTACTTATATACATACCAGTTGTGGGAAGATATTACTCTAAGAAGAATATTAGTAAGGGTGGGAATAAAATATTACGGAACATTCCGGTAAAGAGCGACTAAGCAAGATGAATAATAAGGATGAGTAAGCATATATGGAAAAGGAAGATGACAAATAAGGAATTAAGTAAGCAGAGCAAGAAGGAAAAGTTCAAGTCCTAACAGTCTGGTCACATCAATACCCCAATGTGAGGCAAAGCAAGATATGTTTAACCTCAATGTTCAATTGTCTGATGGGTCCGGATTGCACTCCCTTGAAATTAACTCTGAAATGACCCTTGCTGATCTTCTCAATGTAGTCATAAACTGACTTGGCAGTCGTAATATCATTAAGAGACTTAGTTATGAGCTAACATCATAGTCTAGAAAGATCGAAACAAACAAATATATGCCCCACTTTCTAGACTCTCAAATGAAGGTAGACAAGCTCTTTAACCATATTTAAGAATATCAGGAGGAACAAAAGCAGCTCAAAAAGAAGAATATCAATTCAGATATTACCCTTATTGTTGCAACTCAAGCTCAGGTAGTAATATCAATCTTCTACTCTGTAGTATCTTATTGACAGGCCATTCACAGGCATCTGGTAATTCAACTACTTAGAAGAGGGGTAAGATTAACAAAGTTCAAGATGTACTGCAGATTGCTTAGGTTAAATATAACAATAAAATTAAGCAGATTTCCAGAAAAATTACGATAAACCTCAGATATGACAAGCATGGCAGAATTCTTTGCAATTGTATTAAAAATTCCAATGATCACATCTCTTACACTAATGTAGACCTCTTTGAATATGCAAAGATGATCATAAGTTCACCTGCCCTGTTATCTGTCACTCTTCTCTCACCTACTATTACTCTTAGCACAAAAGAATACTTGAAGCTACTGTATATAAAGTACCAGAGTCTCTCAAGATTTTGAATTGAAAGAAAGGTAAACAACAGACTTCCCTTGCAACACCAGACAATATTGCTACAAAATCTGCTGGGCCTATCACATAACCTGTGACATTCATATATCTTGCAACTGAAGAACTTCCACACAATACTCCACTGTTAATTCAGAGACACTGATCTGGTAGGATCTGCATCTTGATCTTGTCAGAAGAAATTGACTTATTAGGCATGCTGATCCAGAAACGCTAAAACCCAAGAAATTCCCACGAACACCTGACATCCCGCTTTGTGCAAAACGCAATTTGCACAAAGCGTTAACAACACGTGACCAGGAGAATGGAAAGACAATTCGATCGAACATATTATACACGCATACACTATTGTCCCTGAGGCTCGACATTACCAGGACAAATCAATATACCAATATGCAGGTTCTGTGAATGGGCACACGAGGAGGCATGGATACTGCAGATATGGATACTCAAGGATACAGTCAATCATATGCTTCGAAGTGACCCGTATTCAATTCGAACCAACCACTATTGGTTGACGGTTGCAGAAACAACTCAACCATTGTTCACACCTACACTAAACGCATACTTGCACAAAGTTACAGTTTGAACAGGAAGGGGGTTGCACTACATTGTGAATGCAGGTGTAATTGCATGGACAAGAAGATCGACACATTCCCAGCTATGCCAACGAGTGGCAATACAACTCGACTGGCCAGTACATGCAAAAGCTACAAGAGAACATCAAGCACTATGCAATAATCTATTTGACAGCATAGTGGCACAATGGAAATCGGAGCAGAATCAACTACCGGAGATGATAGCATTGGAAATCTCTCAACCAAGGGAACGGATCAACGGGGCGATCTTAACCTTCGTCATAGAAGAGATTAGTGGTGATCAGGTGCAAGGAACGGAGATACGGATACCCGACGGATATCGCCGAGCGACAATCTGGCAGACTGGGTTACCTGCCATGGTACAGGCAGAACCATATAGGCCCACCACTCCGGTGATTGATAATCGAGCTAATCCTATTGAGGGAGGAAGCCCGAGTCAACCGAGACAGCCGAACGGCCCAGCAGCACCTGCGGAAGATGAAGACATGGCAGACTGTTCGAGTTGCTGTGCATGACATCATAAGGAACATTCAAGAAGGACGGCTGGGGCAGTGCGGAAGGCACGGAGCTCCGCACAAGCCACAGGGTTGGACGATGATGGCATGATTGCTGTGCATTGACCAAGTATAAAGTCATATCGAAAGTCCTAGAAGAATTGCGGGAAGGATCGGAGGTGCATCGCCACCTGATTGGAGATTGTGGGGTATCGGACAAGATAGGGGCTGTGCTCAGAAAGATCAGGAGGCTGTGCCCGAGAAAGCCCGGGTAACTTAATAGATAAAAGCTCCAGGTATAAATAGAGCTAAGCGAGGGTGGCTATGTTCCTCAGCAAAATTTTTCTGTACTAGTGAATACAAAGAAGCCCCACCAAGCTTCTCTTCTTCGCTACCACTCTTATCATCAGTACTAGTATCCAGCCGGTCCCTTGACCCCGACTAAGTACTGTTGCTACTCTGCTCTAAAAAGCACTGCCTCGCACTTCCCATCGCTAATCAAGACGGACTGCGAATATTGCCAGAGTGAGTGGACTTGTTCTGGTGCATCGATCGTGTTGATCGATCGATCAATATCGGTCTGCTGATCCGATCCGCACTGGTCCTAACAGATCTGGTACTTTACCTCGAAAGAGGGATTAATCTAAATTTCTGATGTTACTATAGCTGTAAAATCAATAGCCACCTTAGGGGACTGTGTTAGATCTGGTCTAAAATAACTATTGACTGACTTTTATAACCTACTGCCTAATACTATTATTGCAATATTAGCTTAACAAGATAACTAAGTAGTATCATTTTACCTATCTGTACTAATACTGGTTGTCACAATAAGAGAGATATGAAGGGTCAATATTTATCACACTTCAATCAATTGGCACTCAGACTGACAATAGAGAGAGATAGTCTAGTTGCAATCTGTATCTTATCTAAACTTCAATCTACACTGTTGATTAGCTAAGAAGTGCTGCTTTAGAGTACTTATTGGGTTCTCAGTATGGAGGTTATTCATTGATCAACTGGAGACATTCTGTGGGGTTTACCCTGTGTAGAGAAAGAGGAATGAAGAGCATTTTTCAGAAGATTAAACTGTTGAGATGGCTCTACAATAGCCTCCTATATATACTATTTTACACGCCTACCTAATATAGGAATTATGGGCTGTTGGTCTGTTCATCTTATTGTAACTACTTTTAGACCTAATCATACTTAATGCTAGCTGCTGTGCATTGCTTTATGACTTGTTCACATCAGTTCCACTCATATCTGTTTTCTTATGACTCTAAATACCTTATGTCATACTTTCATTACCTTCCAGTCCTTTCCTTAGTATTCTCTCTCCTCCCACCTAGCTTTATACCACTTCATTTGGTGTTAGTGGTGCATTACATTGTCAAGGTTCATACCATGTGATCGGCATTAAAGCTGTCAAGCAAACTTTGCCATACTTGGTAATATTTAGGTCATGTGCCATACAGACATATGCATCGGCTCTGTCTATGTTCCTGCACTTTGTCATCTTAGTAATGTTATTGCCCTAGGTGTGTCAATATTATTAATCACCTGCTGCACTCTAGCGTATTCTGGTGCTACTGCTATATCTGCTAGTAATCTACCTTGGATTTCTTTGATCCTTATTATTCCTCTATGTTGATCTTCCTTTACTTCTACAACTGTTCTTCCTCCTATCAGTAATTGCTTAAGCCTTCGGACTAGATACTCAGTCTACTTAAAGGCTGACTCTCTTACTACATATTCAGATTTGTTTCTGTATAGAATATCAATGTCCAGTACTGTTACATTGCATTTATGATTGTCTTCTTTTGAAGCAACATTCTGTATTCCTATTGCCATTAGGAAGTAATAATTATTGTATGAGAGTAATCCGACTTCTTATCCATAAGCCTTATATATAGTTGTATTTGGTTTGTTATTCATTATGATGAATCGTCTCCTAATCATTATGTCTGATTGTTCTTTTATTATTGCTGTATATGTTATTTCTTTCAGTATCTCTTGAAGTAGCTTCTCTGTTATCTTGTGTGCTGATTTATGGATACTATAGTACTATAACACTTCTGATCTCAGTGTTGCTGGTATTATTGGCTATCATAGTGCTCATGTAACTGCATTCAACCTTTCCTGTATCTAATTTATATTGGGATTGCTTAGGTTATTACAGCTGTTTGCAGAAACATTCACAGTTGGTTCTCACGTGCTTTTTTTTATGCACGTCATGCCTTCAGAGGTCAAAAACAGACTAATCAGCCATTTTCTCTGTCAATACTGCACATAAAACTCTGATATAAACACGTAAAAACTGTACTCGAAAGCACGCTTCTAATGGTGTAAAAATGTCTCAGAAATGTGATGTGTGTGTGGTGGAACAAGAAACACAATTGCGTCAAGTATGTACCTCACCTCCTTCTTCAGGCAATACAAAGCTTGTAACTCACTGAATACTGCATGCGAAAACATGATATAACCGCATAAAAAATACACTCGAAAATGTGCTTCCATACATGCTACTATCTTGCAAATTTATTGTGCATAGGCCTCAGCAGAAAGGAAACAGTCTTACAGGTATCGGTTATCACAATGCTCCCCGCAGACTGCACCAGTCATTGCCATCAACTAGATTGTCTGAGTCAACAAAATTGTCTCTACCTGGCATGCATCTGGGCGATGGATTTGGAAACTGCAAAAGGTTTCATTCATGTTTAAATATAATTGTTGCAGTAGCCCTTAATATTGCTATTCCAATCACCTATATAAAGAATCAATTTTACTTAACAGTTTGCGTCAAGACGGAGGCAGTTATACATGGTAGGATGTGCAAGGAATATTATGAAGCTACCTTGCCAGGATAAGCGGAACATACTGTAACGTCTGATCCAGAGAACAGGGCCCGACGACAACCTCCTCATAGTTCATCTGCTACAAATACGGTCTGGCCCAGCTTGAGAAAGAAAGCCACATTAAGCAAGGTGCTCACAGTTGGTGAAGTTCAATGTGATATGTCATTGCAAGTATAAAGTTACAAGCCTCTGTAATGCATCCCAAGGCATTCCAATATGTCTTATCCTGTAGAAGCAGTGAGAATATAATGGGGTATAATTTACAACTTTCATACTTGCTGTGGACAGTTGCCCTCCTTTTCTCCTGAGGATCAGCCCGATAGTGAATGCAGCAAGAGTAACTTGCTATTCCATGTTTAGTGTTCTGTGGTCAATTCCACACCAACCATTGTGCGATCAGCGAGACTCCAGAAGTACAGACCGAGTTGCTTATAAGGCCAGTTCACTATCTGTCTCTTTTATGGCTCCAGATCACATGACAAGTAAATCAGTGATCCCGTCAGATGCTGAGACAGTGAGAATGATTATTGCTGAGAGCATTGATCTCTTCGACATCCAGTGTCTGTGAAAACTTGTGAAAGAGGCCGAGGCTGAGGAAATACACTGGTTAAGTACATGCAATAGGGGTGGGGTTAGAAGGACGATCAATTAGCAAGCAAGACATGGCGTGTACATGTGCCTCTCAGGACACTTCGCTGTGCCACTCTCTCTACTCTACTACTGCTATTATCATCATGACTCGCCGCTCAAGGCTTTCCGTCGACCTGAGAGAATGCATTGTGAAGATTCATAAACATGGGATTCGAGTCAGGCAGATTTCAGAATGGACAAGCATTTCAGAACATACATTGTACAATATCATTCAGAAGTACAATCACAAAGGGACTGTTTCAATGGAGGTCCTGAAGAACCGCAGAAGGCAGAGAGCATTAGATTACATCAATACAGAGGTGAGTCATTATGCTGAAGAGTCAACTTGCACCTTTTATACATGCTGTATAGTTCCTGCTCAGCTCATTGAGATACCAAAATGACGTCTATTTGGATGAACTAAAGGATATGTTGCAACAGAGACGAGGACAAGACGTCTCAGAATCAACCATATATAGGGCATTAAGGCACGCAGGCTTCAGGCTGAAGAAGGTGGCTGCTTTATGTCAAGCTCAGGTAGTGCAGAATATGCTGACACTGTACGTTTCAGATCTCAAAGATGGCACTGGAACACAACAAAACTCAATGTGCATATTATTAGGCTCAAATAGGATCTCATTACTCATCTGAGCAGCTGGTGTTCATGGACAAAAGTGCTTGTGATCACCAAACTTTTATCCGAAATCAAGCCTAGGCACTTAAGGGTAGACAAGCATGTCGGAAGCACTTCTTCACAAGAGGAAAGTGGTGAGTCGATCATTTGATTCCTTCAGACTGTCTAATATGCCTTCTATGCCTTTCGCATGCAGCTATTTATTGCTACTGGCAATCAGTCTTGATGGGATGGTTGACTGTGTGGTCGTCGAGAATGCATTCAATGCAAACCTCTTTGTGGAATTCATCACTGGTCTTCTGAACAAGATGGATCTATTCCCTGCACCAAGGTCCGTGATCGTGATGGACAACTGCTCAATACACAAGGCTTCTGAGATCCATCAGCTCATAGAGTCTAGGTCAGCCTCATCCTTGTTATCTGCCCAATGTTGTTCTGATGTATGCATAGGGGCGTCAGACAGGAGTTTCTCCCTTCATACTCACCGGACTACAATTCCATTGAGCTTGCCTTCTCACTTATAAAGACAAAACTTCAGAGACATAGCTTGCAGATGCAAGGAGACTAATCAATTATTGAGCAACTATATATTCAGTCTTATTGTGTCACTTTTAGAGACTGTCAGTCATTCTTTTGACACTCAGGATACAATGTATGTTGTGTTTAAAATAGGATTTTGTTTTGTTGATCAGAGTGAGTCATATAATTCTATTGGTACAAGAAGAAACACATAAGTGACATAGGTCTAGGTCTGAATTTACAGGAAAGGAACAAACTACTTTCTCTTTTTGCTTCCGCTCGCTTTCTTGTCTAACATATTCACCCATGCACTCTTGCCCTTGTCCTTGCCACTCATCAGGGTTTGTGACAGCGGTGGGCTTGGCAATGTCCCTGAATCTGAATTTGAACCTTCTGCCATGTTAGAATCAAAATCTCCACTCTCTGCACTGCTCAGCACGTTGAATGGATTTTGACTCGCAAAGGTAGTTGTCAGAAGAGGGGTTGTCTGTATTGCTGACGTTGAAGGAGCGAAGCTACCAATAGATGTGCTGACATTCTCAGAAGCCTTCTTATCGAAATAACTGTCTTCCAGTCTTGGAACAATCTTGACTGTTCCTTTGTGGGAGAAGATTTCCAATGATGGGGCCAATAATCTCCGAGTTTCCTCTGGAATCCCATACCAAATCCCCTCCGCAACTTCGAGCGGGTAAAAGATGAAATCGTTTATATCGGCTGGCCGGTGCTTCTTGTATGCTATGGTAAGCATTGCCATTTTCTGTTTGGCACTACTGGTATGAAACCTCGCTTCTCTGTCATGAGCTTCGAAGTTTTGAAGTCTCAGATCGATCTGCTCTATAGCCTACATTGTCTTCTTGAAACTGTCATGTGGATGAGCGGAAAGGTTTCCTAAGATCCTAAAGATGTGCGAGCGATCAGTAAGGAAGAACTGTATCAAGTTATCATCCTCTAGAATCGTAAAAGCTCACGACATCAAGTAGTAGATACTCTCTAATTTAGCGAGTTGCACCTTACAATTGCCAATGTTATTAGCCGTCCCTTATGCTTCCTTAATGTGGAATTTATAGTACGTTCATGTCTTGTAAGTGTCTTTATCGTGTTCCGTTAAAAGTTAGAAGCCATTCAAGATGTCACAATCAGTGATAATGTCATTGAGCTGTCTATTGTCCTTGGGATCAATTGGCACTACTTTAACATCATCTACTTTCAAAAGGTTACCAGTGGGATCAATATTGTGCTTGTCGGTAAGTTTTTTCCAATACCCTGCTGCTTTGTCATTGTATCAATTATTCTCTGCCTGCTCAGCTTTGAGACCCTCAACCTCTTTCTGGATTTTGTCCTTGAGTGGTTTCTTGGTATCTCGAAGCATGAAAGTCAAAACTTGCCAAAGTTGGTCTCGCGTTGGCGACCGCTCTATAGTTGCTGCATAAGATATATGTTCCTGCAATGACTTTAGCTTTGCATTGTGCCATGATTTGACCTCTTTCTCCTTCTGCAGCAGCGGGTTTAAATCCAAGTATGCAAGTCACTACTTCTAAAATGTCTCTTTGTAGAATCTGCCTGTTGGGAGGAACACTTGCTGCAGTAGCTTGATTCCAGTTTCAGCAACAAACATCATCGACAGGACTGCACAGGTGCCATTGTAAATAGTGCACATAATATTGTTAGAGAAGTTACGATAGAATATATAGTCACTTCTGACAATGTCCTAAAAATATGTTATTTGCACAGTTATCACTCGTCACATGAAACTCACATTCATCAAGATCATCTCTTCCAGATTGAGCACACTCTCTGCAAGCTGAATTCCAACAGTATTGTTCCTTGACCTTACTTCGTTCAATTCATGTCTGGTAGCTGAATCCTCCTGCTTCCTCTTAAGTTTCTCTAACTCGACCTGAGTTTCTTTATGTGCCTTGTTCTGGGCATCCAACTTGCCGATTATCGTCACGAGCAGAGAGTCAATGACACTCATTTCCTTCTCCTGGGCTAGGCATTTTTGAGCATTGTCTGCCTATTCCTTTAGTTCCTTGGTGTCATCCGCTGAGAATATATAAGGACCAGATCTAGGCTATAAGTAAGGTTGAGACATATACAATTGTTGTCATTTGTTGCTATCGGGCTCAGGTGTGGGCTTGGGGACTGTGGCTTTCTGGGAACCTCCCTTCCTGCTGGAAGCATCTGCTGGGCTGTTGATCGAGCAATTAGACCTGTCCCCACCGACATTGATAACGATCAAACCTGAAGTAGCCATCTTCTCTTCTTCCTGCTGAGACCGATATGCTATACTAGCATTCAACATACATGTCAATGTCAAGAGGAAGCTCACATACCTATAAAACTGTGCAGGATGCAAAAGCTAGACTGATGTGATGGGTGGCAATGAGAATGGGAATAGAGAACTAGTAGCTTATCAAGGTTCCTGTTCTACCTGTTCTGCCCCGTGAGAAGGTGTACCCTGATGCACTAGATGCTTGGCATGCACCATACTGTATGTACATGTATATGTGCAACCAAACAATCAGTTGTCGGTGAACATGCAAGTACTGTAAGAAGTACGAAAGATGCAGAAATTTGAGTACGTAAAAGAGCATTCTTAAAGTAGCAAAAATTGCTATTGAAACATGAGAAAATATTGTCATGTCATTTCGGAAACCACCTTTGCCATCCTTTCTTTTTTTTCCCCTCAACATCACGATGACTCCTAGGAAGAGAAATAATCTGCTAGAGCAGGCATCTGTGGCCTGCAGAGGCAAAGCAGTACGAAAAACGAGGGCGGCCGCAAAGCCCAATGCTACAGTGGTAAAGGCCAGGGCTACAAAGAGAAAAGGATCCCGACCTGAAAACCCACCAAAGTGGGGACACTCTAAAAAGCCCATTGAAAATACTGAGAAAGAGGTTTAGATAGTTACCCAGCTACGAAAATGCCAGTCTAATAGACATTTTTTTTTTCAGGTTGAACCTCAAGTTATAGGTGCTCATTGCGATCTTACCCTCATTTATAAAGAGGATGAAGAGCAAGAAGAACCATTACAAGTAGATATTGTGAATATTATTGAAGATGTGGAAGCAGACCCTACTTATTGAGAGGGATCAATAACTTTCTTTGATTCAGAACTCTCTCCTGGTATGTACAAGCCATTCTAGAGATGTATTTGTATGACTTAGTAGTTTACTAGGTGGCAGAAATGATATCGTGACATCCGCGCCTGCCTAAGATAGATGTCAACCTGCCAGCAATGTATTTAAACGACACACTCCTTTTACAGCTCTAGTCAATGATGGATATAGTTTACGGAGATTGGCAATTGGCTCATTGGATGCTCTCCATGATGTTTGCAGGAATGTTGCAGAAATCCTTCAATGTCATTACATCTCTGTTTCACTTGGTTACACTGCCCCTTAGTTCAAGAAGACCACTGCCCAGAAGGTGACACCATGTTATTTGTATTCCAAAGAAGAGCTTGATGAAATAGCGAGAGGCATTGAGGAGTATATTACAGAACAGAAAAAGAAGAAGAAGCCAAATATCACTTGTGAGGTTATTATTCACAACATGAACGACGAAACAGTGATTTTTCCTCTCCTTCGTCAAATTACTGCGCATATCTGATATGATAATACATCATTACGCAGAATGGTCCGAAATGTTTCAATGCAGCAAATGCAACAAAGCTGATCACGACTGCTCCAACTACAAATCAGTAAAAGAAGATGAACCAGAAGGAGATTCTTGGCTCTACTATAAACGAAATCAAGAGAAATCTTGTATGCAACAAGCACCCACAGGACATCTGTCTGGTCCACTATAACGGCAAGCATATACATTATAATATAATGAATTATGCTGATCATGCTCGACTAATTGTAAGTTCTGATGTTCAAGATTTTCTGCCCAGTAGTATTTTAATAATGACACAGTTGGCTGATACACCAGGTGTGACATCCTGAGAGATCCCTACTCAACCGAAGTTGATGGACCGTGTAAAGCCACCAGGGAAGAAAGCAATGTGCCAACAATAATCAGGACTCTAACAATGAGGCAAGACATGCACAGAGATCATCTGAATCAGGAAACAATCGGAGACAGTCTAGTTTATTGAGCAGTGACTGTAGTGATAGTGAATCTGAATCCACTCTGAGAGTGAGACAAGAGAGGAGCAGATCACGGAGAAGTTACCGACACTCAGAACGGTGTTCTCCTGAGTCCTATAGAGGTGGTCACAAGCATCGTCAGTACTGCAGTCCTTGCCGCTTGTATGTCAGAAATTGTCGCCATCGGAAGGTATACAGCAATAGTTCGTCCTCGAGGGAGCAGCATGGCTACTGCAGATGATCGCATAGACCTGAAAGGCATAGAAGAACAAGTGCATCTCCGCTATACAAAATCCGAAACTATCCCCTGGTTGACATATGGTTGAAGACTTGTGAGGATGACAGAGAACGAGGTCGAGACCAGTGCAACTATATGGTATTTGCTGATGTGTTGAAGAAGAATGGTTATCTATGGGTTGACCTGGTGCTTGCACAACTGTCAGTGTCAGATCTACTCGGCATGGTCGCACAAGATGATGTACAAGTCAGCTATGGACTGGCAGCTTCTGTCCTCCACTTTGCAAAGGACAATGTAGGCAGAATACAAAGAAACGGTAGAATTTAGACAGGTACAAGTGACAAATCAGCTACTATATTACAGGTGCACTAGTAGAAGATACAGAATGACCGGATTGTAGTTTGAATCCCCAAAGACTTCAGTCTGATGCCTCTATGTATACATCAGAACAACATTAGGCAGATAACAAGGATGAGGCTGATCTGGACTCTATGAGCTGATGGATCTCAGAAGCCTTGTGTATTGAGCAGTTATCTATCACGATCACGGACCTTGGTGCAGGGAATAGATCCATCTTGTTCAGAAGACCAGTGATGAATTCCACAAAGAGGTTTGCATTGAATGCATTCTCGACGACCACACAGTCAACCATCCCATCAAGACTGATTGCCAGTAGCAATAAATAGCTGCATGCGAAAGGCATAGAAGGCATATTAGACAGTCTGAAGGAATCAAATGATCGACTCACCACTTTCCTCTTGTGAAGAAGTGCTTCCGACATGCTTGTCTACCCTTAAGTGCCTAGGCTTGATTTCGGATAAAAGTTTGGTGATCACAAGCACTTTTGTCCATGAACACCAGCTGCTCAGATGAGTAATGAGATCCTATTTGAGCCTAATAATATGCACATTGAGTTTTGTTGTGTTCCAGTGCCATCTTTGAGATCTGAAACGTACAGTGTCAGCATATTCTGCACTACCTGAGCTTGACATAAAGCAGCCACCTTCTTCAGCCTGAAGCCTGCGTGCCTTAATGCCCTATATATGGTTGATTCTGAGACGTCTTGTCCTCGTCTCTGTTGCAACATATCCTTTAGTTCATCCAAATAGACGTCATTTTGGTATCTCAATGAGCTGAGCAGGAACTATACAGCATGTATAAAAGGTGCAAGTTGACTCTTCAGCATAATGACTCACCTCTGTATTGATGTAATCTAATGCTCTCTGCCTTCTGCGGTTCTTCAGGACCTCCATTGAAACAGTCCCTTTGTGATTGTACTTCTGAATGATATTGTACAATGTATGTTCTGAAATGCTTGTCCATTCTGAAATCTGCCTGACTCGAATCCCATGTTCATGAATCTTCACAATGCATTCTCTCAGGTCGACGGAAAGCCTTGAGCGGCGAGTCATGATGATAATAGCAGTAGTAGAGTAGAGAGAGTGGCACAGCGAAGTGTCCTGAGAGGCACATGTACACGCCATGTCTTGCTTGCTAATTGATCGTCCTTCTAACCCCACCCCTATTGCATGTACTTAACCAGTGTATTTCCTCAGCCTCGGCCTCTTTCACAAGTTTTCACAGACACTGGATGTCGAAGAGATCAATGCTCTCAGCAATAATCATTCTCACTGTCTCAGCATCTGACGGGATCACTGATTTACTTGTCATGTGATCTGGAGCCATAAAAGAGACAGATAGTGAACTGGCCTTATAAGCAACTCGGTCTGTACTTCTGGAGTCTCGCTGATCGCACAATGGTTGGTGTGGAATTGACCACAGAACACTAAACATGGAATAGCAAGTTACTCTTGCTGCATTCACTATCGGGCTGATCCTCAGGAGAAAAGGAGGGCAACTGTCCACAGCAAGTATGAAAGTTGTAAATTATACCCCATTATATTCTCACTGCTTCTACAGGATAAGACATATTGGAATGCCTTGGGATGCATTACAGAGGCTTGTAACTTTATACTTGCAATGACATATCACATTGAACTTCACCAACTGTGAGCACCTTGCTTAATGTGGCTTTCTTTCTCAAGCTGGGCCAGACCGTATTTGTAGCAGATGAACTATGAGGAGGTTGTCGTCGGGCCCTGTTCTCTGGATCAGACGTTACAGTATGTTCCGCTTATCCTGGCAAGGTAGCTTCATAATATTCCTTGCACATCCTACCATGTATAACTGCCTCCGTCTTGACGCAAACTGTTAAGTAAAATTGATTCTTTATATAGGTGATTGGAATAGCAATATTAAGGGCTACTGCAACAATTATATTTAAACATGAATGAAACCTTTTGCAGTTTCCAAATCCATCGCCCAGATGCATGCCAGGTAGAGACAATTTTGTTGACTCAGACAATCTAGTTGATGGCAATGACTGGTGCAGTCTGCGGGGAGCATTGTGATAACCGATACCTGTAAGACTGTTTCCTTTCTGCTGAGGCCTATGCACAATAAATTTGCAAGATAGTAGCATGTATGGAAGCACATTTTCGAGTGTATTTTTTATGCGGTTATATCATGTTTTCGCATGCAGTATTCAGTGAGTTACAAGCTTTGTATTGCCTGAAGAAGGAGGTGAGGTACATACTTGATGCAATTGTATTTCTTGTTCTGTCATGCACACATCACATTTCTGAGACATTTTTACACTGTTAGAAGTGTGCTTTCGAGTACATTTTTTACGTGTTTATATCAGAGTTTTATGTGCAGTATTGACAGAGAAAATGGCCGATTAGTCCGTTTTCGACCTTTGAAGGCCTGACGCGTGTTAAAAAAAAGCACATAAGGGCTGACTGCAAATGTTTTTGCAAACAGCTGTAATTAGACTTAGTAATAGTGAGTTATATTGTCTTTCTAACATCTACCTCCTGGTCCATGTGAAGCCAACATTACAGGGAAATTCATAAAAATCTGGACACGTGCCAAACTGTCATTTTTGGCCCCTTTAGTACTTCAGAATACAAAATAAATCATATCTCACGCAATTCTTGACCATTTCACGTCATCTAATTTGCTAGTTTTTTGCCTCAATTGTGCCGTCCAAACTGTAACAAACCCGAGCAAAATTGGGCAAGAATTGACCCCGAAATGGTGCAAAATGTCGTTTTTTTATATATTCCTTATGTCCATTTTTTCCTGCACTCATTCTGGGTCTGCAGCACTCACAAGTGTCTTAGAATGCTCAGATAAAATAACTGTGAATTTAGAAACTGCACTTGAGATATGTATTGAGCTGTAAGTGCCAGTCTGAGGCATGCCTGAAAAGCAGAAATGCCCCCTCATCCTCCAAGCTCTCCATGCTCTTAAAAAAAGTACCTGAAGCCAAATTCATACATGAAAACTTGTTTGGAGTATATTCAAATGTATCCAAGCCTTTCTCAGAGCAAATAGATATGTTGGGAAGCTGGGGAAAGGCAGAGAAGCATGGTACATATGTCCTGTCTCCCCTACCTCAAACAATGTACCAATCCTCATACAATGCACTAATCCTCATAAAAAAAATGAGAAGTGCTCAAATCACTTTCAATAGGCCTGGAATAAATTTACATGTATGAAATGTGTCTCAGATATTTCTTCTTGGGGCATGGAGAGCTTGGGGGATGAGGGGGCATTTCTGCTTTTCAGGCATGCCTCAGACTGGCACTTACAGCTCAATACATATCTCAAGTGCAGTTTCTAAATTCACAGTTATTTTATCTGAGCATTCTAAGACACTTGTGAGTGCTGCAGACCCAGAATGAGTGCAGGAAAAAATGTACATGAGGAATACATGAAAAAATGACATTTTGTGCCATTTCAGGGTCAATTCTTAATCAATTTTACTCGAGTTTGCTACAGTTTGGACGACACGATTGAGGTATGAATTTAGCAACTTAGATGATGCAAAATGTTCATGTTTTGGTAGAGATATGGAGAGGTTTGTGTTGGGAGTTGCTGAAAATACCAAAAATGGAAAAAATCATGTGTCCAAATTACAAGGAATTCCATAAGAATTTGGACACGTGATTTTTTCGTTTTCGGCCCCTTTAGTACCTCAGAACACAAAATAAATTATATTGAGCTGTAGGTGCCAGTCTGAGGTATGCCTGAAAAGCAGAAATCCCCTCTTATCTCTAAGCTTCTCATGCCCCAAGAAGAGATATCTGAGGCCAAGTTCATACATGTAAATTTATTTTATGCCTATTGAAAGTGATTTTGAGCACTTCTCATATCTGCTATGAATGTTGGTGCATTGTTTGAGGTGGGCATATGCACCATGCTTCCCTGCCTTTCTCCAACTTCCCAACATATTCATTTGCTCTGGGAAAGGCCCAGATATATTTGAATATACTCTAAACAAGTTTCCATGCATGAATTTGGCTTCAGATATTTTTTCCAGGGCATGAGAAGAGAGGGGGCACTTCTGCCTTTCAGGCATGTCTCCAGACCAGCACTTACAGCTCAACATACATCTCAAATGCAGTTCCTAAAAATGTATATAAGAAATACATAAAAAAACAACATGTTATACTATTTCGGGGTCAGTTCTTGCCCAAATTTGCTCTGGTTTGCTACAGTTTGGACGGTACAATCAGGGCATGAATTTAGAAACTTAGATGGTGTGCAACAGTCAAACATTGAGTGAGGTATGATTTATTTTGTGTTCTGAGGTACTGAAGGGGCCGAAAACAGAAAAAATCATGTGTCCAAATTCTTATGGAATTCTCTGTATTATGCATTTCCCTGTAAGTGTGTACCTCACCTCCTCCTTTAGATAATGTAGAAATTGTGCACGTAAAAATCTGATATAACTATGTAAACAAAATAATCAAAAATGTGCTTCTAACAATGTAGAAATATACAAGAGATATGATGTGTATGTGGCAGAACAAAAATTACAATTGTGTCAAGTATGTATCTAACCTTCTCCTTCATACAATGCAAAGCTTATAACTTAGTGGATACTGCACGTAAAAATCTGATACAGCCATGTAAAAAAAGTACTTAAAAGTATGCTTCTAATGGTATAAAAATGTACAAAAGATGTGTTGTGTATGTGGCAGAACAAAAAAGACAACCCCCTCAAGTTATTACCTCACCTCCTCCCTCAGACAGCACAAATATTATAGCTTATGAAATACCACTCATAAAGTCTTGTTTGAGCAGCTAAACTCATTCTAGGATGGAAGGTATCTATGCACATATTTTGATGGTCGAGTGAGATTTCCTTCACAGTAGAGAGAGTTAGTCTTCTAGCATGTCAATATGTAGATTTCTCTCCCTTAGTGGTACATCACTCATAACTCAGGCATTTTGACAGCTAAAATTCATCTATTGATGGGCACTTTTAGAATATATACAAATTGAGTTAAATAAGTGGGACATATACTTGTAGTGAATGAGTTGTTCTATGATGCAAGCCCCATGACAGATAAATCAAAATTGTTCTATTTACTGCTTATAAGAGGCTCAGGCAACTTGGTAAAATCTTGCAAGATAGTAGGAGAGACTTGAGAGATATTATTCACTGATGTTGTGAATGACCTATCAGTGGGAAAGAAGGGACACAAGGTTGAGGCAGAGAAGTTAGTAGGTGCAGGTATAAATAAAGGACCAGTGTTGATAGGCTATTCCCTAAAGAAGAGCAGTTGTGGTAAGGCATATGTTTGAGGCCCGGTAGTTAGTAATTCCTTGTATACATAGAATATAAAGTTCTGTTATTGGGAGGATGAGCTAACAATGCAAGGACTTAGAAAGTTACACAAAGGTGCATCTGAATCTCTTTACCAGCAGTCGAGAAATTGAGTACCTGCTATAAAATACCAAAATCATTGCTGCTATGCCTGCAGAATAAGACACTAGAAACTGCTTATCAGATTGTTTCTCGTTGCACTATTGGCTCATCTGTATCTATTGCTTGCCAGTACTCAATGCACTCTCCATCTAAGCTGATCTGATATTTGATGAGCTATTCAGGTTTGTCTTTGTCTCCATAAGTTGCAGGAGTACAGGCAGGTAAAGGACTAGTCGATGTAACCAGACATAAGCTAGTGCAGATGATATAATATCTGACAATAATCACTAACTACCATCTACACTCCATCCACCCTCTGGGCATAATTCATACGACACTGTTCAAAGGTGAGACAACTCTTAAATAATTTACAGGAGTGCATCGTCACTATGAACAAGAAGCTCTGCATGTCTAAGATCGCAAGGCTGACAGAGATCTCAGAGTTAACAGTTTACTAAGTTATAGCTGACAAACATTTGAAGACTGTTGCTACACAGGGAGGTAGCTCTTGCAGAAGGCCGAGAAGCCTTGATTATGGTCACACTTAAGTAAACTTTGGTTATAAGCCTGTGTTACTTACTCATCAATTCACACTATCTACTGCTATCTAGTTCCTTTGTAGCACGTTGAGCAACCATGACAATTACTACATTGATGAACTGTGAGACATACTGTAAGAAAAATTCACCAAAGAAGTCTTAGACTCAACTATCTGCAGGTCCTTGCTGCACTGTCAGGCCAGGATATTACCTGGACATAAATAATCGTAATATTGATACACTTTACACTATCAGAAGAAAGAATATAGCAGGATATTGGAAAGAGTAAGAACAAAGAATATTGGATGTTATAGTAACTTGCAATTTTATATACAAGTTAGTAAATAGAAAGCCAATTGAAAGTGTCAAGTTTACAATTAAGCCTTGAGCACAACTTGTCTAGTAACAAGCACCGGTACCTACTTGACTCACTTCTCCTCAATCATTATAGTTGTCTCCATAAATACTCTTTGTGCTGATAAGCAGAAAGATTGCAAAGTGTTGAGAAAGTAACTCACTGAATTAGGTTGGATAGAGCACAACGATACATAAATGCCAGCCTGAGAAGATCAGAAGCATAGCAGAGCAGATGGTAAAGTTGTGTACAAAGTTGTAATGATGATATTAGGACAAAGAATTGCAGAAAAGGAACTCAAGTGGTGACAAATAAACAAATCATTGTTTATAGTTACACTCTAGAAGCAGACATGAAGGTTCAAGAACCTCCAGATGCACCACTCATTTGGTCCTATCTGAGAAGCCATCCAATACATTACTCTGGAAAAACCAAAGACCACAGTTTAGATATCAAAAATTAAATAAGCTCAAATTAGATAATCAAGTATATCATCCATCAGGTCATTGATTATATCATCAATTAGATTATCAATTATATTATCAATCAAGTCATTGATTAGATCACTGATCAGGTCATCAATTAGATCATCGCTCATCTGAGATTATTACTTTGAACTATTTTTAGACTTATCAATTGATTCATTACATTGATTCTGGAAAACCTTGTCTGAGGGGTGCTTTTTTTCTTTTTCTTTGTGTGTCTGACCAAAAAGGAAAATCTGTCTGAAAGTAGTTAACCTTAACCCCAGATGGTAAAGTATGATCGACGTGTGTCTCTGTGTATGCCTAGGAGCCTGGGAGTAATGCACATTACCAATCTTTCCCTCACTTGTTACCACCCCATCATCTTCTCCCATTCTCATTGCTATTTGTCCTCTATACCATTTCATAAGATTTCTAAGGATCTAAAACTCTGTGGAATCTGGCTGCATAATAAAGGTTATATATCAGATGATATATGTGCTATTCTAGGATTTCATCCAAAGAGTCTTGCTCAATGGGAAAGAAACTTAAAGAGTTATGGCTCAGTTATTCTCTCTATCAATCCATTCTGTAACCGTCCCAAGCTTCTCAATCCAGACCAAGCTCATGATCTTTATACTTTACTTGAGGAATCTCCTAAGCTTTATTTTGATGAAATTCAGGAATGATTGATTATTGCACATGATATTGGAATTTCACGCTCTGCTCTTGATGAACATCTTTGTGACGCTGACATCACTTATAAGCTTCTTTGTAAAGCTATAGCTAAACATGATGAAGAACAACGCTGTCAGGCCAGGATATTGCCTGGACATAAACAATCGTAATATTGGCACGCTTTATCATATCAAAAGCAAGAACATAGCAGGACATCAAAAAGGATAAACAAGAAATATCGGACGTTGCAGTAACTCGTAATTCTGCACACAAGTTAGTAAATCGAAAGCCGATGGAAAGTGCCAAGCTTACTATCAAGCATTGAGCACAACTCGTCTAGTAACAAGCACTGGTACCCACTCGACCCACTCCTCCTCGATCATTATAGTCGTCTCCACAAATACTCTTCGTGCTATTAAGCATAAAGATCACAAAGTGTTAAGAAAGTAACTCACTGAATCGGGTTAGAGGAAGCGCGATGATACATAAAAGCCAGCCTGAGAAGTTCAGAAGTGTGGCAGAGCAGATGGTGAAGTCGTGAAGGTGGCATTAGAACAAAGAATTGCAGAAAAGGAACTCGAGCGGCGATAGATAAACAAACCATTCTTTATATGGTCACGCTCTAGAAGCAGATATGAAGGTTCAAGAACTACCGGTTGCACCATTCATTTGGTCTTATCTGAAAAGCCATCCGATACATCGCTCTGGAAAAACTAAAGACCACAGTTCAGATACCAAAAACCAAATAAGCTCAAATAGGGTAATCGATTATATCATCCATCAGATCATTGATTATATCGTCCATCAAGTAATTGATTATATCATCCATCAGGTCATCGATTATATCATTCATTAGGTCATTCATCAAGTCATCGATTAGATCATTGATCAGGTCATCACCTTGAACCATATTCTGAACTCATCAATTGATTCATTGATGACACGTCATTCATCAAGTAACTCATTGATACATTGATACATATCACTTGATTTGGAGTATTTGATGCATAGCTTTGGAAAGAGACATCAAATTTTGATGATGTGGTTGATGCAGATCTATTTTTAGCTTATGCTGTGGATTATGTAAATTGGTCTTGGAATTAGTATTTAAGGACCAGCATGTAGCCCCCCAGAGGAAGAGAGAGAATAACTCCCCATAGAACTAACTTAGTACAAGTTCCCCCTCAGAACAAGACAAGTTCACATCACTCTGTGACCCCTTGTCACACTATTTGCAAGTCAAGTCAAGGTTTTGTCGCATACAGTTGATCTCAGCTTAAGACTGGGTAACTGCATTGCTCAAGGACTAGTTTGGTACTAGTCAAAGGTATTGTATTGCCTCTGTTCCAATTGGACATTGGTGATAAACCCCCTCTCAAAGTCGATATCTAATAACTCGAGACTTCGAGTGTGTGTGTCTCTCTAGACATTGACATCTATTCTGCATAGTTTGTCATTGCCTACCTCAGTGTGGACAATTTAATTGCTCCTCACCCACAGTGACCTATCACTCGCTTTCAAGAGAATTGGATAAAGACTCATCTCTCACTCACTCTACATCTCTACTCGAACTCGAGTCTCTCAACCCTCCCCCTACAACAAGTTGCCCATAGCTTCAACGAACAACTGGGAAGACTACCCGCCTAGATAATTAGACCGGTTGACTCAGTGGGAGTGTACTTGGTTATCCAACAGCCAATACCATCCCAGCACGACAACGCACTCATTTTTGCCAGTATGCAACAGACAACTGGGTTGCTGAACAACTTGTATTTGTTGACGAGATGAGCAAAGACAATCATACAATATACTATCATTATGGACATTCTCTTCATGGCAGACCTGCTAAAATCAGTGCATCATTTGTTCATAGACAGCGTTACAGCATGGTCGCAGCTCTAACAGTTGATGGTTACTTGAATTAACATGTTGTTGAAGGTTCAGTTGATAGTACTGAGTTTATCAAGTTTATTGCAGAGGATATACAGAGAATTCCATAAGAATTTGGACACGTGATTTTTGCCATTTTTGGCCCCCCCTGTATCTCAGAACACAAAATAAATCATATCTCACTCAATTCTTGATTGTTTCATGTCATCTAAGTTGATAAATTCATTCCCCAATTGTGCGGTCCGAACTGTAACAAGCCCGAGCACAATCGGACAAGAATTGACCCCGAAACAGTGCAAAATGTCATTTTTTCATGTATTTCTCATGTCTATTTTTTTAACACTCAATTCTGGGTCTGCAGCACCCACAAGTGTCTCAGAATTCTCAGATGGAATAACTGTAAATTTAGGGACTGCATTTGGGATGTGTATTGAGCTATAGGTGCCACTCTGAGGCATGCCTGAAAAGCAGAAATGCTCCCTTATCTCTCAGGCTCCCCATGTCTTATAAAGAGATATCTGAGGCCAAGTTCATACATGTAAATTTATTCTAGGCCTATTGAAAGTGATTTGAGTACTTCTCATGTCTGCTATGAGGATTAGTGCATTGTTTGAGGTAGGAGAGACAGAGCATATGCACCATGCTTCCCTGCCTTTCTCCAGCTTCCCAACATATCCATTTGCTCTGGAAGAGACTTGGATACATTTCAATATACTTTAAATGAGTTTCTATGCATGAATTTGGCTTCAGGTA
This sequence comes from Inonotus obliquus, assembly GCA_032164295.1. Taxonomy (NCBI): domain Eukaryota; kingdom Fungi; phylum Basidiomycota; class Agaricomycetes; order Hymenochaetales; family Hymenochaetaceae; genus Inonotus; species Inonotus obliquus. The sequence continues at coordinate 2,897,754 of JAJHTX010000006.1, read as the reverse complement.
TTTTTTTAGGGCATGAAGAGCTTGAGGAATGAGGGGGGATTTCTGCTTTTCAGGCATGTCTCAGACTGGCACCTACAGCTCAATACACATCCCAAATGCAGTCTCTAAATTCACAGTTATTCCATCTGAGCATTCTAAGACACTTGTAGGTGCTGCAGACCCAGAATTGAGTGTAGGAAAAAATGTACATGAGAAATACATGAAAAAACGACATTTTGCGCTGTTTTGGGGTCAATTCTTGCCTGATTGTTCTTGGGTTTGCTACAGTTTGGACGGCACGATTGAGGCATGAATTTAGCAACTTAGACAACATGAAATGGTTAAGAATTGAGTAAGGTATGATTTATTTTATGTTCTGAGGTACTCGAGAGGCCGAAAACGGAAAAAATCACATGTCCAAATTCTTATGGAATTCTCTGTAGTATGTGCTCTTTTGTTTTATATTCTTATATACTAATCTTATATTATAGCTGCCTCGCATGAATTGGTGGCCATCAGATAATAGTATTCTTGTTCTGGATAATTGCACAATACATAAAGGCTCTGAGCTAAGAGAAATAGTTGAAGAAGCAGGTTTGTTACCTTTCTATATTTTCAGCTTATCTAATTTACACTATTTTTTACAAGGATGTCAGTTGCGTTTTCTACCAGCATAATCTTCAGATTTTAATCTAATTGAGGAGAGTTTTAGTGTTTGTAAGTTATTTTTATATTTTCAATTTTTTTGTCTGATATGTTGTAGTCAAAGCTTATCTGCGTCATAACTAGAAGCAAATGCAAGATGCTGAAGATCCCGAGTTTGCACTTTATGAAGCTGCAACCTACATTACAGGAGATATGGCAAAGGCATAGTTCAGACATACAGTCTATAAGTTTCAGGAGAATAATCAAGAGTAGTTTATAACTAAATAAAGATAACTATCTATTACATGCGAGGTGCAATTTTATAATATGTATGAGCAGCCTTTGCTACTGGCTTCCAACTTAATGGTGTAAAGCCTGCCTCTTTGATTGTTCTCGCCTTCAAGCCCTTTATGCACCCCGGGGGTATATACAAGTTTCTGAAGTAAATGAGTAATGGATGTGTTGAGATGATATTTATCTACAAACTCATCTAACAAGATTGTTTCACCAAGTAATGGAGATGAGGAACAAACATGAAACTCATCATTAGATGAGTGTGATGTAGTGGAATGATGATGCTGTAGTGCAGAAGGTGTAATAGAAGTGGACAGAATAGATGAGGAAGTTGGTGATGTAATAACACTGAGTTTCATGATTCGATTCTCTTTCTTGAAGAACAGAGTGCCAATCAGAATAGTGCACTTGTCATACAGATTTGAATCACCATTCTATAATAAATATAAGTACAGTTGCAGTGCAGAAAGAACATGCATACAATAAGCTTAGCGAATGCCATGATACATTGTTTTGTCATATTAAAATGAAACCCCGAGGGATGGTGTTGAGTGCAAGGAATTTTGAGATGCGTAGAACAGTTTTTAATAGTGTAGATCTCTTCTAGCTCTTTTATGATATCTTGGATGTCATCATTAATATCTCCCTGAAGTAGAGATATGCATAAGTAATATATATGTGATCAAACAAAAAAAATGTAACTTACGTTTCTCAAAAGTGGCCGTTTTTGGTCCTAAAGTGACAACACAGCTTGAGAAGGGCCAGGTATAGATGTAGGTATCTTCCAGCTCTGTAGTTGAAGAGGTTTCAATTAGAAGTTAAAAGAAAATAGATGTTTACAAGCTTACTTCTGCTTTCGGGGCTGGAAATTGCACCATAATTGCAAATGACATGCCCTTCTTGGATTTTGCACTATGTCCGGCGATAGTCAAGATAATATAGTCATAAACAGCCTGAGAGCTGAGCAATATAAACTGAGAGTTAGCAGGTGTATTTGGTTTCCATTCTATATTAGAATAGTCTATTACAGGAAATTCCATAAGAATTTGGACACATGATTTTTGCCATTTTTGGCCCCCCCTGTACCTCAGAACACAAAATAAATCGTATATCACTCAATTCTTGATTGTTTCATGTCATCTAAGTTGATAAATTCATTCCCCAATTGTGCGGTCCGAACTGTAACAAGCCCGAGCACAATCGGGCAAGAATTGACCCCGAAACAGTGCAAAATGTCATTTTTTCATGTATTTCTCATGTCTATTTTTTTAACACTCAATTCTGGGTCTGCAGCACCCACAAGTGTCTCAGAATTCTCAGATGGAATAACTGTAAATTTAGGGACTGCATTTGGGATATGTATTGAGCTATAGGTGCCACTCTGAGGCATGCCTGAAAAGCAGAAATGCTCCCTTATCTCTCAGGCTCCCCATGTCTTATAAAGAGATATCTGAGGCCAAGTTCATACATGTAAATTCATTCTGGGCCTATTGAAAGTGATTTGAGTACTTCTCATGTCTGCTATGAGGATTAGTGCATTGTTTGAGGTGGGGGAGACAGAGCATATGCACTATGCTTCCCTGCCTTTCCCCAGCTTCCCAACATATCCATTTGCTCTAGGAATGGCTCAAATATAATTTAATATACTCTAAATAAGTTTCTATGCATGGATTTGGCTTTAGACATTTTTTCCAGAGCATGGGGAGCTTGAGAGATGAGAGGGCATTTCTGCCTTCCAGGCATGCCCCCAGACTGGCACACACACCTTCGAATACATCTCAAATGCAGGCCCTAAATTCACAGTTATTCTATCTGAGCATTTTGAGACACTTGTGGGTGCTGCAGACTTAGGCTTGAGTGCAGGAGAAAATGTACATGAGAAATACATAAAAAAATGACATTTTGTGCCATTTTGGGGTCAATTCTTGCCCGATTGTACTCGGGTTTCTTACAGTTTGGACCGCACAATCGGGGCATGAATTTAGTAACTTAGATGGCGCAAAGCAATCAAGAATTGAGTGAGATACAATTTATTTTGTGTTCTAAGGTACAGGAGGGGCCGAAAATAGCGAAAATCATGTGTCTAAATTCTTATGGAATTTCCTGTAGCTCAGACCGGGCATGAATGCACTCCGCAATAGCACAAATAAACCTATTCCAGTCTAAGCTACACATCACCTCAATAGGACCTCGCTTCAGTTTCTCTGGCTTCTGCACCTTTACCTTTTGCCCTGTACCAACTAAAATACTAGAGAGAACAAGTAGCAGAAAGACATGGTAGCTAATTGAGTTGGAGGCTTGAGAGGTAGATTCCAGTGCATGTTCCGTGACTGTGTCTGCTTGTTTGCACTTTAACTTTGTTGGAGGGTCACTGAAGAGTGATGGTGCAAATGGAGAGAACAGTCCCTCCTCACTGGAAGCACTCGGAGTAGCTGACAGTGGAGGTCCATGTTGGGTATATGCAGCACCGGACATCGAAAGTATAAATTCTGAATGCAGGTTAGCTGTCAAAGAAGCCTGTAGTCTAGTTATGCTCTCAGTACTATAAGTAGGGTTATAGCGAATAAAGAATGCTAAAGACCAGTAAGCACTAGAAGACAAGAAGCAGGTGAATGACACACCATCTGTTCCAACACTCTGCCCTTGTACCGTATCATCACTATCCACTAACACAAATGACCTCCCTAAGCTCTCTGAGCCCCTTCCAGCGTCACTTCCTTCCATCGTAGAATTTGAGAACACATGAAACAACTGAAAGAGGAGGGAAGGAGGGAGGGGAAGGACTGAGAGGAGATGTTACGCAAACAGATACAGCCTAGTACAGCTGATGGGTAAGTCACATGCATGACTAATCATCAAACCTTGCCATATATGTAAAAAATCGAAGAAAATCTTCACTCGATAAGGGAATTTGATTGTTACATAATTCACGTGACTTACCCATCAGCTGTACTAGGCTGTACCCTTGGTCATGTGGTGGACACACGCTGATCACACCCCAGGGATAGGGGCTACTACCTTCGTCCAGATTTTCCTTTTTAATCAGACACACCAAAAAAAGAAAAAGCACCTCTCAGACAAGGTTTTCTACAATCACTGTAACGCACATCATTCATCAAGTAAATCATTGATGTTGTATCATTTATCAAATAACTCATTGATACATATCATGTATCAAATGATGCATTGATGTATATTACTCTATCTAGAACATTTGATGCACGGCTTTAGAGGGAGACATCAAAGTTTAATCCTGTGGTTGATGCAGATTTATTTTTAGCTTATGCTGTAGATTATGTAAAATAGTCTTGGAATTAGTATATAAGGACCAGCATATAGCCCCCCAGAGGAGCAATAACTTATAGCTCCAGCAATCTAAGAACAAGACAAGCTCACATCACTCTGTGACTTGTTGTCACACTATTTCAAGTCAAGGTTTCGTTGCATACAGTTGACCACAGCTCAGAGAAGACTGGGTAACTGCATTGCTTAAGTAAAAACTAGTTTGGTACTAGTCAAAGATATTGTATTACCTCTGTTCCAATTGGACATTGGTGATAAACCCCTCTTAAAGTCGATATCTAGTATCTCAAGACTTTAAGTATGTGTGTCTCTCTAGACATTGACATCTATCTCACATAGCTTGCTGTTAACTATCTCAGTATGGACAATTTATTGCTCCTCACTTACTGTGACCTATCACTTGCATTCAAGAGAATTGGATAAAGACTCATCTCTCACTCACTATACATCTCTACTTAAACTTAAGTCCCTTAACCTTCCAACAAGTTGCCTATAGCTTCAACGAACAACTGGGAAGACTACCTGCCTAGACAAATAGACCAGTTGACTCAGTGGGAGTGTACTTGGTTGTTCAACAGCCAATACCCTTCCAGCATGACAACACTACACCTCATAAACGTAGCAAGCCTGTTGTGAGCAGCAGCAACCTAAACACACTGTATGCAGTGGATGAGCACAAGATGTAGAGAGTGTCATTCACTGCAGCCGCTTTGAGTGTAGATTATAATCAGAATGTGACTAAAAGTCATCACAATATAGAAATAAAGGAGAAACAAAATAAAACACAAATAACCTTAAGATGCACAAGTGTGTATATGTGTTAATAAGTAAGAAGAATGCATTAGGATCACAATTTCAACACTCCCCCCTGATCTGACATATCTCTCAACTATGAAAGTCCAAGAAGTCCAACCATCTGCTGCACCTCGACACATCCTAAGGCCTTGTTGTTAAGGCTGGTCATGTCAAAGTAGACTATATGCCCACTAAGACTATACCTGTAGACATTCTCACCATCTCTAAGCCAATAGAACCTCAGATCCAGATGCTTCATCCTTCCATGGTGCTCTGGATTCTGGGCAACAGACAGGGCAGACTGGTTATCTATCTTCAAGAAGGAGGGTGCATCAAAGCTATAACCAAACTCTATGAACAGATTCCTTAGCCACATGATCTCCTGACCTGCACTGACTGCAGCAATGTATTCTGCTTCAGTAGTGGACAGAGTTACAAAGGGCTGTAACTTGCTAGCCCAGCTGATTGCACCAGTTCCCATCTTGATCACCATCCCACTAGTGGATCTCTTGTTGTTCTGATTGCCACCATGGTCTGCATCACAGTAAGTGGTGAACAGCTCAGAGGAAGAGGGATCTGGAGTACAGGTGAGCTTGAAGTCCTTTGTCTCTTGCAGATATCTGCACAGGTGCTTTGCAGCCTTCCAGTGTGCAATACCAGGATTGGAGGAGAATCTTGCCAGAACCCCCACAGCAGATACATGAGTGCACCAACCAGTTGCTTATATGGCACAGTCTGTATGTAGGCTGTCTCCTGCTCTGTCTGAGGAGCCATTGCCTTGCTGAGCTTATGATGCTCATCAATGAGGGTCTTCACAGGACTGCAGTCAGACATCCCAAATCTCTCAAACACATCCACAATGTACTGTCTCTGTGAGAGGGATAAGGAATACTTGCTTCTGTCTCTCTTAATGTGCACACCAAGTAGGAAGGATGTAGGACCCAGATCATGCAGTTTGAAGTGCTTGGCCAGCTCATCTCTCACAAACTGGTACTGCTGTTTTGACTTTGCAGCAATGGTCATGTCATCAACATAGACAGCAATGATAATTCTGGCATCCTCCTTCCTGTAGACATGGGAAAGTACTCTTCAAACCTCTCAGACTGCTGCATGTACACATCATGCTCCATGTCACCATTGAGAAAGGCAGTGGAGATGTCCACACTGTAGAGCTCCAGATCCTCAAGTGCAGCAAGTGCAAGGATGGCTCTCAATGTTGCCCACTTGGCTGTAGGGGCAAACACTTGAGAGAACTCCAATCCAGAATACTGAGAGTAGCCCTTTGCAACCAGTCTGGCCTTATATCTGTCCACTGAGCCATCTCAGATGCCTTTCTCTTCAGCTTGAACACCCATCTGCAGCCAATTGGCTTTCTGCCAGCAGGAAGCCTCACAGGCTGAAATGTGCCATTCTCAATGAGATCTCAATGAGATTGACAAACTCCTGCATTGCAGCTTCTTCCCAGAGATGTGCATCAGGTCTGCTCTTGATGTCCTTCCACTGATATGGCTCAGATCCATACTGCTGTCTGGCTTGTGTAGAGAACACTTGCTCAAACTTGTTGGTGGATTGGAAGACATAGTCAAAGGCATCCTCTAATGGAATGTACACATCCTCCAGGCCCGCATTGGCTCCAAAGTCCATTAGGGCAGAGAATATGGGTGCTTCAGGCTGCATCTCCTACTCAGACATCACATCCAGTTCATCAGAAGAATCACTGTCCATGTGCACATCTTTATCTGACTGATGCACCACCCCAGGCTCTGGCTCTGAATTTGGCACTGGCTGTGTAACTGGCACAGATGGTCTAGGCAGTCTCCTCCCAGGATAGTGCATGAGAGGATTGGTGTACCTATCCCAACCACCTGTGAATGGTCTTGGTTTGGGTCTCCAGTTAGAGCCTGGCCAAGGTTTGGACTGAGAAGCAGTTCTGGCTCTCTTCTCAGATGATGGTAAATTGGACTGTGAATGACTCTGTGTGGAAATATGATGCAGCTGCATTGTGAGGCTGTTGAGTGTGCTGTACTGCCTGTGAATGTCTGCTCTCTGGCAGAACTGCTACCACTCTGTAGACATGTACTCTCCTCCCTTGTCATCTCTAGCAGCTTTGAACTTTGCACCAAGCTGATTCTCAGCAAATGCCTTGAACTGCTTGAATGTAGCAAATGCATCACTCTTCTTCCTGAGTGGAAGGACAGTCCAGAAGCGACTGGATTCATCAATGAAGGTAATCCAGTACTTGTAACTGTGTCTGGACTGGACAGAGAGTGGACTATGGAGGTCAGAGTGGACCAGTTGAAGTGGAGCAATTGCTCTATAAGATGCAAGTCTGGAGACATTGGCCCTGTGCTGCTTGCCTGCAATGCATGGCTCACAGATGTGATCTGGAGCAGTTGTGGACTTGATCACCATTCCCTTCACCATCTGCTCCTTGTGCAACAGCTTCACATCACTGTGGTTGAGATGTGCAAGCCTCCTGTGCCACAGGGTAAAGTCAAGTGGACAAGTACTTGTGAATGCAGAGTATGCACACATTGGCACAACATGCCCATTGAGTGCTGCAGCATTGTTGGAAGCAATGGTTGCAGTGAAGAGGAGTGTGTTGTGTTGTTTGAAGAGGATCTGATTGTGGAGAATGGTGACAACATAGGATTTGGTTCTAGTTAAGTACAAGACTGAGAGGAGGTTGTTTCTAAGATCTGGAACATGGAGTATATGATGAAATTCAGCAACAGTCCAGGATTTTCACCTAGTGAAGGTTGGAAGCACACTGTCCCCATACCAACTGAATAAATAATGTAGTTGTTTGCAAGTCTGACTGGAATGTGCTTTGGTTCATAGTGGTGGAACCAGTGTCTGTGTGGTGTCATGTGGCAAGTGGCACCTGTGTCAACAATCCAGTCAGATCTAGCATCAGAGATTAGTGGTGAGTGGGGATTGGTGTAGTCTTGAGTACTTGCATTGCCAGCAAATTTAGCAGATTAAGCAGCATCAGAGTCTTTCTCCTGAGCAACGTTGTCCTTTAATGCCACAGAACTCACAAGTAATATCCTTAGAGTGTTTCTGAGCTGAGGTAGAGATGTGCATTGCAACAGCCTGTAGTTCTACACCTCTCCTGTTGTCATCTTCAAGGATGAAGGATGACTTAAGTGCCTCCCAGCCAAAGTCAGGCTTGAGAAGAACAGCAGATCTGAAGGAAGAGAACTACTCAGGCAGAAAATGACACAGAACAGCACATGCAAGCTCTTCCTCAAACTTCTCTAAAGTAAGGTCTGCTTTGCGAGTGTTCCTGACATCATGCAATGTCCTTTCAGCTCTGGAGATGAGCTGCTTGAGTGACTCATTCTCTTTTTTCTGAATGGACAGGAAGGAGTGGTGGGCCAGAAAGCGTGCAGTGGGATTGTCCTGCTCATGCAGCTTCTTGAGTGCACTTCACATCATGACAGAGTCTGAAATGTTCTCTCTAATAAGGATCTGCATGCTCTGGTCTATGTTCTGATAGATGAGACCAGCTGCACACTCAGCCTTCACCTGCCACGTGACTAGTTCAGGCTTCTGCTCCTCATCAGGTTGCTTCTGTTGACCACTGACAAGCCACCATAGCATCTTGGTCTGCAGGAGGGCCTGCATGTCAAACTTCCTAGTTGCATAGTTGGATGTATCCAGCTTTGCAAATGCTGATTGTGAGTCAGCACCTGCAGGGTTGGACATGGTGCTTGGTAAGGAGGTAATTGACGTGTGCAAGAGCTCGTGTACAAAGCAGGCACGTGATCGGATAGAGGGAGGTGAGATATGAGCAAAATCGAAGTAGGGATAGATTGGGCACTTATTCAGATACAGTGCTGGTCTGTTGGACTGCTAAGTTTCTGCAGGCACTGCTGACTCAGAGAGGCTCTAGGCACCAGCAAACTAAGGCCAGGCAGGCAAGCTTCAGAGTCTGTAGGATTGTACCAAGTGGACTGTCAATCAGATCAGCAGTTCAGCCACAATAGGTGAAAATGTGTGCAGCTGCAATAGGGGCTGAACAGTACAGAACGCAAAAATCGCTGTAACTCGACGAAATAGAGACCGATCGGGATGCGCTTTTGCACGACAGTAGATGGCTACGGAGCAAGTATGTGTGCGAAATTTGAGTGGGATCGGATAGCTGGATGTGGAGATATCGCAATTCGGAGATTTAAGGCTGATAAGGGCTTGGGAAGCTGCAGAGACGTCTGGAGGGGCCGGAAACTATTCCCAGCGTAACAGAGACCTTGGGAAGCGTCAGGAAGCTTCAAAATGTCTCAAAAATGCGCCAAAGAAGCCTAGAAGTGATCTCCAGAAGCCAGAAGTGATCCAATAAACTCATAACTTGGTGTGAACTGATTCCCACCTAGAAGCAACAGTGAAATTGAAACACAAATAATCATAAGATGCACAAGTGTGCCTATGTGTTAATAAATATGGAGAATGTGTTAGGATCACAATTCAACACTAATGCAAGCCTGAAGGATATGTACATTCCATTTGAGAATGTCTTTGATTATGTCTTCCAATCAACCAACAGATTTCAGCAAGTGTTCTCTGCACAAGCCAGACAACAATATAGATCCAAGCTATACCAATGGAAGGACATCAAAGGCAGATCTGATGTACATCTCTGGGAAGAAGCTATAATGCAGGAGTTTGTCAGTCTTATTAAGAACAACATATTTCAGTCCATGAGGCTTTCCGCTGGCAGAAAATCAATTGGCTGCAGATGGATGTTCAAGCTGAAGAGAAAGGCAGATGGCTTAGTGGACAGATAAAACTATAAAAATCAAGTATCTGCTAAATGTAGGCCTTTTGGGAGGGGCCAGATGGTTAAGTGGTCAAACCTCTGCCCTTCTGCTGAAATGGCTAGTTCAATACTACAGTATTTTCAGCTATTCCCCTGCTGTTACATACAGAACATGTTATGTTGTTCCCCCTTGCAGCTTCTGAGAGTACCCCAAATCCATAATGATGAATTTAATTGTTATGCGCACTTGAAACAAACTCACTCCACCATATAATCTCTCTAAATATGTGCATTCAGAGACACTATACTATTATTATATTCTTTGTGTTTATTCCTATACTACTCCTGGAGTTTCCAGCACTATGTAGCTATGCCTACCGTGCACCTGTAACTAGAATTACTGATGTGCATAATAAATTCATTTACATATAGGCCTTTTGAGAGAGAGCAATGATGTAATTTGTCCAGTTGCAAGTAATGTATGTTTCTAATAACCAGTTTATTAGCTCAGAATCGATAATTTGAGTTTCTTGACAATGCACTTCTTGGTTACAACCATGCTTAATGATTTTGAAGCAACTATTTGAATATTATCAGCAGAAGCAGCATGGCTTTTCTTTAACAAGTAAATTCTATCTCTTAAAGAGTAGTATACAACAGATTGTACCATTGACATCCAGCTTGTTTAAGACTGTATAATGTGACTTTCAACTTGAGTATCTTATGATTATTCTATCCATTATAATATTAGAAGGTGATTGTATATAGATTTGTTTGTTATTGCCCAATTTTCCATATAGGTATACAGATTTGACATTGAGTTGATAAACTTCCTAGTCATATCAGATAGGATCATATGCATAGCTGCTGAATTGTTTACTGATGCATAGGTATGATCTGAGAAGTAATCAACTCCATCAACTTAGATGAACTCTTGCACAACCAGTCTTGCCCTATAACTAGTTGGATTTCCATACGTATCTTATTTAATCATATAAACTCACTTGTTCCTAATGATATTTATATTGTTAGAGTAACCAACAATCAACCAGGAATCTCTAGCTTGAAGATATCTGATTTCTTCTTCGATTGTCATATAGCAGTTCAATCAGTTTCTACTTCTTTAACCTTCTGACAATGTTACTGAATCCTTCAACTCAAATTAAGCTACCATTGTAGTTTTATAGTTATTTATTTTGCTTATAGCTTGAACAATAGGTATGTCTGAGTATGCATTGCTTGCTTCACAAATCTTCCATATAGGTATTCACTTACACTTCCTAGCGACTATATTTGAATTAACAGGTTTATAGACTTTTTCACATATTTCTCCTTCCTCTAGAGAGAGATGGGGACCATATACACTGACACTTGGCTTCATATTCACTTTGAGTAGATGACAATGATTATTTGGATATAGCAAGTTTAAGTTGGTTAAAAATTGGTCTATTGTTTTTGTCTTCATACTCTCTCAATAAGTCTGAGCTCAGTCTTGGAGAAGTTGACATTTCTTTTGTCAATATCTTCTTTTTATTTAATTAGTATATTCAATGATCATTCGATTTTAGATCAAATCTAAGCCAGTGTTCTTCGACTGCATGCAGTTTAAGTTTTGAATTTGCTATAGTTATAATGTAAACCCAATGACCCCACTCATGTATGATTGTAGACATGGACAATATAGTCCAGTGCATATCCTCATAACCACTCGGATAGATCTGACACAAGTAGGATAGTTTAAATGTCATTAAATATAGTAAGATAGACTTATTTAGCTATACTATTATGTACAAGAGTATTTTGGACGGTAAACTATTGTATAATTTCTTAACACTTAAGGTGAGTTTTAAAGTTGTCTGACCTCTCAATTAGAGTGTACACTCTTTATTTTGACTCCATGTTGCAACTGTTGACATATTTCAAAAGTAATGTATTTTGCAAATAATTCTCCTTTTGTAACTATGAGTAGCATGTCAAGCTAGTGAGCAGTATCATTAATGATTGCAAGTACATATTTTCCATTTTCAATAGTGTATATAGATGCAGGTCTCCAAACATCCAAGTGAATTTCTTCTCCAAAGGTATGTACAGGTTCATCCTAAAGTCTGACCTTTGAGATAGGTGTATGTCTAAATTTGGCATGCGTGCATGCAGAACATTTGAAGTTATCCTTTGGATCCTCAACTATGAGTCCTGATAGCTTCTTATTTCAAATCATCTTTTTTGAATATCTAATGTTACAGCTGTTTATGAAAACATTTGCAGTTAGGCCCTCACGTGCTTTTTTTTTGACGTACATTATATCTTTAGAGGTTGAAAACAGACTAATCAGCCATTTTCTCTATCAATACTGCATGTAAAACTCTGATATAAATACATAAAAAATATACTCAAAAATGCACTTCCAATGGTGTAAAAATGTCTCAGAAATGTGATGTGTGCATTGAAGAGAACCACGTGCGGCTGAGCTCGATATCGCGCCCGGTATCCCATTCTACACTTACCCCATGCTACGGTACGGTCCCATCTACACCTTCCAGTATCTACCAGCACACCTAGAGAAACTGTCGGTCCTATTTCTCAAAGTACCGAACGCCAAGGGTACTGGTACCAAGCGCCAAGAAACCCAGTACCGAGAGTGCCAAGTGCCGAGAAACCCGGTACCAAGACAAATTGACAATTCGACATGCTCTCATGACATAGATCAGACGTCTCCCTCTCTGGTATTCATTCCTGATGGTTGGACTATGCATGCCGGTTCTTTGGGAAAGCTCAGGGTCAGTATCCGTTGAGGTTTTCAGGTCCGGTACTACCAGGAACGCATCGGTATCAATTGGCAGAGGTTCAAATCTCTTATTCTGAGAACTTTTCATCCAGGGGTACTATATGCTACACTTTCATTGGTATCTTGTGTCCTCCTTAACCCTTTCTTGTTGTCCCCCTGATGGCGCTGCAATATTCACTTTCCTTGTTACATTTTTCTTCAGACTTTTCTTTGTTTTGATCTTTCTTTCTAATTTCTCCTTTTGGATTTATGAGCTAACTACGGTTTTTTTTTTTTTAAATGTATTTATTACGTGCGTCAGTAATTCTAGTTACAAGTGCGCGGCAGACAAAATCTACATGGTGGTGGGAACTCTATAAGTGGTGAAGTAAGAAAAGCAGAGAAAAAGGTAGTAGTATGGTGCTCTAAAGAAAGGACTAAAGGGTGCGACGCTGAGGATGTGGGGGAATTAGAAGGGGTAACAGAAACATATTTAGAAATTATAAACTGTAGGCTTAGATCACAATTGCATTCCGCCCTTGCGAGGGGATTACCGTATAAAGGCTTAGGTGACCCAGTTCCCGGCATTATGGAATCAACTTAAGCCAACCGGGCTGTTTAATGCCTCGCCGACCGACAGGTGATAAGTCCTCTCAAGGCGAGTTGGGATTCTAGCCCAGCACGCTACGGTCCAAGCTCCAATTTCTGAAATTTCTTGTTGAAAATCAAGACCTTTTCAGTACTTTTTGCCTTTCCCGTTCCGGTGCACCTGCTTCGTAATTGCCATATAGCACAGATCCGCATAATACACCAGTACCTGCCTTACCCCCTACAGGGACTAACCACCTAGCAGTATGGCCCGAAGCCACTTAAGCCTAACTAGGCAGAGGGTGACCTCTCACCTCTTGGTGTCGGTTGGTTTTTGCTTATCTTTTCCCTCATTTATAATCTCCTATCCACTTTGGGACCCTTGTGGGTAATTGTTAAACAATTCTTGGAGCTTCATGGATGAGAGGGTTCGATCACATGGTCTCCCCCTGCTTACCTAAGGTGTGTGTAACCTTTCAGCAGCTGTGATAGTATTCACTACACTACATGCCCCCTGCTAACTACGGTATACAGTTGAACCTGTGGATAAGCATAGCCCTCGGTGGACAGGTTCGGCTATGCTTAACTACAGGTTATGCTAGTAAACGTCATTACATAATACCTAATTCTTCAAAAAATGGAAATTTAATTAACATAGAATATTGACATGTGACTTACAATTACAATTTCTTTCACATATCAGTTTCTGGAATACTATATGCCAGATTTGGATAAGCAAAATTGCTTTCTTAATCCTTAGTTGCCTTTAAAAAATTAGTCCCAGGTTGGAGTTAGTCACACTTCCTCTATATTAGGCAATAATAGATCATCTGATTACCTCCTAGTAAGCATTATTTCATTAGGACTTCCCCAAAAACGTTATGCTATATGCTTATATGGAATTATGCTTATTGGACCCTGATTTTACTGTCTACCAACTCGGTGGGCAAAATTTTCTATGCTTATGTACAGGTTATGCTTATCCACAGGTATGCTTATCCACAGGTTCAACTGTAGTAGTATAAATATCTCCTCCTATACATAGTAGCTCTCTAGATAATCTTAGGAGCTAGCCTCTAGCGTGAGGGCTCGGGTTTCCTCACCCCCTTCTCAGTTCTGTCTCAGTCTTGTCTCGAGCTTTGTCTCAGTCCCTTCCTAGTTCCATTTCAAGTGAACCTTCGGAGTTAGCCTCCCATGTGAGAGCTCAGGTTTGCTTCCCAGCTCAGTCGACACCTTTATCTACCAGTCTCCCCCATTCAGTCCCTTGCTATACCGCCCCGTACTAGCTGTTTTCTTGCAGTACCGACCTGTACCAACATTTTTTCCCACGGTACTGACCTTTTGTTATCTTTCGTATTCTGCATGTCACCCTTTTGTTTTTGTACTGACCTTTTCGTTTGACAACATACCTCCACGAACCGACCTCTTTGCTTCTGTACCAACCTGTACTGAGGTTTTTCCCACGGTATTAGACTTTTGTTTTGCTATGTTCTCCCTTGTACCGACCTATACCGACTTATACCGAAGTTTTTCCAACATTCTGACCTGTCCTTTTTGTACCAGAATCACATACCCTTCGCTTCCGGCCTATCTATTAACTCCCCCTTTTCATAGACAACAAGTACCGTGACCATACTGGTTAAGTACTGGCATGTATTAGCCCTCCTCCACTTAAAACCATATACCTCTCGTCTCAGTATTTCAGTACCGGACACGATCTTGCACATTTAGCATGGCGAAACAAGAAACACAATCATGTCAAGTATGTACCTCACCTCCTTCTTCAGACAATGCAAAGCTCATAACTCACTGAATACTGCACATGAAAACATGATACAACCATATAAAAAATATACTCAAAAATGTGCTTCCATACATGCTACTATCTTGCAAATTTGTTGTGCATAGGCCTCAGAAGAAAGGAAACAGTCTTGTAGGTATTAGCCATCACAATGCTCCCCACAGACCACACCAGTTGTTGCCATTGACTAGATTGTCTGAGTCAACAAAATTGCCTCTACCTAGTATGAATCTGGGTGATGAATTTGGAAACTGCAAAAGGTTTCATTCATGTTTGAATATAATTGTTGCAGTAGCCCTCAATATTGCTGTTCTAATCATCTATATAAAGAATCAATTTTACTTAACAGTTTGCGCTAAGACAGAGGCAGTTATACATGGTAGGATGCACAAGAAATATCATGTAGCTGCATTGTCAGAATAAGCAAAACATACTGTAATGTCTGACCCAGAGAACAGGGCCCGACGACAACCTCCTCTTAGTTCATCTGCTACAAATACAGTCTGGCCCAGCTTAAGAAAGGAAGCCACATTGAGCAGGGTGCTCATGGTTGGTGAAGTTCAATATGATATGTTGTTGCAAGTATGGAGTTACGAGCCTCTGTAATGCATTCTAAGGCATTCCAACATGTCTTCATCCTGTAGAAGCAGTGAGAATGTAATAGGGTATAGTTTACAACTTTCATACTTGCTGTGAGCAGTTGCCTCCCTTTTCCTCTGAGGATTAGCCCAATTGCAAACCCAGCAAGAGTAACTTGCTATTTCATGTTTAGTGTGCTGCGGTCAATCCCACACCAACCGTTGTACGATCAGCGAGACTCCAGAAGTACAGACCGAGTTGCTTATAAGGCCAGTTTACTATTTGTCTTTTTTATGGCTCTGAATCGTATATCAAGTAAACTCAGTGATCCCATCAGATGCTGAGACAGTGAGAATGATTATTGCCAAGAGCATTAATCTCTCTGACGTCCAGTGTCCATAGAAACTTGTGAAAGAGGCTGAGACTGAGGAACCTTAGGAGTAGAGGTAGGAGGACAATCAATTAGTAAGTAAGATGCAGTGTGTATACGTGCCTCTCGAGACACTTTGCCGCTCTCTCTACTCTACTACTGCTATTGTCATCATGACTCACCACTCAAGGCTTTCTGACAATCTGAGGGAATGCATTGTGAAGATTCATAAACATGAGATTCGAGTTAGGCAGATTTCAGAATGTACGGGCATTTCGAAACGTACATTGTACGATATCATTCAGAAGTACAATCACAAAGAGACTGTTTCAACAGAGGTCCTGAAGAACTGCAAAAGGCCAAGAGTATTAGATTACATTAATACAGAGATGAGTCATCATGCTAAAGAGTTAACTTACACCCTTTTATACATGCTGTATAGTTCCTGCTCAGCTCATTGGGATACCGAAATGACGTCTATTTGGATGAACTAAAGAATATGTTGCAACAGAGACAAGGACAAGACGTCTCAGAATCAACCATATATAGGGCATTAAGGCACACAGGCTTCAGGCTGAAGAAGGTGGCTGCTTCATGTCAAGCTCAGGTAGTGCAGGATATGCTGACACAATACGTTTCAGATCTCAAAGATGGTGCTGGAATGTAATGAAACTTAATGCGCATACTATCAGGCTCAAATGGGATCTCATTACTCATCTGAGCAGCTGGTGTTTGTAGACAAAAGTACTTGTGATTGCTGAACTTTTATCCAAAATCAAGCCTAGGCACTTGAGGTTAGGTGAGCTTGTTGGAAGCACTTCTTTACAAGAGGAAAGCAGTGAGTTGATTATTTGATTCCTTCAGACTGTCTAATCTGCCTTTCACACCTTCTGCATGCGCAGCTATTTATTGCTACCAGCAATCAGTTTTGATGAGATAGTTAACTATGTAGTCATCGAGAATGCATTCAATGCGAACCTCTTTGCAGAATTCATTGTCAGTCTTCTGAACAAGATGGATCCATTTTCTGCACCAAGGTCTGTAATTGTGATGAACAACTGCTTGATATACAAGACTCCTGAGATCTGTCAGCTCATAGAGTCCAGGTCAGCCTCATCATTGTATTCTGTCCAATGTTGTACTGATGTATACATAGAGGCACTAGACTGGAGTTTCTCTCTCCATACTCATCAGACTACAATCTCATTGAGCTTGCCTTCTCGCTTATAAAGACAAAACCTTGGAAACATGGCCTGCGGATGCAAGAAGACCAATTAATTATTGAGTAACTATATATTCAGTCTTATTGTGTCACTTCTAGAGACTGTCAGCCATTCTTTTGACACTCAGGATACAATGTACGTTGTGTTTGAAATAGGTTTTTTTTTGTTGATCAGAGTGAGTCATATACTGCCTTTTTTATATGTATTGTCACACTGTGATTTTGCCATTTTTGGCATCTTAAATCTCTCAAAATACAAACCTTGCTATATCTCCATAAAAACTTGACCATTTTGCATCATCTAAGTTGCTAAATTCATGTCTCAATTGTGCCGTTCGAAATGTAACAAATTTGAGCGAAATCGGTAGAGAATTGATCCTGAAATGGCGCAAAATGCTGTTTTTTCATACTTTTGTCTTCCACATTTTTTTCCTGCACTCAATTCTGGGTCTGCAGCACCCATAACTGTCTCAGAGCCCTTAAATGGAATAACTGTGAATTTAAAGAGTGAATTTGAGGTGTATTGTGAGCTGTATGTGCCAGTCTGAGTCATGCCTGAAATATAGAAATCTACCTATTCCCCCTAAGCTCCCCATGCCTCAGAACAAGCCAACTGAGGCCAAATTCATACATGTAAACTCACTCTAAGTGCATGGGAAGCTATCTGAGCCCTTCCTAGAGCTGATGCCTAGATTAGAAGGCTGAGGAAGGGCAGAGAGAATTGTGCATATGCCTAGTCTCTTCCACCTTATTTTTCTCATCATTATGCACAGCAGCCTTCAGAAGCACTCAATCCTCTTCCAAGGCACTCAGAGTGAGTTTACATGTATGAATTTGGCCTCAGTTGGCTTGTTCTGAGGCATGGGGAGCTCAGGGAGAATAGGTAGATTTCTATATTTCAGGCATGACTCAGACTGGCACATACAGCTCACAATACACCTCAAATTCACTCTTTAAGTTCACAGTTATTCCATCTGAGGGCTCTGAGACAGTTATGGGTGCTGCAGACCCAGAATTGAGTGCAGGAAAAAAATGTGGAAGACAAAAGTATGAAAAAACAGCATTTTGCGCCATTTCAGAGTCAATTCTCTACTGATTTCACTCAAATTTGTTACATTTCGAACGGCACAATTGAGACATGAATTTAGCAACTTAGATGATGCGAAATGGTCAAGTTTTTATGGAGATATAGCAAGGTTTGTATTTTGAGAGATTTAAGATGCCAAAAATGGCAAAATCACAGTGTGACAATACATATAAAAAAGGCAGTAATTCTATTGGTACAAAAAGAAACGTATAAGCGACATAGGTCTAGGTCTGAATTTACAGGAAAGGAACAAACTACTTTCTCTCTTTGCTTCCACTCACTTTCTGTTTATGCCCTTTGTGTTACAACGCCTTTTCCCTTTTCTTTATACGGCCTTTCTTTTATTTTCATCAATGCATATTTACACTCCTTTTAACCACATTCCTTACTTAATACATACAGGCTTAGCTAATTACAATCTATAACAACTTCATCCCACCATTCCCTTTCATTCTTTTTCCCATTCTATTATTACTCATTCTTGCTGACTCATTATTCTTCTTTCCGTTTAACCCGATAACACTTACTCATCTTTACTCATTCTTGCTGACTCGTCAGGCCCCGTTGTTTGTTTGTTCATATTTACTTGCTGCTAGTCAGCACCTATTTAGAGTAGAACTTACCCGCAACCAAAGTGTATATAAGGCTGGATCAGAGAGTTAGGGATTCCCCACTCTCTTGTTCTAGTACTATCACCTACGTCGCAGGTAAGTCGTACAAATACTTGTACCTTAGTTAGACGTGCTAATCTAGTACTATCACCTACGTCGCAGACTACGGTCACTTGTGATTAAGTAGTAGCTCGTTCACCTGTGTTCGTCGACGTCCTAGATCTTTGTGATCGACGCTCCTAACGATGCAGAGCGTAACATAACAAGAAAGTCTTTTAACTCGTGTCGTAGTTGTCGACGTTAACAACAACTAACTCGTATGTGTATCAAACATCCTCCGTTCTACCTCTGTTTCTCTCGTTGTCAAAGTCGGTCAGCGGATAGTCGTTGAACCCCTGAGGCGTTCATATACCTACTGTCGTGAAGTGTTGCCCCAAGTCCTTGTTCGACGTAGATAAGACACCTCTCTCTGACAGCACTACTGTCGGTTGTCGCTTGCAACAAGAAAGCCCAGTAGTGTCTAGCGGTTATTGAACGTTGGAAAGTCATTCTTCGAAGTGTTGCTGAACCCCCTGAGATGACGTGAGAGTTCACGTGCTATCTGAACGTCGAGTCGATCGACGTTGCATGTCTGGTGTACTGTGTTCCCTCTGCGAGTATATCAGTTTAATCGAGCTTCATCCCACCTACGCTATCTTCGGGTACTACCTCGACGATAACAAACACCTAGTCCCGTTTGACGTCGGCATTTACTTCGACGACCCACGTCACTTTCATCGAGTGCTCATTTCCTGGACACCAACATTTCGCATTGACGAGCTGTGGACGCCAGCGTTGAACAAATACTCCTCTGATTTTCAACGATAAACAACCTGGCTCCTCAACGACGACGTCGTCAGGACTATCATAAACCCAAGTCGTATATCATCCCATTCAATTGGCTTGACTACGACCCGAACGACATCGTTATAACAACCGACAAATACGGACGTTGCTATCCCGTAAAACTCAAATACCGTCCCCAATGTCCAATCGTTGAAGTAAAGCAGGAAGAAGTTGAAATAAAACTCGAAGAGCTCAAAATCGAAGTGAAGGAGGAAGACCTCCTACGTTGACAAAGTGACTCTTTCAGCGGAACAGTTAGCTGCACTTCCGCAAGGTGCTGTCATAGACAAAGAAGACAAGGCCCTTATCACTCAAAGAAATGGCGAAAGAGTAACTGCCTGGTGGTCGGAGACAAACAAGGCTTGGGTGTCGTGGGAGACTGACGAACATAAGAGTATCTTCAAGTGGTCAAAACCGAAGACTCCAGCGCAGTCAACTTCTGCCCCCACACTGCCTCCTCAATCTCCCGCTCTCTCGTCACCATCGCTACCTTCGACATCAACTGCGTTTGGATTACAGAGAACCCCCTCGAATCCTCGAACAACAATGTTGTCGTTCACCGCAGATCAGCTTAAAGACTTCGCCGTCCTAGTCGCGACGGCAATGACTGCTCAAAACAAAGCGACCAAGTCATTGACAATGAAAGATCTCGGGATCGCACCGCCGACACCCTTCACTGGAGAAAAGGACTACCTCCGATTCTGTCGAGAATGTCTGGCGTACATCAGCGCCGATGACACTAATTTGATCTTTGTCACAGACAAGAAGAAGATCTTGTTCATCCTCTCGTATATGAAAGAAGGAACAGCGTCGACATGGGCTCAGAACTACTATGACGGAATAACAGATGCAAAAGGAGCAATTAAGATCATCAATGCTTTCGACAAGTTCCTCGAGAAACTCGACCAGTCATTCAAGGACCCTGGAGAGAAAGAGCAGGCGTATACCCAATGGATGGAAATGTGTCAAGGAAACGCCGACATGAGCATCTTCCTTGCAAATTTTGAAATCGCGATGAGTCAAGTGGGTATTGTGACGAGTGACCTTAACGTTGTATTACTGCAGCTGAAGAAGGCTCTGTGCAAAGAAGTTGCAACAGCAATTATTCGTCTACCTACCTACCCTAAGACATACGACGAAATGAAGTTGTATGCCATCACCTTCGATGCAAAAGAAAAAGAGGTTCGTCAGCTAAGACGACAGAACGCTCCAACACAGCAACCTCCGCGTCGACAAACCTTCCAGCCGGCACTGCAAAAGCCGACCCTATTCGACCCGCCGCGCGGCAACAAAAGAGACGCAACGGGTGTCACGTTTGGAGGACAAGGCGAACCAATGCAGG
Organism: Inonotus obliquus; assembly: GCA_032164295.1. Taxonomy (NCBI): domain Eukaryota; kingdom Fungi; phylum Basidiomycota; class Agaricomycetes; order Hymenochaetales; family Hymenochaetaceae; genus Inonotus; species Inonotus obliquus. Next base: position 2,876,730 of record JAJHTX010000006.1, on the reverse strand, counting down.
TTAGCCTCCAACGTCTTCGACGTGATGGAGTGTGTTGGGAATGCGGGAAGCCGGGGCACATAGCCAGGTTCTGCAAGACACCGAAAACCCCACAAGCCGTCCGAGCCGTCGTTGCTGAACTCTCCGACAAAATGAAGGAATTACTCCGCAACAAATTGTTCGCAGAAGCCGACATAGCGTCAGCAGCAGCGCATAGGGTTGAAGCAGAAGAAGCTGTCGATGAAAGTAATCCCGACGGCGAGGATTTTTCGAACAGCCAGTAGATGACGTTGATGTCTCTAGCTTAGGCTTCTCGGACGATTCGTTACACTCCCCAGTAAATTATAATTCGTCAAATGTACCACTATTAGATGAAACAGTCTCGAATAAAACTGGCGAATTAAAAAATCAAACACAGAGTGAACAATCGGAAGGAAAAGAATTCGACAATGATGACTTTGGGCTTCTCCTCGACAAACTTGTCAAAGGCCCAGTCGTTAGAAAAATGGAAGAGGAAAACAAGACAGGATATCGGCAGGAGCTGGACCTATACGTTGATTTGATTCTTGATGATGGAAGAGTGTTAGATGCTCATGCGTTGATAGACTCAGGTTGTACGGACTCCTATATCGATGCTGGCTTCGTCAAACATTATCAAATTCTGACGAAAGAACTCCCGTATTCAACAAATGTCACGAACACCAATAGAACAGTAAACGAAGGAGGCAAGATGACACATTATGTCGAGCTTAACCTTTGAATCGAAAACCACAAGGAACGGCTTCGTTTGCCTGTTCTCACCATTGCATCAACAAATCTGTTCCTTGGATATTCATGGCTAAACCGGCATAATCCGTCAATTGATTGGAAATTGGGATGCATAGACTTCAACGAATGTCCGATAACGTGCAAGCAACATGACGTTCCGAAAGCTCGATATGTTATTCCTCAGCGCAGGGAATTGTCTTGGCCAGCCTATTTGGATGAATACGCCGATGTCTTTAGTGAGGAAAACTTTGAGTGGTTACCCGAGCATAGAATATGGGACCACGTCATTGACCTCAAACCGGACTTCAAACCATCAGACTGCAAGGTTTATCCGCTAAACATGAAGGAACGTGAAGAACTACGCACCTTCATTAACGAGAACCTAAAGTCGGGTCGTATACGTGAATCGTCATCACCCATGGCATCTCCCTTCTTTTTCATTAAAAAGGCAGATGGCTCGTTACGAGCGATCCAAGATTACAGGAAGCTCAACGAGGGTACAATAAAGAACAAGTACCCATTACCGCTCATTGGCGAACTTGTTGACAAGGTCAAGACAGCACGGTTTATCACAAAACTCAACGTTAGATGGGGATACTACAATGTCCGTATCAGGGAAGGCGACGAATGGAAGGCAGCCTTCAGAACAAACGAGGGACTGTTCGAGCCCACTGTCATGTTCTTCGGTTTATGTAACGCACCTGCAACTTTCCAGATGTTCGTCAACAACATCTTTAGGGACTTGATCGGACAAGGGAAGGTCGTCATTTATCTCGACGATATCCTCATCTTCTTGGATTATCAGGATGAACATCGACGGCTGGTTAAACAAGTATTCAGTGTGCTGAGGGAGCATAGACTGTACTTGAAGCCGGCGAAGTGTGAGTTCGAAGTGTCAACGGTAAAGTTCCTCGGTTACATCCTTGGTAATGGTGAAGTGCGCATGGACCCTGCAAAGATCAATGCCGTCGCAAAATGGCCTCCTCCAAAGAACAAGAATCAGCTACAACAGTTTCTTGGGCTAGGCAACTGGTTGCGACGATTCGTCAAAGGATATAGTGCTATTGTCAGACCGTTAAATCGACTGACTGGAGACGTCTCTTGGGAATGGACTTCCATTGAACAGGAAGCATTTGAAGAGATCAAGAAGAGGCTGACAACTGCTCCCATCTTAATGATTCCAAACGACGATGACCCTTTCCGAGTAGAAACCGACGCGTCAGACTTTGCGACTGGAGGAGTTTTACTTCAGAAACAACGAGACACATGGAAGGTGGTTGCTTATCGGTCACAGACATTGTCAGCGGCAGAATGAAATTACCAGATTTACGACAAGGAACTTCTTGCAGTCGTCCAAGTGCTAACAGAGTGGAGACATTATCTCTTAGGCGCTAAACATCCTGTTGAACTCTGGACGGATCATGCCAATCTGACGTACTTCCGAAAGCCTCAAGATCTCAATCGTCGACAAGCCCGTTGGTCGCTATTCCTGTCTGAATTCGATTTCACGTTTGTCCATAAGCCTGGAACAACAATGACAAAGGCTGATGCTCTCTCTCGCCGATACGACTATGACGATGGCAAGGAGGATAATCGCAGACTACAGCTATTGAATGATGAATGGTTCAAAACTAGGGCAATCATCGAAATGTCTCGCACAACACTGGAACAGAAGATCAAAGATGCAAGTAAAGGATTGGAGCCAAGAATAGATGGTAGACTCGTTGTTCCAACGGAATTCGTCGAAGACGTCTTAAAAGAATACCATGACTCTCCATTAGCTGGACATCCAGGTCAGACCAAGACATTGAGGTCCATCGGTCGAAAGTTCTGGTGGTTTGGAATGCTACCCGACGTCCTCAGATACATAAGAGGATGCGACGTTTGTCAGAGAACCAAATTGTCTAGACAACCCAAACGATGAACCTTACATCCACATGACGTTCCAGAAGGTCCATGGCAGACAATATCGGTTGATTTTGTTGGTGAACTCCCCGAGTCGAATGGGTACAATGCAATTTGTGTTATCGTTGATAAGTTTTCAAAACAAATACATGCAATCCCGACGACAACAAAGATCACAGCTCAAGGAATGGCGAAACTCTACCGTGATCATGTCTTCAGGCTACATGGACTTTCGAAAAAGATCGTCCACAATCGAGGTCCTCAATTCAATGCTGATTTTATGAAGGAACTGTACAAGCTACTTCATATTGAAGGAAACCCATCGACGGCATACCATCCTCAAATGGACGGACAAACAGAACGAGTTAATCAAGAACTTGAACTGTACCTGAGGATGTACGTTAACCATCGACAGTCGGATTGGTCAGAGTGGCTAGCCCTTGCGGAGTTCGCGTACAACAACCGGGAACATTCGTCGACTAAAATGTCTCCTTTCTTTGTTAATACCGGTCTTAATTCTCTCGATCTAGGGACAATTCACACGACGTCCAATAATCTGTCAACTGAAGAATTCGCTAAAGAACTTAAACAAGCACATTCTCAAGCAAAGGACAATCTGGTAAAAGCAAACGACGTGATGAAAAAGGTGCATGATCGACAAGCGGCTGATGTCGTAGAATATATGGTTGGAGACAAGGTTATGCTGGAAGGACGAAATATCACTACGGTCAGGCCCACTCGAAAGTTTGCGGACAAATGGTATGGTCCCTTCGACGTCATAGAAAAAGTTGGAGCAGCTGCGTACAAACTAAAGCTGCCCAAGACATGGAAGAAGGTACATCCAGTTTTCAACAAAGTACTCCTCAAACCATACGTCAAACCAACTTTCAAAGGACAGAAGAAGCCGCCTCCACCTCCGCCAGAACTCGTCGATGGAGAGGAAGAATATGAGGTCGATGAAATTCTGGATTCACGCAAACATTGAGGAAAGCTTCAATTCCTTGTCAGATGGAAGGGTTACGATGAAACCACTTGGGAACCACGCGATAACCTCATTCCAAACTCTAATGAGGCCATCGATGACTTTTACAAGAAACACCCAGGCGCTCCCCGAGCTTTCATCCCACGAGGAATGAAGACATTTAAGCCAATCTTCCAGTATACTGAGCTGGATTGTTCGAAGGGTTGGTCGGGACGCCCAACCTTGAAGAGGGGGTAATGTTACGACGCCTTTTCCCTTCTCTTTATATGGCCTTTCTTTTATTTTCATCAATGCATATTTACACTCCTTTTAACCACATTCCTTACTTAATACATACAGGCTTAGCTAATTACAATCTATAACAACTTCATCCCGCCATTCCCTTTCATTCTTTTTCCCATTCTATTATTACTCATTCTTGCTGACTCATTATTCTTCTTTCCGTTTAACCCGATGACACTTACTCATCTTTACTCATTCTTGCTGACTCGTCAGGCCCCGTTGTTTGTTTGTTCATATTTACTTGCTGCTAGTCAGCACCTATTTAGAGTAGAACTTACCCGCAACCAAAGTGTATATAAGGCTGGATCAGAGAGTTAGGGATTCCCCACTCTCTTGTTCTAGTACTATCACCTACGTCGCAGGTAAGTCGTACAAATACTTGTACCTTAGTTAGATGTGCTAATCTAGTACTATCACCTACGTCGCAGACTACGGTCACTTGTGATTAAGTGGTAGCTCGTTCATTTGTGTTCGTCGACATCCTAGATCTTCGTGATCGATGCTCCTAACGATGCAGAGCGTAACACTTTGCATGGGAACATCTTCATCTATAGATTCTTGCTCTTGCTCTTGCTACTCATCAGAGTTTGTGATAGTGGTGGGCTTGGTAGTGCCCCTGAATCTAAATTTGAACCTTCTGCTACATCAGAACCAAAATCTCCACTCTCTGCGCTGCTTAGCACATTAAATGGATTTCGACTTGCAAATGTAGTTGTCAGACAAGAGGTTGTTTATATTGCTGATGTTAAAGGAGCGAAGCTACTGATTCTCAAAAGCCTTCTTATCGAAATCACTGTTTTCCAGTCTTAGAAGAACCTTGACTGTTTCTTCGTGGGAGAAGCTTTTCAATAATAAGGCCGATAATCCCTGAGTTTCCTCTGGAATCTCATGCCAAATCCCCTGTGCAACTTTGAGCAGGTAAAAGATGAAATCGTTCATATTAGCTGGCTAGTGCTTCTTGTATGCTGTGGTAAGTGTTGCCATTTTCTATTTGGCATTACTAGTATGAAACCTCGCTTCTCCATCATGACCTTCGAACTTTTGAAGTCTTAGATCAATCCGCTCTATAGCCTGCATTGTCCTCTTGAAACTGTTGTGTGGATGGGTGGAAAGGTTTTCTGAGATCCTAAAGATGTGCGAGCGATCAGTAAGGAAGAACTGTATCAAGTTATCATCCTCTAGAATTGTAGAAGCCCACAATATCAAGTAGTAGATACTCTCTAATTTAGCGAGTTGCATCTTGCAATTGCCAATGTTATTAGCTGTCTCTTATGCTTTCTCAATGTAGAATTTATAGTACACCCATGTCTTGTAAGCATCTTTGTTGTATTCTGTCAAAAGTTGGAAGCCATTCAAGATGTCACAATCAGTGATAATGTCACTGAGCTGCTTATTGTCCTTAGGATCAATTGGCACTACTTTAACGTCATCCACTTTCAAAAGGTTACCAGTGGGATCAATATTGTACTTGTCAGTAAGTTTTTTCCAATACCCTGCTGCTTTGTCATTGTGTCAATTATCCTCTGCCTCCTCAGCTTTGAGACCCTCAACCTCTTTCTTGATTTTGTCCTCGAGTGGTTTCTTGGTATCTTGAAGCATGTAAGTCAAAACTTGCCAAAGTTGGTTTTGCGTTGGTGACCGCTCTATAGTTGCTGCATAAGATATATGTTCTTGCAATGACTTTAGCTTCACATCGCACCAGGATCCCACCACTTCTTCCTTTTGCAGCGGCAATTTGAAATTCAAGCATGCAAGTCACTGCTTCCAAAATGTCTCTTCGTCGAATCTGCCTATTGAGAGGAACACTTGCTACAGTAGCTCGATTCCAGCTTTAGCAACAAACGTCATCGACAGGACTACACAGGTGCTATTATAAATAGCATGCATAACATTGTCAGAGAAGTTATGATAGAATATGTAGTCGCTTCTGGCAATGTTCTAAAAATATGTTATTTGAACAGTTATCACTCGTCACATGAAACTCACATTCATCAAGACCATCTCTTCCAGATTGAGCACACTCTCTGCAGGCTAAATTCCAACAGTATCGTTCCTTGACCTTACTTCATTTAATTCACATCTGGTAGCTAGATCCTTCTGCTTTCTCTTGAGTTTCTCTAACTCAGCCTGAGTTTCTTTATGTGCCTTGTTCTGGGCATCCAACTTGCCGATTATCCTTATAAGTAGAGGGTCAATGTCACTTATTACCTTCTCCTAGGCTAGGTTTATTCAAGCTTTGTCTGCCTGTTCCTTCAGTTTCTTGGTGTCATCCACTGGAAATATATTAGGACCAGATCTAGGCTAGGAGCAAGGTTGAGACACATACAATCATTGTTATTTGTTACTATTGAGCTCGGGCACAGGCACAGAGACTATAGCTTTCTGGTGACCTTCCTTCCTGCTGGAAGCGTCCGCTGGACTGTTGATCAAGCAATCAGATCTATTGTCACCGATATCAATAACAATCAAACCTGAAGTAGCTATCTTCTCTTCTTCCTGCTGAGACCGATATGCTATACTGGCATTCAACATGCATGTCAATGTCAAGAGGAAGCTCACATACCTATAAAACTGGGCAGGATGCTAGCACTAGACTGATATGATGAGTGGCAATGGGAATAGGAATGGAAAACTAGTGACTTATCAAGGTTCCTGTTCCACCTGTTCTGCCCTGTGGGAAGGTGTACCCTAATGTATTGGATGCTTGGCACACATGGTACTGTATATACATGTACATGTGCAACCAAACAATCAGTTGTTGGTGAATGCGCTATCAGGCCAGGATATTGCCTGGACATAAACAATCGTAATATTGGCACGCTTTACACTATCGAAAGCAAGAACATAGTAGGACATCAGAAAGGATAAACAAGAAATATCGGATGTCGCAGTAACTCGTAATTCTGCACACAAGTTAGTAAATCGAAAGCCGATGGAAAGTGCCAAGCTTACTATCAAGCCTTGAGCACAACTCGTCTAGTAACAAGCACCAGTACCCACTCGACCCACTCCTCCTCGATCATTATAGTCGTCTCCACAAACACTCTTTGTGCTATTAAGTATAAAGATCGCAAAGTGTCGAGAAAGTAACTCACTGAATCAGGTTAGAGGAAGCGCGACGATACACAAAAACCAGCCTGAGAAGTTCAGAAGCATGGCAGAGCAGATGGTGAAGTCGTGTACGAAGTCGTGAAGGTGGCATTAGAACAAAGAATTGCAGAAAAGGAACTCGAGCGGCGATAGATAAACAAACCATTTTTTATATGGTCACGCTCTAGAAGCAGAAATGAAGGTTCAAGAACCACCGGTTGCACCATTCATTTGGTCTTATTTAAGAAGCCATCCAATACATCGCTCTGGAAAAACCAAAGACCACATTCCAGATACCAAAAACCAAATAAGCCCAAATTGGGTAATTGATTATATCATCCATCAGGTCATCGATTATCTCATCCATTAGGTCATCGATTATATCATCCATTAGGTCATTCATCAAGTCATCGATTAGATCATTGATCAGGTCATCACCTTGAACCATATTCTGGACTCATCAATTGACTCATTGATGGCACATCATTCATCAAGTAACTCATTGATGTGCATCATTCATCAAGTAACTCATTGATGCGCATCATTCATCAAATAACTCATTAATGCACAGCATCTATCAAGTAATTCATTGATGCACAGCATTGATCAAGTCATGCATTGATGCACATCATTCATCAAGTAATTCATTGATGCATTAATACATATCACTTGATTTGGAGTATTTGATGCATAGCTTTGGAAGGAGACATCAAATTTTGATGATGTGGTTGATGCAGATCTATTTTTAGCTTATGCTGTGGATTATGTAAATTGGTCTTGGAATTAGTATTTAAGGACCAGCATGTAGCCCCCCAGAGGAGCATAGAATAACTCACCAGAGACACCCCCAGATCAAGTACAAGTTTCCCCTAGAACAAGACAAGCTCACATCACTCTGTGACCTCTTGTCACACTATTTGCAAGTTAAGTCAAGGTTTCGTCGCATACAGTTGACCACAGCTTAAGACTAGGTAACTGCATTGCTCAAGGACTAGTTTAGTACTAGTCAAAGGTATTGTATTGCCTCTGTTCCAATTGGACATTGGTGATAAACCCCTCTCAAAGTCGATATCTGATATCTCGAGACTTCAAGTGTGTGTGTCCCTCTAGACATTGACATCTATTCTGCATAGCTTGTCATTGCCTACCTCGGTGTGGACAATTTAATTGCTCCTCACCCATTGTGACCTATCACTCGCTTTCAAGAGAATTGGATAAAGACTCATCTCTCACTCACTCTACATCTCTCTACTCGAACTCGAGTCCCTCAACCCTCCAACTACAACAAGTTGCCCATAGCTTCAACGAACAACTGGAAAGACTACCCGCCTAGATAATTAGACCGGTTGACTCAGTGGGAGTGTACTTGGTTATTCAACAGCCATTACCATCCCAGCACGACAAAACTTGGTGACCACCGCAGGGCAGCTATTCGATAGTTGTGGTTGCATTCATATCAAGTTTTTACCATCATCGCTCATCGATCAGAGCAAAGAAGAATTTTTTCGCTAAGTCATTTGCATTGTTATCATGACCACTGACAGTGCTACACAGACTACCAATCATGAGGAAGAAGTTCCCTCGACCAATCAGACATCGTTATTGGTTCTAGACATGCCATACTCGACCTCAAAGAATGCTCCCAAGACATTCACAGGACATTTCTCAGAAGTCAAGGCCTTTCTAGAATATTATGAACAATTGTGTTCCAAGTACAATGTCACGCTTGACACAGACAAGTGCAAGACCATCACTCGATACTGCTCAAGGCAGGTAATCCAGGTGATCGAAGGTCTTAATGATTTTGTTATACCCAATTAGAAGAATCTCAAGACTCAACTGCTAAGGCTATTCAATGCCCAGCTCAATGAGAAGAGATATACAAAGATGGATCTTAAGAGATTCATGTACGCTAATTGAGACTCGAGAGTCAAGAGCTGGAAACAATTCACGCAGTATTCCAGAGAGTTTACCAAGATAGGAGGATGGCTATTCGCTCACAAGAAAATAACCAAGGAGGAACAGGCCATCTATTTTTGGAATGGACTCTATGACTACACTCGAGCACACCTAGAGAATCGACTCTTACTAAAGAATCCAGACCATAACATGGCTGAACCTTTTGATTTGGAGCAGATATGGAATGCTGCAGAGTCGATGTTAAATGCAGACAGGTTCGATATACTTGATGGGGAGGAAAAGAAGGAAACTCCAAACCCATTCAGAAATGAACCTGAAGATGACCTCGGAAGTAATGAGAAGGAAGATGAGAATGAGGTCAAGATCGTATCCGATAGGATAAGGGAAACTCAGTCTCCAAAGATTGGCAAGACTGATTCGAAGTTGAGAAGAGCTCAGGATAGGATGAAGAAGACAGAACCTGATGAGGTAGAGAAGCTGATCGAACAAATGTCGAAGCTCTCCATATCAGATCCAAAGTATGGTCTTTTGTACTACAAAGCAGTCAAACTCGACCCTTTAGTTGCACAAGCCATTCGTTCTCCAGATCTTAGGTCCAATAATCGTGTCGAGACTCAGCCAGATCAAGAGAAGAATAAACCTTGAGGTGGAAACATCGAGAGAGCTCCCTATCGTAATTGTTTTGGATGTGGACAAATGGGACATGGACTTCGAACATGTTCAGAGGTGAAGAACATTATTTCCCAAGGAATTGCCAAGTTTGATAACTCAGGGAAACTTTGCATGAGAAATGGAGAAGTGATCAGGCGAGCATTTGGAGAATCATTAGTCCAAGCTGCTAAACGCCAACACTCAGCAGAAAGCAAGGTCAACTTCATCACATGTCAATCGTCATCGGAAACTAGCGAGACATTATATGCGCACCCAGAAGAAGATGAGATTGGATATCCGATAACTCGTTCTCAGAAGACAACCAATCACAAGCGCAAGGATGTAATGGAAAGACCCACTCAGTCGAGACCATCAAGGAGAGCAGAACCAGAAGTTGTTATTGATCGTATACCTCGAAAGTTGCAAGCAGAGACAATCAGTCCACCAGCCAAGACTCAGCCAAGTGTCAAAGATATCACTATGACTGATGAGCAGTTGGTACAGAAGATTGACCCAAGGAATAGTTCGAGAGTATCAACTGGCAAAGAAGAACCTACGGGAGACAAGTCGCAAACAGCACATCGTACACCACGCCAGTCGGAGATGTCAGCCAGTGTTAATCTTCAGACAGTCGCTGACAAAATCCTTTCCCAGGATCAACTTATCTCAACTCGAGATCTTCTTGGAGCTTCTCCCGGATTAGCCCGGATTATTGCTGATAAGCTTCAGTATAAGACAATCAAACCCGCTCCAGAAATGATGATGAGAGCCAATATCGTTGAAGAAGATTTAGAGGATAATTCAGAAGCATTCTGGACTCGTCCAGTGATTGCCAAGACTTATGGCAGACTCATTCGATTAACAGTCAATTGCGGTGGACATGACATTAATGCTATTCTCGATACCGGTTCGCAAATGAACATCTGTCATAGTCAATTCGCACAGCTCATCCAAAGACCCATTGACAAAACTCAGAAGATGAATATGAACGATGCCAATGGAGGACAAGGAATGTTAAAAGGATTACTCACAGGAGTTCGACTTGACATTGGAAGCATCATTACCATAGGCAACATCTATGTTGGAAGCCAAGTTCCATTCGACTTACTGCTTGGAAGACCATGGCAGAGAGGAAACCTTATCTCCATCGATGAACAGCCTAATGACACATATCTCCAATTTAAGGACCCTGAAGATCCAACTCGATCGAAGACTAGATATGAGATGCTAGTAACTCCTGATGGAAGCAATGAGTCATGGGACTATGATCCATCAACATGGTTCGCTGCTCAACCTAATATCGATGATCAGGATGATTACCAAGCTCTATTTGAGAAGTTCACTCAGACAAGAGAGAAGGCATTGGAAGAAGTTCGAAATGAAGAAGGGACTGCATATACTGCATTTTCAGTTCCACCCTCATCGACTCAATATATTGTCAAGGAATGGGAAATCGAAACAGGAGAAAGATCAGTGCCAAGGAATTTGACATTGATAGAGGATGAAGAAGACAGAGAAGAGAAAGAAGCTCGAAGTGACTCAGAATTACCTAATATCAGGATTTATCGAAAGCGAATGAGAGGCTCAGGAGAAACAGACAGTCTAGAGTCACTTACGGCTCCAAAGAAACCAAAGTTCAGTCAAGAGTCGGATTATGAGAGTGATCAATGTGATCTTCAGACCATGAAGACGAAGCCAGACCAGCCATCACAAAGTGTGCATGAGCATGGAATGACTAAGAAGGAAGAATTACGAGATTCAGATGATGAAATATCAAGTATATTGAGTGTCGGAAGTGAAGGATACTCAAAACACCATCATTATGGACAAGAAGCTAGCACGTCACAGCCATTCCCAACTCTAATGATGTCGAAGAACTCTATTCCTCCAAGGAAATAGAGTCAGATCACTATGAAAACGAGATCAATCTATTATTAAATGCACTATTTTCGGATTTTCACGAAATCGGCTCACCTCATACAGCCTCAGGGACCCTCCAGGTAGTCCACAATGACAGGGAACCGCTCTGTGAGGAATATCTAGCAGGAAACTAGAGGGGGGAAGCCTACAAGCATAAAGGGAAGAAGTCAGTACAGCCAAAAATGCATAAATCTCCAAAATCTCATATCTCCGCGAGTTCAGTTCCGATCACAGTCATTGAACCGCCGTTGGAAAGCCGTGATCCGTTTGATCATTCCAAGCCATCATACAATTTGTACGGTGCCGATCCGACAAAGTTACGGAAGAAACCGCGTTGGAGAAAAAGGAAGCTCAAAGTTAGCATTGCTGAACGACCGATGGATGGATTTGTGCAATCAAGTAGCCGATCCGATAGCTCTCGATGGGATAATTCCAACGATATCATAAGGAAGAGAAACGAACGCCACCCGGTCAAGTTATGGCCTAATCTAGTAAATCCAAAAAATGCGACTCAGATATGGAACAGACAGCATGGAAATAGGACTCACATGCTACAACCAGACCCATCTCATGGGAAGGGATGTCGACACAAACAGAACAAGCCTAGAATGACCAAGAATGACCAAGAAATGAAGGAGATATGGCCAAAATCGAAATGAGAGATTTTTAACCGTAAAAGACCTTCAAGTAGCAAGGAAAGCAGCATTGACAGACCCCCAAAGACCATGCGAATGTCAAGTACACCCATACAGACAGTGGCACAAGGAAAGAGATCAGTAATTGAGAAGGGAAATTCAGAGTTTGTGAACACACACCTGTGTACCACCCCCTATCAGACCTAACATCACAATCCGACACGACCGAACGCACCAAACCACACGTATGATACACCGATCGAAAGCCCTTGTCAGCGCGAATCGAACGAGCCTAAGACGACGAATATCGATGAAGATTTGACCGAGATGCAGGGAGGTGAATGACGACACAGATATGGTGATGTGGCACATCCCCACACCTTCCCCAGCCCACAGACAAATGCACTAGACCTCAGAGACACCCAGGGCAGTAGGTTAGTGTATGAAGTCGACAATAGACACCAGAAACTCACAGGAGACACAAGAGAACACCTCAAAGACAGCCCAGAAGCTCAGAACCACTCAAACCCCAAATCCGACTTTCTTGTCTCCTCTAGCACGCAAATAACAGTTGCAGACCATTCAGATGGTTGTGAAGGAAGTGCTGAGGATGCAGATGACGATTCTATAATCATAAGAATCAGAATTAATAGGCGGAACAGAAAGGAAAGCTTACCAGAGGTGATAGATGCACGGAAAGATAGGAATGCAGTGCACATAGCCGGAAACCTTCCCCAAGACATTGCAAACGAAAATGACGGTCCGAAGCGCAGTACACAGACTGAGGACAAGGCCAGGATGACAGCAAGCCAAGGATGGAGACCAGTTATTAAGGAGAAAATAAGTATGCTGTCGTTTTTCGTCAATACTCTAGTTTTAGTGATACTGTGCATTCAACTCACGAAAGCAAGCCCTCTACCACTCCAAATGTCCTCTAACAACCCATCCACCCTCTTGACACCCCCTAATACCCCTCAGACTCTCTCGGAGACAGTTAATGTCGAAGAATTGGTGGAAATTTTCGAACGTATGAAAGTGGGAGAGTCAGATTCAGTAATGGTAGAAGGAAGAATTGCTACGTTGACAAGCCAGACCCCAGACGGCACAGAAACCCATACCATTCTACACCCACACGTAGACGTCCTACCTCCAGACCAAGTAGAGACTGCTAACCAGCTGCTGGATGCCCTTTGCGCCAGAATGGTCCCAGCACTTCAACTCCCTACCTCAGAATTCGCATACTACATGCAGAAAGTGCACGACAGCTCCATGAACAAGACCGGTACTCTTCTTCTGTCACCCCGGGGCATCAAATAGACACCAATTGAACCTGTTGACACTGAAGATGGTATCAGCACTGCACGATTTTTGGAAGGACAAGCCATACCATATGAAGGAACAGTGTTGAGGTTGGATCAGTTTGAAGCACGAGTACACAGGTCCATCAGCACACTGCCTATCCAACACCAGATGGGCTCCTACCTTCTTTATGCTTCGTTGGCCCAGTACAGTGACTGGCCCCTTCGTGATGAAACCATTCAGCTCTGGATACACCTTATCGACCTCCACCTTCAGCTTTCACTTGCAGATTGTGACTGTAATGGAAGATATTAGGCTTTGATGCCACCAGAGATGTTAGAAGAGTTGTCGAAAGAATGGGAGAGAGTGAAGAAAATGCTGGTGGAGTACGCAACCAAGTTGCTAGAACATGACTACAGCTCCGAGCTCATGGAACCTATGACCAGGATGGAGATGCACCGGGATGGAACCACTTCTCTCCATATGTGCCGATGTTTTCACATTGTTGCTCAAGACCTGGAATTGTACATTCCTGCTCTGTTGAAGGGATGCCAGATCCTCAGAGAAGAAGAATACCTATGGTTAGTCTGTCTCAACGAAGCCATTGCCCACGCACATGACCTATGCAAGGAGAGTTACACTATTGGACCACACCTTTCTTATGACCCAATTACGGAGTTGATAGATGAGATTGCTCATGCCAGGTTGCCAGAAGAAGATTGGGAGGTACTTCCTCAACCAGTAACGCTACGCAACAACAGAGATGGAGCAACATCACCTGACTCACTAGGGTATGAAAGTGGAATCAGTTCCAATGTAGATGAGTGGAACCTCTCTTCCTCTAATATTAGTCCTTTTTAATTGCGCCGGTGCTCACTCATTTTCAATGCTCATTTCTCCATTTATTCCAATTTGGGAATTGGCCTTTCGACTCAGCCTCTACCCACCTACCATGTCTAAATTTGGAAATTTGCCATTTATTTCTGACTCATAATTTTCAAATGCGCAATCACCCCTCACTAAATGTTTTTATTTATTTATTGATCAACCCCCACTTTATTCATAATTTCTTTTCATCACCAATCAACCCCCACTTAAATAAATGGTACAAAATTAGTTGTTTTGAAGTATTGGACATTCTGACTTTCGTATTATGGTTCTCACTCTCAGATAAATTAGAAAAAATTATTTTCTTTATTTTTCTAACGTTTTTTAAGTTTGGAATTAGGATAGGATCAATTTCTCTTAGGACTTTCAGACATTTTTTATTATTTCAGGATCTTTGGACCTGAGTCGAGTCTCACAATTTAACTTTCACAAATCGGGAGAAGGAGTTCAGAGAAAATAACTTTCAAGGAAATGAGCATCGGCAAGGCAAAGTATTTATGGCAAGGATAGGAGAACTCGAAGAAAGGAAAGGGATGATGAAAGAAAGTTTTACAGCATACAAGCGAGTGGATAGGAAAGTCAAACCAATTCCAGGAATATTTCCTGAAGATGCACGGGTCACTCGACAGTTTCCAGAAGATCCACTACTCACGTTACCTAATCTTTCAATGCACCCACCAGAATTTGAACCTTCGGAAAGGTTGACATTGGAAAGGCTAAAAGAATTGCACATCAACGATGATGGATTCTTATGGCCTGAGGAAGAAAAATTATTCACACATATATTCAAGATCAATGAACGGACTCTAGCCTTTGAAGAAACACATCGAGGAACGTTCCGAGAAGACTACTTCTCACCATACATTATTCCTGTAATCCCACATATCCCATGGGAGCACAAGAATATTCCAATCCTACCTGCCGCTAAGGATGAAATTATTCGAATGTTAAAAGAGAAGATCAAGGCAGGAGTATATGAACCAAGCCAGGCATCGTATCGATCTCGATGGTTCAGTGTAGCCAAGAAGAATGGAAAGCTCAGAATTGTGCATAACCTTCAAGTCCTAAATGCAGTAACTATTCGAGATGCAGGTTTACCACCAGTGTTGGATGACTTTGTGGAACCTTTTGCAGGTTGATCATGTTATACGGTTTTTGATCTATTTTGGGGATTTGACGCTCGAAAATTAGCACCTGAAAGTCGCGATCTAACTTCGTTTTATACACCATTGGGCCTATTGCGAATCACATCCATGCCAATGGGATTCACAAACTCGCCTGCAGAATTTCAGAAATGTATGGTGTTTATTCCTAAACAAGAGATCCCCGATATTGCCAATATCTTTATTGACGATTTACCTATCAAAGGACCTACCAGCATGTACCTTAAGGAAGATGGAAACCCAGAGACATTAGCTGAAAACTCTGGAATTCGCTGATTTATTTGGGAACATGCAAATGATGTGCATAGAATAATGCATCGAGTAGGACATGCAGGAGCTACATTCTCGCCCAAGAAAACTCAGGTAGCAAGGCCTGAAGTAATCATCGTAGGACAAAAATGTACTCCAGAAGGACGGTTACCTGATGACAGCAAAGTACAGAAGATTCTAACATGGCCACCATTGACAACTGTCAAAGAAGTCCGTAGATTTCTAGGTCTATGCGGCACTGTTCGCATTTGGATCCAGAATTATTCAGCAATAGCAAGGCCACTAACTGAGCTTACAAGAAGCACAACGGAGTTCGTATGGGATGAGCGAAGACAACAAGCCTTCAATACTATGAAGAAGCTAATAACATCAGCTCCAGCATTACATCCAATCGACTATAACTCAGAACTACCCATGGTATTATCTGTGGACTCAAGCATTATCACAGTAGGGTTTATTCTATCCCAAGAAGATGAAAGTGGAAGGAGAAGACCAGCACGATATGGATCTCTACCAATGAATGAACGGGAATCGAGATATTCACAACCCAAACTAGAGCTTTATGGACTCTTCAGAGCTCTACGCCATTATCGTCTTTACATATTTGGAGTCAAGAATCTTCAAGTTGAAGTGGATGCAAAGTATATTAAAGGAATGCTCAATGAGCCGGACTTACAACCTAATGCAACCATAAATCGATGGATCTAAGGAATATTATTATTCGACTTTAAACTGATACATGTATCAGCGACGGTTTAAAGAGCCAGATGGTCTTTCTCGAAGAATACTATTAGAGGAAGATTTTGAAGAATTTGACGATGAATTCCTGGACGAGATCGCATTAATGGTTACTGGTGTACCATTCGGTTCTACCAATGAAGAAGAACATTCGTCATTTACTACCTCCACAAAGGATCAAGATAAATATCTTTTAGAGATATTCCGATTTTTGGTTACTCTCAAAATACCAGAATTCACTCGAGTGGAGGATAGGAAGAGATTCTTGAAGAAAGCATTGCATTTCTACACGCAAGACAAGACTATGTACAAGAAAGGAAGAGATAATCCTCTCAAAGTTATCTTTGATCTAGAGGAAAGATTTGAGATCATGGTAAAGGCACATGAAGAACTTGGACATAGAGGAGAATTCGCTACCTATGAACTTCTCAGACGGAGATTCTATTGGCCATTCATGAGATCACATGTGAAACATCATGTACAATTGTGTAATGAATGCCAAGTTCAAAGCACTAAGAAGGTGGAAATTCCTCTCATTATGTCAACCCCGGTAACAATCTTTGTGAAGATACATGTCGACGTAATGAACATGCCTGTAGCAAAAGGATTCAGGTATATTGTAGCAGCAAGAGATGACCTAACTCGAGCTTGCGAGGGTCGTGCATTGAAGAAATCAAATGCAGCAGCCTTAGCTAAGTTCTTTTGGGAAGATATCTTATGCCGGTATGGAGCAGTTGGAAGGGTAGTAACAGACAATGGACCTGAGGTGAAGGGAGCATTTACCAAGTTGATGAATCAATATGGAATCCCTCAAGTAAAAATCTCAGCATACAACTCAAAAGCCAATGGAGTAGTCGAAAGAAGTCATGCTATAATCCGAGAATCGATTGTCAAGGCATGTGAAGGTCAGATCGTATCATGGCCTAACAAAGTACATACTGCCTTCTTTGCAGACAAGATCACGATAACTCGCTCAACTGGATTCAGTCCATTCTTTCTACTTCATGGTGTCGAACCAGTACTACCTCTCGATTTATTCGAAGCCACATTTCTAGTACAAGGATTCACAGACAATATGTTGACAGAAGACTTTTTGGCTCTGCGAATTCGACAGCTGGAGAAGAGAGAGGAAGACTTGGAACAAGCAGCTAAGACATTAACAGAAATGCGGTTCAAGTCAAAAGAGCATTTTGAGCGACAATTTGCCAAAAGACTCAGTACTCATCAATTCGAGCCAGGAGATTTTGTACTAATGAGAAACACACAAGTCGAAAAGGAAATGAATCGAAAGACCAAACCTCGATACTTAGGACCATTTGTCGTAATTCGTCATACTCAGGGAGGAGCATATGACCTTCAAGAAGTAAATGGAGGAGTGCAACGGAATAAGGTAGCAGCATTCAGACTTGTCCCATATATCGCACGAGATAAGGAGGCATTACAGAAACTGCTAATGGAATGGAAGGAGGATAGTTCAGAATTGCGCAAAGAAGAAAAGAAGAAGAAGGAACAGAATCAGTTGCACACTGTAGATGAGGAAGAAGTGGAGTCATTTGAAGGAAGTGATGATGATGATGCAGAGGAAGAAGTCAATTGAATCAAGAAAGTTGAAGAAGGATCAATGGCATATGCAGTAACGGGAGTGTTAGTTGCATCGAGCATGGACAAATACTCAAAAGAAGGAAGCGTCTCAGGAGTGAAATAGGAAGCCAGTAAATAACGAGTTTCGGAAAGGTTCGATAACATGAAAGTGCGAGCAGAAGGATCATTCTCCCATCGAAGGAGCTTGAACAAAACCTCAGACTCTCCTTTGGTGACCGGTTGAGTAGAAGAAGTGCACAGATAACCTAGACGGGCATGGAAACCAAGGCTACAGCCATGTATATGCATGCAGCGGGCACGGTTCTATAAGCAAAGAATTAGAAGAAAGAGCAAGTAAGATCAACACAATTTGACTACTCACAATGAGCTGAACCTGGACGATGCAAACCGGACAATTTTCGGCATGAGTGCCAAACCCACACGTTTCAAGACATGCACATTGACAGAAGGGAGAAAAAAGATTGACTCGAAGACAGAAGAAGTAAAACAGGTCGGTGAGAGAAGGAGGTGGACAGTCGAAGATCCAGTAGTACATCATTGACTCAAAGCTACAGGTACAAATATATTGGAAAGGGCACTCACCCGGATCAACTTTGGCAACATAGATCGCAGAGAGAATATCATTATCAGGGGTCGATAGAACAAATTGAGAAGTAGGAAGCCCAGTTCGATACTAGTCAAAAAGATTAGGTGCAGCGAAGAAGGAAGGGAGTATAAAGGACATAGTGAGTGGCGAAGAAAGAAGTCAACAGTGAACTCACTCGAAGGCGCAAACATTTGAGAAGATCGCTTATATAAGAAGAACAAGGCACAAAAGAAGCAGCGAGCTAATATATCAATATTCTTTCAGAATAATCGGATATCAGCTCTTTAGGAGGATTTGTTTTAGGAAGTTTGCAACTGGGGACAGTTGATATTTCAAGTGTTGGGCGGATGTCAGGCCAGGATATTGCCTGGACATAAACAATCGTAATATTGGCACGCTTTACACTATCGAAAGCAAGAACATAGTAGGACATCAGAAAGGATAAACAAGAAATATCGGATGTCGCAGTAACTCGTAATTCTGCACACAAGTTAGTAAATCGAAAGCCGATGGAAAGTGCCAAGCTTACTATCAAGCCTTGAGCACAACTCGTCTAGTAACAAGCACCGGTACCCACTCGACCCACTCCTCCTCGATCATTATAGTCGTCTCCACAAACACTCTTTGTGCTATTAAGTATAAAGATCGCAAAGTGTCGAGAAAGTAACTCACTGAATCAGGTTAGAGGAAGCGCGACGATACACAAAAACCAGCCTGAGAAGTTCAGAAGCATGGCAGAGCAGATGGTGAAGTCATGTACGAAGTCGTGAAGGTGGCATTAGAACAAAGAATTGCAGAAAAGGAACTCGAGCGGCGATAGATAAACAAACCATTTTTTATATGGTCACGCTCTAGAAGCAGAAATGAAGGTTCAAGAACCACCGGTTGCACCATTCATTTGGTCTTATTTAAGAAGCCATCCGATACATCGCTCTGGAAAAACCAAAGACCACATTCCAGATACCAAAAACCAAATAAGCCCAAATCGGGTAATTGATTATATCATCCATCAGGTCATCGATTATCTCATCCATTAGGTCATCGATTAGATCATCCATTAGGTCATTCATCAAGTCATCGATTAGATCATTGATCAGGTCATCACCTTGAACCATATTCTGGACTCATCAATTGACTCATTGATGGCACATCATTCATCAAGTAACTCATTGATGCGCATCATTCATCAAATAACTCATTAATGCACAGCATCTATCAAGTAATTCATTGATGCACAGCATTGATCAAGTCATGCATTGATGCACATCATTCATCAAGTAATTCATTGATGCATTAATACATATCACTTGATTTGGAGTATTTGATGCATAGCTTTGGAAGGAGACATCAAATTTTGATGATGTGGTTGATGCAGATCTATTTTTAGCTTATGCTGTGGATTATGTAAATTGGTCTTGGAATTAGTATTTAAGGACCAGCATGTAGCCCCCCAGAGGAGCATAGAATAACTCACCAGAGACACCCCCAGATCAAGTACAAGTTTCCCCTAGAACAAGACAAGCTCACATCACTCTGTGACCTCTTGTCACACTATTTGCAAGTTAAGTCAAGGTTTCGTCGCATACAGTTGACCACAGCTTAAGACTAGGTAACTGCATTGCTCAAGGACTAGTTTAGTACTAGTCAAAGGTATTGTATTGCCTCTGTTCCAATTGGACATTGGTGATAAACCCCTCTCAAAGTCGATATCTGATATCTCGAGACTTCAAGTGTGTGTGTCCCTCTAGACATTGACATCTATTCTGCATAGCTTGTCATTGCCTACCTCGGTGTGGACAATTTAATTGCTCCTCACCCATTGTGACCTATCACTCGCTTTCAAGAGAATTGGATAAAGACTCATCTCTCACTCACTCTACATCTCTCTACTCGAACTCGAGTCTCTCAACCCTCCAACTACAACAAGTTGCCTATAGCTTCAACGAACAACTGGGAAGACTACCCGCCTAGATAATTAGACTGATTGACTCAGTGGGAGTGTACTTAGTTATTCAACAGCCAATACCATCCCAGCACGACAGCGCAAGTACTATAAGAAGTATAAAAGACGCAGAAATTTGAGTATGTAAAAGAGCATTCTTAAAGTAGCAAAAATTGCCATGGAAACATAAGAAAATATTGTCATGTCATTTCAGAAACCACCCCTCTACCATCTTTTCTTTTTTTCACCTCAACATCATAATGACTTCTAGGGGAAGAAAGAATCTACTAGAGCAGGCACCTGTGGCCTGCAAAGGCAGAGCGGTACAAAAGATGAGAGTAGCTGCAAAGCCCAATGCTACAGTGGTAAAGGCCAGGGCTGCAAAGAGAAAAGGGTCCCAATCTGAAAACTTGCCAAAGTGGAGACACCCTAAAAAGCCCATTGAAAATACCAAGGAAGGGGTTTAGATAGTTACCAAGCAACAAAAATGCCAGTCTAATAGATATTTTCTTTTTTTAGGTTGAATCTCAAGTTATAGGTACTCGTAGCGATCTTACCCTCATGTATTAAGAGGATGAAGATCAAGAAGAACTATCACAAGTAGATATTGTGAGTATTATTGAAAATGTAGAAGCAGATCCTACTTATCAAGAGGAATCAATAACTTTCTCTAATTTGGAACTCTCTTCTGGTATGTGCAAGCCATTCTAGAGATGTATTTGTATGACTTAGTAATTTACTAGGTGGCAGAAATGATGTCGTGACATCCACACCTGCCTAAGATAGATGCCAACCTGCCAGCAATGTATTTAAACGACACACTCCTTTTACAGCTCTAGTCAATGATAGACATAGTTTACGGAGATTGACAATTGGCTCATTGGATGCTCTCCATGTTGTTTGCAGGAATGTTGTAGAAATTCTTCAATGTCATTACACCTCTGTTTTACTTGGTTACACTGCCCCTTAGTTCAAGAAGACGCTGTCCAAAAGGTGACACCATGTTATTTGTATTCCAAGGAAGAGCTTGATGAAATAGCGAGAGGCATTGAGGAGTATATTACAGAACAGAAAAAGAAGAAGAAGCCAAATGTCACTTATGAGATTGTTATTCACAACATGAACGACGAAACAGTGATTTTCCCCCTCCTTTGTCAAATTACTGTGCATATCTGATATGATGATACATCATCACCCAGGATGGTCCGAAATGTTCCAATGCAGCAAATGCAACTAAGCTAATCACGACTGCTCAAACTACAAATCAGTAAAAGAAGATGAATCAGAAGGAGATTCTTGGCTCTACTATAAACAAAATCAAGAGAAATTTTGTATGCAATAAGCACCTACAGAACGTCTGCCTGGTCCACTATAACAGCAAGCATATACATTATAATATGATGAGTTATGCTGATCATGCTTGACTAATTGTGAGTTCTGATGTTCAAGATTTTCTGCCCAGTAGTATTTTGACGATGACACAGTTGGCTGGTACACCAGGTGTAACGTCCTGAGAGATCCCTGCTCAACTGAAGTTGACAAACTGTGTAAAGCCACCAGAGAAGGAAGCAATACGTGCCAACAATAATCAGGACTCTGACAATGAGGCGAGACATGCACAGAGATTATCTGAATCAGAAAACAATCAAAGACAGTCTGGTTCATTGAGCAGTGACTGTAGTGATGGTGAATCTGAATCCACTCTGAGAGCGAGACAAGAGAGGAGCAGATCACGGAGAAGTTACCGACGCTCAGAATGGTGTTCTCCCAAGTCCTATAGAGGTGGTCACAAGCATCATCAGTACTGCAGTCCTTGCCACTTGTATATCAGAAATTGTTGCCATCGAAAGGTGTGCAGCAATAGTTCATCCTCGAGAGAGCGGCATGGCTACCGCAGATGATCACATACACCCAAAAAGCATAAAAGAACAAGTGCATCTTTGCTATACAAAATCTGAAACTATCTCCTGGTTAACGTATAGTTGAAGACTTGTGAGGATGACAGAGCTGAGGTTGAGACCAGTGCAACTATACGGTATTTGCCGATGTGTTGAAGAAGAATGGTTATCTATGGGTTGACCCGGTGCTTGCACAACTATCAGTGTCAGATCTACTTGGCATGGCCACACAAGATGATGTACAAGTCAGCTATGGACTGGCAGCTTCTGTCCTCCACTTTGCAAAGGACAATATAGGCAGAATACAAAGAAACGGTAGAATCTAGACAGGTACAAGTGACAAATCAGCTACTATATTTCAGGTGCACTAGTAGAAGATACAGAATGACTGGATTGTAGTTTGAATACCCAAAGACTCCAGTCTGATGCCCCTATGTATACATCAACACAACATTGAGCAGATAACAAGGATGAGGCTGATCTGGACTCTATGAGCTGATGAATCTCAGGAGCCTTGTATATCAAGCAGTTGTCTATCATAATCATGGACCTTGGTGCAGAGAATGGATCCATCTTGTTCAAAAGACTGGCAATTAATTCCGCAAAGAGGTTCACATTGAATGCATTCTCAATGGCCACACAGTCAACTATCCCATCAAGACTGATTGCCAGTAGCAATGAATAGCTGCATGCAGAAGGCATGGAAGGCAGATTAGACAGTCTGAAGGAATTAAATGATCGACTCACTGCTTTCCTCTCATGAAGAAGTGCTTCCGACAAGCTTACCTACCCTCAAGTGCCCAGGCTTAATTTCAGATAAAAGTTCGGCAATTACAAGCACTTTTGTCTATGAACACCAGCTGCTTGGACGAGTAATGAGATCCCATTCGAGCCTGATAGCACACGCATTGAGTTTCATTGTGTTCCAGCGCCATCTTTGAGATCCGAAACATGCAGTGTCAGCATATCCTGCACTACCTGAGCTTGATATGAAGCAGCCACCTTCTTTAGCCTGAAGCCTGTGTGCCTTAATGCCCTATATATGGTTGATTCTGAGACGTCTCGTCCTTGTCTCTGTTGCAACATATTCTTTAGTTTATCCAAATAGACGTCATTTTGGTATCCCAATGAGCTGAGCAGGAACTATATAGCATGTATAAAAGGGTACAAGTTGACTCTTTAGCATGATGACTCACCCTTGTATTGACATAATCTAATGCTCTCAGCCTTCTGCGGTTCTTCAGGACCTCCATTGAAACAGTCCCTTTGTGATTGTACTTCTGAATGATATTGTACAATGTACATTCCGAAATGCTCGTCCATTCTGAAATCTGCCTGACTCGAATCCCATGTTCATGAATCTTTACAATGCATTCTCTCAGGTCATCGGAAAGCCTTGAGTGATAAGTCATGATGACAATAGCAGTAGTAGAGTAGAGAGAGCGGTGTGTCGAAGTGTCCCGAGAGGCACGTGTACACGCCACGTCTTGCTTGCTAATCAATCACCTCCTATCCCCATCCCTATTGCATATACTCAACCAGTGTATTTTCTCAGCCTCGGCCTCTTTCACAAGTTTTCACAGACACTGGACGTCAGAGAGATCAATGCTCTTGGCAATAATCATCCTCACTGTCTCAGCATCTGACAGGATCACTGAGTTTACTTGATATGCGATCTAGAGCTATAAAAGAGACAAATAGTGAACTGGCCTTATAAGCAACTCGGTCTGTACTTCTGGAATCTTGCTGATCACGTGACAGTTGGTGTGGGATTGACCGCAGCACACTAAACATGAAATAGCAAGTTACTCTTGCTGGGTTTATGATCGGGCCGATCCTCAGAGAGAAAGGGGGGCAACTGTCCACAGCAAGTATGAAAGTTGTAAACTATACCCCATTATGTTCTCACTGCTTCTACAGGACAAAGACATGTTGGAATGCCTTGGGATGCATTACAGAGGCTCGTAACTCCATACTTGCAACAACATATCATATTGAACTTCACCAACTGCGAGCACCCTGCTTAATGTGGCTTCCTTTCTCAAGCTGGGCCAGACCGTATTTGTAGCAGATGAACTAAGAGGAGGTTGTCGTTGGGCCCTGTTCTCTGGATCGGTAAAGGGTAATACCGGAGGCTACGATTGATATGGGCTTAATTCTGCGATTCTACCGCTTCTTACTTCTCTTCAGACCACGGTACTTCTGCCGTCCTATCTACGCCTACAGTTCCAATGAAGTATGAGGCTTCGGCTAAGACCGATTGAGAACTGGTCCTGCATGCATTTAGCCAGACTTCTGCGCCAATACCGAATCACCAATCCCTACGCCCGTCTTCCATCACAGTACCGAACCACCAGACTTCGATACTGATGATACCGATACAGTACCGTCCACCCGTCCTGATACCGACACTTAATAGTCCACGCCCTCGACGGCTCATACTGAGGGAAAGGCTCACAAGCTGCGATCAGTCTGCCATACGTTGCTGCGAAGAGTTGGATCATTATCGAAGCTCCAAGTCCGACAGTCTGCCCTTCTGAACCGCTGTGCATCAATACCGACGATACCGGTGTTGATACCGATAGTCCACTCCGGTACCGAAGTCCGTGACGTGTGCTAGGTCGAGACCACGCCCTCGGAGATCTACGTCGAGAGGAAGGTTGGGAAATGAATCAGGTCCGCCGTACGCTGCTTCGATCTCGGAGGAGACCATCGATCTGACTCGGAGGCGAAGCCAAGCAATGCCCAGTCGAGTCAGGCAACGTGTACCGATTGATATCGAGGGGTTCGAGCGATCTCATTGATGCCCAGGGACGATCCCAGCATACTGATTGGTACTGAGCGATAGAGTACCCCAATGCCAAGATTAGGTTGTACCGACATATCAACATCGGAGCACGCTGTCCGATCGCTCGGAAGATGCCCAGACTGACGCCGCACGGATCATGATACCGGAACAAAGGTAAATCAGGATGACGCGCTTGAGAAGATGACAGGGCCATCGCCAGGAGTGCCCATGCGGTAGCTTGAAACATGTTCGTGGTAGCTTGAAACATGTTCTTACTTTAGCGCTGGTTGACGTTGGTACTGCTACCCTACCTCGGTATCACTCGTCGTGAGTTTTCATTGGGTTCTTATTTTGTCCCACCCTATTCTTAGCCATCTCCTGATAAAACTTCTTATTCATTCATCGTCTTATGTTTCCCCTGATTATATTTTTACATTCATTTCGATCTTATGTTCCCCTTCTTGTACCGGATTGTGGTACGATTCGACTTGTAAAAACTCCCCATTTGGTATCTTGAATGACTATGGTATTATGGTATTTATAGCCTGCATGTTCTACTGTAGCAAACCAGCTAATCTGAGAGGAACTTCCAGAGTGAAGGTCTGGGTTTTGCTCATCTCGTTCAAGCCCCCATTCGTTCGTCTTGTCTCGTAGTCGCCGGTATCGATACTAGTAGTTGTCTATATCGTCTTTGTCGTCCTCGCCTCTCATCTCACAACTAGTCCTATCAGAAACACCCCCTCTGCTCATCTTCTCTACTGCTTCGTTCTCACTACCACAATACCGAACAACAAACAACTTGGTATTTACGGATTCGACTCGGTATCGATCGTCTCCTGATACCTCATCTCTCGAGCGGTCACCTAGAGCCCCCTGTACTCATCAATCCAGCCAGGCCCTACTATCTCTCTTGACGACTTGTCTGTGACAGTACGACTTAGTACCGCTACGTACCGGCCCTCCCAATGCACCTAAATTGTACCCCCCTCGTCCGGTACTTCTGATACCAGCCGTGTTCTCGCACATTCATCGGACGTTACAGTATGTTCTGCTTATCCTGGCAATACAGCTTTATAATATTCCTTGCACATCCTACCATGTATAACTGCCTCTGTCTTGACGCAAACTGTCAAGTAAAATTGATTCTTTATATAGGTGATTGGAACAGTGATATTGAGGGCTACTGCAACAATCATATTCAAACATGAATGAAATGTTTTGCAGTTTCCAAATCTATCACCCAAATGCATGCCAGGTAGAGGCAATTTTGTTGACTCAGACAATCTAGTCAATGGCAATGACTGGTGCAGTCTGCGGGGAGCATTGTGATGACCGATACCTGCAAGACTGTTTCCTTTCTGCTGGGACCTATGCACAACAAATTTGCAAGATAGTAGCATGTACGGAAGCACATTTTCGAGTGTATTTTTTATGCAGTTGTATCATGTTTTTGCGTGCAGTATTCAGTGAGTTATGAGCTTTGCATTGCCTGAAGAAGGAGATAAGGTACATACTTGATACAATTGTGTTTCTTGTTCTGCTATGCACACATCACATTTCTGAGACATTTTTACACTGTTAGAAGTGTGTTTTCGAGTACATTTTTTGCATGTTTATATCAGAGTTTAACGTGCAGTATTGATGGAGAAAATGGCCAATTAGTCTGTTTTCGACCTCTGAAGGCATGACATGCATAAAAAAAAAGCACGTGAGGGCCGACTGTGAATGTTTTTGTAAACAGCTGTAACAGACACTTTAGACTCTTGTTCTTGTATATTTAATATTCTTTACAATCACAATGATTACTAAGTTAAGTGTACAGATCAGTATACATGTGCAATAGCAATAAAGAGGGAATTGCACTTATATAGACACTTTGGACTTCTGTTCTAAAGTTGCTAAAGTTGTCAGTGTGAAAGAGAAGGTCTTATATAGACAGAATTATACAGTGGTGACTGGCAATCCCTATAGTTCGGGAGATCCTGTAATTCTATTTCGGAGATTGAACTCCTACCATATATAGAAATTTGTGAAGAATAGCTGACACTACTTTTATAGCTTCTGAGTTCAGCATTCATCACACTGCGAAAGTAAAAAAAATGCTAATAATGAGCCAGAAAACTATTGTACCAGTACTCCAGAGGATCAGAGGCACTTCTTTGATGAATAATAATAACTTACTACCCAAACTCAAGTTCAACAAGGTGTATCTGGTCATTCTAGTATAGCATATACTCAGCATACATTCACACATTATGCTGAGGAATCTTCTGTATGTCCAAATGGCATACAGCAACTCTGAACCGATGTCCTTTACACAATAGTGCTAATCTGAGGAGTTGTATTGTGCTCAACTCATCATTGGCAGAGTTGTTACTTTTTATTGACTGGGTTTAGACTGAATGCTGGGAATGTAGTCCACCAATAACACATATTAGTACTAACAGAATTAATGTTTGCTCGAAGAATATAATTTTGTATTTTTTTTTGCATTTTCTGAGGCCTGGGTTTGCATGACTCTATCACATCACATGAGCATTTCTTCTCTTTTCTGTACTTGTTCTTGATGTGAGTTGTGACCGAAATGCTATTGTTATAATTCATCCCCATGTTGAATCTCTGTGCTCAATATATCAATATACTTTTTCACGCCATTACATCAAATCCTTCAAAAAACATTTCCAAGACTCAGCTTACTTCTTGAGAAAACACATGTAAATAGTGAATATCTTATGAGATTTTTGAAAATCTCAAATTCCCTTCAAAAAATAATGATCTAGTAGATCAAAAACCTCCAACCATGAAGAAATAATAACCATTTATTTGATGTGTGGGGTGGAACACACAAGTTCAAGAAATAGAGAACTCCCATGACTCGGCATCCTTCCGGCTTCTCTAAGCAAGGCTGTGGGAATGCACAATTTTTGATAGGGCATTGCCAGTCACCATACATAGAGGTGTGAAAAACAGTGTCCACTATATCATGTGAGAATATGCAATTATAATGAAATGAAGCAATACAAACACAACAATAACAGAATTATGAGAAATAGGTCATAAGGTCCAAAATAGGACTTGGCCATAATCACATCATTCTACACAGTGGGCAAATTAGGATGGAGGTAAGGTTAGAATTTTAAATGTTTTTTTTTGCTGTCATTTTAAATGCTGGTAAGCATATCGGCACATGATTGATATTTATAGTGTTGGTAGGTTTGATATGCTTACAGATATTTATAATGACAGTGCGAAAGCCATTTTGAATTTCTTTCAGGCAGATATGCTAGTACTAAATTAGTGAGAGGATATCTACCTGACTGATATTTAAAATATCAATCTGATTGATACCCTTATCGATATTTAAAATATCGACACATAGTTTATATTTATAATATCTTATGGGTCGATATGCTTACTGGCATTTACACCTGTTTGAATGAATAATGGCACCTGTGTGACATCAGGAAAGCAGACAATTTGTTTTAGTAGTTTCAGGAAGCAGATGGGAAAATGGACTTCATCGTAAATCCTTCTCTGGCCAGGACTAGCATTGATTCTCACTTTCACAGCATGCTGAATGCTGGATGTAGGAGTCACAGAAAACCCAGAAAACTACTGAAGCTCGCCTGACGCCGAAAGGACATCGCTCGCGTCGCCCAAGTACTATACAACACAGGCCCGTTTGGCAGCTTTTTCAAGCGACTCCCCAGGGAGTACCGCCTACAACGCGACATTACCATCCATTGTCGCTGGCACAACCACCCCCCGTGACCAGTACAATCCCCAGCTCACATACTCGGCGGATGCGAGGTCCTGGCTAGGACGTTAAACTGGCCGGCCACCATGCGCCCACCTGCACACTACACCGAATGGGCCGAGGATAGAAACCTCGGACCCCTTGCGGACTGGCTGAAGGGAACCACACCTTTCTTCATCACGGACCGAGCCTCCGCCGAGGCCATAGCCTCGGCGTACACGCGGATGGAAGAAGAAGGCCTGGACACACGCGACGACCACATCAACCTGGGGATCGCACGCAACTATGCTCAAGAGGAACTGGGACCAGAGGCGGAGACGCCTCTGGAATGGGCACGGCAACTCACAAGGTCAGATTCTTAATTGTTTATGACTCAGTAATGCTCCCCCCCGATAATACTACCCCCCCACACTCCTATCTTACCTGTTTCCCTTATTTCCTTATTTTCTTATTTTCCTCTAAGTCGTATGTTTATATGATTATGACCGGCCCTAAACAAACGTGACTGAAACGGGCATTTTTCGTAAATAACTTTATTAGGCTTATCTAAGTCTACAGTAAATAAATTCTTAATTCGTTTCTGTTACCCCTTCTAATCCCCCTACCTTCCCAGCGTCGCGCCCTTTAGTCCTTTCTTTAGAGCACCATACTACTACCTTTTTCTCTGCTTTTCTTACTTCACCACTCTTGGAGTTCCCACCACCACGTAGATTTTGTCTGCCGCGCACTTGTAACTAGAATTACTGACGCGCGTAATAAATACATTTTAAAAAAAAAAAAAAAAAGGAGTCACAGAATATAGCAGTTATTAAAGCTCCGAAAGAAAATTCTGGGAACACCACACCCGACTATGAAGATCGCCCCAGTCACCATTCAAGTCAGCCCGGCCGGGGATGCGGATGCTATCTGGGCTGGAACCAAACCAAACCACGGCCGACATGTACCATCATGCGGGTGCGTTTTCCCATTACTCACTCAATGACTCTACCATCCTGTTCACTTCATCTACCGTGAGATGCAAGCAACTTCAGCCCGAAGTACTGGAGCGCGAGAGGCGCCTTCTTGCTTTCTGCCTAGTTATCCTGGCTGTTACCCACCCCTGTCTACTTTGGCGTCACCGTATTTCTGGCAGGCCAGCACACGGGTATGCACGCCATTTCTCAAACATGAGCATCTAGTAACTGAATAATGTATGTATTTCGTTAGGTGACCTTGACTCCCCCAATTGTAGTCTTACTGAAGGGGGACAATGATCATATCGGACCGAAGTGGAGGGAACAAACGGCAATCACGCGTAGTTCTCCGTCTGACTCCCCAGTCGCTATGCAGAGGGGCCGACTACCAACCTGCCTCGGCCTATCTATTGATGCAGACAGAGGTGCAGTGTGGGGTGCAAAGCTGCTGAAGGCGCACTGGCATCGCATGGTATTGTCCGTCCTCTCTGCCTTGCGAAAATTGACACTATCCTCAAACACTCGATTCCATTGTAGCAGACGATGAACAAACAATGGCGCGGTTACGTCAAACGCGACCATGCTGAATCCTTCCAGGTTGCATTTGCAGAACATCATCCACGTAGATGCGATGTAATCGTATTACTGTAAAACAGCGCATTGAGGTATTAGAGTCTCGCGAATACACCAGATTCTTGTAATCCCGCTTGCTCCCGAGCGTGTCGACAAAGTCGAATACCTTTCTGTTTCCACCAGCGCTCCGCCTCTGCATCGGCGTCATAGCCAAACTGCTCTTGGTTTTTACGCGGATCCGCCCATTGGTTGCTGTTGCCTTCCCCGTTAAACTCTTCGGGCGCGGATCCGCCGAGGCCCCACCTTGCATGCTCAACAGCCATTGCCGATCGCATGCTACAGTCCCGTTCCTCTTGTTCAGGCCCGTCTGGAAGATGAAAGATGTGCTGATTAAGCCTTGAGCTCGCTTGAGTCTCAGCCGTACGTGAATGCCGAAGTAGTTCATACCCACGCAGCATCGGCATGAGTTCAGCGGGGTGTGTGAGGCGCGACAGAATGCTACCAAGAACAACGGCATCTTCAATCGCCATGGCCGCCCCTTGCGCGCGATATGGCTGACAATTTCCCGTCAGAAGCATGTCCTTTGCAAGATTGCGCGAAACAAATGCGCACCAGCATCGGATGACACGCATCCCCTAGTAAAACCACACGCCCTTCTCGGTGAATCCATGTCGGGATGGGCTTACGATCCATTAATTTCCATTTGAGAGTTGAAGGCACAAACGACAACAGTTTCTCGATTCTGAGGGGCGTTCCTGAGACGCTGGAGGACAAGCCCTGACGAACCCACTGACCTGGGTTCCCAGCCTTTGAAATCCGCACGCATTTTCTCAGCACTTCCTTCTGCG
This sequence comes from Inonotus obliquus, assembly GCA_032164295.1. Classification (NCBI taxonomy): domain Eukaryota; kingdom Fungi; phylum Basidiomycota; class Agaricomycetes; order Hymenochaetales; family Hymenochaetaceae; genus Inonotus; species Inonotus obliquus. Next base: position 2,845,293 of record JAJHTX010000006.1, on the reverse strand, counting down.
GTCCATGACTCTACAGAGCCATCGTCGGGATGTATTAACACGAGGTTGTATTCGCGTTTAGCGCGCTATAGTTTCAATTTAATTGTAATCAATATACATAACGGATAAAACAGCATGCGAACTTACAATGCAATACGCCATTATGTGTCTCCATATTGTTCAGTGTCAGGCAAGAGTGGCGGAAGGTTGGAATGAGCGTACCTGCCTGGACCCATCCAACCCGTCATCTCCGGGTTCTGCACGAATGGTCGTAGTTCGGGGTCCGCGAGCATCTTCTCCGTAGGTATCACTGCGCGGTAGGCAGCGTCCCCGGTTGCCGTCGCTTTGGTGGGCTCGCCAAGTACGACTTCTCTCACCATGCTCTTTACGCCGTCAGCTCCGATGATAAGGTCGGCAGAAACTACCTCCCCGGTTGTGAGAGTGACCGAAGGTCGCGGTGCGGAGGGATTTACCGACGCAACTGTGCTGTTCAGAAGTAGATTGCTGACTGGCATGGCAAGATCCATAAGGAGTTTGTGAAAGTCCGCACGATGGATATGGTAATACGGCGCGCCGTAGTCCCTGTCCATGACGTCTCCCCATTTCGTCCAGCCAACAAGTTCACCCGTATTATCTGCAGCGAGAAAAATTGAGTTGTTCTATCCGGACTCGCTTTGAATGAAACAGGTTGCTCACATCTTCGCAAAGCAATAGCTTCAGGTCTGACAGCGACCTTCCGTAACTGCTCTCCAAGGCCCCATCGGATGAGAAGCCTGCTCACGTTCGGGGTAACTTGAATACCAGCCCCAATTTCGCCAATCTCAGGCGCCGATTCCAATATGGTGACGCGATGGCCGGCGTGTCCGAGTGCATGTGCAGCGGCCAGGCCGCCAAGACCGCAGCCAATTACAACAATGTCGAGGGGAAGCGACGCTTTGCGTCCGTCAAACAGCCGGAGGGTCTAGGACAAAAAGTAAGATATCTCGTGTGGAAGGATATACGTCAGACGCGCACCTTTGAGACACCAATGGCACTGGCTTCTAAGTCGGCCTCTGCATAGTGGTCCGAGATAACAGTTGCCTGAGGTTGACTCTAGAAGCAACGGGGGGTTCGATACACACTACAGTGACGAGAGAAAGCCTTGCTACCTACCATTGTAGAGGCCAAATGTGTTTGGTACAGGTCGCTAGAGGAGGAAGGGACTCAAGCCGGGCACGAATGGCACGTCTCTGGGTTGATTCTCATGACAAGTCTAAATATATTGAAGAACGCGGGGCTGGGAATCGGACCATGAGACAAACAGGGATGGACGTATACTGGTAAATAGTTTGTGCGGAAGTCAACTGGACTGACTGGAGAGCGCAGCACGGTCACGTACATGATAACGACTCCTTGGATCCTTTGATCATGTTCAATTTCGTACGACGAATAACTATAAGCGGAGTCTTGTCTGCTTCCGCTATCGGGCATAGGTGGAGATATATCTCAAGCAAGCAAGGAGAATCGAATCCCCCTCTAAGAGCACTCTCACGAGAAGCAGTACAGCAGCAAAGGAACAACAAAGCATCAGATGATCGCTTCATTCAATGAGTATAGTAGAATCCAGCTATGTCCAAATACGGTAACAATTGGATCATCATTCTTCCCGGTACTCATGCACGTGATTAACACAAGGCTAAACTTATTATTACTATTAGGCTTGATGTAATAACTTTAACCTACCCTTCCCTTCGCTTCGTGTTATGCCGCCACTCTTTTGCCAGATCTTTCTGCCGTGCAGATTGGATACTCGATCGAGCACATGCGCGATGAGGACCAAGAGCCGGAAGCATCGTCGCTGCATCCAAGATCACTTGTCACTGTTATCAGCTACAGCCTTTCTGCATGAGTACTCGACCCTGACATGTCCTGAATACAACACGGACGGACCAACACGGTGGCCCAAACTCCGTATGGAAGTCAATATTAATCTATCCAGGATTCATTGAAGTATATGCCGAGTTCTTCTGTGAAGGGGCCAAGGACTATACTCTCATAGCTGCTTTCATTTCAAAACTAAAACATGTCCGTATTATGATTTGAGTATCGAATCAAATACCAAGTTTTAAAGTCGTAAGAACAGTCGCTCCTCTGGGATAGACGCCAGTAAACCCGCACTTTCCGCAGATGTCTATACACTGATCGCCGCCCAGGACCCGCAGCCAATAGGCCGATACCTTCTCAAACAAACTTCACTCTTCAATTCCTGCTTCTCTGCGACGGGTACGGCGAAAAGAAAAGGTGCGAATCCATCCCACTTACCGAAGTGTAGGGAAAATGATCTACCTTGATTTCCTCTTGACTAGGTAATGTGAGACATTGTCGATTCATCCGCCTTTGTCATTTTTACTTTACGCCCAACAATAACCGCACAGCAGCTTCGTGTCATCGTGCTCAGGTCAACTAATTGAGCTGAACAATAATATGCTTCTGAAGCAAGTGGAGGGACCTCCGACTCAAGACACATCCGACAGTACCCCACAAAACTCATAAATCATCTGCAGCGATAACTCTTCCTCCCACTCACCCATCTGGTCACTCACTTTATCCACATTCCAGTTATTGCTCCTCGCAGTCCTCATATTATGCACCGACGCTCAGAGGAAACCCGCCTCAGCGATATTCGCCGCGAGTTCCGACGACTAAGCGCACAGATCGACACTCTCCTCACCGAAGCTTCTCCATCGCCAGGGTTAGGTGCTCACCACGGCGGTCACGACGCAGAAGCGCTAGAAGTAATCGATGCAGGGGACGCAACGGTGCATGTCGACGTCAGTATCCTGCAAAGTCAAAAGGGTGTGTCAAGAGCAGGTACGCAGAAGGAGCACATGTAAGTAGAACAATAAATACATACGATAACCTGCCTCAAGTTTGTCCCGTAGATATACGCGTCCTCACAAGATTCGGGGCAGCGAGTCTCCACCGCACGCCATGTCATCGAGACAAATATCCCTCCCATGATTTCTGGTGTGTGTCGCATGCAACGATCTTTCAGAATCCAGATATTTTCATTTCGAGTCAGAACTGCGGATGTCCAAGAATTGCTATGAAAATAACATTGAGGCACTGACGAGAGCAGTTACTGTACTAAATAGTATAGAATGTAATGCGAAGTTAATATCCATGCGCAAAGCATTACTCGCTGACTCAGATCCAGACGGCAATGGAATATCTCCCCCCGTAATTCTTGCTGTCGCAGTTCCGGAGGGTTGTGGTGCTGCGATTGAAGAAAGAAACGATCCGAAGGGTTAGTTTAAAATTGTTGGTGCCGGAAAGAAAGTAGTGAGCGAAGACTCAAGAAAGTTGGAAGGATCTCATACCATTAGCGCCGCCTGCTTCATCGGAAAGTTCAGCGAATCCGACAGATGGGGGGTCGAAGCGGAACACAGAGTATACGTTTTTCTTGAGTCATAGAAACAAGATTAGCCGGATAAGTTATATCGAAGTAATAAGAATAGCGCACGAGGAAAGTGTCACCAACAACCCAAGCGGGTATCGAGTTGCTCGCATCGATATTTGTCCCACCATCAAGGTCGAAAATACCTCCAAGACAATTTTGACCCCGAGTATCTATTGCTCCAAGGTTAAAGTCTGCATCACTGATTGCCCAAGTTCGGGAGCCGAAGTTCAGAGTTACGGAAACCGTCGTGTCGCACGCTGTGTCAACCGTATAAAGGAACAAAAAACGGCTTCAAAAATGACAGTCTGCCGAAAGGCGAGTCGAGAACGTACGGAACGAGAAGAATCCTTCAAGCTGTCCGGAAAGGTTCCGCGAGCCCGGAATCTCAGCAAAAATGTTCTGTACAGCCGCAGTCGGACCAGCAACGAGCGTCGTGCCAGTGTCGATCGCAGCGAGTCCCGCATTGCCGGTTGGGATCGACACGGAGTTGCCCTGCACAGTTACCTCCTCAAGCGGGAGAAGCCAAAAGCTCGGAGTGACGCTACTCGGTATATTTACAAAATCAATATCACCGGTAAAGAGACTCGAATTGACGCCTCCAAGCGTGAACGATCCACCGAATTCAAGAGCTCGAGCTTGAGGGTCGTTAACAAAACGAGTCAACCAGAAGCTCATTTCCTGGGTCGTCAGCTGGTTTTCCTGAGCAAGAAGCTGCCAGAACGGTGTTGCCCTGGATTGTGCAATCGTCTCAAACGCAAGTCCCATTAGTCCAGAAACGGGGGGCGTCAAGAAATCCGACGTTATCCTATCAACAAGAGCTGGCAAGAATCCGCATCAGGCGCGGTCGAATGGCCGAAGCGTTCTCAAGCACTCACACAATACTTGATCTGTTACGGTGAATCCGCCCATACTGACAGTGTCCGTTGCTACAGTGCCTGCAACGCTCCCCGAGCCATAATTGATCGTGATGGCTCGTTCTGCGGGATTGAGCGACGATGATTGACTAGCGTCGAACAAAGAAGTGCCCTCCGGGCAGGCAAGGCAGTCGTTGGAGGGAACCCATAGGTCGGCGGAGCCAGTGTCAAGTATGACGTTGAATGACTGCGGTCTAAGCGTGGCCATGAAATGAAAACATCACAAAAAACATGAAGTGAAGGACGCACGGTGAGCCCACAGTAATAGGGGCAAAATAGCTCAAGTCTGCCTGTTGGTTCGTCAGCTCAACATTGGCGGTGTTTTGTCTCTTCTTCGAAGAGGACGAGGGGCCCAATGCCGGTCTGCCGTACTTTTGGCGTATCTTGTCTGCTGTGTGAGCAAAATCATCGATCGACCTCGGCGCATTCCTCCGTCTGGCGAGCGGGATGTGCAAAGGAGCCGCCTCTTGGGTTTGGGTATCTGCTGCGACTGCGGAAGAAGAAAGCACGGCGAACACGGACAGGCACACGGCGGCCGCAGCGAACTTGGAGGGCATTTCCTTCGAAGTAGAACCGATGCAAGCACTGAGAGCCGACGCTCCTACAGCAGCACAAAGGCGACTAGGGAGTGGTTTGGTAGTGGTATTGAAGAAAGAGGACAATGAGAGTGATGACCTCCATGCCGAGTGCGCTTTAATAATAACGCACGATATACTATTTCCATTCACCCTACATGGCATGGGAACGTTCCCGTTCGCCGCAGCAGCCTTTTTTCGTCTACGGTCGCACCATAAAAATGCCCTGTATCATTCGAACGCGGATTGTTTTCTAGTAATTTTCTTCACTTTCTCGAAAATAATGCCTTGGAATTACCGCCAAGGTATTCTGCTGCGTGGGAAATCATCAAGTATGTCTTGTCTTCGGCTTGCACCTTCGCTTTACTCTTGGATTCTCGGCTACTCTTGGGACCCGTATGCTCATACTCATACTACGCGAGAATATTCCCCGAAAAGTCATAGTAATCAAGGATAGAGAATTCCGAACTGTGCATATGCAGTCCCCGACCTGTAGTGCTTGTTCAGAACATTGTTATACGGCTCTGTTGGCGCTTCCATGACCATGGCCATGGATAGGATACCTCAAAGACTGGAGCAGTCTCCTTCCTTTCGCGATGACTTTAAAGAAGGCGGAACGTTGCATGGTTTTCTCCCTGAAACGTTACCCACCGCTGCAGCAGCTTCGTCCCAAGTAACGTCTCGAGTATTGAGCTGTTGTGACGACACCTTTGGATGGCGCGGATAAATTCGAGTCCGATCCGACGAGTCGTCCCTACTGCATGCCACCCCGCTTTTCTGAGACGAGAAACGCTCGTTGCAAAGCTGGAAACGACAGAGTGTGCGCCTCTCTTTCTTAGTCTTAGCAAGTGGCTTTCAGAGATTGTACTTCTGAATTCGTAAAGCGGACGACCGGCCCGAAATCCATCAAGTGGCTCCTGCGAGTAAAATCGCTGTAATATCATGGTTGTACGATCTTTTAACTGGTCCTGGAAATACACCTCACAGACCAGGGTAGGTAGACAGGATCACAGGGCGCGGTTGCGTGTCGCTGGTGCAGATATATTCTTCCGGAGTCCCTCTAGGAGAAGAATGTGCTGCTCGAGCTGTTTAACCGCCATATCTTCTTTGTCGAGTTACATTCGTTATACGCGGATGGCTATCACACTGTCAGTCTTTCATTCCTATCCATGCATGACCACTGAGTACGTACTTATTAGGCTGAAAGTCTTTCGGGAACGACTAATCTTGGACGGCAGAAGGAAGCCCTTCGGCTTGCCCGGATCTTGTCCAATTGTCGAGGAAAGCTAAGGGATAATGCAGGCCTATACGAAATGAAGATACTTGAGAGGTTTGTCTCTGACAGCCTGCCGTTTTTCACAACTACAAAGACCCTGTAAATCAACCAAGCGTCCTTTTCTACAACAGCTGCGGGCTCGATTCCGTTGCTTCGTCGTTATCCCGTGGAACCCATTCATCTCTTTTGTCCTCCTTCGATGAACGACGGTCTGCAATTTCCATCTTATAGATGTCTTTTTCTCATCAGGTGATTCTAGCCCGAATACGTCGCCGCTGTGAAGGTGGTCGAATTCCCTTTCAAGACAATCTGTCTTGTCAAATTTACGAACAAACCCGAATTTGGTGCCTTGGATGCGATCCTGAAATCGAGGGCCGAGTTTCGCCTCTGTCACATTATCCTTCCAGCAAAGAGCTCTGTCCACCGGGGAGCTTCTTTATTCCTATGGAATACTACACACACCTTTTAACCAGATATCCAGAATGCCTGGGAGGTGGCCGCGGCGGCCCGATTACCTACACCTGCGATATTCATCTTCCCTATGAGTCCGAGTCATCGACTTTGACTCAGCAGCAATACTCGATTCAACGCAATGTCAAGGGTACCTTAGGTCCTCCCGGCCGGAATTGGAATCAGAGGAAGGACCAGAGTACGGTCCACTCGTTGCTGACTTGTCCAGTTGTGGTCAGGTCCTCTGGGAAATAGTCGCTGCAGAAAACACGTCTGAAGAGAGCAGGTTTGTCCTCAACCTTGCGACGTCTTTTAGTAAAGGCGATGCGAACGAACGATGGATTTGTTCATCTATACAGTACCAAGTATCGGTTGTTCTCCAATCGGACTGCACCAGACGACTACTAGCTGGTCGTTTGTTCAGCGATGCGCTACTAATGTCCGTGGCCCGCCTTGCCTAGATGTTGGATTTATTGTCTGAAGTCGTAATGGTAGTACATTTTCACCATGAGTTACGGGAGAATGACTTCTTCGCGGGACCACCACGGTTAACTACCAATAAAGCGTAGGCCTCGGACCGTTACTCTTACCAATGGGTTGTGCTGTTACTTAGTACAGGCGATACTCCAAGACGCCGAAACGCAACTTCAGTATATCTTGACCTCAGATTTCACCCTCTACCGATTCAAAAATCAAGATGATGCTTTTCGTACAGCATCGCATCTAATATGTGTACAGAGGATCTAACTATCACCTTCACTGGATTCATCCTCATCCATACCGCTTCCATCTTCCCCTTCCGAATCGTTCGCACCTGCCGTCCAATCCGATACATCGAGCTTCTCATGTTTATATACTCCACCAGACTCAACTTCAAATCCAGCCTGTGTCACGCACTTGACAACTTCAGCCCGAGAGCCAACTCGCGTGTTTTTCCCAAGAATGCATCCATCAAGCTTCGCACCGTCCTCAACGACACAATACTCCATCAGCACGCACCCAGTAAGCTTGACGTTCTTCCCAATAATACAATGGCTCCCAACTGCACAACGTTTGATTGTACTTCGCTCACCGACACGCGTTGACGAGCCAATCAGGCTATCCGGAGTGACGTTCGCTTTTTGGTCGATCAATGCACGCAGTGCGGGATCGTGCGTTGGGGGAGCAGTCGTCCCTAGCGCTGCCCGATTCAACTCGAGATAAGATTGTAAATTATTCGCTCGAGCAGCGAAGCCTTTCGAGAACGGATGAATAACAAGTCCAATCCGAAAACTGGGCGGCACGACATCATTATCTTCCTCATCAGCAGATGGAGATGTTTCCGCACTACCACCAGATGAAGGTGATTTCGATTTTTGCAAAGAAGGCGGCTGTAAAGTTGAATGCTCCAACGCGAGTGTCTGAGTCACCGTGTTCGTAATCGGGTTAAGGACCTTCCCATACTTTTGTCGTTTTGAGCGATGCGTATGCGCTTTACAAAGCCATGGCAAGAATTCCTCGCGGAACGAGTCAAACCGACCCTTTTTGAGCTGCAAAGCGTCGAGCACGGCATGGCGACAGACATATACATGAGCATCGATGAGACGAGTGGTGAGCGTCGTTCGAGGATAGGTCCAGAGTGTACACATGCGAACCACAAGTTCGTCACCGTCGCGATCCTGATCATCGAGCGTATCAACATACAAAAGCGTGTCACTCTTCGCATCATACACAACCGGCATCGGCGCTACAGGCGAAGCCCACGCTTCCTCCGCGCTCTTCCCCTTCTCACTCTCCAACGGTCGCTGTTCGAAGAAAAGCGCCGTGGCGAGCGAACCATCCGTATTCGCCTCAACGCGAAACTTGTTCAACACGGTCTCAAGGCGTAATGACGGTGGCGGTAGAAAGTCGCATGGTAGAAGGACGAAATCGCTCGTAATGCGAGACGCGAAGTGGGCAAGGACGCTTGCTGTTCCCGCAGGGATGTCTTGTGACTGATCATACGTCTGTATCTCGATGCTCAAGTTCGAGAGAGATGAGGACGAGGGGTCCGAGTTGATATGATGAGAAATGGGATCGCGATGCGTCGTCGGGCATATGAGCAGCACGTCTTACAACTCTAATAAGTACAGTACTGTACGACAGCGAGAAACCCATAGCGCACCTTTCATCCCTGCCTCCTCAAGCCAATTCAAAACATACGAAATCATAGGTTTGTTGCCAATGGGCAATAGTGCTTTTGGACACGGCTGGTCACCATAATTACTTGTCAGCGGCTGTAACCTGCACCATCAACTAAACTTTCACCATCGCAATACGACTGTACGGACTCACTCATTTCCGAATCCTGCGAGGATAACGGCGAGAAACTCGCGAGGATTTTGTACGGGAGGTGTCTCTGTGAAGTTCATAGTACAGAATACCGAAGATGTCTTTAGCAACTACCTTGTCCCTCGCGGTGCGCTAGGGCAGGAGGAGGTGGGTGTGGAAGCATACAGTCAAGTCCCGATGTCGAGTCAGTCTCTATTTTCCCACGCATACAAAATAGCATATATTCAAGTAATTTCTCATCTATTAGACCGTCGAAGGGACAGGAGTCCTGGACGAGATACATTGGCTGCAAACTGAAGCAACGATACGCCTTAATGCCTCCGTGACATACTCAGTAGTGAGCGGCTCCCCGACCGGCGGGCAGTGTACGAAAAGTACCTGTGTCTTCTTGTCCTTCCTGCTCGCACGAGCACGTTGAGCCTCGGCGAGTGAGCAGTAGTATATAAAGTCGCAAAGATAACGACCAGCATTCGTGCTTGCCTCCACTTGCTGTGATCAAGGTTGAGTCACTTCGTGAATGACCAGCGAACAAGCAAAACTCACATCGATGCCTGATTCTCGCAATTCCTCCACAAGCGCGTCAACGTCGATATCCGTCTTCAGCACTTCGTCGAATGGTTTGTATACCCCGGTGAACCCCCTTAACTCCGCGTCATTCTTTGCAGCTGCAACCCGGGTTCGTTCAAACTCTTCAGCAGCTTCTAATCCCCCGCCCTGCGTCCTTGGTCTTTCTTCCACTACGGGTGCTAGCTTATTCTCCACGTCTGGCATATCGTAACCAAACTTGTGACCAAGTTTCTCTATACGGATGTCTCCTCTGCGACCAGCACCGACATGTAAGATCAAGTCGTACCCATCTGCTGGCGGATCAGGGCCGATAGCAAAGGCAGACAAGTTGTTATCATCACGAGGTAAAGTAGGCGGCCTGGCATGCAGGTTTGGAACTATGGATAGGACACCCGAGTAGGTGACTGGGACGGATAGTACAGTTATATGAATTGGATGAGAATTGTCTGCGAGCGAGAATACGTTTTGATGTTCAAGGCTGATGGGTTCTGTTGGGTTTGTAGTCTCGAGGAGGACGTTGCTGAGAGGGCGTACGGCGAGCCATGACGGGTTTACTTTGTAGTTGGCAAATGGCTGCAACTAATGAGATAGAATCATACAATCAACGATGGGAGTATCACCTCAAAACCTGTTATTAGGACACGAAATGCATGTTTATGGACACCGTCAGATACGACGAGAGGTACGTGAGGCATGGTAGCAAGTGACAAAGAAATATCATTCGTAACAGTAACAGTAACATAACATTATGTAATCCATCAGACAAACGCTGCTCTCGCTGGCTAGCTCACCGCAAACTTCATCAGAAGCACGCGGCAAGGCAAACCAAACGTCCTCGAGCCCGCTGTAGCAGGCATAGTTCTCAGTTGTACGAGGCAGCGCTGTAATCATCGACTGGATTTGAAGGGTGTGGCATGTTTAAACATGCGAGACTCGAGTTAGTACCTATAGAATAGATCCTAGCTGAGTATAGTCTAAGGAATCAGTTTTTCGCATAATTTTCCATTATATACCATGCAGTAGATGGTCTGTGCACCGTGAAAATATTCTGCCGTTTAAGGAACGTACGAAGGGAGTATTATGTAATGATCGACGTGTAGCCAAACCTTGACACAAGTTGTTCATTACACGGAAAGTTGGTGAGCTCCCCAAAGAGAAATCAGTCTGACCTTGACTATGGAGATTTCGACCACGTGTCCATCATTACATAATCACTCGCTTCCACACCTGTGTCGAATGAACACGAGGAGGCCACATTTCCGTTTGTATCCTTTAGTATCACTCCTACATGTCGACGCTAGATCAAACAGATCAGCCACTACAACCACACAGTAGCGGCATCGCTGCAACAAGCACAACCCGCGATCGTGAACCCAACAACACTCCGAGTCCAGTACGGCAACCCAAGCTTAAGGACGTCATGTATCTCGTCAAAGTCGGCTGCCCTCCAAATTTCTTTGCAGGGTATGCTCCAAATGGTACAATAGCGCTCGTGCGCCAGAAACAAGCCAGAACAACTGCTGGGAACACAGAACCTGTTGTATCGAGTCCAAATATCAATCAGCCACAGTTCTACGCACAGAAATACGTCCTGTTCGATCAGCAAGGGAGAAAGCTTCCTGTGTTTGCCGGACCCAAGTAACGGATCATTCAAAGAACATGTGTGAGTCCCAACATTTAAAAGTCGCGGTTGCTCCCGCTGACGGGTCCATGATCGTTTGCGTTGGATTAGTTTGATTAGAGACTTTGCTATACATATTGTGTTGTATAAATACTATACAAGTTTTTGATGAGAGTTTATATTTAGACTCGATCATCACGTGAACGTGGCCATATAGTACCGAAAGTAGAAATTAATGTTCGGAGACGCATGTACCACAACCGGGTCGCGTCTCTGTCTACTCTCATAACATACACAGGACACTCCCTCTCTCAACGCGTCTATCGTTACCTCACAACTACAGAGAAACGCCAGTAATCATCTCAATAGCTACCATGTCGAGATCCAGACGATTGACAATCGAGAACAACTATAAAATGACCGACTTCTTCACCCAGCATCCAAGCTCTTCTTTACCCGCTCCTCCGTCTTCAGCTCCCGTCTTCAGCTCGAAGCATCATGGCAGGCAACAAACAGAGTCAAGGAGAACAATGCTACCACAGACACAACCACTGATGCAGGTCCAGTCCAGATTGGTCACAAAGCCTCCGGCATCGCCCCTCCGAAGCGTAAAGGAAAATGCACCACCAATTCCGTCGCCAAGATCGCGTGTTGCACCCCCTTCTAGACGCGACGCAACCTACATCTCTTCCTCCTCTGACGCCCAGACACACATTTCCATCTCAAGCGCGTCTATACAATCCGTCGACAGTAGTGTTGTTGAGGTCGTCAAGCAAGATCGCCGACAGGTGCAAAAACACGTCGTTCCTTCCTCTTCGCCTTTTTCATCACAGAAAAGACATTTTAAAAGATCACAGGCAACAGCAAATCGCTCGAATCGTACAGATAACCACGGCGTCGTGTCTCAGCCGCGAAAACCGGCTCAGAAGAAGAGAAAGAAACCAGAAGGCGTTCAGTCGGATGATGGAGATGTGATCGATTTGGAAGCGATGGGCGAAGTCATCATCATCTCTTCAACACCTGCCCGTATCAATGTAAGTCATCGCTGCACGACTCTAATGGGGCCATCCTAATACCGTTCTCTAGCTCATAACGCCTGAGCCATCCGAGAGATCGCGTCCAAAGGCTTCACGAAAGCTGTCCTGCGTAGATCCCAGTCAACCAGATGCCGCGGAAGTAATACCATCCTCGCAGTCAGACGAACAAGAACTAAGTATCCCAAAGAAGCAACGCAGGAATATGCGAGAGATCGAAGATAACGTCCGGGAATGGCAACTCAACTCTTCACAGTCCACCTTTCCTCCCGACGCTAGTGACAAATTTGAGATGTCTTGCGATGATCTGGGTATTATGGTGGATATGGATTATAGTTCTAGCCCACCTCGGCAACGGGACAGGTCGAAGACGCCAACATCATCCGCGAGAATATCAAACGTTTTGTCTCGGGTTACTCCTCGGAAGATTTCTCCAGTGAGGACCCCCACAGCGTCATCACTATCGACTCCACGTAGGGGTACTTCTTCAGCTGCTCCGGAGTCCATCAGAATCCCAGTACGTTCCAATGCGCCTTCACCGATGGGCATATCGTCAGCTTCTTCCGTTACAAAGATCAATACGCCGGTGCATCTGATATCTCCCGAAAAGAACGCGACACCGAGGAGCTCATCAAGCAAGAAGAGTATAACCGTGTCTCCTGCCAGATCGGAGATGGACATTGACGCACCGCTGCTCAACCAGAATGAGAAAACCAATGCAATCGTTGAACGGATTAAAGCAGAGGCTCGTGCCAAAGCTATGACTATGCCTGATGACGATATAATGATCCTAGGATCACTGAACGATAGTGACAGCGAACTAGGCAGTCCTTCGAATCTACTTGCAGAACTCAACAAGAGGTAACCAGGCTGAATTTTCGTTTTGGTGTGGTTTTTGACAATTTCATCTATATATAGACCAAGCCGCGCAGACAAGGTTCCAGGCAGTTCAAAGGCCGCTCAGCAGGATTTCTCTGACGAATATGACTCGCAACTCACAGATATTGACGAAGCAGATGATCAGCTCGATCGCAGGAGGATTGGACTTCGCTCCGGCCGACATTCACCATCAACGAGGACGCGAAGGGTTCCGAACATGTTACCAACCACGTTAACAAACCCTGTTCCCGCGAAGCCAAAGAAGTTGGTAAATCCATTCACAAAGCTTCGGAGGGAGAAGGCCCGCCGGGACAAAATTGCCGAACTTATCGCGAGCCCGGGAATTGATTCCGATGTTAATCTTTCTGATGCTGCGGAGGATGTTCCTCGTTTCGGATCAGGATCGCCTTTGCGCCGGCAGAATAGCGATGAAGGCGATTTCGAGACTGCGGTTCGTGAGGCAGATCAACGACAGCTATTCAGCGAAGGCGATACCAGTGCCCTCGGTAGGATTCTTGAGAGTGACCGCAAGGACAGGCGGAAGGTCAAAGAAATTGGTACCGAACTTGGGGTCCCGATTTGGGAGACTAGAGGATATGGTGCCTCAAGTTCCGACATACCACGCCTCGGAGTTGCGGCCAGAGACCCTGACGTGGAGTTAATCCAGCAGTATATCGCTGCGAAAGGTCTGTCCGCTATCTTCAAAGGCAATGCTTGTTCTAAGACATTTTGTAGATGTGGACGGGCTCACGACTATCTTGCAATCCGACGTGCTAGCCATCGAGGACACCGAGTACTTAGAGTGGTTATTTGAAATTGCGATATGTACCAGCGGAAGGTTGGGCGATGCAGCGCATACAGCTCTAGAACACGTCTGCGAGTCTCGGTCGAATGACACTAGAGGAATCGACATCTCGAGTTCTCCTGTTCTAAAAGTTATAGCAAGGCTTGGAGCGCGACAAGAACCTTTACAGGCGCTTAATGTGCAGGTGCCACCTTGTGACCGCTGGACTCCCACCGATGAGAAACGTTCGGAGGTACTCTGGAGGCTTTCAGAGATCATACGGCTCTTCGCTTCTAGGGCGATGTTACTCGCTGAAGTGGTCCCTTTGTTGTTTGGCCTTCTTGTTGCTATCGGTATGGATGTAAAGACCGATCTCACCCTGAAGCTAAGTATCAAACATGCTCTCCGCACTCTCATCGACGCATACTGCGGTACGTTCTCTGATGAAAGAGGGGAGATGGTAAGCAGAACGGTCCACTTTCGTGTCTGAAACCTTCTAATCGACATTTAGGAGGTAAACATATGTTCGAGAGTCCTGTGCCTCATTCCAGGCATCAATGCGGCGAACAAGGTCCTTCTTCTGTCCTTTATTGACGGATCGGACGCAATTTCTAGACGGATCGGACAATGGATAGCTTTTGCAATGTTGGCGGGCGATTACGGGGTCCAACTGGTGAGTTTCCACAGCTTAATTCGTCTAGCGGGACCTAACACAACCTATAGGCAAGAGAAGTCGTTGCGGGGCCTCCGTCCCTTGCCGATATAATCGCTCTCCTTGATCCTCACCTAGACTCCAAGCTGCGCTCAGATATCTTCAATACCAGTCGTAACTCGGATCACTATGACACACTCGACTACGCCGCGTTAACATGCCACGTTGAAGTTCTAGGACGTGTGCTGATGAACATCCCTCAATACGTCTCACTCGAGAGAAAAGAAGCAAAGCAGAAACAAAACGATTTCGACTCTGCAAGATATTATAAAGAGTTGTCCAAGCTGGAGATCATCAAAGGTCTACTCGAGCGACTTGGTAATAACATTGGTACGACACACCTGCCTTCTTCTCTATATGTTCTATTTTCTAACTTTATGTCATCTGTTTACAGCTGATACGCGCGCGGCTCATCTCGATAGATCACAAGCCAAAGCAGTCATCCAACAACTAGCAATGCGTATACACTATCAGCGCAAAGCATCTACGAACGAAAAACCGAAACTCGATAACTACTTTGGACGTAATAGATCAACTTAGACCGGATCCTTCGATACACCTTAGCTTCGCTTTTGCTACATAACACGTATACCAATCCGCCTTTCTGTCCTTCTTGCCCATCCATTCTTCGTCTTCGTCTTCGTGTCCATCGCTTTCGACTTTTTGCACTTCTTCTACGAGCAACCTTTCTTCCACCGTTTCGAATAATCTTTGTGCTATATGTACATAATCAACAATTCGACTTTATTTGTGCATCATTCCCTCCTTTCGATACCTCCCTGTAGAGAATAAGCGAACGGTTTCATCATGTAGAGTTACATTCATGGCTATCTTCCCTTCGGCAAGAGGATTATATATGTGGCTTATCGTAATTTGTTAACGGTTACCCGAGGGTGTATGTCAAGGACCTGATATTCCTGGTAATTGAATGCGAGCAGGAATCATGACGGCACAAGGGCTCATGAAATTCTCTACCATCAGCTTTCAATATTTCATCCTGTCTTTTATACCAGTACTCTTCGTTATCCCTTCAGCCCAAGATTGAAGGAGCCGATTGAAGGAACCCCGGACCACAATCAAACCCTCCAATCAAACAAGTCAATCTTATCATATTAGCCAAATGCTCGATGGTTTTTATACAGCTATATGGGAATGCAGGGAAAGATTTTCTAGCAAGCAATCAATGCAACTTGAGCAAATAAAAGAGAAGAAAACAAAACAGAGAGAAGAGAAAAGAAAAAGTTAAGGAACGATGTTGTACTTGAATCTAGTAAACCAAACCATGCTAGAGGAGGTTCGAATTCGTTGAGGAACCTGTTGAACCTGAGTGTGACGAAAAGGAACCACAGAAATATGATAACAGCATGATGAGAAATGGAAGGGTAAAATAAAAGGAGGGTGTATGATCGATAAGGTGGATACTCTACAGATGATGCCAGATGCGTTTGCGTGCGTATTGCTGATGCTAAGTGAGAAGATAAATAGAATACGGGCGTCGGAAGTCATATAGGATGCTATGGGATTGCTGGGCTGGGGAACCGATGTAGGAGGAGTGAGGTACGATGATGAGGATGCGTTCGTGTGAAAGGCGGCAATGGCGTCGTCGTCGTATAAGAAGCGGACGGAAAACACGGAGGTGAAATCATGCTCTGACTTCCGATCTTCTCTCCTCACGCACAACAGTTTCTTCCACATCTTCCGACATTCGAGGTAGAGCGCTAGGTGTCCATCCCTCCACCTTACTTCCCTTTCTCGAGTGCGAATGTAACTGCGACTGCGACTGCGGTGTAGAAGGTCCAGACGAACTAGAAGACTCCGACGTCCCAACTTCATAATCCAACCGGTCAAGACCTAAACCCTCATATACCGGTCGTCGCGGCAGCTCCGCACCAAAGGTCGTTTCCGTACTCGACGAAGCAGGTCCAAACGACTCAAACGTCGTTCCCGTACTAGGCATCTGACTACTCGCATACGAAACTCGGAAATCTGAGTTACGTTGGAACATCCTTGCGGAAGACGCGGTTGTGGGTGTGACAACGGGTAAAGGTGAGTTGAATGCAGAGTCAAGCGGTTGCTGTTGATCTGGCGTTGGATTGCTAGGACGTTCGCTGGTCATATAGTTTGAACTAGCTCCGCCTCGTAATCGGGAAACAGTATAATCTTCGCCGCTTTTCTCCTGAATAATTGAATTCTTCTCGGATCCAGTACCGGTTGATGAAGGGGCTCGCCCCCACTTGCCCAAGCGAACTGTCGAACCGAAACGCGTACCATGAGACATACGCTCGCGCCATAGAGTCCATACACTCAAGTTGACAATAACGTTGAAGAACATCAATATAACGCATAAACTCGCGATGACGGCAGCCACGATTCCAACTGCGACTCTTGGAATTGCCGCGACATTGAAGTTCTCGACGAATGCAAAGGCTAGCGCGGTAATCAGAATCCGCCCAATGGATAGTGTGCCAGCGAGAGAATCTGCGCCACGAGTTGGGTGTGGTCGGAATACAATGATGGAAACGAACAGAAAGACCTCCACGATCAGGATGATGATGAGCTGGGCGAGGCCTGACGCAAATCCAAAGGCTGTAACGATGGCCTTGATGAACAAAACAGCGGTCGGGATCATGAAGAACCACCAGCGGGGAGGTCGGTAGGCACTATAGAACGGTCCGAAAGAAGCACGATAACAGTCCTCTTCATATAGTGCATCCGGGCGCGATCGCCTAACAAGCCGGACGGTGAGGAACGATGGGTAAAGGACGTAGAATAAGATTACGAGGAAGGTGAAGACGGAGAAGAGTGTCGCAAGCCACGAGTCCTCGAGAGTCCATTGATGCATGGAGAAAATCATGACAGGTAAGAAGACAATAAGTATCTACAATAAATTTAGTACTAATGATACGTTGGCGCTAGTAACAAGAAACTTACAAGTCTAAATGCCCATGCCTTGGAGAACCCAGCATAACCTTGTCTCCACTCATCCAATTTCCCGGAGTCATCTCCGCGTTTCTCCCTTCTCTTCGAAAGTAAGAACAGGACAGACCATCCAATTCCGAGGGTAGTCAGAGCGATCGCAGTGAGAATGAGGAGCGTAAAGAACACCGTCATGAAGGCGTTTGCGGTGCCAATGCCGAGTGAGTTGACATACACCGGAACGCCCGCGTTTAGGACATTCTCATCCGTTACTGTCAATGTTGTATCCCTCCTTACAAGTTCCTGCGCGCCTGACGTCCGATTAGCAAGAAGCTGCTGATTCAAAGCAATCTTCTGCTGGAGGTTACTGATCGCCTCCCGCATCTCGGAGCTTACGACAGTCGCGACGTTATACGGGCTGAGCTTCCTGTTCACCAGGGCTACACCATCTCCGGAGCCATCGCTCATCTCTCCTCCTGTGCGGCGTCGCATGTTGTCAATCGCTCTCTGGATCTTGCTTCCGTCAACTGAGCCGAACAATCCAAGAGCCCAGCTGAAGTTCGTCGCGAACGCACGGTACAGAACTGGATAATTGAGGTCAAGGAGTGCGCTCGCTGCGATGGTCTGGAACAAGAGCATAAGATCGAGGAGGCGCTGGGGTGCAAGTGACGGTGACGACAAGAACGCGGCAAGAATCGCAGAAAGAAGTGCAAGAATCGCAAGGCTTCCTGTCACCCATTCCACCGCGGGCTGTCGGGTTGACCATCCATTTGAGAGCGTCGATTGTACACATGCCTTGACTTCGCCCGTATCCACTCGCGTGAGCGTCAGCTGTGCAAACGCCTCCAGGTCCGGAATCTTGTATGCAATGCCCGGTATCCGATTCTGAAGATCAAGGTCAAGAGATTTGATTGAGAGTGTTTCGCTCCCAATGAAGTTGTAAGTCGGTAATGGGCAAAGGGCGCCATTGAACAAGTTGCATAGATCGATAGTGATATTAATGGAATGGCTACCGTATATGTTTAGCACCAGGTTGGCGGTTACGCTTACGTTCTCTTCGACGGACGCTGCGGATATGTTGAAGAATACCGATTCGTTGTTTGCGAAGTACATGACATCGAATTGTTGGACGAGGATGAGTTGAGGTGGCTCACAATATGAGACCGACGAAGTAACTGTAAATCAGAAATAAGTAAACGATGATCCGGGAATAAGGATAAAAGGAGCGAAGGAGGTGTCGATCTCCGTATTGAAAACCAAAATAGATAGACGCCGATCGACACGGATACAGCGCTCCGGTGTGAGACGCGATATATGAATGTCCCCAGTCCGAAGACAAACACACTGCAATCCACGCTCTGAGGGACTGTGAGCATGCTCAGCAGGTTCAGCTCAAGTCCGTCGTCTCACACCCAAGGTGTTGCGCCGAAACCTCCGCAGGACCGCCCCATAACCCCAATCCCGTGGTACGCCATTACGAAATTTGAAAGCAAATACTCACATAGGATCTCATCCTTTGCGCCAACGAGCGAAGTGAACGCAAGGCTAGCGAAAGCCACGGAAGCATATCGTCGCAACCTGGCGACGGAGAGCATCACGATAAACGGAGACCAGTTCCGCAAGTTAAGTGAGTGGAGTAGAGGAATAGAAAGGCCAAAGGCCCACACAAAGGAAGAGGGAAGAAGGGGAAGCAGAGGTGGTGGTGGTGAGTGAAAAGAAAGCAGGCGGCCTTGCTTTTGTGTATGTGTGGTCGACGGGTAATGACCAAGACTACTGTGGACAATTGGACAATAATCGGTGAATAAGGTGGACGACGATCGGCAGCCGAAAGGGGAAGGTTATGTTTTCTTGTTTCTTTCGTTGCTTTGTTCTTTTTCTTTGTTGAAGTCGTTGTAGACAATGGAGGTGGATGCGGCTCGGAATGAGGAGAGGAAGAGGGAGTTGTGTTGTGAGACTGTGTATCATCCATTTTATTTTTATTTTATTTTATTTTATTTCACGACTCTCATTGACGCAGCGCAGCATGTCATTTCCCACGCCACTATCCTAGTCTTGCTCGGATCCTCTCTCCACCATTCGTTTTCTTATGTAATTCAGACACATAGCTCTCCAGTGCTTGGCACACCAGCAACACCACAAGTTCAACAAGTACGTTTTTTCTCGTTATTTTTTCTACATTTTCTCATTGTTTACACTTTGCCGGAGTTCGTCGGATGATGACTCAACACAAACATCTCATCGCGTTTGGCTCTCCCGCGGCGGTGCATCTACCTCTGATCTGATATATCTGATATTCAACACGAGGCGAACACGCTCTTTGTGCCCGCCTAGAATCACGGTATCCTCACGTTGACAACAACGCTGTGCTAATACCGAGCCTCTCTTCCTCGTGTCCGCCTCGGCGCACTCGTGTTCGGCGGTCAACTTGAGGTCTAGATACCTTCTTCCGTGAGAGATGCATTTGGAAGTCAAGGGCACGCCTGATCATCCTTTTCGCCGTTTCGAACAGTTGTCATCCTGGCCTATTTTCCGATATCACCTCATTCATGAGGCGCATTTATCCTGCAGGACGTACTGTCGATGCCGCGGGTTCAGGTCTAGGACTGCCCCGTAAGCTAGGACAAAATTGCGAACAAGAAAGCACGGGCGCTCCAAACATCATTACGAGTAGTATTTCCCCTGATTTTTCTCGCTTTCTCGGGCGCAACCCGAGCTACCTCCTCTCTATCCTAATTTATTTTTTGCTTTGATCTGTCCGCCTAGTTGATCTGGCAGCGCCTTCCGAATCCACCCCTTTTTTCCTTTGAGCCGTCCCTCTACATGGAAGTGCAACTCATACACGTTATCCAAGTCGTGTCGCAAGCGTCATCTTTTGATTCCCTTACTGAGCATTTTGGTGCTCAAGGTGCAAATGCCATTCTATGCTGTGGGACTGGAACACGCTCTCTACTGGGAGTACCAATGTCAATGTCCTCAACAACGAGCTACTCCTCAAGCTGTCCTACACTTTATTTCGTATGAACTTACTGGAGGTAAGCACAATGAAAGTTGTTTCAAGAAGCTCCGCAGCATCTCACGGTAATAGTTCGGATCTTTGCTAGGTGTCTATCATTCGCAATTGCCAGTGCCCCAATTCCTGTTCTTCCTCCCTAGGGCACACCGATGGGCAACTCGAGCGACCGGACAGAGCGAGAAAAATATACCTATTCGATTGGGAAAGTGAACATTTGGAGTCACCGGTGGTTACAGAAGTGACGGACTCGGATCGTGATCTTACTTTGAAAAACAAGATCGGAGAAAATTCCAACGATACCTGCTTGTTTCTATGTCGCTGAAACACGGACTCTGCATTTCGCGAAAGAATTCCGCGAAGTTGTTGTAATCGGGCTGTGTCATCTGATAACCTGTCACGAAGACCACGTCCTCCCTGTACCACATTCTACGCTCACCATTCTGGATTATGCAGTACAAATTCAAATACCTCTTCGAGCCCTCATTTCTTGTCAATATCCGCTCTCAAGTGTACCCAGCAACGGACGACCAAACACATCAAGGTTCCCTTGGGAAACGGGGCAACGCGATTTCAATCTTAAATGACAGTTTGCAATGGACATCGGAAAAGACATAAACTTATCGCGCTCGGGTGTGATTCCAGTTCAACTTGCTCATTACAATGAACTGGCGGTCAGCCGGTCAGAACTCAGTGCGAGGACTCGGAGGTGTCGTGTTTCCTTGCAGCTCATGCGACACGGTGAGTATATTGTCCAATTCAATGTTACGTATGCTTGCCCATACGTCACCTATAGGTTTGCGACTGCCTGAAATGTCTCCACAGACATTGCTCAAATTTGAGCATACATCCTTACCACTTAGCGAGTATTTGATCCAGCAACCTGGCACATATGCATGTCCTATTTTGCGTCCCCTGAAATCCTTGAAGGGGAAAGATGGCAAGGAGTTACAAAAGGCTGGATCATATGCATATTTCAAAGGTTTATCATTATACTTATCTAGTAGCAAATCTTATGAGCTCGATATGCTCATCCGTGATTCGGTAGAACAGATTGAGGTGGCACAGACAACTGTTGTCGGAACTATCCAGACAAAATGCATTACGCCATAAATCGGCGAAGCGTAAAATCTCGCATTCTTTCATTGATCATTCCTTTCAGCTCCTCTGCCTTCTTTTTGGTCATCTCAATTTGAATCTTGTATCCGCCGTGCTTTTTCTCCAAATGCTGGAGTATTTTAATTATGAGGTCAAGATGAAACTTCAGCTCTCGTATCTCCGGATCACTCCATGTTCCCTGAGCCTGGAATTCAAAGTTGCCGCGGCAAGAAGAAGAACCTGTCGGGCAGTTCTTACAGTCTGTTCAATGGTACCGACGATTTAAGCGGGCATGAGCTGTCAGCAGAGAAGAATTACTCACTCTTTGGAGATTTGATGGTTTTATTCGCACCCTGGCCAGATATCTCGAGTTGTTCGACGCCATTTATACCGTATATCTTCTCCAGTTCTAGTACTCCAGAGATAGTAAGAATGCGTAAAGATATTCCAAGAGGATCCATGGGAGCTCACTTTCTCCAGTTCTAGTACTCCAGAGATAGTAAGAATGCGTAAAGATATTCCAAGAGGATCCATGGGAGCTCACTTTTACTCAACGGTTCTTCAAGAAACTCTCAACGCGTTCGTGCGAGTCATTATCCTCCTCGAAAACGGCTCCTAGTGCATCACTTCTATTCTTGGCAACTGTAACGAGTCCTCTATCGGTTGGCTTCGACCTGCGACCCTTATTGGTGCTCATTGTCGGCTCACAGCTCTCCGTAGCCAGCTATGCTGCTGCGCGAATTTTATATGCTACTTTGTTGGTAAATTGGTCATCAAGCAATCCGCTCACAATACAGTCCTGTTGTGCTGTTCGAGATTTACTGGAAATGGATTTGTTCCAGCGCATAATACCAGA
Source organism: Inonotus obliquus (assembly GCA_032164295.1). Lineage (NCBI taxonomy): Eukaryota > Fungi > Basidiomycota > Agaricomycetes > Hymenochaetales > Hymenochaetaceae > Inonotus > Inonotus obliquus. The sequence goes on along the minus strand of JAJHTX010000006.1, from coordinate 2,822,873 downwards.
TCGAGCCAAACACTTGTGCTCACGTAATGCAAAAATAGATGAGATGTGCTACAAATGCAATCCTTCGCGCAATGATGCAAACCCAGAGAAGAGAGCCTGGTCAACCAGGCTTCTCGCCCCAGCAATACATCGAGTGTCCTAACTAAAAGTGATCGTTATCTTCTTCATGACTTCACTAAGCTACTGAGGCCGGAAGTACATGTACTCAGTCCACCATCGTGATTCTAACAGGCGACGAGCCCTTTAGTTTTCAAACCAATACTACAAGCCCTTCCCACTTTGCCTCAGGTACGCCAAGACATGGTTGTATGCTCCTGAAACATTCTGTACACAGTGCCCCGTATTAGTCGCTCAGTCGAGCAAGGCCTTTGCACGTACCTTACAAAGCATCTATCTGATTTTCAGGAATAGAAATGATAGAATACTCAATATACTAGGAGATATGGTGCATATCGATTGTTGTATTCAAAGTGAATTGTGATCGAGGTGATCGAGAAAGTGAACAGTTACACGATGGGGTCTTCATAATGATAGGCCATCCAATGGTTATCATAGGTTATCATAGAAATAAAATCGTAGAAATGCTATTTCTCCTATGCAACTATACTTAAAAAATGCGGTGGCCATGATTATTGATTGACCGATGCTTATGTAGCCCTTTTTGGACCCACGCCACGCACAACTGAAGTACTCGACGCTGGGATATGTCCTCCCTGCCATACCATACTCTACCGATCACCATTCTGGACCATACAGCACAAATGCGAACAACATCTCTTCAAGCAGCGATATTGCATTGACTCGTTTCTTGTCAACACATGCTTTCAATTTGAAGTGTAACATCGACGGATGACAAACACTATTACATCAGGGCAAGGGCGTGTCTCTTCCTCATATGCGCATGTCTTGCACTGCCCGTTTCTTGTTCTGGACCTTGCTGACATCCCTGCTTAGCACTCCTCTATGTTTATGCTTTGCGTGTGCTTTGTTTGGGTATTCAAGCGACCCAATTGTCCATCATGCCTCGCTGTTTATTGCTGTTCCACAATTTTTCGCGCGCTGCTCGAAGAATCTAGCAAACATATGGCGCCTACGTGTAGGGCGATTCCAGCTCTCATTTCCATCAGCGCTTATTATATTATGTATGAACGTCATTGGTTTCTCTAGGCAATCTCTCTAAGTTGCGCGGTATGTACTAGCGTTCATCTCTTTCTCAACGCCCATGTTTTTCATCATTTATCATCTTGAATGCTTCAAGTGATGGTCGGCACTGTTGCCTGTAGAGAATTGATAATCAATCTTCGCAGCATCAGTACTGAACGAATAGTAAGGTGATGAGCACGTTTGATGCCAGTGCTAATCCTCCCGTGGCGTGTGAAGGGCTGATACGTCGATCTACTTCTCTACCTTGAAGTCCGACATCATTAATTTTATGTAGTTTTAGTTTTATAGGAAATACTCTATCACATTCGAGAAAGGACGATGGCTGCACACGACTCTCGAAGGTCAATTTTGGTTGACTCCAACAACAGCAGGAAAAGGTGGAGGCAACGCAAACATTTTCGTGCATCTACAGTAATACTATCGCAAAATGACTAAAAGAATGTGTAGGAATGTCGTTCGTGAGGCAAGGGCATCTTGAAGAATGTGCTCGGAATGCTCGGATTATGCTGGAACGAAGCGCGAGGACTTTGATACAAACTGGAATAGAATTCCACGGAATTTCCACTGATTTCTGCAAATTCTATCTTTTCTTGATACTGAATCGCTGCCTGACTTCCGTCGCCCATCGTGCATAGCTTTGCTTGATCTGTTCTTCCAGATCATTTTTCTTCCTTTCGGCCTTTTTAATTTTCCCCTTTTCTCCCTCGTGCTTCGCCTTCAAATGGACGAGTATCTTACTCACAAGATCTATGTGAAGCTGCAAATTTCGCATCTTCGCATCGTTGTATGTTGCTTGAGCTTGGAGTATGAAGCTTCCGCAAGTTCTACAACCTGTTGGGCACTGCTTGCAATCTGGTCAATGGTACCGACGCTTTAAGCAAGCAGGAGTTGTCGACAGAGAAGGATTACTCACACTCTGGAGTTTTGAAGGTGGTTTCCTTACCCTCGCCAGATACCTCAAGTTCTTCGACGCCGTAGTAAGTCTTCAGCACTAATGTTCCAGAGGTAAGAATGCAGAAAGATATTGCCTTGAGGATACATGGCAGCTCACCATCTTCCAACGACGAATTAAGAAACTCGTCAAAACAATTATCCGGGTCATCCTCATCCTCATCTTCTGGAATGGTCGCTAGCTTAGGCTTGGAATACCTGCTATTCGGTCTTATGGTGGACATTGTCGGTCCACAGCTCTAGGTGGCTAGCTATGCTGCTGCACGAGTTTTAAATGGTACTTTGCTGGTAGATTGGTCCACAAGCAATCCGCTCCTAATACAGTCCTGTTTTGCTGCTCGAGATTCATTCAAAATGGATTCATGCAAACTACCAAATACTTGTGCTCACGTAATGCAAAATAGATGATTGTGCTACGAAAGCAATCCTTCGCTACATAATACAAACTCGAGGTAGAGAGCCTGGTCAAGCAGGGTTCTCGGCCTAGCTCTACAGAGTGTGTACTAGCTAAAGATGACTGCTATCTTCTTCACGACTTTACTAAGCTACTGAGGCCGGAAGTACTAGTACTCAGTCCGCTACCGTGATTCTAAAAGGCGACGAGCCCTCTTGTTTTCAAACCAATATTACATGCCCTTCCCACTTTCCTACCCCAATTTTCCCCAGGTACGCCAAGTCGAAGTGTATGCTCTTGCAAAGTTCTGTACACAGTGCCTCGTATTATTCGCTCAGTCGAGCAAGGCCTTTGCACGTACACTATAAAGGATCTATCTGATTTTCAGGAATAGAATACTCAATATACTACGTAGGAAATACTGAGTATATCGATTGTTGTATTCAAAGCGAATTGTGATCGAGGTGATCGAAAAAGTGAACAATTACACGATGGTATGTCTTTTTAATGATAGACTCGAGCAATGGTTATCATAGAAATGAAATCATAGAGAAATGCCATTTTTCTATGCAACTGGTGCGATGCTTATGTAACCGGGCTGTGTCATCTGATCACCCCCACGTCGATTCTCTCTCTCTCACTCATTCAGTTGCTGGCTGGGGAAATGTCCTCCCTTCGATACCATACTCTACCGATCACCATTCCGGATCATACAGCACAAATGCGAACATCTCTTCAAGCTACGATATTGCGTTGACTCATTTCTTGTCAACACATGCTTTCATGAAGTGTACCATCGACGAATGACAAACACTATGTAGTACATCAGGGCAAGGGCATGTCTCTTCCTCGTATGTGCTTGCCTTGTCCTGCTCGTTTCTTGTTCTGGTCCTTGCTGACATCCCTGCTTAGCACTCCTCTATGTTCATCGTACTTTGCTTTGAGCGTGCTTTGTTTGAGTATCCAAGCGACCCAATTTGGAGTCCATTTGGTCCATCATGAGTCGCTGGTTATTGCTGTTCCGCAATTTTCCGCACGCTACTCGAAGAATCTAGCAAACATATGGCGCCTACGTGTAGGGCGATTCCAGCTCTCATTTCATCAGTGCTGCTTATACTATCTGTGAATGTCATTGGGTCCTCTAGGCGATCTTTTTACGTTGCGCGGTCTGTACTGGCGTTCATCTCTATCTCAATGCCCATGTTGTTCATCGTTATCATCTTGAATACTTCAAGTAATGGTCAGCACTGTTGCCTGTCGAGTGTTGATAATCAATCTCACAGCATCGGCACTGAACGACTTTGATAAGGCGATAAGCACATTTGATGCCAGTGCTAATCCTCTCGTGGCGTGTGAAGGGCTGATACCTCTATCTACTTCTCTACCTTGAAGTCCGACATCATTAATTTTATGTACTTTTATAGGAAATACTCTATCACAATCGAGAAAGGACAACAGCTGCACACGACTCTCGAAGGTCAATTTTGGTTGACTCAAACAGCAGGAAAAAGTAGGGGCAGCGCAAACATGTCGAACATGTTATTTATCAACTTGTATTGTGTTTTTCGTGCATCTACAGTGATAGACTAAAAGAATGTGTAAAAATGTTGTTCGTGAGGCAATGGCATTTCGAAGAATGTGCTCTAATTGGTTGGAATATGCTGGAACGAAGCGCAAGGACTTTGATATGACTTGGAATGGAATTTCACGGAGTAACCACTGATTTCTGCAAAATCTATTCTTACTTTGTCCTTCCAACTTGCTGACTTTTGACGTCTTTGAGTTGTTCTTCTACCCCCTCCGCTTCTGGATGACACTGGTCCGGTATTCCCTTCTTTGCCCGATCTCTGCTACCAGCTTCTCTTTCTTCATTTCGGCCTTGTTAATTTTCTGTTTTTGCTCCTCGTGTTTCGCCTTCAAATGGGCGAGTATCTTATCTACCAGATCTACGCGAAGCAGCAATTCTCATGTCTTCGCATCTATGGATGTTGCTTGGGCTTGGAGTATGAAGCTTCCGCAAGTAGTACAACCTGTTGGGCACTGCTCGCAGTCTGTTCAACGGTACTGACGCTTTAGGCAAGCAGGAGTTGTCAACAGAGAAGGATTTACTCACACTCTGGAGTTTTGATGGTGGTTTCCTTACCCTCGCCAGATACCTCAAGTTCTTCGACGCCGTAGTAAGTCTTCAGCACTAATGTTCCAGAGGTAAGAATGCAGAAAGATATTGCCTTGAGGATACATGGCAGCTCACCATTTTCCAACGGCGTGTTAAGAAACTCGTCAAAACGTTCATCATTCTCATCTTCGAAAATGGTCGGTAGCATTCCACAGGTAGGCTCGGAATTCCTGCTAGTCGGTCTCATGGTGGACATTGTCGGTCCACAGCTCTAGGTGGCTAGCTATGCTGTTGCACGAGTTTTATATGGTCATCAGGAAAAGCCCGAATGGCGGAAAGACGAAGAAATCCTAGAATGGGCGGAAGTTCTGTAGAAATTCTGCAGAATTTCCACCACTTCTAAGAAATTCGATTCTGCGACATAACAGAACCCCCATTCTATTTTCTAAGTATTCTGTGTGCATTCTTGGCCATTCCTTGACGGTACGAAGGATGTTCTTACTTATTCTGTCGGTCACAAGTAATTAATTTAAAACCAATAAATACCATATATATATTGTCCAATCCTTATTACAAAATGGTCCAACTTCATAACGATCACGTCACGACATGGAAATGTCATGCTAAGTGGCAATTTTTATTTATCAATTTTCGTCAGTATCCCACTGCGGCGCTTCAACATCGTCAGACTCGCCGGTTGTGTGTTCACGTCTAATAGAACCATCAGATACCTCAAGTCGCCTTCTTTTCCTATCAGATTTAGCAAACATCTCAGTTTGCAGATCGTCTCTCTTGTACTAAAGCTAATCAGCCATATTATCAACGAGCCAGAACAACGAATCTATACCTTCCACCAGCCCCAAATGGCGTCTTCTTCAACTTTGCACATTAATGAAACGTGGTCGTCCTCACACTTTCGCTTCTTCGCTTCTTCTCTGTGAGCTCGAGTCTTCTATCATGATGTGCCTGCAGCTCGTTTGCAAATGTAGCATTTCAGGATGAAGGCCTGTAATTGCTGGCGTGAATGTCTAAACTTTACGATAGCATGATAAACAAAAGCTCACCCTGAAGTATTAGCACCTCTTCCATTGCCAGATCCTCCATCTTTTCAACATAGAGTGCTTCTCTCACTAGTGCGAACCGTAGTTCAATTTGTGCAAGCACGTCAAGTGCCTCAGCTCGATGGGCGGGTTTCAGTTCCAGCTCTGCCTCCTCAGTCTCGACTTCTGGTTCAACTGCAGCATCACACCCTGCTTCGATTTCAGGTTGGTCAGCATTTTCGGCACTGTCCTCATCGTGGCTAGGAGCAGCAACTGTCTCGGGTTTGACTAGCTTCTCTGATATCACTCTAACCAGCTCTTCCACCGGTTCCTCATCTGGCTCCTCAGGTGACGTGGATGGAGATGTTGTCGGTGATTTGATGAGTTGCTGCCCAGCCATGATAGAGCTGCCTGACGGTGCAACTGGGATGATGGAGGCAGTATCAAGGTTCTATGCGGGTTTCTCATTGAACTCTTCATCGTTGTGCCGATCACCATACAGAGATAGGCATAAAAACCCACAGATATCAATGAAGAAGATGCAGTGACTGCAGCAGCAGCAGAGGAGAGTTTACCAGGTCCCGAAGGGGCATACGTCACACGGCAATCTTGTCTAAAGAAAGAGGAGTGGGGTTAATGGGGTCTTCCTCTGTAAGTGTGGCCAACGAATCATGGGTTTCATGCTTCTTCTCCAGAGGGACAACCCAGTGAAGGCGTAGTGGAGATATCAACATCGTCAGGTTTGGGATCGGTATCATTTGGTGACTGGCAATGCTCTATAAAAAAGCGCGCATTCCCACGGCTTCGCTTAACAATGCCGAAGGGGATGCCGAACCGTGGGAGTTCTCCACATTTTGAAGTCGACATTGACTTGCAAATTCCATCCCACACAACAAGTAAATAGTAATTGTTTCCTTGTTGGTGCGTGTTTTCCATGTAGTAGATTAGTTATTTTTGAACGGAATTTGATAATTCCAAAACAATCGCAAGATATTGCTTGTTTACATGTACTATCTCAGAGCTAAATTACACGGGTTTCTACATATGGTAGGTATTGAAGCTCCGACATGAATTTTCGGGCATGCCCGAGTATTAGGGATTGCCAGTCACCATATCATTGGGTGTGGTGTGGTAAAAGAGGAAGGGGCTGGAGGAAGGGTCACGCTGTCGTGCTGGGATGGTATTGGCTGTTAAATAACCAAGTACACTCCCACTGAGTCAACCGGTCTAATTATCTAGGCGGGTAGTCTTCCCAGTTGTTCGTTGAAGCTATGGGCAACTTGTTGTAGTTGGAGGGTTGAGGGATTCGAGTTCAAGTAGAGATGTAGAGTGAGTGAGAGATGAGTCTTTATCCAATTCTCTTGAAAGTGAGTGATAGGTCACTGTGGGTGAGGAGCAATTAAATTATCCACACCAAGGTAGGCAATGACAAGCTATGCAGAATAGATGTCAATGTCTAGAGGGACACACACACTCGAAGTCTCGAGTTATTAGATATCGACTTTGAGAGGGAGTTTATCACCAATGTCCAATTGGAACAGAGGCGATACAATACCTTTGACTAGTACCAAACTAGTCCTTGAGCAATGCAGTTACCCAGTCTTAAGCTGTGGTCAACTGTATGCGACGAAACCTTGACTTGACTTGCAAATGGTGTGACAAGAGGTCACAGAGTGATGTGAGCTTGTCTTGTTCTGGGGGAGAACTCTGGTGAGTTATTCTATGGGGAGTTAATTCTATGCGGAGTTATTTCTATATGGAGTTAATTCTATGCTCCTCTGGGGGGCTACATGCTGGTCCTTAAATACTAATTCCAAGACCAATTTACATAATCCACAGCATAAGCTAAAAATAGATCTGCATCAACCACATCATCAAAATTTGATATCTCCTTCCAAAGCTATGCATCAAATACTCCAAATCAAGTGATATGTATCAATGTATCAATGAGTTATTTGATGAATGATGCGCATCAATGAATTAATTGATGAGTGATGTGCATCAATGCATGATTTGATGAATGCTGTGCATCAATGAATTACTTGATAGATGCTGTGCATCAATGAGTTATTTGATGAATGATGCGCATCAATGAGTTACTTGATGAATGATGTGCCATCAATGAATCAATTGATGAGTCCAGAATATGGTTCAAGGTGATGACCTGATCGATGATCTAATCGATGACTTGATGAATGACCTAATGGATGATATAATCGATTACTTGATGGATGAGATAATCGATGACCTAATAAATGATATAATCAATTACTTGATGGATGATATAATCGATTACCTAGTTTGGGCTTATTTGGTTTTTGGTATCTGGACTGTGGTCTTTGGTTTTTCCAGAGCGATGTATCGGATGGCTTCTCAGATAAGACCAAATGAATGGTGCAACCGGTGGTTCTTGAACCTTCATTTCTGCTTCTAGAGCGTGACCATATAAAGAATGGTTTGTTTATCTATCGCCGCTCGAGTTCCTTTTCTGCAATTCTTTGTTCTAATGCCACCTTCACGACTTCGTGCACGACTTCACCATCTGCTCTGCCACGCTTCTGAACTTCTCAGGCTGACTTTTGTGTATCGTCGCGCTTCCTCTAACCCGATTCAGTGAGTTACTTTCTCGACACTTTGCGATCTTTATGCTTAATAGCACGAAGAGTATTTGTGGAGACGACTATCATGATCGAGGAGGAGTGGGTCGAGTGGGTACCGGTGCTTGTTACTAGACGAGTTGTGCTCAACGCTTGATAGTAAGCTTGGCACTTTCCATTGGCTTTCGATTTGCTAACTTGTGTGTAGAATTACGAGTTACTGCGACGTCCGATATTTCTTGTTTATCCTTTCTGATGTCCTACTATGTTCTTGCTTCCGATAGTGTAAAGCGTGCCAATATTACGATTGTTTATGTCCAGGCAATATCCTGGCCTGACATCCGCCCAACACTTGAAATATCAACTGTCCCCAGTTGCAAACTTCCTAAAACAAATCCTCCTAAAGAGCTGATATCCGATTATTCTGAAAGAATATTGATATATTAGCTCGCTGCTTCTTCTGTGCCTTGTTCTTCTTATATAAGCGATCTTCTCAAATGTTTGCACCTTCGAGTGAGTTCACTGTTGACTCCTTTCTTCGCCGCTCACTATGTCCTTTATACTCCCTTCCTTCTTCGCTGCGCCTAATCTTTTCGACTGGCATCGAACTGGGCTTCCTGCTTCTCAATTTGTTCTATCGACCTCTGATAATGATATTCTCTCTGCGATCTATGTTGCCGAAGTTGATCCGGGTGGGCGCCCTTTCCAATATGTCCGTACCTGTTTTACTTCTTCTGTCTTCGAGTCAATCTTTTTTCTCCCTTCTGTCAATGTGCATGTCTTGAAACGTGTGGGTTTGGCACTCATGCCGAAAATTGTCCGGTTCGCATCGTCCAGGTTCAGCTCATTGTGAGTAGTCAAATTGCGTTGATCTTACTTGCTCTTTCTTCTAATTCTTTGCTTATAGAACCGTGCCCACTGCATGCATATACATGGCTGTAGCCTTGGTTTCCACGCCCGTCTAGGTTATCCGCGCACTTCTTCTACTCAACCGGTCACCAAAGGAGAGTCTGAGGTTTTGTTCAAGCTCCTTCGATGGGAGAATGATCCTTCTGCTTGCACTTTCATGTTATCGAACCTTTCCGAGACCCGTTATTTACTGGCTTCCTATTTCACTCCTGAGACGCTTCCTTCTTTCGAGTATTTGTCCATGCTCGATGCAACTAACACTCCCGTTACTGCATATGCCATTGATCCTTCTTCAACTTTCTTGATTCAATCGACTTCTTCCTCTGCATCATCATCATCATCATCATCATCATCATCATCATCACTTCCTTCAAATGACTCCGCTTCTTCCTCATCTACAGTGCGCAACTGATTCTGTTCCTTCTTCTTCTTTTCTTCTTTGCGCAATTCTGAACTATCCTCCTTCCATTCCATTAGCAGTTTCTGTAATGCCTCCTTATCTCGTGCGATATATGGGACAAGTCTGAATGCTGCTACCTTATTCCGTCGCACTCCTCCATTTACTTCTCGAAGGTCATATGCTCCTCCCTGAGTATGGCGAATTACGACCAATGGTCCTAAGTATCGAGGTTTGGTCTTTCGATTCATTTCCTTTTCGACTTGTGTGTTTCTCATTAGTACAAAATCTCCTGGCTCGAATTGATGAGTACTGAGTCTTTTGGCAAATCGTTGCTCAAAATGCTCTTTTGACTTGAACCGCATTTCTGTTAATGTCTTAGCTGCTTGTTCCAAGTCTTCCTCTCTCTTCTCCAGCTGTCGAATTCGCAGAGCCAAAAGGTCTTCTGTCGACATATTGTCTGTGAATCCTTGTACTAGAAATGTAGCTTCAAATAAATCGAGAGGTAGTACTGGTTCGACACCATGAAGTAGAAAGAATGGACTGAATCCAGTCGAGCGAGTTATCGTGATCTTGTCTGCGAAGAAGGCAGTATGTACTTTGTTAGGCCATGATACGATCTGACCTTCACATGCCTTGACAATCGATTCTCGGATTATAGCATGACTTCTTTCGACTACTCCATTGGCTTTTGAGTTGTATGCTGAGATTTTTACTTGAGGGATTCCATATCGATTCATCAACTTGGTAAATGCTCCCTTCACCTCAGGTCCATTGTCTGTTACTACCCTTCCAACTGCTCCATACCGGCATAAGATATCTTCCCAAAAGAACTTAGCTAAGGCTGCTGCATTTGATTTTTTCAATGCACGACCCTCGCTAGCTCGAGTTAGGTCATCTCTTGCTGCTACAATATACCTGAATCCTTTTGCTACAGGCATGTTCATTACGTCGACATGTATCTTCACAAAGATTGTTGCCGGGGTTGACATAATGAGAGGAATTTCCACCTTCTTAGTGCTTTGAACTTGGCATTCATTACACGATTGTACATGATGTTTCACATGTGATCTCATGAATGGCCAATAGAATCTCCGTCTGAGAAGTTCATAGGTAGCGAATTCTCCTCTATGTCCAAGTTCTTCATGTGCCTTTACCATGATCTCGAATCTTTCCTCTAGATCAAAGATAACTTTGAGAGGATTATCTCTTCCTTTCTTGTACATAGTCTTGTCTTGTGTGTAGAAATGCGATGCTTTCTTCAAGAATCTCTTCCTATCCTCCACTCGAGTGAATTCTGGTATTTTGAGAGTAACCAAAAATCGGAATATCTCTAAAAGATTTTTATCTTGATCCTTTGCGGAGATAGTAAATGACGAATGTTCTTCTTCATTGGTAGAACCGAATGGTACACCAGTAACCATTAATGCGATCTCGTCCAGGAATTCATCGTCAAATTCTTCAAAATCTTCCTCTAATGGTATTCTTCGAGAAAGACCATCTGGCCCTTTAAACCGAGTCGCTGATACATGTATCAGTTTAAAGTCGAATAATAATATTCCTTGGATCCATCGATTTATAGTCGCATTAGGTTGTAAGTCTGGCTCATTGAGCATTCCTTTAATATACTTTGCATCCACTTCAACTTGAAGATTCTTGACTCCAAATATGTAAAGACGATAATGGCGTAGAGCTCTGAAGAGTCCATAAAGCTCTAGTTTGGGTTGCGAATATCTCGATTCCCGTTCATTCATTGGTAGAGATCCATATCGCGCTGGTCTTCTCCTTCCACTTTCATCTTCTTGGGATAGAATAAACCCTACTGCGATAATGCTTGAGTCCACAGATAATACCACGGGTAGTTCTGAGTTATAGTCGATTGGATGTAATGCTGGAGCTGAGGTTATTAGCTTCTTCATAGCATTGAAGGCTTGTTGTCTTCGCTCATCCCATACGAACTCTATTGTGCTTCTTGTAAGCTCAGTTAGTGGCCTTGCTATTGCTGAATAATTCTGGATCCATATGCGAACAGTGCCGCATAGACCTAGAAATCCACGGACTTCTTTGACAGTTGTCAATGGTGGCCATGTTAGAATCTTCTGTACTTTGCTGTCATCAGGTAACCGTCCTTCTGGAGTACATTTTTGTCCTACGATGGTTACTTCAGGCCTTGCTACCTGAGTCTTCTTGGGCGAGAATGTAGCTCCTGCATGTCCTACTCGATGCATTATTCTATGCACATCATTTGCATGTTCCCAAATAAATCGGCGAATTCCAGAGTTTTCAGCTAATGTCTCCGGGTTTCCATCTTCCTTAAGGTACATGCTGGTAGGTCCTTTGATAGGTAAATCATCGATAAAGATATTGGCAATATCGGGGATCTCTTGTTGAAGAATAAACACCATACATTTCTGAAATTCTGCAGGCGAGTTTGTGAATCCCATTGGCATGGATGTGATTCGCAATAGGCCCAATGGTGTATAAAACGAAGTTAGATCGCGACTTTCAGGTGCTAATTTTCGAGCATCAAATCCCCAAAATAGATCGAAAACCGTATAACATGATCGTCCTGCAAAAGGTTCCACGAAGTCATCCAACACTGGTGGTAAACCTGCATCTCGAATTGTTACTGCATTTAGAACTTGAAGGTCATGCACAATTCTGAGCTTTCCATTCTTCTTGGCTACACTGAACCATCGAGATCGATATGATGCCTGGCTTGGTTCATATACTCCTGCCTTGATCTTCTCTTTCAACATTCGAATAATTTCATCCTTAGCGGCAGGTGGGATTGGAATATTCTTGTGCTCCCATGGGATATGTGGGATTACAGGAATAATGTATGGTGAGAAGTAGTCTTCTCGGAACGTTCCTTGATGTGTTTCTTCAAAGGCTAGAGTCCGTTCATTGATCTTGAATATATGCGTGAATAATTTTTCTTCCTCAGGCCATAAGAATCCATCATCGTTGATGTGCAATTCTTTTAGCCTTTCCAATGTCAACCTTTCCGAAGGTTCAAATTCTGGTGGGTGCATTGGAAGATTAGGTAACGTGAGTAGTGGATCTTCTGGAAACTGTCGAGTGACCCGTGCATCTTCAGGAAATATTCCTGGAATTGGTTTGACTTTCCTATCCACTCGCTTGTATGCTGTAAAACTTTCTTTCATCATCCCTTTCCTTTCTTCGAGTTCTCCTATCCTTGCCATAAATACTTTGCCTTGCCGATGCTCATTTCCTTGAAAGTTATTTTCTCTGAACTCCTTCTCCCGATTTGCAAAAGTTGAATCGTGAGACTCGACTCGGGTCCAAAGATCCTGAAATAATAAAAAATGTCTGAAAGTCCTAAGAGAAATTGATCCTATCCTAATTCCAGACTTGAAAAACGTCAGAAAAATAAAGAAAATAACTTTTTCTAATTTATCTGAGAGTGAGAACCATAATACGAAAGTCAGAATGTCCAATACTTCAAAACAACTAATTTTGTACCATTTATTTAAGTGGGGGTTGATTGGTGATGAAAAGAAATTATGAATAAAGTGGGGGTTGATCAATAAATAAATAGAAACATTGAGTGAGGGGTGATTGCGCATTTGAAAATTATGAGTCAGAAATAAATGGCAAATTTCCAAATTTAGACATAGTAGGTGGGTAGAGGCTGAGTCGAAAGGCCAATTCCCAAATTGAAATAAATGGAGAAATGAGCATTGAAAATGAGTGAGCACCGGCGCAATTAAAAAGGACTAATATTAGAGGAAGAGAGGTTCCACTCATCTGCATTGGAACTGATTCCACTTTCATACCCTAGTGAGTCAGGTGATGTTGCTCCATCTCTGTTGTTGCGTAGCGTTACTGGTTGAGGAAGTACCTCCCAATCTTCTTCTGGCAACCTGGCATGAGCAATCTCATCTATCAACTTCGTAATTGGGTCATAAGGAAGGTGTGGTCCAATAGTGTAACTCTCCTTGCATAGGTCATGTGCGTGGGCAATGGCTTTGTTGAGACAGACTAACCATAGGTATTCTTCTTCTCTGAGGATTTGGCATCCCTTCAATGGAGCAGGAATGTACAATTCCAGATCTCGAGCAACAATGTGAAAACGTCGGCACATATGGAGAGAAGTGGTTCCATCCCGGTGCATCTCCATCCTGGTCATAGGTTCCATGAGCTCGGAGCTGTAGTCATGTTCTAGCAACTTGGTTGCGTACTCCACCAGCATTTTCTTCACTCTCTCCCATTCTTTCGACAACTCTTCTAACATCTCTGGTGGCATCAAAGCCCAATATCTTCCGTTACAGGCACAATCTGCAAGTGAAAGCTGAAGGTGGAGGTCGATAAGGTGTATCCAGAGCTGAGTGATTTCATCACGAAGGGGCCAGTCACTGTACTGGGCCAACGGAGCATAAAGAAGGTAGGAGCCCATCTGGTGTTGGATAGGCAGTGTGCTGATGGACCTGCGTACTCGTGCTTCAAACTGATCCAACCTCAACACTGTTCCTTCATACGGTACGGCTTGTCCTTCCAAAAATCGTGCAGTGCTGATACCATCTTCAGTGTCAACAGGTTCAATTGGTGTCCATTTGATGCCCCGGGGTGACAGAAGAAGAGTACCGGTCTTGTTCATGGAGCTGTCGTGCACTTTCTGCATGTAGTATGCGAAGTCTGAGGTAGGGAGTCGAAGTGCTGGGAGTAGAATGGTATGGGTTTCTGTGCCGTCTGGGGTCTGGCTTGTCAACGTAGCAATTCTTCCTTCTACCATCACTGAATCTGGCTCTCCTACTTTCATACGTTCGAAAATTTCCACCAATTCTTCGACATTAACCGTCTCCGAGAGAGTCTGAGGGGTATTAGGGGGTGTCAAGAGGGTGGATGGGTCGTTAGAGGACATTTGGAGTGGTAGAGGGCTTGCTTTCGTGAGTTGAATGCACAGTATCACCAAAACTAGAGTATTGACAAAAAACGACAGCATACTCATTTTCTCCTTAATAACTGGTCTCCATCCTTGGCTTGCTGTCATTCTGGCCTTGTCCTCAGTCTGTGTACTGCGCTTCGGACCGTCATTTTCGTTTGCAATGTCTTGGGGAAGGTTTCCGGCCATGTGCACTGCATTCCTATCTTTCCGTGCATCTATCACCTCTGGTAAGCTTTCCTTTCTGTTCCGCCTATTAATTCTGATTCTTATGATTATAGAATCGTCATCTGCATCCTCAGCACTTCCTTCACAACCATCTGGTTGGTCTGCAACTGTTATTTGCGTGCTAGAGGAGACAAGAAAGTCAGATTTGGGGTTTGAGTGGTTCTGAGCTTCTGGACTGTCTTTGAGGTGTTCTCTTGCGTCTCCTGTGAGTTTCTGGTGTCTATCGTCGACTTCATGCACTAACCTACTGCCCTGGGCGTCTCTGAGGTCTAGTTCATTCGTCTGTGGGCTGGGGAAGGTGTGGGGATGTGCCACATCACCATATCTGTGTCGTCGTTCACCTCCCTGCATCTCGGTCAAATCTCCACCGATCTTCGTCATCTTAGGCTTGTTTGATTCGCGCTGACAAGGGCTTTCGATCGGTGTATCATACGTGTGGTTTGGTGCGTTCAGTGATGTCGGATTGCGATGTTGGGTCTGATAGGGAGTGTTACACAGGTGTGTATTCACAAACTCTGAATTTCCCTTCTCAATTACTGATCTCTTTCCTTGTGCCACTGTCTGCATGGGTGTACTTGACATTCGCATGGTCTTTGGGGGTCTGTCAATGCTGCTTTCCTTGCTACTTGAAGGTCTTTTATGGTCAAAAACCTCTCGTTTTAATTTTGGCCATATCTCCTTCATTTCTTGGTCGTTCTTGGTGATTCTAGGCTTGTTCTGTTTGTGTCGACCTCCCTTCCCGTGAAATGGGTCTGGTTGTAGCATGTGAGTCCTATTTCCATGCTGTCTGTTCCATATCTGAGTCGCATTTTTCGGATTTACTAGATTAGGCCATAACTTGACCGGGTGTCGTTCGTTTCTCTTCCTTGTGATATCGTTGGAATCTTCTCGTCGAGAGCTATCGGATCGGCTACTTGATTGCGCAAATCCGTCCATCGGTCGTTCAGCAATGCTAACTTTGAGCTTCCTTTTTCTCCGACGCGGTTTCTTCCGTACCTTTGTCGGATCTGCACCGTACAGATTGTATGATGGCTTGGAATGATCGGACTGATCACGGCTTTCCAACGGCGGTTCAATGACGGTGATCGGAACTGAACTCGCGGAGATATGAGATTTCGGAGATTTATGCATTTTTGGCTGTACTGACTTCTTCCCTTTATGCTTGTAGGCTTTCCCCCTCTGGTTTCCTGCTAGATATTCCTCACAGAGTGATTCCCTGTCATTGTGGACTACCTGGAGGGTCCCTGAGGCTGTATGAGGTGAGCCGATTTCGTGAAAATCCGAAAATAGTGCATTTAACAATGGATTGATCTCGTTTTCGTAGTGATCCGACTCCATTTCCTTGGAGGAATAGAGTTCTTCTTCATCATTTCTAACTATGATGTCCTTCTTCGACATCATTAGTGTTGGGAATGGCTGTGACGTGCTAGCTTCTTGTCCATAATGATGGTGTTTTGAGTATCCTTCACTTCCGACACTCAATATACTTGGTATTTCATCATCTGAATCTCGTAATTCTTCCTTCTTAGTCATTCCATGCTCATGCACACTTTGTGATGGCTGGTCTGGCTTCGTCTTCATGGTCTGAAGATCACGTTGATCACTCTCATAATCCGACTCTTGACTGAACTTTGGTTTCTTTGGAGCCGTGAGTGACTCTAGGCTGTCTGTTTCTCCTGAGCCTCTCATTCGCTTTCGATAGATCCTGATATTAGGTAATTCTGAGTCACTTCGAGCTTCTTTTTCTTCTCTGTCTTCTTCATCCTCTATCAATGTCAAATTCCTTGGCACTGATTTTTCTCCTGTTTCGATTTCCCATTCCTTGACAATACATTGAGTTGATGAGGGTGGAACTGAAAATGCGGTATATGCAGTCCCTTCTTCATTTCGAACTTCTTCCAATGCCTTCTCTCTTGTCTGAGTGAACTTCTCAAATAGAGCTTGGTAATCATCCTGATCATCGATATCAGGTTGAGCAGCAAACCATGTTGATGGATCATAGTCCCATGACTCATTGCTTCCATCAGGAGTTACTAGCATCTCATATCTAGTCTTCGATCGAGTTGGATCTTCAGGGTCTTTGAATTGGAGATAAGTGCCATTAGGCCGTTCATCGATGGAGATAAGGTTTTCTCTCTGCCATGGTCTTCCAAGCAGTAAGTCGAATGGAACCTGGCTTCCGACATAGATGTTGCCTATGGTAATGATGCTTCCAATGTCAAGTCGAACTCCTGTGAGTAATCCTTCTAACATTCCTTGTCCTCCATTAGCATCGTTCATATTCATTTTCTGAGTTTTGTCAATGGGTCTTTGGATGAGCTGTGCGAATCGACTATGACAGATGTTCATTTGCGATCCAGTATCGAGAATAGCATTGATGTCATGTCCTCCGCAATTGACTGTTAATCGAATAAGTCTGCCATGAGTCTTGGCAATCACTGGTCGAGTCCAGAATGCTTCTGAATTATCCTCTGAATCTTCTTCAATAATATTGGCTCTCATTATCATTTCTGGAGCGGGTTTGATGGTCTTGTACTGAAGCTTATCAGCGATGATCCGGGCTAATCCGGGAGAAGCTCCAAGAAGATCTCGAGTTGAGATAAGTTGATCCTGGGAAAGGATTTTGTCAGCGACTGTCTGAAGATTAACACTGGCTGACATCTCCGACTGGCGTGGTGTACGATGTGCTGTTTGCAACTTGTCTCCCGTAGGTTCTTCTTTGCTAGTTGATACTCTCGAACTATTCCTTGGGTCAATCTTCTGTACCAACTGCTCATTAGTCATAGTGATATCTTTGACACTTGGCTGAGTCTTGGCTGGTGGACTGATTGTCTCTGCTTGCGACTTTCGAGGTATACAATCGATGACAACTTCTGGTTCTGCTCTCCTTGATGGTCTTGACTGAATGGGTCTTTCCATTACATCCTTGCGCTTGTGATTGGTTGTCTTCTGAGAACGAGTTATCGGATATCCAATCTCATCTTCTTCTGGGTGCGCATATAATGTCTCGCTAGTTTCCGATGAGGATTGACATGTGATAAAGTTGACCTTGCTTTCTGCTGAGTGTTGGCGTTTAGCAGCTTGGACTAATGATTCTCCAAATGCTCGCCTGATCACTTCTCCATTTCCCATGCAAAGTTTCCCTGAGTTATCAAACTTGGCAATTCCTTGGGAAACAATGTTCTTCACCTCTGAACATGTTCGAAGTCCATGTCCCATTTGTCCACATCCAAAACAATTACGATAGGGAGCTCTCTCGATGTTTCCACCTCGAGGTTTATTCTTCTCTTGATCTGGCTGAGTCTCGACACGATTATTGGACCTAAGATCTGGAGAACGAATGGCTTGTGCAACTAAAGGGTCGAGTTTGACTGCCTTGTAGTACAAAAGACCATACTTCGGATCTGATATGGAGAGCTTCGACATTTGTTCGATCAGCTTCTCTACCTCATCAGGTTCTGTCTTCTTCACCCTATCCTGAGCTCTTCTCAACTTCGAATCAGTCTTGCCGATCTTTGGAGACTGAGTTTCCCTTATCCTATCAGATACGATCTTGACCTCATCCTCATCTTCCTTCTCATTACTTCCGAGGTCATCTTCAGGTTCATCTCTGAATGGGTTTGGAGTTTCCTTCTTTTCCTCCCCATCAATCATGTCGAACCTGTCTGCATTCAACATTGACTCTGCAGCATTCCATATCTGCTCCAAATCGAAAGGTTCAGCCATGTCATGGTCTGGATCCTTTAGTAAGAGTCGATTCTCTAGGTGTGCTCGAGTGTAGTCATCAAGTCCATTCCAAAAATAGGTAGCCTGTTCCTCCTTGGTTATTTTCTTGTGAGCGAATAGCCATCCTCCTATCTTGGTAAACTCTCTGGAATACTGCGTGAATTGTTTCCAGCTCTTGACTCTCGAGTCTCGATTAGCGTACATGAATCTCTTGAGATCCATCTTTGTATATCTCTTCTCATTGAGCTGGGCATCGAACAGCCTCAGCAGTTGAGTCTTGAGATTCTTCCAATTGGGTATAGCGAAATCATTAAGACCTTCGATCACCTGGATTACCTGCCTCGAGCAGTATCGAGTGATGGTCTTGCACTTGTCTGTGTCAAGCGTGACATTGTACTTAGAACACAATTGTTCATAATAATCTAGAAAGGCCTTGACTTCTGAGAAATGTCCCGTGAATGTCTTGGGAGCATTCTTCGAGGTCGAGTATGGCATATCTAGAACCGATAACGATGTCTGATTGGTCGAGGGAACTTCTTCCTCATGATTGGTAGTCTGTGTAGCACTGTCAGTGGTCATGATAACAATGCAAATGACTTAGCGAAAAATTCTTCTTTGCTCTGATCGATGAGCGATGATGGTAAAACTTGATATGGTTACAACCACAACTATCGAATAGCTGCCCTGCGGTGGTCACCAAGTTTTGTCGTGCTGGGATGGTATTGGCTGTTGAATAACCAAGTACACTCCCACTGAGTCAACCGGTCTAATTATCTAGGCGGGTAGTCTTCCCAGTTGTTCGTTGAAGCTATGGGCAACTTGTTGTAGTTGGAGGGTTGAGGGATTCGAGTTCAAGTAGAGATGTAGAGTGAGTGAGAGATGAGTCTTTATCCAATTCTCTTGAAAGTGAGTGATAGGTCACTGTGGGTGAGGAGCAATTAAATTATCCACACCAAGGTAGGCAATGACAAGCTATGCAGAATAGATGTCAATGTCTAGAGGGACACACACACTCGAAGTCTCGAGTTATTAGATATCGACTTTGAGAGGGAGTTTATCACCAATGTCCAATTGGAACAGAGGCGATACAATACCTTTGACTAGTACCAAACTAGTCCTTGAGCAATGCAGTTACCCAGTCTTAAGCTGTGGTCAACTGTATGCGACGAAACCTTGACTTGACTTGCAAATGGTGTGACAAGAGGTCACAGAGTGATGTGAGCTTGTCTTGTTCTGGGGGAGAACTCTGGTGAGTTATTCTATGGGGAGTTAATTCTATGCGGAGTTATTTCTATATGGAGTTAATTCTATGCTCCTCTGGGGGGCTACATGCTGGTCCTTAAATACTAATTCCAAGACCAATTTACATAATCCACAGCATAAGCTAAAAATAGATCTGCATCAACCACATCATCAAAATTTGATATCTCCTTCCAAAGCTATGCATCAAATACTCCAAATCAAGTGATATGTATCAATGTATCAATGAGTTATTTGATGAATGATGCGCATCAATGAATTAATTGATGAGTGATGTGCATCAATGCATGATTTGATGAATGCTGTGCATCAATGAATTACTTGATAGATGCTGTGCATCAATGAGTTATTTGATGAATGATGCGCATCAATGAGTTACTTGATGAATGATGTGCCATCAATGAATCAATTGATGAGTCCAGAATATGGTTCAAGGTGATGACCTGATCGATGATCTAATCGATGACTTGATGAATGACCTAATGGATGATATAATCGATTACTTGATGGATGAGATAATCGATGACCTAATAAATGATATAATCAATTACTTGATGGATGATATAATCGATTACCTAGTTTGGGCTTATTTGGTTTTTGGTATCTGGACTGTGGTCTTTGGTTTTTCCAGAGCGATGTATCGGATGGCTTCTCAGATAAGACCAAATGAATGGTGCAACCGGTGGTTCTTGAACCTTCATTTCTGCTTCTAGAGCGTGACCATATAAAGAATGGTTTGTTTATCTATCGCCGCTCGAGTTCCTTTTCTGCAATTCTTTGTTCTAATGCCACCTTCACGACTTCGTGCACGACTTCACCATCTGCTCTGCCACGCTTCTGAACTTCTCAGGCTGACTTTTGTGTATCGTCGCGCTTCCTCTAACCCGATTCAGTGAGTTACTTTCTCGACACTTTGCGATCTTTATGCTTAATAGCACGAAGAGTATTTGTGGAGACGACTATCATGATCGAGGAGGAGTGGGTCGAGTGGGTACCGGTGCTTGTTACTAGACGAGTTGTGCTCAACGCTTGATAGTAAGCTTGGCACTTTCCATTGGCTTTCGATTTGCTAACTTGTGTGTAGAATTACGAGTTACTGCGACGTCCGATATTTCTTGTTTATCCTTTCTGATGTCCTACTATGTTCTTGCTTCCGATAGTGTAAAGCGTGCCAATATTACGATTGTTTATGTCCAGGCAATATCCTGGCCTGACAACGCGTCGTGCAGAAAATTTTAAAGAGATCAACCAGCACGTGGTCGTGCTCAATTGAGGGTCGGCAAGTCTTGACTTGATCGTGCAGATCAATAAATGCCCAGAGGTGCCAAGCTGCCGATCATGGGCATTCTACCCGTTCTGTTTGCTCTTCTAAAGGGATTCTGGCTATTCTATGCTATTCTATCTATTCTATCACTTTCCGGGGATCTGGTTTTTCCTGATGGTACTTTTCTGGTAGATTGGTCCACAAGCCATCCGCTCCTAATACAGTCCTGTTTTGCTGCTCGAGATTTGTTGAAAATGGATTCATGCAAACTACCAAATACTTGTGCTCACGTAATGCAAAATAGATGATTGTGCCGCAATGAATTCAATCCTTCACTACATAATGCAAACTCGAGGTAGAGAGCCTGGTCAAGCAGGCTTCTCACCCCAGCTCTACATAGAGTGCCCCAGCTAAAGATTATCGGTATCTTCGTCACAAACTCACTAAGCTACTGTGTCTGGAAGTACTAGTACTCAGTCTGCTATTGTGTGAGTCCTTTGGCTATTTGCTCACTCCTCTTTGCACTTTGGACCACTATCACATGGCCTTCCCACTTTCCTACTCTACTCAATAAGTCAGGTAGTATGCTAACTCATGGTTATACCACCTTAGGTACTATGCTAGTACCCTCTTGTCCGTTTCCCACCTATTGAATTGAATGATATTTACAACCTGAGTGAAATATTATTTTTCCCGCTGCATTTTCTCACAAATAGCTGCAAATTGTTTGATTGAAGGACTACATTACTTGCAACTCTGAAAGCTTTTTTGTAAAATGGCCTTGCATACAATCTACAGTGCAGAACAGCGGCAGAGTGGAAAAGTCGGGCATTGATAAGCGAGCTTATTATTACGAATTTCTTCTGATCAGTGATGGTACTAATGGTAACACTTGAAATATAATATATTCTTATATATGACCAGTGATGTCTGATGGATGAAATCGTAATGACTATTTGTAACTAGATGACTAACAGCTGAACATTACATTTCGAAGCCCACTAGCACTCACTCATCATTCGGCGACTTTTCCCTGACCCCTCTCTTCCCGACTGGGCTAAAGTATTGCCTGTTATAGTCCAGGGCTTCTTTTCTTTTTTCCTCTGCTTTTCTTTTCCTCTGTGCTTCCTCATTTTCCCTTTGTTTCCTCCTTTTCTGGATCTTTGCGTCCAGCTCCCATTCTTCGTTTCAGCCTTTTTAATTTCATCCCGTTTTTCTTTGTGGTTAGTTATCAACAGGGTGCGTATGTTATCTATGATATTTCTATGAAGCCTTAGATTTCGTGTCTCCTTATCACCCGATTTTCCTTGAGCTTGGAGTTTGGAGCATCCGCAAGTAGTACCACCTACTAGGCACCCTTTGGAGTCTGTTCAGTGGTACCGATGCTTTTAGCGAGCAGGAGCTGTCAACAGCGAAGGATTACTCACCTCCTGGAGTTCTGATGGTGGTATCCTTACCCTTGCCAGATATCTCGAGTTGTTCGACGCCTTTTATACCGTACAGCTTCTCCAGTACTATTGCTCCAGAGGTAAGAAAGCAGATAATTATCCCAAGAGGATCCATGGAAGCTCACTTTTATCCAACGGCTCGTCAAGAAACTCTGCAAAATGCACGTCACTCGAGTCTTCGCTAATGTCGTGTAGACTGCTATTCTCAGAGGCGGTTCGGACAAGACTTTTTCTCTGAGCAAAGTTCGCTTTCCTCCGTTCCCTGTTGCTCATATTGGTGGCCTTTGTCGGTTCACAGTTCTGCGTGGCTAATTAAGACGCTACACGAGTTTTATATGCTACTTTGCGGGTAGATTGGTTTACAAGCAATGCGCTCCTAGTACAGTCTTGTTTTGCTGTTGCAAACTTGTTCGAAATGGATCTGTGTAGTGAAAATTACTAGATCTGGCCAAATACTCGTGCCGACGCAATGCAATCCTTCGCTACATGATGCAAACTCGAAGTGGAGAGCCTAGTCAAGCGGGCTTCTCGCCCCAGCTGGGCCAGCTCTACGTTGAGTGTCCTACTGACTAAAGATGATCGGTATCTTCTTCTCAACTACTACCGAGGCCGGAAATACTCGCACTTGGTCCGTTATCTTGACCTTGAAAGGTGGCGAGTCCATTGGCTGCACGCCCACTTCAGATACGCCCATTCATAGTCGTCTATCTTGCAAAGTACTGTGCACACACGACCCGCCTTAGTCGCCTAATCGAGCAAGACTTTCGCACGTACATTACACAAGGAAAGAAGCAATGTTCTTCACCACATGTGCAAAGCTGAACACATTTTTGAGCGGCTTTGGCACATGTCCCTCTACCTGCAAATGGCTCGGAACCGCTGGCCGCGACTAGGCTCAGAGGGTAAAATGCACAGTTTGTCTGTTCAAGACTTTCCAACATAACTTGTGACCGCACGAAGTACCTTGTGCTCACACAGTGCAGATGAGATGGGCTGCAATTACGACTTTTGCATCATTGATGCAAAGTCGAAGTGGAGAACCTATTCGAGTAGGTTCTTCGCCACAGTCTCCGATCGAAAATGTAAGTATTCTCTCACGCTTTCGTCCGCAAGTCGCGACTTGGATCATCGAATTCGACTCTTGTCGGAAAATACGAAAGGGTCATAAAGTGAATCATATATCACCCTTGAGTTTTTCAACAAAGGAATGTTATTAATGTAAAGAGCGACTTATTCATCCTCGACTACAGGGGAACTATCATCCAGTTTCTTTTGCTTTTCCCGCCACAGGACCATCAACCTCTTGTTTCGCTGCATGCATACGTCAGTAATCCTGAACCTCACGGTTCTTATCCGCTGCTTCTTCTCAGGATGTATGGCCATCAAGTGCATGAGGACCACATAGAGAATTGAGTAAATGAGATCGAGCTCTGCTTCTTGTCTATCAGCAGCACTTCCTTGAGGCACCGGATTAACAGCCATGGAAGAACACGTCTTATCAAAAACGCATGACTTCCAACAATCTAAGGAATTGACATCATTGGTCAACTACCCTTATTTACGAAAGGAACTATTTGAATGACATACCAACACTCGGCCGAATCATGTCGTTATCCTTCGCGAATTCAGTGGTTCCAAAGAAGAGCTGTAAATCTGAAGTACCCATCCAGAAGCCAGAAACATTAGAACCAGATCGATCATATGATACTTTAGAATCAGAAAACTCACATTCTTTCAAGCCTCCATGCAAGCTCTTGTCAATATCATCCCAAGGAGACACCCGTGAAGCATCCTCCAAGTCCGACTGTCCAAGAGCGTTATTGGTAGAGACCACGCCAGAGCTCTGTTCAGGTGCCACAAGTCCATCGGCTCCGTGAACAGTGGCCCCATCCTTAGTCGCGACATCCGTGGCGAGTGCAGCTGTATTCAAACCACTTGCATGAACATGCTCAGCCTCGACCTCAGGTCCAGGTCCAGGCTGCACATGTTCCCCTTTCAGACTTCCATCCTGCATACCACTCGAGTCAGAAGATTGTCTGGTCGATTGCGACCCAAGGAGCTTATTATGCAGCAGAATACACTTTGCATCCTAGTTGCCGAGTTGAACTTACTGACGAAACATCTCCTTTCGGCCGAATGCAAAGGGAAAGCAAGACGTGAAAAGACACAACGTCGCTTATGATAATAAGACGGTCTGCGACGTAGAAAAAGGTCGCTACAAGGTAAAACCTTGCAGAGATCAAGATTCCTAATGTTCCCATGAAATCGAATAAAATCCCGTGAGACGCATCCTTGCAAAAACGAACGTACTTTGCTAAGTGGCGTTTCCACCTGACACTTCGTCCTGCTACGTGCTCTTGTACTTAGCGACGGCCCTACCTTGATGTCGAATTTACGAAGGGTAAAGCACTGTACCGTGTACGTTGTACTTCCGAAGTTCTTCATGATCTCAGTTGGATACCGCCAATTCAACGTCCCTTGACACCTAAATTCAGCCAGGAACAATCATAGGAAGCATCTTGAATGGAGGCAGAGCGGCGAGCGAAACATTGATGGTTTTAGCAGCGGGGATAAACCATACATCTTCATATACAGTCACGGTGAACTTAACCTTCGTCCAGTTCGTGTTGTGACTAATACCCTGAGTCATTTTTAATGCTCGAGGTCGCACGGACTCGAGACCCAAGAACCTAGAATTGTTCCTGAGCTGTTGCCATGAGTAACAAGCACAGCCCAATCCAGGTTCAAGTACCACCAGTCCGGCTGGATGATTGAATTCCTTTGAAACGAAAGACACGAAGTAACTTAGCATGCGAATCAAACCACGAACGCTCTCACGAGAGAAAAACGATACAACCAATGCGAGACGTTCAAGCAACCAGCTGAGCGGCGTTCTCGAGGGAAGCCGGAGAGAAGACAAGACCGATGGACCAAATAAGTAAAAAAGATCTACAGTAAGTGTGTAATCGGACGGGCCGATCTCGCTCATCAAGAAGAAAAGAAGTTCATTTTGGGCAGCACAGCCCTCCGCCATGGTCTATTCCGAGATACTCACTCAGATCTTCCATTTCCTGTCCGTAAATATATTTACGTCCGAAGCAGCCTAGTGTACAAGTCCCGTCCCGTGATCTTTCAATTATCCGTCACGGTCACGTAGCTGTATTGCCCCAAAGATTACGATAACAAATTATCTACTAAAGAGCGAATGTAAATAATAACATTGGATCCCAGCGTCCGAGCGTTCACTATCCTTGGTATCCGTATCAAGCTATAGATACAACAATGTCCGAATACGAATGAATGGAAAGATAGTGGTAAGTAATGAAGGAGAAAAGGGTCAACCTAATGAAAGTGATGAGCAGTGATTACGGAAGAAGAGAAGAGAGTGTGTGGCGAATATTATAAACATGTAAGCGTGTGCTACGTGACGACAACAACCAGTGGAAAGATTTGGCAGTTGGAGAAATGAGATATTACCAAAATAAAAAGGCCTAGATAAATAATAGCAACGAAAGCAAAGTCAATAAAGATACACAACAAGTTCCAGACCGAATTCAAGTCCGCATTCTGCCGCCAGGGTGCCACTTCTGGCTATAAGGGAATACGAATAGGAATGATGGGAAATGGGGAATGGTGCGGGTAAGAAAAAGTGGGAGGGGAAGGCAAATGTCCTCGAGCGTCCGCAGTGCAATGTCCATGTGCAATGTCAAAAGGGCATACAGGCTATTCCCCATCCACAAAAATCCCAAACACACAACCCTGCCCAAAACCATACCGAATTAGAAAAAGTCCGGAAAGTCTATCCTATCCTATCCCAAAGAAAGTCCCAAAAAAGGCGTCCATGCGGCTATCCGTTTGCACTACTACTCTAACAAAGCAATGTCCGTGTTCGGTTGGGAATTCTTTGCGAGTGAAATAAGAAAAGAAAAACAAAGAGTGATTGCGTGAAAGGAGGAGTAAAGCAGTCGTGCATGAGTACGTCGTGCCGAAAAATTCAAATCGAGTTTCACCTCGAAATGAAAATAGAAAGAAGAAAGCCAAGAGTCCGTCTCATCGTAGAATGAAACAAAAGGCGGAATGAATAAGGCAAAGAGCAAACCGCTCTCGGCGGAAGAGGAAGGAAGAAAGGGGATGAATGAAGCGATACACTCGAATATTGAATCGCAACAAAGCATCTACCGTCGACGCGTGATGTAGCCAAGGCATGTTGAGGAGGGATTGCGTAGCGGAAGGCGGTGAAGGTAACGTCGGCAGCTTTGGTAGTGCTCCTAGCTGGCTTGCTGCAGCATCTCCAAATAAGCTAAATTTCGCGACATAAGCGCGCCCCCCAAAAGCGAGGAGGATAACAGTGGCCAGGTAAGCCACCACCCCAAGAGAAAGAGAAAAGAAAACCCGCAACTTCATCCGAAAAGGGAAAAAAACATAAATTGCAAAAATACTCGGATGAGTCTCGAGAAAGAATCAGAAAAAGTCACATCGTCGCATCGTCAAGGCCACTAAACCCAACTCCGATCGACCCGGCCGGAGTTCGTTGCGAGTGGCGCGTCAAGAAGGGAATCCTACGAGAGCACAAGCGGGCGTTGGTATGCTGTATCCGATGATGGAGATCCAAATCGATAACGAGGTAGCATCACGTCGTTGGATCGAACCGGATTCGGAAAGGACCACGCGGTGACAATCGAGACATTCCGATTTCCATTCCAATTCGATTTTGCCATTAGATAAACGTACGATGGTGTATGCGACCCAAAGAAAGAGAAAGAGAAAATAAGAAACAACGATTAGATCTTTGCTACCCAAGCGAATAGAAATATGACAAAAAGTAGGGGATAATGTTATACAGCAGAGAACGAAGGGATTGGCTACGTACCGGAACCTGGACTTGAGTCCATGCCCGAAAAGGTTTGAGTATTCATAGTCCCCTGAAGGCGCGCTAAAGCCGCAAGTATAGTGCCATGATCGTGTGGTACCCAGGCTGATGCAGAACACCCGGGTGTCGCAGCGCTGGCCTGCACCGGCTCCCAAGTAAAAACGTCCGCAAGCACAGACCAGCAACTCTACAGAAAATAAACTCAGTCAGCAACAATTGAAAAGCGTGTACAGGTCAACTTTTACGTACCTTAAATACAGGATCAAGCAGAGGGTAGTCTTTCTCCACAACATGTGATCTCGTGAGAGCAGCAGCTGCGCGCGCGGCCCTTACGCACTTATCAAGACTTACGCTAACGCCAGCCCGCGCAAGACGGGAATGTAATCTCACGACGCTCGAATGGATGAGTGTATGAAGCACCACCTGCTTCCTCCTCTCACCATCCGGAAGTCCTGCACCCAACTGCTGCATAGGGAGCAGGGTAGATGCGAGTCGCGCAAGGCATGTTTCAAGTCGAGCGAAAGCCACCGAAGGATCCTCAGCGTTATGTGTCACATTCGAATTTGGAGAGGCGGAAGACGAGATGTAGATGGCTGATGGAGGCAGTGCGGGAGAATGGACACCCCAATTGACTGAGGTTCTCGCGCAAGCTGCATATAGCGCTGATGCCTTTGCAAGTAAAGCGAATGGCGCGAATCCCCCTAATGAAGCGCCGGGGACTTGCATGCCTTGGCTGATAAAGAACGATCGCAGCGTCGCTGAGCCAACTATACTCTCCATAGGACTCTGTATGTGAAAGGTTTTGTCAGTAAACATGTTTGGCACAAAATTTTATCGAGATAATGTGAGACTTGCATTTTCGTATTCTTCCACCTCTTCCGGCCAAGGCGTGTCCACTCGTGTTTCAATGCACTCATCATCCGCAATGCACGGAGGTAGGCCAAGCGCAGTAGCTACCATTCGATCCAGCACAAACGTCGCCCAGAAAAGAGCAACGCGTTCACCGAGTGTCACAGGATCATTCGCGGGCGGAAGATGTAGTCTACTCGCTCCAGACTCGTTTCTTGCTCCGTTCGATGATAGCTGATGCAAACCAAGCTGTAACGCCAGATCAGCGGCTCCCGCGGCATGCACACGGGCTTCGTTAACCCTTCCGTCCGAATAGAGGTACCGCGCAAGGAGTATATGGGCCTGTAAAGCGTCGAGCGCAGGGGCAGCGTAGCTGTCATTTCCATGACCTTGCTTCTGACCATGCAACGAAGGCGAAACGGTGCCGTCTGGCTGCGAAGATTG
Source organism: Inonotus obliquus (assembly GCA_032164295.1). Taxonomy (NCBI): domain Eukaryota; kingdom Fungi; phylum Basidiomycota; class Agaricomycetes; order Hymenochaetales; family Hymenochaetaceae; genus Inonotus; species Inonotus obliquus. The sequence goes on along the minus strand of JAJHTX010000006.1, from coordinate 2,794,310 downwards.
TTGAAGGGCAGCAACGTGTAAAGCATCGTTCACACCAGACTGGGCGCGCCTCAATAAAACAATCTCAGCCGACTCGCTAATAATCGAAGTGCCGCAAGCACGACGCGCAAGGTACGCGCCCATTAACATGAGCGCATCCTTCAATACAGGATGATTTTGCGTACTAGGCGTCTGAGAAAGCGACGCCAAGAGACGTCCTGGGTGAAGGGCAAGTCCGAACTGATCACGGTGTGCTACAACTAGCTGCACAAGAGTTGCCTCCGAATCCGGGCCGATGTCTAACCCTATGTCGCGATCGAGGCGCATTGATGCGAATGCGGGAACGGCAGATGTGAAGACCGAGGGGTCCGGGGAAGGGAAGGGGGAAACCTCGTGTGATAATGGGTCTGTTCCAGAATCAATGAACAACTGCTAATAAGCAAGACCAAGGAGACCTTACCGGCGTAGTTGCTATACGGCGATGTTCCCAACTGATGACCATGTCCGCCTATGCTACCTACAGTGCTCGAACTTGGACTTTGTGAACCCGTGCTCGATGTCCTAGAATGTCCCGGCTGGAATTGACCGTGATAAGGCGATCCATAAGCTTGTGCAAGTGGGTGATTCGCACTATATCCAAATACTCCAGACGACGGACGCGGTCTTTCCTTTGGCTCGCGCAATACTCCACTGTTGACAGTCCGAAGGCGGTCACGTGGCCTTATAGTGCGATTACGCTGAACACCACCTTCAAGTTCATATGAATCCAAAGGATCAAACGAGATGGGTTCGGAAGTGAAGGGGGGAGCGGAAACGGACATTGACGGATCCGAGAGGCTTGTCGTAGGACGTTCAATATCCATACCCGAGGCGGGTCCGAAGGCATCGGCTCCGAAGTCGACAAAGTCGAACTCGCCGTAGGTGTTGTCGCTCGACGAGCTCGAGGGTGGCGGTGGGGGCGCATGCGGATCCATGAGGAATACGCTATCCTCCCGGCCCCCCGGGCTACCCATTGATGATTCACCCCGTCCTTCTCGGAGCCGTTGGAGTTCCGCCTCGAGCCGAACGATCCGTTCTCGCAAAGCTTGAGTACGGGTCTTGCCGCGTCCATCATCATACTGGCAAGCATCGCCCTTGTGAGCGCGGACGCATTGTGCACATGCTGGGTGCATGCCATCGCAGCGCTGAAGCGAAGTACTTGGTTAACATTTATACAACAGGGGTAAATAAAATAAGAGAAAAAAAAGGTGAAAAAATAAAGACCGATCCTCTTCGGGTGCGGCAGTCGCAATCGAATGTCTACCGTGGTAGACTGAAGCACAATCATATGGAGCAACGGAAAGGAAAGGAAATCGAAGTTGAAGGAAGAAATGAAAGAAATGCGTGCACCGCGTGAGGTGGGCGAAACAGAAACAAACAAAAAGTTGCGAGCAATAACAGAAGACTAACCATTTTGCGCTTTCGACATCTCAGGCAAGCTTTTCCTCTGGGAAGCGATGTCGTTCCCGGGGCAGAGCCTGAACTTGAACCTGCACGTACTTCAGCTGAGGCGGAGCCTGAACCAGAGCCAGAGCCAGAATCAGAGGGAGTTGCTCCTTGGTGAGTCATAGTATAGTAAAGCAAAGTTGGGGAACGGGGAGCGAGAGTATATGAGAGCGCGGGTAGACTACGGGCAGCAGGGAAAGTAGAGTACAATAGCGTCGAGTTTAATAGTCAGAAGAACTAGGACGCTGGGTGATGGTGTTTGATTGACTAAATCTGAGACTGACTTGGAGATAATTGCGGGGTAGTACTAATTCGAAGAAACGTCCATAGCGTAGTTGAGAAATAAGAACGGGACGGAAGGAGAAAAAGGACGAAGGAGAAGGGGGATGATGAGAGATATATAGCAAGTAGATATAATAGATGGCGGACGGATGGGCGGAGTCGGCATCGGCAGTTAGTCAGTCGGTTCAGGGAATGCGCACTGATGCCTCTCCTCGAAACAAAGTCACATCACGCACTGCCTCGCCTCATCCAATATTCTCTTCGACTTCTTGAGTGTTGGTATCAGATATCATTTAGTGTTCATAACAAGGCTGCGCCGCGACCGCCATCTAATCCACCTTTCAAATATTGTGTTTGTTCGCAGTTGTTCCACCACCAGAACGGCGTGTGTGACAGCGTTATGGTTTGGCACGTGCTCTTACAAGTCTCACATCGGCCACTTCTCGCCGTGACGCGTCGCTCGCTGATAACCTTCCTTTCTTGCGCCTTTACTATTCTCCCTCCTCGTCGTCAACCATCGCCTGCTTATGTTCCACATGAATTGCGTGGCTCAGCTATGTGAAACCTGCTAGGCGTCCTTGTCTCACAGATCCTTTTGGCCAAGAGTTAATGGTGTAGGACACGTACCTGATCGCCATCAAAGACATGGACGTGACCCACCCTCAGGGCAGTGTAACTCTAATCCAAATGATATTCATGCAAGGAAATACCACCGTTAATCTATCAAGATTTTATCCCACAACAATCACGCTAACTTTCAACACTGTCGAAGCTTGCATCACTTGGCCTAACCGATGGTTTATCATTCAACTCTTATTTTTCTATTCTAACCGACATCGGGTTTTCTACAACGCCTGCAACTCATATCATCGCCAATCTCGAACCATTTACTTCTCTCGTAAATCGCTCATTTTCCCGTCTCGAAGGAGGCTGTCCATTCGAGTAATCGTAATCGAAAGAAGATGCCTACTGAGCCTCAGAAATCCGCACGCGAGCATTGCCAAGAGCCCCCGACATACGGAATGCCGTCATGCAACACACAGACAAGTCGGAGAAAAGTCACCGCGACCATCCGCTGGTCTGTGCTATCAATGACCCGGATGTCCATTTGGCTAGTGTGGAATCCCAACGTTCTCTGTGCAAATCAGATACCGTGGTGGTGCCCGTACTATGCGTCAAGCTGATCTCAAGCATGTTCTTTGGATTACCGAGGGCACTGTACTGAGACTGGCCGACTGGTCGCACTTATCCGTCTCGTCGTGTGATTCTTCCATCCGAATCTCCTGCTTCCGCGGCATGTATTGGATAATTTTACGAATATCACTGTGGCCAATGGAGAGTTGGGGTTTCCTCGCATGGCCAGCAGGTCCGAGCCTTCGCGCGTTTTCGTCCGATGCTCTAGCATGACATATTCAAGTTGTATGCATGGTGCGCAAGAGGTAATAATTTTGGACGATGGTTTTTCTACACGAATTCTGCAGAACATTTCTCGCTACGCGTGTTTTTCTCATTCTCCGCATACCACTGGACAGGACAGGGACGTCCATTCTATCGGCAGAATATTCAAGATTGTCTTGTCGCTGAAACCCAGTCGAAGCGATTCCGAAAATCAAGGACCAAGAAATCGCTCGCATACCTTCAGTGCCGAAATTATAAAAAAGCTGGGCGATGAGTAATTATCATGCAACTTGCCAGACATTTAATGTTATGTTGCTGTGCCCAGTTTACTCATCCTCCGTCTATTAAAATTTCATCACAACTTCTTTTAGATTGCAAATTCCTTAAAGATCAATAGAATGCCGCGCCGTTTCAAGTGAAGGAAAGGAACTATCAATGCACTACGGAGGATCGAAATGCGAGGGGCTGTACATACGTTTCTCCGTTCGGTCCGAAGAGCTTCTCGCTAGATTCCTCGGACCAGGACCAAAATGACATCCGAATTTGTCACTACAAGATAACAAAAAGTAATGGCATCCAGAGAGGTTTACGGCCTCATCACGCATCACAACAAATATAAGACTGCTCTTCTTGCAGATAACAACAGTTATCGACTCATTGCTCCTATCCAGATACCAACATTGTCAGCTCCGGACCATTTTTCATTTTCAGACAGGGAGTTACGGCGGAGGTCTTTTTCTTTTAACAGCGCGCAGATAATACCGGAACAATCGGGTGAATGGATCCTTATCTACTCAATTACGCCACATACACACAGAGTCGTCATCGAGCATCGTATGTGCTCCGGTGTGTAAGGAGGGACTGAGGACTTGACAGGTCGCTTGATCACATCGGTCAACTCGTTCGACAAGAGCCTGTTAGGTCGGTTATTGTCTGTCGCTAGTGTCGACACTGGAACCAAGCAAGCAATCCGCAGAGGTTTCTCATGCCACCAACGAGAACTATCGTCTCCCCCGCAAGCTATGCATCCCCGAAAATCTCGTCGATCCCAAACCCGATCTTCAGCCACAGCAATAGCATTGGCTAATGCGTTGTTCTACATTTGGCGCAAAAATCTGGACATCACACTTGCAAGATCCGTGTCACACTCCTATGCCCTCAAGTTGTAACAGGAACCGACATGACCAAACTCGCCAGACGTAGCACTATCTTCAGTTTCCAGTAAGTAAATAGCACTATGGTATTTGCGAAGGAAGGGTACGTACGGACACTCATCATAGCCAGGCCAGGAACATGTCCCAGATCTAATCTCCTCACTTTGAAGATAAAACCGACTCGGAGTAGGAAATCCGAGACACTACAAATATCACATTCCAATCACCATCCGGGCTGCCATTCATACCTGCAGTATGCTATCTCAACTTGGCTCGGACCGGATTGACGGATCATCAAGCGATGGAAGGGCGAAAGGCTGTGCAAGTACCACGGACCTGAACTGGATGAAAGAAAGCGTTCAGGTAAGTAAGCTCGGCGCTTCTCGCATTATGTTTTACTCGTTCCGCTTTTGATTAAACGCTCAATCGTAGTTGTTTTCAACATCGCGGTGACCTGGCTTTCCGGGGGTTTAAGAGGTGATTGGGATTTCAGTATACACTATGACCCAAATCTCTCGACCTCAAACATTAAATCCACAGTAGCAAGGTGCTTCGGTGCACATTTATTGCATTCCCGACTTGTTTCTGTCAGTAAAGCCGTTCCGAATCAAGTACAACACCGGCACATCTTTCAACCACTGTAGCATCCATAATATAACCGGAATTTCATTTCGCGTTCCCGAGTAACCCGCTTTGGAGTTGGGAGATTGACCGGTGACCAACAGCGCCTTCAGACTTTCAACGCTCCGACCATCCCAAACCTTCATATCGAACCTTTACACTATCACCGATGTCATGGTAGGTTTCACTCCAAGAAGAAAAGTAAGCGCTCACACGAAACTGTAATCTTCAACAACGAACCACTCCGGCATCCAAATAGTGTTGCTAATGCAACTGCTTCGGCCGACTGCAGCAAGTACAAGCTTTCAGAAAAAGCGGCTCTGCACTAATATAGACACCGACGCGGCTCCGAACCCGCCCACTGCGGACATCATCATGTCTACCGCTACATTCGGGAACCGGGAGAAACGACTTTACATAATACACATTACCAGATTAAAATGTCATTGGTGGCATATGCAGTCATTCGCACGCATTAATTAACCACTCACTCCGATTACACAAAGAAGGCAATAATTTCTAGTACTTTCCGTTCCATGAAGCGGTGAACCACGAATCTTCACCATCAATACAATATGTACCTATCTATTTATCATCTCCTATATGTCCAACAATCGCGCATAGCTCCGGACATCTCCGAGTGGAACGGATTCGGGAAAGAGAAATACTGACTATAGGCTCAATAGTATGATAATCGTGATCAGGTGTGCGCTCCCAGACTTGTCCCACCAGTCCGGTGAATGGGAACGGATTCTCGAGTCGCGGCGTTATCCGACGAAGTACATACCGGACGAGTAACTTCACCTCAAGAGAAGTCGGGGAAAAAGTGGTTTTATTCGTTCTCGGCGAAGAACCTGTACTTTAATCGCCCAGATAGACAGAGAGAACTGAGTTCACAACAGAGACATACTATGTATGTACTCCTTATGCTTGTCAGCTACTCTCCGAGGTGTGGTCCAGCTTGACGTAATCAAAATCAGCTCGGCAAGTTCCTCTTGCTCAGAGGTCTTTGCTACTGCCTACTGCGATAAGCCATCCGCGACCCTTTCTATCCCTAACAACGATACCAATGTTACTCATCCCCAAGTCACAGAGACAACTCTGCTTACCTGCGCTGACCGCTCGAAAGAGCGAATTGCGAGTTAATTTCGTTTCACTATCGCGTTCGGAGATGCTTGATGCCGCGTCGCTACTTGACTCGCATGTTGGTACGAGTTTACGGAGTTTGGAGGATGTCCTCAATCGTTTGAGCCATTTTTTTGTTTTCGACTTGCTTTTACTCTTGCTTTTCTTGGCTTCCTTCTTCTTGGTTGAACTCAATTCAGGCCTGTCATTTCGCGCCATTGCGACACCCGGTGCCCACACTGTCCAAATCGACTTCTAAGTGACGCTGTCGTGCTTATCAGATGCCTATTAGAGACCTTTGTTCTACTCGTTTGCCAACCTACCCAATCCCATGCAATGTTCCCTCTTGAAAGGGATTGCGAGTTCTTGGTCTTAACATTCTGGACGTTGTGCAGCAGCAAATTTGACAAGTTTGCTCTGCTGTGACTCTACCTCGTACAAAGAGCCAAGTGAGGAACAACTCATGTTTGGTGACGTTCAACGAGCAAACTATGTGGCGACATGCAAGACATCAAAAACTGGCTAAAAGAGCAAGGCATCTTCTAACTCCTTCAATGAACGGGAACTGGACTCAACCTCTGCCTGCTATTATCAAACCATCGGATCGTGCTTCTTTAGTGCTCTCGCGCTGACTGCTGCACCTTACAACTAAATCATCGAGAAAGTGAGTGGCATCTTTCAGACACTCATCCTGGGTAGCTCGCCGGGTTACTAAGGTGATCCGTATCTGTCTCTTGTCTATTCCAGGCCTTCCGGATTTCGCAATCGACAGGTAAGAACCAGCATGTTGCAAACTGAATTCATACGTAAGCTTATGGTTTGCAAAGCTGCGGCGACCAGGAGAAACAGCAACTCAACAACGCACCTGATACTGCCGGTCATTCTGTGATTCTGCGGGGCGGAACCATTATGAGCCCAGGTAACAAACAGCGGCCAACGGAAGGAGGAAGGAATGTGCACTCTTCCCAGAAGGTGGCTCGGCGGCGGCGGCGAGAGGAAGGCGATGACGCACATCAAGAGGGGCATACAAATCAGTTTCAACATGACCTCAGTAATGAGAAATTTGGAACCTGTGAGTTGTGATAACATTCAACAAGGATAACAAGAAAGACTAAACTCAACCTAGTATTCGATAGGTTATATGAGCGCGTAGTCGTATCCACTGATGACAAACTTCGAATATCCTACAAGCCCAAGCACTGTAGGCGGGAGATTCCTTTACCTCCATTGGCATATACTTACAGAATATACCGTATAGATTGTCCCATCTCCCCGGGTTGCAAGAGACTGTCAGAAATTCTGCCTAGTACGTTCGACGTATTACCTAGTAATGAGGTTGACCGGGATAAAATCCGAAAGATACTCCGTAACCATCAGAAGCAACATCTTGAAGAACGCAAGGTGAGCTTATTGTAACATAATGATAAGGGTAATGATTTGTCTAATAGATACCCGGTTGCCCAGGGGCATGAGGAACTGGATTGAGTGGGAGAGGCGGCAGAGGAGATAGATCAAGGATCTGAAAGAGTAGAAAGGTCGCAACCGATTTCAAAACCCACTTATCGCCTGGATAATATGGATTGGCTGAGCAGGTAGATGTTTTCCATAGTTACAGGAGCACCTAATTCAACCGTGCAGTCCGGCTCAATATTCAATCTTTGTCTATCACACATACAAACCTGTTCTATCACCACATGCTAGGGCCAGCTGATATGAGAAATTCTGTGTGATAGATACGAAATGAGAGAGTGATACAACACATATTATTAATATCAACACTAGTGTGTAGCCCACCGGATTCGCTGTATGTTTTGGACGCGGCTCCGAACCCACCCACTGCGGTCATCATCATGTCTACCGCTACATTCGGGATCTAATCCAGAGCCAGCCGGGAGAAACCACAGTACATGATACATATGTATCAGATTAAATGACATGAAGGGCACATGCAGTGATTCACACGCATCGGTAAACCACTCCGATTACACGGAGATGGTAATTTCTAGTACTTTCTGTTCTCTGAACCGGTGAACCACAAATCACCACCATCAATACAGTGTGTACCTAACTATCTATCATCCCCTTTATGTCCAACAAGAATCGCATATAGCTCCGGACATCTCCAAGTAGAACGGGTTCGGGAAAGAGAAATACCGACTTCAGGCTCAATCGTAGTATGATAATCGTGATGAGGTGTGTGCTCCCAGACTTGTCCCACCAGTGAACAGGAATGGATTCTCGAGTCGCGGCGTTATCCGACGAAGTACATACCGGACGAGTAACTTCACCTCAAGAGAAGTCGGGAAAAAAGTGCTTTTATTCGTTCTCAGCGAAGAACATGTACTTTAATTCCCCAGATAGACAGAGAGAGCGGAGTTCTCAACAGAGACATATTTATGTACTCCTTATGCCTGTCAGCTACTCTCCGAGGTGTGGTCCAGCATGACGTAATCAAAATCAGCTCAGCAAGTCCCTGGCTGGAGGTCTACAGCTACTGCGATAAGCCACGCGCGATCCCTAACAACGATACCAATGTTACTCATCCCCAAGTCACATAGACAACTCTGCTTACCTGCGCTGACATCTTTAAAGAACGAGATGCGAGTTAATCTCGTTTCACTATTGCGTTCGGATACGCTTGATGCGGCGTCGCTACTCGACTCGCATGTTGGTACTAGGGATCGGCAGCGTACGTATATGGGTACGCGCGTAATGGTATGATCTACTACGGCATGCGAGCCATACTGTACAACACCGTACTCTTCAATACCAGGCAATGCACGGATGCGCGGTGGGCGTATACAGGAATACGGTCGTATGTATGGTACCAAGAATGAATTCATAAGAAACAATGAGAGATACATCAAGAATTCTAAGATCTGACTTTTGACCGCAGCCACTGCTTGACTATCATAAGGGTTGTGATGGTCTCCGACTTTAGACGAGCACGACGGAGTGCAATGGTATCCCTTCCCCCTGAAAATATTCGTTCAACAGCAACTGCGGAACCTATATACATTTATTAATCATGCAAACATTCATATATTAAGAAGTAAACTCGCAACATACCTGGAATGCAGTGAATCTCACATGCAAATTTCGATAAGTGTGGAAACTGAGTTTGACGTCCAGACCACCAGAGAATTGGTTCACCATCCTTCCAAGACTTTTCGCGTTTCATATTAAAGTAGTCATCGAGTTCGTCTGATGGATTGATGTCCTCCTCCTCACTCCTATACCCTGCCATAAAAGCAAAAGTCATACTTTTAGATGGAGAGTGAAAGTCGTCATTTTGAGCTTGAGCTATGTTTGAGCACTCGTTTATCACAGTATTTTGATAGCTCTGATGCTGTCTTGAAGTCTTTGAAGGGAACCTAACTGAAAAGCGACGCTCAAGAGAAGCTCTTGATTCATCAATGAGATGAAGCAAGGTAGCATCCTCCCCAGCATCATCTCGAAGCTTTGAATATGAAATACGTGGATCTAATACTATAGTGAGATGGTGAGTATCTAATAAAGTATGTAAAGAAGTCGGTTTAACTTACAAGCGGCCCACATAAAGAATGGTGAAATGTTAAACAGTGTAAAATAATCTGAAAGTTTGCGGTGTGCTTCAGTAAGTCCATTTCGAAGAATATGAGGTGCATCCGATGGTTACTCCTTAAGGAAATGACGAAGGGTATCTTGAAGTCCTTTAAAGCAGCTATAAGAGGACGAGAGTGTAGAGACGGATGTTGATGACATGAAGGTTGTTGCTGAACGAAATTTGGCAAGCCATTTTGTAACAAGCTTGATTGCCTTCCAGTCGACTGTGGTGAGCTTGAGTGGATGGAGCTCGATATGAAGGAGAACAAATCTGTCGACTGCAGTATGAAATTTGAGAGCACGTCCTATCAAAACATAACACTTAGATAAAATATCTGAAATAATACCATGTAACTTACTAAGCATCTGGTGAGTTGAAGACCAGCGCGTTGCTACATCAAGAATAAGCATCAGAGCCAATTCCGTAGAGTGACCTTCTTCTGTCCTTAATTGTTTCACTTCTGTAAACCATGTCTGATGTCGTTGGGGACTAGAACGAATAGCAACAATAATTTTACGAAGCTAGAAAAGAAACATACACGTCATACAAAGCCATGAACTTAAATAAAATTCTTACCTTTTCAATTGCGTTCATTGACCTTAAAACATCATCAGAGAGCACAGACGACTCGTTTGTGCCTTCGTCCTGACCAAATTCGGAGTCATCATTGAGAGGAGTGGATACAGATTCTTGATATGGGACAGATCTAGGTCTTGCATCCTTTGATGCACCAATCGCATCAAGAAGCTGTAAAACATTCTATTAGTTTATTCCAGGTAATAAACATAATACATAAATAAAAATCAACAAACCTTCAGTGCGGAGAGGTGGATTGTATGAGGGATACATCGCATTCGTGCCTCATCTGCCAGGAATGAAATTCCTTCATTCTGCATTCGAAGCTCAAGGCTACTCAGCAGTGTATCGTTGTTTGTTGCATTGTCGCAGGTTATAGCAAGGAGCTTGGAAAAAGTTAAATTAAATACTATAACAAATATATTAATTGACTTACCTTCGCCTTTAATCCGTAACGCTCTAGTGTTCCCCAAACAATTTCTGCGAGATTTACACCTGAATGCGACCCAAGAATTTCTTGAAAGTCAATAAGCCTCTCCTCTAAATGATACAATAGTTAAATATTCAATCTTTGTAGATGAATGAATGTAACTTACGAAGCTTCTCATTCTTACCGATGTAATGCATAACAATAGCAAGAAATGCGTATCCATTACTTGATGTCCATGCATCTAATGAAAGTGCGACCTTGAGATCAATACTTTATGAAAACCGTTAGATATAAATATCAAATAGTATCTATTGAACGTACATTGATAATCGACTTCGTCTCATTAACCGCCTCTAACTCAAGTTGTCTAACAATCCGCTTAACTGTAGTGGCAGATGGAACTTTAAGCAATGGATTTCGTCCAGCGAACTTTATTACTGTATGAAATTTCCATGTTTCGACAGCTGAAAATGGTTGATCATCTTCAACGATCCACTCTGCTAGATGTCTTTCAAAAGCAGCTTGATCCCAACCTCCCTAGATAAAGGTCAAATATTTGTCATTAGACGTTCGAACAGAAAAAGATAGAGGAGCTTTACTCACGAGTTTTTTGAATTCTTGATGAGCGAAGGCGCTAATGATATTCTCTGACTTTTGTTCAGAAAATAGTTGTTGAAGGCGATCAGTCGAGAGCACTTTTAATTTGTTTGTGATTGCGATTTCGTCATCCGTTGGTGGTGTATTTCGATCGCGGAGGATTTGAAATAACTGATACATGATCGGTGCGTTCTTTTGTAAATGATTCTCGAGACCTAAATGCATCAGTTCTACACTTAAGCAAGAAGATAGCGACTCACCAGTTGTTGATCCTCTCATTAATTTTGTCACAGTTTGCGTAGACCCTGAGTGATAACATTGAAAGTACTTGTTGCCTTCAATGTGTTCTTTACATTTAGGATTAGAGTCGACAGCCTTGTAAAACAGATGAATCAGGTTTCTTGGCTTCTTAAACGTCAAGATATTAGTTTAGTTACAATCAAGCAGATATATATATATATATATGCGCACCTTCTTTCTTGTGACCTTAGTTACTGGAGGAGTAACCTCGATAACTTTGTCATCCGTGTCATCAATTGTCATAATATTGTTTGTTTGTTTTATTGAAGAGCTGGAAGTCTTTGACGAGTTCTTCAGGGGTTGAGAGACTGTCTGCAGTGCAACTGAGTCGGTTCGAATAATCTCGACAGGTTGCTTCGAGATCGTAATCTTTGGTGAAGGCTTTCTTTGCTTTTGAATGTGACATGTATTCCCCTGTACGTTTCAACAACTAAATTAGTAATTCATAATGCGCAAACTATATATCAGAGCGAATACCTTCTTTCCTATCTTACTTTGTCTTGAGGCAACCGTCATACGAGGCAGTTCAACACTAATCTATGAAAACAAAAGACACTTAAATAGAATAAAAAAATATGCTATTCAAAATGCGCACCTTTGAAGTATCATCACCAGTCTTGCTCAGGCTACATGAAGTTGAATTCGGTTCAAATTCTGTATCTGCATCGCTATTCTCTGTCAACTGAGTATTTTCGGCACTATCCTCAAGATCAGATAGGACATCAAAGCGGTTTGCAGCAGGTTGTATCTTGCATGAACCACTAGACCAAGTAGTTTCAGAGATGTCACGAAGTTTATAAGAGAGAAATCGAGGTCGCTTGTCAGAGATGATAAGGCTTTCGTCAACTTCATTGCGGTTTCGTCGCTTTGAGTTTGAGACAAGTTGAAACTCGTTGTCGCTCATGGTTCAGACCAAGTACAGGGAGTTGTCGAACATCGTCAATTCCGTCCCATATTTATATACCTACATTAATACCATATAATCTACCTGATGGACTTCACTTCTCGACACTTCAGTGTTGTATCAGCAGTCGGGGATGATCTTGCAACTCACCGAGACTCATGTTCAGCAGCGCACTTAGATTCCAATTATCAGAGATGATCTTGCGATTCACCATTGCCTTACCCGGTGAAGAGAACTACGTGCAGCTGAGCTCGGTATCAAGCCCGGTATCCCATTCTACGCTTACCCCATGCTACGGTACAGTCCCATCTACATCTTCCAGTATCCACCAGCACACCCAGAGAAACTGTCAGTCCCATTTCTCGAAGTACCGAACGCCGAGAGTACCGGTACCGAGCGCCAAGAAACCCGGTACCGAGAATACCGAGAGTACCGAGTGCCGAGAAACCCGGTACCGAGACAAATTGACAATTCGACATGCTCTCATGACAGAGATCGGACGTCTCCCTCTCTGGTATTCATTCCTGATAGTTGGACTATGCATGCCGGTTCTTTGGGAAAGCTCAGGGTCAGTATCCGTTAAGGTTTTCAGGTCCGGTACCACCAGGAATGCGTCGGTATCAATTGGCAGGGGCTCAAATCTCTTGTCCTGAGGACTTTTCATCCAGGGGTACTATATGCTATGTTTTCATTGGTATCTTGTCCTCCCTAACCCTTTCTTGTTGTCCCCCTGATGGCACTACTGTATTCATTCTTCTTATGATATTTTTCTTTGTTTTAATCTTCCTTTTTACTTTCTCCTTTTGGACTTATGAGCTAACTACGGTACAGTAGTATAAATATCTCCTCCTGTACGTAGTAGCTCTCCAGGTAATCTTAGGAGCTAGCCTCTAGCGTGAGGGCTCGGGTTTCCTCACCCCCTTCTCAGTTCCGTCTCAGTCTCGTCTCGATTTCCGTCCCAGTCCCATCCCAGTTCCGTCTCAAGTGAAACTTTGGAGTTAGCCTCCCGTGTGAGGGCTCAGGTTTCCTTCCCGGTCCAGTCAACACCTTCATCCACCAGTCTCTCCCATTCAGTTTCTTGCTATACCACCCCGTGCCAGTTGTTTTCTTGCAGTACCGACGTGTACCGACGTTTTTCCCACGGTACCGACCTTTTGTTATCCTTCGTATTCTGCACATCCACCTTTCGTTTCTGTACTGAGCTTTTGTTTTACAACGTTTCTGCACATACCAATCCCATTCGTTCAAGTACCGACCTGTACCGACGTTTTTCCCACGGTACCGACCCTCTCGATTCCGGACAAGAACACATTCCCCCCCACGTCTAGCTGGTCCAGCACTTCTTTCTATTATTCCTTTGACTCCCTTTACATCCCCCTTCTACAGACAACAAGTACCGTGAGCGTACTGGATAAGTACTGCCTCATTTGGCCCTCCCCCACTTAAAACCATACACCCCTCGTCTCGGTATTTCGGTACCGGACGCGATCTCGCACATTTATCTGGAGCCCACCGCGAGGGAGGGTTTTCAAGGTGTCTTGTTGTCTAATTGATTATTCTGACTACTCCCCTTTCATTCCCTTTCAATACCGACAGTTTGTTTTGTCCAGTTCATCTCTGTAAAAGTCTCGGCAGACCGGTACCTCGGTACCGGACGGTAGCATTTGTTCTTATTGCCGCTTTACAATCCCCCAGCCATTAGTTGTTTTCCCTTTTCAGTTTGTATTTCACTCCGTTATCAATTTAGAAGTATAACCCCACTCGAGCAAGATGGTAGGACGTCCTCCCAGACGCGGAACCGAAGACACTCCTTCGTTCGATGGTACCGAACCACGAGAACTGCCCCGGTACCTTGAAGACATAGAGTACCTAGCTGCCGAATACAACCTAGACCCAGCCCAGACGATTTGGTATGCTGGATACTATGCATCTCGCACTGTAGCCGAGCTTTGGAAGACCTCACCAGATGCGTCAGATACCGCTACCGATTGGTCGAAGGCAAAAGCAGCTATCAAGTCGTTTTACCCAATTTTGTCTGAAGGAGCCCGGTATACTCGAGAAGATGTTGCTCAGCTTGTAGAGTTCTGGAGATGCGAAGGGATCAAGACACGACTCGTTCTGGCCCAGTACCGGAACGAATTTTTCGTGCATTGGAGCTATCTGAAGAGTCTCGGTACCCTCTCGGTAGAGGAAGCAGCCCGGTACTACTTCTCAGTATTCACCGGTAGCCTTCGGGATCGCATCCGTTTACGTCTCGAGACAAAAGAAGCCGATCCCCAGCCTGGAACGACATATACAGTGGAGCAGATCCATAAGCATGCTGATTATGTTCTCGGTACCGACTTTTTCGATGAATCACCTCATACCGGATTACGTAATGCTGAGTCGCAGCCAGTCGAGGAGGAGCCGGAGCTTGGTACACTCTGGAAGACGTTGCAGGTCCTTCAGTTACAGGTAGAGGAACTGGAGCAGGAGCAGCAGTTGTTACCGGAACCATTGGGGTTGCCTTCGGTAAACGTAGTTGTGGCCCATTCACCTCCGGTATCAGTCCCGGTACCGATCCAGCGATGCCGAGAGTCCCCAGTTGCTAGGCAGAGAATTGCAGAGGAGGTAGGAGATGATCAGGAGGTCGTTAGGTTGGAGATTCTGCTTGAGGAGGCTCAAAGGAAGGCAGAGGAAGCACGCAGGAGGAAGTACCGGAGTGTAGAGAGACTGTCAGTACCGGAGTACTGGAGCGCCGAGAGATCGCAAGTACCAGAGTACCGGAGCGCCGAGAGATCATCAGTACCACAGTACTACTACATGGAGGACACGTCTCCCAGCAGAGTCTTAGCAATGTCAGACCCACTCCCGAAACCCAAAGAAGATGCATACGAGCCCTCGGTAGCTGACTGGAAGTCTCCCGTACCGACCCCGGTAGATCAGCCTCTTGAATCTGGGCTTACGGTATCTCAATGCGAGTTATTGGCATTGTCGCAGGAGCTTAGAAGGCAGATGAGCGAGTTAGTTTCAGTTGAGTGTGGAGGTCCTGGGAGCGTATATGCAGTTGGTACTGAGGCAGCAGGAGAGCCATCAGAGAAGGAAGAAATTCCCCCGGTACTCAGCTCCAGGTCGTTAGTTGAGGAAGGATCAGCGGATTTGGTTGCAGGAGGAGACGTGTTAGGTCAGGAAGTGGTGCAGTGTCTAGGAGGCATAGATCTGGTGGACGAGCATCGAGTATCGATCGGAATTGAGGTGCACAGCCACGTACCGGACCCTGGTATCAGTCAGGATATGGATCCAGCTGATGACTCATTAGTGTCATTGGTGGCTCCGGTACCAGTTATTCCAGTGCCAGATGAAATTGTCAAGTCCCCGGTACCAATCGTTCCAGTGCAGGATACAATCGTCGAGGCCCCGGTACATGCTCCAGATTCTTCGGTACCCATTCTCCCAGTCGTTGGCATAGCTAGGAAGGCCCCCACATCGATCTTTTGTCTAGTTGGTGCCCATCCTCAGGTTTTGGATCCAGTATATGAATTTCGAAAGGCGTTTATTGGTTGCTCCCCCATGCGAGTCTCGTCACCCGGGATTCCCCAGCCTCTCGGTACCGAGCACAGCCACATCAAGTCGGTAGACGCCAGCCATTTGGACTATGGTACCAGGCAGAATTCAGCCCAGGAGTCTCAGGTCAGCCATACGACAACTACTGGAACTAGTAGAGCTTCTATCGGTATTGGAGGAGTTGCACGTTTTGGCTTATTCGATCGATTTCCGGTACCGGTACCGGTACTTTTCTCTCGGCATCGGTACCAACCCCCTGGTATTGGCTCGGTAGTTCGTTCAGTGGTGGCAGCAGCTCTTGGAACTCGTTCTACAACCCATCGAAGCATTTCCGGTACTTCAGTAAGGGCTCTCGAGTTGGGAAACGTGGTGACCGTAAAGTCTACAAGCACCAAGGAGTCCTCGGTATTTGGTACACGTGACGGACTATGGTTCAAGGACGACTATGGCTTGCTCATTTTAGGACAACTCAGCCAGACGTTCCCTGCCAACCCGGGCAAGCAACTAGCGACGGCTCGCAGCAGCTACCGGTACCAGAGTACTGCGCAAGACTCTCTCCTGATCTCAGTACCGCCTCGGTACCGCTTACATAAGCTCGGTACCGGACGGGGCTATTGTATCAATGGTGGAACATACCTCGGTATGGCTGTGGACTGGTTGCTACCCCTTTCCCAGCTATTCTTTCTTCTATTCCACCCTCTCCTTTCTGATTATGGATAATTTTGAACTTCTACTTCTGAAATCCGTTAGCACGGTCAGTATTTGATTGTTTTACCTTCCGTACCTATACCCCCATCCCATTCTCAAATTATCTTATACATTCTTCCACTGTCTCACTTATTCACGTTCTTCTGTCCTTTGTTCGAATTTCGGTATCGATTCCTATTTGATGACACTGCAGTTGCATTCCACTACCACTCCCGGTACCGAAGCTTACTAATCACTGGTACCGGAGATGCCGAGTCGACTCGATGATGGATTGGATTGGAGGAAGGACTCTTTGGCTTACCTCTCCTTGTGCCGCCTCACGTTACCGATGCACCTTGGCTATGGAGGATGACTGAGGACAGTCACTATTTAAAGTGCCCGGGAGATGAAGAGAACTACGTGCAGCTGAGCTCGGTATCAAGCCCGGTATCCCATTCTACGCTTACCCCATGCTACGGTACAGTCCCATCTACATCTTCCAGTATCCACCAGCACACCCAGAGAAACTGTCAGTCCCATTTCTCGAAGTACCGAACGCCGAGAGTACCGGTACCGAGCGCCAAGAAACCCGGTACCGAGAATACCGAGAGTACCGAGTGCCGAGAAACCCGGTACCGAGACAAATTGACAATTCGACATGCTCTCATGACAGAGATCGGACGTCTCCCTCTCTGGTATTCATTCCTGATAGTTGGACTATGCATGCCGGTTCTTTGGGAAAGCTCAGGGTCAGTATCCGTTAAGGTTTTCAGGTCCGGTACCACCAGGAATGCGTCGGTATCAATTGGCAGGGGCTCAAATCTCTTGTCCTGAGGACTTTTCATCCAGGGGTACTATATGCTATGTTTTCATTGGTATCTTGTCCTCCCTAACCCTTTCTTGTTGTCCCCCTGATGGCACTACTGTATTCATTCTTCTTATGATATTTTTCTTTGTTTTGATCTTCCTTTTTACTTTCTCCTTTTGGACTTATGAGCTAACTACGGTACAGTAGTATAAATATCTCCTCCTGTACGTAGTAGCTCTCCAGGTAATCTTAGGAGCTAGCCTCTAGCGTGAGGGCTCGGGTTTCCTCACCCCCTTCTCAGTTCCGTCTCAGTCTCGTCTCGATTTCCGTCCCAGTCCCATCCCAGTTCCGTCTCAAGTGAAACTTTGGAGTTAGCCTCCCGTGTGAGGGCTCAGGTTTCCTTCCCGGTCCAGTCAACACCTTCATCCACCAGTCTCTCCCATTCAGTTTCTTGCTATACCACCCCGTGCCAGTTGTTTTCTTGCAGTACCGACGTGTACCGACGTTTTTCCCACGGTACCGACCTTTTGTTATCCTTCGTATTCTGCACATCCACCTTTCGTTTCTGTACTGAGCTTTTGTTTTACAACGTTTCTGCACATACCAATCCCATTCGTTCAAGTACCGACCTGTACCGACGTTTTTCCCACGGTACCGACCCTCTCGATTCCGGACAAGAACACATTCCCCCCTACGTCTAGCTGGTCCAGCACTTCTTTCTATTATTCCTTTGACTCCCTTTACATCCCCCTTCTACAGACAACAAGTACCGTGAGCGTACTGGATAAGTACTGCCTCATTTGGCCCTCCCCCACTTAAAACCATACACCCCTCGTCTCGGTATTTCGGTACCGGACGCGATCTCGCACATTTACCGGTGACAAATCTTTATTCGCAACCGAGAAAGGTGTTCAAACCACTTCGATTTCCACCGCCAAACGAGATCAGGGCACGGTGGTCTGCTTGTGAAAGTGTCAGACTTATACTTGGCAGCGAAATTGGGGGCGGACTGGAAGGAAAGGAAAAATCATCTTGAGTTTGCAATGGATCTACGCATGTGTTCAAGCAAATGAGCTTCAAACTTGCGACTCACCATTACCTTGCCTGACAACAAATCTTACTTAGCGACCGAGAAAAGGCGCATCTTCAAAACACTTCGATTTCCACCATCAAATGAGATCAGGACACAATGGTCTGCTTGTGAGAGTGTCAGAATTATATTCGGCAGCGAAATCGGGGACAGTCTTGCAAATCTCCAAGACTCATGCTCTACGAGCTATGAGCATCTACTTTAGAATGTGTGATGTGAGAACACACCTCTCAGCCCAAGTTGCCACAATATATCAATACCCCTTACTACCAAACACCGGGTCTGCAACGTGCAATCAGGATGACCAGAGAGATGATGATGTGAACGCGGCATGATGGATACCTGATCTTCAATACAGAACAATATCAGTAAAACGACATCCATTCTATTCTATTACTCACCTTTTGAGACCATTCACAGTGACCCTAGCCTTGCGGACACATCAACAAAGAGGTGGGGGCAGGTGAGTGGCAGGTGGCGTTGAGGGGGGGGGCATGTGGGGGCATGTGGGAGGGAATGAGAGCTGCGGCGGCACAGCTGATCATCCTCACATGACCGTATGTCGTATTTACCGTATACGGTCGTTTATGCCTAAATTTGGATTTCTTGATACGAAATGCGGACCGTGCGGTACAGATGCGTAAAGTCGATTGCCTTCCTCCATACGATTACAGAGTGTATCCGTTTACGAACGGCCCGTATTCGTACAATACGGTACGCTGCCGATCCCTAGTTGGTACAAGTTTATGAAGATGTATTCAATCGTTTGAGCCATTTTTTTTGTTTTTGACTTGCTTTTGCTTTTGCTGCCCTTGCTAGGGTTGCCGAAGTCCGGTCCTGGACCATGTGGACCGCAGTCCGGACACGGACCGAACCAATAGTCCAGTCCAGTTCAGGTCCGGTTCAGCTGAGGTCGAGGTTGGTTCGGTCCTTGGTCCGGCTCCCTTCTGTTTTTCCGGACCGGGGTGGACCAGTCCGGACCTGGACTTGACCGGTTTGGCAGGTACGCAATAAGGTCGTTCACCATTTACCATTGGAGGCTAGCAAATCGGAGGAAATTAAAGAAGAAGATTATCAGTCTGGAGTTTGAGGTGGGGGACATCGTTGGTACGTCCTTATATTTCACCGTGATAACGATTTACCATTCATCTTTGGACGTCTTACTAGGCAAACACTTTTATATCCCTTCGGTAATTCAAATGCGCCACCGAACGATACCGTATCCGTGTATCTGTACTTTGCCGATCTAAAGAGAGCACCAGAGGGATGGCATGCATACGCTCAGCTCGCTCTTGTCATCTCGAATCCCACCATCTACACCGTTTCTCGTACGTCTTGCACTTCCCCTCATCCGAATAGTCATAGCTTTTCGCATGTTGGGGCACGACCAATATCAGAATTATCCCTAGATGCGCACCTTCGTTTCATTGCTGATGAGTGCGACTGGGGTTTTACATATTTCAGCAAGTTGAGGAAGCTGTTTACTATTCAATAGGGTTACAGCTATCCCACGATCGAAGATGAGACGGTAGATGTTAGTGTTTTCGTGCGTGTCCTCGAGGACCCAACAGAAGTGTTATGGCACAACTTTGTAAAGTTCATTTTCCCATTCATGCGTTGTGGCTTTGCACGGTTCTGATGCCTTTGTGTAGCTATGACTCAAAAAATGAGACTGGATATGTTGGCTTAAAGAATCAGGGTGCGACATGTTACATGAACTCATTGTTACAGTCGGACCTATAACTAACCTTCCACACCTCTTTCATGTCAGGAGCAAATGTTTGTCCACCGAATCTACCTGCAATAACGACTTCGATCGACACCCAGATAACTTTGTTTGTAAGTGACGAAAGTTGGGCAACCATGCTGTTCACGGTTTCCTAACATTTCACCCTGCACATCAACGTCGACAACCTTGGACAAGTTCCATGTGCGACAGCCTTTGTGACTCACGAATTTGAACACACTTGGTTAGTGACGTTGCTAAATCTTCGACAGTGTGCATGGTAAACCAAATATTCACAGAATATTGGAATTAACAATAATACATCTGGTCCAGATCCGGACCAGGGTCGGACCTGGACCGAACCAAATGTCCAGTCCAAGTGTGGTCCGCCAGCCGTCCAGTCCTGGTCCATACAAAGAGCTGGAAAGTAGACCGGTCCGGTTCGAGGTCCAGGCAAAAGTGACTGGACCGGACAAGGACCGGACTTCAGATGCATCGATCTTCTTGTCCATGCAATTATACCTGCATTCGCAATGTAGTGCCTAGCCCTTGCTGCCCTTGTCTTTCTTCTTCTTCTTGGTTGAACTCAATTCAGGGCTATCATCTTGCGCCATTGCTACACCCAGTGCCCACACTGTCCAAATCGACTTCTAAGTGACGCTATCGTGCTTATCAAGTGCTCATTGGAGACCTTTGTTCTACTCGTTTGCCAAATCACTCAATCCCATGCAATGTTCCATCTGAGAAGGGATTGCGAGTTCTTGGTCTCAACATTCTGGACGTTGTGCAGTAGCGAATTTGACAAGTTTGCTCTGCTGTGACTCTACCTCGTGCAAAGTACCAAGCGAGGGACAACCCATTTTTGGTGGCGTTCAGCGAGCAAACTGTGTGGCGCCATGGGATGCAAAGCATCAAGGACCAGCTGCAGGAGCAAGGCACCTTCTACCTCCTTCGACTGGTGAGAAGGAATCGACTCTGGACTCAACCTCTGCCTGTTATCATCTGACTATCAGATTGTGCTTCTTTAGTGCTCTCACGCTGACTGCTACACCTTGCTATATCATTGAGAAGGTGAGTGGCATCTTTCAGACACTCATCCTAGGTAGCTCGCCAGGTTACTAAGGTGATCCGTATCTGTCTCTTGTCTATTCCAGGCCTTCCGGATTTCGCAATCAACAGGTGAGAACCAGCATGTTGCAAACTAGATTCATATGTAAGCTTATGGTTTGCAAAGCTGAGGCGACCAGAAGAAACAGCAACTTAACAGCGCACCTGATACTGCCGGTCATTCTGTGATTCTGCGGGGCGGAACTACTATGAGCTCAGGGAAAGAACAGCAGTCAACGGAAGGAGGAAGGAATGTGCACTTTTCCCAGAAGGTATCTCAGCGGCGAGAGAAAGACGATGACGCACATCAAAAGGGACACGCAGATCAGTTTCAACATAAACCAGCTGTAAGTGATGAGGAAATTGACGAGGAAACCCTGAAAGCTGGCAAGCAGAGCAGAAAAGAGTATCGTGGTGTGAAAAAACATATCTGGGATCTGAAATTTGAAATCTGTGAGTTGTGATAACATTCGACGAGAATCACAAGAAAGACTAAACTCAACCGAGTATTCGATATGTTATATGAGCGCGTAATCGTATCCAATGACAAACTTCGAACATACTACAAGCCCAAGCACTGTAGGTGGGAGACTCCTCTACCTCCATTGGCATATACTTACACAATATACTGTATAGATTGTCCCATCTCCCCGGGTTGCACGAGACTGTCAGATATTTTGCCTAAGTTTGACATATTACCTAAAAATGAGGGTGACCAGAACGAAATTAGACAGATGCTCCGTAACCATCAGAAGCAACATCTTGAGGAACGCAAGGTGAGTTTATTGTAACTAAACGACTTAATAGATTGTCTGATAACTTTACCTGGTTTCCCAGAGGCATCAGGAATGGAATCGCGTGAAAGAGGCGGCAGAGAAGATAGATCAAGGATCTGAAAGAGTAGAAAGGCCGCAACCGATTTCAAAACCCACTTATCACCTGGATAGTATGAATTGGGCGAGCAGGTAGAGGGTTTCCATAGTTACAGGAGCACATAATTCAACCGTGCAGTCCGGCTCAATATTCAATCTTTGTCTATCATACATACAAACCCGTTCTATCACCAGATTCTGGAGTTCATCCACTGCGCACCGCATGCTAGGGCCAGCTGTTATGAGAAATTCTGCGTGATAGATATGAAATGAGAGAGTGATACAACACATATTATTAATTTCAGCACTAGTGTGTAGCCCACCGGATTCGCTATATGTTATGGACGCGGCTCCGAACCCACCCACTGCGGACATCATCATGTATACCGCAGTACCGCTACCTTTGGGACATATCCAGGGTCAGCCGGGAGAAGCGACAGTACATAACACATATGTACTAGATAAAATGACATGGATGGCATATGCAGTGATTCGCACGCATTGGTTAACCACTCCGATTACATGAAGATGGTAATTTCCAGTACTTTCCATTCCATGAGCCGGTAAACCATGAGTCAATACAATGTGTACCTATCTATCAACAATCGCCTCCGGACATCTCCGAGTAGAGTAAAATACCGACTACAGGCTCAATCGTATGATAATCATGATCAGGTGTGTGCTCCCAGACTTGTCCCACCAGTGAACAGGAATAGATTCTCGAGCCACGTTTCCGCTCGGCGTTTCCGACAAAGTAATTACTTTAATCGCCCGGATAGACAGAGAAAACGGAGTTCGCAACAGAGACATATGAATGTACTCCTTAGCTGTGTTGGTCCAGCATGACGTAATCAAAATCAGCTCGGCAAGTCCCTCTTGTGATAAGCCTGGTGCAACTAACAACGATACCAATGTTACTCATCCCCAAGTCACATAGACAACTCTGCTTACCTGCGTTGACATCCTGAAAGAACGAGATACGAGTTGATCTCGTTTCACTATTGCGTTCGGAGATGCTTGATGCGGCGTCGCTACTCGACTCGCATGTTGGTACGAGTTTATGGAGTTTGGAAGATGTTTTCAATCGTTTGAGCCATTTTTTTTTGTTTTCGACTTGCTTTTACTCTCGCTTTTGCTGTCCTTGCTGTTCTTCTTCTTGGTTGAACTCAATTCAGGGCTGTCATCTCGCGCCATTGCTACACCCGGTGCCCACTCTGTCCAAATCGACTTCTAAGTGACGCTATCGTGCTTATCAGATGCCCATTGGAGACCTTTGTTCATTTCCTTTGCCAATTCGCCCAACCCGGTGCAATGTACCCTTTGAAAGGGATTGCGAGTTCCTGGTCTTAACATTATGGACGTCGTGCAGCAGCGAATTCGACAAGCTTGCTCTGCTGTGACTCTACCTTGTGCAAAGTGCCAAGCAAGGGATAACCCATTTTTGGTGACATTCAGCGAGCAAACTGTGTGGCGCCATGGGATGTAAAGCATCAAGGACCAGCTGCAAGAGCAAGGCACCTCCTACCCCCTTTGATTGGCGAGAAAAAATCGACTCTGGACTTAAGCTCTGCTCACTAGTACTATCGTCAGCGGCGTGGTAACCATTAGATCGTGCTTCTTTAGTTCTCTCACATTATCGAGAAGGTGAGCAGCATCTTTCAGACACTCATCCTGGGTAGCTCTCCGGGTTACTAAGGTGATCCGTATCTGTCTCTTGTCTATTCCAGGCCTACCGGATTTCGCAATCGACAGGTGAGAACCAGCATGTCGCAAACTGAATTCATACCCCTTATCTTTTGACAGAAGATTGCCTTATACTGAAGAGAGCAAATCTGTGGTGCAGAGGGAAAGCATATACACAAGTAACAGGATAATCGAAACTACAAGAACTAACCTCAATGTCTCGGAATGGAGGTGCTACTAACACTCATGACGCTCGAAGCCATGAGCTACCAACCTCCGCACCCAACGAGACATCCAAATCTGGGTCCTACGACAATACCAACAACAGCCAGAGAAACTCAGCTGGAAAAAGTCAGAACTCTAAAAGGACCAGGACGATACAATTCCCAGAAGATACTGTGAAAATAATACCATGGAAACCAGAAGGTGGTTTTGAATTATGTAAGTCAAGAAAGTGTTCCATGTACGATCATTGTCAAAGACTAGATTTGCGACGCCTTAAACAAGTAGGGCTCAGTGAATACTATGAAAAGATGTATGAGAGAGGAAGGGTCTTTTATCAGCCCAAACCTGGTAAGCAAAAGAAGTTTGGCACTTTAGCTATGCACCATCATATGACAATTTGCTCAGACTTAAAGTGCTCCAACAACTCCAAATGCAAGCGAGTGTCAAATGCTCTGCCCGAAATTGACGATCTCCCTCAGACAGAATCAGATGAAGTTAAACTACAGAAAGAGCTCAAAGGCATAATATTTGGACATAAAAGCAGTTTTCACGAGAAGGTGAACAGAAGAGCAACCACTTGAAGAATGAAGTTAATAATCTACTTGACGCGGTCATCAAAAACATGGAAAGAAGTTGATAATCTACTTGATGCGGTCATCACAAACATGGACAACAGGACAACTCGGAAGGAAGAAGAAGAACAAAAGAAGAAATTGAGTGAGAGGTCTTATCCTGGCAACAAGTTCTGGTTTTCTGGCATGTAGAACTAGTCAACACACTACCGATAGGACTGTACCATCTGTCTTTACAATTCGGATCAGTATAACATCTCTCGCTTTATTATTCAGCTCTAGCAGTTCATACAAAGCACCTGATTCCTCTTCGAGTGACTAATCATGGGCCGATGAGTTGTCGCTCTGATATATAGGTAGGAACTGATCAAGTCGCAGACCGGGATGACCAGCAGCAATCACCGACACTTGCAACTTCTTTTCATAGAGTGGAGCGGCACACAGATACAAGCCTTCCGAGTCACAGCTCGAAATATCATTTATTCACAAAACTGTCCGAACGATAAATTATAGGGTTCCGCAGCGTACGTATACAGAGTACGTGCATAAAGATAAGACACATTACGGGGTTACGTTCTGTGCTTTACGACTCAGTATTTTTATTTTGGGATGAGCTACGGAATGCGCCGTATATACGGCAGCACACAATATAATAACATGAAATAAGAGGGATATTTTATGTAAGAAGTGCGTGATCTATCTTTCGAACGCAGCCATTCAAGTTGTTTCACCAGCATAAGGGTTGTGATGGTCTCTGACCCTAGACGGGCACGACGGAGTGCAATAGTATGTGTGATGTGAGTACGCACCTCCCAGCCACATACATCAACGCTCCTAGGCTTTATTACCAAAAACCAGGTCTGCAACGTGCAATCAGGATGGCCGCAGAGAGATAATGATGTGAACGCGGCGTGATGGATACCTGATCTTCAATGTGGAGTAATATCAGTTAAACAACGTCCATTCTGTTCAATAAACAAGCTGCCACTTACCTGTAGGCTGTTGAGAGCATTCACAGTGACCCTAGCCTTGCGGACACGCCAACGAGAAGATAGGCGTGTAGGGCGGCATGTGGGGGATGTGGAGGAGCTGCGGCATGGACACAGCTGATCACGCATTATCACATGACCGTATGCCGATTTCTTGATGCAGAACGCGGACCGTGCAGTACTATTCCTCCATAACATACGATCACAGAGCATTCTGTATACGTACAGTCCACTTCCGTACTTCACGCCACGCTGCGGAACCC
The DNA here is from genome assembly GCA_032164295.1 of Inonotus obliquus. Classification (NCBI taxonomy): domain Eukaryota; kingdom Fungi; phylum Basidiomycota; class Agaricomycetes; order Hymenochaetales; family Hymenochaetaceae; genus Inonotus; species Inonotus obliquus. The sequence goes on along the minus strand of JAJHTX010000006.1, from coordinate 2,768,308 downwards.
TAACAAGAATACTAGACCGCCCCGTCGAGAGAAGTGTTCGCAGGACAAGAGCTCAAAGAACGTCATCAGTGCGGAAAAAAGGTCTAGTAGAATCGGTGAAGAGCCAAGAAAGACATAGCTGCAAAGAGAAAGGAAATGGCTATATTCACTAGTTTTGTCCGGCTCTTCGTCCCTGGCTGAATTTTCCTTCGTGTCCAAGGTGTACAATTATGGTGCACGTGTGCATACGAACATCCTGTATCCAAGTGAGCTGCATTCAATCGAAACGCTGGTAATACAGCAGTGAACTCTTGGCGTGTCGATCTCCTTTGGACTTCTTCCTTACTGCAGCAACATTGCTAGTAAAAACTCCTGTTACGCAAAGCTGTGGCGGTCGTTACATAAATACAGGCGTGTGGTACCAATAGTTGCAATCACAGGAACAGAACAGCTCCCTGTGATGTCAGAAGGAACAGGTGCTCCAAAATCCAAAGAATCCAAGGAAGTGGAGTTTGACCCAACAGTAACACAGACAACTCGTCAAGGACGCAAGAAAACTAGCATACCTAAGAATGAGGAAGAGTTCCCATTGAAGGATGACACGGTAGATGGAAAAACATATCGCACCCAACAGGCGAAGAATCGCAGAGAGAGAAAGAAAGAAGTAATGAAGAATCTTCAGGAATGGGATTTCACAACCTGTAAGTGTGAACATGTTCAAGTTCATAGTAAATTGCGTACGTTGTGGATAGTAGCTGACTCAGATTTGTTATAAATTTCGCCTTGAGGGTTCAACGAACTCTACGAAAAGGGGTCCAAGATCGATGGCAATTCTCTTTTATATGGATATCACTCGAAACCCAGTGAGTAAGAGACTTCCACACTCGAGTCGCTGATGTGCTTCAACATGTTGTCTAGGATGTATCTTCTTCCCTGAATCTTGCACGGATCATCTCCCGCAGCTACCTTTCCATGTCATGCTTCCTAAAACTGAGAGTGAGAAAAACCAGGTACGTGAAAGTGTAAACACAATACTGTTCAAACATTATACGGAAGAGCATGACCAATATAGAATGGCAAAAGTAAACGTGAGTCAATCAGTCTATGCCTAGAAAAAGCTACCTCATCAGCGCATAATCCCAGAAACGTCAAGTTAAGAAGGAGGAGGAGGAGGAGGAGAGAGCTCAACTGAGACAAATGGCAGCCCATTGGATACAAGGGGAAGGGGGAGAAAGAGTATCAACATCATGGTATCGTGGTGGTTCTAGTGGGTTTTTCAGGTAATAGAAGTAGTTCTTGATGAGCATGTTCTGTCATATCTCGGTGAATGCAAACCCTTTGTTTCGTCCTTTCTGTTGAAAACGTGCGTGCTCCGTCAATGTGAAGGGCACAGAGAGTTTCCATGGTGAACGACCACGAACTTTCGAAAATTCATGCTGTGGTTATTGGATTCCTAGCAGAATACAGGGCACTAAATTTATAATGTAAGACGAGCCTCCGAATCGTCGGAGTATGACCTCAGTACCAAGTACAGAGCGCGAGACCTAAGAGCATACTAAACTGCCGCCATATCGCAAGGCTAGAAGGGAAAGTGCAAAGTTCCAAAAAGGAATCATATAAGTACGTACATGCCAAAGCACGCCACAATCGGAGTGACTTTCAGCAATGTCGCAAGTACGGGAAAGGAGCCCAGCAGCATCGGTCAAGTCGGACAAGCCAAAAAAGGTGTCATGGTTGGGTAGGTTGATACCATCATTGAGAAACCTCACAAGACTTAGAAGGAAAACCGCAAGCGGCGATCAGAAAGTACGAGAAGAAGAGAAGAACAATCGACACAAAGCGCCACAAAGTAGTCGTGCTGGTGAAGAGTCACAAGCAAACCGGAGGAGCGAGAGCAGAGAGCGGACGTTGCCAAAGGGAGTGGAAGATTGTAAGCCACCTGTAATTTATGCTGCAGCGCAGGAAGAATGCTAATTTTCGTGAAAATGCAAGATATAAGAAACTGGTTCAGTGATGAGAAACGTGAGTAGGCGCGCCTTCGTGTACAGCTTTCTATACTGAAGCGATGACTCTCCAGATCAATACTGTCTCTTCAAGAGGGGATGTACTACGTTTGATGAGATGAAAACAGAAGAAACCGTCGGAAACTCGGAGAGTGGGAGGAATAGGGACGAAGTACGGTTTAACCGACTGGAAGCATTAAAGAAGCATCATGCCCAAGCTCATCCGGGCCCAAGGCATAACTCATTGATCCAGGCCATTGAAGATGTGATGCACGTATTAGAACAGAAAGATCAAGGGCCACCTCTTCCACCGTTTACTACGGAACGAGTTGGTTTTGGGGGAGTGTGATGTACTGTATCAGATGTGAGAATAAATGACATAACATTTTCCCACATTCTTTCGCGCAATGAGCATTGCACTCCGTGACTGGAAGGTAAGGTACATCTGGTGGCCAACCAACTTTTGATGTGATGTACAAGTCAGCGTACAGTTTCGCCTTATGATCGGTGGTTCAGTGTTATATTTGCTTTCTCAAGGCGTAACGGAAAGCCCGCCATTGGCTGTTCTATTTCTGATCTCGGAGTATTTTAACGTGGTAAACGATACCGCCGATATGGCATGAAATTTTCTACCGCACCCTTGGAAGACATAGTTTTGGTACCTTGCTCGAGGATTCGAGGATCAAGAACCGAACTCCATCAATGGTTCCTTCCGGTAAGTTTCCCTTCTCGATTTCTGCTTCTCTCTCAACTCGGAATTCTCATATACCAATTGCACAACCACAACCACCGACCTGTTAGCGGCGCTGGGGGTCCATCAGAAACATCCATTCTCAAGTGCCTGGGACCCTAGAAAAAGTACGTACATCCTCATAGTACACCCGATCAACGTGTGCCGAATGACCACTCCAGTGATGCACTCCCACCAAACGCGTTCTATTGCCATGCACCCTCAACTCTGGATTGGTTCTTAACCAATTCCATGGGACACTGGTTCGCAAAAAGTGGATCATGTACTTCTCCTAGCCCACGGGTATCGAATCTCCATGTCCACGGTTATGGGTCTGGACAATAATGTGTGCCGGGAAGCATACAATTCGAATGATCCTGCCCATGAGAAACGACGAAGAAGACATGCACTCTGCTTTCGCTGTCCTCTAAGTGGCGGTCGGACCCGGTGAAGGTACTACTATCGGTCTCATCGTTGGGAATAACGAGATTGGTTCAAAACTGTCTTACGTTCCCCTTCAAGAACGGATCACCAATATCAAACTTTGGATAAGGCTTACTTGAGAGTGCAGTCCGGGAAAGGCATAAAAGGTGGCTCGACAACTCGAATGTTCTTCACCGTAGAGTACTCTACTCTTCGAAAGCGCGATACTCAAGCGTAGCACACTCAACATGGCCGTCAAGCTCACATCTACCATCATTGCTCTTGCTGCTCTCGCCGGTGCTGCTAATTACAAGCGCGTTACGTGTCCCGACGGTGTAAACACCGCTACAGATGCTGCTGTAAGTTCCCTCCAGCACCTCTCAGATTGACCGATGAGTTTAACTCTGGTCCGTCCTTAGTGCTGCGTCTTCTTCGCCCTCCGTGACGACCTACAAGAAAGTCTTTTCGAAAATCAGTGCAGTGAAGACGTACACGAGGCACTACGACTAACCTTCCACGACGGAGTCAGCTTCTCCAATACCGGTCAATTCACCGGTGGAGGAGCCGACGGGTCCATCCTACTATTCGGAGACATCGAGACCAACTTTGCTGAGAATTCAGGGACGGATGACGGTGTTGACGCACTCGCACCATTCCTTACGCGTCACCTCGTCACCGCCGGCGACCTCATCCAATTCGCTGCAGCAGTCGGTCTTTCAAACTGCCCGGGAGCACCACGACTCGAGTTCCTAGTCGGTCGTCCAAACGCAACCGCACCAGCTCAAGATGGCGCTATTCCTGGACCTGCAGACTCAGTCGACAGCATCCTCACACGTTTCGCCGACGTCGGGTTCACACCAGAAGAAGTCGTCCATCTCCTTGCGTCGCACAGTGTTGCTAGATCAGACACAATCGTCCCAGATCACGATGCCGTTCCCTTCGATAGCACACCATTCGACTTTGACTCTCAGTTCTTCCTTGAGACGCTTCTGAAAGGCACAGCGGTCCCGTTCAACCGTACCGAGCCAAACACGGAAGGTGGAGAAGTCGACTCGCCTCTTTCTGCACAGGGAGAAATGCGTCTCCAGTCTGACTTTGCTCTCGCTCGCGACCAGGTTCGCATTCACTATCCTCCACGTCCTTCGTGCATCACTACATAAATATAATAATTCAATTCACTGAAATTCACAGCGCACAGCCTGCGAATGGCAAGCCCAAATCTCCGATCTACAACTCATGGCTGACAACTTCCGTACCGCAATGCGTAAACTCGCCGTCGTCGGTCAGGACGTAAACAATCTCGTCGACTGTTCCGAGCTCATCCCAGAACCAAAGTCCGCAATCAAACAACAAGCTACGTAAGTGCTGCCTCATCTTCAGATTCCGAATTAGGTTCAATGATTCGGAATTGAATTCCCACATATGCAGTTTCCCCGCTGGTGCGGGTCTCAACAACATTGAACAGGCTTGCTCATCTGCCTTCCCCGCACTGGCTACTGATTGTACGTGACTTTAGATTGATTTCACCACTGTACTCACTCTGTCACTTTCTCAGATGGCACTGTCGCTCCTCCGATCCCGGAATGTCCAGACGGTTCCCTTAACCTTTCTGACTGCCCATCATAAGGACGTGCTTGCATAGTTAATTATTGATGAACATGAAGGTCTCGATCAATTTAGAGGAATATATTCAATATAGATTTAGATAAGCGTACATATGCGAAGGTACATGGGAAACTTGAACCGCGTTCCGTGTAGCCTTACTCTTCTCAACCATTTTCAGAGGTGGCAATCTCTGATCTTCATCAAAACCTTATCAGTGATTACTGAGATACAATTAGACGCGAAACACTCAAGTACCGAGGATGGAAAGCAAAGTCTGAACGGGCTACTACATGCAGAACTAGTTGAACATTCGAAACTATTATAAATACTGGTGTTTTTAAAGTTAGTTGCAGTTCGGGGAGTCAATCATTTGCATTAAACCAGTATCCCAACCATTCACTTCCTGCCGTGGGATTCATACCTATACTTCTCCGCCACCAAGCCTTCAGCACTCCAAAGGCCAAACAAACCAACGCTGACTGCACTGACAATCCTCCTATCCCATGTAGGCCTCTCCCAATTCTTCCACGCCACAAATCCAACACCTCCTAATATACCGACGTTTGCAAGTCCAACGAGTCCACCAAGAACACCGGGACGAAGCACGACTTCGCGCGCGTGGCGGTAAAGCGCAGCACCTTCTTCGCGTGCATGCTCGCGTTCTGCTTTTCCGCGTGGTGTTTGCGCGTAGCGTTCCGCAGCATATCCTTCGAGACCGAAGAGAGTGAGGAGAGAGACGGACCCGGCAGTAAGCGCACGCGTGTCACGGCGCAATGAAGGGTTAGAGTATAGTGCATAAGATGCATATCCGAGGATTCCAACGTTTACTGGATGATAATCGTCAGCATATATGCGCGATTAATTCATGCCACAGGAAGGAACATACCAACACCAAGTAACCCGCCCGCAACACCAGGCTGAAACAGGCGCTCCTTTGCAGCCTCCCACAAACCTACAACCTCATTTTCCTTATTCCTCAACCTTTCTTTCCTTCTCTTCCTCTTCTCACTCCCATTAACATTCCCTCCTTCGTCCTCGTAATCCGATTCGAAATACGTTGCTTTCCCTTCAGATGTTATTGTAATAGGGTCTTCCTTGAATCCCGGCGCGACAACGTTGACTTTTAACGCATCGTCTGCAACGTTGGAGGAGGTGGGTGGGTCAGTGTTTAAGAGTGCCGCATCTGGTTTGGGCTATGAAAGAACTTTAGCAGTGTAAACTTTTATGATTATTAATGAGACGCACCTGCTGTGAGAGTGGCGGAGCATTGTGCGCAGCAACGTCGGCGTAGGACATTTTTTTTGGGTAGAAATCAAGGCAGGAGACGAAGGAGATGGGGGCGAAAAGAAGAAGAAAGAGCATTTTACGGGCAATTAGAGGGAAGCAAGCTGTGACATCATCTCCGTCACCGCGCCACAATTGTCTGATCACGTGTACAGCCGGGACGTTACGCGTCTTTCCGACTCCGCCGCAGGTGACCGTGTTCCGAGAGAGTCTATATGTCTTCCTCTCGAGTTAATTCAATGGCACGCACGCATATATCGCAGTCGCGTTTGTGGATAAAACAACATTAAAATATCATGTACACGCTCAAAACCATCCAGACAATACGACGATAATAACTCAGACAGACTTCCACTGCCTACTATTCAACCTGCCGACGCGTGAAGACCTCTGTCCATTGCTCGCCAAGCGCCGCCCCGCTAAGATCAAGCCTCGTCGAAAACTCACAACTGAAGACGGCAGTGTTTCGGGGTCGCCAAAGCGTCGGACGAAGGTCTGGAGGGATCCACAGCAGCAGTTCATGACGACCATGTCCAGGTAGAATCCATCCTCCATCACCCAAGACCCACGCTGACAAGTCCTCGCTCCAACCCAGAGAGACGTCAGCAACATTGCTATCGCCCTCGTTGCGACGATGGTTTATGTCCGATACGTCCCACATTCTGATAGTATTGTCGTACGAACCCGAAACGAGTCGTGATCCATTAGATCCTAAGGCAAGAGATCGGATGGCGTCCGTATGCCCCTCGAGAATTTTGTAGGCATTTAACACGCTTTCCAGGTTCCAGATTCGTATCTCGCCTTCCGCAAAGTTTGAAATGACTTGTGTTCCATCAAGTGAGAAAATAACAGATAGGACATAATTCATGCATCTCTTCCAAAGCTTGTCGATCATTTCCAGATTCTCCACATCCCAGATAATTATTGTCTTGTCGTGCGAGCCCGAAGCGAGCCGCGTGCCATCCGGCGAAAAGCAGACAGAGTTGATTTCATCGCTATGTTCCGTCAAAGGTTCGGATATGCATTTCCAAGTTTCTGTGTCCCAAATTCTGATCCTCTTGTCGGCTGAACCGGACGCGAGAAGATTTCCGTTAGGCGAGAATGCCACTGAGTAGACAGAGTCCCAATGACCACGCAGTGGACCGGCGACAAGTGCTCCGGTCTTGAGCTCCCACACCCGGATCGTATTATCATAGGAGCCAGAGGCAAGCTTAGAACCGTCCGGTGTCATTGCGATGCACCAAACTCCACTGGTGTGTCCCTTCAGCGGATCGAATATCAACACGCCGGTATCGACGTCCCAAACCCTGATCGTTTTGTCGTCCGAGCCCGAGATGACTCGAGAGCCGTCCAACGTGAAGAGCACACAGTTAATGTCATTGCTGTGCCCTTGAAGAGGTCCTAATACAACTTCCCCGTTCTCGGCGTTCCAAACTATGATCGACTTGTCCAGAGACGCGGACGCAATTCGACCTCCGTCAGGAGAAATTGCGACTGATGTTATAACATCTGCATGCCCAGAAAATTCGTACGACTCGTTTACTCTGGCGGAAGCGCTCCATATCCTCACTGTTTTGTCGAGGGAACCCGAAGCAAAATACTTTCCGTCAGGGGACCATGCGACAGAACGAACTGTGCTCGAGTGACCTTTGAGGGGGCCGGAGGTGATCTGGCCAGTTTCCGCATTCCAAACTATTATTGTATTGTCCGCTGACGCGGATGCGATGCGAGTTCCACAAGGAGAGTACGCGACCGAGGTGACCGGTGACGAGTGCCCAGAAAATGTAACAATGGGATTCCTACTTTCCACCTCCCAGATCACGATTGCATTATCGCGGGAACCGGAGACAACATACCTGTCATCCGGAGAGAACGCGACGGACCAGACCCAGTCAGAATGGCCCTTGAGAGGCTCGTGAGCCGGCTCTCCATCCTGCACATTCCAGATGATGACTGTCTGATCATCCGATCCTGATACCAACCGAGCGCCGTCAAGAGAAAATGCAACCGAATTAACTCTGCCAGTGTGGCCGATGAAGGGACCTACAATAGGCTCCCCCTTCTTGGCATCCCAGACGACGATAGTTTTGTCGGTGGATCCAGACGCAATCCTTGTTCCGTCAGGTGAAAATACGACACACCGAACACCCTTTTTATGGCCATTTAGAGGACCCAGAATCAACTCGCCCGTCTCAGCATCCCATACTCTTATCGTGCGGTCCAACGATCCCGAGACAATACGCTTCCCGTCTGGCGAGAAGCAAATTGACGTGACGCTCTTGGAATGCCCTGCTAACGGGATATAAATCTCTTCTCCACTGTCAAGATCCCAAACTCTTATACTTCTATCTCGAGAACCTGACGCAACGCGTTTTCCGCACGGTGAGAAAGCGACGGCGTAAACAGCGTCGTAATGGCCATCCAGTACTCTCAAATGCATCGGAGGCTTCTTCACACCTCTCCGCTCGATCCCTGCCACCGCGGCACCATGCTTGGAGTAATGTCGCGCAACCAGTGAGTCATGCATCCCTAGAGGAATCATGGAGACGTAGATGTGCGGAGTAGATCGAGAGATAGCTGGCGCATATGTGCTCGCGAGACTGCTGGCATCCCGCAAGAATGCAGCAATGTCCACACTGATATACTAGATGCTTGTCAGACACGCAAAATCAACGACGGTTTCGTGGATGATTTACCTCTGCCCAATTGGCAGCATCCAGGAGCGCACGGCTGGCAAACCGGTAGAATGCTTTGACCAGGCTGAGCACCTCAAACCAGAACAGAAGACGGTGGCGAGCGAAATCCGACATGTTGGCGAGCATAGCAGTAGACTCTGGAATGTCGGAGAGATGCTGCGCCCAGTAACGACACGCGTATTCAAGGTGAGATGGAATACGTTCCTCGATTCGATGGGTGAGCCCGGGAACGTCGTCGTTTCGGACGAAGGACGACTCTAGACTGCATATATTAAATTGCAGGAGGTCCTTCATGATAGCGAAACATCGTTCAACAATGAAAGTTTTTACTTTAGGGATATCAATGCTCCATGGGCCCTTCGATTGTTCGGGTGACATGAGGTAGTCCGAAAAGGATGTATGAAAGAGCGCGACAGTGCCGCCCGCTGTGTACGAGACGAAAGTGCGAAGGCCTGAGAGAACGAAACGAGATGTTTCGTGCTCCTTCCAGCCCAGAATGCCATCAATCACTTCAATGGAAAGCGGAGCCTTGCTACATAGAACCAGGGTTAAAACTTTCTCGAAACGGTCTCTCGATCTTTTGTCGTTCCATGCGATCCCCGAGCTACTGAGCACTGTTGCGTACAGGTCGTCTAGTCCAAACTCGGAAAGCGACTGGGAGTCCTCGACTAGCTGGCCCAGCAGATTGAATGGGTCATTACTACTTCTGACCGTTTTCACCGCGGTGGAGGCCCAAATGAATAAGCCATTTGCCGCTTTGCCGAGAGAGTTCAACTTCTCATCCCAGGGCCAATCCCGCGGTACCGCCACATTCTTGTCCTTAAAGATAGAATCCATTTCTTTTCGAATGTATATGTTGACATCATGCAGACTGTCAGCTGTTGTGTTGTCCAGTTCCAGTGCACGCACAATTTCCAGCCGTGAAGAAAAAAGCACGTCGATATCCAGCTCCCTCCGGCTTGTGATGAGGAACCGAAAGACCCTGGGCAGCTTCGGGAACTCTCGCTTGAAAAGATCTATAAGACTACGCCGTGAGTCGGGCGTCCCGCACTCGTCGAATGCATCTAGTACAACAACTAGAGGTCCTGACATCGATTCCGCAACAGCAGAAAGTGGACGAAGAAGGAGCTGAGTGAATTGGTGTAATGCGGACGATGTGGCAATATCCTTATCATTGTCAAGCGCTGAGAGAATGTTTGAGCCAATGGATGGATCGTACAGCGCCAATTTATATGCGATGGTCCTGATCACAGATGATGGTTCGCTCTTTCCCCGCTCGAAGAATAGGAAAGCACCAAGCCGGGACATTTCTTTGAGCTCATTGGCGATTGTCGTGCTCACAGTGCTCTTTCCGGAGCCAGCGACGCCATGCAGCCAGAGGATATTCTTCTCCGTGTCCGAGAACACCCACTCGACAATATGGTGCAGTACTTCTGTACGCGTTCCAGGAAGACAAGTTGGACGATCAAAGGCGTCGAAGGAGGCTGGGTTTAGTCGTTCTTGCAGAGATGATTGACGCTGGCGACACGCTAGCAATTTGATGAGTCGAACCCCTTGAAAAGAGTAATCGAACAACGGACCAATATCATCCACCTGTTCCTGTACGCGCGACGAGACCAAGGCAGTATGAAAAACTGTACCCGACTCGATTTCCTTCTTAAATCCATCCAACGCCCGTTTAAAGTCCTCTATTTTCTGACTGGCACTGACATCAAGCATTCGTCCTGAGCAGAATTGTTTATTTACCTGTCATACAAACGCAGAAGCGGATGGACGTACTAAGGAAATTACTCCGTGTGTACTGTCGTACGAACGTGCAACATTCTGCAGTCTGTTTCAAAAGACCCTCGATCGATTGCTGAAGACTCGCCACCTTGTCCTTGAGTGACTGCCTCTCGCGGACAAACGCGAAAGCGCTTTCCAAGGAACGTACAAGATGGACCAGCTTCTTGTCTGTCTGGAATGTGCGATCAATCGCCTGCAGATTAGAAGAAATTAGCTAACAGCAAAACGTCTTGCAAACAAGTTGCCAAATACCTTATATAATCCCGACACTAGTGACCACGCTACGATCATGAATGGGTGTATCTATTGATGCGCATCAGCTCCGAGTTCGTTGAATGGTAGAGAACGTCTTTGGGCTCACCTCAGACACGGTATCCATGACACCCCGAAGTGCCTCTAACCTCGATAGCAGCTCTCCAATGGCGTGATACAGCTCACCTTGCCTGGCCAACTGGGTAACGCCATTGTTGATTGACTGCGAGACATCAGCGGAATTTGCTGATCGCACAAAACCGCGTTCCTGGACGTCCTCGGCTGCTGTTATCAGGCTTTGTTCCACATTAGCAATGGCATTAGACACTTCCAGACGTAGAAAGAGAGTTCCTGTAGTCATGGCCATTGTCGCAGAACCTGATGAGAGTGCTAAAGAAGCTGCAATTGTCACTGTGTTAGCTTGGAGGTCGAAACATGAAAAAGTCGCAGAATTACTTTCTCCGTCAGCACATCTTCTTAGTAGATCAGAAATTCTTATTCTAGCAATGCCTATGCATGGATCGGATGACCATGATGACTTGTGCTTGATAGCGATCTCGAATGCAGCAGAATCATCCTTGGAAGAGCTAAGCGACTTGCATCAGAATCGTAGACCCAGAAAGGATGCTTTTTATATCCTTACAATGCAAGAAGCTCGTTCCAGGTCGGGGATGTGTTTTCCTCGATGGGTTTGGTCTTCTGGCTGGCATCACCAAGTCGTACCACCACATAAGGATCTGGCACTTTGCTATGTAGCCGGCGATTGAATCGTAATCCTTCAGCTCGTAGAACTGCAGCAAGAATCAGTCCAGACAGGTTTGCAAGAAGACATGGGAGGAGAGCGCACCTTTCAATGAGTACTCGGTGGTCATGGTGGGCAAGCTGCAGGAGACACATTGTGCCACACGCTCATTCCGTTCAATATATCATGTATCTGAGAAGTATGATGGATGCTAGCGCAAGATGTGAAACAGACCGGACCAGGGAGGACTGGTTACGGAAAGAACCTGTTTTCATCTGTGCCTCCTGTACGGTCAACGAATACGAGGAAAGTTGGTATCAAAGGGCACTGATATAGAACGACGAGACGTGATGTGCTCAGCACAGATCGGCAGACGAATGCAACATTGGTCGCTCTGCATCCTAGCTGTGTTCATGCGCATAGTTTTGTCGAGTTGGAGCACTGTATTCGAGAGGTAAGGTATGTAGTGGACGCGGCATGCCACAAGGTGAACAAAGTCAAACTTTCCCACGCTATCTCACGCATCATCATCTCTGCGTGGTCGCTTCGACTTCTTCGCGGTGAAGAGTTCATCACTGGCTTTTGTTCCTGTAAGGACACACATATCTTCCTGCTGCACTCGTGCCCTGATCCCCGTAGTCTACATCTCCCGGGCCGTCAATTCTTCTATAGGTCCACGTTTCGTCGATTGCATTCAAAAGTACTTGCAGTTCGCAGTCATTGTCGGACTCAATACTGAGAACGAGTCGATGGATAGTGGCATTATACACCGGTGCGTTATGTGTACGATCTAAACGTAAAGCACGCAGCTTTGCCAATCGCAACGACACCGAAAAATGGCTACGATGCCCTGTTGATACCCAAAGACACGTCTACGAAGGAGGAACATCTTTGCAGTGCCTTGCGCAGATGGTTTTGCAGAGATTAATTAATGACATACGCATCATCAAGATTGGCTTCCCCTCTTGTGCTATTCTCTGAAGTCGGCATACAAACGTTAACCATGCTTAGCTTGCTTTTCTCGCATGCCGGGGTCATATCACCATGCATACCACCAGCCTCTCAGACACCACCTACATCTTTAGTACCGATCAAGAAGGATCACAACTTTCCGCCATCCATCAGGCCCGGAAGAACTGGCTATGACCTTACTGTTTGTCCTCCTTCAGGGCATAAGCGTATCTAAATCTTATACCAGAACAGCTCTAAATCTTGACACATTTGTCTGAAGGCATCATCGAGTTTCTGTTGTCTTCAGGACATTCGTTACAATTCACTCTAATGGCGCCTGTGAACTCAGTATCATTCAACATTGGATGAAACGTTGTTGATATATTGATTCTTCTCTTATTCGTTTGGCTGTGCCGGCGAACCCATACTCGTCCTTTACCATGTGTCAGCAAGATGAATATAAACTCTTCGTCCGCGGGATCGGATCTACTATTTTCGCCCTTCACCCTCCCGCTCGCCTTAGGAATGATGGATCTGGTCGATTATGAACTATCCGCTCACTATCTAAGAGTTCTCCGATATGCAGGTGTCGCAGCGACGGCTGTGGTTGTATACGATACTGGTACGTAGTCTTCACCTTGCAGTTCCCTGTTCTGATATCCCTTCTTGAATTAGTGATCACGATTGATAATGAGGTGAATGGCGCACCGGTGTATCCTGGTATCCCACAGGAATGCTTACACTAAACACACCTCAGGTTAAGCACTTCTGGGTAAACTATTATTCTCGCACTTCCGCAACTGAGCCTTGCGTAGTATAACTCATCAGTCTTTCCCAGTCCGCGTCGTTATCTCTGGTGAAAGTGATCTATTTCTTGGTACGTGGTTTATACGTTCTCTGGTTGCTTGCTATGCACGATAACTCCATTATAGAATCGCTACTATGGATTGGGCGTAGTCCTGATCTACCTGTATGGTGAGCAGCGAAATGGAGACGCTATAACCAGTTATATTCACGCATCTCCCAGGCGAAACACTTCAAGCATTTTCTGACGAATTGTGCATGTCCTGCTCATAGATTACAGTGTCTTTTCCTGATAACATCTATAGGTGTATGTCGGATACCGTGCACATTATTCCATAAACTCATAGTCAGATCAGGCAAGCACATGGTCGGGCTTGGTGCATGGTGTACTTGAGAGCACAAATAAGCGGTTTCAATTCGAATGACTTAGCATGGATTCTGGTGCTACTTGCGGATGGTTTGGTCTACTTCTCTTCCCCAATTGGATGGAATTTAAAGTTGCCGATAGCGATCATGGCCATTCGTGTTCATGCCCTTTACGGGAGAAGTTGGTGCATCCTTAGTCTACTTAGATAGAGCTCATGCACACGCCTCATACTTACTAGCTCGCAATGCGACACTTACCCTCGGATCCATGTACTTTATGCAAGGGGCGGCTACACTGGGCATACTGCTCTCGTATGAACGGAAATTTCAGGGCAAGTAGATTAAGGCTTCGATTCACGATCAAGGGACTTATCTCACAATCATAGATGACGTCCTGGAAGCACCCCGAGCTTGTGGGACTATCACACCTAGTTGGCTGAGCGTGTATTGGTGGGTAACGCCAATATAATTCCTCCCCGTAAAAGCGGCTTTTATTACCCACCGTTAATTAGGTTGTTTCTTTCAGGATTCCGACTTCGGTATTTGAATCCATCCTGCTCTGCTTAACGCTGCACAAATCTATAAAAGACGGTGTTTTCGAAAGTGCCTCTGGTATCGGCAGGAGGCATAGCTTGTATCATGTCCTCGTACAAGACCAGATGATATATTTTGCGAGGTGAATCCACATCGTTCTAGCATCTCCAGAAGTAATCATCCAGCTCATGTTGATTCATCCACAGTATCCTGCTCTCGGGAGTCATGAATATCGCATTGTGGCATGTTCTACCAGAAGGAGTTCCAAACAACCAAATCCTGACGATATCCGTCGCAAGTCTGTGCGTCCTCGGATGCCGAATTTTGGTTGACTTGCGAGAAGTAGCTCGCAAACAAGAAGAATATCTACATATCAGCAGTCTTGGTGAAGAGTTGGAGTTTCGTTAGAATATGTAGTATCGCAAGACCACTATACACAAACAATAAGTCGACTTCATATGAAAGCGCAGCCACCATTCCTTTGTGCAAGTGGGTAACAATCGACCACCATTGTGGCTCATTGTGGCTCGCGGCTCTTATGTCTCAGCAGTATTTAACCAACGGACACCCTTTCTTGTTCTGAACTTCTCCCGCAATTGTCCCTTTCGTTTCGACCATTCCCCATAAACAATTTTGATCAAAAATCTAACAGAAACCTGGCTAGGATGTACGTTCAGTGTGTTCTCTAGCGGTTACGTAATTCAATTCCCCCGACAGGCCGCAATCAACCGCTATTATTGAGACGAACATTCCAACAGAACCAAATGGTAGCTCGTCCAAAACTTCCGTCCCACCCTCGAATACATCCGGTCTCGACTCTCCCTATAACCCCATCGTCCTCGAAAACCACCCAGGCTTCTCCGACAAAGAAATCCGCGAAATGTACAAAGACGACTTCTTCAGATTCTTATACGATGAAGATGTGCGTGAGGCCCAGGAAGCTCAGGAGCGAGAAGAGAAGAGGGTAAGGCTGGAGTGCGCATATTGGCGGTGTGGCTATTTCAGTTGGCCTTGGGTATCTGAATTTAGCAAGTACCAAAAGTTGGAGGAATTGAACTGGTCTGGGACTGGGAGTCATAAACGGAGATATAATGTACGTAGTGGTGCTGGTGCTGGTGGATACGGATATGGTGCTGACTCTAGCGATGCGATTCACCGTGACTAGGAAATCACCTGAAAGGAGTTTAGATATCCTTAGTCTAAGGTTAAACACACCTATAGACGACGGCAATCACTCGCAATCACAAGTTACACCAATGTAACACCACGACCTCCAACGTTCGCGTCGTTCCTTTTACGAATCCGAGTCTGCAACAACTATGGCAGCATGTATGAATAGCAAAGATACGACGGAGAGACATTTGGATGAGCGTGGGAGGGAACAAAGAACTTGCTTTTGTATTGTAGCCACCAAGAAATGTGTATCATTTTGCCTAGATATGGTACTGACGATTATCACTTGATCGGAACTTCCCGGCTTGTCATGATGGACGAACAATCATCGTCCTTTATTTCCTCAGGCCATTCCAACAAGCTGGCTTATTGCAAACGTGCACGGTACCTTTCAGTGAACGACAGAGGCTCAATCTTGCTTGTTTATCTTGGCCGCTATCATAAAATTACGCTACGGCCCACTGGAAGTTGCAAACGCCTGTACTGAATACCATGCCTTCCTCTACCATCTTTCCTCTTTTCCGCAACATGGCTCCATCGAAAGCTCTAAATCCATCAGACTGAATTCTCGCTGACTCAACTCACAGCATGATGATTACGAGTACAACAACAAATTGTAGCCGACAAGATTGATAAATCATTACACTGTCGATGACAGGGGATACTCAATAGGCCGAAATATTTCAAGGCATTAACCCTTCTCGCTGACATGATTTCTTCGCCGTATAAATACCTGGCCCTGTCGTGGAGGTGCAAAGGCAGCACCAACACGCGGAAACAATGAGCAAAACTACTGTTCTCATTCTCGGTGCAACTGGGAGCACCGGAAAGAGTGTTGTAAACGGGTTGCTTGCCTCACCGGACTACGTAAGTTGCTTCTCTCTCCTCCACTTCTCATGTTCAGATTCTAACAAAGTGAACTATCACCCCAAGCATGTCATAGCAGTAACCCGTCCCATCTCCTCAGAAAACCCCATCATCTCTTCCTTCAAATCCCGCGGTGCAGAAATTCGTACAGTCGATCTCTCCACAGCTACGCCCTCACAACTCGACACCTTGCTCACGGGAGTCGAGATCGTCATATCAACACTTGTCTGGAACTCGCTAGGGCTGCAATATCGCAATATCAACTCATCGACGCTGCAAAGAGGGATGGGACCGTGAAGAGGGTTGTACCTAGCGATTGGAGTCCACCTTGTGTGAAGGGCGTGAGAAAGATGCATGATGAGGTACGTTCATTATCGATAGTTTGATAGATGATGCTACCGTTTTGGTAAAGAAGTTTGCGATACATGAGTACGTTATCTATTCTGGACTTGGATACACCTTCATCGATGCTGCGTACTGGTCAGCACCCTCCATTCATCTCCGAAAGCAAATCCTGACCTTCAATGCTAAAGGTTCACCCTCACACCTCTCGAATCCACCGCCCCGTCCACACCCAACCCACGTCAACTCCCTCTCCTCTTCTTCGGTAATGGAGAAACCAAATACACAACAATCCACCTAAACGACATCGGTCTCTTCGTCCCTCATATCCTCCTCGACACCCGTACTCTCAACAACTACATCTACATCTACGCCGAACAAATCACACAACTCACCGTCATCAACCTCGCTCGGCGAATCTCTGGAAGCCCCAAAAGCATTCCAGACCCGCTCGTCGTTTCCGAGACCGAAGTTCGCGAACTCATCAAAACAACTGATGGTTTTGATTTTGCTATTTGGGAGTATGTATTGAGTGTTTGGTTTCGTGGAGATACGTCAATCGAGAATGTAAAGAAGGAGGGATATGGTTCTGCGCTTGATGCGAGGGAGTTATATCCTAACGTACGAGTGAAGAGCTTGGAGGAGCTTGCAAGAGAGTTCTACGGCGTTGGCGTTGCATAGCAGTATCTCGGAGTGCATACTGCATACAATAGACTCGTATGTCATATTTCACAAATCTGACCAAGAACGAACGAACGAACTGAGCGATAATTCCTGCGTAGCTCAAACTTCCGCTCATGTTATTACCAAAATTCCGAGTTGTACCTAGGGTTCCGCAGCGTACGTATACAGGTATGCGCATAAAGGTAAGACACATTACGGGTTACGATCCGTGCTTTACGACTCCGTATTTTTTTATTTCGGTGTGAGCTACGGAAACGCACCACAATACGCCGTATATACGACACCAAGGAAGTACACAATACAATAACAAGAACTAAGAGAGATACTTTAAGAAGTGTATAATCTGTCTTTCGAAGGTAGCCATTGTTTCACCATCATAAGGGTTGCGATGGTCTCTGACCACAGACAGGCACGACGGGGTGCAACAGTACGGTATCCCTGCCTCCTGAGAATACACGGTCGACGGCGACTGAGGAGCCTGCAAATATCATCAATTACATATTCTACATACAATCATGTAACTAGAGAACTAGAAGGAACAAAAAATACGCACCTGCGAAATGTGATCTTGTTCTTCATCGTCCTCGCTAACATGACAAGAGCCACTAGTACTGTTCTGAGATTCATCAGCGCCGTCCCCCACATCAGATAGAACTTCAAAGCGGCTCGAAATTTGTACCTTGCTCAGTCCAGGTCCGGTAGGTTGGTCGACTCCACGAAGCTTAAATGAGAGAATACGAGAGAGATGATGTTAGTTACTTTCATCAACCTCATCGCCGTTTCGACGTCTAACGTGCGTGACACACAAGTTGAAATCCATCATTAAGATTGCTCATGGTGAAGACCAAGCAGCAAGGCAAGTGAAGAGAAGGGCCAAACTATTCGATTTCAATATGATATATCCTTAAATACCTACACTAATACCATATGTACTGTATATCTACCTAACAAATACCGCTTACCGTTTTTCGACTGAGGCTCATATGCATGTTCTGCAACGCGACGTGCACTGTCTCTCCAAGACTCGTGTTCTGCAACGCAATATGCTATGAGCATCCACTTCATGTGGACTGTGTGATGTGAGTACGCACCTTCCAGCCACATAAATCAACACTCCTTCCCCTTACTACCAAACACCAGGTCTGCAACGTGCGATCAGGATGACCAGGGGCATCATGTGGGGGCATGTGGGAGAGAATGAGGAATGAGGAGCTGCGGCATGTCATGGACACAGCTGATCACTATCACTAAATTTGGATTTCCTGATGCAGAACACGGACCGCAATACAGATCCGTAAAGTAAGTCCTATTCCTCGATACGATTACAGAGCGTTCGTATACGTACGGCCCACTTCCGTACTTAACGAACCCAAGTTGTACCGTTCGGTTCTGCAGACTGCCAGTGTGTCACTATGTACAGTATACACGAATCGTGATGGACTTGACTGGATGTATCTCGACATGGATACCACAAAAGAGCAATAGGAGCACGAGCCACAGAATGCAAGCCACAAGCCACCGCGAACTACCGTCAACCCCACGGGCCACCGCGTCGATCTCCGACGATCAGGCGATGACCACCGCCGATCATCTACCTACAGAGTAACAGTCCGTCGATCATCTGGCAATGATCTTCTAAGTTCGCTCCTGCTACCTAGACTTGCATCAACGGGCAGCCGGACTTCACTGGATAATCAATCTCGTGCCTTGGCTTTGATTTTCTCGAGTAGCTTGAGGCGGTGAGGCCCTGAACGCGCTACTAGTACTTTGTGTGGTAGCATCATTCACCGGAGTGACTTCGTTGGCTCGTTGAGATCTTTCTTCTGCCGCAAATGATGAACGATGAACGATTGAATGATGAAAGGGAAGGGGAAAGGGAAGATTGAACGATCGAATGATCTAAGATAAGAATGGAAACTCGTTACTCGTTGCTGATGTTTTCTTTTCTATTTTCTATTTTCTGCTGGTTTGTTTGTCGGTTGGTTGGTTGGGTTGTTGTTCTGTCCGACGTGCCTGACTGCCTGACTGCCTGTATCGGACTTGCCCGATGTTGGTCTCGATGTCTCGACGTCGGAAATCCATGTCTCGCGTCTTGTTTCTTGTATTTTGCATTTCGCATCTTGATTCTTGACTCTTGACTCTTGACTCTTGAGATTCTTAGCCTAACTCGATACCTCATCACAGGCTAGCACACCGGTTCTCAACGCGATTTCAAGATATTCGTTCATTGGATGTCAACTATTCTACATAGTACACAGGACGGAGTCACGGAGTCGGAGTCACGGCCGAAGTCACTCCTAGCGGCACCAATCGCCAATCGAGGTAACCCGCAAGGCAATCACAGGTCGGGCATGCTGCATGCACACTGCACACCGCACACCGCACAGCACACAGCACACTTTCCAGTCATTAAAAACTCTAGGGATCCGCAGCGTACCGTGCGTATACTCTGTTAGTATGGAATGGGGCTGACTTTTACGGATCAGAAGGTACCATCCCTTACACAAAAGATACGAACATACCGTACACGTATACGGTCATGTGAGTGTGATCCGCGCGACGCGCCACAGCACACACGATCTCCCCTCTCCCACTGGAACATGTCACTGGCTCTTCCCTGCCATGTCCGCAAGGCTATTGTCCCAATGTGCCCCTCGTAGTTCGCTTCACCAATGGTTACTCTACGCCGCAGATAAGGTATACCCGGGCATGCCCATTGCACATTGCAATGCCTGATGTTTGGTAGTGATGAGCGGGTGATACATCGCGTGGGTTAAGGTCGTAGGCTGTAGGTCGATATAGATGTAAGCACGTGCTTCGATCATATATTCCATATGATATGGATGCCCATGACATATCGCATTGCAGAACACGAGTTCCGGAGTGACATGTAGCTCCTTCCCGGTTATTTCCTTTTCTATCCAACTACCCGAACCGATGCATCATTTAAGGAGCTAACGCGGAATCGAAGACGTTCCACAACCCTCTACGTTACTCTGCGTCTGCGTCTGCGTCATGAGCCGCCTAAGCAGCAACGCCTTCAAAGTCGTCTTTCACTCACGGCGTCGAAATCGAGACGAAGTCGAAGTTGATGAAATCGACATTATCGCTGACTCTGATAAACGTCCTCGTTTTCTCTCGTTTGAGGTTTATGAAAACTCTGGAGATACTCGTTCCAGTGGTCCGATTGATACCCCACCTGCAAACCGCTTTGGAGTGCTGTCTAGTGTAGTGGATGGGACCCAATTGACAGGTCTTAGTGGCTCAGATGTGGAGTTCGATCCAGGGCTAGATTCTGGTGATATGGGCAAGGATGATAACGCGCTCATCGCTACTTCGCAGGTGCGTCCATTTCATAATGTGCTTTCTTCATTTATTCCAACTTCTTCTGTGCAAATAGGCTAGTCATGAATCACTCCGAACGACGTCTGCCTCAAGACGAGGCAGGATAGTACAGGTATGTCCTCTAGAGCCCAAATCACATGTCCCAAAACTTTCTGAAGGCGTAGAAGAGTAGACTTTGCTTCAAGAAGTTGAGCCGACCATCAGTCGAGGCTTCGGCTACAAGGGAACCTACATCCACATCCACATCCTCTCAGCCTCTGAACACCTCATCAAAAGAATCTACAGCAACTCAAACAGACAGCATCACTGTATTCAACGACACAGGACATGACGAGGCTGTGCAGGTTCCTCCTCCTGTGATTGTTACTGAAGCATCGAAAAAGCGGGTATGTATTTCTTTTCTATCCTACATCTAATCACGATGAATAAGATGTATATCTTATTTGCTCAGAGGACGAGAAATCCGATTTATCTCTTTTACGAAGCCGTCAACTCGGATTCAAACCCGAGATTCAGAGAACACACAGAGGGTGATAAATACTTTCGTTGCTACCATACAGGATCTATCCAAACCGTGACGAAATTGATGAGGTGCTCAACGACGGGTACGTTCCTATCCCTCCAATTCAAAAGATATAAATAACTATGTAAACGTATCCATCTAGGCCTAGAAAACCATTTGCGCAAGAACGCACCTCTTATGTATCAATTATATCAAGTTCTTCGTAATCGAGAATCACCGCCGACCGAAGAAGAAGTCGCCATCGCAAACAAGTCGATAGTTCCTTCGCCTATTCGCCTGTCGCAACTCCTTTCTCAACAAAGTTCCGAAAACATCATTAGTGCCTTGACTCATCAACAATACAGTGCAAGTGCAAATGCAAGTCTGGTACACGAATTTTTGCCTGTCCATAAGACTTATTTCTATTCTCAGGGAACGTTCGATCAATCTACATTCGAGCGACTCGTGACAGAATGGCTCATCAAGGACGACCTACCGTTTTCGACTATCAATACAAAACCATTTCGTTCAATGATAGAATTCGCTAGCGCTAGCAGGAGTCCTTTATTAAGAATACCATCTTTTGATACAGTCAAGAGAATCGCGAAGCAACTCGAGGAGACGAATGAAGTTACATGTAAATGTACGTCTAGAGCGATGCTCTCAATCAAAAGTGTACCTATTGATTTTGTAGACTGTTGATATGGAAGTGGCGCATAAGAGACAGAGGATTTAGTGAAAGAATGATGCGATAAGAGATCTGGAACATACAGCTTTTATGTATGGGTAAAACGATAGTATGTTAAGCAGAAATATCATTTGCATAGCCCTACCTTCAACAGCACAGGTGAATATTACAACTAAATGCATATCTAATGGCACTCCCCTGGATTTGGGGAGAGAAGTAATATATCATATCATGTGATATCTCGGACTTTCTGAAGAAAACTGTGCAAGCTCCTGTCATATGTCAATTTTGATCAGCGTGTCGAAATTCAACAGCTGCCTTGCACATACATATAAAAGTTATTTCTCTCCTAACTCTTGAATATACAAGCCAGTACCTACAAATACTAGTCACGCAATACTTCTAGAATATTTCTTATTGCAAAAACTCGGAGGTGAATGTATAAAGGGTTGCTTGTCTAAATATGGGTGATAAAGTCATCAGAACCTATTATTATGACGGCGAGCTGTCAAACTACCGCAGTTTTTCAAAAGTTTTCTTCTCATAGTCCAAAGTATCACATGATATGATGTATTACCAAAATCCAGGGGAGAGCCATTAGATATGCATTTAGCTGTAATACCATCATAGTGGGGGTCGGCAATGTCCAAGTCCAACTCGCGTGTTCCCACGGTTTCGGCTAAGTGTTCCGTATGTCGGAGTTTCAATTGCATTTACAGTAAAAAGACATATCCTTATAACTTGCTTCCCAGCCCATAGACTGCTCTGAGTTTTTGTACAAGGTAATCATGCATATATAAAAATACTTCTATGGTTTTTGTTTCTTTAAATCCTTCAATTTTCCAGAAATAAAGAGTTTAATTTAGGCAGGAGGAGCAAAATCAAAATTCTGCTTCCATAGGATTGTTGTATTTATGTCTAATATTGGTGCCTGGCACGGCCTAAGAAATTTCCGTGCCACTTTTACCAGAGCGGAGTTTCAACTAATTCCCATGTATAGTAACTTGCGTCGATCTTCTTGTCTCACTTTCCGTGCCCCCACTAAATCCTTGAATATGCAGTTCTGCTGAGTTCAAGCAATTCGTCCCTTCCTTTCAACATAAAAAGGCTTTATATGAATACCCAATATGTAATATACCAAATATGAGTCTACTGTAGGTGATATTCGGGTAGAATATACATCTCTGTTTTCGCTTGTATGTCACGTGATCTTATTTTGAGGTTTTTACATGGCCATATCTTCCTCTGAAAACACTTAAAACAGTCCCTTTAAACTGTCTGGAGATCATGTTTATGTGTACTAGGATGGTTCTATCAACAATTAACAGGAGAGATTAAGTTATTGGTGGGGATATTAGCAATTTTAAATGAACCAGCAGCATATATGCCCCCTAGCCCAATGAATTCATGCTCTCTTGCTGTGTGTCTTTCACATATATGAGTCTTAATGAAAATGGAAGATTTTGGAAAGAAAAAATCTTTTAGAAGTATCTTAGTTGTTTCAATATGCATCTAAAATCACTGTATCTCGACGAATATTGGGAAATTCGAAAATCTGTCTTTCCATTTTGTTTAGAATGTTGAAAAATAATTTTTGGGTATTTTTTCAGATTTTTCGTAAAGTTGTGGAAGGCTGGACAAGCCCTTGAATGTCAGAGTAGAAAAGTGAGACAGGTGAATCTGAGCGTCGATCACCGCTTAGCCACGGGAGGGACCGTGGGAATGGCACGGAAATTTGATAGGCCGTGCCAGTCACCACTAATATGCAATATATGCAAAAAGAAAGGTTGTTTTTGCTGGTGTGGCAGAGTTATAAGGTGTCGTGTGTACAGTGGAGAACCAGCCAGCCTAGTGTAGAATCCACTGTAGAACGAGTCCGGACTTGCCCGGCTGTTGTAAATGTGATCTACGTGAGTTGCCTAAATAAGGGAAATGTTTAAGCTCCGACGAAAATCAAGCGTGCGCGTTGAACTTGGGATTTGCCGACCCCCAATTATAGGAATATCAATCCCCAAATTCCCATCGTTGATGAAGAGGGAGGACTTCAGCAAGGATTCTCGCTTGGTGAGATCAATGCAAATGAGTATCTGTAAACGGACTAAATAAGACAAGATAAAATTAACCCGATCCTCCCGTGAAAGTCGCGTCTATTTATAGAACACTGGTCATGTATGACATCACATGATCTGACGGCGTGAACAACTACTCCTCGGGATGACCATGTGCATGCGCGGAATTCGGTCGGATGAAGTAAGTACGTGGCATACTCCTATCATTCCGCATACTAAATCTGTTTCGCAGGCGGCGATTGAGCCCCTTTAAAAGGAACATCGATGAATTCCATTCAAAGTTCTCGGATGGAATGGTTGAGGGTTAGGAGAGGGAGGCAACGGTGAATGCATGCCGAGTTGAAGGTGGAAGATAAGGCATTCATCGAAGGATGGTTATCGACAGTCAAGGGGTATCTTGTGAAATTGTTCCGCATTTGTGACCTAACATCCGATGAAACACGCTAGATTCGGTGTATTTTACCTATACACTATGGTGGGAGATAGAAGATATTCGATGCCTTTTTTACCGTCGCATACCCGATATTCCTCGTGCCCCCTTCGTCACACTCACGTCTCCTCGTAGTCCTCCCCACTCGCAATGTCCACCTCAAACCCCTTCACAGACAATGTCCACGTCCCTTCTCCACACTCGCCAGGCGCAAACACAGCTTCCGTACCTCCTCAAGCCCCCCTCCAGGAACCCGCCGCCTCTCCTAGTACATCAAGCGCTCTCCTAGCTCTAGGTCTCGACCAACAACAACAACCACTAACCCCTCCAAACCCAAACCGCTTCTCATCCTTCTCTCCATCCTTCAACATCGGCTCAGACTCTCCACGCGACTCAGCTCTGCTCGACACTGACGCCGACGCCGACGCTGAAGGTGAAGGTGATCGCAACTCTGCGGCCGTCCCTCTTACCGGCGCTGCTGCTGCCGGTCTCACGACATCCGCTGCAACTTCAGGAGAGATAAAGCCAGAAGGCAATGATTCCTTCCGGGACGCGGAGAAGGATTTATCGACTCTTCCGAATTCGGCTCCGGGTATGTCTTCCGGTGCGAATGCGGGTGCTGCTACAGCGGCCAACGGACGTCGGAAGCGAATATTCTGGACCGTGGGAATCCTGGCATTTATTATCGTCGCTGCTGCTGTTGCTATTCCGGTTGGTATCGTGTTTGGGAGGAAGAATGGGGTTGGGTCTGCGAGTGGAGGTGGGAGAGCTTCGGGGAGCTCTGGAGGTGGTGGGAAGGATGGTGCGATTACTGGTGGGGATGGGTCGATGGTCACTACGGAGGATGGTGATACCTTTACGTATTCAAACAGGTTTGGTGGGATTTGGTGAGTACTGCTGACTTTCTTTGAGTTTCAATCTCAAAATGACATTATCGGTTCAGGTATTGGGACTCGGAAGACCCATTCAATAACAACGCCTATCCAAACAACTGGACACCTCCCCTAAACGCATCATGGAACTGGGGAGTCGACAAGATTCAAGGGACGAATCTCGGAGGTCTCTTCGTCCTCGAACCCTTCATCGTTCCAGCCCTCTTCCAAAAATACAACACGGACGGAACCAGCACTGTCGGAGACGAATGGACTCTCTCACTCGCTATGGCTCAAGACACCTCTCCAGGCGGTGGTCTATCACAATTGGAGGATCATTATAATACGTTCATCACCGAAGAGGATATAGCTCAGATCGCCGGAGCAGGTCTAAACTGGATCCGTCTCCCCATCCCATTTTGGGCTGTTGAAAAATGGGACACGACTTCTGCACCTGAGCCTTTCCTAGCTCGTACATGCTGGAAATACATCCTTCGTGTTTTACGTTGGGCACGTAAATATGGTATACGCGTTAATCTGGATTTACACACGGCGCCTGGAAGTCAGAATGGGTATAATCATAGTGGGAAAGGTGGACAGATTAATTTTATGAATGGGCCTATGGGATATGCGAATGCTCAGAGGATGTTGGAATATATTCGGGTTATTACTGAATTTATTGCCCAGCCGGAGTATAAGGATCTGATCCCGATGTTTGGGATTATCAACGAGCGTGAGTCTATTCTCGTGAAGGTTTATCCACTTTAGTTATTTACGGATTGTTTTCAGCGCTCACGGGTGTCATCGGCCAGGACATGATCGGTCACTTTTACCTCCAGGCTCACGACATGATCAGGAGTATAACCGGGTTCGGCGAGGGTAATGGACCTTACATTAGTATCCACGATGGGTTTCAATCCTTCTCCAATTGGGTCGACTTCCTCCCTGGTGCGGACCGCGTTGCGCTTGATACCCAGTGAGTAACGATGCACGAATATCGTCGGACCTCGTCTTCTTAGTATGTTTTCCTTACAGCCCGTACTTTGCCTTTGGAGGCGCTGCATTTAGTACAGATCCCATCGAAGCTTGGCCGCAGAGAGCATGCCTGTCATGGGGTCTAAACATGAACCAAAGGTAAGTATTTTTCCTGCTCACGTCCACTCTCATCCCTCACACCCCCTTTCTCCAAAAGTCAAATCCAATTCGGAGTCTCCGTAGCAGGTGAATTCAGTAACGGCATCAACGACTGCGGGTTATTCCTCCTCGGCGTAGGAGGAACATCCAACTACCCAGGAGGCTGCGATGCCTGGAACTCCTACCAACAATGGAACACCTCTCTCAAATCCGGCCTCAGAGAATACGCCCTCGCATCCATGGACGCACTCCAAAACTACTTCTTCTGGACGTGGAAAATCGGGAATTCGAGCGAGACGGGGACGGTGCAAGCGCCGTTGTGGAGTTATCAGCTGGGGTTGGAGAATGGGTGGATGCCTGATGATCCGAGGAGCGCGACGGGGATGTGTGCTTCCCTTTCCGCAACCGGGACGCAATTCCCTGGTACGTTCCCATCGGCTTGGATGACAGGTGGTGAAGGCGCGGGTACGATCCCCGCACCCATCCGTGCATCCTATTCCGCCTGGCCCCCTACGACGTTGTCAGGTGCAACAGGCAATATGGAGTTTTTACCTACGTATACTAGTACGGCGAGTATTGAGAGCTTGGTGTTACCGAGTGATGAGGTTGCTGCGGAGAATGCTGGCAAGACGGTTAGTGTTGGTGATGGATGGGCTGATGGGAGTTTTGGAAGTGTAAATGCTGTTACGGAGGTTGAAGGATGTAGTTAGTGAGTGCTTTTAAACTTTTTTCGTCCCCTCCCCCCCTTTTTTTTCTTTCTTGCGCTGGGCGTCGTGATGATTGATGTCGTGTTTGTATATTTATAGTTTGTCCGCGTGGGGAGCTCTTGGAGAACCTTTACCGACTGCTTTGTGCGTCGGCGATGGTGACGGCGGTACTGCAGTACGAATGGCGAGAGAGGTGGTTATCACTTCTCCACCTGATCCGACTCCGGTTGTGTAGAGACTCGGTTGGACCTACAGATGCGTTCCGACACGCGAAACACTGCGGATACCTCTTTCTAATCCCTTTCTTCGTTCCTTTCTTCGTTCTTCGTTCCTTTCTTTTCACCTTCTTCAAAAGGAACACGTACTGTGGTATACATATACGAACGGACAGAAGATAGAAGACGGAAGATAGAAGACAATGATTGACATTGACGGACGAGTAGATATAGATATGTATGACGACTTACAGGGACGATGTTCGTTCATATCCTTCGAACATGAACGTTTCTTGGTTTCTGACACTATTAACCTAACATTTACGAACTTCTCTCTTCTACATACATCGCTTTGGTTTATACTCTGTGTACAATGTACAATGTACTTCCATTTTAAACTTGTAGGTTCTCGCTTCAACCCCGGATTTGTTTGTTTTGCTGATTTTGCTGATTTTGATCATTTTGCTTTGCTATGTCTCGTTATGTTTGATTTGTTTTGTTCTGACCTGACCTGACCTGACCTGACCTGACCTGACCTGACCTGACTCACCTGACGTGACCGACCCTTCCTTCTCGCTGTTCGCTGCATGTTGTCTGTCGAGGTGCTATATCCGCTGCTATATCCGCTGCTATCATAACTCGTATTCGTATTCGAATTCGTACCTTCCCCGGATTCAACCGTTCTCAAATCCGAGTCCGAGTCTTCACTTCATACCTCCTTCACCCCTTCACCCTTCACCCTTCACCCTTCTTTCTCTCTCCTTCATCCTTCTCTCCCTCGTCCTTCTCCCCTTCATCCTTCTCCCCTTCATCCTTCTCCACCCCTTCTACCCCATCTGGTCCTATCAACATTACCACCCATAGCTCCTACCTACCTACCCACTTTCACGAATCACGATATCGTCGTACAGATACGGATGTACGTAGCTACACAAATACCTACCATTCTCCCCCTCTTCCTCTTCCTCTTCCCCCTCCCCCTCCCCCTCCCCCTCCTCCTCTTCAATCTTCAACTCTTCAACTCTTCAACTCTTCATTGAAGTCCAGTTACCCATCACCCATCAATATAATGCCAACGCCAATGTCAATGCGAGTGAGAAGTGAAAGTTGGAACGAGAATCACAGTCGGCAAGTCCCGAATGGCAAAATGGTATTTATTCCTATCACTTCATCACATAATAATAACAATCCTGAACCCAAAGTCAAATTTGGCCGTGGGCTGATAGTTTACAATTACATCCGCATCAAATAACTATGTAGAGTTGAGCTCTTTCACACTTCGAAAGTATAGTATAAAGATGGATTAAGATATAAGATATCGTTGGGTCCCCACAGTGCCCACAGTGCCACACCACCATAAACATGAACATGAACAAATGGGAATCTCATCGAAACATAGGCCGGAAGAGAGTGTAGGACAGAAGTATGCAGACATTCTGAGTGGTGATGGTGTGGTGGTGGTGGCGGTGGTGTTATTGTTATGGTGAGGACCTGGAGGTTCGATTAGGCTCAGCTCAGACTCGGACTCGGACTCAGAGTATCAATATCACGACGTGATGTGACAAACGCATCGCGTCACAATAATTCTATCACTTCATTACGTAATCGTATACTTTCTCCGAATTTCATTACTTTTATAGTGGGCAAGACTATCCACGAAAGCTTCATATTATGTAAAGTAATAGTAAATTGAGAGAATTAAAGACCAAAGAAAGAAAGAAATATGCCTGTAAACTCCCAAGCTGGTCGATGAGAAAGGTGTCGAAGTAGTACCTAGTGTTCAAGCGGAGCTTGTAATGCAACGCAGCGGGAGTCAAAAAGGCAAAAGGAAGAAGGCAGGAGCGTCCATCCACCAGCTCTATCTCCCAACCACAACCCCTCCTCTGCCCTTCAGCCACTCAGGTAGACTCTCTGCACTCATCTTCTCCCCCCAAGTCCTTCGATACAACGACCAAACACCCCTCTTGATCAATAATTCATAATGGCTCTTACGCGACGAGCGCTGGCTCGGCTCAAGATGCAAACCAATTCTCAAGCCACCACCGCTACCCTTGAGGTAGATGGCGAGAATCCGGAGGTCGTCGTCTGTAAGGACGCGGCTGAAGGCTCCGCCGAAATCCACACCACCGCCGAAAGCACTGTCACAGACACTGACGGTGCCTTTCAAACCAGCATTCATACAGAGAACGACCAAACAGATCGGTCTCCTTCCACCTATTCTCAGGAGGAATCAAGTCATCGGGATGATGACAAAGAGAATACAGGTAAGTGTTCATGTTATGAGCCATTCCGGTAAAGTAATGAAGCGTGACCATCGCCCAGGTGATTCTAGGACATCCAGGCCACGAACTAGCCAAACGTCCGCCCCATCCACGACCACCACACCGAAGCACGGTAAGTGTAACTACCTTTCTCTATCGGGTGTTTCATGAACACGTATCTTGTACCCATAGCTCCTCTCCTGAGCGTGGAGGGAGAGAAGCCTGGCAGTGCTCAGAAATACTTGAAGCAATCGGCTTCATTGGTTCACCCCACTGAGCCTATTCCGAGAGTTGCGGAGTCGCTAACAAACGTCGAGGCCGAATCCGAAGCTAACGACGTATCGAAAGGTGTAGGCACTCAAGATGAAAACAAGATACAAGCCTCTCCAAGTCAGTCTGAGCCAACCCTACGACGCTCACAGAGAGCAAGGCGTCCAACACAGAGATACGCCGCGGGTATGGGGAATGACAATGGAGGTAAAGGAAAGAAAGGGACGTCGAAGGAAGACTCAGAGCTTCAAAAGGTCACGACGGCCCAAGGTCGCTTAAAGCGAAAGCGAGGTGAGCCATCCGAACCCGGCGAAAGCTCCGCCGGAAATGACACTGGCGTGGAGGAAGACACCAGGCATGTCCGCCGTCGCGCCGAAGATTGTGATAAGGAACCGGTCCAAAGCCAATCGGAATACGACTGGATGTGGTGGGTCGATTATCGACACATCATCTTTGGTCCGCACGAGGAAACGCCGGGCATAGGCTCGTGGAACAGATTTACAGTTCCCGGGCCAGTCTCCGACATGAGGGAGATAAACGAAGAAAGGTGGCGCGCTCTAGTCAATGTCGCTGCGGAAGCAGAGAAGCTAGAGGAGTAGATGCTCGTCACCAGAATCCCGCTGTCTACTGCCTTCGGCTCGTGGTCCTTTCTTCAAACTGCTTGCGCCTGTGCTAACCCAAGGCGACGTTAGCTCGCTTCTATCTCCGAACTTCTCGGTAAACGTACTTATCTTTCTCTTCTCTTTCTTGCTTGCTCTTCTTTGTCTTGTAACACAAAGTGTAATATACGAGCGACTGTTGCTCGCTTTGCTCGTCGGTCTCTTGATCGTCGTAGCGTCTCATAAGCCTGCTGGAGTGATGAATGTTTGCTACGGGATGTCAGTCAAAAGAGTACGAGAGCAGATAAAGGGGAGTATATTCACCCTCTCGGATGGTCAGCGCGGCTTATATAGACTGAAATAAGGGTATACTTGAGAGGCACCTTAAAGGCTCAAAAAATGTCGCCATAATCGATTGAGCGAGCCTTCCAGTCGAATCGATGAGTTAATACTCCAAATTTGGTCGTTTGGGAAGAGTACACTGAAGGCAAATCCGGAAGGAAACAGTTGAAATAGGTCAGTAGAACTACGCGGCTGTTGATTCGCTTTGCGGGATCCCATCCAAATTTATTGACTGCTGGGAACCCGTCATGCACAGTCAGCTTTTGACCGAGTGCTGATATCATGTGTCTTTCTGCACAACACCTGCGCGTATTCAAACAGGATCGCGTCCTCTTCAACCTTCATCAGTAAAATCCCAAAAACTATCATTCGCTCCATCTCCACCAGTACCAAGACTTCTATTCCTCGGTAAATCTAGTAAAAGAATATCCATAGTATGCCAACCGAAAAACGCTAGGAAAACTAGACGAGTAAAACTGTGCGGAATGCGTCTCCGCGCTCGTCCCAATCCGAAAGGAGAACAATAAAATGGATTTTCTGTGAGAGCGTGGTCTCTTGACCGATGGATGAGAATAATGTGACCGCGCATTCAGTCACGCTTCAAAAAGCGCGGATGGCCTGATCACTCTCATCCAGCTTCCAGCTTTCGACCACAACCATCTCCATCCTCAGCCGCAGCGCTTTCAAGCTCCACTACACATCTTATCTCTACATGGACCTCTCTTGCATTGTCTGTAAGAACAATGGCAATGTTGACAAGATCGCGAGCGCGTGCGACTGCTGGAGGTGGTCCGAATACATCACATACTCCCACTCCCCCAGATCAGACCAATGCCGCCGTCCATGAAAATGCCGTGCAGGGCGCCAATTCGAGTCTCTACCAGAGGTAGAGGCATGAAAGGCAGAGGTGCACATACACATTACAAATTCATAGAGGGCGGGGGATCTGCTTCCACTGCGTCTCGCCCAATCGCCGCCTCCCACTCAAAAACACGACGCAATGACAAAGGCAAGAGACGTAAGTACATAACAGAGTCAACTGCTCCAGCTTAAGACTGAAAGCTTCATTCCTCCCAGGTGAGTCTCAGCAACACGCTGCCGTCCAATCCACCACCCAGACGTGTCGCCTGGCCTTCAAGTTCACACTTGAATACGTCGCTACGTCCAGCAAAGCTGGTAAGCCCTTCTTAAGAATAACATCTTACCTGTCGTATTCACAGAATTTCTAGCTTCACCGCCCAAGACAGATGGTGCGGCTTCCAAGAAGCCTCGCAGAGGTGGACGCTCCACCACGAAGCGAGGTCCAAAGGCTAAGGCCAAGGCTGGAAGGGCCGGTCAGCAGAAGAAAGGAGTCCAGAGCGCTGTAGTAGCCAGTGCGGGTACCAAGCGTTGTCGTGAAGATGACGAATATGAACCGGAGGAATCTGGTGAAGACGAGCTGCAGCCTGCTCTGGTGCGACGCACCTTCCGTCGTGTTCGACGGAAGAAAGAGAAGGCCGCGTCGGAAACTGCTGCGAACCATGACGCTGTTGGCGAAGCGATGAGCCAAGTGCGCCGAAACAAAGGAAAGGCGAAGGCCGTCGACTTACCGCCTACTCAAGTGGC
The DNA here is from genome assembly GCA_032164295.1 of Inonotus obliquus. NCBI lineage: Eukaryota > Fungi > Basidiomycota > Agaricomycetes > Hymenochaetales > Hymenochaetaceae > Inonotus > Inonotus obliquus. The sequence goes on along the minus strand of JAJHTX010000006.1, from coordinate 2,736,049 downwards.
CACTGTGGGTTCGAAGCGTCAACGAGACGAGGACGACGATGCTGAGGATGTTTCACAACAGCCATCAGTTCCTGGCCCTTCCCGTCGAACGACGAGGCGAACCAGGCAGAAGGTTCAGAATCCCACAGTCGAGGAGTCCGAGAAGAAGGCCGCCAGAAAGCCTAGAGGCGGTCGGATTACTGCCGTTCGTCCTAGAGAAGGACTGGGAAGAGAAGGGCGAGCAAAATGCAGGTTCCTCTGACGCGAACGTCTACACCAATGAGTTGTGAGTCCGAGGAGCCCACATGCATGCCCTGTTGGGCTCCATCTCCAGAGGAATGCAAGGTGGAGGAGCACCCAACACCTCGGAAAATACAGCGGGAGGCAGTCGTAAAGCAAGAGGTGTCGCCCTCTCCTTTCCCTCGTCAGCCGCCGTCAGCACCTGCGACATCCAGCGCAGAGTTCCGTCCAACTATGGCCCAGCGCGAGGTTCCATCGTGTGGCTGTAGTGTTGATGGTTCAAATGACGAGGTGGAGGCCGGCCCGGCTTCAGTCGTTTCATCGCATTTCCAACATCCCGTTGAAGGATCGAAAAGCCTCGGCGAACAGCGACAGTGTTCGTCAAGGGAAGTCGAGGAGTTGCTCGAACCTCCTTCCTCACCAGTCCTTTCCCGCGATCTAGACCGGAGCCGCCAGTATCACCAATGGCTGACCTCTCAGAACCCGTCGCATCTGAGGCTGCTGCCCGAGATGACAGGGATGAGCGATCCGGAGAGGGTACGTTCACTCGCTCTCGCACTCCTTCGCCATCTCCTTCCCTTCCGGACTACGCCACGCAGTATCTTCATACTCCTGAAGAGACCTTTCCTCTGCCGCCATGCTAGTGCGCAAATCCAGAACGCCACTTCGTAGTCCATAGTGATGGCGAAGCATCTGAGTTCAGTTTCACGGACGATGATGAGGGTTTGTGAGGGCGAGGGCTCATCTGCATCTTTGTTTTCTTTGTCTTAGTTTCTGCCCTTGCATTCCACTTCATATCCTCGCACCTTGTATTTTACTTCATATCCTCGTCTTGTTGTCCTGTCCCTGTACTTGTATCTTGCGTGATGTAATATAACTAGAGCTGCTAGCTCATCACTTCGTGATCCTTCAAGACCTTGGAGCATCTAACTCGGCTGATGAGCTGATCTCGAGGACCAGTGTGTACTATCTTGTAGGCCTACCTCCGGCAAGAATACCTCAATAGCCTCATCTCCTTCAGATCAGAGCTTTGAGTGGCGCTGTAAGCATTCGAGTTATACGGCGTGTTGGTAAATGAAGGAGACAGAGATGTGCGCGTTCCAACTTCCAAATTTAATTAATGCGTGGGGTTATCCGTATCACATGACCTCACAACTGAATTCTTTCAGATTTTCTTCTTTCAAATTCAGTCTTCATTCTTGAAGCGACTCACTTTGTGTAAAATCTTCCACCCGTATGCATAAATCTCGCTATCATCCAGATGTAACTGTATCTCATCGGAACTTCAGCCCAGCAATCGCTACTTTTCCGATGCCACTATCATCGGGATGGGCCATGGCTGCCACCATTCACCAAATTATCACATATGGTCTCTATTCTGAGTCAGAGTATCTGAAGGTCAGGAGATGAGCATGATATCGGTACTAGTAGATCTTACACCAGAGCCAGCCAGAGTTGTGAAGCTCTTGCCTGGTTCTAGAGGATCATAACATTCACGGTTTGCCGCGATCAACGTACTGTGACGAGTACAAGGGGTAGTGGATCCTGCTCGCAGTCACTTTATCCTCCATACAAGACCTACCAATCGACATTCGCATTGTCATTGTAGTGGTCAACTGTAGTGCGAGATCCGTCACAAGGTTCTACTAAGTTTATGCTCGTCAGCTTGTTCATTGAAAGCACGCAGTCATGGCAGTCAATGTGCCATGACCATACATCTACGAGTCTGTCGTCACCGGATAGGAAAGTTCTGTTTCATGGTAGTGGTGCAGGTACTCCCATTATTAGACATGAATTCTTGAGTTGACGGAGACTAGGATGGGGTCGAAATAGTAGAGCTTTCGGGGAGCGGATCGGATATCGTTGTAGGGCCCGATTGCTCGCTTTGGCGGCAAACTGATTTTGGCCATGGACTGAGTCAACCAGAGGAAGCCATTGCATTTTATGGCCCTGGCGATAAGATGATCATCGGTTACTCGGCCGGCACATCGGGATTTTACCATTTTGCCCTTCGTGTTCTGAATTCCGTTCTAATGCAGGCGAGCTCGTGGCACTTTACGAGTCTGACGGTAACAGATATCTATCAGCGCTACACACTCCAACCAAAGAAGCCATTCCTCAGAAACTCGTGAGCTTCGCCGTGAATCGCAGTGTCCCTTCGAACCAGCATATTGTAGCCTTTAAGGACGAAGACGGAGACGTCATTATCTGGTCCATCCAGTCTGATCAGCAACTTTCTAAGTGCAAGGCCGCGAAGAACTTCAAGGAACACGATCGGCGCGGTTCGCATTTCGAATAGCCAATAATATACACGGGCAAATACTTGATCCTGAAACCACAACCGGAAGTCAAGAAGGTCGGGAAGGCAGAAGAGCATCCGCACGCAAACGTAGAAACGTAGGATACTGCTTCATGTACGTCGGGTAATAGATAAATCGCGTTTGTATGTACGAATAGCCAACTCGTTTCCAAGAAATCGGACTCTACTGTATCGGTATAAACAGTGTCTCCTACATAAACAGAAATTCTCGAACTCACAAATGTCGAATTGATTATATCCGACTAGTGTTCCGTCACTCTCTCCCTATCCCGATTGCTTCAATATACCTTCGAGACGAAGTCCTCAGAATTCCCGACAAAGTCACTGAGCGATTATACAACCTCCTTTCGATCCTTGTCGTTCAACGTATCCTAGTTTTCCCAGTATCCGATGATAGCCGGCTACTAGACTCGTTAGCATTCGCTAGATATCTTGACTGCGCATTCTAGGAAGCTTTCCCGGTTTTACACTTCAGGCGAGTTTTTTGTAATTCTGATTTTGTTTGTTGTCTTGTTTTCTGTGGCCACTTCCGATGTAGTATATTAGATCCCAGAGAGCTCAGAATGAACGGAAGAAAAGTAGTGGTCGCATTGGGCCCATAAGCAAGAAGAATGAGATCAATTTGGCAAGGAGGAGAGGTTGAGGTCAAGGAAAAGAAGCTCGAAGCTTCGGCATCTTCCGGCGGCAGTAGAAATCGAATTCGACACTCTCGTTCGTGTCAAGTACTCGCGTAATGCGACAAATGGTATTAAAACAACGAAATAAGGTACGAATTACTATACATAACGTAGTAAAGGGTGGGTAGATTGAGAATAGGGAATAAAGATAAACAAGAATCGAACAGGATGGAACGAATAGCATCGAAATACTCAACGGGAGAGGACAGAAATTCTCCTAATCAATTCGAACATCAATCAAGTAAAGAAAGCCCAGTGACGATGCCATCCCATTCCGATTGTCCACCATGCATCCCGCCTGCTTGCATCGCCTTCATCTCAGCCAGTTGAGGAAGCCATTCTTCCATCGACGGGTTCAGAGACTCGGTATCATAGAAAACATTACCGATGGGTTGTTGTTGTTGACCGAAGTGAGCTGGGGGGTGCGAATGTCCACGATTGACGTCGTAAGTCGAGATCGGTTCGGAGGTATAGGGGTAATAATAGTTCTGCTGATACGGAGGAGGGTATGTTGACACGGGTGGTTGGTAATACTGGTTCACCGGGGTTGGCTCTGGAGGCGCGGGGGATGGAGAGGTGGAAATGAAAGAAGATGTCGAACTCGTAGTCATACTCTCCCCATCTGAGATCGAGGTTGCAGTGGTGGCTGGGGTAGAGACAGCTGTGGATACAGGGGCGGATAGGTAATTTGATGTCGAGTTGTAGTGCTCGTTATGTGCAAAAGCTGCCACAGAAGGCGTCGCGCCTTCTGATTCATACTCCATGTCTGCACCGTGACGCGCATCACCACCATCCAGCCAGTATTGCACCTTCTCGTCGGATGGCGAGCCTGAGGTTTGTCGTTGATGACGATCACGTGAATCTGGTTCAGACTGAGATGATTCGACGGGTTTTGCGGCACCGCTAGACTGCGTCGACACCTTGAATGATTTCGATTTCGCTCTACCAGGTACCCCACGCCGAAAGTAACCATGTGCGCGCTTCTCGTGCCTGATCAAAGCGGGCACATCACTGAAAATCCGACCGCATCGCTCTGAGTACGACGAAGATCCGGAGTTAAGAGTATCTTCAGGGGCTCGCGGGAGTGTACACGTATGTTTAATCTTCTCGCTATCGAATGAATAGCGTTAGAGTTGATCAGAAACATAATGAAGACTTAGCAAATACTTACTGTACTGCTGCAATGTGTGTTTTGACATTCGACTTCTGCAATGAAGAGAACTTGCATCCTTCAACAGGACATTTAAGCTCCAACTTTGCCCGCTCAGGATCGTGTATAAGGAGGTGTCGTTCAAGCGCGTACATCCGTTTGAAGAGTTTCCCACATACTGCACAGCGAGGCTTCATGTCTTCGTCAATACCCGATTCGAGGAACTGCAAAGCAGGCAGAGAGGGTGAATGGCCGGTGTCCATGTTTCGGAGATTAAGAGTCCGTCGAGTTCGGGAGTAAGTGATCGCTCGCTCACAGGTGAGAGAGTTCGGTAAGGGGCAAAGAGCAGGAGGATGGAACAGCGAAGGATGATTCCGAAAGCGGGAGACATATAAGTTCATCGAGTAGCGCCGCTTAGACGAATACGATCGATGGCCCCTTGAATATGGAGGACAACGTAGCCAACCTCATGTAGCCTACAACGTCACTAGTGTTTTGAGCACTTGTTCTTGCCTGCACCCAATCTAATAGGCGGAACTGGGAATAAACCGCCGAGAGTCTAACAGTCAAGTGAAACATCTCCGGTATTTGTTAACCTTTCCCGAACAGTGCTTGTAGTGGTAGTATAGCAGAAAGAAAGATACGGATTAGGAACAAAGAGAGGTAGCACGAGGCGACTTTGAATTTAGGTGATTACATCATCAATATCCGTATATGGAAGGCGTTGTACATGGTTGACTAATCGGGATAAGCGCTTGTCTTTCAACTCCTCCAAGCTTTCGACTCTACTTTCTCGACCTTGTGAGCCTGACTACGACGCGCCGCTTTTGCAAATATCTCTGTGCGTCGGTATGATGGACTCTGTGCGCCGATGATGCTTGCTCAACTCAAGGTTGCGTGCACGCTATTGCCCAGTCGTTTCTACGAGCTCTGCATCACCTATCGCTATGATCGGGGACGGAAAGATAGTAGTCTTCTTCACAGCTCTCAGTTCATGGACAACGTGATAATTTATGTTTCTCGCCCTCTGGGCCCACAACTCATCATGCACCATGGCACTCGGGCACTCGGCATAAATTCAATCATCTCCTGCCTGGCAACATTCAACCATCTATCATCATCAGTCTTGGAAGGGCCAGAAAAGATTTTTCCTGTGTCCGCCATGACGATACTACCCATAAGTTGCTACGGCTAAATACGACTCTCTTTGAGTCGTCAGTGCCACTGGTGATTAATTCCTGCCGTGCAGCGTTTTGGATCTAAGCGAATGTCAGTCAGGTCAGCTTGATTTGTGCGTGGCTGCGTAGACTACGGGCTATTACAAGATGCCGAGCACGCACGCCATTTATTGGATTCTTTCTTGGCTTCTTTGGCTGTGCTACAATATCCTACATCGGGATGATCACCACGTTCACATCTCAGTGAATAAGCATTAGCGATATCAATACACACGTCCCATTTTCCCTTCCATCACATCCCCGTCACCCTGCGAATGGAGAGCTTGCCAGACGAATATTTAGTAGCGGCTCGTTATCTGGCAGCCCTTAGGTATGCAGGTGCGGCGGCGACGGTCATGGTTATTTACGACATAAGTACGTTTCGTTCCGCGATGCCTTATCTTTATCGATTGGTATCTCACGCAGTCCAGTGATCACGATGGATAAAGAGGCGAGGTGTATTTCAGTATGTTCTTCCTGAAGGAAGCTAAAGAATACTTCAGATTCAGCATTTCTGGGTGAGCACCTCTTGTTCTGAACGACCGGTACTCGAATTCAATGGTTGCTTATAGACTCAATCACTTTCGCTTGTGAAAGTGATTTACTTCTTGGTTTGTGTGCATTACTTTTTCTGAGTAAGTCCCTTGACCGTGAATAGAATCGATACTATGGACTGGGCGTAGTCTTGATCTATTTGTACGGTGAGCCTCAATTTGAGAAGCTGTTCGTTGCCATGTTTTGCTCAAGCTGCACTCAAGGAGAAATGCTTCACAGCTTCTCTGATGAACTGTACGTCGCATGCATCGGTCAAGGCTCATGATGCTATTCTGACAATCTCTTCAGCTGTGCGCTCAGTATTGCAAAAGGGTGTAACAAAGACTGACAATCAGATCAGGCGAACGCATAGTTGGGCTTGGCGCATGGTGCGGTGAGTTACGCTACCACTCTGGGTTGCTAGACGATGGTGATCATTAACTTACATAGCATGGAGTATGGTCTTACTAGCTGATGGTTACTTGATTTTCTTCTACTAATTGCTGTGAACTGACATGCCTCTAGCCATCATGGCCATTCGTGTCCACGCACTCTACGGGCGAAGTAGGTGCATCGGTACCATCGCCAAGATTATTCAGACTTATCCGTGTGTCTCATTCCAGCTCGATCTGCTACAATTTTCCTTGGCTGCTTATATTCAGCTCAAGGAGCGGCTACTCTGGGTATACTACTTGTATATCAACGCAGATTCCAAGGTGAATTATGTAACCATTGTTTTGTGTGTCACAATTCATTCGGAGTAGACCACATCCTGGAATGGCCCCGAGCTTGTGGGACTGTCACCCCCAGCTGGCTCAGCTTCTTTTGGTGCGTACATTATATGAGATATCGAGCAGTGTAAATAATTGATCCATTCCAATTGTCATCATTCAGGATTCCGACTTCTGTGTTTGAATTTGTGCTTCTCTGCATGACGATACACAAATCCATAAAAGACGGTGTTTTCGATGGTGGCCCCGATATTCGCAGAAGACACAGTTTGTACCACGTCCTCGTGCAGGATCAGATGATCTATTTTGCGAGGTAAATCTAAGCCACATCCCTTCATTTCTCTTTTAATTAACACCGCCACAGTATCCTGCTTTCGGGAGTCCTGAATATCGCCCTGTGGCAAAGTCTACCTAATGGCGCTCCAAACAATCAAGTTCTGACGATATCCGTCGCGAGCTTGTGCGTCATTGGATGCCGAATATTGATAGATCTACGGGAAGTGGCTTTTAAACAAGAGGAATATCTGTACCTCTCGAGCATGAATGGAGAGCTTGAATTTCGTTGATTATTTTTTATACCATGGCCAAAGCACTCGACTGCGCTTAGATGAAGCATAATTGTTCAGGAGTAGGCCCTTGAATGATGCGCATTATCGGCCTCCTGTAAGCCACAATAATTCTGTGCCATTGAAATTTATTCCGGATCGAGGTTGCGGCTTGAGGTTGAAGTGGCTCGGTTCTGAAGTGTATAAATTTGTCTTCTCCCTCATCATCGTCTCTTCCCTTACAACCCTCTTCTGACACCATCAAGCGAGCCTCATTAGCAGCGAAAGACAAGACTACTCATTCGTATGTATCTGATTTACCTTCTGTACTGATTTTGTATTGACGTTTACTCCACATAGGATTCTTCAAACGTTATGGACTCTACTAGTAGCACACCACGCCGGCAGAAAAAAGCTACGGGGAGCCGGGATAAGCCCAAAGCAACGCCTACTCGTAGAAGCCAACGGATTATAGAGCGCGAAGCTGACAAAACCAAGCAAGCGTATCCGAGTCAACCAGAAGACGCAAATCCCAATCCCAATCCCAATCCCAGTCCCAAGTCCAAGTCCAATCCCAATCCGAAGCCCGAGGAGGAGAAAGAAAAAGAGGAGAAAGAGAATTGGGCACCATTCATGAGACTGCTCGTCGAAGACGAAAAGCGTGCGCTGAAGATTATGCAGGATGGGATCGAGTTTGATAAGCGGATTGTTGAGTATTATAGGGAGGGGTATTTAAAGCCTGGGGTTGATCATAAGAAGCCGGTGGATGTTGTTAGTTATGAAAATACGTATGTGGGTAATGGGGAGGTTATGTTGAGTTCTGCTGCTGCTGCTTATTGTGCTGCTAAGGAGGAGGATGATTTTTTTTCCTTCGCGCGTTGATATTGCTTCAGGGTGTGGATTTTGGTTTGGTGTTAACGATCCAGTGTTGATCGCTGGTTATAGACGTTCATTTACTCAAAGCTCAAGTTGTATCGTTCAGTTTATGGCACGTTCTTTTTACGTGGTGCGTTCGGCTTGATATAAGTCACGAGCCGCGCGTTCACAAGCCACGAGCCACAAAGGCCCACACACAAAGCCACAACGACGATCTCTGATGATTGGTAAGTAATGGCGATGATAATTAATTGTGACGCAATGTGTTTGTCACGTCGTGATACTGAGTCCCAGTCTGAGCCTTATCGAACCTCCAGGTCCTCACCATAACGATGGTCGCGGCCATCTCGATTGCGGCATCGAAAAAGTAGTGATTTCTGTGCTGAAGTTCCGATGAGATAAAATTGCATCTGGATGATAGCGAGGTTTATGCGGGTGGAAGATTTAGAAATGAGTCGCTTCAAGAATTAGAAGTCATGTGATACGGATAACCCGAACACCATGGGAAAACCCGTCTCTTTCTCCTTCTTCATACAACATTCCTTATCAATACGCCGCAATACTCGAATGCTTACAGCGCCACCCAAAGCTCTGATCTGAAGGAGATGAGGCTATTGAGGTATTCTTGCCGGAGGTAGGCCTACAAGATAGTACACACTGGTCCTCGAGATCAGCTCATCAGCCGAGTTAGATGCTCCAAGGTCTTGAAGGATCACGAAGCGATGAGCTAGCAGCTCTAGTTATATTACATCACGCAAGATACAAGTACAGGGACAGGACAACAAGACGAGGATATGAAGTAAAATACAAGGTGCGAGGATATGAAGTGGAATGCAAGGGCAGAAACTAAGACAAAGAAAACAAAGATGCAGATGAGCCCTCGGTTCACAAACCCTCATCATCGTCCGTGAAACTGAACTCAGATGCTTCGCCATCACTATGGACTACGAAGTGGCGTTCTGGATTTGCGCACTAGCATGGCGGCAGAGGAAAGGTCTCTTCAGGAGTATGAAGATACTGCGTGGCGTAGTCCGGAAGGGAAGGAGATGGCGAAGGAGTGCGAGAGCGAGTGAACGTACCCTCTCCGGATCGCTCATCCCTGTCATCTCGGGCAGCAGCCTCAGATGCGACGGGTTCTGAGAGGTCAGCCATTGGTGATACTGGCGGCTCCGGTCTAGATCGCGGGAAAGGACTGGTGAGGAAGGAGGTTCGAGCAACTCCTCGACTTCCCTTGACGAACACCGCCGCAGATCTCTGAGGCTTTCTTCAACAGGGTGTTGAAAATGCGACGAAACGCGCGAAGCCTCGTCATTCGAACCATCGAGATTACAACCACACGATGGAACCTCGCGCTGGGCTGTGGTTGGACGGAACTCTGCGCTGGGTGTAGAAGGCTCCGAGATGACTTCCTCTGGATCGATGTAGTCGAGCTTCTCGTCTTCTGAGGAAACAGGCTCCGTCTTATCACCTTCCGGCACAGAGGTATCGAAACCCTCTAATGGTTCAAGTGGCCGCCGAGGGTGAGGCCGTTGGATGGATTGGACGGATGTCCCGTTTTCGTCTTGTGCACTGTCGTCGTCTTCATCGGAATGGGGTCCCGGCTCTGGCATGGGACCATAAATTGGATCATTCTCCTTGTCTGATCCGCCTGGTGACAACGATTCGTCTCGAACCAGATAGGGTGAGGATTTCTCCTCCGCCCTGATGATTAACCCACCCACGTGCGAAGGAGGGTTTGCGAAGGGCCAGTCCGTCACGATTGGAATTAGGAGGGCGGGAGGCATCAAGGGGCTTACGGGGGGCTCCCTCTTGCAACCGGGCTGCCTTGACGGCGGCTGAGGAGGGAAAGGAGACGGCGACACCTCCTCTTGCTTTACGACTGTCTTCCGCGGTGTTTCCCGAGGTGTTGGGTGCTCCTCCACGTTGCATTCCTCCACGTTGCATTCCTCTGGAGATGGAGCCCTAGAGGGCATGAATGTAGGCTCTTCGGACTCACAACTCATTGGTGTAGATGTTCGTGTCAGAGGAACCTGCATTTTGCTCGCCCTTCTCATCCCAGTCCTTCTCGTGCGACGAGCGGCAGTAGTCCGACCACCTCTAGGCTTTCTGGCGGCCTTCTTCTCGGACTCCTCGACTGTGGGATTCTGAACCTTCTGCCTGGTTCGCCTCGTCGTTCGACGGGAAGGGACAGGATCCGATGGCTGTTGTGAAGCATCCTCAGTATCGTCGTCCTCGTCTCGCAGTCGCTTCGAGCCCACAGTGGCCTCTTCGGTAGGCGGTAAGTCGACGGCCTTCGCCTTTCCCTTGTTGCGGCGGACTCGGTTCATCGCTTCGCCGACAGCGTCATGGTTGGCAGCAGTTTCCGACGCAGCCTTCTCTGTCTTCCGTCGAACACGACGGAAGGTGCGTCGCACCAGAGCAGGCTGCAGCTCGTCTTCACCAGATTCCCCCGGTTCATATTCGTCATCTTCACGACGACGCTTGGTACCCGCACTGGCTTCTACAGTGCTCTGGACTCCTTTCTTCTGCTGACCGGCCCTTCCAGCCTTGGCCTTAGCCTTTGGACCTCGCTTCGTGGTGGAGCGTCCACCTCTGCGAGGCTTCTTGGAAGCCGCACCATCTGTCTTGGGCGGTGAAGCTAGAAATTCTGTGAATACGACAGGTAAGATGTTGATGGATTGGACGGCAGCGTGTTGCTGAGACTCACCTGGGAGGAATGAAGCTTTCAGTCTTAAGCTGGAGCAGTTGACTCTGTTATGTACTTACGTCTCTTGCCTTTGTCATTGCGTCGTGTTTTTGAGTGGGAGGCGGCGATTGGGCGAGACGCAGTGGAAGCAGATCCCCCGCCCTCTATGAATTTGTAATGTGTATGTGCACCTCTGCCTTTCATGCCTCTACCTCTGGTAGAGACTCGAATTGGCGCCCTGCACGGCATTTTCATGGACGGCGGCATTGGTCTGATCTGGGGGAGTGGGAGTATGTGATGTATTCGGGCCACCTTCAGCAGCCGCACGCGCTCGCGATCTTGTCAACATTGCCATTGTTCTTACAGACAATGCAAGGGAGGTCCGTGTAGAGATAAGATGTAGAGTGGGGGCCTGAAAGCGCCGCAGCTGAGGATGGAGATGGATGTGGTTGAAAGCTGGAAGCTGGAAGGGAGTGATCAAGCCATCCGCTTTGCTTTTTGAAGCGTGACTGAATGCGCGGTCACGTTATCCTCATCTCATCGGTCAAGAGGCCACGCTCCCAGAAAATCCATTTTATTGTTCTCTTTTCGGATTGGGACGAGTGCGGAGACGCATTCCGCACGGTTTTTAATCGTCTGGTTTCCTAGCGTTTTTCGGTTGGCATGCTATGAATATTCTTTTACTGGATTTACCGAGGAATAGAAGTCTTGGTACTGGTGGCGACGGAGCGAATGCTAGTTTTTGGGATTTGACCGATGTAGGAAGGTTGAAGAGGACGCGATCCTGTTTGAATACGCGCAGGTGTTATGCAGAAAGACACATGATGTCAGCACTCAGTCAAAGGCTGACTGTGCATGACGGGTGGTCAATAAATTTTGATGGGATCCCGCAAGCAAATCACCAGCCGCGTGATTCTACTGATCTATTTCAAGTATTTCCTTTCGGATTTGCCTTCAGTATACTCTTTCCCCCAGCTAGATATTCATCTTCCATCAGATAGGAACTACATCTCCTCCCTCTATATAAACGACCAAATTTGGAGTATTAATCTCATCGATTCCACTGGAAGGCTCGCTCAATCGATTGTGGTGACTTGTTTTGATCCTTTAAGGTGCCTCTCAATCAATACCCTTATTTTTTTTTAGTCTATATAAGCCGCGCTGACCATCCGAGGGGGTGAATGTCAAGGGTCAGCTATACTCCCCTTATTTGCTCTCGTACTCTTTTGACTGACATCCGTAGCAAACACTCATCACTCCGGCAGGCTTATGGGACGCTACGACGATCAAGAGACCGACGAGCAAAGCGAGCAACAGTCGCTCGTATATTACACTTTATGTTACAAGACAAAGAAGAGCAAGCAAGAAAGAGAAGAGAATCACGAAATCAGATAAGTACGTTTACCGAGAAGGTCAGAGACAGAAGCGAGCTAACGTCGCCGGGTTAGCACAGGCGCGAGCAGTCTGAAGAAAGGACCACGAGCCGAAGGCAGTAGACAGCGGGATTCCGGTGACGAGTATCTACTCCTCTAGCTTCTCTGCTTCCGCAGCGACATTGACTAGAGCGCGCCACCTTTCCTCGTTTATCTCCCTCATGTCCGAGACTGGCCTTGGAGCTGTAAACCTGTTCCACGAGCCTATGCCCGGCACTTCCTCATGCGGACCAAAGATGATGTGTCGATAATCGACCCACCACATCCAGTCGTATTCCGATTGGCTTCGGACCGGTTCCAAAACACATTCTTCAGCGCGACGGCGGACATGCCTGGTGTCTTCCTCTACGTCAGTGTCATTTCCGGCGGAGCTTTCGCCGGGTTCGGATGGCTCGCCTCGCTTTCGCTTTAAGCGACCTTGGGCCGTCGTAACCTTTTGAAGCTCGGAGTCTTCCTTCGCCGTCCCCTTCTTTCCTTTACCTCCATTGTCATTCCCCATACCCGCGGCGTATCTCTGTGTTGGCCGCCTTGCTCTCTGTGAGCGTCGTAGGGTTGGCTCAGACTGACTTGGAGGTATTTGTATCTTATGTTCATCTTGTGCGCCTACACCTTTCGATACGTCGTTAGCTTCGGGTTCGGCCTCGACGTTTGTTGGCGACTCCGCCTCTCTCGGAATAGGCTCAGTGGCGTGACTCGATGAAGCCGATTGCTTCAAGTGTTTCTGATCACTGTCAGGCTTCTCTCCCTCCACGCTCAGGAGAGGAGCTGTGGGTACAAGGAACGTGTTCAGGGAACACTCGATAGAGAAAGGTAGTTACACTTACCATGCTCCGGTGTGGTGGTTGTGAATGGGGCGGACGTTTGGCTAGTTCGTGGCCTGGATGTCCTAGAATCACCTGGGCGATGGTCACGCTTCATTACTTTACCAGAATGGCTCATAACATGAACACTTACCTGTGTTCTCTTTGTCATCATCCCGATGACTTGATTCCTCCTGAGAATAGGTGGAAGGAGACCGATCTGTTTGGTCGTTCTCTGTAGTGATGCGTTGTTGAAAAGCACCGTCAGTGTCTGTGACAGTGCCTTCGGCGGTGGTGCGGATTTCGGCGGAGCCTTCAGCCGCGTCCTTACAGACGACGACCTCCGGAGTCTCGCCATCTACCTCAAGGGTATCGGTGGTGGCTTGAGGGTTTTGCACCTTAAGCCGAGCCAGCGCTCGTCGCGTAAGAACCATTATGATCAAGCGAGGTATTCGGTTGTTGTATCGAATCGAAAGACTTGGGGGGAGAAGATGAGTTTAGAGAGTCCACCGAGTGGCTGAAGGGCAGAGGAGGGGTTGTGGTTGGGAGATAGAGCTGGTGGATGGACGCTCCTGCCTTTTTGACTCCCGCGCGTTGCATTACAAGCTCCGCTTGAATACTGGATTCACTACTACACTTCGCACCTTTCTCGACCAACTTGGGAGTTTACAGGACTTTTTCTTTCTTACTTTGGTCTATAATTCTCTCAAAATATCACTTGAATATGAAGCTTTCGTGGACCGTCTAGTTCACTATAAAAGTAATGAAATTCAGAGGAGAAAGTATAAGATTACGTAATGAAGTGATAGAATAATTGTGACGCAATGCGTTTATATGACAATAACAACAACACCACCACACCATCACCACTCAGAATGGCTGCCTACTTCTTTCCTACACTCTCTTCCAACCTATGTTTCGATGAGATTCACATTTGTTCATGATGGTGTGGGAATCTCTCGATATCTCAATCCATCTTTATACTTTCGAAGCGTGAAAGAGCTCAACTCTAATTATTCGATGCATATATAAACTATCAGCCACGGCCAAATGTAATTTTGGATTCAAAATGTTGATTCCGACGCTGGTCAAAATTCCGCCTCTTATTTGCCCACCGTGGATCTACTAGTACCTGCGACGGACAGATATCGCGCGGACACAAGACCCCTATTACCCTATGAATCCGATCCGGATGAGCTATCAATCTCGTTGTCAACAACGGCAGGCGATCTGTGTAAACTAAGCTCCGGTCAAGTCTCTCCCTCGCTACAAGGCAGAACTTCCTCGTTTCCAAAAACTTCCTTGTTCTTTTCTTCAACGATTTGCGCCTTTCAGTGTAACTGATCGAAGGTTTCCTTTTGAGCCGATGAAATAGTGAACTCTTGTCTAGTCTGGTTACTTACTCACACCGCAGGCATGAACCTCGTTTCTCTCAACGGGCAGCGACTTCTGGTCTGTACGTTCTCAGCGCCTCCACCGTCGCCAAATATGTTTCTTAGTGAGCTCAGGATCTGGTTTGTCTAAGTTGTCAAGAACAAGATTCGGTCGACCTACAAGTATGCGTGCTCGTGTGCTTACCAAACGGTTCTGATCACTAAATGGCCTGTTTAATGTGCTCACCCGGTCAATCGGAAGTCAGAATGTACCGAGATTGACCCACTTGTCAAGGCTATCATGGTTGGAGGTTTCTTTCGCTTCTGGGATAGTGGAAAAAGAAGGGCTTCTCTTGAGTTCTCAATAATATGAGTAAGTATTACAAGAGAACTCACCATCGTTACTTGCGCCTTTGCGTTTCCCGTCATTGGAACGTTATCACCCATTCCTGTAGCACCTCGTCTCCGAATTAGTTGAGAGCGGAAGTGGTATGGGGAGTGGATGATGAGAGCACAGAGGACAATGCGATATACTGAAGACGAGACTCGGTCTATATATACCTGCGGTTGGCTCAGGATGGAAACGCACAGAATGCTCTCTCTTCCCGGCACAGATAAGGGCTCAAAAACGCCCGAACTTCGCTGAGACAAATTCTTAATGTGTGCCGACACGTTGCGGTTAGCCACACATTCAGAGCTCAATTCGGCGTAGTAGGTAGTGTCTTGACCGAGTAGCGCCTCAGCCGGTGCTCCCTATCTGGTCAATTGCATCACCACTGCGGGAAAGATAAATGCTGTTTATCGACGCATGGATTATCTCTGGCGATAATTGCTAGTATGGGACTTACTGTACTGTACATACATACGGGCAACCTTCTGAAAGATTGACTACTGTCAATAGCACAGTATATGTGAACTCTTGATAGGAAGTCAAGGCCAATGTTGCCTTTCACTTTGTCTACAACTGTATAGGGAAATGTCATATTGTACTCAGCGTCCGCTACCATTCGTAAATTAGATACTGACACGTAAGTAGTGGTTTCCCCCATTCACAACGATCTTCCCTTCATGAGCAAACACGTCTTCTCCATCAACACGCAGTCTTGTTACGTTCCCAGGAATTTCAATAGTTCCGCGAGTTCCCAGAGGTGTTGAAACAGTAAGCGTGAAGTTCCGCCCGTCCTTAATTTCCCAAGAAGTGCCAAACCATCCAAGTGGAGTCGTAAACCCGCCTTCTGCAGCTGTCAGACCACTGAATTGTGGTGCCAATGTCCAAGAGGAGCCTTGAGGCTCTGTAACTCGCAATCCAAGTACATAAAAGGTTAGCGCTGATGTTGGACCAGTACTCCATCCATGAGCATGCGAAGTATACGAATAATCAAAGTTGTACCCAAGCGCAGCTCGATATCTGCAATGTAGGAGTATGAGAATCCATCACCGCACCGCTCGATCTTCTTCTGCTACTCACCCGAGAGACCCGTTGGTTGTGTAACCTTCCAACAGTGTAGATTGGACGCTAATATTAGTGTAAAGCATGTAGCCCCACTCCAGTCGAAGCAAGTCAAGCGCTCGTTCACCATTTCCAGCAATAAAATGCGCTTGTACCTATGCACCTCGTGTTATTCTTACAGTGAAAACTGACAGCACAATCATCTTCCTCACCTCGAAGCCACCTATGAATGGCGCGATCGTATCAGGAGACTCAGGGGAAACGGCGCCAAACTCATTCCAATTCCTCGTCAGTCCCTCGCTGATTGATTTCGCCTGCTCCAGTGTCGCAAGGTTGAACACGACTGCCAACGAATTGCCATCTTGAGGGACGAAGCTCGTTGTTGAGTTATCCGTGTACATCCCAAGTTCTTCCGACCAGAATGCATCATTGAATGTCTTTTTGAGCACCGTCGCATTTAAGGACCAGGCCGAAGCGATTTCGGTTTCGTTAAGGTACTCCGCAAGTACGGCACTATTAGTTAACACCTAAGGAACGAGTGAGTGAGGACCGACGAAATCGAAACTTTGAGCAGCTGACATACCGCGTAGAAAAGTGCATTACCCTCGGAGTTCTCCCCTCCACGAGTGACTAGTGACCAATCCGCTCTGTCGGAAATGTTTAGCAAACCAGACGGTTGAACCTTATTCTCGAGGAAATTGACGGCTTTTGTCTAATCAAGTCATTGATTCAGAGACGAAACGAAACTGGATTTTCCATCTTACGTAGTTGGTCCATAGTTCCTGCAAGAATGCAATATCGCCTGTATAAAGGAAATATGTATGGACACCGATAAGAGCCCAAGCATGGTACGTATCACTCCTCAGTCCGGCAGCAGCCACGTCTCCTGTCGTGCATAGCGGAGGACCACAAAAAGGCAAGGCACCGGTAGAAGGATCCATTAGCGAAAACATCGTCGCAAGTGAATCTCTCGTTGAAACGAGGTCATACGTTGATACAAATTGAGTAGGGACAGCAATGCCCATGTCGCCTGAATTGACACTCAAGTTAATAAAGCTACCCAAATACCTGGAGACAAGACTCACCCGGCCAAATGTTCCTTATTCAATTAGAGTATCGTGAGCCTTCATCAGAATGGTATACTAGGTTTCTTACCTATCTCGCTTAGCTCCGTCAGTTACTACTGACCCTGCAATACTGATTGTCCCATTATTCGCCCATCCTAATATCCAGGTAAATATGGCATGTCAACACAATGACAAACATCATGACTGACCTGGAGAAGGTACTGAAGGTGCCCATCTTCCATCATCCGGACCCAGCACATTCGTTTGTAGAGTATACGCTCCAGCGTACCAAAGTTTCGTCAAGAAATCCTCATCATGAAAGACAGGATCTTTCGCATAGAAATATCCCGTATAGTCACGAAGATCCTCAACGTGAGGCGAGAACGTGATCGAGCATGAGACATTGCTAATGGATACAGTCGAGTCGTCATTCGAAACAATTGTAAGAAATCGAAATCCACCGCGTAAACGTTCTCTGGGAGATGTCCATAGACCCGTGGAGAGTGGGGCTGGAATCGGAAGTACTCCGTCATAATCTTGAGTCGGAACCGAGCGAACTGAACCGTCAGACGTGAAAGGGCTAATAAACAACGGCGATTCCGTGAAGGAAAGGGATAGTGAACTATTCTCCGACGAATGCGAGTCGATCGTCAATGATACGAGTCCACCGATCTATAATAAGTCCCATCAGTTACAACAATCACGGTAATTAATTATGCTTACCTCCTTCCCGAAATCAAGGGTAATAAAGGAACCATTGCCATTGATCGCCGCAACACCAGTTTCAGAAAGGAGTTCGGAAGCATTCTCGACGGAACCCTCAGTCTTAAAGACACCTGTCGGACGTACTAAACGGCTCTCAGGAGCATAATTAAACGCCTCCCACGGTCCTTTTGGAGCCGAAGCAAGAGACGTAGATGCATACAGGACACAGAGGATTAGATGTTTAACCATGGGAGACATTCTGCAGTGCTCACCATCCAAAGATACACATCACGTACAATGCGCTTTTATATCATGTACGGAAATTTACTCTTGCGATGACTGCGCAAGTCTAATGTACGCGTCCATTGCGGACCGTCGTGTAATGATCCTGTGACAGTATTCTTCTACAACTAAGAGCACAGTCAAATGGTCATATGAATAACAGAATAACAGAAGAATTCGTACCAGATGACCAAACTTCTCGCATATGACGGAATAGCAGCTGCGACGAGGATACGGAAGAAAGAATGGACTTCTTAAATATTCTACCTCAAGAGTAATTGCTTCGATAGGTACAGAACTGACTAGTTTCCCGGACCGGCCTTGAAATATGGCACGCTTTACCCCCGACGATATCGCTGTAGCGTGGACTCTCATCCGACCAAAATTTTACTCACAAGTTCAGCATGATATTCATCAGCCGAAGGTAAGAGTGAAATCTGCAGAGAAAAACTTTGGATGATGGTCAGCTGATGGGGATTGCATCCGTAACCGCAGGAATATAGAAGGGCGGAGTTTTCGTCTTCGCACAACGAACGACCTGAGGTTCAAACAAGATAAAACAACTTCTTATTCCCTTACTACGTCATTCTTTCGTGGATACATCGGGAAATAAGTCTTCGATCATAGCCTTGTAGAGTCAAAGACGGGAAACTCGCTAATGCGTAGCTTAGTTGACTAACGGGTACACCTCTTAGTAAAGTATCACTGGGAAATGTCATATGTTCACTTACACCAAGAGGCCGAAGTGTGATAGTTGTGGTGTTACCAATACAAGTGGCGCTTTGAGGAGGAGCACTTGCAAACGTATCACCAGCAATAGGCCAATCAACAAGGCACGCAGTCGCATCGATGCTAATCGGAGGCAATCCGGAATCGAATATCGGTGAAGGCAATTTACCGCCGTCTGGAGTTCCATCGTTGAATTTCAACGTCGCGGGATCAATTGCATACTGCCAAGGAGCAGCTACTTCAAATTGTAGATCCACAGCACGTGGCTCGTCAGCGTTTCGAGTGATGATGGTCTGGTTCCGCGGTATGTCGAATGCATAATTCAGCGGGCCGCGATGTACCGCAACGGAGTTATTCGGCCGGTTCTCTGTACAACGTTTAAGTTGCCGATAAAGAAACTGGCCGCGAAGCACATACCTATAGTGATTTCCGATGGCAGATTCAAAATAAAGGTAGAATCTCCGGCAGGAAGAGCAATGGCGGCTAGACCACTGCCATCCGCTTGAATAGCTTTCGTGAATCCGCCATTTACAGAAACAGTGGCTCCGGAAACCCAGCTCGGAACACGAATAAGGTAGGTGAATGCTTTGTCTGCAGATACCGACACTTGGACCATATCGCTAAACGGATACAAGGTATCAACCGCGGCAGTCACTGCATTGTCTCCTGCGAGGATAGTGTGTGTGGTGACGGGCCCGAAGTAGACTTGAACGAGCGATGCGTTGTCATTGGTCTTTACGAACGAGTTCGTGATAAACTTTGGGAATCCTTGTCCATGATTAACTGTACAGCAACTGAAGAAACATGAGTACACGGTCAATGCGGACTATGGAAGAACATTCACGGGTAATTAGGCTGAATAACACATCATCAGCGCGCATGAAAGCGGAAGCTAAAGGGATGCATACCTCTAAGCCAAAAACATTCGAATATGAGCCGTCGTTGGGAAACGGATTCCTATCAAGAGTTAGACAAAACACAGAACAAAGAGATAATTAGGACTCACGGGCTCATATTCTTCGCCGCGATTTGATTCTGCTCTTGTAGATACTGACGGGACCACATGTCTAGTACGTTCAAGAGATTCGTTAGATCGACTATAGAATAAAATTGAAAGCAGCGAACCTCCTGTCAGAGTCGCCGGAAGCGCATTGTAAGTGATTCTCTCAACCTGGTATGGGATACATTTAGAAGACAAAAGAAAGCATCGAAGACAATTATACTTACGCGATCCGCATACTTCAAATCTCCCGAAACCTGAAAAAGGTACGACCCCCTATACAAGGCAAATAAGTCCACATTTAGCTGTTCCACAAGGACTTCCTTACGAAAACATGGTTTCCTTGACAATCACATGAATGGACATCAAGAGTACACAAAAGAAGGTTGTGTGCTCACCACAACAAGACATAGCTCAGTTCTGGGGGTCACAGAAGAACGATTACAATGCACGCCCACTCAAGCTCGAGTACAAAACTCACCCACGAACCGCGCCGAGACCCGCTAGATACTCATCCGCGGCGTAGATTCCACTTGGTCGACCATGATATTTAAAAAGAGCGTCCCACCCTTCACTTGCACGATCGAGATCTGCAGATGTCCTTAATGAACGTGTTTTGGACAATAAAGTCACTGGACAGTGTCAAACCTGACTGGTTATGTGTGAACCTATACGTAGAAGGAAGGGCCTTCAGGCCTTCTGCCATATTCACACCATGCCACGTCTAAGAGGGTGTTATCACCGGCAAAGCTATCAGAATGAATGAACCGACCAGAACAGGAAATGGGTTGCGTATGTGTTCAACCGCGGTTGTTGGGAAGTTCTAATTATTCCGCCTTAGATACGCGCTGTAAATAGCAAGATAGGGCATACCTCGGTATCGAAGACGTCTGAGTTTGTAATGAACGTGCGATATAGTAGAAGCTCGAAAGTGAAGAGAACAAACCTTCCCATGGATCACCAGTTGCCTTCAGCAATTGCATCGTCTCAATCAGCAGGTCTTCATTCCCTTCGGGGTAAAAGTCGTACAACCTACAAGCAAGAGTTGCCAATGGGGTGATGAGTAAATCCGTGATACCAGCTTACCATTGCAAGGCGATAACAAGGTCCTCCCAGCGAGTGCGCGTCCAGTCCTCGAGACCCTCACCATTCTTGAGCATCGTGTTCGCGAGGGTCACAAATTTGTGCAGTGCTGGAATAACTCGCTCCGCAAGAGTTGCATTGTTCTCAATCATCTGCATCGCGCCGAAAAGATACGGATAACTTGAGAAAGATTCAATATCAGTATGCATTTTTTGCACAAATATTTTAACACCAACCGAGCCCAGAGGAAACGCGGTTTGCTGAGAATGGATGAGAATCGTTCGTGCAGAGACATATACGCTTAAATGTACAGACTTGGAGTCAAACACCTCAGGACCAAGCCAACCCGATTCATCCTGGTTGTCTAGAACGAAATCCAGGAAATATTGCGTCTGGGATTGCACCTCAGCGGAGTCGACAAGTACAGCGGCGGGGACCATTGCGTTCTAAATAAAAATTGGCTTATCAGGAAAAGGGTGAATGAGAGGAGAGTTTGCCACGCACAAACCAATAACTTCCAGCTAGTATGAAAGATTAGAGCGGGACGCTGTACTCCCAATAATGACGAACCTTCCTCCAAGTTAGAATAGTAGGAGTTACCACCTAAATAGCACACGAATGAGAACAGAACTGACGCAAAGTTTCTGCTCATATACCTAACCAGTCAGTCTGCGAAACGCTAGGTCCGAAGTCAGAGTCGCGTAGTATTTTAACAGAAAAGAAGCACCCACTAGTGGTAGAACTCATGTTCATGTCCCCACAGACCATTCATCTGCACGTTAAGCTAGGTCCCTTTCAGTAAGGCTATGTTCAATCCAGTCAATGGTGATACGCACTTGATCCAAGAGCCATCCAGTCGGCTTGATAGCACCAAGCGGCAAGTTCAAATACTTCTTTGACGCGACTAAAGGGTAATAAGGGATCGATCAGTGAATAAGATCAGGAAAAGCTCAAATAACCCACGGCCAGACTGAGCTGTGACGCTCCCAAAAAATCCCAATAGCAAGAAAGAGCTATGCAATCCAACGAACATCGCTACCCAAGATAACTATCCTGACGAAATGCAGACGTATTGGAAGCATTTTATAGCCTTTCCTTCGGCCCGCTCGGTTCACCATCGCCTATGGAGACTTGTGAATAATTGTAACTTCGTTTCCGTACGAAATACGAGTGACGCACCTGATCAACCCATTTGGAGGAATCTCCGCAAGTGCACCGCGGCGAGAGGAACTATTTCAGTTATCGGGAGCGCGAGCATGTGGCTGGAAGCGGGAGAAGAGCGACGGCACCGAAATTCTTCAGATATCAGCGGTGCGAGTTAACAATATACTTTCATTTGATAATAATGGCTTGACCATGTTACAAACAAAGCGGGTAAAAAACTGGACAAACAAAGCAAAGACAACCTCCCACATCCCCAGTGAGAAAAACGGGTACAGTCCGAGAACCTCCCACATTCCAAACCAGAAAAACGGGTACAGTCACCCTCGACTCTGTTCTTCAAAAAAATCATTTGCGGGGAAAAAAGAAAAACCCCACGTAACTAATAGTCGGACACCCGCTGTAAAAACCGCCCCTTGGAAAGAAAACCAGCAGGGCCAACCATATCAAAAGCAAAGTATCGGACGCGAGACTCAGCAGGAGATGCCTGACAAAGCCGCGCACCGACGTGAAATACCAAACCCAAAGAAGAGTGCACCGCCCCTACTTTTAATGCTGCATCCTCACTTCCCCACTTCCTCCCCGCTGACAGACCCCGTGCGCCACGTTTGAGGGAGCAGCTGCATCCGGCAGCATCCGGCCTGGTTACCGGCGTGATGTCCTGGGTCGCTACATCCGGTAGCATCCGGCCTGGTTACCGGCGTGAAACCCGCGTATAGCGCAGGGGACCTCTTGAACTCGTCCAGCCCGTGGGCCGGAGTAGATTGTTCGGCTTCGGGAGATATTCGGGCCAACCCATACTCGAGACGCTGCCCAGCGCCCTAAGGATCGTGAGAGAGAGTCCAGGGCATCACCCCTAAACCCCCGCTACCCTATGTGGAAGGCTGTGCGATCGTATTTTTGGAGTGTCGCAAACTTCGGGTATAAGATAAGCTCCGGACCGGTAAACCGACCGTGTGAGCGTAAAGGATGAAACCGGAGCCCGAGAAGACGGGCGTGAGAGAGTCGTCGACAGCCAATCAATGACTGCCGTAGAAAACGAGCAAGGCAGGGGGTGACGACCCCGCCCTGGGATATGCACCGATGTGCTTCGAGTTGTAGTGTGCCGAGGTGCAGGCAAGCCGTGTCGTGGACGAACGGACCCCCTCAGTCTAAGGGAAGGCAATAGCCCTGCCGGTTTTGACGAACTGGACGGTCGCCAGCATAGTTTCCATCAGAAAGTAAGAGGCGAGCAGTCGCGGAGAACAGGGACAACAGCCTGTCTCCCACTGCAGTCGACCAGGTCCTATATAGGAGGCTGGGTTTACGACGCCCACTGCGCATAAGGCAGCGAAGCGGAGCCGTCCCACCACGTCCACGCAGGACAGCACACTCACACAGAGAGGCCCAACCCATGCTACAGGCGATGATGGTGGTTAAAGAGAGAGAGCGGTGCGAGTTGAAAACTCAGAGACACATGATGGTGATCGACAAACATAGCGATCGGCAACGGCAAGAAACGGCAACTATCAGACACGTCTCGTCACGTAGTGTCACAGTCACAAGTTATCCATTATGTAACGCTCAGAAGTGCCTTACCAACTTTATTAGAGAATCAAACAAGTCACAGATCATACACTACATCGTCTAAACATCATTTCACCCCGTTATTTGATGGGTGTTCATAAGACAACAAGCTTAGCAGCTTTAAAGATACCACTATAAAGGTGAACAGAGTAAAAAAGGTGAGGCTAGGGACACAGTCGTAAGCAAGAAGAGGGTTCGCATCCAAATTGGAAGAAAACAACAGATATAAGTTGAACAAACGTGAAAAATAAAGTATTCCACAGGAATCAAATGAAGAAATGATTGGATAAGAAAATACAAAGGGTACCATAGGGAATCAAGAAAAATCTGCGTATAGCGTACTACGCAACTCAATCAAATCGTCAACTGGCAGAAACACTTCCAAATCCCATAACCGCCAACGCTCCCAACCACGCCAGCTCAACCGCAGCCCTTCCAAGCGGACTCAACGGGGCATCCGAATCCGGATCCGGATTTGTCCTCGGAAGACACAACCCAAGCTTCTCAGCTCCCTCCGGTACAACCTCCACTCCTCTCTCCCTACTAGCACAAAACGCAATCATCAACGCCAAATCGTCAACTTGAAATCGTATCTGCGGGATTGCTGCTATCGCGTCTGACATGAGGCCTGTCACGGCCAACCCATTCGTAGGTACACGGATCCCAGAACCGTTCACGTCTTTATAGGAGACCAGACGTGCGAGGACGTTGAATGAACTGAGAGACACTGCATTCTTGCTTTTCCCTTCCCCTCGCGCAGTCGAAGCGTCAGAGTGATGTGAAGCGGTAGATGATTGTCCCCTCGACCGTTTCTTGTCGTCCAATTTCTTCTCCTTGCTAAGTTCGTTTGGAACATAATACACTAGCAAGTATTGACGCTCATGAATCGGAATGTCGACCTCGACCGAGTCCTCTAAAGCTGTAGAAGTCGGATCCGTCTCGCCAGGCCACATCGGTAGGAGCATGTACAATGATTCATCCGGAATCTGATCAAAGACGTTATCGCTTGACCTCCTGCCTTTCTTATTTTGACGATTCTTGCTCGGCTTAAAGGAAGGTAGCAGGCCAACGTCTCGAAATGAATCATTCAGATTCTTTATAACGCGCTCTTGTTCTTCCTGCTTCGATCGAGCTGCCATCGTCAACCAGGGTGGAGTATAATGTCCTTCCAAGACCGCAGTGTTCGCGCCAGTGGCACCTTGCGGACTATGCTTCGAACCGCTCTTCAGTGGTTGCGGATGGAACAACTTGCGAAGTCCCTTGAACCGGGACGGCTGTGAATCATGATCGGACGCCCCGTCATACCGCTCCGAATGCATCCGCAAGTATTCAATGAATGGTGGGTCGAGCGCCGCAAACGCTTCTGCATGAGACGTTCGAACAGGCATCTCATCCAACGATCCAACTGATCCACGCGTATCCACAGGCAGTTTCTGAATTTGGTGTCTCAAATCCGGGGGACGTCGCACCTGCCGTTGTGACGAGCCGATCGAAGACCCATCCCACGCAGAGAGTGACGAGCTAAACTGCTGTGACCCTTCTGAAGCCACGGAAGCTGTTTCCGTAATCGAAGCAATCGAAGAAACAGGTCGACTCGCCCCTCCTCCAGACTCGACATCGATATCCATTTGCCGGTGCGATAAGTCACTGAATGGTATCCGCGCCGACGTGTTAGTACGCGAAGTCGGTGTATCTGCGTCGCTGGAGACTTTATCCGGGGAGGATGCCGTCAAGTCACTCATACCAGTCTGGCTTGCGCCTGGCGAACCTTGAAGAGGCGAACGCAACACACCCTTCCCTTTTCGATTGCTCGTATTCGTCAATTCAATCGACTCCTTTTTATCGATCTTCAATCTCAGTTTACCAGATGACGAGCTGTGTTCTCCGACAGACTTGTTCATGGACGCCTTTGAGCCGGGCGAGATCACGCTTTCTGACGTGTTCAAGGCAGTATGCGATGTCCCACTTACGCTCGTTGTGCTCGTTGTTGCGCTATTCGTTCCTGACCCAGAAGCATTCGGATCTCTCCTCGAGCTAGTGCTCACCGCGGTAGTCGTGCCCGAATCTTTTTCGTCAAGCAATCCATGTGTACTAAGCTTGCTTGTAGTGCGCGTGCTGGTGAACTGTTCTTGCACTTTCTTCGGTGCAAGTAAAATACTCGAGCTCGTTTTCAGATGTCGCTGGGGTAGTGAATGCCCACGGAAGATAGAAAATGCCTGCGCGCGTGAATGCTTATGGATAAATGTCAACGGCCCGCCGCGCGTGCCCGCTTTTGAATAGGGATCCGGGACGTGGCGAATATTGAGTCGGACTTGTAGAGGCTTCGACGGATCAGCTGGTAAAGAAACATAAATCCATTCAGACATAACTTAGCGTCTGATCAAAGTTGCAACTCACCATTTTTGCTGTGCACACGATCAACTCTATACCTCCCCACCCAGAGACATCTCCAAATCTCTTGATTTGGTCTAGGTACATGATTGGGATCCTCATTACGTTCTCGCATGAACGTCCACTCCCGCTTCCGTTCATCGTATGAGAAGTCGTGTTTCTTAACAAATCTTTGAAGTGTCCAACATAAGAGAAATTTCACACCATTCAACTACCAGAGCATGACGTACCGCAAGAAAGTATCGTCGTTAACGGTAGCCGTGCTTTGTCTTCGTCCACCCGAATGGCTGATGCCCCATCCAGCAGCCCAGCTTGGATCTCGCTCCCGTGCGCCAACAACACTGCTCCCGACGCTCAACTTTCCACTCCACTGATCACTTCCGCGCTTGCCTCCGACAGATGCTGCCGAACCTTGCGGTCCAGAAACAGAGAGAATATAATTAAGGTCAAGACCTTGGTACGGTTCGTCGCTCGTACTGCCAAGATCTGTGGTGAGTGTAAGGCTGACATTGCTTTCCCCACGCGCCTGTGCCTGAGCATTAAGATGTGCCTGAGCGATCGCCTGCGCCATGGCAACACCACGCATGTCTGGCTCGCTTGACGGTCCACTACCTGCGCCTTCCAGTCCATGTCCAGAACTAGCGGATGCTGCAACAGACACCCGAGAAGCTCTGCGCTGGAGGTGTAAAGCAGCACGCTGGAGATCGTCATCCACGCTGCGGGATGGTCGCCGTAATTGTGCCTGAGCTCTCGCATGGGCGTCAAATGTGCTTTCTTCTCGATATGAACTCTGCGGGTGGGCATGCGCAGCACGAGAGGATGCACCAGACGTGGGATAAGGGATATCCATCGGTAGAGAACCTCGCCGTCCCGTCTCTTCTGTCCAAGTCCGCGCCGAATCCTTTCTTGCTGCACTGCTTGCGCCTTCTCCAGAACCGTCATCCTCGTCCATCGCTTCACTTTCACCTCCTTCTCCAGCTTCACCTTTGCTCCCCGTATGTCGTGTATGCCTGTCATCAACTTCACCGTAGACAGAACCGACGTCACTGCTCATGTGGACGCTGGAGCGGTCACTCATCCCGTGATACCTGCCTCTTCTCCGTCTGTCAGTGTCATCAGCGGACACCATCAAATCCACGTCAGTATCCAAATCCGCCTCTCCCTCCGTCGGCGACGATGGCAACGTCGTCGGGGTCGTCCCCCTCCTTCCTTTCGTGCCATCCATATCCCAGTCCACATGCGCTCTTCCTTTCCCCTTGTCCATCGATAATGTCGAGCTTAAACCCTGGTATGGCATTTGCGACTGCTGAACATCGTTACTTGGCAGTGAGGGCCTCCGCGTGCCATCATCAATAGCACGAATCTTCGATCTCGTGTTCGTTCGTTTCCAATCCTCTTCATCTTCCGATGGACTGGACCAACCGTTCGGTGTAGATCGCCTCCCCTGCGAGGCCTTCCCCAAAGTGTGAGCGTGAACATGCGCAACTGATGGCCTCGGCGTCTTGTCAAGCGGCGAAACACCCTCGGCTTCGTCCGACCGAGAAGTCGACGACGACGCATTCTGAGTCGTGGGTGAGCGTGCGTCACCAAACGTGAAAGTACTAAGACGACTATATATGTCGATATCATCATCATGTGCGTTAGCAGGTTCGTGAGGAGAGATCGGATTCGTTTGCGGTAAAGGTGGTAGCGGCGGCGGAGAGTCGTGAGAAGGGTGAAGGGCAGGTAGTGAGGTTCGTCGCTGTCCCGTATAACGTCGTGGCAAGTTACGTTGTACGTAAGGCGTTGGTCTTGTTGCGTTCGTCAAAGTTATGCTGCACAGAACGAAGGACATGATTGAGGCGTGTGACAATCGAGGGAGGCACAATAAAGTGACGTACGAGGACTTCCTCCCGGACTGATAACCATCCTCCTGAGCCATATCAATATCTTTGTTATTTGCCAAGGCGAACTGCGGGTCGAGGGGCGCAAGGGGTGAACGCCGAGAGCCGTTGGCAGACGCGGCAAGGAGACCCTGGGATACGCTAGGGATGATCTGCGATGCACTTGACCTGCGGCGATGAGCTGCAGCTGCAGCCGCTGCGAAAGCTTTTTCTGGGTGAGCTGAGAACGAAGAGGTACGTGCGTAAATTGCTGAGGCGTGAGGAGAAGAAAGCAAGTCCAAGTCCATCAGCATAGGTATGTCAAGTTTGGCTTGGAGCATGAGGCGGGTCTGCAGCGACAATGCGGGAAGATCAGGACGCGTGTACGACGTCCAGACCTGCTTGGAAGCACTGCGAACACCGTTTGTGCGAACAGCGGCGACGAGAAGGAACTCGAGGGAAAGATAAAGAGCACGATGGTGGTGGCAGAAAGAGGGCCAGGATGAGGAGGAGACAACAGGAAACAAGGTATTATACTTTATTACTATATTTGGAAACTGTTGTTTTTATGTAACGCTTCCATCGAAACAACGTTAATTAACTAATTAAGTAATATATCACATTTTAAAGTGTAACGTTGTGACGTATTTCATTGACATTTTATGCCAAACGCCTATCAGTCACTAACGAGCCTATCCCACACGAAAGCCACGTTTGAACTGCAACTCCCATTCAGCGGAATCTATCCTCAATCTCCCGCTCCATGAAAATTTCACCCCAGGTCGCAAACTGTAATCGGTCATCGGACTCTTCGGTCCCTCTCTTCCGCCTTGGCCGCACAGGTTCCTTCTCTTCTGCCCATGAATGCGCCGTTCATACTATTCCTATCCCGGTAAAACATTTGCCGGCTTGTCCTCAAACTCCAACTTTTATCCGCTTGACAATCCTCCGAGCTCGGAACTACAACAGCAGATGCAGACTAGCCGTAAAGTTCTACCTTTCTCGGCTGCCACTTTTGCAAGCTTCCTAGCGATATGACAAGAACCGTTCGTCCTCTATCGAACTCCCCGGTATACTAATCATTCCAAAGATCTTATTCCTCTACATAGATCTCATCGATTGACTTCGCTTCCCTCTCGATTCGGGATCTATCTTTCGGTGTTCTCCAGTATCCAGACCAAAGAATCCTCATAATTTCCAATACTGAATGACCGTCTTCCTCCGGTACATCTGATAATATGTTCTCGGCCCCGCGTATTCTTCAGAGGAGAGGAACGTGGAAGTCACGAGCTTAGTAATCACCCTCTCATCGCGCAGCTTCCTAACTTACTGCTGCCGAATGTGACTTGCAACGTTCTAGGGCTCGTCCCCGACCATATCAATTACGTCTTCAGTGTCTACTCATGGGCCAAAATCCTACGCAGAGACCTCGCCTATTTGTGGCAATGACTCTACGAAAAATGAAGAGAGCACCCGGTCAGATGCGCGTCTCTCAGTTGTGGAAATACCCTTTAATGCGAATGTCGGCTTTTGGAACAACCTCCGAATAGCACGCGGGTGTTCCGACGCAAGAACCCCTGTCTTAGTCTTGCTTATAGTAATCGCCTCTCGGTGCTACTGCGGTTGATTAACCCTATCCTGACCATCAGTGAAATGGACGAAACAAATTTACAAGAACTATTTGACATTTCAAGTCTCTCCATACAGGAATGCGGAAGACATTTCATATGTTGCAGCTACCCACCTAACAAGTAACTTATCCATCTCATCTGCTCGCCGAAGCGCAGTAGCTTGTTGACATAAATCTTTACATCTACCATCACGCACCAAAACCCCAACGACAAATAAGTACAAGTCAATCACAATCTCTGATCCTTTGATCATGACGCTCGTCGCTCTTCTCGTTTGCATCAGCATCTCCTTCAGTCGCCAATAGCGATGATTGGATTCACCATGAGTATCACTACGACAGATGATTGGTGTCAAGAATCTTCACAGCAGGCTGTGCATGTCTATCTGACTGCCTCGAAATGCTTTGGCCTCCGATCACAGAATGCATCATTGACTCTCCAAGTCGTATCATGTTCCGGCAAGGTAACATAAATAAGTTACATCCGCCAACGTTGGACTAGAATAGCACCTCGAAACATTGACGATGGAAGGTGTAAAGTCATGATCTCCAATCTGGAACGCTAGGCTATGCTAGCACGTCAGAGGTTCTTTGTATAATCAGTCACTATATGCAGTGCTTTGTAGGCGGTGCTCCTATTAATCGCAAAAGACTAAACTGGAGGTCAATGGTAGATCACAACCACAATCGTCTCGTCTCGTCTCTTCACACCCGTTCCGACTATAACCCAATGTCCATACAATCATGCATGAGCTTCTTGCTACGGTTGAAATTAACAACGGTGAAAGAACTGTTACACCTTACGCTCTTGAAGGAGCAAGTACTACTAGTCAGAAAAATGAGTCGTCGAAGTCAAGCTTGTCCTCTTTTCTACTTCCCGTCATGAAACATACATTTTCAGTGAATAAACAGTATGCTCCAAAAGCAGGTTGGTCCGAATGCGGAAGTCTACCTTCCAAACTTATCCAAGCCATCACGATCTACGCACTGCCACTCGGAGTCGGACACTCGTCCTCGACGAGTCTCGTGACTTATTCTACTCATTCAGCATCCATCACCACTACAGGACTGCATTCACACTCTACTCGTTTCCTCTTCACCGAAGGATAATTGATATGAGCTGGTCAGGGTACGCTTAAATGCTCCGAGCCCTTGAAATCGACGAGGTCTAATTTGCGGTTGGAATAGATTCAAGAAGACGATCAATCGTACGGGGACGTCGGTACGGTCCACCATCCTGTTCACACTTGGAGTCCTCACGGTCGATATAATGTTATTTAGTTGATGCAAAAGACGGGTCAAATCGAACGAACAGTCGACACAGAATTCCAAGACGAAAATACGAAATTCAAGACGTCCGTCTTGTTTCCTTACACGACCATTCTTGGTCTCTGATATCTCGATTTCTTCAGGTTCGAAAAAGAATGTCAAGCCTTACAGAAAGAAAGCAAAGCCTACCTCGACGCTATGCGAGGTACGTTTCCTCTCCTTCCTCTCCGACTTCACACATTAGCACTGATATTTATTCTTGTGTGTGATGCGGATGAACAGCTATGACACAAGCCCAAACGCGTATCGCAGACCATATCTCAAATTTCTACTCTGCAGCAGACCGGACTTCAGAAGGTGCAATGGCAGCACATGCGTATAAACAGTCTGTTATTGAACTAGATGATGTGATAACTCGTGAACTCGTACGTCTCCTCTCTACTTCTCTCCTCCTCTACTTCTCTCCTTGCCTCCCTACCCCTCCACCTGCGTCCCTGGCCCAATAACGACTCTTCGTTTCTTCCTCGTCCTTCCAATTCCTTTCCTTTGTACCTGGTTGATTCATGCATGCTGACTTGCTCAACACATAGGACGCACCTTATCGCACGACTATAATGGAACCTCTCGGCAAAATGAACGCATACTTCCCCGTCATAAACGAGCAAATCTCCAAGCGTAATAAGAAGGTTCGTCTAGCACTTCCTTCCTTCTTTCATCATCCCATGAACGCGCCTAACTTCAATATATCTCGCATACTGTCATGTTCGGTGTTCGATATTTGGTGCGTATCGGTTGTGAATGTAGCTCCTCGATTACGACTCCGCGCGCAGCAAGCTCCGCAAGACAATCGAAAAGCCAGGCGAAGATCCAACAAAGCTACCAAGGGTGCTTCCCTACCCCGTCTTCTACACATTTAGCGCTAACTCTTGTCATCGTTGACTCCAGGCTCAGCAAGAACACGACGAAGCACAGCAAGTCTTCGAATTCCTCAACCACCAACTCATTGAGGAACTTCCTCAACTTCTCGACCTCCGTGTACCTTTTTTCGACCCTAGCTTCGAAGCGATGATCCGCATGCAGTGTAAGTTTGCCGAGGAGGGGTATGAGAAACTTGGCGGTGTCCAAAGGTACGCCGCGCGACTCGTGCGTTTCCCATTAATCCAAGGTATCACTAACTTCTTTCTTTCTTAGATATTTCGCGGATAACGTGCGCGATGACTACGCTGCTGGTCAATTGGACGCTCAAGTGGAGGGTGTTCTCCAGGAGATGCGCGAGCTATCCATTTGTGGAGCAAGCTAGACGGGCGGCTACTTACCTAGACTTTATTGATTTCTCACGTGTTTGGAAGACACGAGGAACGAAGTGGTATTCCCTACTTGTATTATACACAGCATACACTTTTCCGGTTCCGAATGATTGCAATTACTCTAACTGTTGAAACCACTAGCTGGAGAAAGGATAGGAAAAGTAAGAATGGGGATGACCAGTAGTTTCCGTTGCATGTTGAAACAGAACACGAATTGAGTGAGCCTTCGTGGAGGGCACCGTATTACCACCATTAGTAGCTATTATCGTAGCTCGGTGTGCGAAGTCGAGCCATACTTCGCGTCTAAGATAACCGGGCTCCAAGTGAAGGTTTGGAACGTGCGCGTGGATTACGAGAGGAGCCACGGGGTGAGTAATGATCGCCGATATGTCCTCTACCACGACCACGACCTCCCCGCTGGGTTTTCGAAGGAAGATCGGATTCTTGCTTGTCGGATTCCGCAACATTTAAACGTTTCAGTAACCGCGGCGCGGTGTTTGATCGTGGTGAATTCGAGTGATCATTGCCTGGCTTTGGCCGAGTCTCGATATCCGGATTAATCGACTTTCGATGAGTGTCTGGCTTTGGCGGAAGCGGATGCGTAACTCGCTGATCACTAGATCCCGGGTCTGTAATTCGGCTTTCAAGAGACGTGATAACGGGCGAAACCGGCGTAGGCGCGTTGCATTTATTTGGTTGACTTGATTCATCGTGTATATAGGGATCCTCTATCCGAGAAGGAAGTGCTGTGTCAAGGTCAGGAGAGTGGGGCGGACTGGGATCGAGTGAAATTTCCGAATCCGAAACGTCGCACGGTAGTTCTTGCTTTGTTGGTTTGGTACCGATGCGTTGCACAAGAGAGTGAGAGGCCGATTTTGCTGTGACTTCACTAGAAGATTGACTGGAATTTTCGCCAGGCTGAAAATGTGGTTGACTACGCTGGGTTTTGAAGGTATCTGACCGCTTCTGAGGTGGGAGTGGAGACGAGCTAGGATATCCAGATACCAACAACGGTGGATCAGAAATTTGCTGAGACTTCTGCATGCTAGTTGCGCCTAAATTCGTGGAACGTTCCCCACCATGAATTTGGCGAGTGCTTTCGATCACCTGCTTCCCTTCCGTTATGTCTTCAGCATGCGCATCCTCTATGTCTTTGTGATTGTGTACATTGTGAACATCAATAACGATGTTGCCGCGATGATAACACGAAGGCTTCGCACCGTGCACTTGCTCTTCCGCTTTATCAATTACAATACGCTTGATCGAAATTTCCAAATTAGTAAGGCCACCATCTTGTTCGGAAAAATGCGCAGACGGGGGCAATTGGGAAGATGCAAGATTGGTGGAAGACAGCGAGTGGTGCGAATCGTGCCGGGAGATGGAAAATTTGCTTTCTCTGGCAGCAGCGTCTTTGAAACCGGAGCCAAGATTTTGCTCCGAAAGAGCAGCAATTGGCTCATTGTGACGCGTTGCCGACCCTTTTGAAACATGCCGCGGGCCATGCAATAGATCAGTTGAACCATCCTCAAGTATAGCCTGCGCTATATTCACAGTAGCGTGATGCACCGGTGTAGGTCGCTGATTACGCGTCTCAGAAACGGATGGTGTATCATCGACCGGAATCCGGGAGGACTTGGTTAAATGATTGGTCGGCTGAGTAGTAGAAGTGAGAGTGTTTGCTGACAACCCGACTCGCTCGTCATGCAGATTGTGAGGGGCAATCGGAAGGTGCACAGGATTACATCGATCGTCGCGCAAATTCGGGGAGATGATCTCGGATACAATGGGCTGACGAGGCGGAGGACTTGGACTATGGCGCATATAATTTCGATAGGTGCGACGCGGAGAAGCACTTCTGCTTCGGCGTTGCGGGTGAGGTGTATATTCATCAGAGGGGAGCCATCGGCCCCCCCTCCGTTGCGCAAGGCTGTCATCGCCGAAGTCTCGTCTATGGACATTCAACGTCCCCCTCGCAATACGACCATAATGCTCAGATGGAGACGGGGATGGTCTATACGTGTCTCCTGTAAGTCGTGTCCGGAATGGTGCACGATCCCTTGGAGGCGACCAGTGGTCAATCAGGCGCGGGTTTGGTTCGCGAGATCGCTCCTGCTGCCGCGTATCTCTGCCAGCTGGTCTCCTGGTGGCTTCGCTGGTCATACCGTTCGGTTTACTCTGACGCTCAGGAGCTATGCGTTGCCTCGACGGTTCTTCGAGACTGCTAGATCTAGAGGGAGAGACAAGTGCCACCGGAGGCGAAGCAGGCACGGTGCGTCCCGGTTCGTAGTCTCGTTGCTCCAGCAGCGGAACGCGAGTACCAGAAGCTTCGACAGGACTAGGCCGGTGAAGAATCATTTGATCATGAGCCGAGACGAGTTCTGAAGGGCCTTTTTGTTGCACAGGGGCATTAGGTTTGGTTTGGACAGATCCTGTCCGAGGATTGCGGTCGTCGGGGCCAGACGCGTTTTCCGACACACCAGTCTTGTGAGCCTCCGGTTCATCGGATCGTTGCTGATGAGAGCTAGCGTTCTCAGGTCTAACGCGCGAGGCACGTATGCTCTTGGGGTGTTCCTGTGATTCTGGAGAAGGGAGAATCCTTGGCGGAATGAAGGTGTCATCGCCTCTTTCCTCCTTCTTGAGCGGAATTGCATCGACACTCAAGAAGCTCTGAAGGTCCGCCGTCAAATTCTTTAAATCTTCCTCGACCTTGACCCGTATCAAGATCTCGTCTGGCTCTTCCTTCTTAACCTTATTTAGAGACTTGACGTCTATGCAGGATGCCCCATCGTTGTGGATTTCGGCCTTGACGCGTGGAATGGCACTTTTTGGACCTTTCGCCTCGTTGATGCCCGTAGTCGGTGGATCACCCTTTGCTCGTTCCACTTCTACTACCTGCTCGGGTTGGTTGGGTGCAACGGGCGACTGAATCTTACTGTCTAGCGGGAGTTGAGTTTTAGTGCTGGTACTGTTCCATGGGACCGATGTCGGCTTCTGAGGACGTGATGCGATGCCAGAGGGCGGCTTCGAAAATAGCAAATTTGCAATGGGTATTGTGTCAGACGTGGTGAGAGACGTCTTTGTAGTATGATTCTGAGGTAGTCCGCCTGATGTCTTCAGTCGCTTTGTGATCGGATTCAAATCAGCCCCGTTTAATGGTGGCGGAGGCTGCGAGGCCTTTCGTTTACCCGCAAAAGAATGGATCATATGAGGCGTGGACTGCTCGAAGACTTCGTCCCTAGTGGGTTTGACAAGCACAGCACGCGGATCACTCTTGTCGCGACAAGGTATCATAGTTGAAGTTGGGCCTGGATCCAGGGAATTCCTGGATTCGTTTTGCAGCGGGATGCGCATGGACAGAGACTTTTCAACAGGGTTACATGATTGAGGACCCTGCTGAAGTTGTAGTCTACTCCTCTCTGACGTATCACACGAATCAAGACTGTGACCGATCTTTCTCGACTTCAAGAGAGACTTCAGCTCCTCCTCGCGAGGAGAACGATTTTCCAGGGAAGTAGTAGATTGAATCATAGCCTGGCCATCAGGCCGAGGTATGCTGACGGCGATTTCCTTCGTAGCACGTCCGCCAGCATTTCCGTGCAACTGCGGCGATCCTTTTGTGTGAAGCGAGGAAGTAGCAGATGCTGGCTGCGAGGTGACATGAGGTTGTGAAGAGACGTCAATAACCCCAGCAATAACCGATGCTTGGGGGCTGATAGAACGCGAGGGTATCGAGGACGAGCGTTTGTTGTGTCCATCGCGCTCGGCCGACTTTGGAAGCAAACCCGGCTGCTCGTGTTGCCGCTCCTGCAGCATGAGGTTGTCTTGTGAATGAATTGCACTCGAATTAACCGGTGAAATTTCGCCGTTCATGGAAATTTGATTGTCTTGATTCGTAAAGTTTCGAGCGGGTATCTTGCTTTGACATATGGGATGATCATGAATGGACTGCGGGGAAGGCCCGTGGCGAGCGACAGATGTATCGATGTTAAGGCCCAAGCCTGCTCGGTTATGTTTCAATTCCGCAGCTTCAGACCAAACGGACCGCTCCTCTTGAAGAAGCTGCTCTAGTGACGGATAGGCATACAAAGGAGGTGTAGACAATCGATGCGAGGGTGATGTATGTGGACCGAAGTCTTGCGCAACGACAGAGCTTGAGGGAGGCGGAGTGAGAAGACTACCGGACGATTCTGATAGGTGGCATGCGCTCGGAGGATGCTTTTGAACATTAGCGGGAATGGGAGTGATTGGGGGTAAAGGAGCCTCTTGTAAGAGTGTAGGCGCGGTATGTTCTTGATCTTTGCCATGAGAAGTCGTCATTGACGCGTCCGCTGCCTGGGAATGTTCACGTGTGTTGGACCGACTTCCCGAATCTTCGTTCGTAACCGATTTTGCCTCGCATGGCTCAGCGAATGCAGGTACGAGTGGAGGGTGACTATTGACCGCGTGGGCATCGGGGTCTTTCGAAATCGGAAAACGGTCGCCTATTCTTGCCAAGAGGGCCGGCCGCTCGTCGGGAGGCTCGGGTGTGTCAATGTCCATATCGACGTAGAGGTCGTCCTCGTCCCCTTCTTCCTCCTCATCCAACTGAGCAGGTTGCGCCTGGGTAGGAAGATTCGAGATTCGTTTGAGTAAAGATATGTTTCCAATGGTGTTGAACCTAAAATTTGAGAAAGACGGAAGATCCTGCTCAGGACCCCCCATGCTTGAAGGCTTTACGAAATTCCAAACAGTAAGCTATTAGTGTCAGACACTTCACAACGAGTGCTCGTAAGGATAGCCTCACAGAGGTATTTGCACGTTACCGAACCGCCTGCAATCACCGCAGACTGTAAAAAAAGGCTTTGTCCTTGTGGTAAGAGAAGAGTTTATGCCACTCGTGCTAAACGCATGCGCGAGATAAAAATACGTATTACTAATCCATTCCCACATCTATTGATTGATCCGCTCACTTAGCTTTCGGTCAGTCTCTGATCCTTGGACTCGACCATGACAACCTATCTCTATGAACTCCCGACGACCGGGGCAATTTCTTTCAGCGACTTCTGTGTCGACAAGACTTCTTCCTACAATATGAATATAGCTGAAGCGACTCAAGCGCGTGCTAACCTCCGGGCGTCTTTGAAAGAGAGCAAACGCACTGACGGAGAGAAAGACTTTCTTCGCCTTGTGAAAGTGAGAAGCGCGCATTGCCTCTTGTATTTATCCTGACGGCCCTGGAAAGGTTGTTGATGACTATCTCCCCCACTTGTATGGTATCAAAGCATGTTTCGATGCGGAGGAGATCGTGCTGTCTTCGGAACCTGGTATGGACGCATACACTCACATTGATTTCCAACATCTGACATGACCGTGCAATCTCAGTGTTCAGCTGGAGGTCAACGCTATCCGCAAATGTATTCGACACCTCCCCTCGTCGATCTGTACCTTCACTACATGCCGATCTTGCATTCACCTTGCTAACTAATGCCTTCCTACTCTCCAATCTCGCACGGAGTACCGTCGCCTCACTTGGGAACTACGAGTTCGAGCGCACTATCTCCGACGCGGAGCGAAAGGCGAAAGACGAGAAGCTTAATTTTGCTGTAACCCTTCTATGCCGTGCGAGTGGTGTGTATAAATACCTGAGTGATTCCGTGTTACCGGAATGGGAAAAGAGTGAATCTTCACCAAAGACCAGACCTCCGGATGTAACGCAACAAGTTACAAATGGCCTAGCGGAGTAGGTCGTCGCTCTATTATTACATTCATCCGATGGTTCTAGTCTAAACGTGTATATTAGAATGTCCCTAGCTGATGCACAACAACTGGCCATCCGAAAGCTTCTCTCTAAATCCGCGTACGACGGTACATTATCCCCTGGTCCACCTCTTCCAAAATCCCATCCATCTCCATCCCTCATCTCCAAACTCTATCTTGAATGCGCCTCATTGTATTTTTCCGCTCGAGCTCTCGTCAAGACACCCGGTAAGGATAGCGACGAAGTCACGCCCAGTTTACGACACTACCTCGCCGACGTATCACACCTGTGCAGCGCACTCTCACATAAATGGCTTGGCGTCGATGCTGGTGAAAACGGTGGAACTGCACAAGGTGGCGTAGCAGTAGCATTCCTATCTCGAGCCAAAACAGAGCTGGAAGAACTCAAACGTAAACTCGGCTCAGCCGTAAACTTCGATAAAGATAAACGCGAGACTCGAGGGCGATTGAAAGACCGAGTACAAGAAGAGTTAGATGCTGTCATGGTATTCTGGAACCACTACAAGAAAATGAACGATACAGTACATTTTCAACCTGTTCCTTCAACGACGGAATTGCAGAATATGATTCCTGCAGGTCGAGCGGCTGTTGCACCGAAGCCTTATTCACCTCCCGTTCCTGCGTTTGGTCCTGGGTCTCTTGAGTATACCCGACACCAAACAGAGCTTTTGGAGCTTACCTCCGATCCTACTAATAACGCAGACGACCCCTCACAAGATTCACCTCCAATAAATTCTCAGTCGTACGCTGGGGCAGGATCTTATTTCTGATAATTGTGCAACGTATATTTACAAAAGATGCTTGTCCACGTATCATAGGACATTCTATGCCATGTCGCAAATACTAATCATACATTCGTATTCCCACCTCTACTCTGGATCGTTGTCACCGGTCTATTCAATAGTGCGCATATTGTCGACGAAGGCCTGAAGAGGGACAGTTTTCTCAGCACGATGCAATAAAGGATATTATCCGAGAAGATTTACATCAAGACTCCAGAAGAGAAACTTATATTACTCATTCAAATCTTCGGCAGACGAAGACGTAGGTGGAGGTAAGATCAGATATTTGCCAGTGGTGATCGTCGGCTGTATAGATCGGCCATATATGTCATATTGACCATCTCGACAATCATGAACTTCGAACGTCTTCGCAGAAGAATATCCATCCAGTTCCTTGTTAGACTGGACGGACCAAATCATCACACGCCCGTCCTCATCAGCGAATGCGAACATGTATGGTAACGACCAACCACGTTTGACAGCGAAGCTAATGATGTTCCGTGGCATAGCCTCTATAGTCGGTGTCGTGAAAATGTGCGGAGCGGTGAAAAACCGATCGTCAGGTTCGTGATGAAGCACCACGATCTCACCTATGAAAGTATCAGTAAACGCAATAACCAGAGTTCGAGAATGAAAACCTCTCGAATATCCGACGAGCATTTGCTCTTCATTTCCGTAGAACGTAGCAGCACTCTCGAGTCGCTTCAACTTGTGGCCATTGTAAGTCTGCTTCCAAAGCGGTGTGATATTACTTATGGCATTATCGATGTTCTCGCAGGATTTCGGGATGGACAGATCGGCCATCTCTGCCCCGTCCTAGACGTATTCGATTAAGGAAAGAAACTAGGAAGGCTTCAATTTGATTTACCATGCTACCGAGGAGGAAAATTCTATTCGATGGAAGAGACACGGTCATTGAGGTATGGCCGATCTGCACCTGATGTACACTATAGTTCGCTTCGTTAGTGCAAGCAGAGTTTCATTGATAGACTCTGACCTTTGAATGGAGTTATCCTTCAAGTCGATCACTAGACTATCTCAGTGAAACCTAGGGGCGGAAAGCATAGCAGGTCAACATACCTAATAAACGAGAGTATTTTCTATCTCCCGGTACATCTACAAGGCACAGCAGGCATTTCTTGCGAACAAACGCTGCATCAATAACTCGATCGACCGTGTACAACTCGGAAACATCAATGGATCGACTCGGAATCTCCTACGCAATTGATAAGTCCGATGCATGGGTAGTCGATATTGAATCGTTACCTCGCATTTCGCATTCTAACGGGAGAATGAATAACTGCTTCTGCTGACTAGGAAAACGACTCACATATAACTTTATTATTGACCCGATAGTGCAAATAAAACCTGCTATCTAATGAGTTACCAGCCATCATTTTTTATGTAATAATACCTTCAGTCCCAGTATTGTCCTCAGTGGTCCACTGCGTTGAAGATACTGACTCATTTAGGCACCCCAACATTTCGCTCGGCCACAATACTCTGAGCGAAGGCCTCTGTTGCTTGATACTCATCCCCATCCTCCAGACGAATACCGATCTTTGCGACCTTATTAGAAGTTTCAGTCGAGAGGACCTAAAGCAACATGAGACAAGCGTATGCTGCTGTGATGTACATACATACATACCAACATATCCACTTTACCTCGTCTGCGTTTGGCACTTTTACTGTTTCCAATACAGAGCATGAATCTCCCTATTTCCGATGATTAATGCATGCGGTTTCCATCTATCCAAGAAGCACACACCGTCTTATAAATTGTCACTATATCGTTTCTGAACGAGATTAGGAGGTACAATTGTAGTTGCACGCGAATTGAGTGACCTACCGAGCAAACGCAAGAAGCCGATGCTCTGGTGAGAAGTCCAGCAACTTTCCAAAAGGCTTGCACCTAGTCTAGCGAGACGTTGTTTAAATAGGACCACAACAAACATGGAACGATCAATCACTTACCTCCACTGATTGGTCACTCGACCTCCATTCTGCTTCGCTCTCACTCTCCGTCACTGTTCCAGGAGCTGCCAATACCACCTCTGGCGTAGGCACTTCGAGAACGGAGTCTCTCTCCACCTCCGGATGAGAATTCGCCGGTGGCACAAGAGAATTAGCCAGGTCATTCGGAGTTGCGCAAGAAGGTGTAGGCTTCGCCAAAACATCAACCTCCACCGCTCCTTCACCCAGCTCAACGTCCTCCTCTCTGAGGCCTAAACATTGACTAGGGCTGAGCTGCTTGACTATACGGTCTCGAATTGTAGTCAGGGGGTTTCCTAGTTGTTCGGTCACCCTACGGACATGATTCTTGACCACGCTGCCAACTTTGTGGCATGCCGAAACGAGGAGGTCGCCCTTGGCTTTGACCCAACCTACGGGCATCCTTCCTTTCACGAACATGAACCATGCGGAGAAGAGAGCGATGCCGCATGCATGGACGCCAGCGAAAGCCACTGGAATAACAGCAAAACCGCGAAATCCCTGGTCCGAATTAGTATCGTAAGCTGTTTCACTACGTCAGTTGCTAAACACACCTCTTGATCACCGATACGAAACGAAAGAAGGCACAACCCAAAGGAGAATGTTACTAGTGCAGCTGTTAGCGCATACATGGGTCCGTTTCTGAACCAGTTTAGGAGAAATGACGGGAGTGCTTTGTCGGGCTGTGCACTACATAATTCACAAATCAGTATCAAAACGAGTTTCGGTGAGATAAACAAGTACACGGAGGACTGTCGCCAGGTCATCACGAGAAGACTATAAACTGCTGAAGCAGAGCTGAATACTAGTGAAATGACCCATGTCGAATTTGTCGCTTGAGCCAAACGGGTTCCAACGTCGTCAGCAGTAATCTGCAGCGTGCTTGCCGTAACACCGGAAAGGAATGCCGCTACAGCCGTCAGGTTCAGAAATCGCTGGCTTGAGAAGTCCTGCGTTCGGCGAAGTGCAGCAATATCTTTCGGGTGATAAGAATAACTCGAGAGAGGTACCATTAAACAACTATTCACCTTTCTCTGCGATGTCTGTGAGTGCACCTATGAAGGACTCGAAATCCCGTGTCAGTGGCTCAAACATGCCGTCTAAATATTCGTCTACGGGAAAAAGTCGGGGACCTGTGCATCATGCCATGAATCCAGGTATAAGAAGGTGATAGACTACTTTGATTACCGTATTCCGCATATAGTTTTGCTGCTATAACCTAGATGATGTTGAGAACACATTCATGACTGAGGACTTCAAACCGTGCGCACTTTGAATGTTTCAAACCGCTTGATCATGGTCTCAAGAGCATCGAAGAAATTCGTATTGAAAAGCTCAAGCTCCTGGAACGCGTCTCGCACTTCTGGACCAGAGTGACTGCAGGCGAAGAGCTTCTCTGCAAATTCGTAAGGACCTCCTGGGAGTCAACACCTGGTTGAGTTATATAGAGATTGCATTCTCACAGATACAATACGCCATATCATCCATAATATGACAATATTCACTGCAAGAATGGGAGTGAGCAGCAAATAATACTAGAGAAAAGAAACTCCGATGCAGCCGCTCACATTGCGGAGGAAATACATTTGTACATATTTTCTAAGGCTCTTGCTGTGCGCGCCCCACCTCCGAGTGCATTGAGTGAACTTCGAATTTGATCGGTCTTGAAAATGTAAGAAGCTCCTTTAGTTAATCGTTGTCTCAAGACCGGAACAACTTCACCAATTGGCCATGATTTCTACTTAGCCTTGAATGTGTTAGCTATCCATATAAACGGCGAAAATTGAAGAACCCTCACTTCTTAAGCCGAGCGACATTCCTTG
Source organism: Inonotus obliquus (assembly GCA_032164295.1). Classification (NCBI taxonomy): domain Eukaryota; kingdom Fungi; phylum Basidiomycota; class Agaricomycetes; order Hymenochaetales; family Hymenochaetaceae; genus Inonotus; species Inonotus obliquus. The sequence goes on along the minus strand of JAJHTX010000006.1, from coordinate 2,693,632 downwards.
CTTCATATTGCACTTGTTTCTTCCGATCTCCCTCACTCTCGCGGACATCAGATGGATAAATGGGCTTGCTGCTAGTATCTGGTGATCCGTGTGAGCTAATTCGCAAGGTTATCAATTACAATAATGCCAGCATACTCTGATCATTGTTGCAATAATCTGCCTCCATTAGGTACACTGACGAGTCTGGTAGAAAAAATATATAGTTCCACATACCGCATTTCGGTTTTGAATTTACTTCTTCCAGTAGGGCGATAACAGTGTCTGCAATCGACGGTCAGCAAAACATGATGATAATCTACATAAAAACCTTACTATCATCGGCTGGGAGCTGACTGGTTTCATTGACAATCTCTACCAATACACCCAAGAGCTTAACAAAGAGCTGTTTTTGAGTTTCATTCATCTTTGGTGTGGTATTCAGCATAGTTTCCATTGGTAGCCTAGATGCCTGAGCTTCACTATTTGTTTTGAGTCAGCAAAGGTAGTCCACGGTATGGAATGGACGTACCGAGAGGGTGTTAACTTTCAGATATGCCCCTTGGCTTGCTCCGGATTGACTAGTGGGTGTTCGTTGGCAAGAACGACGACGGCCTTCGTCGTTGCACGTGGTTGATGAACAACCGTCAAGAAGTTCTCACGTACCAAAATGGCTGATGCACAATGTCGACCTTTGCCTACTTTCGGTATTCATTCGATCTCCTCATTTTGTGTAGTAATGGAGGAAAGGTAACACAGGAACGGCGCGAGACCATTCAAGAGGTAACTCGAGAACGGACCATGCACAAAAGCAGCTACTTCAGACTCCAGAGCAAAGAAGAGGCGTAGAGTTCAGCCCGGAGACCTGGGACAGATACTTCGGTCGATCACAAGGAACCTGCGAAAGTAAATGGGGAGCTCATGTAAGGGGACGCGAACCAGGACCGATCAACCTAGTACATCCTAGGCGGGTAGGTAACAAGTGATCTCACAGCAACTTACAAGCTGTATTAAACTAACTTACCCAAGATCAATTGCTCAGCAAATTTATGCTCAAATAAAGTAGCATCAGGCGCGAGAAAGACAAGGAACCAAAATTCCATGGTGGCGTCGCTACGTAATCACCGTGGGAAATCAGGTGTAGATTACATAAGACACTTTGAAGTCTTGGCTCCTTCTCGGAAATTGTTTGCTCAATTCGAATCAAATATGCAGGACGCAGTGCATCTACAGCAGCATACGAAAGCTTGCGAAGAATCTCATGAGTATTGTTTCACGAAATAGGGACTCCATGTAGTATGTACCCAACAAATTATATAAAAAACACGGACAATGATTAAAATAAGGGTCATGCTGGACATCGTCCAAGTATCAAGAAATAAATCATGAGTGTATGAGGATAGATAGATTCCGGAAGCCAATCATGTACGGGCTTTACAGTCAGCGAAACAAAGGAAACGATCGTAAACGGGATAAGAAACGTGTGGGCCTATGCGTACATAACCCCCCCCCCCCCCCCCAAAAAAAAATAGGAGCTCGTGAAATGCAACGTGTAACCCGCAGCACTCAGCATGATAACCCATCATCAATCACCCTCCCGCAGCGTCTACACACAACCCTCCTATCGAGAAGGCACAACGCAACACCAAGTGGGAACCAAAAGACCGCAGCAAGGACACCCAAAATGCCAAACCGCGTGGAATTAATATGCCCACCGGCTTGCAAGCAGATCATTTCTGGGTGGTCCGGGGGTAAGTGCGTGCTAATCATTTGGCCTGTGACGGGGTGTTGATAATAGTACAGGGGCGCCCCACCCGACATTGGAGGAGCGGGAGCATATGGAGATGAAGGACCTGGTTTTGGTGCGGGCGATTCTGGAGCTTTGCTAGGTCCATCTGGGTAACGACATGAGAAAAGGCGTTCAGGTAATAACTAAACAACTCACCTCCAGCAACGCGTTCGTAAGGAGGCGGGTTCTGAGAGTGTTGGGCTGCCTTTGAATCTGTGGCGCCTAGTTCAGCTTGTCTCATGTTATCAGTCTGCAAGACCAAACTCAATGAATCAGAAGGGATATTCACGGCAGATGAGCGATTACTTACCATAGTAGCGGAATAGACGGTGGTGGTCAAGTGAAAGCTGCGAACAAGAAACATTGGCACTATATAGTTGCTACTGCGGAGTGTGTGGCAGTGCTGACCCCTCCGTTATTTAGGTCTATTTGGGCCGAGCCGACGTACAGCATGAGTACAGGATGACGTAAGCCGGATCATCGTCCGGTCTGTTCCTTTCCCGTCAGGACCAACACTGTTCCGCACCATCGATATTTAGCTACAATTCCGTGCTGCGCTTGAGATGCTGGTTGGCGTCCATTTGTTAAGCTCATTGCATTGGACGATGGCTCAGCCGATGCGCATCGAAGAGTTGACACACGCATTCTACTAAGTAAGGTTCGAATGAACATGGCGCGATGACTCGATACACGAACATTCCGAGTCCTTTGGGTCATCTTCAAAAGTAAGTACTCTATATTTTGTCCTTCTCTCTCGATGAAAACTAATCTAATGCTATCCTTTTGTCTCGCGCCCTGCTATTTATGCTTCTCGCTACTAATGTGAAGAGGTCTTAAGAAGCAAGCCGTGCCACACTCCGCTTGAGAAAACTAATCGTGAAGTGCACTGTAAAGAACTATAGGCTCTGAGACTCGAACGTGATTTGGCGCTCTGCAGCCGGAATCCCTCGCAATCTGATACCAAGCTTCGCGCAGTCGAAGGCAGTCGACCGTCAAAGGACCCTTGACAAAGCTTATACGTCTACAGGCGCCCAAGACCGGATAATCTGGTTGATATTCCTACTCGTGTGCAGCCCCGCATGCGTTCCCTCCGCGCTTTTCCCGCGTACCGATTCATGGGGACTTCGGAGCCGAGTGTGGGAGGCTTCGCATTGCCTTTTCCATGTCTATTCTATTCGAGCTCTTTTATCTTTCGGGTGCAGAAGAAGAATGACATGGTATCTGGTGAGTCTGCAGTACTCGCCCGAGGCACTCTGCACCAGGTTATCTGAGCTCTCCATCTCAAGTTGACCTGGACGAATCATTCCTCTCGTCTTCCCCTTATTATACCACGCTTGATTGATGGTTCATCTGTTCTGCGGTTGGTTGCTTGGCTTCAAATAAACACATCCCCTCTAACTGGTTTCCTCTACATCATCAGAACGACCTACGACAACTCAATGTGCCCATCCATTGACGGCCCATTTGTGGTTTCATACAGCATCAAGCTATGTTCGTAAGGTATTTAAAAAAAAGAAGAAGCTCGGATACTGCCTTATGAGTCTACATAGTCAACCGCCATGCAAGACCAAGATAATGGATTCCCACCACCAGCTCTGTGAGCACAGGCTTCGAAAGTACCTTCGAAAGTACCGACATTGCGGGCTGCGACGGTTTCGTGCGAAAAATCGATAGGCCCCTCCGTGACTTCAAACACGCTTGTTACTTATTTCTTTCTTTCGGTCGGATTTCAGCATCGCAAGAGCGCTACCGTCATTGGCCGGTATGACAGGATCTGTGTCAATGTATGACAGTCGACCCAGTTCATGGGGGTATTCTATTCCCTTCGACGGTGTAGCGCGCTTCCACGCTCTACTGTGATTACGCTTTAGCCGTGTCATGACTGGATAGACAGGCGAGTCTTCTTTGTCTCATGTACAACTGGACATAGACATTAATAGAGTAAGAAGGTGGATAAAGAACTTATGTCCGAGAAGAGTAGGACCTGCGAGGCTTTTAAATAGGGAGGGAAGCGGAACGGAAACGCCACTCCTCCTGGTGATTTTAGAACCACCTTTAGCGTACTGCCTGTAATTGGCAACTCCAGATCAACAATCAACGACTCATGATGTTCAACTTCATTTTCAAGAACACCATGGCTAAATGGCTGTCGTAGGTTACAACCCCAACAATCTCGTCGATTGCTCCGACCTCATCCCGGAACCAGTGCAGCCTCTTGGCAAGCCTGCTACGTAAGACATGTTTTCTAGTTCTCATCATATGTATATCATGACTATATGATCAAGACTACTTTGTGGCTGGATTGGTTTTAGATTCCCTGCTGGTACAACCCGCACAGAAGTCCAGCAAGCCTACCCCTTGCTTCCCTTTCCCATACCTCCCACTGACCGGACGTCTTATCAATGTGATATTTTCACAATGTTGCTTCTGATATAATTTCTAATCTTGCTGGTCAAGCAACCCAGATCCCGGCATGTCCGGATGGTGATGTCAACTTCGATGGTTGCTCGTCTTAAGCCGATTATGCGTTATCATAATTATGCGGTGCATCTCTGCCGGTTTTGTTATTCGAGTCTTCTGGGCCTTTGGTATCGATGTATTCAATATGACCTGAATGAAAACGTACTGTTCGTGCCTGCTCCACTTGAAAGAACCTCCTCAATTGAGTTGAAAAAACTAGAAAACCGGAAGATACATAAACTACCTCGAACTTAACGTAGACAAGAATACATAGCACATCATAAAACAATTTCGCGAAACTGTCAGTCACATCATCACCAAATCAGGAAAAGGTATCGGATAAAAACAAGAGTACGACTACTTCCGTCCTCCTTCCTCAAACGGATTCTCGACATAGTCGAGCTCATCATCATCATCACGGCGAGCAGTCGTATTCGTGTTTGATTGCGTTTGCAGTTGAGATTGAGACGATGTCTGATTACCAAGCAACGAAACCGGTCGTTTAGGAAGCATACCAATCTTAGCTGTGAACGCAATAGCAAAATACACGTCAGCATCGATGCAGATGTAGATTGAATAAGTGAAACGTACAAGGATCGACGTTACCAGCCGATGGGGGACGCGGAGGAATGCGATCCGCAGGCGCCGGAGCAGGGGCAGGAACAGGAGATGGAGTCGTCGCTGAGGGCGCAGCACCGGAAAGTCCTAGACCTGTACCTGCTGCGGAAGGCGGCTGCGCGTCGTACCCTTGCACGGCTTGAGACGGAGGTGGTGATTGTACTCCTTGAGGCGGTGGTTGAGAAGGTGCAGTGTACTCGGTTTGATAATGTCCTGGAGGACCTGCGCCTGAAGGTGTTCCGCTACCCCAGGATGTTTGTTGTGGAGGTTGTTGTGTCGAACCGGATTGATTCCTTTTTTCAGGTGAAGGATTTTAGCGAAAAATATTACCGATATGTGTGAAGGAAATACCTCGAATCAAACTCCTGCATCTTTGCTTTGACTCTTGTCATCAAGGTCGAGAACGTTTTCTTGCCAGCTATATGAGCATTCAGTCAGCCGGGCGGAAAAAACAACACTGACAGCGACTTTCACGTACTCTCAGCGATCTTGTTAAACTGTTCCTGCACTTCAGACATCGTATCTCTCCCAGTTCCGCCTTGCTGTGGGGGACTTCCCCATTGCTGTTGCTGAGGTCCTTGTACGCGCGGCTGATAGGGCACAGTGGGACCTGGATAAGGTTGATCAGGATGCCAAGAGGCTCGTTGCTGTTGTTCTTCGAGTACCAATCGACGAGCGTATTCCTCGTCCAATTCGGTCTGCGACTGCAGATTCGCATCAGAGATACTTGTTTTCTTAAATATGAAGAGCGGTAGATACTAACACGTTCGGTATGCTGTGAGACGTAGTTCGGATCGCTCATTCCGAGCAAAACATCTGCAGCACGTTCTTGGTCACCATTAACTGATTCAAGTACGGATTGCCTGATGGACAAGTTGATGGTTGTAAAGAGGATATCTGCGAATAAGTAGAAGGACAGGACTCACAAAATAGAGACGTCAAAATCGGGAAACATCGCCTTTAAGCCCTCAACTTCCGGCGACACACGGTCATCATTGATATTGGTATTCGTAACCTGGGGTCGTGCGGTTTGCTCGTCGACTGCGCCGACAGCCTGATTGGGCTCCGTGGTTTGAGGCGGGATGCTCGAGCCTGTGGTGTGCTCACCACCGGCTGCGGCTGGTGGTGAATGTGTGCCAGTAGTTTCGAACGGGTTATCGGTCGCGGTGGTCGTAAAGGTCGTCGCTGTAGTCGCCGGAGTCGTAGCATGCTCCGGATCGGCTGGCGTGCTAGTCGGTGAGGGTGACTTTGCCAGGGTATCTTCCGTGGTTGTTGTCATCTTGCAGACCTGAAGTTTGGTGACTGATAGTCAGAGTGTTGTAGTTGTCGTTGGCGTTGTCGACTGGTCGTTGTCACCCTTTATATATGCAGTGTCGTGACTGCGGACTGAGTTGCGTTTACGCGCTTTAGTCATTTTTTCTCACGCGCCGGACTCCGAGTCGTAAATCTTGTTCCGTCGCATTCGTCGCGTCGCACTGAAATCCGTATTACTCTCCGTACAGCCACGAAAATCCTGCGCAAACAGGGATTCATCACGAAAATGGATGGTCTTGTCTCGTGGTTTTTCCGAGAAAAGGGCTGGCTCGATACAGAAAGTATGGGCTTGATGGACTTCCCTGGACAAGGTACAGGCGCCGTCGCATTGCGTGACATTCCAGTACGTTTGAACACGTAGTCTCCAGTTATGAACGCAAGTTGAAGATTCGGAATGCAGGAAAGTCATACGCTGTTTACGATCCCTCGGTCTCTAACGTTGTCAACTCGAACCTCCGAATTACCGCAGCTCTTTGGAGACGTGCAATGGAAATCCTTCAGACTTCATAGAGGCTGGGTCGGCCTCATCCTGTGTATGATGTGGGAGGAATCAAAAGGAGAAGAGTCGAAGTGGTCGGGTTACTTAGGTCTGTCAAAACCCGGTTTTGTCATAATTTACGTACCCCTAATAATCGCAGGCGAGAAGGTAGTTTGCCAAGGACCTTTAATACACCAATGTTCTGGAGTGAAAACGAGCTCAAAGAACTAGAAGGAACATCTGTGCAAGGTACATTTTTTCTTCACATTGGGATTTCTGTAGACTAAACTATCTTCCCTATTAGAAAAGATCGGCAAGCAAGAGGCGGAAAAGGACTACCATGAAAAGCTCCCTCCTGCTGTGAATGTAAGCTCAGATAAATGACTGGCGACGGAGTACTGAAGCGAGCTTCGATAAAGAGTCGTCCAGACTTATTCAGTCCAGTGCATTTGGGTTCCTACTACTCGCTGGAAAATTACCACCGAATGGATAGTCGCATCCTGTCTCGAAGTTTCCAGGTGGAGAGGTGGAACGGAGAGGATAAAGGGGAGGCCGACCAGGCTTCACCTCAGGAAGACCCTGAGTCGCTACAGGAAGGTCATCCCATGGACATGGACAACAATGGAAGTACGGAAGAAAATGAAGGTGTCGAGCCTAATGCGGAAGACGAAGACGGCGATGACGAAGACGAGGTGGATTCGTCGGATGTAGCTATGGTCCCAATGGCAGATATGCTTAACGCACGATATGAATCAGAGAACGCAAGTCTAATTTTCCGACGCTTGAAATGAATCATCTCATACATGTACAGGCCAAGCTCTTCCATGAGCCCACGGAGCTGAAGATGGTAACAACAAAATCAATCAAAGAAGGAGAACAGATCGTACGTCCCTCCCCATGTTTCAGGTAGACCACGATATAACAAGAATTCGGTAGTACAATACATACGGAGACCTACCGAACGCGGACCTTCTCCGACGTTACGGACATGTGGATCTAGTTCAGCTACCAGACGACCCATCGCGAGAAGGGAACCCAGCAGATGTAGTTGAAGTTCGAGCGGACCTTCTTGTTGAGATTGTCTCAGCAGGTCAATCAAATGATTGTAATAGTAATGAAGCGTTAAAGGAGAGAATTGACTGGTGGCTAGACGAAGGAGGAGAAGAGTGAGTGCCCTGTTTCCCGTTCGAGGTCAAATGTTACTCATTTTTTTCAAGCATCTTTTTGATTGGAACAGACTTCACACTCTCCGATGACCTCGTCTCGTTTTCTAAGCTCCTTCTCTTATCTCCACCTAATTGGGAAAAGGTCCGCACGAAGGGTAAACCGCCGAAGCCCAAGCTTGATCAAGATGCAACACTCCAGGTCATCCCATTAGTACTGACTTTGTTGGAGAAAAGACTGGCAGTATATCCAACGACTCTCAAGGCGAGTTCCGATTTCGTTCATATTGTCGATTCACACCTGACCGAGGCGCTTCGTATAGCACGACGAAAGCATTCTTGCATCCTCATCCATTCTTCCAACCAACTTTCGCAATGCGCTCGTTGTCCGCATTGGCGAGAAACGGATCTTGGTTGGCTGTGCAACAAGGTACAAGTCACTTCTGGAGGAGGCTAGAGCCGCTTCTCGGAGTGAGGGTCAGACCGAGACCGGGAAGGCTGTGGATCAGAAGAAAAGGAAGAGGGGGAAGGGTGACGCAGAGAAGGCTCGAAAGCGGGCTGGTCGTTGAGTGCCGATTATGAAGTTCATACGGCACTTATAGTGAGACTATGTTTGAGCATCTGTTCGCCCCGTTTTATCAACAATTTGGACAGGGTGGTGTTTTCGCTTCCCAGAAAAACGCTATTTGTTCAAAACGACCATATGTAGACAGGGCAAGAAGTGACCTTAGGCACGACCTTCGGTGACTATAGACCAGCATCGCACAGGATATCATCAAAAGCACAGGAAATACCAGTCACGGGAAGCAGCAAGAAAGGTAATGTACATTAAGCCGTTTGTTCCGGATACCTGGATTGTGTAAAGCTTATACAGTTGTCCTCATAGCCTCTCTCTTCTTGGCAATCTGGTGATAAAAATAGAAGCGCTCGACGTTTCTTAAGGCTTTGTTTGAATGGTGCAAGCGTTCTACTGGCGACCCTGAGTCCTTCACTATACAATATGTCCATCCCAACTTGTTCTCTATCTGAGTACTCTGACTCCCAATTCCCAACCACTGTAGTCTTCTCACGAGATGACCCCTGTAACTGTACCATCACTCTCAACGAGAAACCAATCTACGAAGTCAAGTCGCGGCGTCAGATCGTGAAAAAGCTGGTACATAATGATTTGGTCGTTTTCACTGATGTCTTCACTCCCACGGGCGAACTGGTCGCTTCCGTCAGTTGGCATGGTGCCCGCTCAAACTCGATCACTTGGCCTAAACGCGGATTGAAAGATACGAAGTTAAGCGGGTGGTTGAAGAGGAGCTTCCTTCCTTATTCCAAGTACGTGCCCTTATATCGTCCTCAAGTTTTTGTTTCTGAGAGCTGAACTATAATTCCTTCCTAGCACTGTAACATTCAAGGACGCGGAGGGTAGAACACATAAATGGGATACCAATGGCCTTCGCAACCAACTCAGGGTACGCTTTTGCTCGTCGCAGTAACTGCATTTGCTGATTATTACATTTTTCCATCACAGCTTCTTGAAGGCAAGAATACCATCATCGCATACTTTGAACGAGCAAATCCCTACGTCAGCCTACAGCCTGGCTACAACTACAATCCTGTCCCAAAACCTTCTCGCCTACATCTATCAGATACCGCAAACGCCACGCTGGAGGAAATCGTTCTCAGCTTCCTAATTGCCGAGAAATTCAGACGTAGGAGCGATGCGTCTATCGAGAATTGGGCCGATGCCCAGACATCTTTGGCAAGTAATATGGGAATGATGGGCGGGAACTGGTAACGCGGTTATGCTCTGGGACCTTGTTATTTTTCATCTTGCGCTATCGGAGTTTACAGTCTGTTTACTGTGCTTTATTACATACGGTTGTAATCGCGTGAAATTGTTCGCTGAATCAGCTGCTGATTGAATAAGACTAAAGCGACGCCAATAGAATAGATGAGTAGCTCAAGAGGTTGTGGCTGTCCAACAGCTAGACTCTGAATTATAAAATTATCACGATGATGCCCAAGGGTCCTTCCAAATGGGGAAGCAATGATTTGGCTTTACACTTGTGGCGTACCGCTGTCGAGTTTAACTGTTCTGTATCTTACGAATATGCATCCTCAAACTTGTTGCGTTGCTGTGCTTGCTTGGGCTCCCACTTTGCAACTTGCTTGTTGCTTGGAATACTTTCATCGCGAATAGATTCTCGGTACCGCCATGGACGTAGATGAAGCTCAAATTGATGAGGGCCTGTATTCACGACAACTGTAAGTTTCGTGGCGTTTTTCTTTCCCGTCCAGTTCTCATCATCGCTATTCCAGTTACGTCCTCGGGCATGAAGGTATGTAGTCTGACTGAGGTTATCCGTTATCAAGACACGCGTCCTGATTCACTCCGGTAGCCATGAAGAAGATGGCGTCCTCCAATGTCCTCATTGTTGGAGTTCAGGGCTTAGGCACCGAGATCGGTGTGTGACTAGACTCAATCGTGAGAGTGAGGGCTCAATGATTTGGTTTATACATCAGCAAAGAACGTTGTTCTCGCCGGCGTCAAGTCCGTCACCATCTTCGATACGGAACTCGTGACGATACAGGACCTAAGCTCACAGGTATTGTTCAACTATTTTGTCGCTTTCGTATGTACGCATGCCGACCAATCTCCGCAGTTCATGCTCAGAGAGGAAGATGTCGGTAAATCTCGAGCTGAACCGACTGTGCCTCGTCTAGCGGAGTTGAATGCATACGTGCCCGTCCGCAATCATGGAGGCAAAGCGGGTCAGGAGATTTCAGTGGATCTAGTCAAGGGATTCCAGGTATGACTTCTTCTACTAGCCTTTCTCGTTACTCATGTGGCGTGATCAGGCCGTTGTATTGTGCGGCGTTCCACTCGCAAAGCAGCTTGAGATCAATGATTGGACCCACGAGAATGGCGTGTACTTCATCTCAGCGGAAACTCGTGGATTGTTTGGGTGAGTGGCGCATCGGCATGTCTGGAGTGGACCTATGTATTTGACGTTCTTGTATCTTACAAGATCGGTCTTCAACGATTTTGGACCCAAGTTCACCTGCGTCGATCCTACTGGGGAGCAACCCCTGAAAGGTATGATTGCATATATAGACAAGGTGAATACACGCAAGACTTGGACATGTATAGGACACCTTCTAAAGTATTGCTTGAATAGGGCAAAGATGGTATCGTGACGTGCCTCGAAGAAACTCGCCATGGTCTTGTAGATGGAGATTTCGTCACATTCTCTGGAATCATAGGTCTGGAGGAACTGAATGGTTGCGAACCCTTGAAGATTCTTGTCAAAGGGCCTTATACCTTCAGCATCGGCGACACCTCTAAGTATGGTGATTATGTGTCCGGGGGTATCTTCACTCAGGTAAAGATGCCGAAAATAATCTGCTTTGTGAGTTTTCGCTTTAGCTGAAGTAGCGGAGACGGGTCAAGTATTCACTGCGACGTAGAGGTCGCTTCGAGAAACACTCCAAGCTCCGGAATTCTTTGTGACGGATCCTACCAAAATCGGTCGGCCCACAACACTTCATGCAGGATTTCAAGCGCTATCCAAGTATTATGCTCAACATGGCCAATTTCCGCGCGCTCGCAATGACGACGACGCAAATGCTTTTATCGCAATTGCAAACGAGCTAGGCTCCGATTTGGACGAGAAAACCTTATCCGAGTTGGCGTTCCAGGCAACAGGTGACCTTGCTCCCATAAATTCCGTTGTTGGGGCATTTGTGGCACAAGAAGTCCTAAAAAGCGTATCGGCAAAATTCCACCCAATGGTTCAGAACATGTACTTTGACTCTCTGGAATCACTCCCATCAAATTTACCGAGCGAACAAGACTGTCAACCAATAGGAAGCCGATACGATGGGCAAATCGCCGTTTTTGGCAAATGCTTCCAAGGCAAAATCTCAAATCACAGGCAATTTCTTGTCGGATCTGGTGCTATTGGGTGCGAAATGCTGAAGAACTGGAGCATGATGGGACTTGCAATTGGACCTAGGGGTATCGTCTATGTGACTGACCTTGACACCATTGAGAAGAGTAACCTGAACCGACAGTTCCTTTTCCGACCAAAAGATCTTGGGAAGTTTAAATCAGAGGTTGCAGCAGCAGCAGTCTCTGAGATGAATCCCGACCTGATTGGACACATTGTCTGCAAACAGGAGCCTGTTGGGGAAAGTACCGAGAGTGAGGTTTATTTCCATGTCTCAACTTCCACTGGCTGAGCGCTTTTCAGATGTCTTTACTACGGGTTTCTTCGCCGGAGTGGATGGAGTAACAAATGCGTTGGACAACGTCGAAGCACGTATGTCGTTTCTATGACTTCACTTGCTAGAAAGTCAATGACCCATTTAAAGGGCGATATATGGATCGTCGTTGCGTGCTCCATGAGAAGCCCCTCCTTGAGTCGGGTACACTTGGCACGAAGGGCAACACTCAAGTTATCATACCCCACTTGACGGATTCCTATTCATCAACTCAGGATCCACCTGAGAAACAACCCCCTGTCTGCACTGTAAAGAATTTCCCGAACGCTATCGAACACACGGTCGAAGTAGGTGTATTTCAGGTTTCAAGCAGCGTGTTTCTGACGGAATATCATCCAGTGGAGTAAAAAGCTATTCGAAGACCTTTTTGTTGACTCCGTAAAGGCTGTGAATTCATACCTTAGCGAGACCAACTATATGGAGGATTTGAAACGTTCCGGTCAGCAACGTGAACAAGTGACGCGAATTACGTCGTACTTGGTCCAAAACAAACCATCGACATTTGAGGAGTGCATTGTCTGGGCACGGATGCAATTTGAAGAGAAGTTTAATAACGAAATCCAACAATTGCTGTTCAGTCTGCCGAAAGACGCCAAGACTTCCTCGGGACAGCCCTTCTGGAGCGGGCCAAAGAGAGCTCCGGATCCTTTAACATTCAATGCGGGTGATGTGGGTGGGAAACGTCTTTTGGTCAATTGGTTTGCTGACGAAAGACCTAGCCAACGCACCTTGATTTCATTGTTTCTGCCGCGAACCTGCATGCTTATAACTACAATCTACAGGGTGAGGCTGACCGATCCGTTATCAAGAAAGTGGCAAGCTCCTTCACCCCACCCGAATTCTCTCCGAAAAGCGGCGTGAAGGTCCAGATCAATGAGAACGATCCCGCTCCAGACCATGGCGGTGGAGGTGAGATTTGGCTTTGATAACTGATTCTTCTATCACTAACCCTCACTTAGGCGAAGATGTCAGCGACTTGTTGAAACAACTCCCTCCTGCTTCGACTTTTTCCGATTATCGCTTGAGTCCGGTGGAGTTTGAGAAAGATGACGACACAAACCATCATATTGATTTCATCACGGCGGCCTCGAACCTTCGAGCAACAAACTACAGTATTTCGATCGCATCTCGTCACCAAACTAAACAAATTGCAGGGAAAATCATCCCTGCAATTGCGACAACGACGTCACTCGTGACTGGGCTTGTATGTTTGGAGCTTTACAAGATCATCGATGGCAAGAATAAGTTAGAGGATTACAGAAACGGGTTTGTGAACCTAGCCTTGCCATTCTTCGGTTTCTCCGAGCCCATTGAGGCGGGGAAAAGCAAATATAACAATACGGAATGGACGCTGTGGGACCGTATTGAGTTCAAAAACGAGCCAACCTTGCAGGAGTTCATCGATCATTTCAAGAAGGAGCATAATCTAGATTTGAGCATGATTAGCCAGGGCACGAGTCTGCTATGGAGCTCGTTCCTACAAAAATCGAAAGTTTGTGGCTTGTTATCTTGGTGAGGATTTAGACTGATGCAGTCTATAGACCAGTTTGAGACTGCAGAAGAAGATTGGCGAGGTTGTCGAAATGATAAGCAAGAGACCTATCCCGGAGTGGAAGACGCAACTGATTCTGGAAGTGACTGCAATGGATGAGCGAATGGAGGATGTGGAGTTGCCATTCATTGTTGTGAATTTAGACAGGAGAGCGTAACGCAAGGGCATGGACAATGATAATATGTTTCCCTAGATCTTTAGACGAGTTTCAATTGAAGTTTTCCTTTCGCTTCCGAGCCGTTGACCGTGAGAGATTTTGTAAGGACGGTGGGCGATTACAGCTGCCGAACTGAGACAATCGTGCCGATGTCTACTACCTTGAGTATCCCTTGTCAATTGATGATCACAGTGTCCCTCAATTAATGATGCAGAAAGGGGTCTATAGCAATGAATGAATGAACCACCCATCCAACACGCAGTAGTAGCCCCCACAGTAATTTACGCAAAGATCTCCGATTCGAAAGAACCATTACAATTGTGAGCCTTGTCTTTTCCGAGATCTCAGACTTTTACGTTGTCCCACCGGGGAGGGTAAATTCTTCAGCTATCTTTTTCCTGGATGGATGGTGGACGCACACAATGTTTCTCGGAGTGCAATTTTTTTGGGCGGAGTCGGACTAATTGCCAAGTATGGTAAAATAACATCACATGAGCGTTAGTCGACAGTTGCGTTTTGACCCTTCTCTATAATATAAAATAGCATAGCAATGCATCAATCTCTTCGCACTTCCGATATAATATGACCTCCGTCCCGAAAACGGACTCCTGGATATCCTGCACCGGATCTCAGCTCCACCATTATGCACCTTGAGAAGGGAAGGCTTGTTTTTGGTTATATTATTCTCACAGGCTTATGTCCAGACCCCCACGCAAGTTTTCGTCGCGAGACAACAACACTGCTATTCTTCACGAACACAATCCACGCTTAGATCCTTCTTAATACCAATCTGCTTCGGCTATACGCTACCATCAGTATCATTCTGCTTCCGGCATCCCAAATACTGAAACATCGGGCTTCGCATGAGTACCTGCAGAGATATCCGAGCTTTGTAGCAGCTAAAACTGTACCTTTGCATATGGCGGTCTATTATCTGACAGCTTCGCGCGTTATTGATGTGTCGGTACACTCAGTCTATCAGACGACAGATGCCCGTTTGTTTCTAATCACCTTGCACTGACTGGTTTGCCGCAGTTGAGGTGAGTTTTCCGAACCGGCATCGCATGGAGGTCATTGTTTGATATACCTTGTTTTGATTAGGCCATTTGATATCCTCTCGATACGAAAACGCGTAACAGACTCCGCGTATCTCGGTTGTCGCACCTTCCACCTTACCTGTCCCGCATGATCTGGGTACTGAGGACAGGTTCTGCAATTGTCTGGTCATATTTACTGCGATTTAGCTCCGCCAAGAAAGGATGTACCCGTGAAACTTCTAGCAGGAAGGATTCTTGACCGCACATCCTTGGGATTACCTCAAAGCCGCTTTTCGACGTATCATTCACGAGCGAGAGAAGCTCCGTAAATAGATCGAAGAAGTCGATTCAAGTTCACACCTCGTTAGACAGGAAGCGAAAGGGTCTAATCCAGCTCATGAGATTTCATTTATCATCGCATTATTTTTCGCGTCGATTCTCCTCCTCGTGAGTCATATTTGCTGTGCTCAGTCGGACTTCTCATCCAGCCGGAAAGGGTTCTCCGTTGGCTTGTAGAGTGTGGAGCGTAACCTCTGGATACCGCTACGGACACGGTCTAGGTGAGTACATTCTAGACTTTTCGCGGCCACGACATATTCTTGGGTTGGGACGGGACGCACCGACACATGCGCCTTTCCACCGAGGGAAGTGCGTCCATGGCTGACGTCGATTTTCCAGGACACGCCGAAACACTGGTACGTGCCCACCGTTTCTGGGAGTAACATCATTTTTTAACCCAAGCCTGTGGAGGTGCTTCTCTATGGTGTGAAATCAACCCATGCGACCCGACTCAATCCCGACACATACTCCAGTGATTGTCGGACTGAACAACATTCGCTTCCGTTTTTGTACTTTCGTCGCGCTTCTTCCTCCGACGTCTTGCATCTTCTCGTCTAAATCCGGTATGTTAATCATGCGCTTCAACAGAACGTCGCTCCCGCAGAGGAAGTTTTTCTGCCACACTGTATTATCCTTACTCTTTCGCAGCGCTCTGACTGGACAGACACAGACGTCGGTCGCGTCTCGTCTGTGAACTCTGGTCACACAGTATCAAACGAGATCAGAAACATGACTTGTTGCAGAGTACTTAAGGTGGACAAGATGGTACTGGAATGTTAGGCTTCGAGCTCTTACCGCACCTCTTGCTTCTCCTCTGAGTAGTCTCAATGGTCTTCAAGCTCTCCGTCGCAATTGTTGCGATTGCCTCTATTGCCAGTGCTGCTAAAATTCCGCGTGTCAGATGTCCAGACGGTAACGTCGCGAGCGATGCAGCCGTCAGTACCTGTCTCCCTTGCCACTAGTGCCATTGATAAACCTAGGGCTAATCCATTCTTTACTGTAGTGTTGCGCATTCTTCGCCTTGCGCGACGATCTCCAGGAGAACCTCTTTGAGGGTGAATGCGGCGAGGACGTGCACGAAGCTCTTCGCCTGACCTTCCACGATGCCATTGGCTTTTCAAAGTCCGGAAAGCTGAAGGGTACAGGTGCTGATGGATCTATGATGATATTTGCCGATATCGAGACGGCTTTCCCGGCAAACGACGGTATTGATGATGCAGTCGACTCCCTTAAGCCATTCCTGACTCGCCATCTTGTCACTGCGGGTGACTTG
Source organism: Inonotus obliquus (assembly GCA_032164295.1). Classification (NCBI taxonomy): domain Eukaryota; kingdom Fungi; phylum Basidiomycota; class Agaricomycetes; order Hymenochaetales; family Hymenochaetaceae; genus Inonotus; species Inonotus obliquus. The sequence continues at coordinate 2,677,198 of JAJHTX010000006.1, read as the reverse complement.
ATCCAGTTTGCTGGAGCCGTCGGAACGTGAGTTTTAATCCAATGTTTATCACGAATTACTGTGAACTGAGTGCCCTTCCGACAGTACCAACTGTCCAGGAGCTCCGCGTCTCCAATTCCTTGCGGGTCGTCCCAACGCAACGTTCCCGGCCGACGACAACACAGTCCCGCTACCACAAAGCGACGTCGACACGATTCTCGAACGCATGGCGGACGGAGGGTTTTCTGCAGCAGAAGTCGTGGATCTTCTCGCTAGCCACACGTATGTACCATTGATCCCGCCACTTGATTATTCTTACCTGAGATCGTGTCTACAGAATCGCGAGGTCGGACACCCTGGTTCCGGGACACGATGCTGTTCCGTTTGACTCGACACCCTTCACTTTCGATACTCAGTTCTTCCTCGAGACTCTGCTTAAGGGTAAAAACGTACCCTTCGGTATTAACAACACCGACGGTGCCGAAGTCAACTCCCCCATCCCAGAGGCGGGCGAGATGCGTCTGCAGTCCGACTTCGCACTTGCCCGTGATGCCGTACGTATTTCCATCTTCATACATTAGCATTCCGAAGCTTAGATTACATCCTTTACAGCGAACCGCTTGCGAGTGGCAGACCATGATCAACAATCAGAACCTGATGATGACAAGGTTCAAGAATGCCATGGCCAAGCTTGCCGTCGTTGGACATAACACGAGAAATCTCGTTGACTGCTCGGAAGTCATTCCGCAGGCAAAACCTGCCGTTAATAAGCCCGCAACGTAAGATGCACTTTCTAGCTTCTCACTGAAGAAAATCTTATGGATATTCGTAGGTTCCCTGCTGGGACGAGCCGCAGGGACATCGAACAGGCTTGTCGGTTGCCGTTCCCAGCTCTCCGTACTGACCGTAAGCAGAATCGTTTCCTTTCTCTGCCCACTTGTTTTGATGAGTTATCGCTCCAGCTGGCCAACTATCTCAGATTCCAGCCTGCCCTGACGGCAGTCTCAACCTTGACGATTGCCCGTCCTAATCGCATTGCCATCTTATAATGCTATTCTCACAGTTCTTCTGGGTTTGGGCTGAATAACCAGGATCACTGTAATTTTGTGATAGATAGGCGTACCTCGTACAATTAGTTGATTCCATGGGTGAATGTACAGGAAATTATTATGAACATGCTTCGAAAAGTTTCTTCTGCCCGACGGAACGACTCAAGTCCAATCACCAATCACACCCATAGTCAGCCGCTGTTTCTTCCTCTCTGGTTCGCGTAAACTTTCTGCACTGTGCAATGTTGCAAGTGGGTTCGTTGGTACACCAACTTTGATACTTCGCATACTTCGAGGCTTCTTTTTATCTGCAACCTTCATATCCGAGTGATTCAGACTTTCAAGTTCGTTCGCCAGATCGGGTAATATCTCGAGAAGCTCTTGATCGATAACCGGCCCAGAAGGACGGATTTGTTCCTTGGTCTTGGTCTTGAACTTTGGTTTTGAGCGTGACATGGACGTAGGAGAGGAAGAGTGTGGCCTTGAGGTACGATTTTTAGATTCCAAGGGTACCTTTTTCAACCCCCACCCAGAGTCCTGAGTATCAGCAGCAGTGCTCGCGAAAGATAGTGTTCCAGCAGACGCCGCCTTTTCCTTTTTCCGGATAGGGTTCGTGTTGAGCTTTAAAGATGAAGACCGTAGTGGATCTGGAGTTCCCGAGCGTTGACCTGATGTATTCTTGGACGATGCTGGTACGAGAGTCTCCGGAACACCTAGCCCATAAATGCCTACACTCAGGAGATATGAATCCCATTTGAAAAACAAGACCTACCATTTGAGTTTCCCGTAAGAGAAGCTGAAGAAGATGGAGGCGCCGCGTCGGCTCTTTCCTCCTCGTCAAGGTGTGACACTTCTATCTCGGATTGCCGACTTTCGATTTCAAGTGAATCGTCAGAGAGCGATTCGGTTCGTCCATCCAGACTCGACCTGCCCGTCCCCTGGCGAAGAGTCCTATTTCTATTCTTCTCACGTTCGTACTGTCCGTTGAAAAGGCGCGAAAAAGGATTCAGAATCAATATACCAGCATTGAGGAATATAAGAACGGACCTTCTTCAAATACCTTGCACTATTGTTCTTCATTCGCTTTAGTTCTACCTCTAGCAGTTCCGCCTTCTCTTCCGCTGCTGTCCTGCGCGTTTGATCGTCCTTCCACCTAGTATGCAGAGTCGTAAGGTCCCCGCGCAGTCGACTTTCTTCGTTAAAGTGGGACTTCCGTTCCGAAGCAAGTCTATTCTCGTACCAAGCCACCTTCGCCTTTAGTGTTTCTGCCGTACGATCCCGATCAGATCGAAGAGAGTCGTTCATTTGCTCTAGTTTATCTCGCACAGAGTTATTCCCCCGTATCGCATCTGCCATTTTGTCATAAAGCTGCTTTTTTGAGACCTGTCGTCACCAATTTTACCGAGAGAACACACCTCTTTCAGGTCGGCTAATGCATCAGCCAAGTGATGGAGAAAATCCTATTGCGCAAAAGTGAGAACGTGTATGCTAAGTAGCTGCACGACATTACTTTTACGGTATTATTTCCTTGCACTCCGTCACCGATCTTATGAAGTTGCCGGCAGGCCCGAAGGAAGACCAGGCCTCTTTGATACTCGCTGTCATTCGATGTGCACCAGTTTTCTGGACGTGATTTCGCAATCTCACCGAGGCGGAGCGCGATGTCCTCCAGCTCGACCGAATGTATATCAATAGCATTGGCACCAATAGCCAACTTGTCTTTTTCCTCGACTTCCATGGACTCAGTAGGCGCAACATCGTGGACGCCAAAGTCTATGTAGACTGGCTCATAGGTCTCTGCAGCAGAGGTTGGGGCGTGGAACGGGCACTTATAAGCTTTTTTCTTCATGGATTCGCTGCATTCCTTGCAGAAGACATGACCTATCCGTATAACGTTCAGAATGGCTTGCTTGTTACACGATGCCCCTACCGCGTGTCGGCTTTTGAAAGAACGCACCACATCTCGTAGGGCGAACAAGACCCGTATCTTTCCTGAAAGGTTCATGGCAAACGATGCACTGTGGTATTTCGGCGAGTACAGGCATCAGACGATATGGGACTTGACGGAAGTAAAATGACCGACTCGGCAGGCAGGAGAAGGCAGAGGTAGGAAACGCCTCGCGTGACAAGAATCGACGTGACGTAGCGCGCCGCGTTACATATATCATGTGATATTGCCACTGAGACGGTTACACGGCGGGCAAAATAGGATATCAGCGGGCATTAAATTTAAAGAATTTTTCTCGCAATTATTTTAAATATCAGTAAGCATATCGACCTCGCCGATACTATATATATGAACCACGTGCCCATATTTTAGATATCGATAAGGATATCGATTGGGCTGATATTTTAAATTCCCTTCTGTATTTATGCATATCTTCCTGGAAGATATTCTAAACATCTACTTTAAATATCGGTAAGTGTATCAAGCCCGCCGGTATTATAAATATAAATCAGGTGCCGATATGTTTGCCGATATTTAAATTTTCGGCAAAAAAATAATTTTAAATACCGCACCCACTGATATTCTATTTCAATGCCCGCCGTGTTACCACGTTTTTGTCTCAAATCAAACTACGTGGTGCGGTGAGTATGCAATCGTAACGCGTAACATAGGGTCGGTTGCGTCGCTTCAGTAACGTGTAACACGGTGACAGTTGCATGAGTTTCGAGCATTATCGATTATTTTGTATGTAGCCTATCTGCCCAGTGCATGGTCCTTGAATTGCCGCACCATTTCTAATCTTCTGTACATTCCTTCGCTCGGTTACCAGCTACTACACACAAAAGCCACAAGATGATGTCCTTTGGTTGTTTGTTCGATGGCCTGTAACGTATGACACCGGCAGGGTTGCTTCCTTTTGAAGGGACGCGAATGTAACGCTTCCCATGGAGGTTGCCTACTCACACCGAAGTACAGTAGTAGTATTACCGATCTTTGCGTGCCCACCAAGCCTCTAGCTCTAGGACCCAAGTAGCAAGGTGAGCGACAAAAGTTGATGAATCGCGAAGTTATTTAACAAATTCAATTCGTTGAATTGCTTCGAATAACAATCACCATGATAAAGCATCATTGACACATTGTACAGCAGAGTCAGAATAGTAATTTTCAAACATCAATGCACTAGCAGTGTTCACATTCTAGAAGAGGTAGCCCTGCGCAAGAATTCTGATACGTCTTCAGGAAGGGCAGTTATTAATATCAAGGTCACCATCAGGGCATGCCGGAATTTGCAAAGCTTTGCCCGCTGCCGGAACTTGGAAGTCAGTACCTTCGTCGGAAACCTCTAACAAGATAATGTACTCACGTGCAGCAGCAATAGCAGGGAATGGATCTGGGCAGGCTAGCTCAATATCCTCGATGGTAGTTCCGGCCGGGAGTCTGAGAGGACCATGTGAGTATGGAGTCTGGGTGACAGGGAACTACTTACGAGGCTTGCTTGTTCAATAGCGGCAACGGCTGAGGGATAACATCAGAGCAATCCACGAGCTGGTCTTGGTCTTGTCCGATCACTGCGAGCTTTGCCATGGCTTTCTTGAAATTGGTCATCATCAGCTCCTGGTTGTTTACCATGCTCTGCCATTCGCAAGCTGTACGCTGCGGGAAAATAAAATTAGGCAATTCGGAGAGTCAGGCTCGATCGGGTGCAACTTACACTATCCCGAGAAAGCACGAAGTCAGACTGGAGGCGCATCTCTCCGGAATCCGGAAGCGGAGAGTTGACTTCGGCTCCATCGGTATTATTCACACCGAATGGAACTCCAACACCTTTGAGGAGGACTTCAAGGAAGAACTGGGTGTCGAATGTGAATGGCGTCGTATCAAATGGCACTGCCGTATGATTTGGAACCAGTGTATCGCTCCTCGCGATCGAATGTGAAGCCAAAAGGTCTACCACCTCTTCCGGAGTAAACCCGCCGTCATCCATGCGTTCAAGGATAGCTGTTACATTATTCTCTGGCACGGGAACAGTATTGTCGTCTGCCGGGAATGTTGCGTTCGGTCTACCCGCCAAGAACTGGAGACGAGGAGCGCCAGGACAGTTAGTGCTAATAGACGAGAAGTTCATATTAGAAAATAGCTTGTGAGACTAATGAGACGTGCTCACATTCCGACTGCGCCTGCGAATTGAATCAAGTCACCGGCTGACACATCATGGCGTGTTAAGAACGGAGACAGTGCGTCTACGGCTTCGTCAACTCCCGCGTTGGCACTGAAGTTCGTTTCTATGTCGCTAAATAGGATCATAGACCCATCGGCTCCTCCCCCTTTGAACTTGCCGCTCTTGGAGAAGCCAATAGCGTCATGGAAAGTAAGGCGGAGAGCTTCGTGAACATCTTCACCACACTCATTGTCGAAGAGGTTCTCCTGCAGGTCGTCGCGGAGTGCAAGGAAGCCGCAACACTAGAACATGAATCGTGAACGTCGTGCGGAACAACGAATAATACAGGTTACATACCGCTTCATGAGCAGCAAAGCTACCGTCAGGACAGGCAACGCGTTTAAAGTTTGCAGCAGATACAAAGGCCGCGAGTGCGACTATCGAGACTACAAGTTTCAACACCATGCTAAAGATGAACAACGAGTATAGTCGGGCTCGATGACTATCAGTCGACTGTTTCCTAGTCCTTCTTAAGTACTCCACCTAATGGCTATTCCCAGAATACCAGACCGCGGCGTTTTCTGATACGGAGTTTGCATTTCTCATACGACGCAGGCGCAATACTTCACTCCTCCAGTCATAGACCAGCTAGATGATAATCGTCGACAGTGTGGAAGCATCTGTCTTTCTGCGGAAGCAAAACATTACCGAGTTGGTAAATAGTATTAAGGATACCAAGCTGCGTCTGTCTATAATTTAATAGAAGATTGAAATCTGCATATTTTCGGAACCATCTTTGTTCTGTGCAATGTTGTGTAAGAAAACGACACCGGAAAAATAGAGGATTTATTCCCGGACTCACATGAGACGCAAGGAAAGCTAACGCCGACATGCGACGCTCGCAGACTCTGTGGGCGCGTACCAACATGGTGGTACCCGTTACGTTTTAAATATGAGAAAAGCCCGTCTGTCTTCCGTTCTTGAGACTGTTCGTGGTGGACGGAAGCAAATATAGATCTCGGCAATCGGCAAGAAACCCGGACTCGGAAATCTCCAATTGTTTGATCGACAGAGATCACCAGAGTCACGTGAAGATTAACACACAAGGAGACCTTGTATTTTTTACTTATTGTCTACGCGGCGTTGAAATAAGAGGCGGCGCGTACTTCTTAACGCGAAGTACGACTTTTCTTCCCTCTTCCATCCCCTCCTACTTCTGAGTATAGCTTAAAGCGAAAGGTCATTAACGATGTCTACATCCGAAGTCCGTCCTGGTGAGTACCGTCAAGCTGCCTCTGCTGTCATGCCCTGCAGCTGAAGGGACCGTGGCAGGTCAGGAGTCTTCCACTACGCCCTCGGGTAGACGGGAACACCTCACCGAGATGGACGCTACTCAGAAGGAATTTTGTCGCAAGCTCTTGAGTGTCTTGTCAGATATCCTTCACGAAGAAGACCGTTCGGAGACGAATGCCGGTAACTGCACCATGCTTCCTGCTGAAATACCTGTTTAAAACCATTCTACTCAGGTGTACTTCTCAATGAAGCGTCCCGCCCCGGAGCAGGTGAGCGGGGAGAACTGCCGCCCACTGACATGTAACTGACCAATGTACCAAAGTTCTGCTTGAAGGCGTCGAGGGAAAAGGTAAGTTCTAACTTGCAAGTGGAATGGTTTTGGCGGACTGTTAAGAACCGTTTCAGAACCTCGCGCAAGCGTACCATTGCAGACTCCTCTTCGTGGAAGCGAAGGAAGTCAAGCGAATGGATCACTTATCGAAGCACAGAATTGTATCCGCTTGAAGGAGTAAGACAGCATTGAATGTCCATTTCTGCACTGATATACGGCTAATTGCATTGGTAGGCTTTGCGGAAACTATGAACAATTGGTGAGTCCGTCTTGCCATAGTTCTATCTATTCCCTTAGTCTCTGTTTGCCGTAGACTCCCCGACTTCTGAGCTCCCTCAAATCGCTTGGAGGCGGAAGACGTACCGCAAATGCTCTGGAAGACATGCGTGAAGCCATAAGAGGCATCGGGTAAAGACTTTCGGCGACTGGGAGGTCGACGATGCTGACTATGCCACTTACAGAGGTCTGATCACGCTCGCGGATAATCCAGGGGAGGTCATCCTTACGCGTAAGAGTTCAACTATATTTATCTACTGAATGCTAATGCACGGTAGTCCCTCATTCATTTGCCATCGACCTCGAGGACTGCAGAAACGCTGTCGCGGACGCTTATGGAGCATTTATAGAGCTTGGGGTTGTTAACAAGAGACTTATTGATACACTTGACCATATACCGAGGCACTTGGAGGTATGCTTTCACCTCAGAGGCATCAATCGTACCAATACCTTTGTCCTTTCCAGGTTATTTTAGCCAAGGTAGATGCGGAATATGGTGATTGACTAAAGACAGAGTCTTACTTATGCCATCCGCTCACTCCTTCTTGTGCAGGCTTATATGAAAAAGTTCGCGTGAACGTGTATTTGGACTCCATCTTCAAACCTCTTATAAGCGACTTCGGTGTCTTCGTCGCCGAACTCACAACTTTTGCCGAAAAAGGTGAGCTCCCTTTTTCTGTCTTAAATTTTCGTCCAGTGAAGCACATTCGCTAATGTATAACAAGAATTACCTGCATTGCGTCTAACGCAGGAGTTCCGGAGTCAGCGATTCCTAAATTTGACTACTATTGCAACATTTCTCTCCAGTGTCACAGCAACGACGCTACAACTCACAACGGAAGACCCTGGCGATAGAACTCCTTTGACGGCGACAACGAACCTAATGTGGCTGATCTCACTGGTCTTCAGCACCGCATCGGCGGTATACAGCCTTCTCACTATGTCATGGTATCAGTCCTCCGTGTAAGTCATTCTGTAACAGCCACATGGCAGTATGCTCAACCGATGTGCAGCACCGGACCGAATTCGGTTCTACCTCCGTTTTTAAAGGCTTGTTTCCGAAAGGGCCCCATATACACATTGATTGTGGCGTTGCTGACGTTCTCGATCGGATTGTGCCTCCTTGCATTCCGCGTGGCTGATAATGAGGTAAGCAAGGAAACATATTCTATACACATATCGCCGTTTCATGGATCAACTAGGGAATCCTGGGTTCTGCCGCTGTCCCGACAGCTTTTGCTGGCATTCACGCAAATATCATTTTACTTCTCGCCATACTTTTCCTTCGTACACGCACACAGTGGAATGCAAAGTATATAAAAGGCTGGCACAACAAAAGAAGAAATGGACATCTGGCAAGAGGTATCGATTTAACTCAGAGTTATGGTCGTCGAATGAAGCGCAGCTTGAGTATCGAACTTGCAGTCCGCAGTCGAGTTATCCAAGCAAAGCGCCAGTTGAAAGAGGTTTGGACATCGCTGAAAGTTGGCTGGCCTAAATCAAAGAAATCCGTGATCGTGCTATTCCCGGCCGTGGTGCAAGACAAGCCAAATGATATTGAGCAAGGCATGTTTACCGTAGCTATGAGCGAGCTTGTGCTGACACATGCGTTAATCTCAAAGGTCAATCTGCTCCGCCTCGTCATGTTGATCCGAGTAAGGAAACACAAAACTCATCTACTACTCCCGACATATCAGTCGGCGTTGATATCGGTACGTTTGGCTCAGTCTGAATGAGTAGGTATTGACACTGTCATAGCTTCTCCTGGAGGATCACTAGTATCTCCCCCGGCTGAAGGTACCACGGAGGAGCAGAATCAGGGGCAGAATCAGGAGCTTTCCGCTCCCTCTACTCTCAACCTATTGAATGATCAGAATTCTAACCCCAAAGCCGCTGTAAAAGAACATGCCGCCACTTTTCATGAAGTGACGTCAGTTGTAGCTGATCAGGGATCGGAAGTTGAGAATCTCACGAAGGTAGGAAAACTGCATCTATTTTGATTAGGCAGATGCACTGAGTGATTAAATTAGGACGTTCAGAGGCCGTTCAAAAGCTTACTTCAGTTCTCACCAGATGGACGGCTGCTTGCCTGTGCCCAGTAAGCCCACTCTCCCGTATAAGTTTAATACCCTCACCTTCGTACAGCAAGGACGTGGTGACGATCTATCATTCGGTAATTATTTACTATTGATCGACGGGTAAATTCTGAATGCGAGGAATAGGTTAAATCATTCACCATCTTCAATACTTTCAAAACGCCTGATTCGGGCCAAGTGGAACAGATATCATGGTATGCTCAAGCTCAGCCTAGGGATTTTCATTACCAAATTCATTCACTTAGGAATCCCATTGCATTTGTTGAGAGGTCTTACCAGAAGAACAGACCTCCTGCGGAATTACTGGTGCGATCATCAGGCTCGATCTCTGTCTGGAGTTTGCGCACGAAAGTGAGTCAGATGTCATGATCATCGATGTCAAGAATGCTCATGACCACAGCAGGATTCTGAAGCACATATAATGGGACACATCAATCAAGCAACAGTATCCGTGCAATGGACCAGCAGAAAGCATGCTCCAGTCGAAGAAGATATGGGAAAATATGGCACATTTGATCAAGGTAAAGTTACGCAAAGAATTGAATACATGTGTCTGTTGGCTCACTAGTCGGAAGGCTATTTGGTTTGCACGGCTGGCACAACGATCAGAGTATTTGTAAGCGTACCTTCTTCACTCTCCACTAGAAGCACTTGCCTCACCACTGCTATTCTATCAGAATGAGACTTGCGAGGTAATTATATGACACCAGTGCCACACCGTCAAATCAGCTGATTATTTCCTGTAGGAGCTTCGATTGATTGACGTTCGCGAATTAATTCAGAGAAACGTCAAAAGCGTCGTACTTGCTACCTTTATTCTTAAGAAGTATTTGGTCTGCATTGTTAGTCTTACAGATGACCCGCGCGAGTGGCAATTTGGTATGAAAAACTCCGGTGGATCCATTCCCCCTTTTGCTGACTCTTTATAGTTGTCAACTTGGAAGATGATACCATTCAAAAGTGAGAAACTAGCGTGATAATCTTGCTTTTGCTTACAGAAGTGACATTTAACTATAGGGAGGAACTTGTATTCCCCGCGCACAAGTCAATGTCGATCTCCCTATCGGCCGGGAGGATTCTCTTGCATGGCAGCCAAGTGAGTTGTCCCACTCATGTTTCGTTAACCTTGCTAATTTGACCAGTCCGGAGTCGAATTGGAAGCTCTTTCTGTCACTGCTTCGAGAGGTTCTGTCGCGAAATCAGGAGGAAAAGAGCTCGATATAGCATTCGAAGGATACAAGAGCCTTCTCAGTCTAACTTACGTTGACCAAGAGTTGAAGGAGCCAGAACAAGCTGTTTCGTTTCACGGACTCCGAGACAACATGCTTGTAGGATATTCAGCAGGTGGGCTTTTAGTCTCGTGCTTCCCTTCACATATCACTTTACCAGGCAATTCTAGGCGACGTCGTAGCGCTTTACTACAGATACCGTCAGCAGTTTTTATCGGGGGCGCATATATTCAGGTCGCCAGACACAGAAGCGATTCCAAAGAACCCCGTCAGCTTCGCGGTCAATCCTGGTATGCATTCAGAACCGTTCATGTTCGCATTCAGCGATAGGCATGGTTCCATTACAATCTGGTCCTTGCAATCAAATAAGCAGCTGTTGGATCACCCTTCAGCAAGAACGTTCGAAGTTCACGACCATAGAGACATTCGCCGAGACCACCCTGACGTCATTACTGGCAGGCTCCTGGTTTTACCGCCTCCTTCCTGAAGCTTCATCGTAAAGTCTATCCTGCTGTTCGACACTGGAGGTCATCAGAGGTTTTTTAGTGCAGGGTCGAGAGTGTAGGGTCTAAAGCCTGTTGCCGTAGTCCCCGAGACCGAGAAAAGTTTCTTGTCTTGTATATCTAGGATCGACCTACGTGTCTTTTGTATTGCTTTGATATGCCTTGAAGGCATCATTTTTTGTACCTGCTTTCCGTGCTGTGTAATTGTTCCTGTATAATGTTATAAACAGAGTTATCGTAGTGTTTGCACTATAAACTATCCCATGCCATAATAAGCAATGATGTGATTATCTGATTCGTTCCTACTCTCTCCTTGCCCATACGCGATGCTCTTAAACCTCGGGCTTTATATACCACGTAGTGGAAAATTCATCTCGCAAATCAACAATCAGAAATCGCTCTTGACTTGCGAATCGGATCACGAAACAAAATCCCCACATAGTTTAGAAGCAGAATCCTCCCTGGCGTCATCCTGAATCCCGTCTCGGAAATGGATGATTCCAAAGCGAACAAAATCCCGGGCCCTTGAATAGACCAATAATGCAAGCCTTCAAACTCAAATCCAATCAAGAATCAAGAATCAGAAGCAAGAAAACATCAAATCGTAACCGATGCCGAGGGCGTCAAGATGCTGGGATGTTTGATTGGTTTGAAGGGAAAAGGACGGATGTGGCCAGTGGCCCAAGAAGTTGAAGAAGTCAGAATCAGAATGAGAGTCAGAGCCAGAAGTCCAAGCTAGTAACCAGTAACCAGTAACAGACCGGAGGATGATTCTTCCTTTCCTTTAATTCTCCCGCCGTTGGCACTGAGAATCTGTGATCGACGTGATCAACGGTACGTTGCTGGAAGTCGAACAGATTCGATTCTTACTTCTGCGAGCGAGAACCAGGTTCATTTGCCTATGGATGGACAAATCACAAAATCACAGACTCGGAAAAGGGTCTTCAAAAACAGAAAAGAAGAACCTTCGGGAGGAGGGAGGAGAGGACTCTAGTCTGCTGAGGACTCCGAGGAGAGGTCAACAATCCAATCCATCACGTGATTGATTGAACGCAATTCCGAATCGGATCGCGAGTGCTTCGGCTTCAATTGCTTCGAGATTAAAATTCAATGAAAAAAATTCGTTCCGTTGACCGAGAGTTATTGACCCTAATGGTAAGTCTGCCAAGTTTGACTTGGTTTCCCTCTGGATAAAGCTTACTTACGCTTATATGAACAAAGCAGTAGAGCATAGGACACGGCGAATGACCGTTGTTTATCGTGTTTCGTGTTTCCTTTCTGTCATGCAGTTGGGTATCACCATGGCATAGCGCTTCATGAAGGACGCGACTGAAACTCACCAATTTACCACCTGACTGCTAGCGGCGAAGTGGCTCTGGATTTATCACGTTCATTTTCAGAATCCGAAACACGGATCATGGCGACCACGCTAGCCCACGCTAGTGAAAGGTCGCACATACCATTAATGTCTTTATTTGATCGCACTAAGGGGCGTCAGGGACGAGTCGCGATACACATCGATACACAAAGATTCAAAACTTACTTATGCGAATGACCATACTGGCTGGGTACCGTGCACCATGCCATGACGTAAAGGGGGGCGAGAGCTCAAAAGTCGACTCGCTCGAAGTATTGCCATTTCGAAGCACGAAGGAGAAGCTAAAAGGCAAACTCGTACTATTCATGGCAGTGTGGTATCCAAATCACTACACGAAGAAGACGAGCGGTCTTTGCGATCGTAACCTATAGACCGGCTTTAAACCGGCGATGAAGTATTTGTCCGACGGAATTGGTTCGCGTAGCCGACGGGGTTAATAAAGATTAGTGAATGAAGGAATGATGAGCTCCAATCTGAGTCTGACATGACTACGGATTGTGTACGCGAAAGTCAGGGAGTCGAGCTCAGCGCGCAGTGCATTGTCTAGCTTTCCTTGATACCTAGAAGGATTACTATGATAGCCCATGTCAGTACTTTCGTCCGATTCTCATGGACTGCAGGGCCAGATAGACGTGCGTGGGGAGTTGTACCTGTGCGACAGAAAGCAGATCCGCTGATTACGGTATTCAATTGGGAGAGTCCATCCTGGTGACTGGAATAGACGAGTAGTTTTGAACCTATCAGTAAACTGTCAGACTGACATGCAGTAGTCAGTGGAAGTCTCAGGTCTCATCGGAAGCTGGTCGCGATCGATCTCAGATAGCAGGGAAGGTAGCTAACGCGTAGGAGATATCAAGTGCCTGTCGCCTCGACATAGACTTCGCGTTTGAATGGAGCATGGTGGATCAATGTTTTTGACGGGTTTGCTGAGGCTCGTTGCCAATATTCGGCACCAAAAGAGAGGATAGCCGAAAAAAACACCAAGGCAGACCAGTCTGTACCGGTATTCTGCACGACCGAAGCACGATCACAGCTAGGATGTGGCTTGGTTGTGGGTCTTCAGACAGGCCTGGTGGCTCACGGATAGATCCCTTCTTAATACTGCAGGAATGCTCCAAGTTATTCAATAGCACAGCAGAGCGGCCCTTGAGAAGCACCGACAATTTCAAAATGAAGCAGGGCTCGGTCAGGGACGGCACAGGTCTTAAACATACCTTTACCTAACCCGTGTCCTGATCCTGTGATGAAGGTACCTGTGCTTATGGCTGAACAAAGAGTAGGAGTGAGAACGCGAAAAGTGCGCGGGCAACATACGGGTTGTATTACAAGAGGAGCCTGCGGGTGCAAGCAATGATAGTTCCGGCGCCGTTTCATCGGATGAACGACTCGGCCTCGGCTGGAGGTTGAACAGAAAATTTTTGATGGCAAGAGTTTTTTTCATTTGTGGGCAGAGTGAGATCCGCTGGAAGATGAAAGATGATAAGAGAGACTTGAACTGAACAACAGTCAAGACAAAGTGAATAACTACGTTGTATTAAAGGGGAAGGGAGGATGGCGGGAATAAGAAGGACAAGGTCATGGTCAGGGTGCAGGATAGAAAATGATGATGACCCTGTCAATCAATAGCTAAAATGGGTCATCAATGATCGACTGCCTTTTCTGTATCCCATCAGTCTCAACTTACCACTCCTTCATCTCTCACCTCCATCTACCCTCCCATGGCCGTTGCATCTCCATACAACGACCTTCAACCAGTTCGTCGTGTCGACGAGTCTGAAGCACGCGCAATAAGCAACAGAATCGATGAAGAACTCAAGGTGCGCTGGTCCCACTTACTTCAAGCGGGTCTCGTCATTGACATGTATATCTCGTAGGCGGAGAGGGAGCAGATGCGGAAGCGGAAGAGCCAGAAGAGAGACGTTAAAGGTATGCTTAGACCACCTTGTCATTACATACACACTTTGTGCGGCGCTTGCATTGGAATGCTGGGGGTGTTGGGCACGCCAGTTTCGACGCTTCACTTCTGTGACGTCCGTGATGTCCAGGCACGAATCATGGTGGTTGGAGACCATGCGGCTGCTTCTAGAGGCACTGGGATCGCTAAACCTCAAACCACGAGACAGGATTGCCACCGACCCACGCTTTCCGCGCACATCTCATTCATATCCTTTAATCTCATTCATAGTTCATTCATTAATCTCTGCTCCGAATCACAGTAATGCTTCTCGGCCAGGCTGAGTCCGGAAAGTCAACATTACAGAAGCAGTTTCAGCTTTACTATGCGTCCCATTCACTCGACAAGGAACGTCCAGCATGGCGACCCGTGGTCTACTTTAATATTATCAAGGCCGTCAGGATGATTCTCGAAGAATTAGATTACGAGTTCTCGCAATCACCTTCACAGGCGCGTCCGCAGCTCGCATCAGCACCTCCGCCCTTACCGCGCATGTCCGAAACGGCTCGCGGAAAGCTTCCCGCTATACCAGGCTCCGGCGCAGCGTACAAGGCAGGAGATACCGGATCATCGGGTAGCAATACCTTCAGCAGTACGAATGGAAGCACGATCAATACGGGTGGTGGATGGCAAGAGGACCTTGCGCAGTTGCGTACCAAGTTACTGCCCCTTGTTGCCGTGGAAGATGCGCTTGCTCGAGATTTGAGCGGCGGTGTTACAATAACTGGCGGCCGTACGGGAATATACGTTAGGACAGGGTGGCAAGCTCTTGTTGCTCCGATGGCCAGTCGAGGATGGCCAGGAACGGGAAATGGACAACCGGCTGGACCGCCAGTCAACGATCTTGTTGCCCGCATGCTTGCTGCCACCAAGGATGAGGTATCTGCACTTTGGCGACATACAAGCGTACGGGCGCTCATTAAACACCGGAAACTCCGGCTGGAAGAAAGTGCTTCCTTGTGGGTCAAGTTCCTGTCCAAATTCCTCTAACATGTTTTACCAAGTATTACCCCTAACAGCTTTCTGGAAAATGTGCATCGCATAGCGGAACCCGACTATCTACCTTCTACTGGTGCGTCTTTGTATCGACTAAAGCTTCCTGGTGAACGAGCTCAAACGTCTGCTGCCGTCTATCAGAGGATATATTGAATGTTCGGCTACAAACATTAGGCGTAAAGGAATATTCATTCGACATCAGCCTCAGCGGAACACATGTCAACTGGTTGCTATATGATGTGGGCGGTGCTGTGAGTTCCCTTGTTCCCATCATCGCCAATTACACCTCCCCTCCCCTAAACCATATCCTCCCGTATCTTGTCCATTCACCACTTCTTCCCCCCTTTCTTTGGAGTGTATCTGGTGACGTGTAACTGATTTTTGATCTTTTTCCATTGTTTTCCCGATCGGCCCGGCATATCGATTTTTACGACGAATACAGCGTGGCCAGGCAAGCTTCACTTCTTGCTGATCTCCCACGCAGAAGTATTCACAATCAGACTTCCATTTCCATATTTGGTAGCGTCATGCGTGGGTGCCGTTCTTTGACGATGGTGAGTAGCATTGTCCATTTCATATTTTCTCTCAATATCAAACTGCTATGCGATCGCGAGGCGCAAAACGCCTTCAGGTTGTCTCCTTTTGACAACTGCATGGTCTGGAACGATTGAGTTCCAGAATGGCGGAACTTGGTCTCGCCGACCTTCAGAATATGAAAGACCTTCGTGTCGTGATGCGACGCGATGCCACGGATATTGCGCCGTGCTTAATCTTTTCAGACGGTATCTATTCGCGATCTTCACGACACATTCCACGCGCTATGTTTCTATTACTCCTTTTGGATAAGCGCTGCGCATCATTCCCTTATTTTGGCTTCGCTCGCACTTCTGTTGTTGATTGGAGCTCTGTGCTGACTGAGACTTTCTTTGCAGCCACTGCGATCATCTTCCTCGCTCCAATCAGCGCTTTCGATCAAGTGCGAATTACCGCGTGTCTACGTCCATTTGGTCTAGCTAACTTCCTGTCTCACTTATCAGTACCTCGAGGAAGATCCGCGTACGAACCGAATCGATGATTCTTTGCAGCTATTTACGTCCATATGCTCGAATAAGCTACTCAAGAACACGCACTTGGTCCTCTTGCTAAATAAGGTACGACGTTATCCATGCATCTTATCGACGTTTTTCTGTCTGTGATGTGGGTTTGCATTGCTCCATTCAAACCCAAATCACATGTATAATCACCGTGTCTCTCGGAATCGTGTCTGATGCAACCTGCATTTCTCCGACAGACCGATCTGCTGAGACAGAAACTCGCTGCTGGCATCAAAGTTCGGAAATAGTAGGTGTTCTTTCCACCTCAGTCATCCATCGCAACTCTGATCGCTCATTGCTATTTTTCACAAGCATCACTTCGTATGGCGACCGGCCAAACAGTTATCCGGAGGTCTCCGAGTATTTCCGCGCTCATTTTCTTCAAGTGCATCGCCGAAATGATATTTCAAAGCGCGCGTTGTATTGCGTGAGTAACTTCTTTATCTGACAACCCTGATTTTGTGAAACTGGGAATCTGATATCCGCGTTCTATCTGTCTTCTTTAGCATTTCACATCAATGCTGGTACGTATGGAGTCACATTCATGGCGTCCATCACCGATTGGACGCCATATGTTTTTGACATATACGAATTGTTTCTGATGTAACAATTTTCTGTAGGATATCAAAGCGACGCAAAAGATCATCGTGAATGGTGAGTCTTCTTTCGTTTCTCCATCGGTCACCACGGCGCATGCCGACTGACTCGTTTTACAAAGTCGGCGAAGCTATCATCCGATCATACATCACCGACGCTGGTCTCACTTAGAGCAGCCTTTAACGTCTTACTGTTCTACAAACAGTAGCACTCTGACTGTGATGGTTATATCGAATTCACCTTGGGCGAAACACGTATTTACTTACATATGATGTTGTGGAATGAATTGATCTGTATACCGTCTTTCCCTCTATCACTCTCTCTTTATCATGTACTCCTCTCTTTCTATATCGTTGTCATCTCATCTAGTACGTTTTTACGTCTTACTTTTTTCTACGTGTGACGTATATTATCCTCTCCTCCTTTTCGTCTGGATATACCGTTAACTAGCCCTCGGGACCGTTACAAAAAAGTCGGTCAGTCACTTGTGAAGTACTCACAGCTTACTTCTCTCATCTCATCGTCTCATCGTCTTGCTAACCCTCCTCATTCATTCATTCATTTGCCCGTTCGTTCGTTCGTTGTGAAATACCTCCGTTGATATGCACATAGCATACATACATTGACAACACATGTATTTGTCCGTTTTACTCCGTGGGAGGAGGACCTAATATGTATGAAAATCGATTAGGAATACTCGTTACATATGCCAGTGCATGTTTGGTTATTGCGTTGTATCTACATCTGCTATCAAGCTATCGCCTCTATGATATGTTTCACGCTGCACAGTTATATTCATTTTCATTATCGCATTCGCTCCTTTCCTTCGGAACGAGAAAGGGAACGGTCGAAGTCTTTCCGAAATTCATGCTATCACCATCAGACTCCGTTCAACTTGGTACGAGTCCGCGTTGCTTCTTTGATTGCCTTGCCTGAGACTCGAGGGTGACACCCCGACACCCCGACACCCCGACCCTCGAAAGATGAATGTGCGAGATGATACCTCGGGAAGCAGCATGATACAATACAATACATACAAGATATTTACAATAACTAGAAACCTCGTTCGAAACCGGGTTCAACTCCTCGCCGGGGGCCAAGGGCAAGATTGAACATCACTGACATTGACAGTGCTTTCCCGGTCAAATGTCCAAATGCAAGTATATGTACATCCAGGGAGCACCAGCACGCAATAAAATTTTCGTTTGAATATATTTTTGTACATCACGCTTTCTGCTCTTGTAGTGGCACGTCAGCACCGCAGCACCGCACAGGCGATTGCTATTTCCAGTGTGATCACAAATCTCGCATCTCGCATCTCGCATCAAAGGCAAACGGAGCCAAGTAATGATCTCTCCGAGTAGCTCGGAACATACGCAAGTCACATGGAAGTTCCACAAAATTCTCATATATGATTTTCGAAACACCCATAAAACCTCAGTTCAATAGATACATCAAGATTATTTCCCAGGCCACTCAAACTGCGGAGAAAGTGATATACTCGGTCGGAACACGGACGGAACACGGACGAAGTAATAATAAAGTCCGCAATCCCGACGACGCAATTTCCAATACATTCCTCACAGTTACTTCAAGACGGGCAGTCGTCGAGGTCGGTGTCACCGTCTGGGCAAGCCGGGATGAGTGAAGCAGGTCCGACTTTACGAAAAGACAAGAGATGATTTCAGTGATCCATTTCGTGAAAGTGATGAGAAAGACTGGTCTTACCATCAGCACTCAAGCTCGGGAACGGTGATTCTAAGCAGGCTTGCTCTACATCATCAACACTCGTACCAGCCGGGAACCTATAGACCCAGGGAGTGTAGTCAGATCACAGCTTTACCTGAGGCCAAGGAAGTACTTACGTAGCGGGCATGCCAGCAGGTGGTAGAGGTTGGGGAATAACCTCGGAGCAGTCAATGAGACTGTCACGGTCATGACCAAGGATAGCCATCTTCGCCATCGCAGCCGCGAAGTTTTGCATCATTAGTTGTTGGTTGTTTACCATGCTCTGCCATTCGCAAGCCGTGCGCTACAAAACGAGAAAGCAGAATTGCGAAGTTGAGAAACGAAAGATTAGATTTGCAGTTCGTCCAGAGCCTGAAAGCATGGAACACGAACCTGGTCGCGAGCAAGGACGAAGTCAGACTGCAAACGCATCTCGCCGGATTGGGGGATCGGCGAGTTTACTTCAGCTCCATCGGTATTGTTGATGCCGAAGGGGACATCGACACCCTTGAGCAAGACCTCAAGGAAGACCTGCGTGTCGAATGTGAATGGCGTAGAATCGAATGGAACTGCCTCATGTCCCGCGACCAAAGTGTCTGATCTTGCGATACTGTGTGATGCAAGCAAATGAATGACTTCGGCATCCGTGAATCCGGCATCTTCCATGCGGCTGAGAATGGTGTCGACATCGCTCTGCGGGAGTGGGACTGTGAGGTCATCAGCCGGGAATGTCGCGTTGGGACGGCCTGCAAGGAATTCAAGCTGCGGAGCACCAGGGCAATTGGTGCTAGGTAACTTTACATAAGCACATTTGAGCCAGCAAATTGTACAGTTGGGCTTACATTCCGACAGCTCCAGCGAATTGGATCAAGTCACCCGCAGTAACAAGATGGCGAGTGAGGAACGGCTTAAGGGAATCGACAGCATCATCAATGCCGTCGTTTGCCGGGAAAGCCGTCTCGATATCGGCAAATATCATCATAGACCCATCAGCTCCGGTACCCTTGAGGGCACCCGACTGCGAGAAACCGATGGCATCGTGGAAAGTGAGACGGAGTGCTTCATGCGCGTCCTCGCCACATTCACCCTCAAAGAGATGCTCCTGAAGATCGTCCCGTAAGGCGAAAAATGCACAGCACTATCACAAATTGCACACGTGAGTCTCGTGAAAAGAAACCAGACTATTTAACGTACCGCCTCGTTGGTCGCGAAGTTGACACCATCCGGGCATGCCGCTCGCTTGATGTGGGCTGCGCTTGCGAGCGTAGCGAGAGCTGCAGATACTATACTGAGTTTGAAAACCATGACTGTATAACGCTTTCAAGATCAATGAAGGCCCGAGAGTGCAGAACAACTGGGCTGTACGTCGCTCTTTTATACCATGCATACAGCTAGGGACGAAGAGTCACTGAGAGTTGCGTTCAAAGTTGGGCCAACAACTCTCGCGGGCACCACCTGATGAGAGCGTTCTTCAAGTGCCTCTCGGCCAGTAACAAAGCGCATGTTGGGTAATAGCGCGTCGCATCACCTCGAGAAAGTTAGAAGAACAGAGAAAGCGTGCACTCGCTACCAGGAACTAATCTAGACCTCGAGTAGGGTGGGTGTCTCCCTCTCATGAACGAGAGAACGATTAATTATCAGCTGCGCTGTTTTTTTTTGTGATGTGCAAATGAAAACACACACCAACGCCGCGGGTATGGTTCTTTCATATCTGTTTTCTCTTCTTCCGAGAGTAAGGATAGAGGTACCGCCTGGAATGGCCTTCCATCGATGACTGTTTCGTGAATGTTTGACCCGCAGTGCTGCATCCCTAAATGAAGCAATCCAAATCTTGAGTGTTAGAACAAGATTGGCTGTAATTCCTCTCGGCTATAAGACCCCGCCTTTCACGACCAACTCGTGTTCAGAGATTAAGAGATTAAGCTATGCATAGAGAAAAGTATAATTAACGGGTGCAATCCATAAAAATGAGTTGCTGGGTCCTACCTATTTTCAGCCCTGCTATTCTGGGAACGGTCCCTGATATAAATAAAGCAGTTTCCAGGAAATCGCAAAAGATATCGGATTGAACTGGCTCTGTCTCCGTATTTATGTATATAGTCCGAATTGCGGACCAAGTGACCATCGCAATCTCAGGATGCGTCCAAATCCTCCCATGTCTGGATCATGCCCTTGCTCGGCCAATGCCAGAAAGAAACTGAGCAAAGAGGTGAACAGTACCTTCAACACATCATTTCTATTGCGGTTAATCTCGAACCGTTCTTGAGATAGCTCATTGGAGATCAGGTACCAACATTCTGCTTATAGTCTCCACCAATTGGAGCGAATCTATTCCATGGTAAAGGTTTCCATGTAAGTAGCTTCTATCGGCCGACTGGTGCTGAGAACCAAGTGTGAGCATAGTCGTGCTATAATAATTCTTGGGCGTGGATAGTCGCGAATAATGGAAAGCTCGCGGCCAAGACATAAAGAGAATGAGATGTTCCGTATCGACTAGAGTCGAAAATCGCTGTTCAGGAGCGTCCAATGCATCCCGTATGCAAGGTAATGCAAGGCGAACCGAACTCAACCATAGGTCACGATAATCAGTGCCGTGGAACAGGTCAAAAGCAGGGGTTGACAGAGGCGCCTAAAGGAAAGTTATTCACCGCTCCAAATTGTATCGTTACTCCCAAGCAACGACTACCGTTCCCATAACCGTTGTGTCGGTTGGTAGATTAGCGTTGAAAAGGGCTTCTCGTCCTAAAACCCCTATGTTCTCCATTGCTTCGAAGCAAAGTAGATTTATAGCTCAAACGGAGACAGTAAGGCTGTGAGGAGTGACTAATATAGCACTGCGACAACCATGTATGCTGTTGGTTGAGAGGAAAGTGAATTGCAAGGGCTCAACGCTGCCAGTGCGCCCAAGAGAATCGGAGAATTGTGGCATGCACGTGACTGGACCTCTAAACTAAACTAAAACACCACCACATACAAATTTGGTTCTATACAATTTATACAAAACAGAATGGTACATCTAATATAACCATTGTCCTTCCATAGCCTTTCATTCTTCCATCGGATCATCGTCAGCAGGGTTAAGACCAGTGGAGATTCCATTGGCAGGCGCTCCATCACATCTAAAGAGCTCTGGCCAACGAGGATAGACGCGTTTGTACAACGACATACACACAGTGTCCATCTGATTGATTGGTCCATCGAAGTGCGCTTTGAAATAGCCGTGCGTGCCGAGAGACTCTTTGATATGACCCGTACGTCCGTATTTAGTGTGGAGTTGGATGGGAGCGAAGTATGTTACGTCCTCTGGGAAAGACGAAAGTACAAGGATTAAGTGGGTTTCACTTGAGAGGCGAAGGGGGGGACGTACCTGAATTGAAGAACATGTACCGGACAGTCGCAGTCTTCCTATGTACTTTAAACGGATGGCCAGTAAGAATAATCCGTTTTGCAATGATACGAGTCGTATCTGTATTCAAGAACGAGCCCATCGCTACAAGCTCTGGAGCTAAAGGTAACGCAAACACATAGACGACAATGTTAGATCAGTTATGAGCAAACCACTCTCCAGGGCGAACCGAACATACTCTGTGGATCAACAGTCTCCCGTAGGAGCATACAAGGCTGATTACCGAGCGCAACAGGCCCATAAATAGTTGCGACGTTTGTCACACCGTGCCTGAGCCAACGGTCAAACTTGTGGACATTGTTTGCGCCTTTTCCACCACCACGAGTTAGCTGACTATATATCGGATTTGTACGAAGTCGGCGAGGACCATAGCAAAGAATCATAGGATCCTATCAAAGATGGTAAGGATGGAAGGGAGGGTCGGAATGCTTGCGAAAACTGCTTACCTTCGAACGCACCGGCGCATCGTACTCCGTATTACGCTGCACGGTAAAGTTGAGGACAGTGACTTTGTGCTCATGCTGCAAGAGTCCAAAGATGACAAATGGGTGCGCCGGATCAACTTTACTTGCACTCTCAGGCACGTTCCTCAACGTTATTGTTACTCGAGTTCCCGGCTACATGTGACGAAGTGAGCTTCACAGAATATCCAACGAAATGTGATGTAATCCCACCTCAACCCCATAACCTTCTAACTCCATCCGCTTCCGGACATTCCGCTCCGTGCGTCGGAAGTCCTCGAACTGGAAAATGCGCGCGTAGTCACGCGGTAGGTTTTCGTATGGATCCCAAGGGCTCGTGCGGAAGGATCGTAACCCGCGGAATCGCTGGAAGCGCACCCGCGCGGGAATATCCTGTGGAGTATCAATTTCATCCGGAAAAGCTGCGTCTTCCGCCTCCCCTTTCGTACGATCTCGGGAACGCCATGCATCAAGCCTAGAGATTGACCTTGAGCCAAAGCCAAAAGCGCAGAAGAAACGCGATTTGTAACAAGACGTACTGACGAGTTTCCTCCTCCATGTCCAAGTCCTGGAAGTGAACACTTCGGCGAATGGTAGCATCTAGATCCACCATCTCTTCTTCTTCTTCTTCGTCTTCTTCCACAGCTGGTTTATCCACTTCTTCCATTGTTGCATCGTCTTGGGCGCCACCTTCCGCATGGTCATGCCTATCCACACCTTCCTCTTCTTCGCCCTCGTCGTCTTCATCTTCGGATTCGACAATCCATGCCGCTTGATACTCGCTCCATCCCTTCGGTACACGTTTCACTCGGCGTGGAGTTGTGCCCGTCCCCGCATCAGGCAACTGTTCCTCGTTATTCCCTTCGGCACCTCTCATCTCGTCCTCCGTCGGCCAAGTCTGTTCATTAGCCATATCATCTGGAACGTTCGTGCTAATGAGCGAGTCGGCATCTTCGGAATCAGGCTCTGCTAGCAATGTGGGCTCCACTTCCATTGCGGCTCCTCGTCCCGATCGAGATAGTGGAGCCGACATGATTTCCTCCACTTGATAATCCCCGTAGTTCGGTATGTGGACCAGTCGATTCGCAGACAAAGGCGCGCCACGAACGATGCCCGTAACGTGTAACTGCCCTGTTGCATCCCCCACCGCTTCCCAGTGTACGTCTTCCGCGAGTAACCAAGATCGTCCCAAGCGCCACCGAACATCTGCAGGGTGACCTTCGCAAAGTGCGCGGAGAGCATTCGCGCAGTCTGATGGTGCTGTGAGGTCGAAGACACGCGACAGAGAGGGTACAAAATACTGCATAAAGGAAAGAAGAGACTTCGCTATGCCCGCTCGTGTCTTTTTATCCTCCGGAGACGAGCTAGGAGCTATACATGCTACAACTTGAGGAAGGCCCTGAGCTTGGAGGGCTCGTAAAAGCATGTCACCCCATGCGTCGACCTCGACCTCTTGAGAAAGAACGAATACTACATAGTCAGCTACCTTGCATGCATCTAGCGCGGCAAAAAGGTGACGATATGGGAGGTTGATCAACTGGAGTGAGGTCTTGAAGCGATCCGCTCTTAGCAAGAATGGCTAAGATTAACAATCAACGATACTCGGACACTGTGCTACTCACTTAAACTTCCACACTCCGTGATCGGGGTTTGCACCAGAGTCTACACCAAGCGACTGTGCAAGCGACGAAGCGGTTGATTGAGAGCTCACATCTTCGGTGAGTGGCACGATAGCTACAATTCGCGGTGCTCCATCGATGCCATTGAAAATTCGAGTCGCGGAAACAAGAGCCTGCCGTTTCTTTAGCTGGGCCTGCTTTGCCGCATTCTTCCTGTTCAGCCGGAGTTGGGATGTGTCATTCTGTACATGACCGGCCTTCGGTGACTGCCTCGCTACTCGACCTTGCGACAGAAGTTCAATATGGAAGGCGGGAGAAATATTATACGGGACAGACCTTTCGTTCGTTTCTTCAGCTCCGATTTGGATGCATGTTTTGATTTGAAGCGTTTGTTCGTCTACGCGAAATAAATAAACTAGTGATTGCATCCTACGGATAATTGCGTACCTGCTTTAGAGTTGATCTATGCTGATGGGCCTGTTCTACGGCCATATTGATTCACAGTGGAAGCAGTCAAATCTCGTCGACAAACTCCCTTCTAATAAATCAGCTCGTAACGTGCATATATTAAGTCCCGGAGGAGCAGTAGCATACAACTTGCGAGAGATGATGTATCCAAGAAAGCTAAAATCGGCGGTTACAATGAAGAGGCGCACGAAGAACACCTGTCCTTTGGATGAAATGCGAGGTCACTGTCTGTGGGTTTTGAATGAATGCAAAGTCTGAAAGTAAATTTTCCATGAATCATACCTTTTGTTCGATGAAGAGCCAACTAAAGTGAGCCGGACAAATATACGGGCTTAGCCGTACTGGATCTAGCAAGCTATAGCTTTGCTCTGTTAACCCGTTGAATTATAGGCAATCGACAACTAGAGCCTGCCAGAGGAGCGAGGTTGAATGGAGATTTTTGCGAAATTCTGAGGCAGCGGATACCGAGTCCCTCGATACACAAGCAACCAAGCACACGTTTTCCACGGTTTCTCCGACTTTCGTTGGCACGCAGTCTATCCGCTCGCCCTCGTCGTTACCGAGTGAAGGTCAGGCTTGAGGGCACGCTGTGGAACTTTTTAAAGTTTTTGGTTTGGTAATGCGTGTAAGTCACGTGGCCTCACTTTGTCAAGGCTCCTCGCCGGAGACAACAGTGTTTGCGAGTCGCCACGATGTTCTCGAGAGGCGTTTTCTTATTATTGCTGGCCGACATAGCCCTCGGCGTTCGAGTCTTTTTAAACCCTCCGCCACCATCACCTGCGCCATTGAATCGGCTCTCACCGTCACAAGCGAGAGCAGTCGTCTCGAACCATCTTGGTCTCGAAGCCTTTGATCCAGTTCAAGATTTGAAGGGTGCTGAACATCTGCTCTCGGGAGACTTTGTCGGAAAGGATGGCGGAAATGCGCTGCTATTGACGCTTAGCGAGGACGTTGCACGAGGTGGGAACACTTTACTCGCTAGTCAACAATAATTTGCTAACTGGCTTTTAGACGTAATCCCGTCCTCGCTCAAACAAGCATTTTCGCTTTCAAATCCTCCTTCTGCCACCTCAGAGATACCTCAAATCATCTCATCCTATCTGTATCGCGCAGAACACGTCTATGACACGGTTTACTCGGAATCGCCATACGTCAATGCTCCGCTGCTCCTAGATGTCTTTACGGCCCACCCATCTTCCGCAACGGATGCGTTCCTTTCTGAAACTTCTCAGCTAGTTGCTTGCGTGGAATTCGAGGAAAATAGCAGCTTCGGTGCTTTCAATTTGAAAGGCCTTTCGGAAATCCGTAATGAGTACGGAAGGGATAGCGAACTTTACAGCCTCGCGACAGAAACGACCCGTGCCATGCTCGAATCCGCTCTCAAGAAGCCTTCCCTCGCCCTCGCAGTTATCACATACCCAGGATCACCCACTCATACCTTCGAATCGCGGCAACAACCCCCGCAGTCGCCTTTACCACCACCTGCAACTCCTTCCCCTCAACTTCCCATTGGAGGTGTATCCACTTGTCATACATCTTCTGAAGCATGCGGAAACGCTACCTCGTCCTGTTCGGGTCATGGATCCTGCGTTGAAGCTAACAAAGCTGGACGAACATGCTTTGTGTGCACTTGCTCGGTGACGCGTGATGATGCGGGTCGTCCTCAGGAGTGGGCAGGAGGTGCATGCGAGCGAAAGGATATCAGCGCGTAAGTGACTCTTGAAGTATTATCCTAAACCTAGCTAATAGTTCATTTAGTCCGTTTGTGCTTATCACGGGTACTGTGATTACTATCATTTTTGTCGCATTTGGGTCGGTAGCTCTCTTGTACGGCGTAGGCGCTCAGCAACTCCCTTCGACTCTCGTTTCAGGGGCTGCAGTCCACGCAAAACACGACTAGTTACGCATGTTCTACACCCATATAATTACGACCGCAATCGCAATTTATCCTTCTGGATTCATCTGCCATGTGTGGTGACGGGAGCTTCATTGAGATGCCAACTAGGTGCGCTGCTATTCACAGCCACAAAGGACTACGAAGAGGACTACTCTATTAGAGTGTTGGATGTGAATAGTGTGGTATCGACTGGAACTGCCCCATGTCCTAGACCAATCGTGTCTGATCTTGCGATACTGTGTACTTTGGCGTCTGTGAATCCAGAATCTTCCATATAGGTGAAGATGGCAGTGACATCGCTCGGCGGAAGCGGGACTGTGTCGCCATGATCTGGGCATGTCACTTTGAGACGACCCGCCAGGATCAGATCGCGGTCCATGGCATATCAGGAAGATAATAATGATCCCGAGCGACTTGCAGACAACATGCGGACCGGAGCGAGTCCAGACACAACTCTTACTACTCTTATTCTTGATCTGTGGGTTATGCCAGGGCAGCTGCGAGTCGAGCTCAGCTACCGAATATTCGGCAACAAATAGGGAACTAACGTCTTTAATTCCTGGAAAGTCATGGAAATAACACGATGAGAGGTCGATGATTTTATACGAGCCATCGGCTGTGCGAGCGATATTCTGTGGATTAATATCACCATGCTCAATTCCGATGGCATGAAGAGCGCCTATCATCGTATATTTGTGCTGCAGACAAACTGTTGGAATCAAGTTCGCGATGAAACGCCACATTTGACCAGTGCGAGTTGAACAAATACTGTGTTATAGCTAGGAAGCACCTTGTCTTCCTTGCTGACAGCAGTTTCTGCTTTCCACCACATGCAGTCCAAACCAGCCTTGACCCGAAGATAAAGATTGCTTGTGACTACCCCAGGTTCCTCGTTGGAATCAGGGACGAACACTTCGGCTACACGTAGTCAACGAAGGAAAGATACCGAGGAAACTTTGATTTGACGTAATTTACTGCCAAGGAGTAGGATTCTATTCGAGGCAAGAGACACAATCGTTGAAGTATGGTCAATCTGTACCCGGTGTGTACTGAATCTCGCTTCATTAGTAACGACAGAATTTCATTCACAGATACTGACGTTTGAATGGATGTACCCTCCGTCACGTTGGGCACTAGAGTAATCAAGAGGGGTGAGTGAAACAAACGCATACCACGTCAACGTACCAAATAAGCGAGAGTAATCACTATCTTCCAGTACATCCACGAGGCACAACAGATGACCCACTCGACCGAAAGTTGCATCCTTGACCCGCTTGACTTTGCGCAACTTGGAAACGTTGATGAACCGACGCTTCCATAGACATGGCGGATCCGCTATGTCGGGGAATAAGAAGGGATGGACATGCTTTCCGGGCACATTCTACTGAGAAGATGAAAAAGCGCCAGAGCCAACGAGAAGAAAGACTTGACTTACAAATATTCTTACCGTTGAACCAACAGTGCAGATAAAGCCTATGGTCTAACGCCATCCCTCGTGTAATCACACAATTCGTCCCAGAGATGTCCACCGCGCGGATGTTACTTGACAGCATGTATGCTCTTCCAGACAGACACCGAAGTGCGTGACCTAGATAGTAGTAGACCGGAGTTTATTACATCCATAAAGGAATCAGGATGCCTGGTCCAACAAATGAGACCTTCGCAGACCGCTGAGGACCGCACACCTACCTTAATATCGACTCCACTCTCCCCGCGTCAGGCACTTGTATTACTTCAAAAAGAGGGCGTGCATCTAACTATCTTCCTAATAGTTAGCGCATGCCTATTCTCAACTCAAACAATGCTTGCCAGATCATAAGTTATAACCGAAACATTTCTAAAAGATAATGAGAGGGTGACGTTTCAGATGATTCGAGTGACCTTCCGGGCAAACACAAGAAGAAGGTTCCAGTATGGCGAGAAGTCTAACAACTTTTCAAGTGGTCTGTACACGGTCTGTGTACGCGTTCTTATATGGAAACCAAAATGGAAGTGTTATCGGTGTACCTCCTCTATGCGAAAACTCGTATTCGGCACTGGCCCAGTCTCGGCCGCAGGAGCTTCCGCCTCATTCTCTGGTCCGGGTGCTGCTAGAACCGGAAGTCATCGCTTGTCCAGAAATTTCAGGCGTTGTATGAGCATTAGTCAAGTCATCCGGAGTGGGGCGAGCAGAAAGATTACAGTATCAAGTTCCACCACAAATTCACCTAGCTCAGTATCGCCTGATTGCTGGCTAGGACCCATGGTCCGATCAAGTATGCACCTCCCAATGCTATCTAGGCGACTTCCTAGCTGCTTGTTTATCCAACCGACATGGTTCTTGACTACGCTGCCGACTTGGTTGCAAGCGCTTGCCAAGGAAGGAGGAGGCTGGGCCTTGCTGGCTTCTGATCCAATCCTTAGGTCCACAGCGAAACCTACTGTCATCAGCCGGGAGTCGCCCATCATGTTTCTCGTCCTTAAAATTCAACCATTACACCCAAGAGCTTGACAGAAGGCTTTTTCTGAGCTTCATTCAAGTTCATTTCGTTTCGCAACTCAGCTGCCTGGGCCCCACCATCTGTTCTTGAGTTAGCGAAGGTCACTTCATGACAGGAATAAACGTACTTTGAGATTTGGATTCAGGCTTGCTCAAATAATTTGGTTCGTTTGAGACCAGTGGGAAAACGTTGGCAAAAAGGTTTCATTGTTGATGAGCGGTAGGGCTCCGTGCGTAACCGTATACGGGTACGGCCGTACTTTTACAGTGCGTATTTTCACCTTTTGGGACCAGGTACGGGTACGACCCATACAAGCAGCATTGCTGCGTATACGGCGTATAAGATAGAAAAACTTACCATGTAGTAGTGTTCTACACTGGTGCTGTGGAGAACCTGCACTACCTAGTAACCTTCGATAGGTCATTTGGGCAACGATCTGGTCATTTCTGTATGTCCATGTGTGTGCCGTATACGGATATTTTTCTGTTAGGACCGGTGCGGGTATGGCCGTAATTTTACGGCCCGTAACTGAACCTTACCATCCTCATATACGATGCGGGTCGTACCCGTACTTTACGGATACGCACGAAGCCCTAATGAGCGATTTCTGAGTCTGAGGTTGCGAAAAGTCCGACATCATAGTGTCACATAATGGTCACAGGGCTTCGTCTTATTATGGAAGGACCCTATCGCACATCGCAACCTGATGGAGATTTTTGATATTCAGATATAGTGCTAAAACTGACAAAAATTCCAATTGAATACGTTCGACGTAAATAGTAATCCCGTTACGTTGTTTATATTGAACTCATCTATGACTACTTTAGGACAAACTCGAGTGGCTACGTGGCCGAAGTCAGAGAATTTGCGACTTTGCATAACACCGTTGCTCTCAGCATCTCAGACCAGTCGCTTCCGTCCGGATTATGTCCCTAGCGATCTCGTCGATGAAACTTCTCTTACTGACCACTTCTTACAAGATGCGGGCAAACGCCGAAAGGCGATGGACTCAAAGAAGTTGACGTGATCTCTTCCTACGCTTGCACCAGTGCAGCAGAAACACGGAATGGAAAATGGATATTCTCCGTTGTTACTGATGTAGCATTGTAAATCCGGCTCTTTGCGTCCAAGGTCTTCTCGAGAGGAAGCTCAGAGGTGCCTAGGGACGGAAAGTTCCGCTAACTGTTTGTCTGGATGACCGGGTTCAAAGGAAAATGTAATAAGCCACGAGCGTATTCTTTTTCCTTTCACCAATTTCAAGCATGAAGATCCCCCGCAGTATCAGCA
Source organism: Inonotus obliquus (assembly GCA_032164295.1). Classification (NCBI taxonomy): domain Eukaryota; kingdom Fungi; phylum Basidiomycota; class Agaricomycetes; order Hymenochaetales; family Hymenochaetaceae; genus Inonotus; species Inonotus obliquus. Next base: position 2,646,971 of record JAJHTX010000006.1, on the reverse strand, counting down.
GGCACGTTCCACCGTAACCCATGTTCAGCGTCCGGCGCATCTTACACGCTTGTCCCCTGTTCTTATCTTCGCCCTATGCCTCTTTCATGGTTATATCCATTCGGAATAACACATCGTGGGCTTGGGAGACGCCAAAGTCCATGCGGAGGCTCTTAGATCTCTCAAAGATCTGATCAAGTTCTCGCTCTCAAACATTTCCCGACCATGATCATCAACTTGTGCTGGACCTCCCCGAAATGCCGCCACTATAATATACCCAGGGATTCGGAGAGCAGAATACATACTTCGGAAATAGGGTACATGCGCTGCCAAGGGCCTGGAACTTAACACAATGTCCGAAGGATCGCTTCTCGTATTCACTGTTCGTTGCTTTATCTCTTCGGGCTCGGCAGTCACCCTTTGGCTGGCATTCCTTCTCCCGTCCCTTTGTATTTCTTGACTTCTTCGTGCTTCGTATCCAAGTCCTTTGGCTCGTGAGTTTATCTGGCCTGTTCCTTACTCCGACATGAAAGAAACTAGCTTACACATCACCCACGGCATGGCCAGGCGCCGAAATAATGCCAAGTCTTTCGTCGCAGGTAAAGCGTGCCACTAAGCTATTCTTGGTTGGTAGAATAGTTGACAGGTATGTATTTGCAACGAATGGCTTTGAAGAAGGAATCTGAAGTTAACATCTAGAGTGATGAGTACAGCTTTTTCTGTTCGACTAAACATGATCGTCGTTTCGAACATTCCAATCGCTTTGTTTTCCTGAAGAATTTAGCACCCTTTGTCGGAAAATCCGAGTTAAACGGAAGAGATATAGCACGTTTGCTGTATGTCTGTGTACTTACTCCACTTGCAAGTGTGCGATTCATCGGATCGTCCGAAGCGATCGATCGGATAAGCAGTCCGTCTCTCTCCTTTCCTCTCACATTATATCTCTCAGTTTCAAATATCAAACATGTACACACTGGACACGGATACTATCAATCCTCAGACACGGAGTCTGAGTCTAGAGTCTAGGCGGACTCAGAAAACTGGGATTTACCTTGTACTACCAGCTAGAATTTTTGGATCCCATTTCGTTTCACATCCGACTGACGATCAATTCTTCCACTAATTCTTCCCACTTGCACCTTGTTCGGAATCCAGATCTTATTCGTACATACATCCGTGTGTTCGAGAATAAGAACAAGTTCCTGGAATTCGGCTAGGTTATAGTATATAGTATACCGTAGGATCTGTATTACAGTTAGGTCTTCGTCTTCCTCACCCTACAACACCTTCGTTGAATACAAAGTTCTCATACGGAGAATTATTTATCAAGAGAACGAGAAAAAATATCAAAACAATCTTTCATCGAACCTTGATACCTTTCGCCTTTTGGATAAGTATAAGTATAAGTACGGCATCTCCCTTACGGTACGCCCGGTATCGAAACCCCATCCTGAGAAAGAAGTCCGAGTCTCCGCACATCCGGGAACCCTTCCCTGATTCACGTAATCGAAGAATCCTTTTGCCGCGACCTTTTTTTTTCATGCTATGCTGTAGTTAGCTGCACGGAAGCAAAACCATTCGCCAAGATCAATATTGAAATCTCGGGTTTCAGGGACCTTGACCCTTGACAATGACCGCTAAACCGCCACCCATGATATATGTGTGTGTCTGTGTGTGTGTCTGCGTCTGTGTCTGTGCCTGTGTATGTGCAAATTGGACGTCAATCTCACGGAGGATTCCCTCATCTCATCAATGTCTATATATACAGTAGTAGTCCCGACTCGATCCGATGCAGGGAAACGGACGAGTGAATAAATCCAATCCGAGTAGCATTGACAGCCACGAGAAAAAAACAGCCCTAATGAATACATATTATACGTTCCTTTTACCCAATTGAAAAAAACAAAAGCATGAAAAAAAAAAGTCGGACGAGAGAGGGGAATAAGAGAGTTATCTACCCAATGAAGTTGACAATAAATCCAAAAAGCGTACATGATTATAATGTGCTCTATCATCAAAACGGGTTGAATTGGGTGGGATGCATCCAACATAGTCCGAGTAGTATCATGACAGGGAGAATAACACACCAAAAATACGAGGATAGCGAATTCGTACAGAGCTCTGACGAAAGCGAAGTAATACAAGAACATGAACACATGAAGAAACCAGGACAACCAAGAATGGGACGAATAGTAACGATAGCAAGCGAAAGCACGATAACAAAAAAAAGCATAGACGAAATAAACCAAGGAAAAAAAAGAGAAATAGATCGGAATAAAATGAAGCTTGGTTGGTCATGGACAAGGACCGCTTGCATCACCATTGACGTTCCTACGCTGTAGCGGAGTTGTAGTGAACGGTCCAGGAGATGGTCCAACGTGTAGTGCATAAGCATCGCCGGGGACAGATGCAGGGAAGGAGTTCTCGAAAGTCGTCTGAGGAAATTGAAAAGCGGCAGACAATGATGACGTTGACATAGACGATGGCGCAGTGGAAAAACCCATTGACGGGGATGTATCGAATTGCAACGGAGAGGGCAAAGTCAGGGATTCTCTTCGGCGAGACCATTCCATTTCGGCCGCGAGCGGCGCAAGTGGGTCGTCTTCGTGTCCCGACACTCGATCAACATCCATCTCCGAGCCACCTGGATCGTTGTCATCCATCTCTACCACATCATCAGTCTGTCCCGACGGACCCTCTTGTCGCTCTGGGGAAGCATTCGCTTTCTTCTTTCCTTTACCTCGGCCCTTACCCTTCGTTGCTTCCTTCTCTCTGGTGCCTTTATCGGATGACTTTTTGGCCTTTCTAGTTTTCTTTGAGCTGCTGAGGACACTGGGTACTGCCTCAGGATCTTGTGTAACTTCCGAAGCCTCGGAGCTTTCTTCGCGCTCAACAGAGTCTTTATCGACTTCATCTGTACCATCAACAGTGTGTGCAGAGCGTGGTCCTCTCGTGCGCATACCTCGACGAGATACCGTAGGGAATATACATCGTAAATTGCGGCGTTCGCATTGACTATAATCAAATAATGGTGAGTAAATATTACGTAGTAAGTCGCGGAAGAACACATACTTGCATATTGTCGGATCACTACATTTGCTCGCTCCGCATGCAATCTTCCTGTTGCGACAAAAGTGACAAGCCATCTTCGGTGGTGTCTTCTTCTCCGTCGACAACTTCAGCTTTTGTCTTGTATTCGGTCCACCCTTATCCTTCCCGGGATTCATGAGCTGTGGTCCATGAGAGCCACCCTCGGGGAAACCCCAGCCTTCTCCCTCCTCCTCCTTCTTGACTCCATTCTTTTGCAAGTTCTTTCGAATGCTGTCTTCATCAGTATCTTCTTCCTTATCATCGCTATCACCACCCCGCGCTTCCTCCACGTGCTTTCGTTTATCGAAAGATTTCCTCGAGATTGGAGCTGGATTCGTAAGTTCATGCCAATTTTCACCTCGTTTAGCAAGTGGGTGGGGTAAGAAGGCCGCCAACGCCGGATGGTCGCCACTTCGAGCACCTGGACTGGGCAAAGGCACGTGATCAAGATCGCCCCGCTCACACTCGTCAGGTAGGTACGATCGGCCGTCGTATGCTTCAGTCCCAAGTCCAGAAATGTGCGTTGGGAGATGAGCATCGTGTCGAATTACTGATAGTATTTTACCGATTGAAGGATTCGCTGGCGCGGCGAAAGGATAAGGTCGTCGTATGCCATCAGATGTGACAAGTTCATCAGTCCCTAGCATGGTCGAAGCGCCGATTTCACAGCCTGCCCGCGCCAGGGTCCAGCCCACGAGTGGTTGACTGAAGACTTCTTCGTCACTCATTTCCTCCGAGCTTATTGGAGGACGTTGGATTCCGCCAGCAGCATCTTTTTTGTTCTGGACAGATTGTTCCGAGCTGTTTTCTCCGCTTCGAGCTGCACCATCAGATTGCAAGACCTTTCCTTCAATAGGAGATCCGAGGAGAACGGCATCGTTCTTCACGCTTCGCTCAATGGCAGTAGTCTCCAGGATACGCATCTCTTCTGGTGGGTCGCGACCATGCACGAGTCGAAAGGTCTCTGACAGGGCACTTCGTTTAACTTTCTGGTCCAGTGCCCATGCCGCGTCATTGAGTGATAGTGTCGCCAATCGGGGAGTCGCCGTGATATCATCGTTGCTTAACGTAGATGAAGACGAAGATTCCGGTGCAGCTGAAGATGGTCGCACGCTGGCACTTGCTAGTGATGATGTCGGAGATGCATCACGACTCTGGTTCGTGCCGTTAGTTCCCGGAGGAACTGCCACTGAATGACGACGGGACATATTGGGCTGAGACGGACGCTTCGTTGAGTCCCGACGGTCCAAGACCGGTGCATGCACACGTGCGGGAAGTGGTGGAGGAGGCATTGACGCATCATGACCTTGAAGCTGTAGCGATCTTTCACTCACTCGTTGTCCCCGCAGGGAAGCTCCCGCTGGAAGACCAGTATTAGACACTACAGGCAAAGTTGCGCCGGATAGACATGAGTCGACACGCGTGTAAGACTCTTGTGCCTGTACAATATTATTTCAGTCTCAGGAAACGATGATAGCTGAGTTCAGGGAGAAGATCGATAGAAAAGAAGGCACTAACACTGCTGACCGGTCTTCGGGGTGAAAACTGTTGTTGCTCCTGAACGGTCGTAACACTGTCACCAAGGTTATGATTATTTTGTTGAACGGCTTGTCGCTGACCAAGATAGTCACTGGCGCCATCGGGGGCGTTTGATCCTGAATTAGACGGTCCAGGGTTCACCCCGGTAGCTGAGTCAGAAGAAGGTTCATATCGTTGTCTAGATGCCGACTGATCGAGGAAAGACAGGCTTGATTCGGGCTGTATTCGAACCTGTTCATCTAACGAGGAGTCGAACCACATACCCGCACCCATGGACGGGCTGGTTGTACCAACGCCGAGGTACATCCCATGAGGAGCTTGCGCTTGCAAGGAAGCACTCGCACTCGTGTATGTCCACTCTGCTGCTCCGCTCACACCGTAAATATCCCCGATACTCGCGGGGCTGAATGGATCAGGGAAGACGGGAAAGCCGGAGGGACTGGCGACAATAGGCGCGTTTGGTGGAAGGGTAGGAACATTCGAGTATCCGGTAAAAGGCATGCCCGGAGGCCACCGTGGCTCTTCAGGTTCTATGAAGGTCGGGGGGTGAGATAGTACGTAAGTATCTGAAGTGGGTGCCAACGATGCATTCGTGCCCGAATAAAGCGACTGTGGCCGATTCGTTGTGCGTCTATGAGCATCGTCGTTCTGATAGTGCTGAAATTGGGGTCCTAGCGAGCGGGAGGAATCAGGCACTTGTCGATACATAATCGTCTGATATTCCGCGCTACCTGCACTGGAGGCTGCGCAGAGGTTATCAAAAGCACTTGGATCTAATCGCTCGTCCGAGTTCTCCACCGAGGACGATGAAGACACAGATGCGCGGTTATAATCCGGCTCAGGCGCAGGATCCAGTGCAGCAGCCAGGGACGAGGACGAGAATCTAGGAATTGATAAAGGCGCTGCACGGATCGGAGGATAGTCGTCGGTGGCGTCGTACGGTAATCCAGACCCAGTCTGCGCTGCGAGACCGTAGTGATGACTGGAATAGATACTTGAGGGGACCGTTGATGGTCTGGAAGCCCGACCTTGAGTATGAGCATACATCTTGAGAGGGTTCGACTGCGACCCCTTAAGAACAACCCCACTTCGAAGCTATCTGTTGTTTATCGAATTTTGGTATTGGTTTGTGAGGGTCCGAATGCGGGAGAAATCAGATCTGAATAAAAATAGTTATTTAGACTGATGTTCCAGAACGCGTGACTGGCGAATCGGTGAAAAGGATCAAAATTAGCTCAGCTTAGATCAGTATACAAGAAGACTAGTCGTTTTTCTGCGTATGTGGAATAAGAAGTCGGACTCACTAATTGACCAAGTACGGAGAATTGGTGAGGCTCGGGGATTCAGTTGGAGCTTGATGGAAATGGAGGTGGCGATGAGTTAATTGACAAGCTTGATGACCACAAATGATGGTAATGATGCTCTCAGGTCGGCAGCTGACGAGTTGTAGGTCCGGAGCGGAGCACGGGCTGTTCGGATTTCAAACTAAAGCACGAGAAATACACTTAACAGTGACTCGCTCTAAAGCATCCGGTGAGACTCACGAGAAGGAAGTGTAGGACTGGGACTGATATACCTTCAATGAACATTCGCGAGATACGACGAATTCAATTGGATGAATCTCTTCACCGATCCGTCCCGACAGAAGTCCAGGGAACAGCGTTCTGAATAGAATCGGGTCTATAATGGAAGAATTCGTCAAAGCACATGGACTCACCTTCACGGTTGCAAGTCAGTAAGGAGATAATTGCATATATATAGACGAAGGGAGATGATGTCTTATTTGGATTGAGTCGGATAGATCTAGGGGGATGAAAACGATAGAGTTAGCGACCAAGCTCGAATGTGCACGCGCTAAATTGATGAGCAGCGAAACTCAGGAGAGAACATGATGGTCAGATGCAGCAGATTGCACGAGTACACAAGAGCACTCATAAGAACACGACAATAAGTGTAAGTGAAAGGAAGAAAGGTAAGCCGATAACAAGAGAAGGTAACGTAACGCGAGTTACGTTACCAGCCACCGGATGAACGTGTGGTGAATAACTGGTGGGGAGTAATTGAATTGAAGAAGCTAAAGGCATACCAGTTGATGAAGAACCCGGCGCTTCTTCCCGAATTTACTAAACGGGCTGCCGATTCCCAGACAGGAGCGGCAGATGAATCAGTATTCAGCGAACCTTCGTCCCTCTAGACCAGGAGGCAGAATCTTGTCTAAATAGTTGTATGAGACGGGCTGAAGGCGCAAGAAGGCCATTGAAGATTTTTGAAATAGTTCACAGCAAGAAATACACGGGAAATAGTGAGAGATACTCACAGGGTCTTCCCCGGTGCAGTGACTGATGAACTGAGGGGGAGCCACACGGACGGAGCGCTGTAACCACCGACCGCGTAAAGTCGCGTTAAGACAACGGAGATTGGCAGAGAAGGATCCTCAGTCACGTCGGGTGATTGGTAATCCTGTGACGCTACGCGTTCTTTACGACTGACGCGTCTCACTGCGCACCAAGGACGCTCTTGAGGTTGCAGAGTACGATGGAAGGGTGAGTGCAAGGCAGCGAGGAGTACGAAGGGAAGAAAGAAAGGAGAGGGGATGAGGAGTGGCCGGCGGGAAAGGCCTAGCTCGTGCTTACCAGTCAAGTTAGCGCGCCAAATGTCTGGGCAGCCTATCTTGGGACCTGTTCATCGTTACTTTTGTCACAGAATACCAACTTTAAATATAAATCTCATCATATTCCGAATAAACCCCGAGGAACCTATTTTGTTTTTTATTGATAAATTGGTTGGTGGCCGTGACAGATGTCACGAAAACTGTAGCCGGGCCGAGATGACCCTGCACTGACTTTAAATTCCAGAAAAGGGCGAGATCTGATGCACACATGAGCCATTCCAGAGTTCACATACGTACATACACGCCCACAACCTGGCGAGTCATCTCTGGCGGAAGCAAAATAAATCTCAACGGAAGCTAATCATACCCACAGCTGACCTTCTTCTTCAATATCTCTCCTCCCTTATACAGTGTGCATCTTCCCGCGGGACCCGTTACTTATCGGCGTTGCCATCAACTTGGCGTTATTTTTCCACATGAACCTTACAAATGCCTTGCATTCGTGCCTCAGGGCAAATTACTGCCCTTACACTCTCTAGTGCTCTTAGCCGAGCCACTCGCTAGTGTACAATGTCAATCGCTCTTGTGTGGGGCCTTATAAAGTCTTCAGCAGGCACTTTTCTTCCTAGATCAAAGAATAACAACGCAGATCTCCCCTGAAGTGCGCGGCAGCAACCTGGTGAAACGCAATCTTCCAGGTTATTACGTTTATTTTGGCAAAAGGTCAGAAAAGTCAGGCAGACTTCCAACAAGGCAAGACAAGCATATCCCAGTAATCGTTATCAATCTCCTCATGCATCTCCTCGTGTGTCTAATTTTCTCGGTTGTTGTAGGTACCCTTTTCAGCTAATGAGATTACCCATCTCACAACGAGATCCTATACTATCCGTGATCGAAATGGCAGATATAATCTATCTACTGCTTTTCTTGGCTAGACCGGCTTTCATTCCGGACTCAAACCGTGCGGGAATCCGTCTTCACTAGTTCACTAGATGGAAATTAAGCGCTCTCCATGAGCGCCATGCCCGGATACCACGAGCCAAAAAGTTACGAAAAGGAGTGCAATAAATCTCCAAACATGAAAACGAGGCGAATATTGCTCCTCTCGTAACAGCAGCAATATCATCCACACATTTAGTAACTAAGCCGAATAAAAGCGACCCACGGTCACCCTATCAGATGTCAAACCACCCTGGACGAAAAACGTACTTACCGGGAGCCAGAAATCTGGTTTGTGGATATGTTTCTTCAATCGAGAGGGGGATTCTCCTTGACCATTTTGCTTGGCGGCAAGCCAAGCCAGACGCTCTTCCACCTCATCGGACTTGAAAGGTCATGTGTGCGTAGGAAATCGAGACAAGAATTAAGGAAGGTCCGAATAGCGCGTCATCGAGTAGATATCGCATCTGAATGCAATCGAGTTTTAGAAAGCATTTTCCTGTCTGTTGAAATGTTGAAACATTACAGTCGCCCGATTCCCGATATAAAGAAACTCGATTTCTAATATTGCGGATCGGAATTATATCAACTACCAGGAACTGGGAGAAAATAGACCTTCTCTCCCGTCCGGTTTGCGCCTCCGTTTCGAGGGAATCCTGGAAAGTTTTCAGGGACGATAACAGAAAGACACATAAGTACACACATGCTATTTTCGCAGGCTCTAGCCGTCTGATACCGAGTAAATCATACGGATGACGATTATGATCATTAAAGTGTCGCTTCGGACCCGGAAGGATTGGAGCTTTTGGCGCTGCTGCAATAAAAATCAAATTATCAGATATGTGCTGTATGACGCCTGCGGTGGGGGGGGATGTTAGAAGGTGAGGATCCTGCTGTCAGGTAGCCTGCATCTATGCATGACGCATCCGCCTGGCCCGACAATCGCGGGCGCGGTGAGTACTGATGTATGTGTTGAACGTACCTGGTCTAGCCGAGCTGCGGCAAGCCGCATGCCAACTTTAGACGGCATGACGGTCATAGAATGAAAATGTAATTGAGTTATAAGAATCCATGCAACATGGAACAAGTTTGAAATCACTCGCGTCCCAGTTTCCGCAATTTTTGTCGAGTTCTTCCAATCATAGGATATCGCTTCAGGAAGTCCCACTCCACACCAGCTTTCTAGCGAAATACGAATAGGAAGATCGTTCAACCGCGCGGATGAGACAGGGTTGTCAGGAAGTGCTGACTAGTGGTATTGTTGACCTTGACTGCGGACAATTCGCACTCGAGGGAATTGGAAATTCGAGAAAATTCGTGCTTGTGTTCTTCATATCTGCTTCACCCGTATCGACAGTTTCCCGACAAGGTTGCCAGAGGAGCTATTACGTTTGCGATCAGTTCACATGAGAGTGTCCTATATCAATAGCTCTCCCTTACGAGCTTCATTAGTGGCGAGCTAGAAGACACTCGTGAAATGAAAAAATACCATAAGGAAACCGCCTATGCCCGTTAGCGTAACGGCGACTCCGTTGCGGGGTAACATCGCGATTGTCGCGCAACGTAACACTTCAAAAGGCTATCTACCCATTCGGATTGGCAGCTTTTGGACTAGCCAATCACTACGGGACGTCGGACTAGCACAATAAGAGGACACCCCTTATTCAATTCACCTGCTTGGGAGAGATTCAACGATGAAGCGTTAATCCCAACCACATTCACAAGGCGCTGGAATACTCGGCACGAGGATTGAATGGATTCGGCGGGAGATGCGTCCTGTAAGGAACGACCCGCATGAGCTGATTATTATCAATGACAGGTTTCGCACTGGGTGGTCGCTTATCTGCCTATTAGCAGCTCCTGGACGAGTTCAAGCTACTTTTGCCAACGCACCCCTTGCCAGAGTCTTCGTGGGTAATATGGAAACTCCGGTTGGAGATCTGGTTAATGGATTGCCTCTTCTATAAACCGCTTTGGGAAGGCTGTTTCCCCCCTGTGAAGGAACATGCTTTGCAACGAGGACAAGGCGTGGCTTCGGGGCGCAGATAATAGCAAGAGTGTTGTGGAGTCCTCGGACATGTGCGCTGTCCGGTTTGGGTGGTGAAGAGCAATACTCAGGTGAACGCAGGGAGCAGTATCATCCGACCAGGGAAGCCCACTCAACAAGACAGACCGGGAAAGCCAAAGATCTCCAGCGCATCCTCAATGCTCAATCCGTATCTGTGGCTTTTTGGGGACCTGTATCTCACAGCACTGACAGGCTTCCAGGCGAGAATAGTGAAGAAGCGCACGGATTGAATAGTGATGCGGGGAACGCCGACTCAAGCAACTTTCTTTGTTGCTGGCCTGATCCTTGCAGCGACCAAGGCTTCGTGAAGAGTTCGAACAAATAAGCTCCTTGGCTTGATGTGAAAGCGGCCACTCACCGGGTTCATCCTCATCTTGTATCTCGGCGCAAATACTTCCTTCGGCGTCCACCATCGCGAACAGATGAATTGTCTTTCGCCCTGTCGTCTTGTACGGGCTTTTTCAGGTGATAGGAGTTAACACTCCTTGTGCGAGACGCGTAGCCTCTCGGTCTGTGCGCGGACAAGCGGCGTATTGCGTTGGGCGGCAGATGGGTGCATGGCACATGCCATTACTGTGCATTGTACTGTACACACCTAAGAAGCTTATCTAATGCAGGACTAGCTAGCGTAATACACTGTGACCATCACGTGAACGGAACATGCGTCACAAGCATGTCGTGGTGTTGGACTTGGAGGCGACAACAGCCCGAACCACACGCGTTGCTATCCTTCCGCCTTTCGTACTCCTCATTACCACTGAGGATTCACTGGACGTAAACCCATGGAGTCAAGACTGTATGACTCTGCTATGACTCATCTCTTGCATATCTGACATCGAAGCAGGAAACTACTTAAGGTCGTCGAACTAAAAGACCTCCTTACGCGTGCCCAAATACCCATTCCGGCGAGAGCGAACAAGCCTGATCTCATAGCCAAGATCATCGACAGTCCTGCAGCGCTCATTGTTTTTGATGAGCTCCATGGCGGAGAAAGTGTGCGACCTTCAGGAGCGAACACACCAATCCCTGTTGCTGTGACTACTTCTGTGCAAGAAGACGCGGGAAAGATTGAGGATTCGAAGGAGGCAAAAACGGATATTGTGCGCTTTCATGACGTCTGATATCTCCAGAACTTTTACTGACGTACTTTGGCTCCATGTAGCTGGCGCCTCCGGAGCCGTGAGTATGTTCAAATTTGTATCCAAATATTCGCTCACATCGCCTCCAGATTTGACTGGTCCGCTGGTGCTGAAGCACCTGCACCTGCAACAACGAAGCCTGCTTCGAAAGCTGTTTCAAAGCCCACGACAATAGTACGAATTTGTTTCACTCAGGGCTTTCTTTTTTCTTATAGTACCGTTCGCAATTGTTTCTCTTTAGACTTCTACCAAGCCACCATCCAAAAAGGAGCCTGCTCCAGCTACATCATTGAAAACGACATCCAGCGTCCAACAGACGCCAAAAGCGAAGGCATCTGAACCGTCTGCTGAGGAAGATGAGGAACTGAAGAGGCGTCGGGCTCGAGCTGAGCGGTTCGGTATACCACTCGTCAGCCAACAGCCACCGCAGACGAAGAAGGCGACCAAGCCGGCTGTAGCTAACGGTGCTGCCACGGCACGAGCATCTAGTGAAGCAGTCACGAAACAGAGGTCTTCAAAAACTATTGATCCCGTTGCAGAGGTACATATCGTAATTCCCATCACTTTGAGAGTATCTTTCTAATCGTGGAAACAGGATTCTGAGAAGTTGAAGGCTCGCGCGATGCGTTTTGGTTTGCCCGAGAAGACGAAGTTTGTCAAGCCTTCATCCGAGGGAGCAGCCCGTGTGACCGGGCAAGCGAAACCTTCTACTGATGAAGCAGCGCGCGTTACAGGCCAGAAGCGGGGTGCGCCTACGGGGGCAATCGATTCAGAGGAAGCCGAGCGCCGCCGAAAGCGGGCAGAACGATTCGGCATCCCCGCGAAGACCTAAGCGGTTGAATGGTTGGATAAGGTTGTGTGCCATGAGATTTCAGTTTTCATCTGTGACTGTAGTGATACATCATGGTGAGTATTCCAAGTCTAGAATTTGGTTCTCTAAGGTTTCCTAACTATTTCCAGCAGCTCTTGTCTGCGTATTGTTAGATATCTAGCTTGGGATTTGATAATACACCGATGCTGCTCGGAATGCAACTTGATGCTGAGTAATGTAGAGAAAGTATACCACAGGATTCGGGTGCAAAAGAGGGACCCGACCAATCAGATCCGAAATGTTCGTTCCTCTTATCGCCATCCGTTAGAAGCAAGATCTCGTATTCTGCGGCGATTAACTTCAAATGACTGTCTACTCGTGATGAACAAATGGATACGTATTTTGCGATCGTAATCTTCAGGAAGTTGTTATAAATGCGAATTAACAACTTGACTTGATGGACTGGGTGGATTATGTGAGACCGTGCTGTTCTTTTTCGTTTCGCATTCGCATAGCACCCGACGCCGTCGAGGGAGCATTACTGACAGAAGCTTGAGCGGTCATACCACCGAGGACATCTATCTGGCGCACAACGCACACGCTTCTCTTAGCTACTTCCCAGGAGCCTGGCCATGCCCGTAGATGATATGCCACAAGATGGTTTCGACTGCCGCGTTAGGGATCGCTTTCACGGAGATGTCCGTATTCTACGGCATGATGTAGGATGTCCATGAAGTTGGTCTCACAAAGCTCCTTGGGGAACCGTGCCATTTTCAGAATTTGTTGACCATTTCTATATTTACTCCGTGCTATTTTGTGATTTTTTGACACTAGCAGGTGTTCCTAGGTCACATGTTCCCACTAGTTCGATGAAGTGACAAAAAGAGGTCACCGAGACAGGCGCTCTCGGGCGATTTGGTTAGGTCTACGGATCATTTCCTTTATAGGAAGTGATGTGCGGCGTGCGCTTGTGGCACTGGCAGAGATAAATTTCGACGTGGGGTGGTTGAACGTTACTCCCGTTTAGTTGAGCCCCCTTGAGTACCCCCCTATGTCTATCCGAAAGATGAAGCGAAGAACGATGTCTGTGGCTGCTGTGTTATACGTCTTGGCCTTTCTCCAGATCGTCAAGGCAGCAAGTGTTAATTACAGATCAGTGGCATGCCCGGGTGGCAAGCATACCGCGGAAGATGAGAAGGTGAGCAGATTGTGCACAGCTTGTCTTGGAACTCATCGACGAGCTGTGTTCGTAGTGCTGTCCATTCTATGAATTGAGAGATGATCTACAAGCGAACCTGTTTGAAAACAACTGCGGCGCCGCAGGTGAGTTCAACCACAGCTATAGAATCATTTCCGCCTCGCTGACCCATTGAAAGCCCGTCAGATGCTCCGGTTAACGTTCCACGATGCCATCGGCTACTCTAGATCAGGAGAGCATGACGGAGACGGTGCAGACGGGTCTATCATAACTTTCAGCGATGTCGAGCTGACCAACCCGGGGAACGGTGGTCTCGTCAACATAACTGATTCGTTAAAATCATTTCTATCCCGCTACAATGAAGTATCCGCGGGGGACTTGATTCAATTTGCTGGGGCTGTGGGGCTGAGCAATTGTCCTGGTGCACCAAGGCTTGAGTTCTTTGCTGGACGACCGCCGGCAACAAAGGCTGCTAGTAATAAAACACTACCTAATCCTGGAGATTCAGTAGATACTATACTTGAAAGACTCAATGATGCTGGTTTCTCTGCCGAAGAACTCGTATTCTTGATGGCAAGCCACTCTGTGGCACATGCGGATAATGTCAATCCTCATCTGAAAAACGCCCCTTTGGATTCAACACCACAAGTCTTTGACTCCCAGTATTTCTTGGAAATTCTTCTGAAAGGGAAAGGCTTCCCAGCAGCGAATGGAAATGCGAGCCAGTTAGAAGTTTCGTCGGCATTATCTGACGCTGGAGTGATGCGACTGCATGCAGACCTCTTGCTTGCCCAGGATAACCGAACGGCATGTATGTGGCAGTCGATGATCAGTAGGCACTCTTTCTTCCATCTACCATAAGTTCCTGTCATACCAATCGCCAATCGTTTAGATAACCAAACATTTATGGCGGAAGGCTTCCGACTAGCAATGGCTAAGTTGGCCGTAACAGGTCAAAATAATTCAACACTCTTCAACTGCTCGGACGTCATACCTATGTCAAAGCCCCTCAGCGAAGAAGGATACCTTACCGCTTCGTATCCAAAAGGGCATGACTATGTCGATATAGAGCAAATATGTCCAGAGCCCTTCCCAGACATCCCGCTTACAGGTGAGCGTCCCTTATAAACTGGTGAGGCGGTGGCGTGATTAAATCTCCCTTTGTAGAAGCGGATAACGATAACGCTACGAGTACTTTCAGTACTTTACCCGTATCACAAAGCACGGTACTGCCCATTACAATTTAGTACACTCGGATTCTGCCTTGCTCGATTTTTCCAATCTCTTTCTTCGTATCTCCGGAGGACAAAATGTAGAATTAACTCAAAGGACTTTGTCATATCTGTATTTTTATTCCTAATTAGTTCTCCTTCGTATGTCAGGTCGCCTGTCTACTTAGATCCCCTCTGAATACCGTGAACTTGCTGAGTAGAGTGGACTTCCTCATAATCCTGAGAATAGCGGTATACGGGCGGCCGTATACCTGGTTAACTTCCCAGATATTGTTGCTATCAATGACCCATACGCTCACCGTTAAGAGAAATTCATTTGCATTGATCTCACCCTCCCTCGTCATCAAGTCCAGCCCGCGATGGGAATTCGGGGATGGATATTACTATTACTATAATAGTACTAGTATTAATGTACTTGTGCATTTTTGCGGTATTAAGTACTTGTAACGGATTAAAAAGGCAAGTTTCATCAAATTTAGCTGCTGACCAATATATGACAAATACACTACAATGACAAAAGCTATATATATGGTATTTATGCATTTGGTCCTTTCCACGCTGCTCCGCCGACTCCAGGGTCCTCTGGAGATAATTCGAAATGAACTGCTCTCCGGCGGAAGTTGGTATAAGATCTATATCTAGAGTAGTTCACACACTGTAACACCTTGAGAAAATCCCGATTCGCGATTTTAGCATCAGGGTCTTCCATATAAAACCTCGCCGATAAAGTATGTCAGATTTTTCCTCTGTAGCTTTCCTTTGTTGACTACGTGTAGTACGGAGGACAAATCGCTGAAGTGTTCAGATCTAACGAGGAACCTGGGGTAGCGTTCCGCCTTCCTTTCGAATCCTGGCTATTATATTTGTTCAACCCGCATAGGTGAAATTGCGGTGCTTCATCGTGAACTCGATTCACTTTTCGTTGCACTACACAAATACACAACACCGACTGCAGAGACTGTGCTTCAGAACCCTGCAAGCTTCGTGGTCAATCGTGACTACGAACGTTTGCCATACATATTCACATTCGTCGACTTGGATGGTCGTGGCATAATCTGGACCATCCAATCCAACACGGATCTGGATAGAAGTCCTTCTGCGAAGACGTTTGAAGTCCATGATCATCGGGATGGCCGCTATGAGAAACCAATTATTGCAAGTGGTAAATTTATTATAATTTTACCTCCGTTTCAACTTCTGTCAAATACTCCGGACTCGGATGGTTAGTGGTGGATGCTCTTCTAGATTGTAAAGGTGTCTCGAATGATCTTGGTATGTTGTTGGATCGTGACCGTTCTCGGTTCGTCGTTACTCTGGTGTATGCAAACCCGATCCCGGGAATCTAGTTCCTTTGACCAGAACTCATTGATCATTTCGAAGAAGCCAAACAATAGACTGATTCCAGAAACTCACATCGCGGGATGCTGAGTATGAGTAAACGGCCAGTTCTTCTGGAAGGGTCGTAATGGACGAGGAGGGATGCCAATGTACAGAACAGCGGCATAGGTCTCCTTACCTTATCGTGTACAATACACGCATATTTGTTTAAGTTCATTCATAATGATACGCATACCGGCGAATCGTATACAACGCATACGGACATGACTTATGCTCAACCTCCTCTATTGTCTGCGTGTCATTTGCCTATCGCCGGTTTGCACAGAAACAAAACATCGTTGAACGCCTCCGCACCGAATCAGATATCCCGGACACGATACGATGGCGGAGACCCACCGCATCCGCGCTCATACGACATCTACATTGGGGATGTCAAAGGATGATCGAATACGTGGAATTTGAGCTGTCGTCCATAGCTTACCAGTGGCCCATTGGAAGTCCCTGGGATAAGTAAGATTCTTTAGTCCTGGTGCCTTATAAAATATGCGCGAAAAAGGATCTTGACCTGACAGCCATGAGACATCCAGGCGGAAACGGTTGAAGATATCCCCGCGTATCGCACAAGACACGCTGCGAAGCCTAACGTTGTAGTTCTAAGTTCATACAATAATAATCGAATTCAAAGTAGCACCGCTTATGGTGTGATATAAGCGTAACGAGATCACGTGCAGTGACGGTAACTTCTTTATATCACGCACGCGACACGCGACACGGTCGCGAATTTCACCATCACCATGCAATGGGAGGCGATTCCCTAATTTGACAGCAAACATCATGATTGTGCGCAAAGCTCACCAGCAGACTTTAATATGCACAACCTACCGCAAGGATTTCATGCTTACTTTCCTTCTGGAACTGTGGAGCGACGTCTGGACCCTTTACAACTTTACAAGTGTGCAACGACATGTTGGCGATTACCAATACGAAGTCGCGTCTACTGGGATAAATTGAGTAGGGATAGGCTGGATCAAGCGTCTATCGGACAGTACGAGCTTCACCAAGAAAATAGGTGAGTAAATCAGGTCGTTCGGACAATTAGTTGCACATACCGTGATTAAATAGTATTTTGCTTGACGAGGACACTGCTAGACATATACAAAAGGCTCCGTTTGCTTGCGTTGCTACTCGACGTGTATGAGCGTCAAAGCTGCCTTCCCGGACAAAAATTAATAGCACTGATACACGTGCCACATTCACCTTTGTGACGTTCAAGCACGTTGAAACTGCTGAAGCTCATCATATATAACTTGGAGAAGGAATACATGGTGCTTTCATCCTTTCCCCCAGACATCACGCTACTGAACCAGGTCTTTCATCATGTCAGAACTCAGAGGTTATCGCAGTAAGGCGCATCTAGCTCCGACGAACTCTTGCTAATGTTAATGTAGGGCGCAAAAATTGTACTCTCGCAACGAAACGGGAACGGAGTCGTACCAGGCTGAGTCCCACGCTGAGGCAGTCGTTCCGCAAGCTCCAGCGCATCTTGGACGACATTGTTGATGATGGGTTACACCACACTACGAATGATGGCGGGTCTCGTTACTGTATATTCTAAGAAGCTGATTGTGACGAGTTCTTGCAGATACGGTAGAGCCCAACTGGGAAGAAGTTGATTCTGAGACGGATGTTGGTACGTGGTTGCAGCACCTGTTCGCTGACCGTACATTCATGATACGAGAAGAAGAACGAGATCTGGGTGGCAAAGCAAGAGGTACGCTTTTTAGCCCAAGTGTCTCGACAATATGTCATGAACAACACATACCCAAGCAACGTCTTTTTCGGGCCTTCAGGCTTTCCGAGCTCGTGGAGTCAGAGGACGTAACGAAACCGGAATTGGTGATGATTCCGACTATCCCTATCGTCTCAATGAGTAGGTCCAGTCTGAGTTTTCATGGATGGGAATGGCACTAATAACATCGGAAAGTCTATGCGAACGCCACGGCAATTTGGTCAGCCGATCACCCTTCGGATATCGTGGATGAGCCTATTTACGTCATGTATTAGACGGATCAAATTCAGAGTTCACTTAAAGCTCTGGGAGGTGGTGGGCGCACTGCATGGGCTCTGGAAGCAATGCATTCAGCTGTTATTCGGATAGCGTGAGCTGTGTTTCATCTTGTAAAACACCAGGAATACCTACTATTTTGCCTTTCAGGAGCTCTTTTGACGTCGACAAGGATAAGGCTGTTCGACTGCGTAAGTATTCTAACGTCACTATTGTATTGAATTCTGGATAATGACTTCTCATAGAACCCCACGACTGCATGAAGGCACTAGATGATTACAAGGAGGCTGTCTCAGAAGCAACAGAAGCTTCAAGGAGCTTGGGGTCTTCAATAACAACTTTCTCGATGCTCTCGAGGTGTTGTTAGCTCGACTAGGGGTACGAGTTCGCTGATTTCGGTATCTGGAAAGTTCTCAGCGGACAGTTTAGGTCACTGCAGCGAAGCTTGAGGCTGAATACGGTAGTCATCTTGTCCAGTCCAATTACTTGCATTAATCTCGAGCTCATATTGCTTTGTGAAGGAGCACTTCACGTTTACCATATGGATAAATACCTGGGCTCCGTGTTCGAGCCATTGATATTGGACTTCGATATTTTCCTCGTCGAACTCGCGAATGTTGCTGAAAAGGGCAAGTCCGCTTTCTCAGTCACACGCATCGAAGCCATTGCTGACTTGTCAAGAAGAAATAATGGCCATTCGACGCACACAAGGCTTTACGAGCCAGCGATACCTGAATTTGACTACCGTTGCTACATTCCTATCTAGCGTGACGGCATCGACTTTGCAAATAACTGCCGACGATACCGGCCCTTTGGCATCAGTGACGAACACGTCATGGCTCATCTCACTGACATTTAGCACTGCGTCGGCGATCAACAGTCTTTTCGTAATGACTTGGCGTCAGTCTTCCGTGTAAGTGCTAGGATGTATACTGCTTGACTTTCCACATTGAATCGCAATGCAGGCGCCGGCCAGAGTTAGTGCTCCCATATCTGGTTAATTTATGGTTCCAAAACGGTCCGATGTACACGCTCATAGCGGCGGTGATGACGTTTTCCGTTGGGCTCTCTCTTCTCGCGTTTCGCGCTGCTAAAGAACAGGTGGGGCCCCTCCACACAGCACTCGCGAGCAAAAAGCTAACGCCATCATATTAGAGTGCGAGATCTTTATCTGCTGTTCCGACGGCCTTTGCTGGTTTCTATGCGTGCCTCATCCTGCTCTTCTCCGCATGGTTCATTCGCGAGCAGTGGAAAGCAAGGACGATGAAACTCTGGGGATCTGCAATGGATGGTTGTGTTCTTTCGCTGATCAAGACCTGGAGAAAGCACGTAAGCATAATCAAGTACAGCGTGCGTCGCTGGAAATGGCGAGCAAGATGGCAGCTGGTGGATTATAGGATGTCATTCGGCGCCCGACGTACTATATTTTGGAGACACCCACCCAGTTCGACACTGGATGTGGACCAGAGGAATATGAATGATATCGAATCAGGTGAATCTGTCGAGGTCTGGACTGGTGGTTGCTGATATCGATACTGTTCATTGTGAAGCCCAGTCCAACAATTCCGCCGAAGACATCACTTCAGTGCAATCGATGCTTGAAGGAGAATCTTTCCCTGCCCGTGAACAGGAGAATAGCGGACACCCTGCGTCACAAAGTTCTGACATAGGAGTTGCTTGGGGTACAATCAAAAGACGGACAGGGACTGCTGAGAGTGACTTGAGATCAAACCCCCGTGGTCCGTTGGACAAAGAGGTGCGAATATTGCAGCCTACTCTAGCGCTGGAGCATCCTCTGACTTGAGCGTTGGATGGAAAGTACAAATCCTTCGAGAGCATCCTTCAGTTTTCACCCCATGGGCGGTTTCTTGCTTGCGCTTAGTGAGTCTAATATCTACTGCTCCTTGCATATCTTGACCATCCTTCAGTAACAACACGGTCGCGATATATGATGTGGTATGTGTCATCTGCCGCATCGATTATTACCCCCTGACGATCGAAAAGCAAGATTCCTTTTCAACGGTTGCATCAATAAGAACTCCGGACGGGAAACAGGCGAAGCATATCTCATGGTGGGCACGCACCTGACGAAGAACGTCAGTTTCTCATTTCGTCTTTCCAGGAACCCTAGTGCTTTCCGGGATGCTGCGTTATCGGACACTGGGGAACTTATAGGAGAGTTGCTTGTGATCTCACCGGGATCAATATCTGTTTGGAATATCCGGTACTCAGAAGAAATACGGCATGATTGGACTGGTCAATCCATTTCTAAGACCATCCGGGATATTCAAGCGGATTTAGTGGGAGAGCTGAGAGAAACAGTTGCATTTGTGCAATGGACTGACGAGGAAAATTCCGGAGTCAAAGGTATGCGTGATTATCATACCAGTGCCTTCCGAAGAGTAACACAGTGGTGAATAGGTTTTATCTGCGCAACCAATACGACTGTCAGACTGTTCGT
This sequence comes from Inonotus obliquus, assembly GCA_032164295.1. Lineage (NCBI taxonomy): Eukaryota > Fungi > Basidiomycota > Agaricomycetes > Hymenochaetales > Hymenochaetaceae > Inonotus > Inonotus obliquus. The sequence continues at coordinate 2,626,501 of JAJHTX010000006.1, read as the reverse complement.
GAGTGCATCTAGCTAGCTAGACGACCAGGTCCTCACAATTCCATCAGAATGAGAAGTTTCAGGTACTTGACGTGTATCCTTAGACTTTTCCATACATTCATACAAAATGTTAGCAACAACGGACAATCGACCTTTTAGACAAAGGCGACATAAACAATGTGATTGCGGCGGCGTTCTACCGGAACAAATACTTGATTTGTCTGGCGGATGTATCAGAAGTCACTGCTCGGTGCGATTGGTTGTTTGGTATGTCTACCTCTATCCACCATTCTTCCCTTTTACTAACGCGTTGGTGTAAGTGATCAACTTGACAGATAACTCTATCAAAAGGCAAGATTTCAATGCTTCCTTATCTAATGAAAGCACTGACCATAACAAAGCGCGAAACGGACGTACCGTGGACATAAGTCAATAACGGTATCTTCAGCGGCAGATAAGGTTCTACTTCACGGGAGCGACGTAAGTCAACTTGTCTTGAACGATTAAATGTTTCTCTGACAGAGTCTCAAGCGCGGAGTATGGTTAATTGACCTCAGAGACTTCAACACGAGTCTAATCAACAGTATGGACGATCCTGTTCTCTGGGGTCAAACACTTGGGTTACGCGCTCCAGAAGAAGCAATCACCTTTCACGGACATCGCGACAAGATGATAGTCGGCTACTCCGCAGGTACTCTCTGATTCCTATTATTTCGATAACCCCACTCAAGGAGCAAATACGCATACTCTACAGGCGAAGTCGTAGCGCTCTACTACAAACGCGACGACAAATACCTCTCAGCACTACACACATTCACAACTCCAACCATAGAAGCAATCCCCCAAAACCCAATAAGCTTCGCTATCAACCCAGCTCTCGATTCAGAACCATACATGTTCGCATTCCGTGATCAAAGCGGACGTATAACGATTTGGTCCGTCCAATCTAATAAACAACTGCTCAAGTGTTCGTCAGCGAAGACGATGGTTGTATATGACGGACAGGGTGTAGATTCGGAGGAAATAACGACTACGACGGGTAGGTTCCTGACGTTGGACCCACCGACGGAACCTGCGGCAAAAACGGATACACCACATCCGAACGAAGCACCTACGATGAGTTATGTCAATTGGTGATCATCAATTTTACCTGTAACTTTATGGACATCCTAAAATCGTAGTCCAAACCAAATGTTTTACTTGCTTGCTTGCAAATTCCCACGAATGATCTTCGTCATACCTGTTTTGGAAGGTTCAGTCGTTCCGAATAAAGAAAGTGGTTCGCGGGAACTTCAGGCAATACAATATTATTATTAAGTAGTGTGAATTGCATCTGTGCAAATATTAATGATAATATTACAAAGTCGCGTAGATTTTACAGATACTTTATAGATAGATACAACGAAACCGAACTATAGACTAATAGATATGATGATACAGTGAACATTATGTAATAACGACACAGGAAGATACAGATACAAACAGATAGACCATCACGAGCTCGTATGTACATGCACAGAGAGAGAGAGAGAGAGAGAAAGAGAGAAAGAGAGAGAGAAAAAGAGAGAGAGAGAGAGAGAGAGAGAGAGAGAGAAAGAGAAAGAGAGAAAGAGAAAGAGAGATAATCCAGCTGTTAAATCGATACGAGAACCCATAAAAGACCAGAAACACTAGATGCGCCAAGATCAGAAATTTTAAACACGAACCTAGAATTGATAAAGAGAGGATCCCATAGCCACATCCTCCTACCTTCCCAACATTGTTTCACCTCCTCCGGCTGATACCATCGGCGTCGAAGGTGTCAAAAATCTCTCCTCAAACCTCCCTTCTAACACTGCCATCAAGTGATTAAACCTCGGCGTCAAGCTCTCCCTTATCCATGCACTCCTCCGACCCCACATACTCACCACGCTTTCCTCTGAATCTAGTGTATTCACAGAATCCACCGAGAGTCTCGACATATGCGATCTCTGCCCGGGAGAATGTGTGGGAAGGCGATGATGTGGAAGCGACGGAGAAGGAGACGATGGAGAGAGGAATTCCAGGACAGCCGATGTTTTGAGACGAGGAGATGGTGCGCAGCGCGCGATGTAGGAAGCTGAAGCCATAGCTTTAGAATTTGATGTGGAAACAGAAGCACAGATGGTTCTCGAGGATACTGCAGGAAGTAAAGATGTTTTAGACGTTGTAAACTGTTGTTTAGAAGCCAAGTCTGGATGACTGAGAACTGAACTAGTAGTTGCTTCAGACTGGACACTAGATGACTGGGAGAGAGACGCAGACGGGGAAACTTCGCTACTAGGGAAAGCCGCATATAGTTGCGTGGCAGTACTCGGCACAGAGAACGAAGGAAGACCAGATATCGCTTCTTGAGATCCCACGGACAACAGCGTAGATTCACTATGACGCTCAAGCATTTGGTTTCTTTGACCCAGGACCGTCCGTGTTTGCGCTATCGAAGAACCCGCTTCGACATTCTTCGCCTTAGACACAGTGAGTGGAGCAAGATCACCAGAAGAAGTTGCAGTTCCTCCATTCGAGACAATCCCCACATTTTGAATTTGAACCTTGAGCGAGGCACTACGCGCCCGGAGATCTCGAATGTGCATACCAACCTTTCCTTGCGGTGCGTTCTGCGGTGCACCTATCCCTGTAACGCGTTGGCTTCTCTCACGCGTTCTTCTCGTATTTACATTCGTGTCACGGTCGCTCAAGGGCGCAGGTCCCCCCGAGACCGACTCTTCTCGTGCTCCACCTTCTACCATGTTTGGATTGTTGCTTTTCGCGTTCTTGTTCTCGGTACGACTCTTCCTACCGGGTCTTATTGACATGCGTCCCTCTTGCACGGAATTGGAGTTGACGTCCACATGAGCGAGTCGCAATTCCGATGGTGTCGCACCCAAGCTCCTCACCCACGCCTCATACGCATCCTTATCCACACGCTCCGTTTCCTCGCGAGTTATTCGAGAGTGCGTCTTGTGGCTCTCCTTCATTTCACTATTCTTCCTCTCGATGGCGTGATTCGTTAAACTCTCCCTCCTACGTGACCCGCTCGAAATAGCTTCCCGCGAATCGCTAGCCTCCTCCGACTCGATACTTTCCTCCAGATACGCGATCAAGCTATCAAAGCTCTCGGAACCCAGCGAACGCATGTCATGCAATTCACTCCTCGTCCTCTGGTCTAATGCTCCAAAACCAAGCGCACGTCGCTTCGAAGAATTAGAGTGCTTGGAAGATGCTGAGCGAGAAGGACCTGACGAGGCAACAAATCCAGACTCCGAGACGGCTCCATTTCTTAATTCGCTACCGGACGATGGCTCAGGGAGTGAGATTAGTCCGCCCCTTGAAGTCGGCTTGGACTTGGTGTTCGTAGCAGTTGTACGCAAGATAGACGGTGTGGCACTATTATATTTCTTCGTAGCGGACCCGGTAAACTTCGGTCCAGTAGCCTGGTTACTGACACGCGTCGAATGAAAGCGCGAGATCCTCTTATTCTTCAGAGTCGACCTGCAGTTGTCCACCGGGTCCCTCGAGCCCTTCGTAGACTTCTGCTGCTCCAAATCGCCTGTTGAATTGGGGGTGGAGATTACAGAGACCATGCTGGTCCTGTACGCGAGCCGAACGTCCTCGTCACTCATCGTCGGAGAAGTCAAGGAATTCGGGCTAGGATTCGTCAATTCATCGGCGCCGAGATTTATCGTGGAAATGCCAAGCCCCGAGGCTGGCCGTTCACTCTGGCTTGACGTGCTGCTGCTCCTTTGCAGGCTTGAACCACTTGCGGCGGGCTTCAAGCTACTGCTAGATGCTAAGGGCTTCTTAGGTCGAGTTATCTGTCGAGTTCGAGTCTCCACCCGTGCATCTGTACCTTGAATTGCAGACGTCTCCCGCGCGAGGTGTATCTCTATGCGCGGCACGCTAACAGTTCGCTCGGTCGATATCGATACGACAGAATCACCCTGGTTAGAACCCGGTTGCCCTCCAGCAGGATTAGGAACGGGTCTGCTGCGATCCGCTCCAGTACGAATCGGAATGATCCGAGAACAACGGTTGTACGCCGGCGGTCGATATATCTGCGGGGCACGTGGAGGGAGCGGAGGAACCACTGGCATATTTATCCCAGCCCTTGTGTTGCTCAGGGAGGGCTGCTCGGTGTTCGCACTCTGCCTATAATGTGGTGGAACTGGATTCGCACTTACTGCGGGGATTGCAGAAGCACCGAACGTATGCGGTCCGTACGTCCAACCACCTCCACCATAGACTTTCCGCCTCCCGGGTTCTCTTTCTTGCATGATCGTCTCCGCATCCAGAATCGGTCCACGTCCGCTCGCGAGTCCGTTGCTGATACCGTCAGAGTTGGATGAAATATGCGCTAGACTGGGTAGAGTCGGCCTCCAAGTCGGACTTGGTGGGCTGAAGTCCAGCGCACTCGGGGATCCGGTTCCCTTCCCACTTCCGGTGCTGGATCTTCCAGCGTCCAAACAACGGGATGCTGGCACTACTCTGCCCTTCTCTACTTCACTTGGAGTGTTTACTCCTTTTCTTTGAGTCTTATTCTGTCTCCGGCATCGCGCACAACAATATAGGCTGACCGCGAAGAGCGAAAGGAGGACTAGGGATCCGGCCGTTAGGAGCGCGAATAGTATTGGAGATAGCTGCGGAGCTTGTCTAGAGGTGTGGGAATGAGATGTGTCGACATTTAATGAAGAAGCGGTAGCCCTGGAGTAGATGGTAGATTTCCGAACTAGCATAGCTGGTCGCGAATTGTAACCTGACAGCGAGGACGCCACGGAGGCGGACGAGGAGTTCGACTCTAATAGCACAAGTTTATCCTATGAACCAATCCGATTGAGATCCAAGTCTTTACGCGTGTGAGAGACATAAACTCACATGGTCCAAATGAGGAGCCAGAAGACGTTTAATCAATGTGACCGAGTAGTCCCTGAGGAGAACTTGTACTAGCACTAGCTGAATAAGACTAAGGTGGTTGTCCAAATGAACGTCTCGAAGAGTAGCCAGCCGAAGAGAGCCGAAGACGAGTGGCAACACGAGAAACGCTAACATGAACAAGCCGAGGAGTCCGAGTAAGAATAACCTCGAGAAAAGGTGGTTCATTTCGTACGATACAGAAGTTTAAGTCGAGAGAGTTTTAATATGAAGATGGTCGTTGAGAGTACGACGATGGTAAACGTTTGTAGGCGAGTGGCATCGAGTGGCAGAAATGGGTGTTTTATACTAATGCTGACTGTGACCGTGACAGAATCGCGTCGGCGGATCGACGGACATAACGCGTTATGATCACATGACCTTTCCGCGAATCTTGATCTTCTTTGAATTTGATATGGCTGCCGTCATATCCAGAGATGAGAGAAGGGAGGAGGCCATTGGCCAACAGCCAACGGGGTGCGTGGAAGAGAAAAAGCACTGGGGGGAATCATCTAGCCTTTACAAGCGAAAGTTGTTATTGATCTTCAAGTACGCGATTGGTGGGATAAGTGAGGAGTATGAAGATGGTGAGAGGGGAAGATGGATAATGCGATGCGATGGAATCGGAAGTTTTTCTTGGTATGAGATCCGAGCTAGATCAAATTGGAAGTGAGTTTGTTAAAATTGAGTCAGAGAAGACGTGACAATAGCGGGTTTTTATACCATAGTTCTCGGTCACAGCTAGGTCTCTTTCCGCAAAACAATTCGGAAAAGCAATGGTTTATACACAGTTAAGAGCTATGCTGCACCTGAGAGGACGCTGAGGAGAGGTAGTTGACATACGGAAGCAAAGCCTGGTTTAGAGGGATTGATGACATAATATCACGGGATTGATACCAAAATAGGAAAGAAGGTAGTTGGATGTTGTCCTCCTCAGCGAATCGGTTTGAGTGCTTGCCTGAGCCAATCATGGAGGGACGCAACGTCGTCGATCAGCTGTTCACGGCTTATCACCTCCACCAACTCAACCGTGCGTACTTCCGCCCCTTGTTCTCAACATCCATCTCACCCTGACTTCATCAGAATACACCCAGGACCATTCCCCGCCTCCCCAGCAACACCAGCAGCAGCAGCAGCAGCAGCACTCGGCACAGCAGCATGCACATACTCCCCTCGGTGACATTCACTTGACACAGATTCAGCATGGTCAGCATGATATTTACGCCCAGCAACGGGCACAGGGTCACGGTCAACAGCATGCGACGCATTCCCATCAGCAGGTTTATCATGCTCATCCCCATCTCGCGCATCAACATGCCCAGCATCTCCATCGCCCGCCCTCTCGCACTCTCTCGCCACAGACAAGCGAGCGTGACGTCCGGACGCCCATTGGGGATGATGACTACCTAATCGCGCGTCATCCGCATGCACATGGCCATCAACATCAACCGGGGCATTCGCACCTGCACCATGAACTGGACATCGAAATGAGCGACAGTACGACTCAACAACAACCCCAAGCCGGCCCGTCTTCTGGCGGGCTTTCAGAACCTCCTTTGACGGCAGGGAATGTGATTACTGTCCCTGATCAACCGCTCGATGAAGAGCCTTTGTATGTCAACGCAAAGCAGTATTATCGCATTCTGAAGCGCCGTGTCGCTCGCGCTCGTCTTGAAGAGCTGCACAGGCTTTCTAGGCAAAGAAAGGTGTGTTTTTATTGCCGAATAATCTTTTTCTGCGTTGGTTCTTCCCATCTACCTCGTCGAGTTTCTCGATGCACAGTCGGTTGGTGGGTTATGTGCATTGGAACGTTCGCACGCCTGTTTTCCTTGTCGGGTGTACGAGTCACCGTAAACGGGGCTTCTCCCGCGCGTGTGTTTTCCCACTGCAACGCTCGCGTCCCCCCTTTCCCCTCTGTTTTCCTGAAACTCGTACATATTCTTCTCTTGCTGTACGCAATCCATCACGAAACGACGATCAGACTGCGAAGGGGTTAGCGTCTCAGTCGCATCGACCTTCTTGTGCCCCCCGTGTTGCTTATTTCTCAGCGCTCGAGCCCCTCTTTCTCCCTTTCTCCCTTGGTTACCTAACAGAAGTTACGGCATGCCTCATGCCTGTGAAACGAGTTGCTTGTTTCATTCTTTCGGTCTCTACATGCTTGCAAGAGGGAGTACGGCGTCGGTGACTTAGATATTCTGTGTGGCGTCGCGGTCGCTGTCTTACTCGTCTCGTATTGTTGATACACGCCTATGGCCATTGTCATGGCGCGCTCCTCACAGTGTACTTTCTCCCGCTGTTTGCTTCGCGTGTTATTTTATGACTGCATCGTCTCCTCTTCCAGGAATGTTACATAATTCTGACAGAACTCTATCGTGCTGGCTGATCATTCTATAGCCGTACCTCCATGAGTCGCGACACAAACATGCAATGCGTCGTCCCCGTGGTCCTGGCGGTCGATTCCTGACCGCGGAGGAGATTGCAGCAAGGAAGAATGCCGAGGCTCAGCATGGCTCTTCCTCCAAAGGGGACAAGGACGATCACGATGGCGCCGACCATGATATCCATGACGACGACGTGGAAGACGATGTTGACGGCGAAGGCAGTCCGGAAACAGAGGGAAAGAAGACTCGAGATCAAAGTCAGGCGCAGAGCCAAATCCATAGTCATGCGCCTAGTCAGGAGAGGTCGGACTCAATGGTCGACCCGCGTCTGCTTTCCCTGTCGATCCCCTCCGGACCGGGTGCAGAGGAAGTCAAGCAGCCCGCCAGTGCATCACCTGTCTCGCCATTTGCACCTCCACATATACAGCACCAGCACCAGCACCAGCACCAGCACCACCACATGCACCAGGCCGGGATGTACATGAGGCAGCAAGGGCAAGGTCAGAGTCAGAGCCAGGGACGCATGTTGCATCCCGGATACAGCATGCATCACCATCATTCGGGCGGCCGCTCGCCAATATCGGCGACACCTGGAGACACAAGCACCTCTGGTACAAGTACGAGCGGAGGGAGTGTGACACTTCATACGCCTTACACCCCATCAACAGGACAAACCTCATCTCCAACATCGTACTTCCCCTCAGCGCACAACTCAAGTTCGGGAGGGGACTCTACCAACCAGGCAACGACGACTACAAGCAGCACACCACACCCTCCACAGGCTCCGACGCAACTCCATCACGTTCCGCATCCACACGCACATCACAGTCGTGTCCATCCACGACACACGCACGTACACAGCCAGCCTCACCCAAGTGAATCCGGCGGATTGTACAACCCATTCGACATACCTGTTCCCGACGACCTCGACCTCCTTTCCTTCGGTCTCAACATAAGTAGCGGGATGACGAACGGGATCGGTACGTCCAACGGCGTGTCGAACGGTCTCGGCGGAAGTGGAAGCTCTTCAACATCAGCTAGCGGGATGGAACTCTTCAACGTCGGTTTGGGCGGAGGCGTTACACCCGGTACGATTCGTATTGGTGGGCATGGGATGACTGCAAGTGCCCAAGCGGATCTACAAAGACGAACAGAGGAAATTCTCGCGTTCAGTGCTAGGACGAGCATGGCTGGTGCCGGGAGTGGGGAGAGTGCCAGAAGGTAACTTTAATCCGAGTCGTGCAAACATAGAGGTGGGGAGCGGGATGTGGAAAATGGTTTCTGGGGCGGATATGGATATTGGATTACGGCTATCGTTACTACAGGTTTCTACTAGGTCATCTAGGTCTAGGAACTTCGACTCGGTTGGGAATAATGTTACTCTTTACTCTGTATTTTCACTTTCTGCCTTTCATTCTTTGGCTCATGTTAAATGACTTGCTTCAAGCTACTGATCCCGTGCTCTTTCGTTCAAACATACCTAACGACCAAATAAACCCAAATACTCACGTGCTTATTTTCTGTCGGAGTTTTAATGAATCACTTCGCGACTATAAAAAGCTACAAAGCGCTCATAACCAACAGTCACCTGGGACACCAACAACACGTAAATCAATCTTTCTCAGTAATGTGCATTGGGTATGGTGTGCATGCGCTAGGCGTGTGGTCTGTGGGAGATTTGAAGGGTGAAGGACTGTTACAAAGGATCCCCAAACTTGCGGGACTGTGCCACTCCCCTCTCAAACTCTAACTGTCTCTGCAGCTAATAGATTCCGCGTCTTACACAAGTCAAATTAGAACCAAAGAAAGCACTCGCAATGTCCGACCCGCAGAAGCAACAGAGTGGGTGACTTTCTTCCTCGTGATGGCACTTACTAACCGCTCCTCGGTACGGTCGAATTTACAGGTAATGCTGCATCACCCGGGCAGGCGAGGTCATCTCCAGAGCTAACGGAAGAAGAGAAGAAGATTCTGAAGAAGTTTGTCAAACTCATGTCGGAGGTCGATGTCAATTTCAAGGAGGATAGCGGTAATTACATTTACATAACTGTCTCCTTTTCTTTGCTCCAACCAAAGCGGCATGTTAAGGCACCACGAAACATCTGCAGCCACTATCTCAGGAAGGAGATAAGCATCTTCAGCCAAGATTTCCCGAGGAATTCAGCAGGTGAGAATTGTTTGCAGCATCCGCAATTATGGAGCTCATTGCATTGAATAGATTCTACCAGAAACATAGTGATTTTGTACGACTTCTAAGTCTAAGTGTGTCTGATTTAGATCGTCAAATGCTCTCTAGAAACCGGAAGTTCAAGCTCTCTTCAACGCACTTGGTAATGGAGAGCGGGCTATAACAGCTTTGGAGAGATTTCAGCAAGTATTGGTTGACTTCCAAAGGACCATGTGAGACGAATACTTTGCTTGGAGAAATACTCTAACATGAGACGGGGTTTGTTATTGTAGTCTATTCGACGATCGGTCATACATTATACGTAAGAAGCCCCTTCTCTACTTCGATGCTCAACATAACGGTTCGTTTCAGTTGTTGATCCATGTGCTGCAGCTATTCGAGCCTTCGAAAGAAGCATCCAAGAAATACTTGCTACCTTCAAAGAATTTGGTATTCTGAATACAGTGTTCTTCGACCAATTAAAGGTGGTCAAGGAGGTTACACAGGTACGTTTTCGGTTCGGCACTTAGTCCTTGTTCTATAATATGTTATTAGGACATCTTATCAAAGCTAGACATCGATTACACCAATCCTTCGCACCCTGGTAAGGAGACACTTAAACTGGAGGTGCGTAGTTATACTCACAACTCTATTTAGAATCCATAAGCAGAAGCTGTCATTTCGACGTGTTCCTTGATGGAGCATTTCTACCGCTGGTACCGGCTCTCGAGGAATATTTCCGTGCACTCTCTAATTTGACTGAGGGTGAGCTGAATTAGTATTGTTGGGGACATTTTGTGACTCCATTGTCAGATCTCCATAAAAAACGGAAAAATCAAATACTCCTCAGCAGCCAAGAATACCTGAACCTGGCTACCATTGCAACATTTCTGTCCAGTGTTACTGCAACGACTTTGCAGATTACGGCTGACAATTCTAGTTCTCTTCTAGCCCGAATAACGAATCTCTTGTGGTTCATCTCATTGGTATTCAGCTCCGCATCATCGGTGTATAGCCTTCTTGTCATGACGTGGCGCCAATCCTCAGTGTAATTTTCGAACTTCCGCCCCGCTGATGTTTGTGCTAATTGCATTTGTAGCCGTCGACCAGATCTAGTGCTTCCCCCGATGATTTACAACTGGCTTCGGAATGGGCCAATGTTCTCACTCATCGCTGCTTTGGCAGCATTCTCAATCGGCCTGTGCCTCCTAGCGTTCATTGTTTCTGGTCAACAAGTGAGTGAACTTGGCAACAAAAGGAAAAGGTCTCCGCTGATCTCTAGCGTGTGTTACTTAGGGAAGTTCGTTTCCTGCTATTCCTACCGTGTTCGCTGGACTTCATGCACTAGTGATATTAATTCTATCTGTATGGTATATTATCGAGCAGTGGAGGGCACCATACACAAACGGGACAATCAAGGTGGTAAAGGGCGTGTTTTCAGTTGTGAAAAGCAAGGTCAGGACGACCATCGAAGGGACCAAATCCCGCCGCATGGCAGCCATGCATGTCATCGGCCAAACGTTTTGGAATAGAACGGGAGCGCAAACGCTTTCTACGACAACGGATGATATCTCTGGTGATGTATTGGGTATGTCGCCTCTGATTAACCCACAGAATGACGATACTGAGTAATTTATCTAGAACATCCAAGTAAAAGCACCGCTAGCAATCGTTTTACTTTTGTCAGGAGGCAAGAATCAGTGCAACCTAACGACCTTGCTGCAACCGCTGCACCCGGATCTATTGCCAAGACCACTCCGGAGGGACAGTTGACTGCAATCAAAGCTTCGCCCTTGCGGGAGTCTGACCTTACTTCCGTATGCATAAAATCATTCTCGAGGAATGTGTTTACCCAAAACCCCTGTGCTGAACTCAGTTAACGCCCGATTCTGCACTCTATACGGATCTTCTGCAGTTCTCACCCGGCTGCATGTTTTTGGCGTCGTCCTTGTATGTCCATGTCACTCTTGCACCGCATATGAATGTCATAATTAACTCTAAGATAGCTCGAATATCGTGACCATTTACGATGTGGTGAGTTGACCATGTTGAGAGAATCTTCAATTGTTTCGATGCAATGACAAAATCAGCGCAATTGCTTCACAGTCCTACACAGGATTACTACTCAGGATGCAGATAGGGTGGAACAAATAGCATGGTAGGTTCCAACGCAATTTTAAGAGAAAATATACTTCATTCACTTGAATTCTGAAGGAACCCGAATAAAGTTGATATAGAAGTGGCAGGGGCATCACACCTTGAGGTAGATCTGCTAGTACGGTATCCAAAGGTCCTTGTTGTATGGCGTATTGGAGTTGAACGCGTAAGCCCTACATCCTTTCGTCGGCATGGTCTCTGGCTGTGCTTGTGTAGGTAATTAGACTTACTTTGCACCATTTTGGATAGGGAAAGGCTTACCTGCGCCGGCTTGGCCAGCTCAATCAGGTGACTGGAAAAGTGCGGTGGCTCCGTGAGGATCTTGACGGAAAAGTTGGTACGTGCGGTTGCATCTGTATGAACTGGGATACATGAAAGGATATTGGCAGGCTTCTCATGTCAGCTTGATGGCACACTGAAGATTTTCGTAAGCATACGCTTCTGTAAACGACTTGATTCATTTTAGGCTGATAAACTCACCAAGGACATCACTTGCCAACTACGTTTGTTCTTAGGTTGATGCATTAGATTTATTCTTGGAATTTGGGACAGAAAGTCATAGAGTCCTATGATCTCGCCAAAATGCTGCATACTGGTGTTGTGTGCGATGTAGCACTCTTTAAATCAAATACTATTGCAATCCTTACCAAAGTCGAGCAAGAGTCTCAGCTGAGGAGTACGATATGCCCTTTTCTCATGGCGCTTGAAGCTGACACATCTCCATTTAGTTATCGATAGGGTTACTACGGAGGTCAAATGGTATGTACATCCACCCCTCTTGATTTGCATCATTAACACCATAACCTCAGGCGGGGTGCTGGCGAGTTTGTGGGTCAGACAAGATTGACGGTTTCTCAGTTAAACGGAACCATATTGGTACATGGAAGAAATGTACGTCATCACTATTCATCAAGGTGTACTTGCTAAACCAGGGATCAAGAAAGTAGTTAACTGCTTTGTTTTTGGAGATTTGTTGGAGGTTAAACAACATTGGTCTTCGGATGGACCTCCAATGACATCCGGTTTCTGTGGGCTGCACGATAAATTACTTCACCGCTGCCTAGATAATAGTATGTATGCAGTGTCTCTGATTAAACTTCTGAGCTCATGTAGCAATTTGCAGTGGAGATCGTGATAGATCGCTGTCAACCTGATGGGACCTGGGAACATGAATGGTTTCACCGCTTTGCTGCGAAACTCCCAGCATCGTACCCTCATGAGCTCGCCAGCTTTGCAATAGGGCTGTATCCTCCCACATCGCATCCCTATCTTTTTGCCTTTGGCGATGCTGATGGTTCACTGAAGATCTGGTCGATTCAAGGCAACGATGTGCTCGACAGATGCAAAGGGGCAGAGTTACTTGAGTACTGCGACGCACGCTGGTACCCTGGTCGCTCTGACCATGGTGACGTGTATGACAGAGTTGGCAAGGTCTTGACTATCCCATCGCCTGTATCTCTTCAGGGGCAGCGTTCGGAGGTGGAAATTAGGAATGAGAATGCAAACGAGGACGTGTCTAATGAGTACGTGCCACTCAGCCTCATTGTAAAATATGAGCTCTCACTTGCAGTACTGAGACACTCCTCCTAGGTTTTTCAACTTGAGCGCCATGGCCGATCATACATCCGAAGTTCCAGCTCATGGAAATTAATTCAACATATTTCGGAACTGGGGCAAAGGAAAGGGGACATGAAGGATATGGTCATTACAAATCTCGCCTTGTGATTCTTTTATGTATTCAGATTGTGATTATGGTGTTAATGGTCCGGAACAAAGTTGCCATTTGAGTATTCCATCCGTGACTAGAATTTTCAAGAAAATAATGAGACACGGACTGCGACAGCAAGGAGGACTACGCTAGTAGTATATAGTGCTGGAATAATTGAGGGACAAAGACTCGAGATCTGAGGTTGAGCAAAGAATCGATTCATATCATGACTCTCCGCCGTCAGCAAAGAGCGAAAACACCAAGTAATGCGTCAAAAGCATTATTGACTTCCCGTCGTCACGAATGCGGCCGCAGTAATTGTACATGTGCGCCATAAAGTGAACGTTCAGAGGCCCTGTAGTAGAACCATGTGTGTTGGATGGAGGTGGGAAGGTCGTTGGGTCGTTTACTATTCCTCTGGAGATGGCTGCAAGAGTACACAGATAGTGTCAAAGTTGTGGAATTTGGAGGTGTGAGTGGAGATAGAGACATACGTCCACCTGGAACATAGCGATAGGTCGCGGGTTAATGAGGAGCTCAGAAGCCTTCGAACACTCTGCGCATAGGCGATTAGACGATTAATCAATGAAACAACTTGAAAACGTGGCACGGTATTATGCTCACCTCGCATGTAGGTATCGAGTGATTGTTCAACCGAACGATGCACCGCCCGCCGGCCCGAAGCAAAAGCGTAGATACAAGTAACGACATCGGTCCAGTTCTTCCTTTCTATCACCCTCACCTCTCAAGCACTATCTTGTTGTTATTACTATTGTCGTCGGCGACGATGGAGGGCACCATCCTTTCACTCCGCCAGTATAAGTTATGAATCGGTGTACTGAGACGTAACTTTCATCGCCTGGCCTCTTTAAGAACACAACTTTCCATGTCTTATAACAAGCTGCTCGAGAGCAGAAGAGATGATTGCAACAAAAACGGTGCAGAAAAGGCGATGGCCGATCCTCTTGTGAACTCGACTGGCTGGGACGTGGATTCCGGATAAGCTGCCCCTTCTTGAACAACATCGCCAAAGTTGCCAGTTCGTCTACATCCTACCCTCCAAACTCGAAAGTTGCAGAACATTTAAGCACCTCAAGCAAAATGAGGTTCCCAGCCGCATTCAATAGGCCAGAAAAGTCAGACATCCGATCATCTGAGACTCACTGAGTGCAAAGTTACCCAATGCAAGATCAAGTCGACGCATTCCCCTAACTCCCCGGATACGCGCCCATAAGGCCCTTGCTTTAGAGCACCATACTACCACCATTTCCCTGCGTTTATTTCTCCACCACTCCTAGAGTTCCTATCACCACGTAGTTTTACCTACCGCGCACTTGTAACTAGAATTACTGACGCGCGTAATAAATTCAATTTTTTTTAAAAAAAGATCAAGTCGACTCTAAAATCAAACCAAACAAATGACAACAACCGCGTCACGTCCGTTTCCCAACACGTGGATAATTCGGAAAAGGTAAAAGATCGGTAATAACGGATTATTCAGCTTTGCGTTCAAACGGTGGATTTGCGGTCGTGTTCTGTTCTTCATTGCGAAGTGCTGCTAAGAAAGTTAAACTCCTGAAGGCGAATTCAAGTTGATTGACGCTGATACTATGTTCTCACCATGCGTATTAAATTCTCGCGGTCATCTCGCAGATATTTGCCGACAGGGAAAAAAATCAAAATCAGCACATAGTTGGGATATGGAAAAAAATAAGATCGCAAGGAAAACGCGCACCGATGTCATTTGTGTTGAATGCAAATACACCATACACCACACCGCCGGTTAGTCCGAGGGTGGAGATGATCGACACGATACAGATTGATCGACCTGCGCATAAAAGTCGGGATGAAGGTCAGCGCGCAGTCTCTAGTAAAGATGGGTGACAAGATCGAATGATTGGGCAGAAGACTTTGAGTGCGATACGTGTGTTGATTCATGATGGTTGGTGGAGCAAGCTGGTCGCTGTGCGGGTATCCTTAGTAAATGTTCGGAAGCGTCTCTTGGGCAGTAGCGTTGCAAGGCATCATGCAATCATTCATCATCCGAAAAAGAAGGAACCGAATTGCCTCCTTACGCGTAATACAATCGGTCAACCATCTCACTATCTACCAAACCCAATCTCCACGCCCAAAGGACAGAATAACCTAAAAATGAATACTCACGCTAATGTGATTATGCATAACGAGCGAAACACCAAGTATTTGGTTTCCCGTTGCCACGAGCGCGGCAGCAGTGGTCGGTACAAGTGCGCCAGAAAGTAAATGCTCAAAAGCGCAGTGATAAGAGCTATGTGTTTCGGATGAATGCGAGAAGCCATTGGGTCCTGTAAGAGTATATGATTGGTGTTAAGTTGTGGGTTGTGGGTGTGAGCGCGGAGATAGATTACATACAGCGATAAAATGCTGGTGAGATGAGCTTCAGAAGCCGTCTAACGCGCTGCGCATAGATAATCGATTAATAGGCAAGAGCTTAGAACTGTAACATACACGCACCCTAATGTAACCAGCAAGCAACCGTGCAACTGGACGATGCAACGCCAGCAAAGCGCAGAAACATAGATACAGGCAATGGCATCGGACCAGTTCTTTCTTCCTATCTCATTTACCTCTTAAACATGATCTTGTCAGTACTACTATCATCGACGACGAGGAGAAAACGAGTTGCAGGCAGGACACGCTCAAACAACTGGCTGGACGGACGAGGCAACATGAATGAGCCGTCATTCCGTCCGGAGCCGACGATGAAGAACTCCATCTCTTTACTCATCCCATATAAAGTTATGATTCGGTGCACTGAAGCACAACTTTCACCGCATGGACTCTTTAAGCAACTTGTAGATCACTGGCTCCGTTTGGCGCAGCTTGCTTTCTGCGAAGCTGAAGACGTTAATACAAGCATGAGAACAAAAAGAGGCAAAAGAGGTCTGGCCTGTAGGTTCTGCTTCGAATTTCTTGTGCTCTCGATTGGGCCGTGGATTTTGGATTAGTTGCTTCTTGAACAATACGATCGCCAAAGCCGTCTTTAATCCTCCAGACTTGAAAGTTACAGAACGTTTCAGCACTGCGAACAGAATAAGGTTACCAGCCGATTATCACCAGCCGCATTCAATCGACCAGAAAAGAGTCAATTGAGTATCCTAGCCAGAACCGAGCCAAGCAGATGTCAACACAACAAGTACATCATGTCCATTCCCAACCACGTGGATAATTCGGAAAAGGTAAAAGATCGGCAATAAGACGGATTCTTCAGCGTCGTGTTCAAATCAGTGCACTTGCGGTCGAGTTCTTTATTGCGAAGCCTAGAAAGAAGTGATACATGCTAATGAAAGGTCAAACTGGTGAAGACGACTTGGAGACGATTGACGTTGAACACCAGTTTCTTATCATGCGTGCCAAATTCTTGCGATCAACTCACAGAGACCTGTTCATAGGGGGAAAATCACCATCAACATACAATAGAGACGCAGAGACAGTAGCAACGGAGAAAACACGTACCGATGTCATTTGTGTTGAATGCAAATACACCATATACCGCACCGGCAGTTAGTCCGCGGACTGCCCACTTGACAATGGGTCCGAGAATGGAGAACTTCCGCGGGTGGAGATAGTCGATACGGATTGATTCAAACTAAGCGTAAAAGTCGGGGAGAAGGAGTCAGTGCGCAACTCTTAGTGGAGATGGATAACAAGATCGAATGATTGGGCAGAATAGTTCGTCTGCGATGTGTATGTTGATTCATGATAGCTGGATGGAGCGGAAGGAGAAAGTTCTTCAAATAGATTAATTGCTGTGCGGGTCTCTCAGAGGATACGCGGAAGCATAATCGCGCAGTAACGATGCAAGGCGTTGAGAACACTTCACAAATCATACAGTCAGATGCCTAACAGCATCAAAATTTCCGAAGAGTAGTAACCAACCCAATGTGCTCCCGAGTAACACGCAGCACATTCCCCTCACCCAAAGAACAGGTATAACCAAACTGAAAAGAAGGAAGGACACTCACGCCGATATGACTATGCATAACGAGCGAAACGCCAAGTAAAGCGTCAATAAGTGGGTATTGACTTCCCGTCGTCACGAACGCGGCAGCAGTGATCGGTACAAGTGCGCCAGAAAGCAGACGTTCAAAGGCCCAGTGGTACGAGCCATGTGTTTTGGATGGAGGTGGGAAGGTCGTTGGGTCGTTTACTGTCCCTTTGTAGATAGCTGTAAGAGTATGTAGTTGGTGTTAAGTTCGAGTTGTGGAGGTGTGAGTGGAGAATAGAGACGTACGTCCACCTGGAACATAGCGATAGGACGCTGGCGAGTGAGGTGCTTCAGAAGCCGTCGAACTCGCTGTGCATAGACAACCAACCGGTTAATGGAACACCTCAAAAGCGTATAACAACGTCATACACACCTTGCATGTAACCAACGAGCGACCGTGCAACTGGACGACGCAACGCCGGCGAAGCGCGCAAAAGCGTAGATACAGGCAACGACATCAGACCAATTCTTCCTTTCTATCACCTTCGCCTCTCAAACTCGATCTTGTCGTTATTAGTATCGTTGTCGACGACGAGAAAGCAGGCTGCAGGAGACGAGGCACGGCGCCGTGAATGAGTTGCTCATTCCGACCATACCCGATTCCAAATCTGGCATCTCATTCCCGTCGGCCAATGACAACCGTGGACTTTGTAACCTTTCTTACACGTGACATGCGTAATCCATTTGACTAAAAACCTTCTCGACGCGGTTAGGTGAGCAGGAGCGCCTGAAAGACGGTATAAAGTTCTCGCTTTCCAAACAAGTCGAGGGGGATGTTGAATGCTTAGGCTCGTATCTCTAAGGTCGAAGCTCCAACTGAGGAACTTTAGCAGTAAATCTTGGACTTTTGGAAGAAAGAACGTTGAAGGACGACGCTTCAATATGGCTGGAGGCGAACCAGAAAGAGCAGCAAAGGACGAAGAGAGAAGGTGGAATAGGGTGAGTTCCATGAAAGAATTTCTTTATGTAGCGAGAAAAGATTATAATTTTATCTGTCTGTTTCAGCTTGCGGTGGCTATGGAACGATTTCACAACTATTTCAAGACCGAATGTATGTTTGACTACGATATTCGGAAACGTACCCACTACTCTGACGCTAATGTTCTTCGAGTAGTTGATCACCTGTATGAGGTAAGTCTTGAATTCTGTGAATGCTGAGTACGAGGCATTGAAGTGAATGAAGCTTGCAGACGGATCCTTCACCGACCAGGGCATGTCTTTACACATGTACCTCAGAGAAGCAGAAGGTCTCAAGAAACGTTCGTAACTAAATTCTAGATACTCTTCGCATATCTCGAACATTACTCACTGAGACTGGCGACTTATCCTGTATTCAGATCTTGAGGCCCACCATACCATAGAAGAAGTCCGTCAAAGCACCCCAATCTAATCAGATAGTATATTTATAGAACTAACTTGACGATTTCTAGAGGTTCATATTCCCCGAACTAGCAAAGAAGATGCCCACATTTGCGGAGAATGATCAACATCGGAATTCACATGAAGGTATTCATGACGGTAAGTTCAGTACCTAGGCTCTTTTCCTTTTCACAATTACCCCGTTACCTCTAGAACTAACTTTACTACTTGTGTATTGTAATTCCATCAATGTATGAAACACAGGCTTAGTGCGATTAAGTTCGCTCATTCGCGAATTCCGAGAAGAACCTTCAACGTATTCTCCGCAGCGTATGCGGGAAACTTTTGATTCGTTCCGGTGAGTACTATTTTCATCTCACTATCCATTCAAACACCGTCATCCATTTCATTTGGATGCCTTCCTCTCCCACTGGCTACCATTGACTGGAATATTCCATTCAGTTTATCTGGTTCAAAATCTCTTCCATTCCTTTCCTTCGTTTCCAATCTCATTTGTGTTTTGACCCATCGTAAATGACTCTTTGGTTGTCCGTCCGGGCACAAATGTGTCATGTGAAATCCCGTATCTAGGTGACTGTGCTCTAGCAATGGCAACACAAGTGCGTGCCTAAACTAGGCAACGCTTGCTAGTTTCCGTCTCGACATGTCCTTGATGCGTACCTCCTAGATCCTATTTCATTTCTCTTATCTCTATCCTTCTCTATCAGAGAAATCAGAAACTAAAATCTGATTTCCCTTTCTTCATATGAATTTCTAGGGACCTCCTAATGCGGCACCTCGACGAAGAAGTAGAGGACTTACGAGGGGATAACATGAGGAAATTCTGGACGCTTGAGGAGATTGACCGACTTCCAATGTAGTTCCGATTGGGACGCTTACTTAGTAATCCGAAATGAGATTCCGATATGAAGATTCTGTTGTTCTCCCGTTTCCTTTGTCTTCTTGCTTACATGCCGATAATGTACTCTTCAAGCGAAATGCCTTTCCGACGGCTTGTTAATGCTTCTGGTGTCGCTTGTGGGACCTAAGACATCATACCACGCATTTATCTCCATGCATGTTGCATCGCGTCCATACCACAACATGTGCCATCCATCGGGTGCCATCCAGTGCCGAGCACTTAAGGTCGCCTAAACCCCTGCACAAGCTTTGTCTTTGACCCAAGTCTTCGTTCCTGCGCTTGTCGCTGCTTGTCGTCATCGAAGATTGTACGCATCAAACTTCTCTGAACCTAGACCCTCCCTGTCGCCATCCCGGATCGGTGATGTTAGTCAGATCTGCGACGTTCGCGCGAGAGTTCCCTCGTCCCCCTCATCCCTTTTAGTCGGTCTTCAATTCTCTAGTGTCTTGCCGTTGAGCTTCAATCGTACTTCTAATGATAGAACAGAACAGCTGGTGCTGCGGAGACTGATCCATCTTATCAATCCTGCTGACCTGTGATATCTTAGTCTCCAGGCGGATTTCTTACGTACGGGCGGACGCTCGGTCTTCAAAATTTTCTTTCCTGTTCCCGCGACCTTCGCACCCAGGGCACTGTTATCAAGTTTTCCGGTTCCTAGTGTCTTCGACCCGGATGCTCTCTCGACCCGGACACATATCGTGCTATTCTAGTGCTATTCTGGTGCATGCACGACAAATCGTTAAGATTGCTGCGCAGAAAACACTGCCTTGAATGGAATACCACTGGCAGTGTGGTCGTATGTCTCAGAGTTAATCCAGTTCTCCTGAATCCGCAGCCAAGAACGTCTGTTGACTCGTCGAATCCGTTTCTAGTTTCGCAAGTCCTGTTAAATTTACGTTCAGGTCCACACGCTCAGGTCCAGAACGCTGCGTCTTTGAGGGTCCATACTACTTTTATGAAGACCTATGAAGATCCATGCGCCCCTTCGGACCTCGTCGGCACGGGAAAAGAGGCTAACGGAGCAGGAACAACAGAAACATACGAATGAACAACCTTGGCGACAACCCTTAGTAACGCCGCTGATGCTCAGCACATTTGGTAGGAAGGTTTCGTATCGAAAAAGGGTGGCTTAGATGGATGAGAATGCCCAAAGGAGTGCTAATGAATGACTGTCGGAATGTGGTAAGAAGCATCGAAGTCTGAATGCTAGTGCATCGCGCTCTTGTACAAACTAGTTCCTTCGATACGCGGCATTCTAGATTTGCTCAGGGCGGAGAGGTCGAACACGAGATGAGATGATAGAAAGCTTGCAACGCGCTCTATCGCCATATGCAACTGGAGCAGTTGTAAAAGAGCAATGAGCAGAAAGGAAAAAGTTAGTGATCGACCCCAAAACCGGGTAGCTTTTAGGCAGCGACGACGGAAATGTCCTGCACCACGTTATACGAGTTATCCGCAGTACTTCAAGAACAAAAATATCCTTTAATTTCGTAATTCATCTACCATTGAGTTCCGCGCACCCGCCAAGAAGCAACCGAACTCACACCAATCCCAACTTACTATCATCACGGCAACATAACGACAATTCATTCCAGAAGGAAGAATTCAGATTCAGAAGTCCGAAATACGACCGCCATAGCTCCAATCGCCGTGCCGAAGGGGCTCTCGTTTCGGTCCACCGACCTCGCCTGTCACGGGATTTGTTTCGCCTTCGAATTCTGATTGGAGAGGCTTTCGAGCGTCGGGGTGCAACTCCTCACCCTTTGATATGCGGGCTTGGAGAGCTGCCACTTCTGAGTTTACGTCTACGGAAGATGCAGGTGCGGCCGCTGAACGAACGAGTTCTTCGAATTCGCGCTGTTCTTTTGGTGGAAGTGGAGGGGGTGATGGACGGTTTAAGAGTGAATTGGATAGACTGCGCGTGTGTGAAGACACACACAGGGCGGCCCGTCTTGGTACTGATCGAAGGTTAAGAAACATCGATGAGAACATGGTGGTGGTGGTTGATGAGCAAGAAGCTTCGGCAATGATACGGCGGCTGTCGGGTCATCTCGGATGTTGTCACAGAGTCCACACGGTCACTCTCCATACCGCGTCGGTCAATACCGACGCGTGGAAGAAGGTGACTAATTCCGGATGACAACTTCAAGCGTCGGGATCAGCCCTTCGGACTCGGCTCGGCAAGGCCACGTGCAGAGTCGGATGTTCGGAATCTATACCTTCCTGAATTAGTAATAAACCCTAAAATGCACGATCTATTCTTTGACGGAGATTCAGTTTAGACGCCCGACCAAATAAGGACAATTCGTCATTCCGCAGCACCTTCCCCACCAGGGAGGGGGCTCATCGTCCTCTTCTTTGTTGCTGATCTTCTACAACTATAAATTCTCTTTCCGTTTGTTCAAACTTTTGTTTCTGTTTCCTCTTGCTTTCCTTCTCCTTCGTCTTGCGCCCCTCGTCCGCACGTCTCTGTTGCGCGAACGCGTCCAACATATCTCAAACATATTTGTGGCTTCTATCTGCCACACTGCTTCCTTATGTCCGACGCGCCTTATTCAATAAAGATTGACGAATACAGGCCAGAGCTCGACCCGGGACCTTCCACTCCTGCGCCCGCAAGTGCAGCAAGGAAGTCCGATAGAGCATGCGATTTTTGTCGCAGAAGAAAGACTCGCTGTGATGGGGCTCCCGGGCTCAGTACGAAATGCACGAATTGCAAGAAAAATCAATGCCCGTGCACATACATGTAAGCTTATTAACACGTTCTCCGCGTTCGGAGGTGATTGTTAATTGTGTGAACTTTTAGAGAAACTTCGCGGCCAAGAGGACCACCAAAAGCGTTAGTTTTGGCTCGTGTTCCGAGCGTTTACTCGTGACTAACCGTTCAGTCTGTTATTATACAGTTATGTTACTGCGCTCGAAGATCGGATTGAACGATTTGAACGGTTGTTCAAGAGGGTCTGTTCTTTTCTCGTGTATTTACACTTTCCATTATGCTGATTGTCCCCTTTAGCTCCGCCCCGACACTGATTTCGCAGATGTCCTCGGCCCCCCAATACCAAGAGGGTCATGGAGAAACGACCAAGAGCGAGAGGCAATCTCGCACAACAGACACCCAAGCGACGGAAGTTCGAAAACGGGGCGCTCCCCTTCAAAACCATCGATCTACCTCCCTTCTCACCCCTCCCTGCTTCCTCTCAAGGCCGCGGAACGTGATCGTGAGTCTGAAGCCTCGGAAGAGGATGAATATTCAAGCGATGAGGCGTTTACGGACGGGGACTGGCCGCGAAAGCGACTGACGATTCGTGGCGCACCAAAGTATTCAGCGTCTTCCGATGCAGACTCCCTCGCGGGAACAGGATCGGCTGACTCACCTTTACTTGAAGGCGTAGATTCTACAAGTACCGGTCAGACCTCTCCGGCAGGCTGTTATTCGGGAACCGGAAGTAATATCAGTCATTTTGGAGAAAGTGGTAGTTTTCGGTTTCTTGGCAGTTCGTCACTGTTTCCTCTCATAAAGGCAACAAGAAAATTTATGCGAGACACTGCTGGTGATGATGGTTTTCATGAACCTGGAGAGGTCTCCGATGAGGTTTGGTCTAACGCGGGGAAGGTGGCGGTTTGCGATATTCCTAGGCGACGTAGACAAAGGTTCTGGACCACTGCGCCGGTAGGCCCTTGATCATAAACACATACTTGCACCATGTGTACTGACAATGCATTCATTTGTCCTTGTCAACAGTGGGAAGAAGCATGGGAGCGCAAGAAATACCTTTGTCACACCATCGCCTCCTCAGGAGGACCGTCACTACCAGCCATATTCAACTTTCCCCCTTCAGATCTAACTCTCCATCTCCTCTCACTCTACTTTCATAACATCAATACGATAATCCCCCTCTTACATGCGTCAACATTCTACTCCCAATTCCGAGACAACCTACACCTGCGTGATGCCCAATTCGCTGGCATTGTATGGGCGATGCTTGCTGTGGCTTCGAGATGGAGCGATGATCCACGTGTTCTCTGGGAGGGGTGGGGATCGGAGAGCGGTCCTGACGCCCTCAAGGTAAAGCAGCCTGAAGAAGAGCTTGAATGGGCCAGTGCGGGCTGGAGATTCTTCCTCAGGAGCTTGGGTGAGTGCTTTTTGCCTGGCTTGATCTGCTTCCGTCCTCAAGGATTTCTATCTGACGCCCTTCTTGATTCTCTGAATAGATGGTCCTTCGTTCACCGTGACTTCGCTCAACCCCCCGTCATTATTCGATCTGCAGTTCTGTTCGGTATGTGAAAGTTCCTTGTGTATTCAACTTGGTCCTCCTCAGATTTCTTTCCCTGTTTAGCTCGGGTCACTGTTCCTTCGGGGATCGTCCATTAACCCGGCAGGCTGGGTTCTCGTCGGAATGGGTCTGAGAAAGGCTATGGATGTCGGCGCACATCGAAAGAAAGTGTACAGTCCAGAGCCAAGCATCGAGAACGAGCTTTGGAAAAGAGCATTTTGGTAAGTAGATTTATGGCGCCCGGACATTTATGAATCAATTCTAATCTATATTTGCGCAGGACGCTCGTCCTATTCGATCGGTTTGGAAGTGTCGCTCTGGGGCGACCGACTTGCGTTCGGGATGAGGAGTAAGTCGCGTATCCCTTGATCTGAGATTGGCACTAAAGGAACGTGTAGCTTCGACCTTGAGCTTCCGCTAGAAGTCGACGATGAATATTGGGTGCCTAGTGATCCTGCTCTTCCCGCTTTCAAGCAGCCAGAAGGCAAACCTGCAATTGTCTCAGGTTTCATTTCTTTAATTAAGATTTCACAGACCATGGCGCATGTGTTGAGGACGATCGTACGTTTCTCAATGAATATTTCCTTCGTGTGGATCTAATGGCTTGTATGAATAGTACTGCATTGACAAGTCTAAGGTCCTTCTCGGACTTGCTAGTAATGACTGGCAAGTGCAGATTGTTAGTCAACTCAATGCTGCGCTCGATGAGTGGGTCGAGTCTGTTCCGAATCATCGTAAGCTCGTCATTTCACCGTGTTTCGGCCTTGTCATCTTAATGTAGCTTGCACTAGTACGATTGTCAGTAGGCATCGAAAATGACATCTTCGCCACCCAATCCGCAACAATTTACTCGACATACTACCTTACTCTCATTCTCATCTACCGACCATTCAGCCAAGCGTCCGCATTCATTGCGGAGCCGAACCTTGACGCACCCTCTCGTCGCACAAAGAATTTCCCTTTCCCTGCAGACTCAATCTGCACAAGCGCAGCGCATTCAGCGGTCCGAATTCTGGACGAGCAACCCCATCGGAGGTTGGCAAACATGCCGAATATGATCACCGTGGCGCATATTGCGGCGGTGACGCAGTTGATGACTCTACACGCATCGCAGGTTTCTGGAACAGGATTGGGAGGAGGTTTCGGAAAAGGAATGAGGAATGAGGACCTTATCGCAAAGGCCAATGAACGTGAGCGCTATATGCAAGATGTGGAGAAGTGCATCAAGTACCTTGAGCTAGCACAATCAAAATGGATCATGGCGCGGAAGTTTTTGTAGGTGGTATTTGTAGTAATTTTGTCTCAGTGAGAGAATCTAACGGGCTACTATTGAACTTTCTGATTACAGGACCAGCATCAAGTCTTCTCTGCCAGAGCCTGGATCAAGCACGCGTTTCGTGCCTCTAAATAGAGCGCGTAAAATAAACTTGGGCAGAACTCATATTGGAGGACCTGCCGTACCAGTCGGATCGGTGTTTCCGAGTGTACCTTCTCAAACCTGGGCACCTAGACCCACCTCGACGCGCCCGACATCTCAAACGAGCGAGGCGGAACAGGCCCTGAATAGTCATGCGAACTGGCGTTGGTTTCATGAGAACGAGAAGTTCGCGCAACAGAGGTTTGGAGCCGTAGGTGGTGCTGGTGGAGTCGGAATTCAGCTGGCGGAGCCGTTTCCACTGAGATATCATGCTGTTGTACCAAGCACGCGCTCTAGCGAGTCGCCGACGCCTATGCCTATATTGACTCAGCATGTGCAACAGCCGCTCATGTCTGCACCCGCTTCGATGAATAGTTTTGGGACAATGGTGCCAGCAGGTTCTGAGCTTGGGAGAAGGGTGACCGTTCACTCTATCAGTCCGGCACCTTCTGGACCGCCTGTTGTACCCGATCAACCGATATCGTCTATCAGTCGGGCAGTACGCGCGACAACGTCGGGGCAATATCTCCCTGTGAGT
Source organism: Inonotus obliquus (assembly GCA_032164295.1). NCBI lineage: Eukaryota > Fungi > Basidiomycota > Agaricomycetes > Hymenochaetales > Hymenochaetaceae > Inonotus > Inonotus obliquus. The sequence continues at coordinate 2,600,649 of JAJHTX010000006.1, read as the reverse complement.
GCTCCGCTAAGTGCGGCGCGAGATGATAGGGCCTGTGATGCTTCGCGACAACAACGGGGTCAGCGGCAACAATACACGACGATGAGAGTACCTTCACACCCCTACGCAACCCTGCATCAGTCATTACGACAAATGCCACACGACAGGTGTGTGTTCCTTTCAATTTCCCCTCCATCTCTGTTCTCCTCGGACTGATCCATATGGGTTTCTTATGTTTTTTCTGTCCCTGTCAGGCAAAGTCCCGAGCGACTATCACCGTATCCTTGACATCTAGTTCCTTGGACTGAGGATGATCACGCTGCGCGCCGACTCTCCTGCGTCTAGATAACTGGATTAGCTGTCCGATCATGTGGTTGTGATGGTATGATGTTTTGAGGGTCTAGTTCATGATGTGTCGTGATGCGGGTCCTTTGCATCATATTTCGGTCAATCAGGGGTTGCGTCCAGTCTAGTCTGGTGTTGGCGACTGCTGGCGAGGCGAGGCGAGACAGCTGGCACTGTTTTACTTCCGCTTGCTTGAGTAGACTGACCCGCCACTGTCTATCACTAACGCAATAAAAGCTCTGATGAAGGCGGTGTCGTGGCGGGCAACTCCGAATTTTTCGTACGTTTCGTTAGTTCCAACCGGCGGTTGTTTCGTTCTTGCAAAATTCATCATTTATTGACGTTGCTAGTATATGTTCCGAGGTTTTCCCACTTATTCACTTCTCGTCTCTTCGGGCGCGTATCATTTCCCGGTCAGTCGGTGTATCGATATCAAGATTCAAAGGTGTACTATCATCTCATAGCATATTTGTACAATTAGTCGCATATTACACAGCTGCTAGATGACTAGAATTTTCAGAACGGGGTTGGGATGATGAAAGGAAGGTACTGAATGGGATTAAACAGTCTAGCCTTCCGGGTGTTTCAAGAAGAAGAAAGGCCTCAAAGGAAAATATAAAAGCAGCAATGATTAGTCAGCAAAACGAGGAAACTAGACGCCAAATAAGGAGTTATTTGAAACTCCGGTTACGGATAGAGGTTTAGTACGCGCGACGATTCGACTTTCCACTTCCTCACCTCATCTTCTACCGACCCACTCTCATCCTCGTCCCTCTTCATCGCCGTGGGCACAGACATCATTACAGTCGTGCTTGAACCTATATCTCTGGTCAACGTCACCTACCTCACCGTTCCTTCTTTAGTGTCCCAGACTTTCTCTTTTTTCCCTATCACGCCTTTTTAACACCGCCAAGTATTTGGTGAAGAAGCAAGAAAAAATGGGTTGCGCACAGTCAAACATCATTGATGAGGAGGCCAAGGCCCGTGCGTATTGTCAATTTACCTCAAGGCTCGCTTGGAGCGCTGACGCCACCGTGCTTTTGGTGTGGATGTAGGCAATGATGAGATCGAGAACCAGCTGAAGCGTGACCGCATGCTTGCGAAGAATGAGATCAAGATGTTGTTGCTCGGTGCTGGAGAATCGGGCAAGGTGCGTCAATGTGCATTACATATATCTGCCAAACTTAGGCTGATGGCGGATTACACATCGGTCATATAGTCGACGGTCTTGAAGCAAATGAAACTCATTCACCACGGTGGATACAACGAACAGGAGAGAGATTCATATAAAGAGATCATATTCTCGAATACAATTCAATCCATGCGGTAAGTCAATATTCCTTTCACCTTTGCTTTTTTCCGTTGCTCGTCGCCATTTGTTTCGTAATCGGATCGTACCCCCGAGGACTCCGATCTGGCACCCCAGCCGCTTTTCATCCTTAGTCCGCTTCCAACCCCTCGACATTGACATTTTGACTTTGTAGCGCCATCCTTGAGGCGATGCCTCAGTTGGACCTGCAACTCGCCCCGCAGAATGACGCCCGCCGTAATATCATCCTCTCTCTTCCCGGACAAATTGAAACGAACTACTTGCCACGAGACGTTGCGGACGCCATCCGCGGGCTTTGGAGGGATCCAGGGGTAAAAGAAGCTGTCCGAAGGAGTCGCGAGTTCCAGCTTAACGACTCAGCTGTTTAGTCAGTCGCCTATTTTGTTTATCTCCTCACGTGTTCATCGGCTTATGGCAACACAGTTACTTCAATGCTATTGAACGCATGGCCGACCCGAACTATCTGCCGACCGATCAGGATATCCTTCGATCGCGTGTTAAGACAACTGGTATCACTGAAACGATGTTCCGAGTAGGCGAGCTCACGTACAGATTGTTCGATGTTGGCGGGCAACGTAGTGAACGAAAAAAGTGGATCCACTGCTTTGAGAACGTTACTGCACTCGTCTTCTTGGTGTCCCTGAGTGAATATGATCAGATGCTGTATGAGGATGAGAGTGTGGTACGTGTTTCGTTTATTTTTGATGGTGGCGCGTGATGCATTCCAACACACTTCCCTTCTGTATAGAACCGAATGCAGGAGGCGCTCACGCTCTTCGATTCTATATGCAATTCCCGCTGGTTCGTGAAGACTTCGATTGTAAGTTTCCGTGTGCCATATAGAGGCTGCATTGTCTTTCTCGGCGATCACAGGCATGGGTAACAAACTTGCTTTCAGATTCTATTCTTGAACAAGATCGATCTGTTCGCGGAGAAGCTCCCGCATTCTCCGCTTGGTGATTATTTCCCGGATTTCACTGGCGGTGACAACTACGATGCAGCTTGCGAATACTTATTGCACCGATTCGTCTCGCTGAATCAAAACGCCGCGACGAAGCAGATCTATGCGCACTACACCTGTGCTACAGATACCCAGCAGATCAAGTGTGAGTTGTTACATCACGAGTTTTCTCTCACCATCGCTGAGTAATTTCACTGATCATCGGTGGTTTCTATATCCCAATCAGTCGTCTTGAGCGCCATTCAAGATATTCTCTTGCAGCTCCACCTAAGAGAGTGTGGCCTTCTTTGATCGTGGTTTCTTGGTCTATCATGCTATTGTATCCCGAAACTGTGGGGGATTGTAATATGCTGGTTGCCGCTCGTTGGTGATGATGGCTTTTTCTGATATGATAGGGAGTTGATTCAAAATCGGAAGTGTTGATCTACTTAGTTTTTTTTCCTCTGTACTATCGTGGATAATGCTTCGTCCTCTTTCCCCTTTCCCCCTTTTGCACCTGACCATTTATCCTTTTTATTCATTTTCTTCACAAGTGTCTTCTCTTCGCTTGTCTCCCCCTTGTTCTTCCCCATTAGTCTAAGCCGATCCGAACGAAGCCAAATCAAACTTCGAGCTTTTCATTGTTTCCCTTCTTCCTGGTTCAAAGTCCCACTGCGTCGTTATGACCTGTTTCTCTTACGACTACCTTTTTTTAGTGGTTTTTTTTTCTTTATTTCTCACTTTTTACTTCGCTTTTTTTTCTCTTTAGTATTCTGTGTCTATTACTTAATATTCCATTTTCTAATTCATGGTGCTTTGGAACGCACGAACATATGCATATTTGAACATGCTACTGATGGACAGACATGCGTTGAGTTCCGCACGTTGAACGACCTTTCTTTTTCTAAAGAATTACGTTTTTACATCTCTCTTTGATGGTGTTTGGAAATACACGTCCGCTCGTTCGAACTTCGAATACTTTATATTCGCGCTCGTATAAGTCTTCGTTTTGTTTGCCAAATAAGTCACTCGTTACTACTATTTCATGATCCTCATGATACACGTACGACGCGGTGTCGTTTGTGTAAACTTGGTTTGATCGTTGATGCGTAGAGGAAGTAAGCGAGCGAACGCCGAACGAGTGAGTGGCGAGTGTGAGAAGTGTTGTGAGAAGTGTTGTAAGAAGTGTTGCGATGTGTGTAATGTGTGGCTCTCTTGGCTTGGTGAGAGTTGTGTCAGACTCGGAGTCAACTTGGTCAAAGATTGGCGAGGATAGGCGTCGCTTAGTTGTTTGTTTGCCTCGTGTGGCTCTGGCTCGTGTGGCTCAGGGGGTTCATGTGGCTCAATGGCTCATGTGCCATGTCCCAGAGGATTCCCGGGCCGAGGGACTCGGAGTTTGAGCGCTGATAGTACTGAGTCCGAGTTGGACGTAACGACCAACGACCAACGACGACCCGTTGACATTGGAACCCAGCCATAAGCGACTTTGATTCGGATGGGATTCTGGTTATGGGTTGACCAATTGTCAGACTGGACTCTGGTGCAATGTAATTCAATTCAGTACTATACATACAATTCAGTGGTGGAGGTGCAATGCAAACCGTACATGTGGTACAATAGGTACAATACACCATTGTCAACACGATCGACGTCTGATCTACTGATCTACTAAGTTTTTAGGTATGAGACGAGAAAAAGGGGGATTTTGATCGATCGAGCATCACGGGTTGGTAGGTTAGTAGTAGTAGGCTAGTAGAAGTAGTACCATGACTAGCCGGGGATCAATGTTTGCTAATGTTTATGATTTGAATAGTTGAGATATCTTGATCTGGGATGAAATACGGCGTGGTGCTGCTAACTAGTATAGTTGAGCTGCTAGTGTAGGGTTTGAATTCACCAGATGTACCTTTCCGACGGACGGACATGTGGAGTGTTTGATGGCTGGTGTACTATAGTGCATCAGTACATACGGACGTGAGTCTGTATGGTATGGTATGGTATGGTATGAAATTCGATTGGACAGGCCCATCATGACTCACTCGAATAATAAGTGTACATGCATTTCGTTTACGTTCAGACTAGTTAGTAAGCCAATCAAGAAATCTAGCCAAGTGGCAAAGAGGAAAGAGAAAGCAGGAAGAAAGAAGGGAGGTAGTGGGCGATGGTATGGTAAGACTGACTGAGCAATTTGAATTCAAAACATCCTTCCCTCCCATCTCTCCTATGGGTGCTCCTAACCTGTTCGTTTCTACCGCACCACAGCACTCGATCAGTGGAATAACAGTCTGATGGTCTGACTCTAGAGTGAAGCGACTTTGGAGAATAGCTCCTTCGCAACTTTGACCGCCTCATCTACTTTGCCAATGTTAACTCCTACGCCTTGAGCACCCTCATCTTTCCCTCCAGCCTATTTCACAGACAAACCATCAGCATCACACCAGAAATCCAAACACAAGAAAAGGCGCGACATACCTTTCCACCAAGAACTTCACTAACACCCGCAGCCCAAACCTTCGCATTAAACTCTTCACCTTTCCTATACTCCTCGGGAAGATAATTAGCATGAACGACTTTCCCACCTTCCTCATCTACCGCGAACAAATAAGCCCCTTTGCTCAATTTGCGCGCCTGCGCGAGGATGGCTTGAACGATTTTGGGGTTCGCGAGGGATGGATCGTTAGGGAGGAGAGAGATGTACGCCGGGGAGGTGGGTGTTGATGTGAAGTAATCTGTTAGGTTTTGGATTGCCTGGAGAGGGCAGGGGGGGGGAGAGTTGTTAGTTAAGTGTGCAGGTGCTAAAGGAACGGTAGGGATGCTTACAGCTTTCTGGAGAGTCTGCTCGCGCTCTTTAACTTGTTTGTCGAAAGTTTTGCGGATAGCGGTAAGTCGATCTCGAAGCTCATTCTTCTTCAGCACAGAAATGTCTGCCTGGTTGAGTTCCTGGAAATCGCCATCAAACATCAGCATTACACATATTCCAAATCTCGTTGGCAGGACATAGAGGAAGGAAGACATACGAGTTGGAATGTCTTCAACATCGCATCCTTCTCTTTCCCGCTGGCCTGCTCGATCTTATCTAGCGTCGAAGTGAGAGTCTTAGCCTGACGAGTGACATCTGCCGCTTCGTGTCCTGTCACAGCTGTGATACGTCGAATGCCCTTCGCAATACCAGATTCTTCTGTGATGACGAAACCTTTGATATCTCCTGTTTGCTTTACGTGTCTAGTAGAATAGAATAAGTCAGTGTCACCGATAAGAAGGAAGAGATCGACTACTCACGTCCCACCACAGAACTCTACACTCGTCTTCCTCCACTTCGGATTCTCCAGATCCTTCGCCATCTCATCGACATCAAACTCCAAACTCACAACTCGAACCGGATCAGGGTATGCCTCTCCAAACACCGCCCTTAGTCCAGGAATCTTATACCCACTCTTCAAATCTAATTCCTTTGAGAAGACTTTGACGTCTCGTTTGATCCAGTCGATACTCATGTCCTCGATTTTCTGGAGCTCTGAAGGAGAGATTTGGGATTTGTGGGAGAAGTCGAAGCGCAGTTTGGAAGGAGCGACAAGAGAACCCTTTTGGTCTATGTGATCACCTAGGATTTCGCGAAGGGAGTAGTTGAGGATGTGAGTCGCGGTGTGGTTATTGCGCAAAGGCCATCTTCGCAGCTACAGTTTGCATCCAATATTAGTTCTCGGAGTACGTTGAATAATAAGAAGGGAAAGTACTAACCTCATCATATGTGGCGATCACCTCATCGCCAACCGAAAGTTTCCCGTACTTCAATATCCCCGTGTGCAGCACATACCCAGAATACGCCTGGACACTTGTAACCTCAAACTCCGCAACACCGTCAATCGTAATACTCCCAGTATCATACTCCTGTCCACCCGCCTCGGCATAGAAGTTCGTCCGGTCAAGTACGATCCCAAAAGTCGTGTCTTCATTTATCCCCTCAGTATCGTCCTTGAAGGATTTGTCGTTGTATATAGCTTTGACAGTAGCAGTGATATTACCCAATTCAAATTTGGGGTTATCGTCTGTTTTGGGAACGGAGGAATTTTTGTCGATTGCGGCGATGTCGTGTACGTCGAGCTTGACGAGGTCTTTGTCACCTTTCTTTATGCCGGCTTTAGAGGCCTCTTTACTTCGTGCCTGAGCCTTTTCGAAGCCTACATTGTCGATGCCTAGGCCGAGTTCTTCAGCCATCAAGAGAGTAAGGTCGACGGGGAAACCGAAAGTGTCGTATAACCGCCAGACATCTTCTCCGTTCAAGATCTTGGAGGATGATTGAAGAGATTTTGAAGAGTACTGCTCGAAGAGTTTCTCCCCACGATCGAGTGTTCGAGCGAATGACTCTTCTTCTTCATCCAAGATCTCTTTAATATCGTCTGTACGTTTATTCAACTCCGGGAAGACGTCACTGAGTTGTTCGACGACAGTGGGTACGAGAGATGAGAAGAACGACCCGATCTGCACACCAAGCTTCTTCCGGGCGTATCGCGCACCGCGTCGAAGGATACGTCGCAAAACATATCCACGTCCAACATTATTCGGTACGCCACCGTCTGCAAGGGCAAACGTCAGGGTACGGACATGATCCGCAACGACTCGATAAGCCATATCTACTCCATCCTCGTCATCCTTCCCAAACTTCCCCGCGTAAGGCCTTGTACCCGTCAACTCCTGTATTCTATTGAACAAAGGCTCGAATATATCTGTATCATAGTTCGAAGACCGATCCTGGATGACTGAGACAAGTCGTTCGAAACCCATTCCTGTATCAACGTGTTTTGCGGGTAAAGATCGTAAAGACCCATCTGGTTCGCGATTGAATTGGATAAAGACGTTGTTCCAGATTTCTAAAACGTTTGGATCGTCTTGATTAACGAGATGCGCGGCATTTCGTCCGCCAATTCGGTCGTAGTGGATTTCGCTACAAGGACCGCATGGACCTGTCGCTCCCATCTCTGCAAGGATTGTCGCGTGAGCAATGATTCTCGGTTGAGATGGGGGTCTAACGTACCCCAGAAGTTATCCTTCGCGTCGCCCGTAAGAATATGAGAGTCCGTTAAACCTTGAGCTCTCCAGAAATCTCGCGCTTCGTTATCGGGTTCCAGTCCGTTTTGTGGGTCGCCTTCAAAGTACGTTACGTATAGTCGATCCTTCGGAAGTTTGTACACTTCGGTCAAGAGCTGCCATGAAAAGGCAATCGCGTCTTTCTAGTTCGGCTGGTTAAGCATGACATGGTAGAAGGATGAAAAGATAGACTGACTTTGAAGTAATCACCAAAAGACCAATTCCCAAGCATTTCGAAGAATGTGTGATGATACGAATCTTTGCCCACATCGTCAAGGTCTGTTACAGCACCATAAGTACCCAGAGCTTTAAGCGATAGTTTAAAGACGCGCCGTTATGCTTGCCACCAGCCCTAATGCACTTCTGCGAGTTATACACGCGCTTCCACTTCGCCATCTCCGAATGTGGATCGACAGTGCCCAAGAAGATGGCCTTGAACTGCACAAAGCGCAACACATATCTCAGCATCAATCACACATTCATACCAGCTTCAAAAACGCACCTGGTTCATCCCAGCATTGGCAAACAACAAAGTGGGGTCCTCATACGGAATAGTCGATGAACTCGGGACATATGTATGTCCCTTTTCCTTAAAGTAATCAAAGAACGTCTGGCGGACTTTCTTTGATGTCCATTCTCCTACATACGGTCTATACGTCATCTTGTGCGAATATCGCCGAAAAGACGAGACGAAGGTGTTGGTGGTGGGTGTATGCTTTAGAGCTGCCTGTAGGACAGACAGCAGCATAGATTGGACTGTTTTGGGTTATCGATTCGCGCTCTGACTCACTCCATGAACGTCACGTGACCCATTATTTTCCAATCATTTGTTTGGTAATTTCTCACCACCGGCGCCCTATCGTTACGCGTGCTACTCCAACCTCTCGCCTTCATTGACTGTCCTTAAGGATTGCCGCTTAATGTCAGTGCGAGCCTCGAGGCGCCGTTTTCTTCGTAGGTCTTCCAGGAATTACATCGTCAATTGGGTTGGGAAAATACTGCAACTTGGACACCATCAACCACCCAACGAACTCGCATTTATAGATAGGATTCCGCCCGAGATCCTCTGCGATATATTCTTGAAGACATTGCCGTATCCGATCGACCCGAGTAGCCCTCCATACAAGGAATCCATCTCCGCGCCCCTCCGCATCTCCCATGTCTGTCGGAAATGGCGTGATATCTCCCGTTCGTATGGCGAGCTATGGGCGTACCTTTGTATCCGCTACCTCTCTTACGTTAGCCAGAAGAGGCGAGATACTGTGGTGGAAGTATTTGATACGTTTCTCTCGAGAACGAACGGCGCACCTCTCAACTATGTGTTCCTATTTCGCTCAGCTCAATGGCAGAAGCTCCCCGTGACGTTGAACACATTTTCACAATGCTACTACAGAATCAACACCGATGGAAAGACGTAGCCTTTTACTGTAACCAATATGCCACTGGATACGGATTGATTTTTAAAGCCCACGGCTGATTTTACGCATTCCTTGCATCTCAGGAGCCTGGACGTTCGCAATGGCACTTTTGACCTGGTGACTGATAATCTCCCGTTAACTTTGGAGCGGATCCGACTGTTTTCCTCCAATATTCGGTGTCTCCTTCTCTGCCTCACGTTCCTGAGGGCCACTCCTCATTTACGTGAATTATGCGTCTACTCCTGGGAATATTCTGCGCCACCGCTCTCAAACGAAGACCGCGTCGAACATTCTAATCTCAACGACTTGCATTTGTATACAGGCGGTAATAGCAAGCTTCCCGCGATGATTATTGGTGCCGTGACGATTCCGTCTTTGAAGACGATGAGTTATACTTGCAATGTCGGCGGCGAGGCGCTGCTCCGCTTCTTTCAACGCTCCACGCCTCCTCTCACGAAAATGGATATAGAATGCAGTGATGCAAGTGAAGAGACGTTGATCGGTATCCTCCGCCTCTTGCCGACCCTCAGACACCTACGTCTTGCGCGTATGGCACTATCCGAATGGTTCTTCCGCCAACTCACTGTTTCGGGTGGTACGGGCCAAGACGGTTCTACCATCGGCGAAATTATCGTTTGTCCTGGACTGTCATGGTTGTGCTTTGACCAGTTTCGCCCGTTTAATGATCCGAATACGTGGCTTAAGCCGTTGCTCACAATGATAAAGTCTCGAGCATCTAAGTTGGGAACGCTCAAACGCGCTCATTTCACTATCATGGATTGTTTCAGTTATAGGGCGGACGTGGCGGATATTGATCAATACCTCATTGACTACTCCGAGTACAATTCACCGCGTTCCCTGTGGATATTTCAGGACGCTTAGAAGGGTCAGTTTCGTTGCCAAGAACGGTGGAAATCATTCAGTTGACGCGGCGGATACTGATCAATACTTATATCGACCTCATCGACTTGCGAAGTCAACTGTCTCTCATCTTGTCAAATTCGCGTTGAAGCTGAGGAGGAATTTTTGAGCCACTTCTATGGGTGTTGTTGGAGAAACGCAATCTTGCAAGTGTGCTGCCCGGAAGTTGGGACTGAATTTGTACGAATTCTCGGAATTGGAGGACTATGGGGTATCGATAGCTTGATTCCTTATGAGTATCTGACATCACTTGAAGGTATCACGCACGAGATCATTTTATTTACAGCATTCTGTCATGTAACCAACTAATCTCGTTACCATAGAATTGTTCCCCTGAATACTTCAGATGTATGGTCAAGCTAAGGTACTTCGCCGTCATCCTCCCTTATTCACGGCCACCAAAACCTTTGAGCCAGCTCGGCGGCACTGGTCCAGCTACCGCAGGTTATCACCAGACCAATCCGGAAGCTAGAAAAGCCTTGTCGACGCTATCATCCTACCGCAGGTAGCCCTACCACCGGTAGGCAATTTGGCGCGCACCAGTGCGCACGCCCTTAACTTGTATAGTACATATGTTAGACTTTTTGGCGGTGTATGGTGTATGAGAATGAGAATGAATGCCACCGATCTCAAGTCCCAGTGCGAGGAAACGAAAGAAACAATGCTAAATCGAAACAGGAAACTCCCCACAAGAAGTGGTGCCTTAACAGTGTTGTATTGCATAGTGATATACACAATACATTGAGAGTACATACACCGCGATTTCGACCGGCACTTATGGTAGGAAAAGGGAGGAGGAAAACAATCTACAAAAGGATATTGCAGAAGAAAAACCCCCTCCAACTCGGATGACCCTCCCCCCCTAACCTGAAACCCAGAATGGCCCAGCCCAGATGATCCCCGTCGCAGCTCGCAACTTCTACGTCTTTCAGTTACACCTGCAAAAGGTGCAGTTTCCCCGCAGGTACTTTCCTACCCGAAGCGAATAGGTTGGCCATATCCGATGGCATCCAGCCTAGTTACCGGCGTGACAACTGTCCTCGAGCCCTCCTGCTTTACGGCCCTACTCGCAATGGTGTCGTCATAGGAAGGCCTTCCCGGCCCCTGTAGAAGCCCATTACAGGCTCAAGACCTCATGGCCCTGCACCGCCGCCATCCGTCACTCCCCGACTTACACGGGTATATCCTCCTTATCCACATGACCACTCCTTATCTCCAGTCCGGAGGGAAGAATCGGGTGCCCCAGCACGCAACTGCGGTGTGCCATTACAGCAACTAACCCAGCCCCGAAGCCGCCAGGACAGTCTACAGTGCACGAACAAGGGTGGTGAGAATGGACCCCTACTAGGGGGTAAGACAAAGGATAGTTTTTAGACTGGGTTTCACCAGTTCGCCCGACGAGGGAGGCAAGCACAACTTATGTCACGCATAAAAGAGATTAACCCCACGGCAAGCAGGAGACAGCATAAAGCTGAACAACCTGATGTTGCAAGGGAGACACCATAAAGTGCAGACTCTCCAGAACTACACTGGCGAGGCAGACAGAATGAAGGGAGGGAGAGGGAGTTTTCCATGCTCGATGGTGGTGGTTGAAGGAAAGGTGGTGCCTGGCACGGCCTATAAAAAATCCGTGACACTTTTTCCCGGGCGGAGTTTCAAATACTCTCCATTTATAGTAACTCGCGTCGATCTTCATGTCCCACTTTCCGGTCCCCCACTAAATCCCTTGAATATGTAGTTCCACATAATTTGAGTTATTTGTCCCTTCCTTTCAACATGAAAAGGCTTGGAATAACTATCTGATGTGAAATATACCAAATCCGAATCGATTGTAGGTGATATTCAGGCAGAATATACATAACTGTTTTCCCTTATGTATCACGTGATCTTATTTTGGCTTAATTGCACGACCATATCTTCCTCTGAAAACACTTATAAAACTCCTTTAAAACTGCTTGGACATGATGTATGTGTGTATTAGGGTAGTTCTGTCAACTATATGTGAAAAAAATTGACATACTGGTGGAGAGATTAACATATACAGTAGACACAGCAGCATATATGCTTCCTAGCTCAATGAATTCAGGCTTTCTTGTCATATTTCTTTCAGATATATAAATCTTAATGAAAAATAAAGATTTTGTTAAAAAAAAATTCTTAAGAAGTGTCTTAGTTATTTATATATGTGTCAAAAATCGCCGTATCTTGGGATCTGTTGGACATTTTTTGTAATTTTTCTTACCACCTTGTTCAGAGTGTCGAAAAATAATTTTTGGACATTTTTTCAGATTTTTTGTAAAGTTGTGGAAGGGAGGACAGGCCCTCGAATCTCAAAACAAAAAGTGGAACAGGTGAATCCGTGTCGATCGCCGCTTAGCCATGGAAGGGACCGTGGGAATGTCACGGAAATTACATAGGCCGTGCCAGGTACCACAAGAAGTCAAGTGACAAAGCATCACGTGAAGGAATGGGATCTCTGTATTCGGAATAGTATTCGTTTTGGTTTCCTCTCTTTGTTCAATTGTTGTGTTCCAGGATCGCACATCATCTGCTGCACCATCCTCTGGGTAAGTATTGCATTCTTTCCTTATGCTGTCGCTTAATGCCAGTGCAAATCTCAAAGGCGCGACATCTGAGTGTTTTTCTTGCTCTTCCGAGAATTAGTTGGGTTGGAAAGGGACTTGCAACTGAACGGCACGCCTGTATGGATAGGACTCCGCTCGAGATCCTCTGCGACATATTCTTGAAGACATTGCCGTATCCGATCGACCCGAGTAACCCTCCATACAAGGAATCCATCTCCGCGCCCCTCCGCATCTCCCATGTCTGTCGGAAATGGCGTGATATCTCCCGTTCGTATGGCGAGCTATGGGCGTACCTTTGTATCCGCTACTTCTCTTACGATAACCAGAAGAGGCGCGATACTGTGGTGGAAGTATTTGATACGTTTCTTTCGAGAACGAACGGCGCACCTCTCAACTATGTGTTCCTATTTCGCTCAGCTCAAATGGCAGAAGCTCCCCGTGATGTTGAACACATTTTCACGATGCTACTCCAAAATCAACACCGATGGAAGAACGTAGTCTTTTCCTGCCACAGAGCAATCTTTTCGCCCCGATTTCCAGGGTTTAACCTGACCAACATGCCACTGTTAACGTCGATGAAACTTCATTCGGATTGGTCTTCTAAACCCACGGCAGATTTTACGCATTCCTTGCGTCTCAGGAGCCTGGACGTTCACCACGACACTTTTGACCTGGTGACTGATAATCTCCCGTCAACTTTGGAGCAAGTTCGACTCTCTATCGCCGAACCATCAGCATATCCCCCTCAGATGGCGAAGATTCGCTCTGTCCTTCTCTGTCTCGCGTTTTTGAGGGCCGATCCCTATCTGCGTAAATTACACGTCCACTCCGATCGTTTGGATTCTATATCACCGCTCTCAAATGAAAATCGCATCGTGCATTCCAATCTTGATGAATTACATTTGTCGGCAGGAATAATAACTAAGCTTCCGCCGATGATTATTGATGCCGTGACGATTCCGTCTCTGAAGACGTTGTTTTACGTTTGCAATATCGGAAGCGAGACGCTGCTCCGCTTCTTTCAACGCTCCATACCTCCCCTCACAAAGCTGCATATAGAATGCATAGATGCAAGAGAAGAGACGTTCATTGGTATTCTCCGGCTCTTGCCTACCCTCAAGGATCTACGACTCAAATATACGACGCTATCAGACTGGTTCTTCCACCAGCTCACTGTCCCGGGCGTTATGGACCAGGACAATTCATTCACTGGCGAACACGTCATTTGTCCTGGACTGTCGTATTTGTACCTTTTCCAATATTCATTCTATCTCGATCAGTTTGCGTGGCTAGAGCCGATGCTCACGATGGCAAAGTCTCGAGCGTCTGCCCTTGGGACGCTTGATAACGTCGATTTTGTTACCAAGGACGGCGATGAACATTCAGTTGGCGTGGCGGATATCGATCAATATGCCGACCTCATCCATTTGGGATGGCTCGAATTTCGCAGCTCGTTTGAATGCGATGAAGATCACTAGTAATAAGAGCTATGGATCAGTTTCATGGACCTTCCCGGATAGACGCGAGAATGCGCGGGTACTGCACGGGAGCTGGGAGTGCATTTGTATGAAACCTCCTCGAGCCCCATGCTATGGGGTGTACCGGATAAGAATGTATGAAATGGAACGTTCCGCAATTCTGAAGTTTCGATGGCTGGAGTCTTCCTTTATCCAAGTGGTAAATAACTTGCACCAACCTTTATGCACTCGGCGTATGATCTATATGGTACCTGATGGTACCACGACTATAAAAACATGGATTAACAAGTATCTATAGAGCGTAGCATGGACATGAAGATCGCCGCATCACTACTATATCTGGCAAATATTGAAACTCCGACACACATGTTTTGCCATAGTGAATACACACAATCAGTCGTCACGCAATCATTGCTCTATGCTATCGTTTCGGCCTATAAGGGCGTACGTATATAGTCTGAAGGCGATGAGCTCCGAACTTGAAGCTCGACGACGGAAAGGAATTAGGGAGGTGCTGTTGTTTTGCGATTATGGCAACTAACATTACATTCCACAAGGGTGAGTCTAGTTCATATTTCTCATTCAATCGTATTCATTTCCTACGTACACATTTAACCAGGTCATGTCGATGCAGAGGAACGCACCCGACTCCTCCAACAAAAGGGCGTAACAATTTGGCTTACGGGTCTCAGCGCCAGTGGCAAATCAACTATCGCATCGGCTCTTGAGCAGCACCTCCTCCACCTCAAGAAATTCTCCTATAGATTGGATGGAGATAATATACGATTCGGATTGAATAAGGATCTGGGCTTTGATGAGAAGAGTAGGAATGAAAATATTAGGAGGATTGGAGAGGTGAGTGTCTTCTCTCCCTAATGACCGCTATCGTCTTTGCGTTTTCTGACTTTTCCCGGGTGACTGTAAAAGGTGGCAAAACTCTTCGCAGATGCAGCATGCATTGTTATCACGGCCTTCATCTCTCCCTACCGTGCCGATCGAGACACAGCACGCGCCTTACATGCTCAAAGCAACATAGACTTCATCGAAGTATTCGTAGATGCCCCTCTAAACGTTGTTGAAGAGCGCGATCCGAAAGGGTTGTATAAGAAAGCTAGAGCTGGGGAGATCAAAGGTCTGTTGAACCAGTTTTCGTCTTTGGGTCACACTTTGTTCTGAAAAAGGATTCAAATCTACGATAGACTTCACTGGTATCTCCGCACCATACGAAGAACCTCTAAACCCAGAGATTCACATCAAGACCGATCAGGTAGACGTCAGCGAGAGCGTACGGATCGTCTCAGACTATCTCCAGCAGAAAGGCTATATCTAGTCCTCTACTACATAATTCTAGTTCAAAGGTTGGAGTTTGAAGTTGAATTCGAGAATTGGTTTGTTTTCGTAGAGCGTACAGTAAATGATAGATTAGATCAAAATGTAAGAGAAGGGTGAGGCGAAAGGAGAATTGAATACAGATGGAAATAAGTGGGTATAGATTAAAATTGGGGAATAATCCGTGCGTGCTGGCTGGCAGCTTAATGGCAGAGCAAGTGGACAAGAAACAAGAAAAGAAATCCGGATTAAATAAAAGGGGAGAGTTGATAGAACGGGAGGAAGTGTGCGAAAAAGAAGCAAGTCCCTACGAAACGTGCACAGCATTCGCACTTGCATTCAATTGATGATGGTGGTGAGAATGGTGAGAATGAGGAGAATGAGAAAACGACGGTGAATGGGATGATGACGAGGAAAATGAATGAGGAGAATGAGGATGTGGAGGAGCAGGAGGGAAGGTGAACTTCTCTCTATCAGGTGTGGATCCATTGGTACTACCACCACTTGGACTACCGCCAGTACCACCTCTTCCACTACCGCTACTACCGGGTCGAGTAATAACAGGTTCACCAAGCCAGTCGTTACTAGACTCGTCCCCTCCCAAATCCTGTTCGTGTTTTCGAACCTTTGCCAGAAAGTGTTCAAAGGAACCAGCGTCACCAACGCCGCCATTACCAGCGCCACCTCCCACGAGGAGGTCACGACGTTCCTCGCCTCGCGAGTCAAGATCCTCATTCACCTCTTCGTCCTCTTCTTCGATCTCAATGTTGAAGCTTGTGTCACTCTTTGCGCTAGGTAACTCTCCCAGTCCTCCCGCTCTCATGCTTTCGTCGAGGTAAACATCTTCTTCACCTTCACATACTTGTTCAAAGATGATTTCGTCCGCCCCGATCCCGCCTCTACTGCCACCTCCAGTTCCATTGCTACCCCCAGGGGAAGTCCTTTCAAGAACATCACTTAGGCCAACTTCCACAACTCCTAACCACTGTACGAGTTCATCTACAGTTCTAGCAAGGGCGGCGTGAGTTGCTTCATGCGAAACCATTAGTGGAGCGAGGTCAAGTGGGCGAACTGGAGGCCCGCTGGCAGTTACTGGTCTTCCTGAGGAGCTTCTGCCGAGGATTCCTGCAGCAGAAGCGATACTCGATGCCGACGTAGATGAAGCAGTATATGTATGCTTATGAGTAAAGCGCGATATTGACGTTCCGGTAGTGGTAGTCGCGGAAGTCGAGACGGACGTATCCGTCCCTTGACGCTCTGTTGCACCAGGTGAGGGAAGACCGTTGTGTTTCGCATTAGGGATAGAGGTCGGCAGGGACGGTGAAGAAGGCGCGGTACGTGAAATCTGCGCAAATGAGGGCGATTTTTGATTTTGACTGGTGCTAGTCCCTTCTGGAGTTATAACATCCCCTGCACTTAAACTCGAACTCAACCCACTCGGAGCGGGAGCAAAGAATCGCCTATTCCCAGATGTCGCACTCGGGCTTGGAGGTAAGATATCCGCATTTCCCAAGCGCATTTCGGAAGTTACAGCAGGGACCTTTATTACATCTTTCAAGCCAGGAACAGGGTTATGTTCAAATGAACGATCTCGTTCCGGAGATGCGTTGATACCGACTCCGGGAGAGCGCACAGTTTCCATAACTGCCACACTTGCTTGGCGGGTTATGCTCATTCTTCGGGGAATAGAAACCTGCTGAGCTGCAGGAGAAGAAAGCCCCTCCGAAAGCCCATTTGAGCTACGTACCCTCGATATTGAAGGTGGTAAATCCAGTCCATTTCCACCTCCGATTCCGACAAAGTTCCTTCCAATACCGGCCAGTCCAGCTGAAGCCGGTTCGCGGTATGCATCGAGAGAGTATGTCGTATGATGTGCACCTGGACTACGTCCTGGCTCGCTCCCGCTCCCGTTTGAGGAGTTACTTGCTCGCGAAGGCGGTAAGACCGGAAAGGGCAACGTTGATCCTGAACCTGTAGCTGAGACAGGAGGGAAGTGAAAGTCATGCGGAAATGCTGGGTTCGCGTGTCGTTGTCGTACGGGGGAAGAAGAGGATGCTGAAGTAGAGGACGTTGCTGCACTACTCTGGCTGCGCTTCCGATTAAAGAGAGGTCGCGTAGAGTTTGTAGTTGGTCGAGTGGGTGACTCGCCAGCGGCTATGTGCGAAGACGACGACTCGTCGTTCACCCCACCATGTGAGGAAGATGCAGAAACAGAGGCATCGACCGACATTCCCAGTCCTGCATGTAAGCCTGCAGGAGGTATAGAAATATTTGGTACACCACGCGAGGTACGAACTTCCCGATAACCCGGTGTCGGTCGGATCGTACCACCACCGGTAGAAGGTGGTTTGGAATGGAAGGTTGCGGAGTTCATCGTCGCATCACCAATGCCTCGTCCATGACCATGACCATGCCCAGGACCTACTGGTAGGAGACGCGTTGTCGCTTGTTCAGGGGAGGAAGACAATACACTCTCGTTATCTGAAGAAGGCACTGAAGACGAGAGTTTTGACTTGGCCCTCATCGGAGCCGCAGGCCGAGGCGGGAAGACGAAGTTTGCTTGTCGGGCTGTCTCTTCCACTGTTCTCTCGTCCGTGGTACCAGCACGCGCAAGAGTAGGTCGTCCACGACTCGGACCTGACTGATTAGCCAATGTTGCCGATGCGGTAACTGGACTTTGCGTTGGCAGAGAGGAACCCAAGGGTGGGGTTGGTGTGTTATTCCGAGACCAAGCAAAAGGCGGATTTGGTGTCATAGCAGGTTCGTCCCCGCCGAATAAACCTCGTAGTGACGAAGGAACGCGTGCATTAAGTGGCGGTGAGCGATGAATATCTGGGTCTTCCGTTGGGACCTCAGTTCCAACCATTGAACGTGCTCGGACAGTGTCAAATTCCCAGGTTTCTCGATCGTGTCCGATTGACCCTTCATGCATATCCCTATATGCAAAACATATCAGAAGTCATATTAGGTTATAATTATAGCTTCGCGCTTACTCTTCCTCCTCTTCTTCCCATGGGAGTGGATCAGCGATACTCGCACGGGTTCCACCGGCTTTCTGCCACTGCTCATATTGAACAAGCAAATCCTTGAGGAGGGAAACAGGTACTTTTGTAGTGGACTTGATCCATTTAGTTCGCGAGAGTTCATCGGCAGTAGGGCGCTCTGCTGAGGATTCACGTAAACATGACGTGACAAATTCTCTGAGCTCTCTGCTTCCCTCGCTATCTGCTAGGCGAGGTGGTTTTGATCGAGGGATGAGTTGTACGACTTTAAGTCCGTCGAGGTTGGCATGAGGTGGACTACCGGTAACCATCTCGTAAATAGTAATACCAAGACTCCAGATGTCTGCCTTGGTGTCGTAGTTAGGTACCGGTTGAGCTACCTCCGGCGCCATCCAATACGGTGTCCCAACGAGAGTATTACGTTTTGAGTGTGAGGTGACGAGGAGAGCAGAAACACCAAAGTCGCAAAGCATGACTTTTCCAGCGGCGGTAATAAGAACATTCGCAGCCTTGATGTCGCGATGAATGACGCCGGCTTTGTGCAGGGACGAAAGTGCGAGCAGCAACTCTCGAGTGACGATAACGATGTACTTTTCGTGAAGGACATTATTCTTGCATGCCTTCATGAGTGTCCGAACCGATCCGCCCTGAGCATACTCCATAACAATCCATACTCTCGGTCCATCCAGATGACATCCAAAGTACTTCGTAATATTGACCGCATCTCTTAGATGAGTGAGCAGAGCGACTTCACGCTGGATATCAGCAACATCATCGTCCGCCGTGTCGAGGTTGATGATCTTGAGTGCGACGACGTTGCCGGTAGCGATTTCGATACCCTTGTGTACACTGCCATAGGCACCCTTTCCGACTGTCTCGAGACGCTTGTAGAGCTGGTGGACGTTGGCTTGTGCGGGTGTTACGGCCATTAATGGCGGACTCGAGCACACTCTTGGTGCCGACTCGAAGTCCAATGTGCTCTGGATTGGGTTGTCTGATAGCGATCGACGCATTACCATAATTGTGAATGAAGATCGTTACTATATTCATTTAACACATCTTCCGCTCCCCACTTGTGGCTGAAATGCTTACTGTGTGGTTGATTCACTAGCTGCCACCAGCTGCAGACCTCAAGCATCATATACCAAAAGCGATCGATAGTTTTATTGTGGTTAGCAAGTAAATTAGCCAAGAATGGCACCTCACGATCACATGACCTGTTGAATTTGCTGTGGCCTGTACCTCGCCGCGCCTACAAATTTGGTACCGGTCCTTTCTTTCAGACCTCATCTCATCCACTTACCCTCATCCACTCACCCTCATCACCTTCTCCCGGCCTCCCCCCCAATCCACACAGATGGCTCCTAAAATACCTTCCATTATTCAATGCTCTTCAGCTACTCTACTCGAATACGAGCTCAGAGAAGTCCGTGAGGGCCTCGACTTGGTCGAGACCGAAGACAGTTGGGACAAGATCACCAACGCAATTATGCGGCTGAAAGCGATAACCATCGGCTCCGCGGAGGACTATCCATCGGAACTCATCGCCGCCTGCAAGGGCGTCGTGCGGCCTATCATCAACTCGCTCACATCGGATCGGTCGCGATTATCTGGAGCGGCGACGGACTTGGTCACAGCTCTGGCAACGCATCTTCAACGACCATTCGAGCTGCTCATCCCTCATCTTGTACCGACGCTCCTCACGCTATCCTCACGGTCAAATAAAATCTTCGTTGCTAGGGCAAAGGCCTGCCTTATGGCCATTGTAGAGCACTGCGGGTCGCCTGCTATCATACCGTTATTGCGGCATTCGGTGTCTGACAAGTCTGTTACGCTCCGCCTAACAGTGATTGAGGTTCTAGTTGCGTGTCTGAATAAATATAATCCTCCAGATCTCGAGACACCAGCTCGGGTTGATGACATCGAGACTGTCATCAAGGCACTCGGACGCGATCCCAACTCGGAGATTCGCAAGACTAGTCGGAAGGCCTTTGAGGCTTATAAGCTTCTCTTTCCTGCAAGAGTGGATGCGTGAGTCTTGCATTCCCTTTCTAAGTAATGCACCATTATTGACGTTACTTGATAGATTTGTCGCGCCTCTGACACCGACCATGAGGAGATACCTTGATGTGAAGAATGCGGCCAATCAGCCCAAGCCGCTGCATTCCTCGTCATCGGCGGTGGCTTCAACGGCTCCATCGTCGAGCAGGCAACCCGATGTTCTCGCCCGCTCCCAGCCAGTGTTAAGAACATCCGCTAGGAGTACCACAAACACTGCTCCTGTAGCGGAGCCCGCTCCTACTTTCACTCGAGTTGAAAGAGGTACGCGGACTGTTGCGAAGCCTTCAAGCTCTTCGGTCGCTGCTGTCACTACTGCTGCAGCTGACTCGGCTTTGATGCCTCCTCCGCCCCCTCCTCAAGAGAAGAAGTCGTCCTCTGGCCCCATCCGACCTCCACTGGAGGTGCGCCAGGCGCTCGCCGCCGCTAGCAAGGGACCGATACGGCCCAAACTTGGTCGCCACGCCTCCCGCCCGAACTTACAGACTTCGGGTACCATGGCTCCGGATCTGACCAGGAGCCAACCTTCAACTCGTACAGGTCCTCAGCGGCCTGAAAAGGCGCCAACCCCTCCCCTGCTTCCCTCTACAACTAGTGTCCAGCCCGCCTTAAGTTCTTCCGAGGTTGGACCCTCCAGGACTCGTTCAACAAGACGACAGCTGGCGGACATACTCAAACAGCCTATTAAGGGGACCAGTAGGGAAATTGAAAAACTCGTCGAGGCACCATCGGCATCATCCTCGAAGGGCGTGCATGCAGAAATGTACGCACGTTCTCGTCCACCCTCTCGGCTTGCCTCAACCGAAAGGAACGATGAAGACAGGGATATGCTGTTGAAGCGAAACGAGGCTACTGGAAAAGAGAAACAGCGAGAGGAGGAAAGGGGGACCCGCAAGAGGACTGCCAGCCGACCAGAACCAACCTTCCGGCCAGCACCGCGTGCGGAGGTGGAGTCGCATAAGAGCTCCGGTTCGAAGGAACAGGATTTGCACTCCCGGCCTGCGTCTCGCTTGGAGACACGGAACATATTCCAACCTCCGTCTAACACGGAGGCAGAACCCATCTTTTCTCGCCCCAAGTCGAGGAGCGAGAAAGCGCCGGCGAGGCCCGAGCCTCATGAGGAGATGGTCGCCTCAGAAAAACCTCGCAAACGACGGGCAGAGCAACCGCCCGCCCAACCTCCCGAAGTGGAAGGGCAGCGTACTGCTGCCGCTTCCGCCGATGCTGAGCTCCTGGCGAAAGAGGAGCGACGAAGGCGCCGAGCGTTACGTGCGGCGCAGGCCGCAGAGGCCGCTGAGGCTCTAACTCGAGCTCCTTCAAAGAGGAGCAAGGTCGAAAGGGTTGAAGAGAATCTGCCCAAGAAGCGGCGGGAAGAAACAGCGGATGGTGAACTGCGAAGGCGGGAGGGTACACACCGTGAGCGGGAGGGTGGTCCTTCCAGAGATGCGGAGGTTGTGATTGCTCCGGCAATGTTTGAGGCAGCGCAAATAGCGCCGAAGGCTGGGGTTGAGCACCAGGAGCGAGGTGTGTCTAAGGACAACTCTACTGACGGGGGCAATTTGTCCCCCGGTGAAGCTGTCACTTCATGTCCTGTGGATGCGGTAGAACATCAGACGCCACCAAGAGCTGAAAAAACGCGTCCTAAGCGGCGCCGCGAATGTGTGGGCGTTAGGCCTCTTGTCATCCGCAAGGCCTCTGGCGACGGGGAAACCGTCAACTCTGAAGCAGACACCGCACGCGTCGCCGAGTCCGATATTCCTCTCCCCCCTTCTCCAACTCTGTTTCCGGTCCCCGAGACCCCTGCTCCTCTCCGGGAAGCGATGGCCGCGCGATGGAACCAGGTGCCTGCCACACCCATTTCAAAGCTGATTGCGTCGATTCAGCGCGGGTTCGAGGGAGATTTTGACATGATCACGGAGGAGAAAGAAGGTGGCGCTTCTCTCCCGCGTGCAGAGGCTTCGGCAGCTCCGTTGACTCTGGAAGAAGTCGGGGTATTTGAGGAACGGGTTCCAAAAGAGGACCACCGCCGAGACCAACGCAATGAAAAGGTCGAAGCGCGCGACGAGAATCCTTTCTTTGTGGACACGCGTCCTAGAAAGCAAAAATCGGAGCGTTCAAAGAGCCATAGAGGCAATGAACGCAAAGCACACAACGCGACGACGCTACCTTCGGAGGCTCGTGTTCCTTTCAGACCTAGGGCCGATAACACATAATGAACCTTCGAGACTTGGTTACGATAACGACTAGAACTGATATAACGCATAAAGGTCTTTCCTTTCGCTTGTCTTTATGTTTTCCATGCATGCAATTGGATTGCTCTCTCGTGTTCTCTTTCTCTTTGATCAACACACTGTGGAATTGGTGTGATGTAGCATTAAATTACGCATTGTCACGACGCTATTATTACTGTTGTATTGTACTATTATCACTTATTCACTACAACGTACGAGTCGGCTGTCGCATTGTTTTGCTTACTTTCTCTTTCTCATCACTTTTCCCTTCTCTGTTTCCTTTGTACTCGCTAATTAATTATTTGATTGTACATCGATGTTTTCTGATTAGATTGGAAATTTATAACGGATGTTTTGGTTTCTTTGTCTCTTTTACGAGAGTGGATGAGTGAAGATTGATCGTATTGACGTTCTATGTTGTTTCTGAGAACTTACGAGTTGGGTGGACAATACTATTTCTCGGTTCCTCATTACCGCTTCAGCCACTATCGTCAGATTCAAAGAACACTTCACATAAGCCATTATGTCCATTGACTCGAATCCAAGTTAAGTACACCAGCCTCGTTTTTCAAGATTCAGCCTTTAATGTAACTGTACATACGTGTGTTCTTTCGATGTTCTGCGTTCCGGACCGTCGGAAAGCGACTACGAAAGGTATTGTATTTTTTCGACTATCCTGGATAATGAGATGTGAGCTTTTTTGAATGTCCCTTTCGTGGATTATACTATGCGTCACATCTACTGCCAGGAAGAGGTCCCGATAGATGCGAATCGACATGGTCTGCCTACATGTCATGAAAGTCATCCTGTAGATCTGACTCAGACATGGACACGTATTCATCCTCGTCTTCCTTCGCTCCTCCTTTACATCCTTACTTGAATACCTTTCTTGTCACGTTATCGCCAAAACAAGAAATGCTAGAAGTGGTGACTGGCAACCCGAGCTAACAAATTTGGGCATTCCCACGGTCCCGCTTAGCTTTGCCGGTGATCGACGCTTGCGCAGATCCTGTCCCACCTGTGGATTCAACATTCGACGTAGTGAATTAATTGACACAACACATTTTTCACATTGTGAAGACATTGGATATGTGTATTTGATGCTGAAGAGTATGAATAGCCTTATAAATAAAAAAATTGCCAAAAATCAATGGAGATATGCGCATTTTTAAGTCATATCTCGAAAACCAAGCAACTTCTTCAGAATGTTTTCTGAACAAAATGAAGAAATCAGGCCCAAAAACCTCTAAGTGCATTGAAACAGGTCGAATTTGTTACATCCGAGGAGGAGATAGGAATTTACACCAAGTACACAAGATTTGTCCCCTTTATCTATTTGGATTTGTGCTAATTATTTTGCAAAAATATAGATTGACCTCCCAACTAACACATAACTAATAATATAGGCATGTTTGCAAGTATATGGAGGAAGGGGAGAATGTCGAAGGTGTGTGCAAAATTGAAAAGTTGATGTCACGTGACCGTATAGAGGGCATGAGAGCACATCGGAAAAGATGCATTGTGCATACCACACTCTGTAATTCATGAAGATTATCTTGTTTTCGTCAACTCTCCAACAGATACCCCCCCCCAAAAGTTCGACCTCTTGGCTTGAGTTGACTTGTATTTGCCCAGGGGCATGATAATGGGTGCTTCTGTGTCTCGCGGCATGTGGGACACAATGATCGACGTACCACTACTATATATAGCAAGTGTTAAAACTCCGACAGAAAAAAAACCGCCCACGTCACATATGGGGAATTGCCAGTCCCCACTAGAAGCAAAGAAAGGAGGGAGAACGAAGGAGTTGTAGGATGATCCTGGAGAGTGGTTAACGGATCGCGAGGTGAAGTGGACCTTCTCTTTCATCTCCGTGTAGCATATGCTGTAAGAAAACAGGGACACACAGAAGAAAGATCTCACTCAAAGAGACGAGACGTTAGCTTTTCAGCCGACGTTTATCATTTGGACGCGATAAAGAATGACGGAATTTTTCGGCAGATGATGGAGTTACAGCCTACCTCGTCTCGACTGGAGTCAAGATTTGAGGCGAATTCTCTGTGGAGTCTGGGTGACCTAAGAACCAACACATGAAAGAAACGAGTTCAACGCTGCTCGACCCCCGCCTTCAGGAGCCCGTCTCGGGGCTACAGTTTTCGGTCCATCTAAGGGCGGCTATCCGCGCAGAGTACTCTATAGCGGATTTGACTTTGGACACTTGAAGAAGGCAAGAATGAGGTACATAGAGTCGAATGCCGAAGAATCGGAGTTGGTGTTTGTGAATCGAATAAATAGACAACGGATGTAAATTACCACGAATATATCTTCGTCGACGTACTGCGAATAACAAAAAGCGAGAAGGACAATGTCAACGAAAGATTATCTTGCGAAATGATCAGAGGCGCACCACATCCTTGGTAACCTTCCGGAGGTAGGAACTGGCCAATGGCAGAGCTGGTACGACGCCCGCTAGTAGAAAGAAGCTATTAAGTACCACAAGTCACCGAGGCATCGGAACGCCCGAGAAAGATGAAATAGGTGGTTCCAAGCATACCACGCCTTTCAAAGAGAAGTAACGAGAAGATGCGTCGAACTCAACGGCTCTGTGAATATCACGGTGCCCTGGAGTCTATTGCAACCAAGGTTACTCTATTGCTACCAGTCCAAATGACATAAATATTAAAGCTGCTGAAGGGAGAAAGGAAACCTTAGGACTGTGTCTAGATCCGTACGCTGGGTCTACAACACCTTTTCCAGCGCAGAAAGAAGACTGATGGTGAAGAAGAGACTAGAGATGCTGACTGAGCTGAGCGTTGTTGTCTGCTTTTTAGTCGATACGTATTAAGAAATCACAATCCAAGCGGCCAAAGGGGAGGACAAAGGCTCATTACACGGAACGGAGTCGCAGTTGCTTCATAGGCTCGCGCCTTTCAAGCTGTTTCGTATCTGTAACAAAGTGGCTAGGGGTCTCTTTTTAACCTCTCAGGGACTAAAAGGCTTTCTACTTGTCCATTCTCCCCTGATCTATTCAGAGATGATTAATGCAGCACGCTACGTTCGCCACGACACTAGAAGCTACTCAGCTTCTGTTGGGTCTTTCTTGAAACCAAGTTGTTTGTTCTATAGTATTTGGACCTCTAAGCAAGGGATTCCATCTCGTCGCATTTTACAGCGGAAGATGTTTTTCTTTGTCTCTGATTCAACGCGGCTGGCGACAGGGGAAAAAGTTATTCGTGTGGTAGCGAGGGCTGTGAAAAGGTCAGAGGCGGAGTCGAAAGGAGAATACATAGCCACCGGATACTTCCGACTTCTTGCCACGGCACGTCTACCCCTCGTCGTTGACGACGTCTACAACGCACAACGCCCACAAAGTGAGTAGTTTACCTTGCCAATGTGCTGGGTAGGTCTCTGTACGAGCCATGGATGACTATGAAGGATCGAAACACACGAGGAATAGGATGGATTGCTTACTGTTGTTTTCAGATGTCGCTCGTCTTACCGGAGCAACACCAACAATTTCAGCACATTCTTCGTCTGCTCAACACAAACGTCGATGGAAAGCGCAAGATTATGTATGCTTTGACGGAGATTAAGGGTGTTGGGAGGCGTTATTCGAATATTGTATGCAAAAAGGCGGATGTTGATTTGAACAAGCGGTGAGCAGCCCTTACATGCACTCGTTTACGATGATGGATCTCATTGGGCATTTTCTATCTTTTCTTTCGAACAGTGCCGGTGATCTCAACTCGGATGAACTCGAGCGTATCGTCACTATCATTCAAAACCCCACGCAGTACAAGATCCCCACATGGTTCCTCAACAGACAAAAAGACATCGTCGACGGAAAGAACTACCAAATCCTCTCAAACAACGTTGACTCGAAGCTTCGTGAAGACTTGGAACGTTTGAAGAAGATTCGTGCTCACAGGGGGTTGCGACACTTCTGGGGTTTGCGTGTAAGAGGACAGCACACTAAGACAACTGGTGCGCACAGAAAGTTTTCGTTCCTAGGTTTGATGCTGATACACCTTTCTACTAGGACGACGCGGAAAGACCGTCGGTGTATCGAAGAAGCGTGGTTAAATCTTTGTGCTCGCATTCATTCTTTCCGTATCCTGTGCTGTACGATCATATGCATATGTATGCCTGCATGATGGCTATGCGTGGAGACATCCCCTAAGGAAAATTCCTCATTCATCTGCAGAATATAGCTCTATGCATACACTTCTCAATCTGCATCAAGGTAGCAATGACCTTGACGGTATACCTTCTCCTACATGTAAGACAATGCTTTTACGTAGCCTAAGTCGTTCGCAAGTGCAATTCTGAAGCTCTGAGCTGGCTTGTTGGTAGCTCTTGTAGTGACACCCTTTCAAAGCCAATTGTAACAATGTGTGTACAAGATGAACGAGCAATGACGCCTAGCTAGTCAGTGGAGGATGCATGCATCTATCTGATTTTTCCAAGGCCAGAAACTTGCGTTGTGTGATAGTGTCTGTGAAGATCAGCAACTCCTGTTCCAGATCCAGGGTTGGTTTTGGATACTTCACACTTTCTGAGACTTGCTTTCTCATAATCTAACTCATCTTAGGACCTCAACTTCACTCTTTCATAAGATCCTCTGAGATATATCCATGAAATGCTTGCCTCTGCACACAGCTGATAGAAATCGCTATACCGAATGCATTTCGTTACCCCTCCGCATCTCCCATGCCTGTCGGAATTGGTGTGAATTCCTTTTCTTGTGGCGAACTGTGGTTATATGTCGTTTTGAACCATTATGCATTCTTCACCCGAGGGAAGCGAGCCACGACGATGGAAATCTTTGGTACGTAGCTGGCGAGGACGAGTGAAAGGCCACTCAATCTCACGATTACTTGCAACATGCTTACCAACGCAAGCATGTATGCATCCGAGATGACTAGTCCGCTGAGCATATTCTCACAACGCTAATCAAGGATTAGCATCGCTGGCGGGACGTGTTCACTTCTGCCTTGGTGTGGAATATCCTTCAGAGTTTCCGGGATTCAACTTGACAGAAATGCCGATTTTGACCTCGTTTAATATTTACACTGGATTGCTCGCTGCGTGCTACGGCTGATTTTACTCAGTCTTCGCAACTAATTACACTGTACATCAGTCACGACAATTTCGATTTGTTAATGGGCGGGGGATTATCACGACTGGAATACGTTGGCTTTGCCTTTGCCTTTTCCTGGCCGAAACCTCAACGAAGACGATATCCAACACTTTCATCTGTATAGAAGATCTTGAATGAATAGCATGATCCACCGACTGGCCTCCGTGAACTATCATTGGGGGAATATCAAGACGGTGTAATACCAGTAATAATCGACGATGCTATAACGCTACCGAACTTGGAACGCCTTACTTACTATACCTACATACAATGAAACTCTTCTTTGCGATATTCGAAAGCGACTTTTCCAGCTCGGTGCAGCACACGGTAAGATGAAACCCCAACCCTCCCGTCGAGAACATTTCGTAGTCACTTCGAGGAATGAGCTCGAAAGCCACAGTCGCGAGGTGCACTTCTTATACGTACCGTCGTATATGAGAAAACTGGCACGATCAAGCACATAGCCAGGCAAGAACTCAAGCAATTCACAGAGATTCCCGTTAACCAGTTTGTGAAAATGAGAGTTGACGAACGAAAGACGAACAAGTCTCTGACCTTAACCTGGACAAACAAGTCCAAACAAATAGTCAAGACGTGATGTGACTGTGAAATTATCTGGTGTGACACATTCAACCGTTATCGAGACCGACGCACGGCCGTCTTTCTCCTCCCTTCACGAAAGTCCTCGATATCTGAAGTCCATCGGACCCCTGGGACATCGCCATGCCGTTACCGTTGACTGCTAAATTCCAGGTCCGCTGCGAACCTTCTGAGACCACAAAAGTGCTGTCGCGTTGCTCAACTTCTCTCACTATGAACACGCTTCCACCAGAGATCCTCTGCGATATATTCTTGAAATGCTTGCCGTCTGTGTACAACGAACGCAACATCCCGTATTCCGAATCCATTTCATCACCCCTCCGTATCTCCCATGTCTGTCGGACCTGGCGCGAGATTTCTCTCTCCTGTCGCGAACTATGGTCGTATCTCTGTATACGCCATGGTTTCTTCTCAGACCGGGGGAAGCTAGAGATGATGGTAGAAATCTTCGATACGTGGCTGGCGAGGACGAACGATGGGCCACTCAACTTCGTGATCGAGAGTGTGTCTAAACATGGAAGTATCCAAGATCACCGATCGGCTGAACATATTATCACAACGCTAATCAAGAATCAGCATCGCTGGAAGGACGTGTACTTCTACTGCTTCGATGTGGTCTTTTCATCAGAGTTCCCGGGATTCAACTTGACCAACACACCGATTATGACGTCGCTTAATTTTACACTGGATCGCTCGCTGCGTGCCACGGCCGATTTTACCCAGTCTTCGCAGCTTAGAACATTGAAGATCAACCACAACAACTTCGATTTGTTGGCGGGTGGGGGACTATCACGATTGGAATATGTCGACTTGACCATATCTCCTAATGAAAAACATCACCAAGACAATATCCGACACTTTCATTTGTGCCTTAACATCTTGAGGAACGCCCCGTCCCTGCGTTACTTCAGTGTTTACACCGCCTCCGATCCTTCTTCGACGCCGTTGATCTTGGATGAAGAATGTATTCCACCCGCTGGTCTTCGTGATCTAGTACTGTGGGAAGATAAAGGCAGCCTAATACCAGTTACGGTTGTCGATGCCATGACCCTACCGAACTTGGAACGCTTTCGTTACTATAGTGAGGTTGGAAGCGAGAGCCTATCACGCTTCTTTCAACGCTCATTGCCGCCCCTCGCATCTCTGGAAATATATTACACTGGCGAACTCGAAGATAAATTGATCGGCATACTACGCCTTCTACCCAGCCTCAAGAAATTAATCCTCGATGATGTCGAGTTATCCGACTCGCTCTTTCACGAACTCACAGTCACGAATGACGCCGATGACGATGGCTCAGTTGGTCGGGAACAGATCGTTTGTCCTAGATTATCGTATTTTGTAGGATACCGGCTACATTGGGAAACAGACAACTGGTCAGAGATTTTGTTCAATATGGCGAAGTCGCGAGCCTCTGTCCTAGGGACGTTCAAAACGGTATCATTTGGCGAAATGTGTTTCGATCTTCGTACAACCGAAGTCACAGACATTGGCCGTGTAACACATGATCCCTGCTTCACTTTGGCCGGCACCTGATATTATGCGAAGGTCCTACCGTCTTACTGTACTTCGAAATGGAGTTGTGTATTCTACTTTCGTCTTTATCACTATGATCTGTCTGATGTGATTCTATAGTCGACTTGCTTGCAACACATCTCACTTGTCAAATTTCCACTGCTATTAGGTACCTATAGCAACACTAAAATCGGGCACTCTAAACACGAGTTACGGCACACTTAATCAACTAATATTGGCAAATTGCACAGATATTCGCGCATGGATCTACCGCAATTCCGCCTTACTGGATCTTCTGGTGGTACGGAACGAAGAACATACGAAGCGAGACGCAGAAGAAGGCTTGGGAACTTCGGACATGGAAGACTGAAGCAATGCGACTCATATTCGTTTGTAACTTGCACGGTGATCGTGCTTCTGCTTTTTCCATCGCAGTTTGATATCCACGATGGAATGCTATAATCCAGCGCTGTGGATCACAGTTGTCGTTCTTGTGCTCTGCAATGCCGAGGACACTGTCTACAGACATAGGCCTTTTGGTGTCTGCGTAAGTTGCGCATTCCGATTGATGCTAGCGTGAGGTGCGCACATGTCAGTACTGGACACCGCTGAGGTTGGATTTCCTCACCTAAGCAGTTCTGGTTAGTCAACTTCATGAGTTTGAAAATTGGCATCGATACAAGTAGGTACGATGATTCGGGGTCGGAGTCGCTGGAGCGATCGAGGTGATAAGTTGCACGGTACAAACCAACAGACCTTTCCCGATTGACCTTGGAGGACGAGACACTGATGTCAATTGCTTTTGCGTTATCCATGCGTATTTTAAGCGCATTGATGGTCATGGAGTACCTGTGCAATGCATCTCTTCTCCCCTTTTGCGATGTGAGAAAGCGACTTTTCTAATCAATACATGTAACGCGCGTGGTAAGAGTAAGTCCTGGTTCGTCGAGCACACTTCGCAGTTAAAGGTGCGAAGTTATGAGCTCGAAAACCACAATCGCGAGGTATCCATTTTATAAGTACCTCCATATCGAGGAAATTGATACGATAGGTTATATAGCCAGGCCAGAATTTGAGAGATATTTTGCATACTTTCCAGCCAGTCGGGTTTCTTCCAGAGCCGCTTGAGCATCCCCTGCGTTGTCGCGTCGCGAAAGGGAAAAAAAGGAGCCGGAGCATGTAGAAGCTATTGGTGGTAGGAGCCCGTGTTGTCGGACCGGGACCGGGACCGGACCGGGCTTGGACTTTATCTCCGAACAATTCCGAAAATTTGTATCGAAGTCACGTTGTTTCTCTTCGCCACCCGGGAACTTCCCGAGCCACATGTTGTTTGGTTTGGTTTGGTTTGGTTTGGCTTGGTTTTGATGATGAAGAAGACAAATATAGAAGAATGGCAAAGCAAAAAAGCGGAAAAAACATCCTATTCAGATCAGACTTCGCGTGTCTCACCGAGGTCTGGGAAAGGACAAGGTATATCATGTCAATGATGAAGATGTAGAAAACGCGCAGAACAGTTTATCGGATATCAAGAATCAAGAATGGGAGGAAGTATCAAATCCAAAGAAATACACAGGATAAAACATATATACTTTAGTCTTACTTAGTTAGAGAGCGGAAGGAACTGGAGGTTCTCGAACCATCCACAGTGTACAACCACCACCAACAACCAACTACACAAACGATGTACTCCAAGAAACATTCATTCTAAGAATGTCTTACCAAGTAAGGAAGAAATAACAAAAAGAGCCTGGCCAATCAGGTAGCAACAGCGATTTTCTTCAACTCTTCCTTCGCATTGGCACTATCCTCATTCCCTCTCTTCCTTTTACCATTCGATGATTGATTCGGGCTGGGACTCGAAGAAACTTGTGCACCCTGGCTAGCACCAGTAACACCAACGACAAGACCCTTCAACCATCCATTTTCTCTTCTTAGTCCTTCGCATTCCCGTTCAAGCGCATTTACACGTGCTTCGAGCTCTTGAGCGCGTCTTTCCAGAGCAGCCTCTCGTTCTTTCTTCTTCAGACGGAACCGAGCAGAGGCGGCGGTATTTCGGCGGCGTTTGTCCTCTGCCGCAGCCAAAGCTTGGATCGGCCCTGTTCCTGGTTCTGCAGAATCCCTATTTTCGCCAGTGGGTGAGGTTGCAGAAGATACTTTTCGGGAACGGGAGTGACGCTTGGATTGTGTGCCTGAATCACTCCCAGATTGTGATGGAGCAGGAGTAAGCTGGGTGGTATTCGATAGTGCGGTGGGTGAAATTCCCGGCAATTGTGCGTGGGGCAAGAACGGAGCAGCTGCTAGGGGGTACGCGGCAAGAAGTTGAGCGAGCGTGGCGGCCTGGTGTGAAGCCGGAGGCTGGGGAGCGGGGGAGGATTGCGGCAGTAAGAACGGATCGATACCGAATCCTGCGAGGAAAGCGCCCATATCATAGGGATGGGATTGCGGAGGTACCCCGGGCTGATGTTGTTGCTGTGTGGGATGCGGTACCGCCGTGGGATTGACTGCATTCACGTGCGCCTCAAGAGGTGCTGTTCCTTCTGCCTCATTGGCAGGATCGTCATCGTTGTCTTCTTCGCCTGCTAATGAGGCAGATGTCTGGTCATCATCTCCGGGCTTACGGACGGCGCGTTCCATAGGCGGTTCATCGGTTTGGAAGGTGAGGTTGGACCATAAGTCGAGCTGTGCCGCCAGGTCGGGGAAGTGTGCGTTGGTGAGTAGGGAATCCTGGTCGTTGCCCGTGTATTGGTCTGGTGATGACTCGGTCTGGACGATATTAAGGCCGTGGAGCGGAGACGGTGCCATTCCCCTCAAGTAAACAATTCACTCTTATCTAAAATTTCTCTTCCTCCTTCGTCGTTTGCGAGCCGTCAGGTCGGAAGGTATCAGCGACTAGTAAGGAGCACTTGATCCAAGCACAAAGCCGGGTATCCTATGTCTGTGCAGAGAGAGTGAATAGAGGTGGCGACGGCTGTATAACGTCGTGGTGGATAGGAGAAGAGTTGAGGGAAGGATAAGATTATGCATTCCATTCATTCGTTCGAATCAAGCGCGGTGCACGTGCTTTGTAATCAGCTTATAAAGCAACAAATCTTCCAAGTCCGAGCCCGGTCCGATGAGAAACACCACATGGTTCTTTTTCCATTCCTCTCTCTCACAGTTAGTTGATCATTTCTCCGCGCTCAGGGCTTCACTATGTTTATTCGTAACTGAAACTATTCCTTGTAAGTACCCAATATGGCCGTCACCGAATCAATCGGATGGTGCATAGATCCTTGATGTGAGGCTTTATTGAATGCGGGACAAACGCTACATCTTTCGACAGCGCCACGGACACCAAATGCGGACCTTTCGTCGCGGGATACTATCTGATTAACGAATTCCGCGTAGTCCGGCGGGCAATATTCGTGCTTCAAACACACATCACTAATGCTTGTAGGGAAGGCGGCATTGCATTACCGAAATCGCGAATGATTAGTAAAGAGACCACCCGGAATGTTCGGCAGTGAGCTCATCGTGATCAAAGAAGCAGGAGTGTGGAGGTTCCATCTAGCCACCTCCTCATATTCATGAGGTCATGTGGTCCTTCTCCCTTGCGCTGAGGAACATCCATTCGTATATTGTACTGTATTGACCGTCTCCGTGGGACGACGCCCACTTCGTAGGCGCCTTGAGGACAGATAACGACAGGGGCCCAAGCATCCGGCCAATGACCCTATTGGTGGTTGACCGATCGGTCTATGTCGTTGCCGGGGACGAGAGTCGCAAGATAAAGGGACCTCCCGTCTCGTGAACTAGACTCGGGCTTTATAAGCAGCACCGAAGGGCGGCTGATCAACCATGGGTGTCATAAATATTGTCGTGGGATTCCTTTGGGTCTCGTGTTAACGTGTTAGCAGCAATGCTGATACGAGTATCGACTGAAGGAGGAAAGGACCCATCGGTTCTGACAGATGTTGGTAAGTTTACTGCAGAGCAGTAGCACGTAGAGCGGGTTTCGCTACTCACGATTCGGCTTGGCCACGGCCCTTCGTCATCGTCCCCCTTTCCCTCGTCCGGGCATGGGTTCATGGGGAACCTTGAATCGGTAATCGCCATAGGCACAAGCTGAGACACCGGACGTGAAGGCGAAGGTGAGGCCACAGCACCAGCTACTAGGGTCAGGCTACGTATGCAGCCGCGGGTCAGGCCCTAAATCGATAGGCGTCGAATCCCAGCCTTCCATATGACATCCCAGCGAGACAGGTCTAACCGAGGATTTGACGAAAAACAGAACGTCCTGCCCGATAGCCCTACCTTATCTGATCCTTCGTCCACGAAGCAAACCCAGTGTTAAGACTCGTCCATGACTCATGATGCATATAGAACGTCTCCAGGAACGAACGTCCAGAAGATTTAGAGAAGCGAGAAAACGCTAGCTATCGCCTCGGCAGAGATAAAGCAGTGACACTCAAGCCCTGGATCTTGAGTCTTGATTTTGGCTTTAGGAGGCTCTAGGACTAAGAATGACAGAAGGGGCATGGTTTATTCTTTGCACGGTCGTTTATGTACTCGCATCGCACGCGAATATGTCATAAATCGTCAGGCTTGGGTGCGTCTTTCCGCTATTCAGAGCTCGTCATCTTCGGCGGAGTTTGCATTCTATGCAGAAGATGTCGAAGTGTCCGAAATAGGAGAAGATATGAAGTTGTACGACGGAGCACGCCAGGATCGCGCCATGTTAGGTGAGGTTAATCGCACCATGTTGGTGGTTTTCGGTTCGGCAGAGCTTTTACTGACTCTCAGGGTTTAGGTTTGAGAGAAAAGATAGCTTTGCGAGTCAAGGAATAGGCGGATTTGCGTTGCGATTGTGAATTTTCCGCATGCAGAATGCAAACTCAATCGGATGTGGCTCGATGCTTTCCGATCACGAAGGCATAAGTTCACTCTCGGCATGGAAAGTCTCCGTCAACTTGCTACTCAACGTGAGCTTGGAATTAGAAGAGGATGGTTCTATGAGACTTGCTGCCATACTATCAATGTGATTTGTCTGAGGGAGTGCATGGGAACTTGACTGCAAATTCGCGGGCAGAGGCGGCCACTTTGGGGGCTGATTATGTCTTGACTCTGTGGACGAGCTTTGCACAAGACTTTGTTATATATGTGTTAGATGGCGAGGGAAGGCGGAAGACCGGAATGGTCTGGTAAACCAAAAAGGACTGCCAACTGGGATCTTGGCTTAGAAATAGGACTCTGAGTTATGTTTAACTACTCAAATCGATTTTTTTTGGTTGACGCACGCGACAGTCACGTGCTCTAGCCATGACGCGTTCACGTGCTCAGATTCATTTGTCTAGTCCTGTGACCCCAACCGAATTATTATTACAGCGCTTTGCATTAGTAATGGCACTCCCCAGGATTTTGGGGAGAAAAGTAACATATGATATTATATGATACTTCGGACTTTGTGAAGAAAATAGAGACCTTTCGCAACCAAACGGTGGAGGGCCAAGACCATTTGGAGTTTTGGGGTGCACAGCTTGAGTGATGACAAATGGTACTGTGTAATACTCACCGGTTCTTGACACCCCATTTCTGGAAGTCACACTTGTGTCACTCACTTCCTCGGTGGAGAGAGATGTTACCTAATTGGAAGTAGTGATGCTCTGTGACAGCATGTGTCAATCATCGCGGCACCGTATTATAAATAAAGTTTACTCTTGGGTAGAAACAGGGCACGGTTTGGTTTTTCCCCACCATTTGGTTGTGAAAGGTCTCTAATTGTGCAGCAGAGGGCGAGTTTATGTGCTTCTGTCATGTCATATCATATGTTATCTTTGATCAGCACGTCAATCTTTCTCCTTATAAGTCCAAGCCATTAGAACCCACCTGTTAGGACCAGTGCAGATTGGATCAGCAGATCGTCATTGATCAAGTGATCAATACGATCAATGCACCAGAACAAGTCCACTCACTTTGACAATATTCACAGTCCATCTTGGTAAGTGGTGGGAAGTGCGAGGCAGTGCTTTAGAGTAGAACAGCAACAGTACTTAGTCGGGGTCAAGGGACTGGCCGGACACTAGTACCGAAGATAAGAGTGGTAGCGAGAAGAGAAGCTTTGTGGGGCTTCTTTGTATTCACTAGTACAGACTTCTGACGCTAGTACAGATTTCTAGTACAGAAGAATTTTGCTGAGGGACATAGCCACCCTCGCTTGGCCTATTTATACCTGAAGCTTCTATCTATTGAGTTACCCGGGCTTCCTCGGGCACAGCCTCCTGATCTTCCTGAGCACAGCCCCTATCTTGTCCGATACCCTGCAATCTCCAATCGGGTGGCAATGCACTTTCAATTTTCCCCTGCAATCTTCCAGATCTTTCGATATGACTTCATACTTGGTCAGTGCACAGCAATCACACCATCCCTGGCCAATCCTGTGGCTGTGCGGAGCTCCGTGCCTTCCGTACTGCCACATCTATCCTTCTCGAATGTTCTTTATGATGTCATGTGCAGCAACTCGAACAGTCTGCCATGTCTTCATCCTCTGCAGGTGTTGCTGGGTCATTTGGCTGTCTCGGTTGACACAGTAAATGTGCGAGATCGCGTCCGGTACCGGAGGTACCGAGACGAGGGGTGTATGGTTTTAAGTGGGGGAGGGCTAATATGTGCCGGTACTTAACCAGTACGGTCACGGTACTTGTTGTCTATGAAAAGGGGGAGTGAATGGATGGGCCAGAAGCAAAGAGTATATGATTCTGGTATGAAAAGGACAGTTTTGAACGTGGGAAAAACTTCGGTATAGGTCGGTATGAGAGAGAACGTAGCAAAACAAGAGTCTAATACCGTGGGAAAAACCTCGGTACAGGTCGGTACAGAAAGAAAGGGGTCGGTACGTGAAGGTATGTTGTCAAACAAGAAGATCAGTACAGAAACAAAAGGGTGACGTGCAGAATGCAAAGGATAACAAAATGTCGGTACCGTGGGAAAAACGTCGGTATAGGTCGGTACTGCAGGAAAACAGCTAGCACGGGATGGTATAGCAAGGGACTGAATGGGGGAGACTGGTAGCTGAAGGTGTCGACTGTGCTGGGAAGTAAACCTGAGCCCTCGCACGGGAGGCTAACTCTGAAGGTTCACTAGGCCAGAACTGGGATGGAACTTGAGACGAAGCTGAGATGAGACTGAGAAGGGGGTGAGGAAACCCGAGCCCTCACGCTAGAGGCTAGCTTCTAAGATTACCTGGAGAGCTACTACGTACAGGAGGAGATATTTATACTACTGTACCGTAGTTAGCTCATAAATCCAAAAGGAGAAAGTAGAAAGGAAGATCAAAACAAAGAAAAGTCTGAAGAAAAATGTAACAATGAAAGTGAACATTGCAGCGCCATCAGGGGGACAACAAGAAAGGGTTAGGGAGGACAAGATACCAATGAAAACGTAGCATATAGTACCCCTGGATGAAAAGTCCTCAGGACAAGAGATCTGCGCCCCTGCTGATTGATACCGACACGTTTCTGGTGGTACCGGACCTGAAAACCTTAACAGATACTGACCCTGAGCTTCCCCAAAGAACCGGCATGCATAGTCCAACCATCAGGAATGAATACCAGAGAGGAAGACGTCTGATCCATGTCATGAGAGCATGTCGAATTGCCAAATTGTCTCGGTACCGGGTTTCTCGGCACTCGGTACTCTCGGTATTCTCGGTACCGGGTTTCTTGGCGCTCGGTACCGGTACTCTCGGCGTTCGGTACTTCGAGAAATGGGACCGGCAGTTTCTCTGGGTGTGCTGGTGGATACTGGAAGGTGTAGATGGGACAGTACCGTAGCATGGGATAAGCGTAGAATGGGATACCGGGCTCGATACCGAGCTCAGCCGCACATAGTTCTCTTCAACGGGCTTTCTCCCTCAATAGGATTAGCTCAATTATCAATTACTGGAGCGGTGGGCCTGTATGGTTCTGCCTGTACTATGGCAGGTAACCCAGTCCGCCAGATCGTCACTTGGTGATATCTATTGGGTATCCGTATCTCTGTTCCTTGCACCTAATTGCTGCTGATCCCTTCCATTACGAAGGTTAAGATCGCCCCATTGACCTGCTCCCTTAGTTGAGAGATTTCTAATGCTATTATCCCCAGTACTTGATTCTGTTCCGATTTCCATCGAGCCACTATGTTGCCACACAGAGTATTGCATAGTGCTTGATGTTCCCTTGTAGCTTCCGCATGTACTGGCCAGTCGAGTTGTATTGCCACTCGTCTGTATAGTTGGGAATGTGTTGATCTTCTTGTCCACGCAATTACTCCCGCATTCACAATGTAGTTCAATCCCCCTCCTGACCAAACCGTGACTTCATGCAGGTATGCATTTAGTGTAGGTGTGAACAATGGTTGAGTTGTTTCTGCAACTGTCGACCAATGGTGGTTGGTTCGGATTGAGTAAGAGTCACTTCGAAGCATATAGTTGACTGCATCCTTGAGTATCCATGTCTGCAGTATTTATGCTTCTTCATGTGCCCACTCACAGAACCTGCATATTGGTGTATTGATTTGTCCTGGCAATGATGAGCCCCAAGGACAATAGCATGTGCATGTGTAATACGTTCGATCGAATTGCCATTCTATTCTCATGGGAATTTCTCAGGTTTTAGTGTTTCTAGATCAGCATGCCAAATAAGTCAATTTCTTCTGACACCACCTCTCAAACCGCCACAGGCAGACGGTTTTTTTCTTCTCAAAGTCCAAAATGTCATATGATATCATATATTACTTTTCTCCCCAAAATCCTGAGGAGTGCCATTACTAATGCAAAGCACTGTAATGGGAATCGGCAATCCCTAAGTGCTGCATGTGCTCGTTTGCTTAAAGCGGAGTCTAATAAATTACCAAATGTGGTATTCTGCATCGATCACAACTTACAAGACGGTGGATCGCTGCTCCAAGTTGCATTTGCCCTTCATCTTCAATTTGTCTCTTCAAAAAATGTGTCAACTTAGCTTTTTGATATTATATTACTAGTATTCTTGTGAAGAAACTTAGTCTAAAGATCTACATCTTGCATTAGAGAAAGGTCAATTATGAGATAATGAGACTTGCACTGTGAAATTTGGTCTTGTTGATTATGGCAAAACTCCATCCACAAGCACATTCTGTATACTTTATTATATCTATTGAAACTGTATTGAATGAGAATTTACCAAGAATATACCTTGTTTTACATAAATTGTTACATATCTTTTACACGGTCATGGCGGGCAAATCAGAATGGAGGTAAGGTTGGAATTTTAAATGTTTTTTTTGCTGTCATTTTAAATGCTGGTAAGCATATTGACCCATAAGATATTATAAATATAAACCACATGTCGATATTTTAAGTATCGATAAGGGTATTGATCAGATTGATATTTTAAATATCAGTTGGGTAGATATTCTGTACTAGCATATCTGACTGAAAGAAATTTGAAATGGCTTTCGTGCTGTCATTTTAAATATCCGTAAGCTACCAACACTATAAATATCAATCACGTGCTGATATGCTTACTGGCATTTAAAATGACGGCGAAAAAAACATTTAAAATTCCGACCTTACCTCCATCCTGATTTGCCCACCATGGGTGCTTGTTCTCCTATAGATCATATGATCACTATCTTCCTTTTCCAGAATATTGTATGCATAGTTTTTCCATAAAGTGCAGAAATGTCCACAACACAGAAACAAACTTTTTCTTTATCTGAGCCTATATTTTTCACCAATATCTTTAACTCTCCATAGCTGTATTACTAATAAACGGTCATTTTGTATCAACTCGGCTCCGTTTTATGTACAAATTGTACATTTTTCGAAAATGTACCTACAGAGAATTATTCCTCACATCTAAAAACTTACTACTATGTATCTAAAGGGCCTCATTAAGTGATATACGTATTTCTGTGTAAGCAACAAAAAACATGTAAAGAATTTTCGAACTCCGCTTCTGAAAGAAGTTACCGAGACCGTGGGAAAGCACGTTTCTTATTGAGGATTGCCGACCCCCAAGTATTAATGCCGCTCGTTCTTCTTTGTCCAGTCTGTCCATTAGTACTGGCTTCGAATTAAATGGCGATGGTACTTTTCGCTTTACTCTCGCGTGTAGCAGCACCATGTTACTGTCTGAAAGCACCTGCCCAACGTTTCTTCCCCTTCGTCTCTCACCACCCACAACGTTTACACGAATCCAATCCTGAGCCATGCCTGTGTTAGGGAATCGCCGTAGTACGTCCATATTCTTTGCAATATCCTATTGCTGATTTCAATATAGCCCGAAGAAATCGCTCGTCCCTCTACAAGAGAAGAAAGGCTACCACTACTCCGAAGATAACTCCTGCTCAGAGGAAGTTTTTGAGTGAACTCGTGACCATATTGGTGGAGATCATTGACGAAAGGAGCCAGCTGTCAACCAAAGGTGGTCAGTATTGTTAGGCAAGGCTTATTCTATCGACTGTGACGCCTTTTAGGTGCTGTGGCGACTGGTTTGGAAGAGGAACAATCTGGCTTGACGGACGGTGCGCAAAGCCGACCCTTGACTTATTCACATATTAATTTTTAAAGACAGTTTACCATGCTGAGGTAGATCAGTCACTTCTCGTGAAAGCTAACGAGGGAACGCAGCCCAGACCGGCAAATCACGAGGCAAAGAACGTTGTTCGCTTCA
This sequence comes from Inonotus obliquus, assembly GCA_032164295.1. Lineage (NCBI taxonomy): Eukaryota > Fungi > Basidiomycota > Agaricomycetes > Hymenochaetales > Hymenochaetaceae > Inonotus > Inonotus obliquus. The sequence goes on along the minus strand of JAJHTX010000006.1, from coordinate 2,560,023 downwards.
TAAAGTGAGTTTCTATCAGCATGCGTTTTGATGCAACTCCACTGATATCAACGGCAAGGCTATGTAAAGACTATGAGCAGCTAGTGCGGGTATCCTCACACTGTGGCAAGCGAGCTTGGGTTAACCGAATTTCTAGTCGAATCAAGTTCGAAGTCTGCTGAATGCGCTCGGTGGCGGCGGACAGATGGCAAAAACATTGGAAGCCATGAGTGAAGCGACTGAGGGGATAAGGTATGTTGGCAACGAGGTCCGGATTGTAACGCTCACTCCAATACAGGGACTCATTTAACTCTGACGAGATGATCGTGGGTAAGGGGACATATCTTCTTACGCGGATCGGGTAATATTATGACTTCTGGTAGACCCTCAGGCCTGTGCTAAGTCGCTCGAAGCGTGCAGTGATGCCGCCTACGAGACATGGATTGCATTCAAAGACCTTGGAATTTTCAACGCTCATTTTTCTGACACGATCGCCAAGATGGTAACACAACTGAAAGTGAGTATTTCTTATTGTACGCTATCGATTGTACACGCTTATGACGTTAGACCATTTCAGCTAAACTTGCTGCTGAATACGGTAATAAACATTATTCGACATTCCTGTTCACTAAGACATGAATGTGCTGACGATAATTGCACAGGTCGACACTCGAACTGTCCCATCGATCAGTATCTAGACTTGTTATTTGAACCATTGGTACCCGTATTTTCGACATTCATTGATGGTCTTGCTGGTATCGCTGATAAGGGTGTGCCAATGCGACCAGACTGTCTATAACTACATTGTCTAACTTTTTAATAGAGATTGCGGCGATTCGGCAAACACAGGACTTCACGAGTCAGCGCTACTTGAATCTGACGACTGTTGCAACATTTCTCTCCAGCGTCACTGCGACAACACTACAAATAACCGCTGACGAGTCTGATTCTCCTTTGGTTTTAATAACGAACACGCTTTGGTTCATCTCGCTGGTATTTAGCACCGCATCTGCGGTCTATAGTCTCCTTGTGATGACATGGCGCCAGTCCTCAGTGTGAGTGGACGATAACCCAATACAGTCCAATACCTTGGATATACTGTAATCTCTTTGCAGATGCCAACCGAACTTGGTGCTTCCTCCCTCCCTCTATGTTTGGTTCCGAAGCGGTCCAATGTATGCATTGATAGCAGCATTGATTTCGTTTTCAGTCGGATTGTGCCTCCTTGCATTCCAGAATGTCGGTTCAATAATATGGTGTTTTTGCTCTATGTTCACGCGCTATTTCCGTTTCAGGACATATGGATATCTGGTGTCATCTCGACATGCTTCGCCGGCATTCACTCATGCATCATTTTCGTCTTCGCCGCGTATTTCGTTCTTGAACTGTGGAAAAGCGAGATTACCATGGCCTGCAGCACAGCCAGGGAACGCTATCTCAATCCACTGGCGAGATCTCGCAGCACAGCCAAGGACTATGTTCGCAGAAAATGCGAACGACTGAGAAAGTCCTGGTTCAGTATTCGCAACCTTATATCCAGGCGACCTAGTTTACCTCCACACGCGGCGGATGTAGAGAAGGCACAGGACATTGGATTGGGTTTTCCAACAGCACGAGTTCGTTCTGTCACTACGCATTCGACCCTCGCCGCTCCAGAGGACCCGGTGGGTGAACTTCGACCTTCCCTCGATTCTGACCAAGCCAAAGGAGTGCTCTCGGCTCCGGAACTTTCCGTATCATCGGTAGCGGGGAATGGATCAGAGTTAAACATCGAAGAGACATCAGGACGGGAGGTAAGCTGATTTGTTTCATCTCATTACTGACCGAGACGTTTGAACCCTTTCTCTGGTGACGCTCCCATAGATTATACACAGACCTATCGCAAACTTGCTTGAATTTTCAAAGAATGGCAAACTTCTTGCATCTGCTTGGTGAGTTATCGAGACTTTTGGTTGGCTAATTTTGTTTATCGCCCGATCCAAGTAATGAAGCAGTGACGATCTATAATGTGGTAAGCTACTAACGTATAGAATTGATCATCAAATTTTCTCTAATCTGTATGAAGGAGGAATCATTTTCCATCTTAACAACCATTACTACGCCAGACGCAGATGAAGTCAAAGAAATGTCATGGTAAGAACGTCGTCCTAATTAGAGAATATTGTTTCTCATCGGTTCACCTAGGTTCCCGGGCACGCAACGACAGCAATTACTCGTAACATCTCGCCAATCAGTCAGTGTTTGGGAAATCGGTATGGATTCGAAGGTGAGCTACGGGTCGTGGAGGTTTGTTGTAGGAAGCCTCACTTGGGATGTGCTAGCAAACGGAAATGAAGCTCTGTGTGAGCGAAACGGTATCGTCCGTTCGCTGGACCATTCACGAGGGCGTGAAAGCTGCAGGTACTAAGAATTGAGCAAAGAATGATGCTTGATGACATTCCTTTCGTTTATAGGCTTTACCTGCGTGACCGGAACTACGATAAGGTTATTCGTGAGTCTATGCTTTTCAGCTAGATTGACATTCTTTATTATTTGAGCAGAGGATTAAACTCGAGGTATTTTCAATGCCATTGGCCACTTGCGTCGTGACCTCACTAATCGAAAGGAACCTCGGTCGATCGATATTTCCAAGTTGTACAGGACCGATCGCGTCGTTGATGCAGTTTGCATCAGTAGTAAGTATCTGGTTTGTCTCGTGGACGCTCCGGAGACCATGGAAGAGTCTTGTTTATTGGGTGCGCTGGCCGGACATCCGCTTCCTTTCCTTGCTTCATTGACCCGGTCCAGTAATCAACCTGAAGGATGGGTCCATTCATAAGTCAGTGTGTAACTGTAAGACTTCTGCCTTTACTGACACGAAGGCGATAAAGGATGATCTGGGTGCAACATGGACACACATCGATGACTGTATCCCTTGCTTCTAAGAGGATTTTGCTTCATGGCGGCGATGTAAGCTATCTTCGAGGTTCTCGTATTTCTTTCATTGACAATGTCCAACAGGGTACTGAGGTTGTCGGATTATTGATTTCTGGATCCAACGAAGACTTTACGATCGGCGTGAAACGAGTTACACCACTTGGGTTTCAAATTGATGACGAACATCAAGCTCACTGGAGAGAGGGTGCCGTTGTATTTCACGGTTCCCAGGATAGAATGCTCGTCGGGTATTCGGACAGTACGTTTGCCTTCCGTGCATTGGCTATCGTTCGTACTGAAGTGACATAGGCGATGTTGCGGTGCTTTATTGCGAACCCGGAGACAATTATCTGTCTGCACTACACATTTTCACAACACCGACTTCAGAAGTGATTCCAGAAGGACATGTGAGTTTCGCGGTCAACAGCGGATCATTGCCGTACATGTTCGCATTCAGCGGGGAGGACGGGCGTGTTACGATCTGGACTGTGCAGTCTAACAGGTTACTGGATGAGTGTCGTTCGGCGAGGAAGTTTGAAGTCCACGATCGATGTGGTGGTCATTGGCAGGATCCAATCGTCACTGTCGGAGAATGTCTAATCCTACCGAGTTCTTTTGCTGAGAGCGACTAGTCTATCTCATTTCTGCTTGTCTACCATGATGTTTACTGAATAAATAATCTAATATCGGGATATCTCTTAATTCTAGTTCGGATGATGCCGCGACCGAATCAGAATGTTTAGGTAATACAAGGTCATGGTAAATACATGCAAACAAATGACATGCTTCGTTCGTCTTTGCGTCCATTCAAATTCAAAGAGTTTCCCCTCTCACAATCTCACGTCAACATTGTATTCTACCGCTCACTCTCCATGGATTCATCATACGAAATGGGAAGACCTAGGATAAAGATCAAATGATATCTGAGGACAAGCAAAGGTCGACGATAATGTGTTTGGTTACTCTTGGACGTGATGTGAGTGTGGATAACGCAGATATCATGGGAGGAAGATGAAGATTACATAAGTGATTGATGGACTTCACGGGTGTACGCGGTTGCCGCTGCTACATCAGCACCCTCTGTTTCATATTCTGCCCTGCCATGACAGGTGAGATTTCCAAACGAAGATAGGCAACTAGTTGCGATTGAAGAGAAATGACGGTCAGGACTGTATAGCACAAGAATTGGTCAATACTTGGAGAGGGACCAATAAACAATGAAATTATATCATACATTATTGTTGCGTCTCGAAAGTCCGAAGGGGTGTCTTTCACGACCTCACAGCAATTCTATGGTATCTTGCCTATCCCCGCAGTAATGCTTGATAGGAGGGAGATTGGATGGAAATCAGAGGCGGTTAAAGTCGAGTCAGCAATGTGGACCAATTACATATTTTTGGACGTGAGAATTTTATGTCCACTTCTCATCAACCTCGTGTATCAATGGAAAACCGTCTTGCCACCGAATGCCCACTAGTCCCAGCCAAACTAATCTTCAATCATGTCTGCTCCTAGAGGTCGTCGAAGTAAGTCTGCTCTTACCATGAAATACAACTTCAACTGACTGACACTTCAATAGGTCGCAGTTCTCGCAGTTCGCCTTCTGAAAGAAGAAAAGTGACTGTGTCGATAAAGCCGTCTCAGAGGAGGTTTCTTCGCAAGCTCCTGTATGTACTGGCAGAGGTGGTGGATGAGGAAGGACAATTCTCTAATGGTGACGGTGAATTTTCGTCTGGGCTGAAATCGGTGACCAAAATTAGAAATGTAGACTTTGTGGACTTCGACCAGGAAGGGGAAGATTCCGGGCTGAATATAAATGATGGTGAGCTTTGGTACTTGGATTCATGGTCGTAGCTCTCAATTTGTGCGTAGAGAAGCATTCTTGCAACCGAGAAACAGGCAAGTGTTCCGACTTGCGAGATCATTGCAGACGGCTTACAGCAAAGCGTCAGATGCACACGAGAAACATTCTCCTGCACCGCTCGGAGATGAGACTACAAAACTGAATGAGACGGAGGCCGAAATCAGGATGAAGCAAGTATCCCACTTCAAGGAGTAAGAATCCGCTGTCTCACTCCGAGTCTTGCATCTGGCTGATGGAGCTGAGAAGGCTGTGTAAGAAACATGGACAACTGGTAATGTGTTGCTCAACTGCATTAACTTTCAGCAACTGATACTAATAAATGTAGAATGAACACATTCGGAGTTTGCTCAGTGCACTCGGAGGAGGAGGACGCACCGCAAGAGCACTGGATGAGATGCACAAATCGGTCAACAAGATCGCGTCCGTCATGCTGTAGTTCAGGCATCTGCTGTTTCTCATTGCTTCTGGTTGTAGGACATCATTCGAAATCCGTGACGGGCGCCCCATCCTTAAAAGTAAGAACACAATTTGCTAACGGAACTGGAATTGAGTTGTAACGTAGATCCTCTCAACTGTGCAGTATCTCTCGATTCCTGTTACAAGTCTGCACTGGAAGTTCAGGACGGGTTCAAGGAGCTCGGTCTCTATAACACAGCCTTCTTCGACACGCTTGAGTCAATAATTAAACACTCAAGAGTACGTCCTATTCCAGACTCTGCAGTCACAAATGGATACTCATCTGGATATCAGGCTATTTCGGTAATGCTAGGTGCAGAATATGGTAAGCAGTGCATTACGTTGCTCGTGTAGCATTTCAACTCATGAACTATTCAAAGGCCATTGCTATCACTGTCCCGTGGACGAAAATCTGGTGTACATGTTTGGTCCATTGTTCAAGGACTTCGAGGACTTCGTCAACCCGCTTACCGATGTTGCTGAGAAACGTAAGCTGTTTCCACATCCCCAGCTAAATTTATATTCGAGCCATGGGCACTCATTCCTTGAAAGAAATCGCAGCGCTTCGTCAATCACAGGATTTTCTCAGCCAGCGATATCTGAACCTGACCACTATCGCGACATTCCTCTCCAGCGTTACCGCGACGACACTGCAAATATCTGCCGACGATGCTGGATCTCTGTTGACAAATGCAACGAACACACTGTGGTTCGTCTCGCTGGTCTTCAGCACTGCTTCCGCAGTGTATAGTCTACTTGTCATGACATGGCGCCAGTCTTCCGTGTATGGCATTTTTGACCAAAGTTGGAGCATATTTTTGATTTGACACGCAGGTGTAAGCCAGATCTGGCGCTTCCATCATCGCTCTATTTCTGGTTCCGAAACGGACCAATGTATACATTGATAACGGCATTGATAACATTTTCAGTTGGACTATGCCTTCTTGCCTTTCGTGTTGGCGATCAGGAGGTGAGCTGGAGCTGTCCTATATGGTGGTGGATACTCACATTATACTCATATCTCAGGGATTCTGGAGTTCCGCTGTCATCCCATCAACTTTCGCTGGCACTCATGCATATGCCATATTTATTTTCTCCTCATGGTTCCTGTTTGAGAAATGGAAGGCGAGGCATATGGCTGGCTGGGCCAATCTCGAGGATTTCTTAGCAATGGTGTGCGATACATTCGACAATATGATTAAAGGGCGTCTCTGGAGGATAAGTATTCAGATAAGACACTCATTGATAAGTGTTAGAGAGTACATAATGAATTGGCGCGTCATCAGTCCACACGAAGGCTCGGATGTGGAGAGTGGAAGGGAGAAACAAGAGGAATCGGATATTGCCCGAAACCAGTATCCTTCCGCTGCCACTATCCCAGATGCCCCGGAGATTGCTTTTCCATCTCCCGAGGCATCTGACTTGGAAATTGTTACACGACTAGTCGCGGAAACGCAGCCGGAGGATGCAATGGTAACTGTTAAGGCTGCTGCAGAAACTGAGTCGATCATGGGTGATCAGGGAGTGGTAAGTGATTAATTCCTTCGTGATTCTTGGACACTTCATTACTCACAGCGACGCCAGCACACGTACAAACCACGTGAAAAGTTGCTAGACATCTCACCTTACTGCAATCTCCTTGCATCTGCTCGGTGGGTCATTCAATTCATCCGAAGCTTTCTCTTCTCATAATCATTTAGAAATAATTCAATCACGATTTATATATTGGTAAGCACTGCTTGAGCAGTGTGGAGGCACTCACTGATCATCAGAATATAGCCGGATACACGGCCTCTATTCGAACCAATGAATACACCTGACGGAGAGAGAGTAGAGTCGATATCATGGTGGGTATTCAGTCTTCTGGCCTACAAATGTCTCAATTGTTGTTCCAGGCATCCCAGTTCCTTTGGGAATCATGACACCTCCGGTTTACTATTGACAAGGTCACGCAAATCGGTGTCTATCTGGAAAATACAACGGATCTGGATGGAATTTCGATGGGATGGAAAAATGTTGAGCTACCTTAACGAGTCAGTAACATCCTCGCAGTGGATCTCTCCGAACGATTTGGATGTCAAAGGTAGTACTGCATGAAGATGGGCTACTGGAAACTCATTGGATTTCAGGCTTTCTCTGCACCGTTGGGTCAACAATAAAGTTCTTTGTGAGTGCTTCTCCTTCTTAGCCGGAATGCTTGATCATTTTTCCGACAGAATGAAAAATGCGAGGTAGTGACCTCAATGCCATCTTTCCGTACCATCGTTCATCAATCCTGTAGGAGATTCCGGATCGATCGATCGACGTCTCGAAGCTGCGCAAGGTCAATCGAGTGATTGATGCTGCATTTGCTCGCAACTATCTGCTGTGTCTCGTGGACGTGGACACGGAATCGTCTGAATTATTTGGTATGCTGAGTCAGTATGCATCCACTTCTCTCACCTCACCCGGTTAATCTAGTGCTTAACGTGGACCAAGGAAATTCATTCATTCGAAGGTCTGTATCTGTTGATTAAATTGTGTTGGCACTAATGGAGCGAGATTCAGTACGCACCAGGTATCGCGGGGGCATACGTCAATGACCGTGTCTCTTTCGTCGAGTAGAATCCTGCTCCTCGGAAGCAAAGTAAGTCAAACTGAACTTTCCTGCCCTTCCTTTGTTAACTGTACCTAGTACAGAGCCCAGGTAGTTGAACTGTCCATCTCTGAATCCACCGAGGAGCCCAAAGACGTCAATAGCTCTGTTCGGGACTTTCCTTGGTGGGTTAGGTCGGAGCTACTAGAAGATTCCATCGCATTTCATGGAGATGAAGGCAAGATACTCGTTGGCTATTCGAAGGGTACGCTTTTCTTCGATTCATTGCTATTATATTTGTTCACCTCGCATAGGTGAAATCGTGGTGCTTCATCGCAAACCCGATGAAGACCGTATGTCGACGCTGCACATTTTCACGACACCGACTGGGGAGGCTATGCCTAAGAAACTTGTGAGCTTCGCGATTCGTAGCGATACATTACCGTATATGTTCGCGTTCGCCGACGAGGATGGGCGCGTGATAATCTGGACGGTTCAGTCCAATCCGATCCTGGATAGTTGTCCTTCCGCTGAGCCGTTTGAAGTCCACGATCGTCGGGAAGGTTGGTATGGTAGACCAACGATTACTAGCGGAAAATTCTTGATTCTTTCGGTGAATGGTGAGTGTTCTTTATAAGTATGTTGAATGAGGCTTATTCTGTGTCGCGATGTGAAACAGATGGAACAGAAACAGGCGGAACAGACAAAACAGACGAAACAGACGAAACAGACGTTCTCGAATACGTTCGGTATCTATTTACGTCAGTCTAAATTCTTGGACATCCCAAGCCATCAAGCCAGACCCATCCCATGTACCTACTTCGTATTTTCAACTTAACATTTGATCGAATGCAACTATGTGGTCGGACTTACAGAATGTATATACGTGGACGAGAGGTGGAGGGGGCATTCGGTAGTATGTAATTACCATATCCTATAATCATTTGGCCATCTAAGCTCCAACGTCCAAAAATCAATCCATTGGACTAGAGTACTGCCAGTGAACAACAGTAAACGAGGGTGAACCGCAAGAGTGCAGAAGTCTTGCGATTCACAATAAGTTGTTACCTGAATCTTGCTACCTGAATCCACGACTCTCTAATCCGAATCCAGACAGGCCCAAGTTCATTCTTCAAACTTACGCCGAGTGATATTTGCAATCAGTAGTAAATTAGCAATGTTTTTTGAGAAGGGCCAGGAAGGGGAGGACTCAGAGGATTACATACAGAGCTGGGCACAGCCCAACTCGTCGAGGTCATGAGTATTTACATTACAGAAAAGACAGGACGTGATCGAGTCGTACGTACTACGTGCATTCGATCACGAAGGTGAGAGGAGGGCGAGGGGAGCGAAATCAAAGGAAAACTACATCGCCGATGGTCTGCAGTCCAAAAGGATCATATTATACGTCCAAACTTGCGACGCGAGTCCAGCATATTATTCTCAATCAAGCTAAATACATTGCAGAAACTGGCTGTGCAGATGTTTCTAGTGAAGTCGATCTGAAGTCTAGAGTGATTCCTGGATGCTTCATTAAACGAGATGGCACCAGCATATGTATAAACCACTCAAAAAGTTGCTAGACTTCTCACCAGGCTAGAATCTTCTTGCATCTGCTCGGTGTGTCACTCAGTTTTATCTGAGACACCGTCTTCTCATAGTCATTTAGAAACGATTCAGTTATGATTAACGAACTAGCAAGCATTGATCGAGCAGAGTTGAGGCGCTCACTGATCATCAGAAAATACCCAGATACATATCCTCTGTTTGAACCGAGGGAAACACCTGATGGGGAGAGAATAGCGTCGATATCGTGGTGGGTATTCAGTCCTCACTGCCCTACGAATGTCTCACTTGTTGTGCCAGGCCTCCTAGTGCCATCAGGTTCGAAAGGTTTACAGCCTCCAGTAGTAACAAGGTCACGCAAGTTGGTGACTATCTGGCGCGTTTATTACGAAGTCTTTGGATCTCGACCGACTGCAGGAATATCAATGCTGGGTCACCTGCTCGAGTCGGAGTCAGTAACATCCGCGCAGTGGACCACTGAGGACTATTTGAATATTACCAAAGGTAGTACTGCATCATATGAGAAGTAGATACTCAATGGAATGGCTCTCAGATTCATGTTTCTTTGTGCGATTCAATTGGTCAAGCGTTGATGATATCAATGACTGCAGTATAGCTAATGCGGACCCGCGGAGATTGCCGATAAAAAATGCGAACAATAACGCGTGGGGCATCCTGTTCAAAAAGATGCACGTATCTTTCGCAACCTCATGGTATTTCTATGGTACTCCGCTCACCCCCACAGCAATGCTTGATGGGAGAGATAATGGATGTAAATGTAGGTGGAAAAGGTGTGGAAAAGGTGCGGTAGAGGTGCGGCACAATGTGCACCAGTTATTTTTGGACGTGAGGACTTCATGTCCACCTCGTGCATCAATGAAAACTGTCTTGCCACCAAACAATCACTAGTCCCAGCAAAACTAATCTTCAAGCATGTCTACTCCTAGAGGTCGTCGAAGTCAGTCTGCTCTTGCCATGAAATACAACTTCAACTTACTGACACTTCATTAGGTCGCAGTTCTCGCAGTTCGCCTTCTGAAAGAAGAAAATTAAGTGTGTCGATAAAGCCCGCTCAGAGGAAGTTTCTTCGCAAGCTCCTGTATGTACTGGCAGAGGTGGTGGATGAGAGAAGACAATTCTCCAATGGTGACGGTGAATTTTCTTCTGGGCTGAAATCGGTGACCATGACTGGAAATAAAATTCAGTGAACTCTGATGAAGAAGGGGAAGATTCTGGATCGAATGATGGTGTGTTTTCATACTTGGATTCATGGCCATACCTCTTAGTCTGTTTCTTAGAAGAGGACCTCAGCAACCGGGAAACAGGCAAGTGTTCCGACTTGCGAGATCATTGCAGACGGCTTACAGCAAAGCGTCAGATGCACACGAGAAACATTCTCCTGCACCGCTCGGAAAAGAGACTACAAAACTGAATGAGACGGAGGCCGAAATCAGGATGAAGCAAGTATCCCACTTCAAGGAGTAAGAATCCGCTGTCTCACTCCGAGTCTTGCATCTGGCTGATGGAGCTGAGAAGGCTGTGTAAGAAACATGGACAACTGGTAATGTGTTGCTCAACTGCATTAACTTTCAGCAACTGATATGAATAACTGTAGAATGAACATATTCGGAGTTTGCTCAGTGCACTCGGAGGAGGAGGACGCACCGCAAGAGCACTGGAAGAGATGCACAAATCGGTCAACAAGATAGCGTCCGTTATGCTATAATTCAGGCATCTGCTATTTCTGATTGCTTCTGTATGTAGGGAAACATTCGTAATCGATAGCGAGAGCCCCATCCTGCAGTGTAAGAACACAGTTTGCTAGTGGAACTGGAATTGAGTCCTTTTAACGTAGATCCTCACGACTGTGCAGTATCTCTCGATTCCTGTAACAAGTCTGCACTGCAAGTTCAGGTTGGGTTCAAGGAGCTCGGTCTCTATAACACGGCCTTCTTCGACACGCTCGAGTCGATAATTGAACACTCAAGAGTACGTCCTATTCCAGACTCGCCGTCACAAATGAATACTCATCGGGATATCAGGCTATTTCGGTAATGCTAGGTGCAGAGTATGGTAAGCAGTACATTTACGTTGCTCGTGTTGCAATTTAACTCATGAACTATTAAAAGGCCATTGCTATTACTGTCCCGTGGACGAATATCTGGAGTGCATGTTTAGGCCATTGTTCAAGGACTTCGAGGACTTCGTCAACCCGCTTACCGATGTTGCTGAGAAACGTAAGCTGTTTCCACATCCCCAGCTAAATTTATATTCGAGCCATGGGCACTCATTCCTTGAAAGAAATCGCAGCACTTCGTCAATCACAGGATTTTCTCAGCCAGCGATATCTGAACCTGACCACTATCGCGACATTCCTCTCCAGCGTTACCGCGACGACACTGCAAATAACTGCCGACGATGATGGCTCTCTGTTGACGAATGCAACGAACACACTGTGGTTCGTCTCGCTGGTCTTCAGCACTGCTTCCGCAGTGTATAGTCTACTTGTCATGACATGGCGCCAGTCTTCCGTGTATGGCATTTTTGACCAAAGTTGGAGCATATTTTTGATTTGACACGCAGGTGTAAGCCAGATCTGGCGCTTCCATCATCGCTCTATTTCTGGTTCCGAAACGGACCAATGTATACATTGATAACGGCATTGATAACATTTTCAGTTGGACTATGCCTTCTTGCCTTTCGTGTTGGCGATCAGGAGGTGAGCTGGAGCTGTCCTATATGGTGGTGGATACTCACATTATACTCATATCTCAGGGATTCTGGAGTTCCGCTGTCATCCCATCAACTTTCGCTGGCACTCATGCATATGCCATATTTATTTTCTCCTCATGGTTCCTGTTTGAGAAATGGAAGGCGAGGCATATGGCTGGCTGGGCCAATCTCGAGGATTTCTTAGCAATGGTGTGCGATACATTCGACAATATGATTAAAGGGCGTCTCTGGAGGATAAGTATTCAGATAAGACACTCAGTGATAAGTGTTAGAGAGTACATAATGAATTGGCGCGTTATCAGCCCACACGAAGGCTCGGATGTGGAGAGTGGAAGGGAGAAACAAGAGGAATCGGATATTGCCCGAAACCAAGATCCTTCCGCTGCCACTATCCCAGATGCCTCGGAGATTGCTTTTCCATCTCCCGAGGCATCTGACTTGGAAACTAGTGCACAACTAGTCGCGGAAACGCAGCCGGAGGATGCAATGGTAACTGTTAAGGCTGCTGCAGAAACTGAGTCGATCATGGGTGATCAGGGAGTGGTAAGTGATTACTGTAATTCCTTCGTGATTCTTGGACACTTCATTACTCACAGCGACGCCAGCCTACGTACAAACCACTTGAAAAGTTGCTAGATATCTCACCTCGGTGGAATCTCCTTGCATCTGCTCGGTAGGTCATTCCTTTCATCCGAAGCTTTGCCTTCTCATAATCATTTAGAAATGATTCAGTCACGATTTACAGATTGTTAAGCACTGCTTGAGCAGAGTGGAGGCACTCACTGATCATCGGAATATAGCCGGATACATGTTCTCTATTCGAACCAATGAAAACACCCGATGGAGAGAGAGTAGAGTCGATATCGTGGTGGGTATGCGGTCTTCACTGGCCGACGAATGTCTCATTTGTTGCACCAGGCATCCTAGATCCTTTGACGGTCGCTCCGGTTTACTATTGACAAGATCACGCAAGTCGGTGTCTATCTGGAAAATACGATATGACCGGATAGAACACCGGCGGGCTAGAGAAAATTTGGGTCACTTCAACGAGTCAGTAACATTCGCGCATTGGACCTTTGAGGACGATGCGGATACCAAAGGTAACTCTGCATGAAGGTTGACGACTGGAGACTCATTGTATTACAGGCTTCATCTGCACCGTTGGATCAATAATAAAGTTCTTTGTGAGTCCTTCTCCTACTTGGCTGGAACGCTTCATCATCTCTCCCCTAGAATGAAAAATGCGAGGTAGAGATTTCAACACCATCTTGCTATACCGCCGATTCATGATCTGTAGGAGATTCCGGGTCGATCGATCAACGTATCGAAGCTGCGCAAGGTCAATCGAGTTATTGATGCTGCATTTGTTCGCAACTATCTGCTGTGTCTGGTGGAAGTGGACCAGGAATTGTCTCAATTGTTTGGTGTGCTGAGATACTATGCATTCGCTTCTCTCGCCTCACCCGGTCATTCTAGTGCTTAACGTGGACCAAGGAAATTCATTCATTCAGAGGTCTGTATCTGTTGATGAAATTGCGCAGGCATTGATGGAGCGGATTCAGTACGCACCGGGTATCGCAAGGCCATACGTCAATGACTGTGTCCCTTTCGTCGAATAGAATCTTGCTCCTCGGAAGCAAAGTAAGTCAAACTGAACTTTCCTACCCTTCCTTTGTTAACTGTACCTAGTACGGAGCCCAGGTAGCTGAACTATCCATCTCTGAATCTAACGAGGAGCCCAAGGAAGTCATAAGGCATATTAGTTCTCTTCGGGACCTGCCTTGGTGGGATAGGTTGGAACAACCAGAAGATGCCATCACATTTTATGGAGATGAAGACAAGATACTCGTTGGCTATTCGAAGGGTACGCTTTTCTTCGATTCATTGCTATTATATTTGTTCAACTCGCATAGGTGAAATTGTGGCGCTTCATCGCAAACCTGATGAAGACTATATGTCGGCGCTGCACATTTTCACAACGCCGACTGGGGAGGCTATGCCTAAGAAACCTGTGAGCTTCGCGGTCGGCCGTGGGGAACATATATTCCCGTATATGTTCGCGTTTGCCGACGAGGATGGGCGTGTGATAATCTGGTCGGTTCAGTCCAATACGGACTTGGATGAATGTCCTTCCGCTGAGCCGTTTAAAGTCCACGATTGTTGGGAAGGTCGGTATGGTAGATCAACGATTACCAGCGGGAAATTCTTGATTCTTCCGGTGAATGGTGAGTGTTCTTTATAAGTATGTTGAATGAGGCTTATTCTGTGTCGCGATGTGAAACAGATAGAACAGAAACAGGCGGAACAGACAAAACAGACGAAACAGACGAAACAGACGTTCTCGAATACGTTCGGTATCTATTTACGTCAGTCTAAATTCTTGGACATCCCAAGCCATCAAGCCAGACCCATCCCATGTACCTACTTCGTATTTTCAACTTAACATTTGATCGAATGGAGCTACTCTGTGGTCGGACTTACAGAATGTATATACGTGGACGAGAGGTGGAGGGGGCATTCGGTAGTATGTAATTACCATATCCTATAATCATTTGGCCATCTAAGCTCCAACGTCCAAAAATCAATCCATTGGACTAGAGTACTGCCAGTGAACAACAGTAAACGAGGGTGAACCGCAAGAGTGCAGAAGTCTTGCGATTCACAATAAGTTGTTACCTGAATCTTGCTACCTGAATCCACGACTCTCTAATCCGAATCCAGACAGGCCCAAGTTCATTCTTCAAACTTACGCCGAGTGATATTTGCAATCAGTAGTAAATTAGCAATGTTTTTTGAGAAGGGCCAGGAAGGGGAGGACTCAGAGGATTACATACAGAGCTGGGCACAGCCCAACTCGTCGAGGTCATGAGTATTTACATTACAGAAAAGACAGGACGTGATCGAGTCGTACGTACTACGGGCATTCGATCACCGAAGTAGGTAGGTGAGAGGAGGGCGAGCGGAGGGAAAGCAAAGGGGAAACTACAACACCGATGGTCTACAGTCCAAAAGGATCATAATATACGTCCATCATTCAACCGCTAACTTGCGACGCAAGTCCAGCGTATTAATATCATCCAAGCTAAACACATCGCAGAAACTGGCTGAGAAAGGGTTCCTAGAAGTCGATCTGAAGTCTAGACTTTGACATCCTCGAAATACTTATTATCCTTCGCCTGCTCGGGAGCTGCGGCTTGGTAGCTTGGAAGTGTACCAGCTACGCTCATGCGAGGGAGTCCGGCTTGACCTGGTGCATACGGGTAGTAGTAGTATGCTGCACCTGCACTTGAGTCGAGCGGCGGGTTTATGTACTGTAGTGGGAAGTTTAGAATTAAGGTTGATAGGGAGATGGGCGGGAGAAGGACTAACTGAAGGTAAGTACGCATTCGGATGGAAGAGCGATGGTCGCGCATTCGGTGGTGTTGTGATTGTCACGATCTGCAATCATTTTGGCCGGTCAAGAAGCCCCGAAGCCCATAAGTGAGTCCAATGCCATGGATATATGAAGAAGAACCACTAACGCAAGTCGACTTGAAAATGGAAGGTGTCTGGGCTCTCCAAACGGGTACAAATGCACCGGGTGCTTTACCTGCTCGGTCGACTTTTTCCCAGCCTTGAACGAGGTTGCGAAGGCGTCTTTTTCCCTGTTGTTACAATTCGGAACAAGTTAGACATCGCATCATATGAAAGAAGCCGATGAGGGAAATGAGACGAACAATGGCCTTCCAGATGAGCATGGGAGCTACAAAGACGAGGAACGTCCCAACGAAGACAGCGAACGAGATTGACCGAGCGCGGAAGTAGTGCTCTGCAGTGTGGGGCCTTAAGTCGGCGTACATCGCGTTGAATATGACTTGATACAGAGCGAGTGGGACAATGATCACCGCTCTATGGGGTTACCATTTGATAAGATACCTTTGCCAAGTCATGATAAGGAGAAAATATTAATGACTTACAGGGACGCAACGATGATCCAGATGCGCTCGAACAGGGGATAATAATAACGGAAGGCAAGGTCTCGAATGGCGAGGGTGCGGGATTGCCATTCATCTGGGAATACCTATTCACGATCACGGTCTCAGTACCTTCAGACCATCTCACAGTTCCGACGTGAATGAGAAGGAACGTACATGCTCGTGTAACTCATAAGGGACCATATCGGGGACAGGCTGTTTTGGCGAGAGATACTGCAATGATGCACGCATTCATAATAAGTATGCATGCATTGTCATTTGGAAAGGTTAGACGCACCACAACAACCTTGTCCTCTTCCCGACGCGCCTGCCCGCCATAGCTAGGGCCATTGAAGTTGGGATAACTCATCTCGGAAGTACAATGGGATTACACACTGCAGCAGCCGCAAAGAAGGTAAATTAGCATCCATGAGTGTCAGTATAAAACCTGGACATGGAATGGACCCACAAAAAGACACAGATAATTAGTACGATTTCCCCGTTTTTCTCTAGTTCACCGAATTCAATCTTAAAAGAGCGTATCTGTTGGAGTCGAGCTCGCTTTGACGTCAACGTCAACGTTGTAAAGAGCGTAGAGTCTGCGTCTTTTATATATACGAGCGAGCGAGGCCGGCCTCTAAACGTCTGTCAAGGAATGAAAAGGGAGGGAGGAGATGGTGATGGTGGTGGGAGGACGAAGAGAGGGGATGGTCGTGGTGCAGTAAATTAGCGTTGATCAATCGTTTCAGCTCGTTCACGGCAACGGGAGCAACCGGGGTTATTTTTATACTTGGTATCAATATCAAATCATTTCTGCTTTTATAGAATTATTATGCGTAGTCATCGGCCACCGTTCACACAGCTGATCGCACTGCATAGAACTCGTCCTCGTTACTCACTTTGATCAATCCACTGATGTCTGATTTCCTTCTGATGATGTTGATTTTGTGTTGAGTACGCGGCTACGCGCGGTCGGCTGCGGTTACGGCCGAGTCAGTCAACCCTGTCGTCAAGCGGTTGTGGCCGAGGTTGGTGCTATCGTGCGGCGTTGCGAACCTTGTTGCTTACGACAAGCTTGAGGATAGGCAACAGAAACAACACTGCTCGAGGAGCGGATGTGTACGTGGATGAACACCATGATTCATTCACAAAACTCTCTCCGAGTCTCAGGCTTAATCCCTCCTTAGAAAACTATAGACTGATCATGTTTCCGGAAACATTCCTAAAGCCCAAAGGGGTTTGCTTCAATGGAGCTAGTACTTCAATGATCTGTAGAAGCCAAAGACATTAATTTCAGGGCCCCTCCAATCAAGAGTTATTTCTTGTGCAGACCTTGAGAGAGCGTGTCATAAAGTACGTTCGTAACCATGATATACTTGGAAGATATTCGTGTCCAATGCTGGCTACCGTTCGGCCCTACTGGCTCCATGCAAGGGGGTCAATGCGCCGTAGTACAGGACGATGCATGATATCGCCGGTGTGTAAAGTCTTGCTGCGTCAAGGTTACCGTTGAGAGGAGACACTCGGCACGGATATTATTAGATTCAGGGATAGAGGGTTATCCGAGTCTAAGTCTTCTACAGGAGAAAAGTAGAAAGCCAGATGTTGATATACTTAACGGGGCATGATCCACATGAAATACAGAACATCTCTAATAAAGCCAAGGTGGAAAGTGAGGAGTCAAATCCGTGGAAGGAGTCCTGAGATAGAGCTATGAAGTTGATGGTGAGAGTGTGGATAGCAATTGCGGATGTCAGGATTCGAGATGATCAAGCAGCAGTGATATGGAATGAACGCCAAGGGTAAAGTCGAGATTCTCTGTTGGGAAAGAGAGTACCTATCACTCCAAGGGGAACCGTGTTCCGTTTCAGTGAGTCAAAGATGAGTGACAGATCCGCAGCAGAATAAGAGACGGAGAGATGGTGATGACGATAGTAGTAACAAAAAAAATAGACAACAACCCATATTGGGATCAAGAATTCCGATTATTGCTATTAGTGATGCGGAAGGAAGAGGACTGAGAACGATGGATAAGGACGAGAAGGAATGAGGTTGATGCAGCTCTAATCATGAAGTAACTTGGACCACCGGTTAGCAGAGGTTACGTTTATCCGTCGTCCTTCTTTAACATCCTCGGAAGCTGCATCTGCGGTGATGGCTTGAGTTGTTCCGTCTGGAGGGGTACGAGTGGGGTGTCCAACGACCGTTCGTCCTCATTGCTAGCACTATACGAGTACTTTCCACCAAGTCGGAGGGTCTCGATGGAAGTTAAGGAGTCTCTTTCCTTTCGTTCCCTTCCCTTCCCCTTGTCTTTCTTCAGGGAAATAGGACCTTCTGATAATGTCCCCTTTCGATCCCGACTCCTATTCGATGACCGAACCCGGGATCGACCTAGAAGATCCATCTCCACCTCATGTTCTTGATCGCTTGAAGCCTCGCTCGCATTCGTAGATGTAGAAGCTTCGTTTGAGTTTGAGTCGAGTGATAAGCGGGACAATAGTACGTCTTTGGATGGAACAGGAAGGGCTTTGAGAAATGTTGCTAGGGATGATGATTCAGAGTGGATTCGTGATGGACGTCGGAGTGTTAGAAATGTTGATGATAATGATGATATTGACGGTATTGGAGGGACAGGAAGTGATGGTAGGATCCCGAAGGAATAATTGGGAGGAGGAGGGGATGGGAATGGATTGTGCTTGCGCTCCGAATCGGGGGAAATGGGCGCAGAGTGTTGAGATGGCGGTGGGAAGAATGCTAGTTGAGAGATTGGGATTCGTTGGATGACGACTTGGGAGCGGGCAGAGGTTGATGCTTCCGCTTCTGTCTTCGAGGTTGATATTGGTAAGGAGGATGAAGAGGATGAGCCGTTTGGTAGGTGTGCGAGGATGTGTTCCTAGAGAAACGCACAATTGATACATGATAAGTCTGACTGAACTTAATGTTTTTTTAAGAGAGGAAAAGGGAACTCACATTCACTGGAAAGAAGAGGTCTTTCCTACTTGATAGATGCAAGGGAATGTACAGGACTTTGCGCAAGTGAATTGAATCCGAGGTCCAGAGATGGTTGGCTCGCCGTAAATCAGCGAGTGATATTCCATATTTGAGCGCAACACCTGCAATGGAATCTGTTCGCGTCACCTATTCGAGTCCATATCAGACCTATGCAATAGTCAATCCTTGTTATGCTGATACATACCTCGTGAACAATCACCATTATCTCCGCCTCGCGACTCTTTCCCCATCCATCCTCTCCCAGATCCGCTTCAAAGTATTCTCCCTCGGATTCATCGAAATAATTATCGCTAAAGCTTCTCAGACGGCTGTTTAAGGTCGGTCGAGTAGTTGCTGCCCTTAAAGATGTGGGTGTCGTAGGAGACTCGGACTGTAAGGGATGCGAACTATCTACAGTCGACACGCGTCGATGAGAACCCACTTTCCGACTTCGTAAACCCGCCTTTCCAGAAGGAGAGGGAGAAGTGGAGGATGAAGAGGATACAAGAGACTCTGCAGCTGATCCATTTCCAAATCCATTCCCATTATTGACGAGCTTAGCGAAACGAGATCGCGGTGTTGTGGGGAAAGAGTTAGATCGGACATTGTCATCCCAAGGGTTTGAGATTACGTCGTCGCCGTTTGTTGAACGTGATTCGAGAGTGTCGAAAGCATTGATCATCGAGCATAGGACATCGACTTTGAGTCCTCAGAACTAGTCACGGTGTGGAGACGTGGATGCCTTCGGCTGACTTGTCCACTTGTCCAAGCCAGCACAGCGTCGATCAGTGATCGGCGATAAGCGATTAGCTGTTACCCTTATTTAGTATCCAGACGATCAATCGACCAACTGAGGAAGGAACGACTTCCTCAAAACTTTTGATTCTCTCACATCACGGCCTTGAAGAGAGGTCTCGTCACAATGACAAGATATACCAGCCTAGGTCGTAAAAGAACGTATCTCGAAGCTGGGTTTTCTGACGATAAGCCTCTCCAAATGGATGCCGACCTGCTCGATGAAAACGTTGCTGCGGACGTGATCGACCAGTCTGAGGCCAATTCAAGTCCGCCGCCAGCGAAGAGGCCGAAGAAAGCTAAGCAGAAGCGGATTGGGGCAAATAAGCCTTGCGAAACTCCGGGGAAACCCCAGGATGAGGGGGATGATGTGGCTATTGATACGGAAAAGAAGGAAGAAGAGAACGGGAGAGCGCAAGTGAAGGCAGCCTACTCGAGTAGGGACGAGAGACGGAAGGGTAAATCGTCATCCCCTTCTTCGCCGCTTAACGATATTTAAATAACGCCAAAAATGCTCTAGAGGAAGCTCTCAAGTCTGAACGGTCGGAAATACGCCGAGTAAAGAGGAGGGAAGAGAAACTTGCTAATTCGACCTGTTTCGCGTGTCGGGAGAAGGGTCATGCTGCTAGGGATTGTCCGAAAGTGAAGTTGGGAAATGCGTCGGGCCTGAGCAAGGGGAAAGTTATCACTGGGATATGTTACCGGTCTGTCTCTTATTTTATCCTTTTGCTTCTTGCAAGTGAGTCTGAACAGAAGTTTCTTCTATCATTTTTCAAAGCTGCGGATCCTCAAAACACACGTTGTCTCGCTGTAAGAAACCCGAAAACCCGGATGATCCTTTACCCTATGCATCTTGCTACGTATGCTCTAAAAAGGGACATTTGGCTTCGTCATGTCCTCAGAACAAAGAGAAGGGTGTATATCCAAATGGAGGGTGTTGTAAGCTGTGTGGTGAGAAATCGCATTTGGCGAAGAATTGCCCTACGAGAAAGCAAGGTAGGATTCATAGTTTCCTTCACCCAGCTATTATGACTGATCCAATACTTGTTGTGTCCAGTGAATGAGCCAGGCACCTTGTTGGTGGGAACCGATAAGAATGTCGGGGCTGACGAGGATGATTTCCATTTAATCAAGCGCGTCAATGCGGAGGTTGATCAAGAGGAGCGGAAAACCAAGAAGAAAATAAAGTCAAGGGTGAAGGCTGAGGACGCTAACACAACTGCTGATAAGTTTCCAAAGAGAGGGACGGGCCCTGCAAGGACAGATACAACGGTCACCTCCGCAATTGCAGGAAAGAAGAAGGTCGTGGTCTTTTGAGTGCTCGCGGACTTGTTGTTCGCGGTCGCCTACCATTTTTTGTGCAAGTTTATTGCATGATTAACGGTGCGCTTCATCGACACCCCTCTCATAGACCCGCTAAGGAGTCATTGAAACTGACCGCTTTTGTTGCAATATTTGTAAAAGTAAAGCAAACCGACAGCATTTCATACGTTTATGTAGATCACCCAAATAAGTAGCGTAGATTGACTGGTTACATAAGCGCGGCGCAGGATCAGCGTGACCCACTACAAACCTTTTGCAGTTGACCGTCCACGCTCTTGTCAGACTTGCTGTACATTGTACATACCTCCAACGACAATGGAGGGTGATGACTACGGCTCACCGGCCCCGGCACCAAATCGCTCCATAGATGTCGAGCTGAGCGGACAAGAAATCGTGGCTATTGACTTGGACACACTTGACGCTGACCCGCAAGACTATATCGACCTATTGCTGGAAGCGAAGGGTAATGCAACGGTATCAATGTGGACGAGGCTTGCGTGTGAGTACTGTAAGATTGGGCTGTATGAGTCTGCGGAGAAGGTATTGGAGAGTGCTGTTAGTCGTAAGTGGCTTTTCGGCGCACTTTGTTTGTGAGCCATTGCTGACGGAGCGAGCCGCAGAGTACCAGTCGGATTATTCGACTCGGGGGCAGCTTGGCCCGGTTTACCAATTGTTGGCTAATTTGCAACTTGCGCGCGCGAGGAAGGCACCAAAAATCATTCTTGAGAATGCTCGTATGTCATAACTTCTCTCTTCTTTGGCGTTTCGTTCAGTTCCTGTTGCTATCTAGGTCAGGACAACTTAATGAAGGAAAAAGCAAAAGAACATTTCCATGCTAAAGCTGCAAGACAACTCAACTACATCGGTGATGCGGGTGAACATAATGTCAATGCCATCCTAATTCGAGGTACGTTCGTGCTACGTCTTTGTTGGCTTCATCCTATTCATTCCGTTTGACTTCCAAGGTATCTTCCATCTTGCAAAGGCGGATCTTGACGATGCTATGCGATCGTTTACTCTCGTTCTGAGCAAGAACCCAACAAACGTTGTTGCTCTGTTAGGGAAGGCCCGAATAGCTTACGCAAAGAAACAGTATCCCTTGGCGCTACGAACCTTCCAACGGGTGCTCGAGTTGAAGCCGGATGCTCAGCCGGATCCACGGATAGGCATCGGATTGTGCTATTGGGCCATGGATCACAAGGCAAGGGCAAAGATGTGCTGGGAGAGGAGCTTGGAAGTGGTGAGTGGTCTTCTATTTTCGGCATTGGACTCGTTCTTGAGCACCTGGTATTCAATCAGCACCCGAAGAACTGGACAGCGTACCTTCTTTTGGGTCTTGAGGCTATTAACGCAAGTAAAAACCCAGACGACGATGACGCAGAGAGAACAGAATCTTTCATTAGAGGAACGAAATACTGCGAACGTGCTTTTAAGCTTAACAACCGAAATGCTGCTGCCGCGAATGTCTTGTTCGATCTATTCTTACAAAGGGGAGACAAGAAGGTGTCATTGAAGTTGGCAGAACGAACCATTCAGTTCGCGGAGACTCTGGCGTTATTCAGCTCGGGTCATATTAACGCTGGGAGACTTGCGCAAATGGATGGTGGGTCGACGGAAGCGATGAGGCACTTTAATGCCGCGTTAAAAGGAAATCCGAAAAATGTTTTAGCGGCCATCGGGCTTGCTCAAACACAAATCAAGAATGGTTCGTTGACCTGAACACAACCGTTGATCGTTTTGATTAAGTGGTATTTATAGATGAGGTACCTGCTGCTATCCATACTCTCGATACTCTCATGCAACCTCCTAATCCTCAACGAGCCCTGGAAGTGACTGTTCTTCTTGCTTCGCTACGAGCGTATCCACGACCAGGTTTTTCGGCACCCGAAGCTGCCGTTGAAAAGCGGAAGGCTCGCGACCTGTTTGATAATGTTCTGAAAGCAATGGATTTATTTAACCCATCAAGTATCAATGGCAACACAGAGCGAATACGGACAAAGGAGGAAGCGTACGCTCAGCGAAAAGCACTTGCGAACTTTGGTGATGACGTAGACCTGCTTGTCGAGGCTGCCCGACTGTGGCAAGATGAGAACCGAGGGAGAATGCGTCGATTACTCGAAGAGGCTGTACGAGTCGTCCAAGAGCGCGTTAAAGCGGGTGGGGCAACCGAGCCGCGGCTATTGAATAATTTGGCAGTGTTGAAACACACCGCGAGCGAGTTTACGGATGCGCGGGTGATGTATGAGAATGCGCTTACCGAGGCCAGTGCAATAGAGAGCACTGCAGGGGAGGGAATGGCCACGACGATCTTGTTTAACCTCGCAAGAGTATATGAGGATCAGGGGGAGACGGAACTCGCCAAGGAGGCGTATGATAAGTTGCTTGCAAGGCATCCTGAATATGCAGACGGTAAAGCCTTGTCGTCCTTACTACCTCAATGTTTATTGACGCCTTGCAGCCAAGGTACGGCAAGCCCAGATTCAAGAATCGTTGAGTCGTTATGACGAAACACACGAGTGGCTTAAATCCGCACTGTCGTCTAAAAAATCAGACCTGACATTGCGTGGTGCACTAGCGCACTTCCTCATTTCGCGGCAACAATTCAAATTAGCGAAGGACGTCACAACAGCAACCCTGAGAGATGGCGGAAGCTCTGATGCCTACAGTCTTTGTGCAGCAGGGTTGGTCTATTTCCACATCGCTAGAGAGAATCGGGATCAGTCACCCACGGGAGTGGCAGACCGGAAGAAGCACTTCATGCGCGCGGCGGAGATATACGAGCGTGCTTTGCAGGTTGATTCAAAATGCGCGTTTGCTGCACAGGGGCTTGCGATTATCGCTGCGGAGGATTCCCTAGCCGCTGCCATGAAACCGCCTGGAGCTGTGCCTGGACCAGATGACGCGATGCGCAGGATCCAGGGGACCCGTGAGGCGCTAGATATTTTTGCGAAGGTTAGAGAAAGCGTGAATGATTCGGCTGTTTATGTCAACATGGGGCATTGCTATTTCGGTCGGGATGAATTCGATAGAGCTATCGAGAGTGTGAGCTGTTCTTGTTTTCTTTCGTGTGAATTATATTAAAATACGTCACACTAGTACGAGACGGCCTTCAAACGCTGCACAGGACCGGATATAACAGTGCTCCACTGCCTATGTCGAGCATGGTACTCAAAGGCGATCAAAGATCAATCCTTCGTTGCCTTGCGAAATGCTCTCAAATTTGCACAGCGGGCGCTACATCTTGCTCCGCAAGAGAAGGCGAACATGTACAATTTGGCTATGATCGAACAAAAGGCGGCAGAGATGCTCTTTGGTATCGCACCTGGGAAGCGTACACTGACGGATCTGAAACTCGCCATCGGATATGGACACCATGCCCAACAGTAGGCATTTTTGCGAAATTAAATATTGTCGATGATGACTTATGCCTTTCGTTCACGCAGCTTATTCGGGTCACTGGCAGCAGACAAGTCTCCGTCCGTCCCTTACAGTCGAGAAATAGCAGACCAGCGTCGGAAATACGGTGAAAGTATCTTGCGACGAGCCGACGAGCAACTAACGCAACAAGAGCAGCACGAAGCTGCCCAAGAAGCACGTCTCACCGAGGCTCGTCAAAGACGTCTGAACGAGAAGCGGAAAGTGGCTGAGGCAGCGGAAGTACGCGCCGCGGAGCTCGAGGCTGGGGCGCGGAAACTTGCGGAGGAGCGGAGGATTGCGCGCGAGACAGTGAAACAATGGGCGGCAGAGTTAAATGAGGAAAGTGAGGACGAAAAGGAGAAGAAGAGTAGTGGGAAAAAGGGATCGAGGAAGGCCAAGATAATTGAGACTAATCCGACTACGACTGCGGAGAATAGTGGTGACGAGGGTTCAGGCCTTGCCCCTGTGGAAGTGAAGAGAAGACGGAAGGGAGGGAAGTTAAAGAGAGATAGGGATCTGGATACTGTTGCCGCGCAGCTTGTTGATAATGGGGATGCGGAAGAGAGTGAGGAGGAGGCGTTGTTTAGTGGAGAGGATGACGATCGACCGAAGAAGGTACAGCGAGCGCAAAAGAAGCGCGTCGTACGGGACGATGACGACGAGGAGACCGTTTCAGCGGCACCTCGTAAGAAACAATTGTGAGCAATCTTTTATATTCCCATAAGTTGTTATGACGTGAACTGACTTTTGCGAATTAGCAAAAGCAAAGAAACGATATCGGACTCGGACGAAGAGATGCCATAGCACTGCTTTTATCTTCCTGCCTGCTATCTTACTCGTGCTTTGCTTCATGTAGTTGTTTCTAGAGCTGTGTAAATTATACTTCCGTTTCGTACCTTCGCGCCCCTTCACGTCCTTGTTGGCAGCATGGCAGCATCACATAAAGCCAAGTTTAAATCCAGCGTACGTCGTCAGATTATTTCGTTGTGCTTTCAAGTTTCGAACTTATTTTTGTTTTGCCTAGTCCCGTATAATTTTTCAGCGAGAAGTACATTACGTAAAACAGTTTTGTGATGGTGGGTGGGACTACCGGCAAGATCGGCGTTTACAAGTTTGAATGGTGAAGTGAAGAACTGCCTCCGTTGACAGCTCCATCATGATTTAAACATATTGGCATAGGTAATTAGCACTGGAGTTCACAGAGCGTCTCAGGAATTCTCCCCGAGTTGCCTACTGCCACGACAGACCTGCAATATGTCTTCAATGGCTGCATCTCGACGACGACAGAGTAGGCTTCGGTTCATTCAAGTTGCTTCTGACGTTGAATTGATTCCTCCTAACGTCCGGCTTGATGATAGGTCCAGAGTCGCGGGCTTCTCCATCCAGGAGGAAGAATGGCCCTCAGTCGAGGATGAATGCAAATCAGAGACAGTTATTTCGAAAGCTCTTGCACGTATTAGCTGAGATCGTCGATGAGAAAGGGCATTTCGAGTCTGACGATGGTGCGTTTTAATAGTACGTTCCGATGATTAGCTTCGAGCAATGAACAATGTCCTGGCTGTGATGGTTGACTATCAGATGCAATTGACGCCATCATAGACGAGGCGGACGTCGAAGATAACTTTGGTGAGCTGTTGATATCTCGCTTATCTCGTGCCCTTCCTTCAACAAGCAAACATGGCAAAGAAGGATGAAAAACTTACTACTCTATAACAGGTGTCCGTGGTCCCTCTGCTATCGGTGGAGAAACCAAAAATGTTGACAAGGGCCAGGAGCATTGCGAAGCACGACATGTTTCCCGCTTCATAGAGTGAGACGCCACTAGCGTGCATGATCATGATGGTGAAAGCAATTAACGCCTTGAAACAGACTGGTGGACACCCACGGCCAGCTGGTGAGCTTTCTTTTTTGAGTTGACGATTACGGGACGCTCAGGATTACACTAAATTTAGACGTATCATATTCGAACCCTGCTTAATGCACTCGGGGGTGGTGGACGAACTGCGGAGGCCTTGGAAAAAATGCATGGAGTAATCTCTGAGATTGCGTGAGTTCCGCTAGCTTCTAAGTGACCGGTATTTATCCTTACCATTCTCAGAAAAAACTTTGAGTTTGGAAATGCGGAAGTTCACATTTACAGTGAGGAACTGAGCCTTCAGCGAATGCGCACTAATCACTCCTGGTAGATCCCAGCTACTGTGCAGAGTTATTCGATAGCTGCAAGAAGACTGTTTCTGAGGTGCAAGAAGCACTACAGGAGCTTGGCTTGTACAACACAGTTTTCTTTCACAAGCTTCAGGCGATGGCGAGACAATTAGGGGTAAGTGAAGACTTCTTTCAGTGTGGAATCGTGCCTCATTGAAAGCCTAGGTTCTGTCGGCGAAGCTTGATGCCGAATACGGTAACTACGACAGCTGAGCGTTTGTGAACTGTACTAATAGTCTTCGATGGGTAGGCCGTGGTTCTGGCTGCCGTGTAGACCAGTATCTCGACGACATGTTTAGGCCGCTGGTACGGGATTTTGACTCTTTCATTAGTGGACTGACGAACATCGCTGAGAAAGGTGAGGATATACCCTTGGTTGAACGTGTGCTTCAGATACTGACCACTAGAAAGAAATTTGGGCGCTTCGTCAAGCGCAAGACTTTTCGAGTCAGCGATACTTGAATCTGACCACCGTTGCGACATTCCTTTCTAGTACCACTGCGACGACACTTCAGATAACTACCGAGGAAGCGGCCTCCGCTTTAACAACCATAACCAACACCCTGTGGTTCACATCGTTAGTCTTTAGCGCCTCCTCGGCGGTGTACAGTCTTCTTGTGATGACATGGAGTCAATCATCCGTGTAAGTCTATACATGTCAGAGATGGGCGCTTAAGCTCATGGCAAGGAGCAGGTGTCAGCCACGTCTTGCTCTTCCTTCGTCATTTTATACCTGGTTCCGAAATGGTCCAATGTTCTCGTTAGTAGGTGCACTTCTAACGTTCTCGATCGGACTGTGCCTTCTCGCATTCCAAATTGGACAACAGCAGGTGTGTCTGCATTAAAAGTCTTTCTTTTTATGAATGGCCGACCGCTTTCACCTTGCAATCAGGGAGTGCTAGCTTCTGCCGCCGTCCCGACTACCTTCGCTGGTATAAACGCATACGCTATCTTAATACTTGCTGCGTGGTTCCTTTCAGAGCAGTGGAAGTGGAAGCGCGCCAAGGGTTACGACAGGAGCAAGTACCTAGTATCATTCACAAAAGCTTGGGAGAATAGAGTCAGCGCAATCAAAGCTCGCGGTCGGAAGACAAAGAGACGTTTGCAGGAACTCCTCGCATTCTTCGTGGTAAGAACCCCTCCCTTCAAGACACGCAGTGTAGTCGCGCAATCACCTCCGGACGATGGTACAGCTGAGGGTATTAAATTCGGTACGTCCACGTATGGATTAATTTAGTATCAACTAACATAGAAATCAAGACCACGCTGTAACAGCTTCTCCCATTAAGTATATCATTGAGTCGCCCTACGACCCACCGTCTCTCGACACCTCTGAGAAGCCGAGCGAGGAACTTCTCGCTTTGGGAACGACAGAGTCGGAGGGATCTAGGGACGTCACTGGGAAGGTACCGGATACAACTTGGACTGATCCGAACTCCTCGACCATTGAGCAACTGGGGGAACAGGTATGCGAAAACTTGGCTATTATCTGTCGGGAGATTCTTCGTTAATCATGCCGCACATAGTCCATGGACGAAGGCCCGGGAAGATTGATACAATTTTCACCAAATGGAAGGTTCCTCGCGCTCGCTCAGTAAGTAACTCATTCTATGCATAAGAGAAGCAAATTAATACTATCACTCCACATGCATAATTCAGCAAGAACACGGTGACAGTTTATGATTTGGTTTGTATACTTGGAAGATATTACTGTAGTCTGACCCTGACCACTGGCGAACCAGGAAAGTTCGTGCTCTGTGTTGGAAACGATACGAATACCTGGAATGGATGAAGTAAATCTGATATCATGGTAGGTGCAGCATCAATACCTACAAGCCGTTTCTTAGCTCTTTGGACAGGTTCCCCAGCTTCCTCAGCCAACTGCTAGTGAAGGCACGCAGGTCGGTTTCTGTGTGGAGAATAAGGGACGATTTCGAGGTAGGTGCATGTTACGGCTATTGGCGACGGAAATATTCACGAGCACGTAGCGGCATGGGGAAATGGTGGGTCACCTTAAGGAGGCGGTTACATCCGTGAGGTGTATCAATTGGCAGGATGCCGGTGTAGAGGATACTATCGTTCACACAACGGCATCGGGTGGCGGCTAATCCGCTTGTAGGTTTCATCTGCGTAACCGGGTCAATGATACGGCTATTCGTGAGTACGACAAATTCCATACTACTCTCAATTTCCTCATCTTTCCATCAGAGTAAAACATGCAAGGTACTTGTCATTTCGAACGACACGCAACAAGGACTCAGTAAACCCTACAGGAACTTCGGTCAATCAATGTCTCTGTGTTATGTAGGGTCAACCGAGTAATTGATGCAGCAATGCTACACAACAATTATGTGTTTTGCATTGCGGAAGTACCCGATGACCCGCATTCCTCTCGCTTACTGGGTACGCTCACTCCTAATTCAATTCCATTCATGGCTTCATGACGTGCTTCAGTGATTAACTTGAGGGACCAATCCATTCAAAGGTTTGCGTTATAAGAATGATCTTCTGCTTGGACTAACATGTAATGAGAAAGTTCTCAGCTGATATTGCGCGGGCATACATCGATTACGCTATCTCATACCTCGAGGAATATTCTGCTTCATGGCAGCAAGGTAGGTCGTACCACTATCGTCTTAATATCCTTATCCTTGACAAAGCGAAGGTCGGAGCTCAGATGGCTGGACTGATAACCTCCGATTCTGGTGAAAACGTTATAGTAGATGTGGAGGAGGCTAATACCCTTCGGTCCTGGACACATGATGACCATGAACTGTATCAGCCAGCGCGTACCGTGGTATTTTACGGTCACCAAGACAAGATGATTATTGGGTATTCAAGAGGTAAGCTAAGTAGATCGCTCACGGGCGATGTTGCTGAATGGTTGAATGGAGATGAGGTCGTTACGCTTTATCGTGAACATGGGGACCCCTCTTTCATGGCGCTGCACATATTTACTACCCCGGACGCGGAGGCATTACCTCAGGAACCCGTTGGATTTGCGGTAAACGCAGGGTCTGACTCAAATCCGTATATGTTCGCATTTATCGATGAGCGTGGCACTGGTACACTTTGGTCAGTCCAGTCCAACACGGACCTGGATAAATGTCCTTCGGCGAGAACATTCGAAGTTCACGACCGGCGTGGTGGTCGTTCGGAGTGTCCAGAGATCACCGTTGGTAGACTCATAACTCTGCCACCGCCCACGTGAGTATGGGTAAGAGTGGGGGTGGGCTATAAGTAAATTTACTTTATTTCGATTTATTTTTTGTTCGGGTAGATATATGCAACTTATGTCACATGATTTATATTTCCAAATATGGTAATAAAATTGTGAACAGAAGGTAACGTGAAATGACCACACGCGACGCGCTTTGGCAGTGCCCGCACAACGCGCTTGAAGTATCTACGACCTCCTTCGCTTTCTCGCTTTGCTACTTACAATTCAAGAACACTGGCTGTACTCGTGACTGCTGCAACGTCATTTTGTTAACATGTCGTCGGTGGGGAAACCCCGAACGTCAAGCATTCCAACCCCTGGGCGGTTACGCTCCTATTCCTCCTCAGCATCTGCTCATGACCCTCTCCCGCCCGACCTGGAAGCTTCAAAGGCTTTTCACGACGCTGTAAAGTCTAATGATCCTGCGCGGTACACAGCCCGCTCAGTCTCTGCGAATAACCCAACCATCCCAAGGCCACCATCTTCTGCTTCGAGTGTCAACTCGCGACCAAAAACACCGAGCGGACAATTTAGAAGGACGTCTGCACCGCAACATCGTCCTGAAAGTCAACAATTGGAGCGGGCATTACATAGACAGAAGGAATTTGTTGTTGGTGATGCCGTTCGAATTGAGAGTCTGGGGTTTGAGGGCAAGCTACGCTTTGTTGGGGAAATTTCGGGGAAGCAGGGTGTTTGGGCTGGTGTTGAACTAAGTGGAGGGTTTGCAGGGTTAGGCAAGAATAATGGATCTGTTGGAGGGTGAGTTTTGCTAATCAAAAAATGGCACTTATGCGTACAAGAGGCTCATGGAGCACAGTGTTCCGTATTTTTCTTGTCCAGAGAAGTGTGGTGTTTTTGTCGCATACGGCAAGCTATCTGCTCCAACCGCAGGGCGAGGCACGCACTCGAGAAGCTCGTCAGTATCCTCGTCTAGAGCTTCTCTTCCTGGTCCTGGACGCACGTCATCGACTTCGCTGTATGGTCGAATCACACCCATTGACAACGGGCGAGTGACACCTGCAAAGAGCAACGGACGAGTGACGCCGTCGTCAACGTTTGACATCTCATCATCGATGCCAATGACGCGAACTGTAGGGAGACCATCCTTTGGTCTTCCGTCAGCGAATAACACCCCATCTGCGTCTGCAATGAGCAAGATTACTGCGGGAAGTCGAGCAAGTAAATATGTCGGCGTTACTGCCCAGCAGCTGTCTGCTCGGTCGCGGAAGGGTATGCCTCCCGGAAGTCCAACGAAGACAGGAATCGGTCTCGGTAGCCCAGCTCGTTTTCGCGGTCCGCCAAGCCCTTCTCGTCCTGACTCGAGGAGTTCTTCTGGCGGGACAGGAACCCCTGCTGGAACTCCGAAGCCGAATACTCGTCTCAGCTTTGGAACACCGAAGCGCTTCGGCACCGGTAGACCGTCCCTCACTGCAACACCGCGAGCTCGTATACCATCCGCTGTTGCTATGCCCCCACCTCCGTCGCCACCCAGCGGCGGAACCGGGCAGAGGAGCATTTCACTTAATGACAAACCTGCTACTCCGACGTTCAGTACCACAAGTAACGAGACTGCTGTCGAAGACGATGGACTAGAGAGCTTGACGAGCATACAGAACAACAGTAAAGCCTTGAAGGACAAGATCCAGAGTTTGCTGTCGGGGAAGCCGAGTCGCCCAGAATCCCCTCAGCGCCGGTCCAGCACCACCGCTTTACAGGAAGATTCTATCTTCAGCCCGAAGTTCGACGCGTCGCGCCAGTTGTTGCAAGAGCGTGTGGAGAGTCTCGAGCGTGAGAACACGCAACTGAAGACTGAGCTTGAAGAAACTCGATCTACAGCTCCGAAACTGGGTGAAACGGAGGCTCTTACGACGGAACGTGACCGAGCTCTAAATAGAGTAAAGGAGCTTGAATCACAAGTGAAGTCCTCCGAACGAACAATCGACGAGCGCAACACCAAAATCGAGTCACTCGAGCGTTCGGTCCAATCTTCCAATAGTGCCTTGCAAACGGCCAAAGCAGAAGAGGACGCGCGTATCAAGGACTTACAAGCCAAACTCGACGATTCGCAGTCACTAGTTGCTAGCCTCAAAGAAGCGATTGAAGTGAAGGCGAACGAGGCTGGCCAGAACGAAGGTATTATACAAGCCAAGGATGCGGAGATCAATCTACTGGAAGGCCGAGTGAAGAAGGCAGCGACGGACTTGGAAGAAACTCGCAAGGATCTTTCGGCACAGATTGACGAGCTGCGGCAAGCAGGACAAGAGACTATTGCTCTTTACGAGGAGCGTCTTGCTGCTTCTGACGCAAGGCGTTACCAGCTAGAGGATGCCGTCGACAAGCTGGATGAACAGCTGAAGCGACGTGGCTCATTATCACGAAGCGTAAGCAGCTCCGGACACGATGAAGCAACAAGGATCGATAACGAAGCGCTCCGAGAGCAAGTTGCGCATTTACAAGCCAGGATCTCATCTCTCGAAGACATGCTTGAGGATGCACGGAACAGCCTTGAGAGGGAAGAAGCAGTTACCCGCAACCGGATTCAGAGGCACAAGGAGAATGAAGTAGCCTTGAAGAACGAACTCGCCGAGACTAGGAGGGAGTTGGAGAACCTGGCGAAGGGCGAGAGCTTCACGAGGGCGAAGGCCGAGGAAGCCGAGGAGGCTCTGCGAGAGAACACGATTACGCTCGAGAATGCACAGGCAGAGATCGAAGGTCTACGAGCAGAAATCGCCGTAAGTGATGTGCTTGAAATTATGGAATTCAACTGATAATCCCGGCAGGCGCTGGAGAGTGTACAAGCTCGCAGCTCATCAGAGCGTTCACGGGATGACGAATCATCTCGGGTCCTTCCCATCGAGCGTGAACGACACTCCGAAGAGGTCGCCCAGCTCAAAGATCTTCTGGAGGCTGCTCGTAGCGCACGGAAGGAGGCCGTGCAAGACCTTGATGCCGCTAGGCAGGATGCTCTCAGCACATCGAGCTCAGTGTCCAGTCTCAGAAGAGCAGTTGAGAGTCTTGATGCTGAGAAATCCGAGGTATGTCTTATTCTTGAATTGACTGTCGTTCGTTACATTGACTTCGTATTGCGATTTCTAAGCTGGAGCACTCTCGATCGGACTTGTCAGCCAAACTTGAGCGAGAACGAACTGCCGTTGCGGAACTGCGTCGGGCTCTGGATGAGAAGACTTCCGAACTCGAGGCAGCACGGAAGACTCTCAACCGAGATAGACCGATTAATGTTGGCCTGCAGGATATGCCACCCCCAACTTCGTCAACACCGTCAAAACAGGATGTTAATCCTTACAAGGACGAAATCAAGGGACTCAAGTAAGAGGTCTCCGATCTTGATATTGTTGATTTTCTGATTCAATTGCGTGGTTCGAAAAGACATATTGTGCAAGAACTCCAGAAGGAGATCTCAACACTCTCCTCTAGGAACAAGATGCTGGAGTCGGAGAATAGTATGCTCACCAAGGAGACCGAGACTCTTCGACATGTAAGCTATTCCTTATGGTTACCTGTTCTTTCACCTACTTACTATCCGGTTTAGGAGGTGAAGGTCTTAGAAGAGAATATTGAGCAAGACCTACTTGACGAAGAGCGTGCGCTCAACTCAGCGTCCGGAGAAGGAACGAACAGTGACTCAAAGAATACTGTACGCCTCTTGTGTTCTCTTCTGCACTGATTGTTTCACGACTCAAACGTTTTCGTATTTTTTTAGCAGGCGGAAGTTGAACGATTGCGTAAGCAGCTTGCTGAAATCGAGAAGAAGAATGCTCGGACGATCCACGAGGTTGGTGGATTTTTTCCCAGTAACATTAATGTATATTCATCGGAGCTCCGCAGCTTAACAAGGAAGTCAGCGAGCTTGAGAGTCTTGTCGAAGCGAAGGTGTGTCGCTTGCCACGTAATCGTGGGCTAATCACTGACTGTCAATTAATCTCATTACCTACCTCGCGTGTAACTCATTTGTAGATTTATCGGGAGGTACGTAACATTAAACTCACACGACTCATCCATCCGTCATCTTTACTCATGTTCTCGCTTAGGACGAACTCGAACGTGAGATTGAACGCCTTCGGCAGAAGCAATCCAAGCGACCGTCGAAATCAAGTACGGAATCCTATCCAGAGCCACGATATCATCATTCCGCGACGAGTAGTACCGGTACGATTCTCGTCAACGGTTCCATTACTAAATCCGTGTCATCGGGTAAAGAAGGTAGTTCCGAAGCGGAATCCGAGGCGGAGGTGTGCGAAATTTGCGAAGCACCCGGACATGATATATTTTCGTGTCCTTTGCTTAAAGATGGTTCTGCGCCTGATGTTTCTATTAATGGACAAAAGTCTGCAAAGAGTGAGACCGAGTTGTTCTGTGAGGATTGTGAAGGACGAGGTCATTTGGCTGCGGATTGTCCATATTCTTCTGACGTGTTTTGATTCGAGACTTTCGAAGCCCCGTCGTCCACCCCCGAAGTCCCTTTATCCACTTACTTATTGCCCATGTATATAGACTGCTCCGCGGATTCCCCCTCTCATTCTCAATCCCTTACTTTACTCGTATCATTTGTCTCACCTGGAACCACGGTCTTTTTAGTTTTCTTTTTTCCCTCCTGTATAGGAAGTTGCTCTCTGTCAATCACCACCCACCACCCTCCACGTACCGACACCAGCACCACATAACCATAACCATATTCCCACAATATTCTCACTACATACCACTCTCCTTCAAACCTGACCATTTCCTCTCCTCTCCTCCCCTCTCCTTTCTGGCCATACTTCAATTGAATTATCGATGTACAGTAACCTACTCAGTCCACTCCTTCATATGTCATTTTTCCTCTTTCTTCTGCTGTTTTCTTTTACCCTTACTCTGATTACTGCTCTTGAGCTGTTACATATATCTGTTATGCGGACTGTGGAGTCGATACCCCCTATTCCCTATTCCCTATTCCCCTTTTCATTACACTCACTCAATTTTTTTCCTCGTCTCGTAGTTAGTCTTTACAAACTCGTTCGTTAGGCATCAAGGTATCAACTGGATTGCGTACATGCATACAAGTGCTTTCACTCCTTTTACGGAAATAACATTACCTTTCTCTGGGGACATGGTGTCATAGTATGACATTTTATGACAGCAGCTGTCTGCAAAGGACGAACCTATAATTAACTCTGGTTTTCTGGTTTTCTGTGACGGGAAATGGTATTGCCTCTTTGAGACGCCAGTCAGCTATCTGGGATGTACACAAAAGGCAAGACTGCTGCCCATTTTCCTCGTCGCAAGAGGCATTTGGAAATACTTTCACCTAAAATGGTAGCCTGGTGTTAGATGGGCATTACATAAGTCATTTACTTGCACGTCCAGTTCTCGGCCGGTCTGGCCGGTCTTCCGAAAGGCGAAAGGCTTGAACGTGTTGAGATGGGTAGGTATAAATGCATAACATACAAAAAATCTACTATTTATGTTCGTTCTAAATCCAATACAAATTTCCAGCAATTAGTACATCACAAAAAATACAAAATGACCCAGATAGAGAATACAGCCTACAATAGCATGGTATGTGATATGTAACAACAGTATGTACCAGAAAGAAAGAGGATAAATATACGGTAACAAGCGTTCTATAACCTTATCGATCTATACGTGGGACAAAGGGGTGAAAGAGCGTGATCGAGTGCCTGTGATAATCTCAAATGAGAGCGGGATCATTGTTCCGAAGTCGTGATCATGGTCCGAAGGCAACGTGTACGGCTATCTACCCCACTTGACGTACTTGCGAAGCACACGCTGGCACCGAGCGTAGAAACTATCGTCGAAATGCTTGCGATTACAGACAACGTACACCGGTCGAGAAGAAGAGGAGCCGGGCTGTCGATGGACGTGTTGTGTGCCCGATTTCTGACCAGCAGAACGAGAATGATCTGAGTTAAAAGTATCAAAAAACGTTGACCGTTGAGCTTATGGAGTGGAAGGAGAAAGAGGATCAATGTGCTTACGTGGAGTGGAGTACGACGCTTTGCCCGAGCTCTTTGTGTAGCTCCTTGAGCTAGATTTCTGATTGGGAACTGAGCGCGAACGAGACGGCTGTGCCGGTCGGGATTGAGGTTTGGGTGAAGTTGGTTTCGATCTGTACTGCTGCGCTGATGAGGTGGACGGGCGGTGTCTAGGAGTATGAGCCGCCCGAGGTATCGGAGCACTTGCAGAGCGTTTCGGCGCCGGCATAGCACTAGTAGTAGTCTGCTTGGAGTTGTGGAGACGCGTTGGACGCGACGCACCGGGTGTAGCTGGCATCTGCCACACAACGCGAGTGAACGCTGCTGGATGAAAGGGAGAGAGAACGGAAGTGAAGGAGGTGGAGCGAGAATAAATAAATTTGGTGTATTTTAGTTACTTTTTATATCCATGCCAAGTGGCCGCGTGGCCAAACGTGGTTGTCACGATGTAACGCCGCGTGTTAGCAACGCGTTACTCGAGTACAATCTTTCTTTGGCGATCATCCTCATCCTCATGTTTGCCACAGCATCCCCGCGTCTCCTCCTCTCTCTTCCTCCGTCCACCTGACATGTCCGTCGACGTCGGCAAAGCGTGAGGCGGCGCTGCGGTTAAGCGTAGCATCAAATACTCATCGTAACGTCGATCAGTGGCAATTCATGTTTCTTGACCATTTACGTCGATAAATCCGAGGCATGATGCTGAACAAAGTCCTTGATGTACATCAAATCCCATCTCGGGATTGCAAAGGTTCTCAAAGGGGTCTACTAGGATCTGTTCAGCCTTCTGGATTTTCTTACTAGGTCTATTCGAAGATCTAGTTCCCTTGGTAGGGTCTGGTAGGGTCCAGTTGCCAATTGCGTCCTATCTTGAACCCTGCTTGCTCCTCTTGTTGCTTACTGCATCCGTGAGTTTGCGCCGTTCTATGTCGAATGTTCTGTCTCTCCATCCTGAACCTCATCCTTCTTCTCCACTTTCTCTGGCGGGGACCAAATCCCGACTCATTCCTCTCTGTCTGATCCAGCGAAAATTTGCTGGTCCCGGTTGAACGAGCAAGTACGAACAGGTCTCCGGCCCCGCAAGAACCGCGTCGGGGCGCTGTACTACTGCGTCTAACTTGGAGAAAGTTCAGCGGAAGCCGTTACCCGACTTGGTATTGCATTTTGACGACGTTTGGCAGAACTTGTCTTTCCAGCCCAATTTATTAGCTTATGTTGATTCGTCGTCTCTCTGCGTCTCTCTGCCAAACCATGATACACCTTTATGTCGCCTTACTCTCAGGTGTTCTCCTATTCTCCGCCTTCCCAACTTTCGTCCATGCGGACCCAGTAAACGTAACAATTGATGACACCTTCGGCGATGAGAATACAGGTGCACAGATCGTATACAATCCGGCCTCGGCATGGACCCAAGGAAATATCTGCAGGTCGTGTACCGCCCGCCCAGATGCCACTCAGGCATATCACCAGACATGGCACGATACGACGTACTACCCAGCGAATGAGACTGGCGCGAATGCCGGAGTCATCTCAAGTGCGACTGCGAATTTTACTGGTGAGTACGAGCACGACACTTTCTATTGTTCCGTCACATCTTGCTCCTATATCTCCACTCGGACTTCTGTATGCTTACATGCGTTCAAACTGATTTCGATTTCTACGGATGATTCTAGGGACCGCTGTGTACGTTTACTGTATTCTCGTTCGTTCGTTAACTTCTCCAACGGGCACGACGGACATGACGTTCTTCCTCGATGGCGAGCGTGTTACCACCTTCTCGCTAACTGCCGATGGCAATCGGACGTATTTGTATGATCAGTTGGTGTTTTTGCAGGATGGACTAGACGGGGATGTTGAGCACTCGTTGAGGCTTGAGAACGGGCATGCAGATGTGAAGGCACTTGTGATGCTGGACAGGATTGTATATACGTGAGTTTCAATGCAGTTACCATTTACTTTAACAGTGGATGATCTCAACGTGCCACCTCAGTACGGACGATTCCCTAGTTAGTACGACGCGGATACCTGTAGCAACATGGACTACCATTGACTACCTGGCAACATCATGTTCGTCTTCTGAATCCCCTGGTACGAAGCGTCAAATGCACTGACTTTTTTTCTACTTCCCACTTCGCCAAATTCAGCGACTCCGAACACCTTTACCCCTCTAGCCAACCCGACGACTGGAGGCTTTCTTACTTCTCTATCTGCCCTTCCAACGGACGGGTCTTCAGCTTCCTCTACGAATCCATCCGACTCTTCTGATTCAAGCACGGGAACTATTGTCGGTGCGACTCTCGGCTCCCTGGCTGGGATATTTCTCATGATAGGATCATGGTGGATGTGCGTGCGTAGATCGAGAATGAGAGAAGATGAAACTGCACAGGTGATACAACCTTTCTTCGCTCCACGCAGTGGGCATGGAAGAAGAAGTGACGGGAGCCGGGGTGGAAGTAGCGGACGTGTGAGATTTGTCGGAGGTGGGTTAACCATGAGCGAAGACTCCAATTCGTACCGCGGACGTACATACTTCTCTCTGCCGCCGTTCGCAAGGCGCGGGGTGCCAGGAGCCGAAGCGCAGGCGAAGGGAAGTAGAACGTTGGCAACAACGGGTACACCCTCGCCTATAACGCCTACGACGCTCGATACACCAAGCTCTGCTGGGTCATTTCCGCAATACAGGGCGGATGCAAACGCACATCCGTATGCTGTGAATGTGAGGTCTGAGAAGATGCGGCTTTTACAGGCCCGGAATTTACAGAATCGGTCGCAAAGCCCGGCGGGAACAGGAGGACATAATCAACGACAAGGAAGCAGAAGAAACGTATCGCCGTTCAGTCCGACACCACTTTACATGCCTACACAGGGCGAACAAAACGACCTTTTATCACCCTCAACAGCGTCCATTCCCATGTCCGTTGCAGAGTCAACTTCACAGACGAGGGCCGAGGGGACTTCTAACACTCAGGAGCAGATCGAGCGTATCAGGAGATGGAATACGAGTAGGAGAGTGAACGGAAATAATGCAACAGATGCACATGTAGCGAATTATTGGGATGATGATGTCAACGCGTTACTCGAGCCTGTATCGCCACACGCTCTTCTTAGACCCAATCGACGCCGAGATCCTGCGCCTTTGGACGACCCTCTAAGCAATCGTCCGAACCCTCCTCCTCGCCCTCATCGATCTCGTGGCCGTCCATTAACGCGAATACTAGAAATTAATGCTCACAGTGATGCTGATAGTGCTCGCGCCGAAGCCCAAGAGACGAGGGTGGGTACAAGGGCGGATAGTGATGAAGACGTGCGTTGGCAGCAGAAACTAGTGAATATCTTCACACCCTCGTCTGTTGTTGGAGGCGGAGGGGGTGTTAGTGCGCCACCACTGAATCCCGTTGCGACGAAGAAGAAAGGAAAAGTACTACCTATTCCTCCAGGCGCTAACGCTCTGGATGCTCCTTCTCGTCCTGCTCTGTTGCCACTCCGAAGGAGTGAGAAATCATTACCAGCACCGCCTAGTATGACAGAGGGCGCTGGGGTGACATCAACACCACCACCTCCGTATTATGGCCAAACAAGGAAATGAGAGACGATTTCCCTTCCCCCGCTTTTTATTCACTTCTATTTTTGCATTCATTCTGATTCTAATCCTTCCACATTCCAATTACCTTATTCCCTTCCTCCCTCATGTTCGTTCAATTACTCATCCACCATTCGTTTTCTTCCAAACGAAATTTATGTCTCTATTCGAATGTCATGACATGCTTAAACGAGTGTAAAAACGACTCGTTTCTTTTCACGTATTCCTCCAATCGTGTGTTGGCTCTTTTAAGAAGAGCGTGAAGATAGCTCCGGTGATGGAGACAAATAGCTGGACGGCATATATGAGATTGCCACCCAATATCTCTTCGTGATTTATGGAGAAGGCGAAGATGCTGGTTATAAAGGCGGGAGCTGCTGCCAATGGAAGTGTAACTGCCATTTGGCCTACACCCTAGAGTCGATAACACGTGAAAGCGTCAGAGGGAGAGAAAGCTTTCACGCTGGTGACACGTACATTGACAACAGACAGAGCCTCAGCTGACGGTGAGGCATTGTTGAGAACAATGTTTGATGCGGCTGACGATGTGAGTATTAGCCAACAAGGAAGACAATCTTTCGTATGATACGTTACTCACTCCACGAGAGGCTAGCAAAGCTCCAAACGGTAACGAACATCGCTATAGTAGCTTGAAGAATCCACGTTCCTTCATAACCACTCCTAGCGATCGCGTTCAACAGAGGAAGGAAAGCAATAGACACAGGCCAGAAAATCGATGTAAGCTTCAGCATCCTCAAACTACCAATCCGACGTTCAATCGGTGCGTATAAGAAGATGACGAGTATGTTATTGATAGATCGAAAACCCAAGTGAGAGCCGATTTGAGCTTCGCTGAAACCGAGACCTCCTGATTCGATTGGGGTGAATGCGAAGAGTGGGAATCTGCATACGATGAAGAGATGAGGATGATGTGTATAATTACAATAGAGATGGGATAATAGGGGACTGACAATGCGTAGATTGTTTCTGAGCAGAATGCGAGGAAGGAGCTGCTGATCATAGCTCCCACAACGTGTGGTGTTAGCACCGAGCGTATCGAAGGTCGTATCATCTTTGGAGATTCAGTATTTGAGATTTCCGACTCTTCTTGGGTGATGGTGCCATAGCCAGTCAGTCTTTTCTTCTTGCGCATGGAAGGTAAAGTCTAATTCCACAGGGATGATTATTCTTCTGGTCATGATGATGAAGTATGTAATGTGAACTGACCTCCTCAGTAAAGAAATGCGCAAATATGATTCCGAGTATCGCAATTGCCGAAGCGACGAAACATGGCAGCGAGAAAGGGTATTTTCGCCAGAATGGTGTATCAAAAAATTTGAAATTCCTTTCGGGATGGGCTAGTAAACCTCCCATAGGCTGTCCAACTATTTGTCCCATTCTGAATGCAATCTTCCCCCCAAATAAGTGCATTTTGTTAAGAGTCAAGATGCGACACAATGGAAGAGAGCGTACTATGAAACCGGAAAATGCAACTCCTTGATGATATTTCTCAATTGATTCCGTCAACATCACTTTCAAAGTCCTGTAATATACACGCCTGAGCCTGGAGGTGTCCCAGTAAATAGAAACGGAACTACTTACGCATACGTTCCGCCGGAAGTACCACCTATAATTCTAGTCAAAATCATTGACGAGTATGTTTTGGCTGTCCCGAATAATGCAGTGGAGACTGCCAGGCCAAGCGTGCCCACAAGAACAACAGGTTTTCGCCCGACGTGGTCGGAGAGATGAGATCGGCATGACTATTGTAGGAGTTAGTAGCTTATATTGCGACTGCGAAGACGGTCGTTTTTGATGTACCAGCCAAGAAACTCGTGAACGAAAAAATAGATTCAATGAGACCTGAATAGAACCCAACTCGTTCCGGATCGTTTGTTATGCCATTTTCCAAGATCATCTGATCTATAGTTTTCCGCGAGATGATTTACCTAATATTGATATGGGATTATTCTGGTGAGATAGACTAGTACTTACTAACAAATGGGAAGATCAACTCGAATGCAATGGGAGCGACGCAAGACAGAACGTAGAGAGTGGACACGACGCGCCAGGGGAGAGGTTTCTCCTTTGGTTTGTCATCTCTCATCGACTCATCACAGACCGGTGTAGAGATTGAGCTATCTTGTTCGTCAGCGTCGTCCGTATCATGTGCGGGATGAGCCGGTGGGGCACCGGAAAGCAGACCAGACCGCTCGTCATATTCGCCACCAGACATTGATCTGGTCCCGCTCATGGAGTAGTTGAGAAAGCAGGAGAACCTTCAAGCGAATGCTTC
Organism: Inonotus obliquus; assembly: GCA_032164295.1. NCBI lineage: Eukaryota > Fungi > Basidiomycota > Agaricomycetes > Hymenochaetales > Hymenochaetaceae > Inonotus > Inonotus obliquus. Next base: position 2,518,164 of record JAJHTX010000006.1, on the reverse strand, counting down.
GTCGACCGAGTCAGGTCCTTTCGTGGAAAAACATATCCAGCTCCGGCAATGAGCGCCCAGATGTGACAAACACCCGGTAGAATTAGGTAGAATTGCATCATTGCGATGACTACTCATGGGCACGAGGATTCGGGTCGAGCCGTGTAGCTCACATCTGTAGAGCGATGGCCCTCCGGTGGGTCAATGCTGACAGTAAGGAGAGCAAAGTGGTGAACACTCAGACAGCCAAAAAATAGGCCAACTTCAAGTGGCGGATTCAATTGAAGACTCACCACTGACACCAGCCTCACGGCGGGCAGAATAGGATATCAGCGGGGATCGTATTTTAAATATTTTTCGAGCATTTATTTAAAATATCAGTAAGCATGCCGGCTGAGCCGATATTTAAAGTATCTTTCACGTGACGCAATTTTAAATATCGATAAGGATATCGGTCTAAGGTTATTTTAAATATCGGTCAGATTATAATATGTAAATCGATATTTTAAATATCGCTTTACTGATATTTTAAATATAGGTCAAGATATCAAACTTGCCGAAATTTCAAATATAGTTAAGGATATTGTCAAAGTCAATATTCTAAATATCATTTGAAGACATATTGAGCGGGCAATGAGCGAGCAATGGGAGGGCGACAAGAGGGCGACGGGCGGGCAATGAGCGGGCAACGGAAGGGCAACGGAAGGGCAATGAGAGGGCAATGAGCAGGCAACGGGCAGGTGATGAGAGGGCAATGAGCAGGTGCACAGTTGAAGCCTGTATGCGGTCAGTAAGGGCAAATACAGCATCAAGGTCCTATACCAAGTCGTAACTCAGTCCCGTCAAAGAGTCTGTCAATAATGGACCGCTAGTACATGTATAAATGGCAATTTGTTATGACGTCTTTTCCATTTTCCCTATATGGCCTTTCTTTTATTTTCGTCAATGCATATTTACATTCCTTTTATCCACATTCCTTACTTAATACTTACAGGCTTAGCTAATTACAATCCATAACAACTTTATCCCGCCATTCCCTTTCATTACTTTTTTATTCTATTATTACTCATTGTTAGAAAACGCTCGCCCTAATTGGACTATACAGTAACCAAAATAGGACGGTCCGCAGTGTTACGGATTCGGCGATGCTTTTCTAAAGGTTTCCGGAGCCTACTCGGTTTTCACAAGCAGGGCAGATTCCTAAGTATACTAGGCGTAGCCTCAGACGTTCACTAGGTAGGTTCACCAGTGTTACGGGTTCGACGGTGCTATTCCAAGGGTTTCCGGAGCCTCGATGGGGCAGATTCCCAAGTGTACTAAGCGTTGTCTCGGACGCTCACTTTTGGCTAATCAAGTCGGGCCTCAACCTCGTTGACAGACTAGTAGGACAGTGTCGACTGCCGTTCGTAAGCTTCCCTAGTCGGTGGACGACTAATCAATCGTTCCACGCCGTAGAGTAAGAGAGGTTAAGCAGATTAGGTGGTCTTCAGATTAGAAGCTAGATGCCTAAGAGGACTCGATGTACAAGAGACGATCGAAAGAAAGATGGGGAGCTACGGTCTAAGTCTACAACTATTTATACCTTTTCCTCATGTTGTGGACGGACCACTTCCTACGCTCCGTAGTTCCTACTCTCGATCTGATTCGTTGTTCTAGCTTCCAAACTCGTGCGGTAATTCCATTGTTCTGCTGCGGATTGACTCATCGACTGCGCCCTGTGCAGGATGATGACTCGGCGTTGACTCATCTTGACTTGAACTGAATTGAAACCTATGCTCGGGGTCGGCCTTGTGCTGCGCCCTGTGCATGGAGTGAGTCAGTGAGTGAGTCATTGAATGCGTGTTCGTATGCCATTGGTTTTGCATGGCTGCGCCGTAGTTAGAGTTCGCTCGTCCGCAGTTGCTCGTGCCTTTAAGGAATTCCGTCGGGGTTCCGTTGTATAGCATCTGGGGCTATGAAGGCTGTGATTTGCTTGTCGCCTCGGGACTCTTGTTCGGGGCCGTCAAGTGTGATTCGACATCGGATATCATCGTGGGGAAACCAAGGTGGTTTAACGTATGTGCCTATGGCGATGAGTAGCCGTACACTTCGTCGAGTATCGTTCGAAGGTATTCTCCAGCCTAGGTATAGGTCTCCTTGTAGTCGAATAGCTTTGCAGTATGCCCATAGTTCCCTGAGTGTGTTTGCAACCCATGCCGCTGTTATCGGTGAGCGGCGGTTCGTAACATAGTCTGCACTGATCTCCACGAATGTGCTTGGGCACTCGAGTGCTAGTATATCGTGGATTCCTACTATTGTCCAGTGCGTCTTTGGTTGCATGCCTATTGCCGTATCCATTGCTATTGTTGACCTCGTGCGATTTCGAACGACCTCCGGGGGATTGTGGTATTCTCGATAAGCTGTTGCTCGTTCGCTGGACACATGATACGTCAACATGCCCGTTGCCTCCCGTAGTATTATCTTGTGTAGGTCTTCGATGATCTGTCGCACTCTTCTGCATTTATAGCAAGCCGTTGGAGGTTGCTGTACGTGCTGCATCGTTTGCGAAGGTTTAGTGTGATCGTCGGGATTAGCGTTGCTAGCCGATGCTTCTTGATCGTCGGCTTCGGATTGTATTAGATTCGCGTGTTCTCCGCTTCTCGCTGTCGATCCTGATCGTCTCCGGCCAGTGAAATTAACCGGTCCCATCCGGGGTAGTTTCGATCGGCGTTCCTAATCGAATCAAAATTTCAGCACAATCCTTTCACTCGCCCCCCTCCAAGATCTTTACTCGATAGGGAAAAGATCTCAATTGGGTTGAAATTGCGATGAGATCGTAGGATCGTGTGCGAAATTAGTGACGATGTTGCTTCGTATTTCCTTCGAAATTCGTGTGCTTGATGCAGTTGAAAGACTTTTCGAAGTCTGAAATCGTATCCTGAGCTCGATTTGAGAGCGTGCTTTGAGGGTAATTTGAAGAAAGTAAAGGGAGATATCTTGACTCCCAGTCGAATTGTTGTTTCTTCTTGCAAATTTCCTTTAAGTTTCACTTTAGTGGACTTAGACTTGTCACACCAAAAGCAAAATAAGAAAATTTTTCTTTATTATTTTCCTCCCTCTGCACCTCTTGCCCTGCCGGTTCAGTCCTCCCAATGGGTCTGACCGTCGTTCCATCCGCGCGCTGTCCACTCGCGATCTCGGCTCTCACCGGGGCTTACTGAGCCTTCGCCTGACTCTGGCGATTCGGCTGCCCGGTTGTGCAGGCCTGACCTTTCCGACACCCGCTGTCTTCCTCGCATCGGCCACCACGGGGCATTAGCCGGCGGTTGCGGACCCTGTAGTATGTACGGGCCGCCCCACGCGTTTGCTTCTGCTTCTGCCGCGTCTGCTTCGGGCCATGCTTCTGGTTCGGGTTGTACGTAGCCGGGTAGGTCGACGTATAGGTCGTCGGGCGTTGCCGGTGGTGCTTCTACCGGTGCCTGTGCCTGTTGTGCTTCTGCCGTGTTCCTGATCGCTTCGAGTTCTTCTATTGCCGCCCGCATCCTTTGTACGTTGTCGACTAGCTGATCGAGTCGTGCCGCGCTCGATGTTGCTAGGTCTTCGATTGCTCGGTCGGGGATGCTCTGTAGTATTTCTTGAAGGCGGTCTTCGATGCGTCCGAAGGACGTTGCGCTTAGGTGGTGGATTTCTTCGACCGTGAGGTTACGGCCTTGGGCTCGTGCTCGTCTCATTTCTTGGGTCCTTCGTGACTCCTCTATCCTCATCTCGTGCTGTTCCCTGTTTATTTCCTCTAGCCTCACTACTAACTGCTCCCAGCGTTCCAGCGCTCGTCGTACGACGTCCACGATCACTACGGCTGTGGTGCAGACCGTGATGATGAGGAGTGCGGTGTAGTAGGCGTTCATGGTGTTCGAGATGTCGTTGGTGGTTCTAGACTACTTGTGCTTTTCCAGCTGAGGCTCTCCTGTCGGATTCCTGCCTCTATTTATGCTTTTCCAACTCGTACCCTTCGTGACTCTGTTCTAGTCTTCCCCGGGTTCACCGTGCTGCGGTTGCTGCGGTTTTCAATTGTCTTGCTGCGATCTTTGCTTCGCTGTCGCACTCTATTATTGTCGTGCTGCGGATTTCCCATATCCTGTCATTCGTGTACGAATTATCTTGCCCGTAGTCGCTTCGTAATAGTCCCGTGATTCTTCGATGTATGTGCGCAGTTGACTTGGCATTCATAAATACCATAGGGGATGTCGGGTTGCATAATGTTGAATAGATACCATAGGGTGTGCATGTGTTGTCCTGTCAATAAATACCATAGAAGAATGAGTTGCATAGTTATGCTTCGTCATCTGTCGGCGCTAGATCGAATTCTTCTGTGTCATCGTGGGATCTCTTGCGACTATTGGATGTCTCGTCCTCGGGTTTCCGGGATTGTAGCTTCTGCGGATATTGATATACGTCCGTGAACCAGCTACTATCTTTAGGATGTAGTACTGCGCCTAGGGTGTATCTAAGGCGGTATTCCGCACTGTTGAGTGCCTGGAGGTAGTCCTCGTCGTAAGGCCAACAAATAGATTGGTCTAGTTTGTCCGGAGGGTTCTCCCATAATCCTTCCGCTGCTTCTTTCGCTTTGTTGCGGCGTTCCGTTTCTTCGCTCTCGATCAGTTTCCACGCCTCCAAGTATGGTAAGTCTCGATGAGGTGTGTCCCATGGGATAGATCGTCCTGGTGCCTTTGTTCGTTCCCATGTTTGTCTAAGGATGTTGATCGTAGAATAGAAACGTCTCTTGAGTCGTGCATATTGAATTTGTTGCTGCGCGATGTACTCGATGTAGTCGCGTTCTTTGGCTGTGATACAGTGGATAAGCGACCATCGCATGACCTTGTGTTCGAATGCTTCTGTGAGCTCGACGCGATATGCGCAGATCCTTGTTGCTGCATAGAGTAATGCAACGCAATTGTTGACTGTTTCTGTTTGTGACAACAGCAACGGTTGATACGATAGAATCGCTGTGCTGAGATCTAGAGCATATGCGATGTAAGCGTCGTCATTGAGTCTTCTCACTGAATTGTAAGCTTCTGTAGTCATGGCAAACCAAGATCCAAAGAATATCGGTGGCATTAGCAGCATATTGTATCCCATGCCGCGTTGATGTGCCATGCTGATCTTGTCCATGAAATCGTCGAAGTATCTGCCGACGTTCGAGGGTATGATGTCATCCCATAACATCTCGGTGTTCTCCCTGTCGTCTAGCTGTGGCCATTGATATTTGTCGGGTCGTGACTGTATGTCGACTTCTGTGACATTGAGTTGCGCATGCTGTACTTCTGCAAGTGTCTCGAGTAGTGGCATTTCGAATTGTAGACTTGTTTCTTGTCGAATGAGAGTTGTTTCTGGCGTTGGTGCCGTTCATAGGTCGTTACTGCTTGTTCTTATAGCTTTGTGTCGTTACTGCGTATGACTGGGTGATCGGTCCAGTTGTTTTCGATATGACTTGACCTCTACTGCGTATACTGTGCCGCAGTGTCTCTCGTTCGTCCGTGACTGTTCATGACTTGTCGTGACTTCGTAAATTCTCAAGCATTGCTGCGAGAATGTCATCATCTGCTGCGATCTGCTGTGATCAGCTGCGGATGAGTACTACTTGCTGTGCCACAGTTATGCCTACTGCGGGCGTAGTCGTCTGCTGCTGCGCGTAGTCCTTCCTCGACTGCGCATGCTGCGTTGACTGTCTTCTGATACTGTGCTTTCGGTATCAGTATTACCTCCTGAGTCTGACGTCGATCCTTCTGATCCGTCGGAGGATTCTTCCGTGTCCTCGTGACTCGTTTGTTTCCTATTCCGGCGCCTCGCGGATAACCATTGCGTAAGGTTCCGTGGCTTCTGCGCCTGAGGGTACTTCTTGTGGAAGTCCTCGACTAGCTTGTACGTGTGCTTCAGGTTCTCCAGCGGTTCCCATGTTGTTTCTGCATAGCCTTTCCATCTGACTAGGTATTGCACCTTGCTGCGCCGCAGTCTGGTATCTTGAACTGCTTCGACTTCGTATTCGGCTGCGCCTTCCACTTCTACTGGTGGTGGTTCCGTAAGTTGCTTACGTCCTGGGAATTCTTTCCGCTTGTATGGCTTCAATAGACTCGCATGAAATACTGGGTGAATTGCCATTGTTTCAGGAAGTTTCAGTCGAAATGAAACCTTCCCCACGGCCTTGTCGACTTTATAAGGCCCTGCCCATTTCATGGCTAGTTTCTTCGTCGGTTCGAGTCTTGCTAAGTTCTTCATATCCAACATCACTTCGTCTCCAGGTCGATAATCTGGTAGCTTCCCTCGATGTAAGTCTGCATATAACTTCATCGCTTCGTTAGCCTGCTTAATGCTTGCATAGGCTTGTCGCTGCGCTTGTTGAAGCTCCTCTCGGTAATCTTGTGCTTCTGGGACGTTGCTTTCGTCGTGACTGGCAAAGTCAGTTGTTGGATTCCATCCGTACAACGTGTAGAATGGTGATTGACGTGTCGCTGAATGCTGTCTGTTGTTATAGGCGAATTCTGCGAGATCCAAGTAATGTGCCCAATCTGTCTGTCGGTAGGACACATAGCAGCGTAAGTACTGTTCCATCGTTTGGTTCAGTCGCTCTGTTTGACCATCGGTTTGTGGGTGATACGCGGTGCTAGTTTTCCAATCGATTTCGAGGAGTCGGCAGAACTCCTTCAAAAACTGCGCCGTGAAGTTGCTTCCTCTGTCGGAGAGTACAACCTTTGGGGTCCCATAATGCTTGAAGATGTTTTGGATGAACATCTGTGCAATGCGTTTGGCATTCGGTACACCCGTCGTAGGGATGAACCTCCCCATCTTGGTAAGTCTATCCACAACAACCAATATGGTGTCATATCCCTCGGTACTGACTGGTAGGTCTGTAACCAGGTCACAGGAAATGGCTTCCCATGGCCTTTCAGGTGGGGATATCGGTTGAATCGGTGGCTCGCGATTTTGCCGAAGAGGCTTTGATCGCTGACATGCGTCGCAAGTTGTTACGTAGTCTCGGACGTCCGATCGAAGGTTTGGCCAATAGTATCGTCTCTCCAGAAGCTCAGTGGTTTTGGCTACTCCGGGATGGCCTGCAGTTGTGTGGTCATGGTGCCTTCGCATTAGTAGACTTCGTAGGTTGGCGTTCGGCGGGATCCATAACTTTCCATCTACATAACGAGTTCCATCCGTGTAGGTGTGGCTTCTGTCTTTCGTATTCCGTATGACGTTCCATTCGGTTTGTGCCTCCTTCGTCGCATAGTCCTTTCGAATAGTTCGAAGTATCGGGTCCGTGATCCTGACTGACGTAGTTTTCAACTCGTATAGTCCTGCGACTTCCGTTCGTTTCAACGTTTGCTGCTGTATGCGGTCTGCTGGTAGCATAGTGATCTTCTCTGTGTCTTTGCCGATTTCGTAATCGGTTCGCCTTGATAGTGCGTCGGCTTTGTTCTCCTTGCCTGGCCAATGTATCATCTTGAAGTTAAACTGGGATAGCTTTAGCATCCATCGTTTCAGCTTCTCAGATAGGTTCTGTCCTGTCATGAACCATTGCAGGTTCTTGTGATCCGTTCGAATGATAAAAGGATGTTTCGTTCCTTCGAGCAAGTGTCTCCATTCGTTAAGTGAATGAACAATTGCGAACATTTCTTTTTCGTGAACTGGCCAGTTGAGTTGTGCTCCTGACAACTGCTTCGACATTGTGGCTAACGGTCGTAGTTCGCCCTTGTCGTCTTCTTGTTGGAGTAAAGCTCCGATCGCAAATTTCGATGCATCCGTCTCGAGGATGAATGGTTTATCGTGGTTTGGATAACCTAGCGTTATTTCCGTTTGAAACGCTTGCTTGATGTCCTCGAATGCTTGCTGACATTCAGTTGTCCATACGAACTTCCTATCCTTCTTGGTGAGTTCGTTAATTGGGTGTATGCGCTCTGCATAGTTCTTCACGAATCTTCGATAGAAGTTGCAAAATCCTTGGAACTTCCTGATCTCCCGTTTCGTTGTTGGTGTAGGCCATTCTGCGATTGCTTTGAGTTTGTACGGGTCCATTTGTACTCCCTTGTCGCCCACTATGAAGCCTAGGTAGTCTAGCTTCTTCTGTAGGAAATGGCACTTCTCGATCTTCAAGTAGATATCGAGTTCTCGGCATTTCTTCAAGACTGCTCGTAGGAGTTTCCAGTGTTCCTCCTCAGTCTTTGCCTTTCCGATGATGTCGTCCAGGTAGATAAGTATCTCCTGACTTCGTAGCCATTGCTCAAAGTTGTCGTTCATGAATCGTTGGAATATTGCGGGTGAGTTCTTCATTCCGAACATCATAACGAGTGGCTTGTAGATTGCGTTGCCGACTCGGAATGCCGCTTTCCATTCGTCTCCTTCCTTGATACGCAAGTTGTGGTATCCGGATCGCATGTCCAATGTGAAGAAGTAATTGTTGCCTGCCAACTTGTCTGGTAACCCATTCATAATTGGAATCGGGTACGGGTCTGGTATCGTGATTTGGTTTATCGCTCGATAGTCCGTTACGACTCTTGCCCCTCCGTCCTTCTTTCCTACAAAGAATACGGGTGATGCTACTGGGCATGGTTCGTGTGGTTCGACCTTGGTAATCCATCCTTTCTTCATCAGCTCCTCTACGTGGTTGTCCAGTGCTTCCTGTTCGACTGGCGTGAGCTTGATAATAGGTCGTGGTTTTGGTAACGGTTCCTTCTCATCGAGGTGTATGACCATGTCATACTTCGTATGTCTTGGTAGTCGTCTTGCCCTGTCTGGATCGAATACGTCTGCATAGTCTGCTATCTGCCTTGGTAGCAGTTTGCGCCAATCTCGTTTCTGCGTGTCTAGCAATCCCTCTGCTGCTGCTTTCTGCTGCGAGTATTGCTGCGCTACTGAGCTAACCTTGTTCAATGGTTGCTTCTCTTGGCGATGCTGTCGATTCGTATTTGGTGACCAATTTCGTTTGATCTCAAACATTTCTGCGAGATCCTCCTTCTGCAGTAAGGGTTTTGATTTACCTCGAGCCTCGGTGGCGAGATACGCTATTCGTTGCTGAATAGGTGATGGTTCGTTGGTTACCATACGTTCGATATGCATTTCTTCTTGAGGTTGGGTTCCTCCTGGTTCTTGCAGTTCGTCCATAACTTCGTCTTGATCCGTGTGCTCCCACCTTGTTCTTTTCGGTGCGGGGCTCCGTGTTCGTGTACTTCCTGTACTATCGATAGACTGTCTTCGCCGATATCCTAGTATCGGTTTGTCTTCGAATCGTTCCTTTCGTGGCATAATCCATGTGCCTTTCGGATCAAAGTTTCCTACGGCTTCTTCTCCTTCTCGAAGATAACCTTTCCAGTGCTTGAATGTAGGGTCTTCCTTGACTACTCGTGGTTTCGTTGTCTTCCGTTCGACTGACGGTGACTCTTGTCTTCGCTTTCCTAGCGATGTCGTACTCGGTTGCAAGGGCTTATTGCGACTGCCTTGACTCTGTACTCGTGTGTCAGGACTTTCTGCCTGTTCATTCCCGAATCTTGATATAGGCGATCTTGATTCGTCTTCGGGCCTTATTGGTACTGCCCAGTCCTGTCGAGTCTTATTGCCAATGCTCTGACTAGACTGCAAAGTCTTATTGGCGCTGCTTTGTCTTGGTGCGTTCGACGTTCGTTCACCTTCTGGCGTCCGTGCTCTCTTCCTTGGAGCATTGCTGAATTGACTTCCTGATCGTGGTCTAATTCTCGGTGGTGAAACGTTCCTTGTTTCGTTTCTCGTCGATCGGCTTTCACTTCGGTTTCTGCCTTCTCTAGGGTGGTCGTCCCTTTGCCTTTCCTTCGTGTTGAGGTCTGGCCTAATCCATATTCCACTATCGTTGTCGCTATCGCTGTCGGTTTCTGAGTTGTCAGATGAGTCGGTAAATGCTACTACGCGAGGTGGTCTGATCGGTAATAGAGTTGTCTCGAATGTTTCAACGATTGGTACGCTTGTCTGTACGCCGCTTGATACTGTCACGGGTTCTTCTTCCAATGTCAAGTTACGGATCCTTGTCAAGACTTCTTCGATCTGTTCACGTGGAATGAAGGTGAACTGTTCGATGTGCGTTTCGCCTGAGTCTATCGATTCGTTACTTTCCAATGACCTTTGGATTTCGTTGCGTGTCTCTTGAATGCGTTGAGTTGTTTCGATGTGTTCTCTCTGGATGTTTCCGATTAACTCTGTGAGTTGTTGGTACTGGTCGTCGAGCTTCTTGTTCTGCTCTTCTAGCTGGTTTGTTCTATCAACAAGTCCGTTGATTAACGTTCGTTCAACGAAGAATCGGTGTCTTGTCGATTGCTCGAATTCCTCGAGATCCTTGGCTAGTCCAGATACTGTAACTCCTTCTCCTGTAGCGTTTTGCTCTTCCTGGAGATTAGACCTCTGTAAGTTTGCTGGCGTGCTTCCTGCGATAACGTTGTCTTGGAGTCCTTCGACGGCTGCTATAATTCTTCTCGTTAAGAATTTGATTTCGTCGATTTCGATTTGACGTTGTTCCTCGTGGATCTCCAATAACTCTTGTCTGTTGTGTTGTGCGATCACTTGTCTTTCGAGTGTCGCAATCCTTGCTAGGGTTTCGTATTCCCTTGTCAACTCTCGTGCTTGTCTTGCGTTTCGATTATTGCCTCGACGTTCTGGCTGTTCTTGTGTGTCGTTGCGTGGACCTCTTGGTAGGTTGCTTCGACCGTTACTACGTCGTTGATGTTGCATATATCGATAAGCGAATTGGCTTCCTTAGTTGACTTCGTATCCTTCCTGGATAATGTTCTTCGTAGTCGTCAGATTCCTTTCTCCTCCTGTAAGCCCAGGTTTCCTTCTGAATCACTCTTCAACTAGCTACGAGTCAGTCGACTTCCGATGAAGGTGACTCTAGTAGACTTGTACTCGATTCGATGTGCGATGGGACACTTGATCGTGTATCGTATCGGTGATAGTTTCACTGTAGCTCGACTACGTATGTAGGAACTGCAGGTAATGGTTCTTCGACGAGTGGCTGGCAATTACAACTGCTCGAGTCGAAGTTGGGTGAATACAACTGATACTCTTCCTGACTAACGTTTGCTACGCAAGCCCAGTAAAGAATAACAGTGGCTAATTTGATAATGATGTGAGTAATTTGTAGAACGGTAGTGACGTGCACCTTTCACTAGCGTTAGACGCTGTTGGTTATTACACTCCCAATTGCGAGTGGATCTTCCTTCTTCTCGAATGTTAGAAAGCGATAACACTGATCTACTGAGATTCCCGAAGGAGATCTTTCTTTCGATCGAATGTTAGAAAACGCTCGCCCTAATTGGACTATACAGTAACCAAAATAGGACGGTCCGCAGTGTTACGGATTCGGCGATGCTTTTCTAAAGGTTTCCGGAGCCTACTCGGTTTTCACAAGCAGGGCAGATTCCTAAGTATACTAGGCGTAGCCTCAGACGTTCACTAGGTAGGTTCACCAGTGTTACGGGTTCGACGGTGCTATTCCAAGGGTTTCCGGAGCCTCGATGGGGCAGATTCCCAAGTGTACTAAGCGTTGTCTCGGACGCTCACTTTTGGCTAATCAAGTCGGGCCTCAACCTCGTTGACAGACTAGTAGGACAGTGTCGACTGCCGTTCGTAAGCTTCCCTAGTCGGTGGACGACTAATCAATCGTTCCACGCCGTAGAGTAAGAGAGGTTAAGCAGATTAGGTGGTCTTCAGATTAGAAGCTAGATGCCTAAGAGGACTCGATGTACAAGAGACGATCGAAAGAAAGATGGGGAGCTACGGTCTAAGTCTACAACTATTTATACCTTTTCCTCATGTTGTGGACGGACCACTTCCTACGCTCCGTAGTTCCTACTCTCGATCTGATTCGTTGTTCTAGCTTCCAAACTCGTGCGGTAATTCCATTGTTCTGCTGCGGATTGACTCATCGACTGCGCCCTGTGCAGGATGATGACTCGGCGTTGACTCATCTTGACTTGAACTGAATTGAAACCTATGCTCGGGGTCGGCCTTGTGCTGCGCCCTGTGCATGGAGTGAGTCAGTGAGTGAGTCATTGAATGCGTGTTCGTATGCCATTGGTTTTGCATGGCTGCGCCGTAGTTAGAGTTCGCTCGTCCGCAGTTGCTCGTGCCTTTAAGGAATTCCGTCGGGGTTCCGTTGTATAGCATCTGGGGCTATGAAGGCTGTGATTTGCTTGTCGCCTCGGGACTCTTGTTCGGGGCCGTCAAGTGTGATTCGACATCGGATATCATCGTGGGGAAACCAAGGTGGTTTAACGTATGTGCCTATGGCGATGAGTAGCCGTACACTTCGTCGAGTATCGTTCGAAGGTATTCTCCAGCCTAGGTATAGGTCTCCTTGTAGTCGAATAGCTTTGCAGTATGCCCATAGTTCCCTGAGTGTGTTTGCAACCCATGCCGCTGTTATCGGTGAGCGGCGGTTCGTAACATAGTCTGCACTGATCTCCACGAATGTGCTTGGGCACTCGAGTGCTAGTATATCGTGGATTCCTACTATTGTCCAGTGCGTCTTTGGTTGCATGCCTATTGCCGTATCCATTGCTATTGTTGACCTCGTGCGATTTCGAACGACCTCCGGGGGATTGTGGTATTCTCGATAAGCTGTTGCTCGTTCGCTGGACACATGATACGTCAACATGCCCGTTGCCTCCCGTAGTATTATCTTGTGTAGGTCTTCGATGATCTGTCGCACTCTTCTGCATTTATAGCAAGCCGTTGGAGGTTGCTGTACGTGCTGCATCGTTTGCGAAGGTTTAGTGTGATCGTCGGGATTAGCGTTGCTAGCCGATGCTTCTTGATCGTCGGCTTCGGATTGTATTAGATTCGCGTGTTCTCCGCTTCTCGCTGTCGATCCTGATCGTCTCCGGCCAGTGAAATTAACCGGTCCCATCCGGGGTAGTTTCGATCGGCGTTCCTAATCGAATCAAAATTTCAGCACAATCCTTTCACTCATTCTTGCTGACTCATTATTCTTCTTTCCATTTCCCGACAACGCTTACTCATCTTTACTCATTCTTGCTGACTCATCGGGCCCCATTGTTTGTTTGTTCATATTTACTTGCTGCTAGGCAGCACCTATTTAGAGTAGAACTTACCCACGACCAAAGTGTATATAAGGCTGAACCAGAGAGCTAGGGATTCCCCACTCTCTTGTTTTAGTACTATCACCTACGTCGCAGGTAAGTCGCACATTACTTGTACCTTAGATAGACGTGCTAATTTAGTACTATCACCTACGTTGAAGACTGTGGTCTCTTGTGATTAAGTGGTAGCTCGTCTTCTTGCTCGTCGATGTCTCTGATCCTGTGATCGACATCTCTGACTGCGCAAGGCGTAACACAATTGAGATTTCAAAGGGCGATGGCAGGGTGATGAGTGGGTATGTTGATAGAGTGTAGGGAGTTGTCCAACATCTTCGATTCCATTCTGTCAGAAGAAATTGACTTATTTGGCATGCAGATCCAGAGACGCTACAACCCGATAAATTCCCACAATCATCAGACATGGAAAGACAATTCGATCGAACATATTATACACGCACACGCTATTGTCCCTGGGGCTCGACATTGCCAGGACAAATTAATACACCAATATGCAGGTTCTGTGAATGGGCACATGAGGAAGCATGGATACTGCAGACATGGATACTCGAGGATGCAGTAAATCATATGCTTTGAAGTGACCCGTATTCAATTCGAACCAACCACCATTGGTCGACGGTTGCAGAAACAACTCAACCATTGTTCACACCTACACTAAATGCATACTTGCACGAAGTTACGGTTTGGACAGGAAGGGGGTTACACTACATTGCGAATGCAGGTGTAATTGCATGGACAAGAAGATCGATACATTCCCAGCTATGCCGACGAGTGGCAATACAACTCGACTGGCCAATACATGCGGAAGCTACAAGAGAACATCAAGCACTACGCAATAATCTATTTGGCAACATAGTGGCACGATGGAAATCGGAGCAGAATCAACTACCGGGGATGATAGCATTGGAAATCTCTCAACCGAGGGAACAGATCAATGGGGCGATCGTAACCTTCGTTATGGAAGGGATCAGTGGCAATCAGGTGCAAGGAATGGAGATACGGATATCGCCGAGCGACGATCTGGCAGACGGGGTTACCTGCCACGGTACAGGCAGAACCATACAGGCCCGCCGCTCCGGTGATTGATAATCGAGCTAATCCTATTGAGGGAGGAAGCCCGAGTCAACTGAGACAGCCGAACAGCCCAGCAGCACCTGCAGAGGATGAAGACATGGAAGACTGTTCGAGTTGCTGTGCATGATATCATAAGGAACATTCGAGAAGGACTGACGCGGCAGTGCGGAAGGCACGGAGCTCCGCACAGCCACAGGATTGGCCAGTGATGGCGTGATCGCTGTGCACTGACCAGGTATGAAGTCATATTGAAGGATCTGGAAGATTGCAGGAGGAAATTGGAAGTGCATCGCCACCCGATTGGAGATTGCGGGGTATCGGACAAGATAGGGGCTGTGCTCGGAAAGATCAGGAGGCTGTGCCCGAGGGAGCCCGGGTAACTCAATAGATAGAAGCTTCGGGTATAAATAGGCCAAGCGAGGGTGGCTATGTCCCTCAGCAAAATTCTTCTGTACTAGCGTCAGAAGTCTGTACTAGTGAATACAAAGAAGCCCCACAAAGCTTCTCTTCTTCGCTACCACTCTTATCATCGGTACTAGTGTCCGGCCGGTCCCTTGACCCCGACTAAGTACTGTTGCTACTCTGCTCTACAAAGCACCGCCTAGCACTTCCCATCACTTATCAAGACGGACTGCGAATATTGCCGGAGTGAGTGGACTTGTTCTGGTGCGTTGATCGTGTTGATCAGTCGATCAATGTCGGTCTGCTGATCCGATCCGCACTGGTCCTAACACATTCCATCATTACACACCTACATTAATACCATACCACATAATGTACCTGATAGACTTCGAGGAACATAGAACCCTCGCCTTTCTCTACCTCGTGAAGCTAAGCAAACAGGATGCAATTCTCCTGTCCACCATCACGAGCGCAAGGCATTCAGGGCATTTGGGCAGACTTGACTCACAATGTGAACGTAAGTGTTCTATTTGAAGAACCTATTCGCAACAATGGTACTCACCAGGGTCGCGCAGAAAATGGCAAGCAACCTCACTGACCAAGTGCGTTCGATTTTGAATGTCACGAAGGCTGTCGCGCACGGAAACTTGTCCAAGGTTGTCGATGTAGATGTGCAGGGTGAATTGTTAGGAAACCGTGAACAGCATGGTTGCCCAAGTTTCGCCACTTGCAAACGAAGTTGTTTGCATGTCGATCGAAGTCATTACTGAAGGTAGACTCGGTGGACAAGCTGCTGTCCCTGACGTGAAAGGGGTGTGAAGGTTGGTTGTAGGTCCGACTGTATCAATGAGTTCATGTAACATGTCAACAAGCCAACATATCCCGTCTCCTTTATTGGGTCAGAGCTACACGAAGGCATCAGAACCGTACTGTGCATGAAAGGGAAAACCAACTTTACAAAGTTGTGCCATAGCACTTCCGTTGGGTCCTCTAGGACACGCACGATAACGCCAACATCTGCTGTCTCATCTTTGATTGTGGGACGACTGTAACCCTCTTGTATAGTAGACAGCTTCCTCAACTTGCTGAAACGTGTAAAACCCCAACCGTACTCTGGTACCTGGCACGGCCTATGTAATTTCTGTGACATTCCCACGGTCCCTTCCATGGCTAAGTGGCGATCGACACGGATTCACCTGTTCCACTTTTTGTTTTGAGATTCGAGGGCCTGTCCTCCCTTCCACAATTTTACAAAAAATCTGAAAAAATTTCCAAAAATTATTTTTCGACACTCTGAACAAGGTGGTAAGAAAAATTACAAAAACTGTCCAACAGATTCCAAGATACGGCGATTTTTGACACATATATAAATAACTATAACACTTCTTAAGAATTTTTTTTAACAAAATCTTTATTTTTCGTTAAGATTTATATATCTGAAAGAAATATGACAAGAAAGCCTGAATTCATTGAGCTAGGAAGCATATATGCTGCTGTGTCTACTGTATATGCTAATCTCTCCACCAGTATGTCGATTTTTTTCGCATATAGTTGACAGAACCACCCTAATACACACATACATAATGTCCAAGCAGTTTTAAAGGAGTTTTATAAGTGTTTTTTTCAGAGGAAGATATGGTCGTGCAAAAATGCCAAAATAAGATCATGTGATACATAAGTGAAAACAGTTATGTATATTCTGCCTGAATATCATCTACAATCGATTCGGATTTGGTATATTTCACATCAGATAGTTATTCCAAGCCTTTTCATGTTGAAAGGAAGGGACAAATAACTCAAATTCTGTGGAACTACATATTCAAGGGATTTAGTGGGGGACCGGAAAGTGGGACATGAAGATCGACACGAGTTACTATAAATAGAAAGTATTTAAAACTCCGCCCGGGAAAAAGTGGCACGGATTTTTTATAGGCCGTGCCAGGCACCACGTACTCCTCAGCAATGAAACAATGGTGGGCATCTAGAGATAGCATTGGTCATCAGTCTGATTTGGGTCGCGCCCCGGCATGCGAAAAGCAATGACTATTCGGATGGTAGGGAAAGTGCAAGACGTACGAGAAACGGTGTAGACGGTGGGGTCAGTGGGATTCGAGATGACAAGAGCGAACTGAGCGCGTCCCTGCCATCCCTCTGGTGCTCTCTTTGGATCAGCAAAGTACAGACACACAGATACGGAATCGTTCGGTGGCACGTTTGAGTTACCGAAGAGATATAAAAGTATTCGCCTAGTAAGACGTTCAGGTACCGGTGAAAGGTAAGGACGTACCAACGATGTCCCCCACACTCAAGCTCCGGACTGATGATCTTCTTCTTTATTTCCTCCAATTTGTCAGCCTCCAATGGTAAACGGCGAAATCTTTAACTTCATGCCCTAGATCTGGCATGTTCTTTGCTGCGAACACCGTATCTATAATTCAGAATGAACGAGTAAGTTTATCTGTGCATACAGGCTCGTCTCCATTGTAGCAACTAGAACAGCGGCTCAATATCTCTCATGGACACAGGTTCATCTTTGCCCTTACTGACCGCATACAAGCTTCAACTGCACACCTGCTCATCGCCCGCCTGTTGCCCTCTCATTGCCTGCCCATTGCCCACCCGTCGCCTGCCCATCACCCGCCTGTCGCCCTCTCATCGCCCTCTCGTTGCCCTCTCATCGCCCGCCCATCGCCCACCCGTCGCCTGTTCATCGCCCACTTAATATCTACCCGACCAATATTTATAATATCTGGTCTGACAATACCCTTGTTGATTCTTAAAATATCACCCAAGTAGATATCTTGATTGATATTTAAAATATATGCCAAGTCAATATCTTAAATATCGATAAAAATATCAGTAAGAGGATTCTTTAAATATCTCACAGATGGGGATATCCTTATTTATATTTAAAATATCGACATGTGAAATATATTATAAGTATCGGCGCAGCCGGGATGCTTATTGATATTTAAAATATCGGCAAAAAAATAATTTAAAATAGCGCCCCCTCCGATATTCTATTTTGCCCGCCGTGCCTGGGCTGCAGTCTACTCGTCACGTGGCGCAAACCATTTCCCTGTGACTCAATGTGACAGGTAAATTAAAACACGCACCTGTGTTACATAACACCCCTTTTGGGATGTCGATCTTCGGAAGACCATGGATAATTCCAGCCGTCGATCCTGATTCCACCACTGGCACCAGCGTGCTTTTGCACTAGCGTCTATCATACTTCAGTATATAAGGACATAAGGATAAGGAATAAGGAGGGCGTAGGGCACGAGGTCTCTCTTCCCTCCTGACTACCATGACCGTCGCTTATTCACTGAAAGGTGCGCCCTAAGCCTACACCTTGGATAATCTAGACTAATTTTTAGTCTGACATTTTCTCCAGTACTACGAGCTGAGGGCTTGCAGCTCAGTCACCCACTGCACGGAAAAGTGCCCGATACTTACGTGAAAGTGCGACTCAGCGATTTCACCCAGAGGACCAGGATCATCAAGAAGAGTACTTCCCCGATCTGGGACGAGTCTCTTGTATTGTAAGCAGACGGCAAGCTTTCATACCGGTCCTATCGCAATATACTCAGCTCGTCCTCCGATGATTCTGCAACATTCGAGATCGCCGTCAAACTTAAGTCGACGTTCTTATTCAACCTATCTATATGCACCGCGAGCATAAAGATTTTTGAACTGTTGGAGAGGTGCAACCGCGGAGAAAGCAGTAGTGCAACATTTTCTCACTTTAACCTCATCGCTAATAAGGCGATATTTATAGCCTCTTTGACGCTCTTATCGAGGTCTGAAACAATACCAACGACTACAGGGAAACTCTTTCTACGCTTGGATGTGTCTAGTGTGATGGTAATGTCGAACAAAGCCTTGTGACGGCTGCTGAGGATGCCCAGGAAGGCAAACAGGGAGAGTTGTATGATGCTATCGGGGAGCTCCTATTGAGGCTAAAGATACTTCGAGATGTCATGGATGCCGTGTCCGAAGTGAGTTCACTGCCGTTCTGTTTGTGCAGCGAACCTAAAGTATAAGCGCTTTGATAGATACGTCCATTCTTGACCGTAGCGTGGTCGCTAGTGTCAGGTTTATTCAAGGTATTTAGCAGTTCTCGTTCGGGATACCTTGCGGGTAGCTAATCCATTGTCATTTGCCGCAGGTGGTTGGACTCACGTTCGAAACGGATAAGAAGCTCGTCCATCTCGTCCATTCCATGCAGAATGCTTTCGCATTTGTCCATGAGAGGCAGACGCTGACGGATAAGGTGTCGAGTCTTCAGCAGTCGATTGAGGGTCTTCTGAAACAGACTGCAGAATGCTGCATGTTTGTACGCCAGTATACGCAGCGCGGATTCTTCAGTAAGTAGTCCCTCGAGTTATTCTAACAATAGCTAATATGCTCTAGGACGGATGCTGGACATCGGCGCTATGGCAAAGATCGACGAGTTTGAGGGTGCGTTGAGACATTTTATGGAGGAGATTGATTCTGGCACGATTCTACACACCGCCGTGGCATCACGGGTGCTACGCGGGATTGGTGAAATCTGTGAGTCCATCAAGCATCTTATCATAGATACGACTGAGATGACGGTACTTAGTGGAGAATCAACGCCTATCAGTGCTACGTGAACTCCTCCATCCAGCCTCATTTGAAGCCTTTCACCCTCCTCTTTGCTTACCGGAGACGCGCAGAGTAGTCAGGGAACAGATAATCGAGTGGGCTTTCTCAGATACGGAACAGAACATCTTCTGGCTGCACGGCGTTTCCGGCTCGGGGAAGAGCACCGCCAGTACGACTATCGCCAGCAAGCTACGAGAAATGTCTCGGCTCGGTGCGTTTCTATTCTTCGAGAGGGGAAAGAGTGAGCCGTCTTCTGTCATCCGGACAATTGCATACAAGCTTGCGCTGTTTGATCCCTCCATCGGATCCAGCATCCTCTCTGGGATCGAAAACGACAAAGACATTTTGACGGCATCTCCAGCGGAGCAGTTCACGAAGCTCTTGCTACGACCACTTGATGCTGCTGCGAAGCTGGCGTCAGGACCCATAGCCATTGCCCTCGACGCTTTCGACGAATGTGGCACACCTCAGGCGCGCCGCGGATTGATGGACCTTCTCCGATGAGACTTTCCAAATCTTCCCAAGTTCTTCCGCATACTCGTCACCAGTCGACGAGAGCCGGACATTGATACTTTTCTTTCTTCGTCGCCAGAGACCGTGCGTGTGGTCGAACTAGACAGCGCAACGCCATCAAGCCAGCAGGATGTCCTCATCTACCTTCGTACGGAAATGGATTCTACCCTTGGAGTGAAAGGGGTAGAGGTTCCAGAGGATTGCAGTTTGGAGGAGAATATGATGTTGCTTGGAGAGGCGGCTAACGGGTTGTTCATATGGGCGTCGACCGCGGTGAAAACTGTGAGAGATAGTGACGACCCATTCCGCCAACTGGACTGTCTAGTCAATGATTCGAAGTCGCTCTCCGGGTTCGGAATGAAACGATCTGTATACATCGGTGCTCCGAAACTCGGGAATTAAGTGGGATAACGAAAGATCGAAAGACCGCTTTCGGAAGATCCTCGCTCTTGTCCTCTTTAGCAAAGTTCCTCTCTCGATAAAAACGATCGATGGCATTCTCGGGTGGAAGCCGCAGGAGTCGTCACGCCTTGTCTTGTCGAACCTTCGTAGTTTGATCGCTTACACGGAGGGAGGAACCGTCAGTCTATTCCACACCTCATTCTCGGACTACCCCTTATCCGAAGAGCGCACGAAGGATCCGTGGTTCATCGACGGCCCTGCGGCGAAGCATCAAGTTCTCGAACGATGCTTTTCCATCATGACGTGCCTCCTGCATCTCAATATATGCTGTCTGGAGACGTCCTTCACCCGTAACGATGACGTTCCGGGACTTTCAGATCGTATCAAGGAACGCATCCCAGTTCACCTCGAATATGCATGCCTTTACTGGGCGCAGCATCTCCTTGACGTTCCAGATTCTCCTGATATGTTCGACATGCTATTAGACTTCACCCGTCACCGTCTCCTGTTCTGGTTCGAGGTGCTAAGCTTAGTCAAGGCATTCTACAGATTTGCCAGTCGTGCGCTTCTAGATGCTGCGGTATGGTCCGAGGTAGGTTGTCCATTATGTCTGTATTCGTGTAACTGACTGGAGACTAGACTTGTAGCACGGTCGTGGCCACAATTCTATGGGACGCCACAGTCTCGCAAGTACATATGCTCCAGCTATTTCGCAATCTTCTCCACACATATACATCTCCATAACCCCTCTTTCAAAGGATGATTCACGAGTGGCGCGGTATAAACTCGGCCAAGTTGCCGTAATGTTACATGTTGTCCGGCGGGGTATGAGAAAACCTCCGATGCATTTGAAGGTGTTTGAGGGTCATTCTGACTATGTTAGCTCCGTAGCTATCTCACCTGATAGAAAGCATATTGCGTCGGCCTCTCGGGATGGAAGCATCAGAATCTGGGATCTTGCCAGTGGAGAAGAGATCTGTGCGCCATTAACGGGACACTCGGATAGCGTCTTGTCAGTGTGTTTTTCCCCAGATGGGAAGCGCATTGTGTCGTGCTCGTTGGACTGCAAGATAAGAGTATGGGATACAGAAACGGGCGAGCTAATACTAGGCCCACTTTCCGGCAATGAATTGGCCTTTTGGTGTGTCGTATTCTCTCCTGACGGAACGATGATCGCATCCGGATCAGCCGACGAAAGTATCATTCTCTGGGATGCCGAGAAAGGGGAACGCATTGCAGATCCCTTAACAGGACATACCGACGAAGTCAATTCCGTTGCATTTTCTCCTGATGGTTCACAGTTGGTATCAGGCTCGGATGACATGACGATCATCATTTGGGATGTGCAGAGTGGACGGCCTCTTCATGAGCCTTTACGAAGCCATTCTGATCGGGTTTGGCCGGTTGCGTTCTCTCCGTGTGGCAAGCATGTCGTCTCCGGCTCCCGTGATGGAACAGTTAGGATTTGGGAGGTAGAAACCGGGAGCGTTGTTTCCACGTTGACCGGTCATTCGTTGGATGTAATGTCCGTCGCGTTCTCTCCTTGTGGCGCACACATCGTCTCTGGATCTGTGGACAATACAATAGTGATATGGGATGCCGAAACTGGACAGATTGCATCCGGTCCTTTGAGGGGACACTCAAACGCAGTTTGGTCGGTCGCTTGGTCACTCTGCGGAAAATACATCGCTTCGGGTTCCCTCGACAAGACAGTGAGGATTTGGGATGCCACTAACAGAATAGACAATTTGGAACAATTCTCAGGACTTAAAGCTCCTGTCCTGTCAGTCGCGCTTAACCTAGATGCGAGTCTAATAGCATCTGCGTCTATGGATAAATCGATCATAGTTTGGAATGCCGAGACCGGGGAGGTGGTTTTTGGGCCTCTTCTAGGTCACAGCAATTGGGCTCGATGTGTAGTATTCTCGTTGGATGGCTCGCGACTTATCTCGGGTTCAGGCGATGGAACGATCAAAGTTTGGAATACCGAGAATGGTGCGACGATCTTCGATGCGCTGAAGGGGAACACTGGGGTTCGGTGCATCGCATTGTCACCAGACGGTTCAAAGCTTGCCTCTGGTTCTATGGATAAAATGATCAGGATATGGGAGTTGAAGTCTGGAATGCTTATCGCTGGTCCGCTGCATGGCCATTCGGATGCCATCTGCTCAGTAGCATTCTCTCCTGATGGCAAGCTGCTCGTGTCGGGTTCGAGCGACAACACGATTAGAATTTGGGATACAGAAGCATGGGAATGCATATCCGAACCTTTGACGGGACACACCGATAACGTTTTTTCTGTGTGCGATGGCACGCGAATCGGTTCGGGCTCACACGACAGGACTATAATTATCTGGGATGTGCAGAATCTACAGATGATCGGCAATCCCTTGGAGGGACATACGAACTCTGTCAATTCTGTTATTTTTTCACGTGATAGGAAGCACCTCGTTTCGGGATGCGGACACTACGATACGAATTTGGAACGTGGACAGCGGGTCGAATGTTGTAGCTCTCGAGGGCCATACGGGCTCCGTCGAGTCTCTTGCCTTGTCCCCTGATGGTCAACGACTCGTTTCAGGTTCTGCCGACAATACGATTAGAACGTGGGACATATCGCACCTTTCCCGACCATCCGATGAGAACAACGGCGGATTCACAATCACCCCTCCGTGTAGGAACAAAGACTTGTCGGAGTGGGTTTTGGATGGACGATGGATTCTACCTGGACATGATAGACGCGAATTAGTCCTATGCATCCCTCCAGATATTCGTCCAACTCTTTGGAGACCTCGAAGCACTGGTGTTTTCAGTTGCGAGTTTTCGACAAGACTTAATTTCGAGGGATCGGCTCTCGGTAACCGATGGACGGAGTGTTTTACAACGACGCGGCAGGTAGCATACTAGGTCTCATGTCGGGATTCTTATGCTTTGCCAAAGCCATTGGTTCTTTTCAAGTTTCTGTGTTACTGTTCCTCAAATATATTTATGCGAAGGACACCGAGTGGTTTCGGAGCGGGCTCTCCGAATGACGAATCGTGCTCGACGAATTGAGGGAATTTCTTGCCACGTGCGATACCGACTTTGATAAATCACTTCCGGACATCGCGAAGGGGAGTTTCGATGTATTGCACGAGTACTCCATCAATAGTTTGAATTATTCACGGACAATGCAAGAGCAAGAAACATCCACATGCTGTCCTTCAAGGTCAAGCAGAGGCGACACCATACAGATCTGTTGGATTGTACCGTTCAATCTTCCATCTCTCTCGCTCCAGTTCCCCGACCCATGCATGGTGAAGCAATAATAATAGACAATCCGGTAAATATGAACTAGAACTTCTATTAATCACAGACCTCTCGAACCATCGTACCTGGTTGTATCAACGCTAAAACTCGCGAAGTCGGCGAAACTTGTTTGTTATCAAACTTATAGATCTGGCAGACATGTGCATATTTCAGGCTCACTATCAACCGGACTGAGCAATGCAACTCACATAGGCTCCAAGAGGTCTATAGGCCGATCCCTCAGCAATGAATGACAACTGTGGTCTGTATTGCCGGCTGTAATATTCAACCGGTGATGTCAAAGTATCATAAGAACAGCGAAGCCCCGAGGCACGGTCACTCTGAATTGTTAAAGCGGATACGAGTCGTCGTGTTTAACTCTTCAGTGTCTGAGGGTTCCAATATTCTCCCACTGCTTTTCGCTTCATAAGTATGGTCTATATTCGGTTCCACGTAGATGTTCCGGTAATTTAAAGGTGCAGTAAGTAAGTACAAGCCTTTATGCAATTCGCTCATGAAAGATGAGAAGTGAAGCTTGCACAGGCAAGGTATATTGCAAGCAAGACGACTATAGAATCATGAGAATAATTACACGGTGATAAACGACGAAAGTAAAGAAACACAAACTCCATTTCGAAGTACATTATGGCGGGTTCTCTTCAGTGTGATTATACACCACTTTCGAGAGTTGTCAGTCCTGGGTGGCGGCCAGAGTGAAACCGTATTTATTTACTATGTTCAAGTAATTGAACGAGTTCTCGAGTGAACGTATATAACTATTATAAGCGGCTATTGCCGAACGAGATCGTTTCGAAAGGACAATGGCTCGCGACTTCGCCATGAACACAATCTCTAACCAGTTGCCCATAGCCGGTTGTCGACCTGCTACATCAAGGTACGACAATCTAGGACAAACGATCTGTTCCCGACCAGTTGAACCATCGTCATCGGCTTCATTCGTGACCGTGAGTTCATGAAAGAACGGGACGTTCCTCAAGATGTTTGGGCACAGATGAAAGTGTCGGATATTGTCTTGGTAACTAACTGGTAACGTTCTCGGTAAGGTGGTAATATGATCAAGTCAATATTCCAATCGCGATAGTCACCCACCCGCCAACAAATCAAAGTTGTCGTGTTCGATCTTCAATGTTTTGGTAGCTATTTCACTGATTCGTATTCATAATTCATACATTTATCAAGCTACTTCGACACAGATAACTTTGTCATAGTTGAAAGCATTTGCGATAGCATCGAGACACGATAGCGTATAGAAAGCGATATGGACATAGAATAGTGATTGTACCACGATCACTAGCAGTCTCGTTTCCTTCGACGACGCAATCCCAGCTTCTTCCTAATCAAGCATTCAGTTTGATAGTTTGGATAATGAAGAGAGGACTTACTCTGGTAGTCTGGGTATCATGGTTATCTTTATCGGACCATCGTCAGCCGGAGGGGGTGATGACAGATCTTTCTGGCGCTGTCTCCCCTTGCTCTTGAAGGACGAGATAGTAATCTTTCTTGCTTTTGCTCCGCCCATACATAAATCGAAACCAAGAATGAAGTGCTCGTGCAATGTATCGAAAGCCCCCTTTGCGATGTTCGGAAGCGTCTTTTCCACCTCTATGTAGCACCCGACGAGAGCCGATCTCAATTCTTCGAGCCCAATTCGCAGCTCAAGGAACGACTCCGAGAACCACCAGGTGTCCTCCTCATCAATGTCGCCGCTTTTGAGGAAATTGAGACGATTGATTGCGGAAGCAGAACTCGGAAAGATGCGCTGCATGCTTTCTAATCGAGCTTCTTCCTGTTCCTGAGTTTCCTCGGCGCTGTCGTCACGATTGAAAAAGAGTATGTAGATTGCAATCCACCACAAGGATTCGACATCATGAGCCTCGTTCTGCACGAATTGATGCCGCTTCTTGGGTCGGAACATCCTTTTGCGTGGTTTACGGAATATTTCCCTGAGTGAGTCCATTCCCTCGGCGACCTCGGAATTAGATTTGCTTTTCGGATTGAATTGATAAGCAGCCATTGCTACTTCGACCGCCATGAAATCTGGAGTACCCTAAACGGCACGATTAACAAATCATCAATCATCGGACGACATAAACGCACCGTCCGCATCTGATGTGACCCATCCTTTGTCACCTCCTTCGCATACTCTAGGTCGCCGATGAGCCCACGCCCATCGAAAAAGTATATATTGCCAGCACTGATATCGCGATGGACCCACCCGGAGTCGTGTATATACTTGAGAGCTACACGAGTATCAGATTGGGTCACGACGACAGGAAGTAAATAGGAAGTACCTTTCGCAGAATCTCTCAGGACGAGGAACACATTAGACAGGTCCGTCAGAGTCCAGATCGGTTGCGCAGTCTCTTGGTAAACCACTCGATAATGCCTCCTGTGACGAAGCGGATGCTTGTTCTCATTGGGCACGACCCGGGATCCCAGATGAGCATTCAGCTCCGCGCGTACTTCCCGATCCGTCGATCTCATTGGGGCAACGGCCTTTGTGGAGTCTTCATTGCCGAAATCTTGTGACTCGAGTCTGTAAGATTTCGCAAAGGTAATACTTTCTCCTCGCATCATGACGTCCTTTGTGTGGTCCTCTTGGCCATCAACACGACCATCAGCAGTCACTAGCCAGTGCTCGACAGGTGTCAGGAGATGTGAGGCAACCTTCTTCATTATAACATCCCCGAAGTGCTTCTTCACATCGTTGAGAATATTATCGTAAATCTCGTGTTCGAGAACTCGGTCATCTTCCACCCAGACGTCCTTTAGCACGTAGCTCTCGCCATCTTCCAAGCATTTCACTTTGAAGACTCTCGTCGCTCGCCCAATGATCGCATCTGCGCCGAAATCCGATAGCACCTCCTCAACTTTATACGACTTTTCCTTCACTTTAATCACGTAAACTCGTTTCTCTGCATTTGGGTCCTCGACAGTTATCGTGGGATCCCAACCAAGCTCAGTCTTCGTCGCGAACGCCAACGACAGGAAAACATGTATAAGTCTATCGGGATCCTTCACTGTTTATTAGATACACCCATGATCGACCGACAGGCTACGTACCGTAATAAAATTGAATGGCTCGCTGACAGCCATAATCGCTCGGGAGCAGAACCACAGCCGCGCCTCAGTATTCTCTATGGTAATTCCAAACGTGAACCGCCTGCAAGTATCTAATGTCATCGTATGTTGCATACTAAATGCAATCTTCGTCACATTCTGTAGGAGTAAATTAGCATCCCATTCTAGCTCGCAATGTTGGTCTTACGTCGTCCCGCTGTGCTCCGCCGTTGTCCCTTTTGAATTCACATGTAAGTGCAAGATCATACCAACGGTATACCTTCTTATTCAAGCCTTCGTTAGAATCTTCTACCTCCTTCAAGATGAAGCAACCATCCGGTCGCGTCAGGCTTTGCCGTTCTGACTTCGGTGCAGTATTGGGCAATAGTCTCAAGGCGAATGTCTGGTTTAGATTATTCCCCAGCCCAATGGCATGTTCAACGACTTTGTCGAATACGTCCTGAAGAGGCTGGAAGGCTGCATTTTCTTTCTTTCCAGATTTCGAGGGATCGTCCGGGAATTCAGACCATCTTCCATCCGCGATGATCCCGCCCTGCTCCAAAGATGTCTTTATCGAGTTGATTTTCATCCCAGACTTCAGGGGAGGGAGGAAGGTACTCAGAAATTTGTCCAATTCTACCTCTGGGATGGCATGTTCCAAGTCACACAGCAACAACATACGCTTCTCGGAGAGTTCGCCGTCCTGGAAGCTGGATGCGTGGGCGGACCGAAGCTTGGCTGGAGTCTCCTTGGTACTCCGTTGCTGTTCAGGTGGCAGAACGGTATTCTCTGGGGTTTTGTCGCGTTCGGGGACATCATCGTTGTCTCCTGCATGCGGTCGCTTTTTCGACTGGTCGGGCATGATGGTAGGCAGTTATGTTAAGCAGCTAAGAAGCGGGGTAGGTTGAGAAGTTAGGCACGAACAGTCACGACGCGCCTTTTATCCGTCACAGGTGCAACCTTCACGTGACGTATTGATGTACTAATTCATGTTGCCACTTATTTCAATTCAATCTCATATCCTATGCTTCCGCACGATGCTGCTTGCTGTGGGCCCCTTAATTCTATTGTGTTATACTACAAGAGGTAAGGATCTTGGGAGCTGCATGCCTTGGCGGTTAACGTTCATTGGACAGTTATGACTCGGAGTCATGGATGGTTTGACCTCCCCCGAAACGTTTCCTGGTAAAACATAAAACTCCGATGGATCGAGAGATGCGTTATTGTCTGTTATCGATTGTTGATCGCAATTGTCTTGTTCTGAGAAGACTGGCTGCCCCTTGGCACCCCCTTTGACCAGTAGTTGTACAGGTAGGGCCGGCCCAGCTTCCGTGGCCTGTGAACGTCCATATCTTGTGTACTATACAGTCCACGGTGATGTCGGGTGGAACCTTGTACTAGTAATGATCTGAACTGCTTTTTAGTGGCGTCTGGTTGATGATATCTACAAGCTATAGTCCCCTTTCGGATACAATCTATTGTGCACACGAGTTGACTCATGTTCGGTGTGAAATTTATGGCCCTCGTGGATAAAACCATATACTTGGATGATGTATTGCTAACAATAGCATGATACATCCGTACGGCTTAGTAGACGCGCATGCAGGTCAGGGAACAAAAATTCACGAGGTGACTTCACAGGTGGCAAAGGGAGCGTCCAGCCGCCGAAACGGAAGGAATTGTCATGTCAGCACGTATGAAGGGAACAACCCTCACTATTGTTTCACCAAACGGGTGTCTTCTTCTAGGGTTCGACCCTCTATGGAAAATTTGATTGCGCCCAGGATGAGCTCCTAAAGCCAAGTGCATGATCCCAACTTCCCTGCAGCTTTCATTACTGCCTTTACGGTTTTCTCCATCGAGTTCACGAGTTCCTGCTTCGAGGATGAAGCCTGCTTCAGTTCCGTTCATATGTATCTTTACCTCGTTTTACTCCAATTATAGGCAGCGCCTATCATAACTGACCCACTGTCCTCGAGGAGGGTCTAATGTGCGGGCGGGTGGGGGAGGTTCATGACAGATAGCGACATTTCTTCCTAGCGTAGTCTGTCCTTTTCGCGATGTTCGGAAGTGATGTTTCCCACTCACTGTGGCATACGGTAAGACGTGCTGGGGAACAACAAGAAGCATGGGAATACATATCCGAACCTTTGACGGGACATACCTAGGGATCGGCAGCGTACCGTAATGTACGGATACGGCCCGTGCGTATACAGATACGCTCTGTACTCGTATGGAGGCAGAGGACTTATTTTACGGATCTGTATTGTACGGACCGCATTACGTATCAAGAAATCCGAATTTAGGCGTAAACGGTCGTATACGGCAAATACGGTATACGGTCACGAGAGGATGATCAGGAGAGATGTTTACTTCATTTTGCAGTTTACGCTTGTTCGTCCGAGCTGAGGAGCATAGAAATGATGGATATATCTTCCATAACTCTTGGAACCGACATCGAAACGTGCAATGGCGTATGAATCATCCCGTATACCGACATCACCCGGCCCGCCGGGCCCGGGCAACTTGAATGTACGAGACTTTCTGGCAGACCTACCATTGAAATCGGTGAGGTTCCCATCCAGTCTCTCGGGCAAGCATACTAAGCGTCTCGGAGCGACACAAGACCATCCCCGATCAATGATTCTTGATGTACCTTTCCTCGTTTCTTAAGAATTCCTCTTGCTACCGTGCATACGACCGTATTCTGTATACGCCCGCTGCGTATCCGTACCCTGCTTGGATATGAAGAGTACGGTGACGTACAGTACGGCTCGTATGCCGTAGGAGGTCTTAACTTTACGCGCGTACCCGTATACGTACGCTGCCGATCCCTAGACATACCGATAACGTTTTTTCTGTGTGCTTCCCACTAGATGGCACGCGGATCGGATTAGGCTCAAACGACAGGACTATATCTGGGTTGTGCAGAATCTACAGATGATCGGCAATCCCTTGGAGGGACATAAGAATTCTGTCAATTCTGTTATTTTTTCATGTGATGGGAAACACCTCGTTTCGGGATGCGGACACTACGATACGAATTTGGAACGTGGACAGCGGGTCGAATGTTGTAGCTCTCGAGGATCATACGGGCTCCGTCGAGTCTCTTGCCTTGTCCTCTGATGGTCAACGACTCGTTTCAGGTTCTGCCGACAATGCGATTAGATCGTGGGACATATCGCACCTTTCCCGACCATCCGACGAGAGCAATGGCGGATTCACAATCACCCCTCCGTGTGGGAACGAAGACTTGTCGGAGTGGGTTTTGGATGGACGATGGGTTCTACCTGGACATGATCGACGCGAATTAGTCCTATGCATCCCTCCAGATATTCGTCCAACTCTTTGGAGACCTCGAAGCACTGGTGTTTTCAGTTGCGAGTTTTCGACAAGACTAGGGTTCCGCAGCGTAGCGTAAAGTACGGAAATGGGCCGTACGTATACGGAACGCTCTGTAATCGTATGGAGGAATAGGACTTACTTTACGGACCTGTATTGCACGGTCCGTGTTCCGCATCAAGAAATCCAAATTTGGGCGTAAACGACCGCATACGGCCTATACGACATACGGTCCTCCTCGTTCTCTCCCACTTGCCCCTATCTTCTCGTTGGCGTGTCCGCAAGGCTGGGGTCACTGTGAATGCTCTCAACAGGTAAGTAGTAGCTTTTTTATTGAACAGAATGGACATTGTTTTACTGATATTACTCCACATTGAAGATCATGTATCCATCACGTCGCGTTCGCATCATTATCTCTCTGGTCATCCTGATCGCACGTTGCAGACCCGGTGTTTGGTAGTAAGAGGTGTTGGTATATGTGGCTGGAAGGTGCGTACTCACATCACACAGTCCACATGAAGTGGATGCTCATGGCATATTGCGTTGCAGAACATGAGTCTCGGAGAGACACAATGCGCGTCGCATTGCAGAACATGAGCCACAGTCGAAAAGCGGTGCACTTCGACACTACCTTAAGGAACTACCACCCGACTCACCTTCCTTTCTTCGAAAAGGTCTTACTGCTGCACAACGCAAACTCTCAGACTACTTCACTCTTTTCAATACCTCGCCATTCTTTATGTGGGCTGCCCGTGAGTCTAACTGACCCTTCTGCTCGCTCTAATTGATACTTATCTTAATAATTAGTCATTGAAGACTCAAGGTCATCACTTGAACATCGCTTTGCAGCTCGGTATCCTTCAAGTACTTCAGCAAAGGACCAGAGCCATCGAAACATTGTAATCGCTAAGGGTGCAAATATGGATACTGTCCAAAACGATGATGCTCTATCCCCGTCCAAGAGCATGATATTTGCTTTCATGGCAGGTTACGGCAGTGAGGAGGATACTAGTCCATTAGACGAACTCGACACTTACTTCAGTATGAAATGCGAAAAGTCTTGGGATGCTGGAGAACCAATTCCATGGTGGTCCGCACGCCGTGCTCAGTTTCTGCACTTGTCAAAGTTTGCGTGTGAGATCCATGCCCTTCAAGGTGAGTCGAAAACGTTCTTCTTGACATAATAGTATGTAGAATATGTAATTGATGATCTTCGCAGGCTCCTCGGTCGCCGTCGAACGTGTATTCTCAGGAGGCAGATACTATTGAAGTACAGATCACACACTTTTTAAAGTATCTCTCTAATTTCTTGTTATTATATTGTGTACTTCCTTCTTGGTGTCGTATATACGGCGTATTGCCGTATACTCCCGGTGCGTTTCCGTAGCTCACCCCAAAATAAAAAATACGGAGCGTAAAGCACGGATCGTACCCCGTACTGTGTCTTGTCTTTACGCGCGTATCTGTATACGTACGCTGCGGAACCCTAGACAAGACTTAATTTCGAGGGATCGGCTCTCGGTAACCGATGGACGGAGTATTTTACAACGACGCGGCAGATAGCACAATAGGTCTCATGTCGGGAATCTTATGCTTTGCCAAAACCATTGGTCCTTTTCAATCTTGTGTGCTATTGTTCCTCAAATATATTTATGCAAAGGACACCGAGTGGTTTCAGAGCTCGCTCTCCAAATGACGAATCGTGCTCGATGAATCGAGGGAATTTCTTGCCACGTGCGATACCGACTTTGATAAATCACTTCCGGACATCGCGAAGGGGAGTTTCGATGTATTGCACGAGTACTCCATCAATAGTTTGAATTATTCACGGACAATGCAAGAGCAAGAAACATCCACATGCTGTCCTTCAAGGTCAAGCAGAGGCGACACCATACAGATCTGTTGGATTGTACCGTTCAATCTTCCATCTCTCTCGCTCCGGTTCCCGGACCCATGCATGGTGAAACAATAATAATAGACAATCCAGTAAATATGAACTAGAACTTCTATTAATCACAGACCTCTCGAACCATCGTACCTGGTTGTAACAACGCTAAAACTCGCGAAGTCGGCGAAACTTGTTTGTTATCAAACTTAGAGATCTGGCAGACATGTGCATATTTCAGGCTCACTATCAAACGGACTGAGCAATGCAACGCACACAGGCTCCAAGAGGTCTATAGGCCGATCCCTCAGCAATGAATGACAACTGTGGTCTGTATTGCCGGCTGTAATATTCAACCGGTGATGTCAAAGTATCATAAGAACAGCGAAGCCCCGAGGCACGGTCACTCTGAATTGTTAAAGCGGATACGAGTCGTCGTGTTTAACTCTCCAGTGTCTGAGGGTTCCAATATTCTCCCACTGCTTTTCGCTTCATAAGTATGGTCTATATTCGGTTCCACGTAGATGTTCCGGTAATTTAAAGGTGCAGTAAGTAAGTACAAGCCTTTATGCAATTCGCTCATGAAAGATGAGAAGTGAAGCTTGCACAGGCAAGGTCTATTGCAAGCAACTTGACGACTATAGAATCATGAGAATAATTACACGGTGATAAACGACGAAAGTAAAGAAACACAAACTCCATTTCGAAGTACATTATATCAGTGTGATTACACATCACTTTCGAGAGTTATCAGTCCTGCGTGGTGGCCAGAGTGAAACCGTATTTATTTACTACGTTCAAGTAATGGGCCGTGTTCTCGAGTGAACGTATATAGAAGCGGCTATTGCCGAACGAGATCGTTTCGAAAGACCCTAGGACAATGGCTCGCGATTTCGCCATGGTGAACACAACATCTAAGCAGTTGCCCATAGCCGGTTGTCGATCTACCACATCAAGGTACGTCAATCTAGGACAAACGATCTGTTCCCGACCAGCTGAGCCATCGTCATCGGCGTCATTCGTGACCGTGAGTTCGTGAAAGAACGAGTCGGACAACTCGACATCACCGAGCATCAAGCGCTGAAGGCCAGGTAGAAGGCGGAGAATACTGATCAAATCTCCTTCGAGTGCGGGGCAACATATTTTCAGAGATGCGAGGGGCGGCACTGAACGTTGAAAGAAGCGCAACAGGTTCTCGCTTCCCACCTTACTTTGGTAAGAAAAGCTTTCCAAATTCGGTAGCGTCATGGCGTCGACAACTGTAACTGGTATTAGGCTGCCGTTCTCTTCCAACAGTTGTAGATCACGAAGACCAGCAGATGGAATATATTCTTCATCCAAGATCAACGGCGTCGATGAAGGATCGGAATCGGTGTCAAAGCCGAAGTAACGCAGGGACGGAGCGTTCCTCAAGATGTTAAAGCACAGATGAAAGTGTCGGATATTGTCTTTGTGACGTTCTCGGTTAGGAAAGATTAAGGACAAGTCAACATATTCCAATCGTGATAATCCCCTGCCCGTCAACAAATCGAAGTTGCCGTGTTCGATCTTCAATGTATTAAGCTGCGAAGACTGGGTAAAATCGGCCGTGGCACGCAGCGAGCGGTCCAGTGTAAGAATAAGCGACGTCAAGATTGGCGTGTTGGTCAAGTTGAATCCCGGGAATTCTGATGAAAAGATCACGTCGCGGCAGTCAAAGTACACGTCCTTCCAGCGATGCTGATTCTTGATTAGCATTGCGAAAATGTGTTCAGCGGATCGGTGATCTTGGATGCTTGCGAGGGCAGGCACGCCGCTGCTGATCATGAAGTTGAGTGGCCCATCATTCGTCCTCGCCATCCACGTATCGAAGATTTCCACCATCATCTCTCGCTTCCCTTGTTTGAGGAATCCGTATAGCCCTAAACAGAGATACGACCATAGTTCGCGACAGGAAAGAGAAATGTCGCGCCAGGTCCGACAGACATGGGAGATGCGGAGGGGAGATGAAACGGAATCGGAATACGGGATGTTGTGTTCGTTGTACGCAGACGGCAAGCACTTCAAGAATATATCGCAGAGGATCTCTGGTGGAAGCGTGTTCATAGTGCGAGAAGTTGAGCAACGCGGTTACGATGACAGCAGTTTGTGGTGTCAGAAAGTTCGAAGCGGAATTAGGATTAACGGTAGCGGCACGGCAATGTCCAGGGTCCAATGGACTTCAGATATCGAGGACAACTATTTCGTTTCGTGAAAGGAGGGGAACGACGTCGAACTCGGTGAATGGTCGTTGAAATGTCTCGCACCAGGTGGTTTCACACACTATTTGTCTGGACTTGTTTGCCCAAGCTAGTTGGGCATCTCCTTTTGTGTGGCGATTCTATAGTGTGGGCATGGGTTCAGCCGCATTAGTAGAGAAAGATACTACTTCTCGCAACACACATTGTATCTCTGGGTTCATTTGTGATCTGTATCACGCTAAGAAAGTCACGCTGAACGGGTCGCACGAAATGCGAACGGTACGTCTTTAGTCTGCTGGCTACCTCAGATTTCATGGTGAATGAAGTAACAGTGAATAGTTATCTATTTTCCCAGAGGGATAGGGATGAGGAGGAGATCGCTAAGCGAGCGGGATTAGATAACGAAGATGAGTTTGGGCTTGCTGAATCCGAACCGTTCGAACCGTCCGTGCGGAACAAACTGTTCATGCAGAACGAGGCTCACAATATTGAATCTCTCTGGTGGATCTCAATCCACACGGCCGTGACGAGAGTGTCGAGGCATCCCAGGAAGAAACTCGAATGTTTTTGGATGAAGATGATCTTTCCAAGTAGTACTGGCATTGGCGATCGTATCGCCTTCTTCCAAGACATAGGTAAATTTGCGCGAGGCGCTGAATGGTTTCCGAGTTCGTTTCAGAATCTGCGCAGCTGACTCAACAACGTGAGAGAAGGTCTCATTGCGTGCTACAAGAAGTTGGAAAGGATGCTTCCGAACGTCGCCGCTGGGACTTTCAACACGGCGGGCAAAATAGAATATCGGAGGGGGCGCTATTCTAAATTATTTTTTTGCCGATATTTTAAATATCGATAAGCGTCCCGGCCGCGCCAATACTTATAATATATTTCACGTGTCGATATTTTAAATATAAATATGGATATCCCCATCTGTGAGATATTTAAAAAATCCTCTTACTGATATTTTTATCGATATTTAAGATATCGACTTGGCGTATATTTTAAATATCAATCAAGATATCTACTTGGGTGATATTTTAAGAATCAATAAGGGTATTGTCAGACCAGATATTATAAATATTGGTCGGGTAGATATTAAGTGGGCGATGAATGGGCGATGGGTGGGCGATGGGCGGGCGATGAGAGGGCGATGAGAGGGCAACGAGAGGGCAACGGGCGGGTGATAGGCAGGCAACGGGCGGGCGACGAGTGGGTACAGGAGCAGTCATGATAGAAGGCGCAACTGCGGCGGCTAGAGTGGGCATCCATTCTACTGTTGCAGGGGCAGCTTTTGGTGTCAGCTTGAGCTACTAACAGGTAAGAAAATGTTGCAGCAATGGACCAGTACTACGAGAACGATGAAGTCTGCTTTCTTGATATTGTAAGACTTGATGGACTCCCTGTCCTGGAGTATCTTGCCTGTATATGCATTAAATGATGTTACGTACCAAGTCCTTAAGACTCACTGGAGTGGATCAATTTCTCCAGGTCAACTGCGTGGTGTTCCGATTGGTCTTTAAATATTTTCTGTTTAACATCCGCCACCGCAATACAATCTCCTCATCCACATTGATCTACGGGACCAGTCCTTAAGGGATCAACCAATAGTACAACTGAGCCAGTTGACCTCGAAGACCTTTCCTTGCAAAGTTTTGATTGTGAGTTCGATCATGTCGTGATCGGAGTGTGGAGAATGTACCTGTGATAAAGGGAAGGGACAGAAGAAGAAGCTTACTTAAGAGTCAGACGCGCCAATATGTTTGACTAAGCGTCTATATTTGGTAATGTCACACCCAATGGCCATGACATGCGGATGTGCGGAACCTCAAATACCTCTCTCTCGTTCCTACCATTTGTGGGGTAAGCAATGGCCACATTAGACAGATAGCGATGTTCATCAGGTATAATGGATTGAGGCTCAGGCAGGCGTTAGCTGAAGATGCAAAGCTGAAGTTCTCCCGGTGTGCTCAATCCACTTGGTTGGGTCTCGTAAATCTGTTCGTCTTCTCAACTGATACCCACCACTTATTCTATCTTCTGATGTGATCTGAAGCACTCAGCATTGTCGGTACTCTCAACGTCCAACTGGATAGTCTTTCGTGTCCCCTTAGTTATAATGATTTGGGCCCTGGCAAGGACAAGTCTGGCACACTATTATCCATTGCGGAGTCATTTAGTTCCTCATTTTCTGCAGTTTTGAAACCATCCTCTCTCAGCATGAAGGACTTATCTTCTATCTCCACTTGCCCTGCTAGTAACCAATTCTATTCCAAGAAACGACCATCTCCTCACCGCAACGGTATTAAGAAATCCCACTGCAAGGACTCTCCAGCCCCTTCTCGCAAGACTCCGGCTATCTTGAAAGCCGAGCTGCAGCGGATACGACACCGTGAGGCTCAGCTAGCCGCCTTCAGGAGAGAAGACGTTTACGTTGAGGAAGAACACCGCGAAGAGTTATGCTGTTATATGCGAGAAATGGAGGTCAGTCATTGAAAAGTGACTTATTCATGCGAGTGGCTCCCGTTCTAAGTGCCAAGTATCAATGCATAAGGACTACACAATGGGCTCTACTTTAGCCATGGATCAGCAACCAGAAATCAAATGGGCCGTGTGGCCTTGTCTTGTCGACTTTCTTATTGAGATTCACTTTACTTTCCGACTTCATCCTGAGACTCTTTACCTTGCCATGAACATTGTCGACCAATATGTTTCGCATCGTATCGTGTACACGAAGCATTTCCAATTAGTTGGTTGTGCAGCATTGTGGATAGCAGCGAAACTCGAGGACGCAAAAGAACGCATGCCAACTCTAACCGACCTGGTTGGGATCTGCCGTGATACCTATAACGAATCTGCCCTCACCCAGATGGAAGGACACATTCTTGCTACCATTCAGTGGATGTTGGGTCATCCAATCGCAGAAGCTTGCCTCAATTCTATTGCTGTGGCTCGTTTGAAGAATACGAAGGTTCAGCATGTCGCAAGATTTCTCATGGAAGTTACCTTTTTCTATCGCGACCTCATCAAATTCTTGCCTTTGGCTATTGCCCCCGCATCACTCACACTTGTACGTCACAGCTAGGAACCTTGACAGTTACTATGAGCCCAACATGATTGACTCCGTCCTGGGTATTTATACCAAGGTGGGACGGACACTCGTCCTTAATCTTGCGCGCAATCGATAGACTCACTATGCGGGCTCGAGAGACTCATGGCATTGGAACGTATTGATGAGAGCTGCGAAGTTGGACGGCTGGCCGTTCTTCCAAACGTACAGGAAGTCTAGATCGAGGGTAAACCCCTTGTGGAGTCAGAAGAGAATTATTGTGTACGGTGCTTTGATCTCTCGTTAGACGGGAGTTTGCCATGAGCAATCGGAATGCAGCCCTTTCTGGGGGGACCTACAAAATGGAATGAATGGTGTGGTGGTGGTGAAGATGTCTCTGCTCGTCACCCTCCCGTTGCCCTCTCATTGCCCTCTTGTTGCCCGCCCGTTGCCCTCTCGTTGCCTGCCCGTTGCCCGTCCATTGCCCTCCCGTTGCCCTCTCGTTGCCCTCTCGTTGCCCGCCCGTTGCCCGCCCATTGCCCTCTCATTGCCCGCCCATTGCCCGCTGGTTGCCCGCTCAATATCCCTTCGAATGAAATTTAGAATATTGACTTTGACGATATTCTTTTCTATATTTGAAATTTCGGCAAATTAGATATCTTGACCTATATTATAAATATCAGTAAAGCGATATTTAAAATATCGATTTACATATTATAATCCGACCAATATTTAAAATAACCTTAGACCGATATCCTTATCGATATTTAAAACTTCGTCATGTGAAAAATATTTTAAATATCGGCTCAGTCGGTATGCTTATTGATACTTAAAATAAATACTCGAAAAAAATAAATACAATCCCCGCTGATATCCTATTTTGCCCGCTGTGCAATGTCCTTCATGACACCGTCATGTACAGTTTCGAGACCTGTATGCTAAAAACAGGGTCATCCGCGCCATTGCTTCCACCTGCTTGATGTTCTTGCTGAGACCTTGGGAAACTATACAGATAATTCTATGGCCGGAAAGCCAGAGTAAGCTCTCTCTTCGTCACAGGAGACATCAGTCTGACAGTCTTGATTAGGAAAAGCTGGGATTGTGTCAAGTGCGAAAGCGAGACTATGTAATGTAGTACCCTTGATCATCTTGATCAATGCCTATTTTCAGACACGCCTGTTGGCCCATCTTCCTTCTGATGCTTTTATTCAGACAATTGGTGGGTATGCTATCTATATCTATAATGTTTGCTCTAGATTGAGCTAGCCGAGGCTTCATCGTCAGCTCGACTCTTACTATCTCGTCTTCTGTGTCCCATCTTGCGATCGTCGACTCTCGTACTCGCAAACAGTCAAACAGGAATCATCAGTTCACCAATTCAGATAAATCATTCGTACATATATCAAACTACTTCGACACAGATATTTTCCTTATCCCTTATTACAATTGAAAGCATTTGCGAGGCACGATAGCATATAGAAAGTGATATAGACATTCTGATGCAGCAATGTTAGTCTCGTTTTCCTGCTTGACACCATATCAAGTTCAGCCTTTTCCTGATTACGACTGTCAGATTGATATTTTTCGTGATCAAGAGACAACTTACTCTGGAAATCTGGGTATGTCTGTCAGTTCTGGAACAGTTTCCGACTCAGCTGGAGGAGGTGGTGGCGCGTGTGTCTGCGAAAGGTCTTTCTGGTGCCGCCTCCCCTTGGTCTTAGAGGGCGAGATCTTGATGTTGACTGTTTTTTTCATGCAGGCCTCGAAACTGGCGATGGCGGTGTTATACAGGGAATTGAAAGTCCCATCGGCGACGTTCGGAAGCATCCTTTCCAACTTCTCGTAGCACGCAACGAGACCTTCTCTCACGTTGTTAAGTCGTCTGCGCAGCGTCTGGAACGAACTCGGAAACCACTCAGTGCCTCGTGCAAATTTACCTATGTCTTGGAAGAAGGCGATACGATCGCCAATGCCAATACTACTTGGAAAGATCATCTTCATCCAAAACATTCGAGTTTCTTCCTGGGTTGCCTCGACACTCTCGTCGCAATTGAAAAAGAGCGTGTAGATCGAGATCCACCAGAGAGATTCAATATCGTGAGCCTCGTTCTGCACGAACAGTTTGTTCCGCACGGACGGTTCGAACGGTTCGGATTCAGCAAGCCCAAACTCATCTTCGTTATCTAATCTCGCTCGCTTAGCAATCTCCTCCTCATCCCTATTCCTCTGGGAAAACAGATAGCTATTTACCGATACTTCAATCGCCATGAAATCCGGGGTACCCTAAACGGCACAAGCAATTCAGAAAATAATCATCAACCATTAGTGATCAAATATACCGTTCGAATATCATGCGACCCATCCGTCGTCACCTTCTTAGCATATTCTAGGTCTCCAATGAGACCACGCCTCGTGGTCCCGCTCCCCTCATGGAAGTATATGTTTCCAGCACTGATATCGCGATGGACCCATCCGGATCCATGTGTGTACTTGAGAGCTACGAAGGACTCAGATGGGGTCGCAACAATAGAATGTAGATGGAAAATACCGGTTGTGGAATCTCTTAGGACGAGGAATACGTCAGAGAGGTTCGGAATCGGCTGTGCAGTCTCCCAAATAACACCTCCACTGTGTCTCCTAGTATGGCGCAGTAGATTGCCCTGAACTCTGGGAAGTATGTAAGCTCCCAGAAGCTTACGCTGCTGATCACGTCCTTCCCGATTCGTTGAATTCGCATAATGAGCACGCTGATCGTGTTCAAGCAAAAGAAGATCTTTTGTGATTTGAAATCGTGTCTTCCTTTCATCGGCATTGGGGTGTTGCCTCTCAACGGAAGAGTCAGGCCAATTACCAGACATGATGATCAAGAGGGAGGGAGGAAACTCGACACGCGGCCGCAATACATATCTGACTATCATGTCCGTTACTTGAGTCATGCGGCTCCATGCAACCGTAGTCACGTCGCACAGTAACTTTTTCGACAAATATCGATACAGCTAATATGACCTTAAGCCGGCTTGGCTTCCCAGCGACGGACTCAATCTATGAATGTGAAGACTGGCGCTTACTTATTCAGTAAACTTGGCAAAATATCGCACGGCACGTCTTTTTACATCCCAGTCAAGTCTCCTCTGGCGAATACTGGCTGGTCTCTGCTACTACTGGGGCAGCGGAGCTATGGTCTTCGGATTCCTGAGACATCTCTGCGTATCATCGTTATCTGTGAATGGGGCAATTCGTCGACTACTTATTCCAACATTTCATCTAAAATTTCGCAAGTTAGAGTCACAATATTTGTAACATCGTTCTAATGTCACGTCACAGACTGTACCCGGGCCATCCGATTCCGTGTACATGAAGGCCGAGTCATATCAACTGACTCCGAAGTTACTTACTGTGACTTACCGGAACCGTATAGTTTGAGTAGGGGCTTGTCAGAATGGCGCGATAAAGGCAAAGGCTTTACCTTTGAACCCATGACTTGTTTCTCATGATTCCGTTATCATTGCGTTTGTATTGTTTCATTACATTTCATTTCGTCACAATTGCGTTTTCTCTCGCAATATAGTGGACACCTGTTTTCACGCCTTCACGTGTTTCTATCTATATAAGACCTTCCCTTTCACACTGACACCTTCAGGACGAGAGTCTGAAGTGTCTGTGTGAGTACAATCCCTCTTCATTGTTATTGTACTTGTATACTGATCTGTACACTTAACCTAGTAATCATTGTGATTGCTAGGTATGTTAAATATAAAGGACGAGAGTCTGAAGTGTCTGTTTGAAAGGATTGTGCTGAAATTTTGATTCGATTAGGAACGTCGATCGAAACTACCCCGGATGGGACCGGTTAATTTCACTGGCCGGAGACGATCAGGATCGACAGCGAGAAGCGGAGAACACGCGAATCTAATACAATCCGAAGCCGACGATCAAGAAGCATCGGCTAGCAACGCTAATCCCGACGATCACACTAAACCTTCGCAAACGATGCAGCAAGTACAGCAACCTCCAACGGCTTGCTATAAATGCAGAAGAGTGCGACAGATCATCGAAGACCTACACAAGATAATACTACGGGAGGCAACGGGCATGTTGACATATCATGTGTCCAGCGAACGAGCAACAGCTTATCGAGAATATCACAATCCCCCGGAGGTCGTTCGAAATCGCACGAGGTCAACAATAGCAATGGATACGGCAATAGGCATGCAACCAAAGACGCACTGGACAATAGTAGGAATCCACGATATATTAGCACTCGAGTGCCCAAGCACATTCGTGGAGATCAGTGCAGACTATGTTACGAACCGCCGCTCACCGATAACAGCGGCATGGGTTGCAAACACACTCAGGGAACTATGGGCATACTGCAAAGCTATTCGACTACAAGGAGACCTATACCTAGGCTGGAGAATACCTTCGAACGATACTCGACGAAGCGTACGACTACTCATCGCCATAGGTACATACGTTAAACCACCTTGGTTTCCCCACGATGATATCCGATGTCGAATCACACTTGACGGCCCCGAACAAGAGTCCCGAGGCGACAAGCAAATCACAGCCTTCATAGCCCCAGATGCTATACAACGGAACCCCGACGGAATTCCTTAAACGCACGAGCAACTGCGGACGAGCGAACTTTAACTACGGCGCAGCCATGCAAAACCAATGGCATACGAACACGCATTCAATGACTCACTCACTGACTCACTCTATGCACAGGGCGCAGCACAAGGCCGACCCCGAGCATAGGTTTCAATTCAGTTCAAGTCAAGATGAGTCAACGCCGAGTCATCGCCTTGCACAGGGCGCAGTCGATGAGTCAATCCGCAGCAGAACAATGGAATTACCGCACGAGTTTGGAAGCTAGAATAACGAATCAGATCGAGAGTAGGAACTACGGAGCGTAGGAAGTGGTCCGTCCACAACATGAGGAAAAGGTATAAATAGTTGTAGACTTAGACCGTAGCTCCCCATCTTTCTTTCGATCGTCTTGTACATCGAGTCCTCTTAGGCATCTAGCTTCTAATCTGAAGACCACCTAATCTGCTTAACCTCTCTTACTCTACGGCGTGGAACGATTGATTAGTCGTCCACCGACTAGGGAAGCTTGCGAACGGCAACCTACCTGTGTTTAGCTGGGTACTTGTCCTACTAGCCTGTCAACGAGGTTGAGGCCCGACTTGATCAGTTAAACGAAAACGTCCGAGGCAACGCTTATTATACTTGGGAATCTGCCCTGCTTGTGAAAACCGAGTAGGCTCCGGAAACTCTTAGAAAAGCATCGCCGAACCCGTAACACTGAGGCCGTCCTATTGTGGTTACTGTATAGTCCCATTAGGGCGAGCGTTTTCTAACACTGTTAATCATTGTGATTGCTAGCTCGTCCCACAACTGTGTGCACTTGCGTTTACGCTGCCGCTGCCCAAGCCAAGTCGAGTTGAGATTACTCCTCCTTGGTCTTACTTGCCATTTGATTTAATAGGTTATGAGCCTTGAGCTCTAATCTCATTCGAATCTTTGCACCAGTTGGTTTATGCCATCGGCCCTACGTGGTTGGTCAAAGTACATCCACTACCAAACCCAGACACATATACCTCCTACTCGAGTTCGATTTGCCAGTAGGACTTATCTCAATCAAACCGGTACACCCATACCTGATTGGTTCGATTGGAGAGAAAACAGAGCTACACTAGGCTTAGCCCCTATCTTTGCTCTTGCATACGTTTATCAAATATCCCAACTCTTTGAGGATATACCTCATCTTGCAAACGTCCCTCATCATATCTATCGACCAATTATTATGCCGTCCGCCGACGCTGTTGCCAAAATCTTCGCCGACGTCCCTAAGCTTAATGCTAGTGGTGACAACTATGTCATATTCAATGGCAAGATTCGTTTCGCTGCGATGTCATCAGGAGCTCTCAACCTCTTAACTGCTGCACCAGCTGCAGGACAAGCAGGAGCAGATGAGCAAGCCCTGGATCGAGCCGTCCTCAGTTCCATCATGATGAAGTTACCTGACTCAGTATTCATGAAGAACATGAACGTTACCCACACGCATGCATTAATGGCAAATCTCAAAACAACATTTGACATCGTCACTGCGACGAATGAAGCCGTAACCGAGCGCGAGCTGTTCACACTCAAGTGCCAGGACCCAAACAAACTAGATAAACACCTGGACAAGATGGTTGATCTCAAAGACAAGTTGGCTCGTATGGGAAACACCTCTATCGACGATAAGGCATTTGTAAATGCTATCATCACTGGCATACCTCAGGAGTACAACCACGTCGTTACTGCATTGCAAATGCAAAAACAAACCCTTGACATCACTGTCCCAGCAAATGCTCCACACCGTATGAGCTCAGTCGAGCTTATCAACAATCTTCGAGCTGATTTTCAGCGATATCAACTCACCCATCCTGGAAAAGGACAGAAGACTGAAAGTGCAAACTATGCGCAGTCGGGTAGAGGAAAGAACTTTAGAGGTCGTGGAAATGGACGTGGTCGAGGTCGTGGACATGGTGGACGCTCAAATCAAGGAGACTGGAAAGGCAAGAAGAAGGAAACTGTTCCAGACGACGAAGCCGTATGTTACAAGTGCGGTGGCAAGGGTCACAAATCCCCTTCGTGCCCTTCAAAGAAGAAGACATACCAACGTCATGACGCATCATCTGCATCTGAGGACAAGAAAACACCTCAGTCAAGTTCTTCATCTGCGAGCGCACCTCCTCAATATGCGCCTAAACCTGAACAGGCTACGTCTGCCTACATTGAAGAAGTCTTTGAAGATGCGTGGTATGGAGAAGCCATTGATTGTACCGAGCTTGCACGTCAGGGGGAGAATGCCATGCAAATGTCATCAGGTTACTGTGATATGTTTGACTCTGGAGCCAGTCGTCATATGACACCATCGAAGGAGCGCCTCACAAATTACAAAGAGGGATCAGACGTTATGATTCGAGCTGCGAACAAAGGCTTGTTCAAAGCAGTAGGTGAAGGTAGCATGACAATCAAGCTACAACACAAAGGCGGCATTACCCACATGCGCCTGCGTAATGTCTTGTATGCCCCAGACATGCATGCGACGTTGATTTCGATCCCTAAACTATGCGAGGCAGGTTATGAATGCCTGTTCAAGAAGGACGCGCTCCACATCTTCAATCGTTCGAATGATGTTATTGGGACCATTCCCTTAGACGATGGACTCTATCGAGTGTTCAAGGAAGTCAGTGCATGTGCTGCAGGCATTGCTGGTCGAAAAATCTCCCTGTTCTCCCTACACAAACTGTTAGGACATGTCAACGTCGGATATCTGAAGAAGATGATTCGAGATGAAAAATTGCCAGGACTCATGGTTGAGGATCCAAACAATGACTTCGAATGTCCAACATGCATGCGCGCCAAAGCCAGACGTGCTCCTATCTCAAAGGTCAGGCTTCAGAATGAGCCCGTACATGACTTCGGAGGAAAGATTCACCTAGACGTTTGGGGACCTGCATCTGTGCGCACTATTGGAAATGCAAAATACGTGCTTACAATAATCGACGACGTTACTCGATGGCTTGAAATGCCACTCATGGTTACAAAAGGAGAATCATTTGCAAAGTACGTTGCCTTTGAAGCACGCCAACAGTTGCAGCATGGAGTCAAGATCAAGATCGTACACTCTGATCGAGGAGGAGAATTTTTGTCGGACGATTTCAAAACCCACCTCGAGCGTCAAGGAACTCTACAATGGCTCACTGTTCATGATACACCTGAGCATAATGGTGTGGCAGAGCGAGTTCACCTCACGATATTCAATGGCGTTCGAACAATTCTACTTGCATCTGGACTGCCCAAATGGTTATGGGGTTATGCACTGGACTACATTGTCTATGTCTACAATCGCACCCCCAGACAAGCAATAGGAATGCTCTCACCATTTGAGAAGAGATTCGGTCACGTTCCAAACCTTTCAAATATGCACGAGTGGGGTCATCGAGTTTACATTATGACTACAGCAAATTCAAAAC
Source organism: Inonotus obliquus (assembly GCA_032164295.1). NCBI lineage: Eukaryota > Fungi > Basidiomycota > Agaricomycetes > Hymenochaetales > Hymenochaetaceae > Inonotus > Inonotus obliquus. Next base: position 2,473,168 of record JAJHTX010000006.1, on the reverse strand, counting down.
TCGAACCACGTGCAGTTGAAGGACGCTGGCTTGGATTCGATCCAACATCTAATGGTCATCGGGTATACTGGTCAAGTGAAAAGAAGATCACTGTCGAAAGGAACATCAACTTCTCTAAGACAGAGCTCGGGCTCGTCGAGGGGGAGTATGAAGATATAGACATTGGACCAATTTTCGACGAACCCGAACCCACTACATCAAAGCGATCATTATCACCTGCTCAAAGTGAACATGAAGCCAAGCGTCAGCGCACTCGGTCCCCATCTCTAGAAGAAGGAGAAATACGTGAGGAAGTCTACGAACCTGTCGATCCAAACATAGTAACTGGAAAGCGCAAGCGAACACCTACCTGGAAGATTCGTGAAGCAAACCATGCATATCCAAGCGTACCTATCGTTCGAGCCATGAGCGAAATAAATGATCATGAAGCAGCAATGGTAGCTCAGTTCGAGTCGAAGGATCCTGTAACGTTACCAGAAGCTCAGAAGAGTGGAAACTGGTTGGACTGGTATGCAGCAATGAAGGAAGAAATTGGTCGTCTTCAAGCTAGAGACTCCTGGTCAATCGTCGACTATCCCAATAACACAAACGTCGTTGGAAGCAAGTGGGTTTACAGAACCAAACGAGATGCGCAAGGAAATCCGACTAGTCACAGAGCAAGACTGGTTGCACAAGGATTTACTCAAGTAGACGGAGTCGATTACTTCTCAGATGACACCTATGCGTCAGTGGTCAACCCAGCAGCCATGCGAATGATCCTGACCATCGCTGCGCAATATGATTGGGAAGTTCATCAACTCGACGTCAAATCTGCATATCTGTATGGAAAACTAGGTGACGACGAACAAATCTACATGCGACCACCACCTGGAATCAAACTTGATGGAGTAACCAATAATAAGGTACTCAAGCTGAAGGTCGCACTCTATGGTCTCAAACAAGCTGGACGTCGATGGTACAATGTGCTACGCACTACTCTTCAAGAGATTGGATTCACTCGTTCGGAGAAAAACCATGCTGTATTCTATCGACATCATCCAAATGGTGAAATAACCATTCTTGCAGCTCACGTTGATGACATTCAAATAGTCACATCAAAACCATCGAACATGGTCGAAACCAAGAAGCGTATTGCTGAAAAACTCGAAATCGTTGATTCTGGGCCAATAAACTGGCTGTTGGGAATAGAAATCACTCGCGACTGGACAAATCACACCATCGCTCTATCCCAAAAAGCCTACATTCAGCAGATACTCGAACGTTATGGTTTTGCGGACGTCAAACCTCGTGCGATGCCCATGGATCCAAACACACAATATACGTCGGACCAATGCGCGGGTACAATGGATGAGTTGTTAGACATGGAAGGAATACCTTACCGTCAGGCGTTAGGAGCTCTCCAATATGCTGCTATTAATACCCGACCGGACATTCAATACGCTGTAAATCAACTTGCGCGTTTCTCAGAAGTACCAGGTCGAGCACATTGGAATGGTGTCAAACAAATCTACCAGTACTTGAAGGGAACAGTGGACTGGAAACTGGTATTAGGTCGATCACCGGAGCAGTCATTCGTTGGGTATTCAGATGCTGATGGGATGAGTACTGAAGGACGCCGGGCTATATCCGGCTACGCATTTTTCCTAAACGGTTCAGCAATATCATGGAAGTCGAAACGTCAAACTCGTGTTGCGCTATCAACTACCGAAGCCGAATACTATGCAATAGCATATGCTACAAAGGAAGCCTTATGGTTGCGATCATTTGCGATGGAAGTATTTGGCTGGAATTCATTCGCATTCCCTCTCTTGTCGGATAATCAAGGAGCGATTGCATTGGCAAAAGATGACAGGTTTCAGGCGCGCACCAAACACATCGACATCGATTTCCACTTCATACGTCAGGAGATAGAGGATGGAAGGATAACACTTTCTTACTGCCCAACTGAAGATATGTTGGCAGATACAATGACGAAGGCGCTACCATCATTAAAGGCCAAACACTTTGCAGCCTCATTTGGACTGTCGCATGTTTGAGGGGGAGTGTCAGAATGGCGCGATAAAGGCAAAGGCTTTACCTTTGAACCCATGACTTGTTTCTCATGATTCCGTTATCATTGCGTTTGTATTGTTTCATTACATTTCATTTCGTCACAATTGCGTTTTCTCTCGCGATATAGTGGACACCTGTTTTCACGCCTTCACGTGTTTCTATCTATATAAGACCTTCCCTTTCACACTGACACCTTCAGGACGAGAGTCTGAAGTGTCTGTGTGAGTACAATCCCTCTTCATTGTTATTGTACTTGTATACTGATCTGTACACTTAACCTAGTAATCATTGTGATTGCTAGGTATGTTAAATATAAAGGACGAGAGTCTGAAGTGTCTGTTAATCATTGTGATTGCTAGCTCGTCCCACAACTGTGTGCACTTGCGTTTACGCTGCCGCTGCCCAAGCCAAGTCGAGTTGAGATTACTCCTCCTTGGTCTTACTTGCCATTTGATTTAATAGGGCTTTCTCGCCGTGACGGACAAGACATGTATCATGGCCGCGTGTCGAGTGTTCCTCCTTTCATCTTGGTCGCCATGCCTGGCAATCTACAAGGACATTGCATTAAAAATGGACTTCCTTTCAATGACGATGAAAACGGAACATGTCCTAAAGGCAATATTGAGAATCTTGTTCCATCGCTCGAACACAGACACAGTACGAATTTGACGGATCAAAAAACATACGACCAGCAGTTTACACATCCGAGAGCCTGCATCCTTCCCAGAGACCAGAATAATCTGCTGCGACATGGAAGACACTGCCGAGGTGCTATCCAAGAGACTGCGCAGTCGATGGAGACTCTAACCAACCTCTTCGACATATTCCCAGTCCTACAAGATCACGCGAATGGTACCTGCTATCAATGATCTGCCATTGTGACCCTGGCTGATTCTCTTCTCGGGTAGTTCTTGACTGTTTGCATGGATCTGGATGGGTTCATCGTGACATCAGTACTAGTGCTGGAAGTGCTAATGGGAGTGCACTCTCAATGCGTGGTCCCATTGGAGACCTGGAATATGCTAAGAAAGTGACAACAGATGGGTCGCATGAAATGCGAACGGTACGTTTGTTCCCCAATGGTTGATGATTTGTGTCCGAGTTGCTTGTACCGTCTAGGGTACTCCGGATTTCATGGCCATTGAAGTATCAAAGAACACCTACCTATTCAAACAGGATGATAAAGAACCATCGGAGATCAGAAAGCGAGCGAAGTTGCGAAATGAAAAATGGCGCAAGAAAGCCGGGTCTAGTGTTAAACTCGATCAGCCCATACCGTTTGTGCAGAACGAAGCTCATGATATTGAATCTCTCTGGTGGATCTCAATTTACACGCTCTTTTTCAATCGGGATGAGAGCGTTGAGGAAACACAGGAAGGAGCGGTGATCTTTCCATGTCCTAATGAAAAAAGCGATCGTATCGCCTTCTTCCAAAGCGATCATCAATTTGCACTCGGTACTTCGTGGTTTCCAAGCTCCATCTATGGACTCCGCGATCCGCTCTATGACGTAAGGTCGGGTCTCATCGCGTGCTACAGGAAGTTGGAAAGGATGCTTCCCAACGTCGCCGATGGGCTCTTCGATGACCTGTATAGCACCGCCATCGACAGTTTCGAAACCTGTATGTATGAAACAACCAACAGCAGGGGCATCTCCAGCTGTGGACTTGGAATCTATTCAAATGAATTCAATGGAATGCCGGGAAAGCCACAATAAGCTCGCCCCTTGTCTCAGAAAAATTGTTCTGACGGTCTTGATTAGGGAAAGCACGAGATTGTGTCAAGCATGACAAACAGACTGACATCGCTGTACAATACTATGTTTGCGTCGTTTCCTCACGCTCTTATGTCCAGTTCGATGAATATAATAGATGAATGTGAATTGACGATCCCCTTTTTAAAGGATAAGATCTTGACATCGCATGCTTCATCCATACATACTTTGAAACCTAAGATGTCGATCTCATACAATGCATCGAAGGTCCCCTTTCCAATGTTCAAAAGCTTTCTATCCATCCTGGTGTAGCACGAGGTCAGAGCAATCCTCATCTCGTTGAGCAAATTCCGCAATCTAAAGAATGAGCTCAAAAGCCACGAAGTGTTCTTCGTATAAACTATTTGGTTTTCGAAAGAGAGCAGAAGGAAAGCACAAGAGATCAGAACTCGGAAAGGCCACTCGCATGGAATTCATTCAAGCCTTCTCCTGAGTTGGAGTTTCCACAGTACTGTTGTCGCTATTGAAGAAGAGCACGTAGTTTGCAATCCACCACAGTGATTCGATATCATGGACCTTGTTCTGCGCAAATGAAAGGCGTGATTTCTCTTTATTCGGCATGTACGATTCCACGTCCACGGGTAGCCTCATTCGCTTAAGGATCTCCGAATCGGATTCTTCTAACGGCTTAAACAGGTAACTTTTCATTGACAATTCAACCGCCGTGAAATCTGGAGTGCCCTAGATGGCAAAACTGATTCAGAGAGAATCATCAGTCGTTGGAGGACGAACGTACTGTTCGCATTTCATGCGACCCACATTTCAGATTTCTAACGAGCTCGTGCCTCATGAAGAAGTAAACATTGCCAGAACTTACATCGCGATGAACCCATCCAGATTCATGTGAACGGTTGAGAGCTGCATGAGAATCAGAGAGGGTCACGACGGTAGATGGTCAACAGCAAGTATCAATTGCATGAACTTGTAGGATGAGGAATATGTCGGAGAAGTCGGTTAGAGTCCAGATTGGCTGAGAAGCCTCTCTAATAATATCTCCACGGTGTCTCCTATGGCACAGTGGATGATTCCGATCTCTGGAAAGGATGCGAGCCCCCAGGATTGTAAATCGTTGACTGCGTCTTTCTTGATCTGTCAATTCTGTGTTCAAACAACGAGACAATCTCAGCTGTAGGAAATGTAGGTGTTTCCCTCTCATCGTCATTAGGAAGTCATCCCTCCACAGAGGGGACTGTTTGGTAGCCAGACATGATGGTCAAAGATGAAGGGAGGAAGAATAAACATGCGTTTATAATGCATGCCTTGTTCATTACGGCAAGAAAGGGTCCATCCATGTAAGCCATGCGGTTCCAAGCAGTCGCAGTCACGGCGCACAGCGCACAGACACTTCTTCAGTTGAAAACCTGGCAACTGGACCCAACTTCATCTCCCAGTGCCCAGTGAAGGCCCAAGATGAAGACTAGCGCTTACGCTGTGCAGTAAGCTTGGCTAAGGATTCGACGACCCATACAATGCATCCTCCGAATTGCACTCATACCTCTATATTGAACATCGGCTGGTGACTTCCTAGCAGGTCACTAGTGCTGAGACAACGGAACGGCATCCAATTGGTCTTGGTACGTCTCTGGGTATCATCATCATTGTAATGAGCGACGTCATGGAAGAGCGAGGTGAAGCGGAAGATCTTTCGCTCGCCGACTCTCGTACTCGCAAACTGTCAAACAGGAATCATCAATTCACCAATTCATATACTTCATTCATACATTTATCAAAAGCTTTCGACACAGCCAACTGAAATCATCTGCGATAGCATCGAGACACGAGAGCGTATAGAAAAGCGATATAGGCAATACTGGTCATACTGGAGTCACGTACTCATGGACGACGTATTAATCTGGGTATGTCTGTTAGTTTAGGTACAGTTCCTTTATCGTCAGCCGGAGGGGGCGGAGGCGGTGGAACGGATGACAGATCATTCTGGTGCTGTCTTCCCCTGGTCTTGAAGGAAGAGATGGTAATCTTTCTTTCTCTCGCTCCATACGTACATGCATCGAAAAAAAGAATGAAGTACTCGTGCAATGTATCGAAAGCCCCCTTTGCGATGTTCGGAAGCGTCTTTTCCACCTCTATGTAGCACCCGACAAGAGCCGATCTCAATTCTTCGAGCCCAATTCGTAGCTCAAGGAACGACTCCGAGAACCACCAGGTGTCCTTCTTAAAATGACCTTCGCCTTTGAGGAAATTGAGGCGATCGTTTGTGGAAGCAGAGCTCGGAAAAATATGTTGCATGCTCTCCAATCGAGCTTCTTCCATTTCCTGGATGACCTCGACGCTGTCGTCGCGATTGAAGAATAGTATGTAGATTGCAATCCACCACAGCGATTCGACATCGTGAGCCTCGTTCTGCACGAATTGAGGCTGCGTTTTGAGCTGAAACAGCCTTTTGCGTGGTTTACGGAATATTTCACTGAGTGACTCTATTCCCTCAGCGACCTCAGAATTAGATTTGCCTTCCAGATTGAATTGATAAGTAGCCATTGCTACTTCAACCGCCATGAAATCCGGAGTACCCTAAACGGCACGAGTAACTCAGAAGAAATCATGAATCATCGGACGACACGAACATACTGTCCGCATCTGATGCAACCCATCCTTTGTCACCTCATTTGCATACTCTAGGTCGCCGATGAGCCCACGCCCATCGAAAAAATATTTATTGCCAGCACTGATATCGCGATGGACCCACCCGGAGTCGTGTATATACTTGAGAGCTACACGAGAATCAGAGAGGTCACGACGGTAGATGGTTGACAGAAAGTACCCATTGCGTGGTCTCGTAGGACCAAACCAAGCCCATGTTGAAGACTTGTGCGCAGAAAGGTCCCACGAGGCATATACAGTCTTCCTCCGAATGTCGCAAACCCGCAGTCGTACCTCCCTGTTGAACAACTGGTGTCTTCCTGGAAGGTCACCAGTTCTGAGGCAGCGGAACAGTGTACGATGGGTCTTGGAACGTCTCTGGATATCATCATCATTGGAACGGGCGCTTTGGAATAGTGGGGAGAAGCGGCGGGGAGAAGCGAAGACGCGAGCAGTCACGACAAGTGTTTACTTGTCACATCGAGTAAATGTCACAGACACACACAGTGGCGGCCGCGATAGTAACTGGGGTATGCTTGATGAGCACGTCCACTCCCGACGAAACCCCAGTCTTTCATATATTCATCTTCGTCGGCTTTGACTCAGACAAATCGTTCTATAATATTTGCCTTTGATAGAGCTAGGCAAGCTTCATCGTCATTTTGCTAGTTCTCTTACTATCATGCACTCGTTTCACAAATTGTCAAACAGGAATAGCTATTTCACTAATTCATTCATAATTCATACATTTATCAAATTACTTCGACACAGATATTTTCCTTATCCCTTATTACAATTGAAAGCATTTGCGAGGCACGATAGCATATATAAAGCGATATAGATTAAGACTGTCAGATGTATATTTTCAGTGATGAAGAGGCAACTTACTCAGGCAGTCTAGGCACGTCCGTCAGTTTGGGTACAGTCTCAGAGGTCTCATCTGAAGCTTCGGCCAGAGGGGGAGGAGGCGGCGGCGCGAATGACTGTGTCAGGTCTTTCTGGCAATGTCTCCCTTTGGTTTTACAGGACAAGATCCTGATGTTGTCTGATTTCTCCCTACAGATTTCGAAAGCACGAATGACGAACTCGTGCAGTTCGTCGAAAGCCCCAGTTGCGACATTTGGAAGCCTCTTCTCCACATCGGCGTAGATTTTGGTGAGAGCATCCCTAATATGGCCGAGCGCACGTCGCAGTGAGAGAAACGAGTGCGAAAACCATGACGTGCGTTCTTCATAGATATGCTGGGATCTGAGAAAGCTGATACGCTCAGTTACGTCAGGAGAGCTAGGAAAGATCAATTGCGTCCATTTAATGCGATTTTCATGCTGAGTTGGCGTTTTCACGGCACCATCATCGCAGTTGAAAAATAGTATGTAAAGTGCAATCCACCATAATGATTCCATGTCGTGTGCCTCGTTCTGCACGAACTGAATGACCGGTAGTACTTCCTGAAATGTACCGTCCTTCACCTCATTTAGCAGCTCTCCGAGCTTTCCCATAGATCCAAACGTGGGCAGAAATTGTTGACAATTCGTGGATACTTCAACTGCCATGAAATCCGGAGTACTCTAAAAGGCACGAGTAACTCAGAAGAAATCATGAATCATCGGACGACACAAACATACCGTCCGCATCTGATGCGACTCATCCTTTGTCACCTCATTTGCATACTCTAGGTCGCCGATGAGCCCACGCCCATCGAAAAAGTATTTATTGCCTGCACTGATATCGCGATGGACCCGGAGTCGTGTATATACTTGAGAGCTACACGAGAATCAGAGAGGTCACGACGGTAGATGGTTGACAGCAAGCACCCATCGCGTGGTCTCGTAGGACCAGACCAAGCCCATGTTGAAGACTTGTGCTTACGGTGCGCAGTAAGGTCCCACGAGGCATACACAGACTTCCTCCGAATGTCGCAAACTCGCAGTCGTACCTCCCTATTGAACAACTGTCTTCCCGGCAGGTCCCCAGTTCTGAGGCAGCGGAACGGTGTCCGATGGGTCTTGGAACGTCTCTGGGTATCATCATCATTGGAACGGGCGCTTTGGAATAGTGGGGAGAAGCGGTGGGGAGAGCGAAGACGCGAGCAGAGTGTTTACTTGTCACATCGAGTAAATGTCACAGACACAGTGCGAGGTCGTCCCCTTATATGTATTCAAATGGTCTGATGGCCCCTAAACTTCGCCGGCTTTGACTTAGACAATTCTTTGGGTATGCTATCTATAATGTTTGCCTTAGATAGAGCTATCTTGCACTAGTTTCACAATTGTCAAACAGGAATAGCTATTACGCTAATTCATATAAATCATCCATACATTTAACAAACTACTTCGACATAGATAATTTCCTTATTCCTTATTACAATCGAAAGCCTTTGCGACAGCATCGAGACACGAGAGCGAGACGAAAGCGACATAGGCATAGTGGTTACACTGCAGTCTCGTTTTCATGGACGACGTATTAATGCCAGCCTTTTCCTAATCAAGATCGTCAGATTGATATTTTCGGTGATGAAGAGAGGACTTACTTCGGTAATCTGGGTATGTCTGTTAGTTTGGGTACAGTTCCCTTATCGTCAGCCCGAGGGGGCGGAGGTGGTGGCGTGGACAGGTCTTTCTGGTGTTGTCTCCCCCTGGTCTTGAAGGAAGAAATAGTAATTTTTCTTTCTCTTGCTCCCTTCATACATGCATCGAAAACAAGAATGAATTGCTCGTGCAATGTATCGAAAGCCTCCTTCGCGATGTTCGGAAGCGTCTTTTCCAACTCGGTGTAGCACGCGACAAGAGCCGATCTCAAATTGCCAAGCATAATTTGCAGCCCAAGGAACGATTCCGAAAACCACCAGGTGTCCTTCTCAAAATGATCCTCACCTTTGAGGAAGTTGAGACGACCGATTGAGAAAGCAGAACTCGGAAAAATATTCTGCATGCTTTCCAGTCGTGCTTCTTCCATTTCCTGGATGACCTCGGCGCTGTCGTCGCGATTGAAAAATAGTATGTAGATCGCAATCCACCAGAGCGATTCGACATCATGAGCCTCGTTCTGCACGAATTGAGGCCGCTTTTTGAGTCGGAACATCCTTTTGGGTGGTTTACGGAATACTTCCATGTCTAGATCTGAGTTGATTTTCTTAGTGACCTCCGATACAGACTCATTTGGCGGCTTGAATTGGTAAGAGGTCATTGCTACTTCAACTGCCATGAAATCTGGAGTGCCCTAGACAGCATGAGAAGCTCAGAGAAAATCATCAATCATTGGAGGACGAACGTACCGTCCGCATCTGATGTGATCCATCCTTTGTCACTTCCTTTGCGTACTCTAGGTCCCCGATGAGCCCGCGCCCATCGAAGAAGTATATATTGCCAGCACTGATATCGCGATGGACCCACCCGGAATCGTGTATATACTTGAGAGCTACACGAGAATCAAATTGGGCCACGACGACAGGAAGCAAATAGGAAGTACCTTCCGCAGAATCTCTGAGGACTCGGAACACATTGGACAGGTCCATCAGAGTCCAGATCGGTTGCGCAGTCTCTTGGTAAACCACTCGATAATGCCTTCTGTGACGAAGCGGATGCTTGTTCTCATTGGGCACGACACGGGATCCCAGATGCGGATTCAGCTCCGCACGTATCTCCCGATCCGTCGATCTCATTGGAGCAACGGGCTTAGTAGAGTCTTCATTGCCGAAATCTCGTGACTCGAGCCTGAAATATTTCGCAGAGGGAATTCCTTTTCCTCGCATCATGACGTCCTTCGTGTGGTCCTCTCGGCCATCAACACGGCCATCAGCAGTCACTAACCAGTGCTCGACAGGTGTCAGGAGATGTGAGGCAACCTTCTTCATTATAACATCCCCGAAGTGCTTCTTCACATCGTTGAGAATATTATCGTAAATCTCGTGTTCGAGAACTCGGTCATCTTCCACCCAGACGTCCTTTAGCACGTAGCTCTCGCCATCTTCCAAGCATTTCACTTTGAATACTCTCGTCGCTCGCCCGACGATCGCATCTGCACCGAAATCCGATAGCACTTTCTCGACTTTATACGATTTTTCCATCACTTTGATCACGTAAACTCGTTTCTCTGCATTTGGGTCCAAGACAGACATCGAGGGATCCCAGCCAAGCTCAGCTTTCGTCGCGAACGCCAGCGACAGGAAAACATGTATAAGTTTATCGGGATCCTTCACGGCTTGTTAGATACACCCATGATCGACCAACGGGCCACTTACCGTGATAAAATTAAATGGCTTGCTGACAGCCATGATCGCTCGGGAGCAGAACCATAGCCGCGCCTGGGTGTTCTCTACGGTAATTCCAAATGTGAACCGCCTGCAAGGATCTAAAGTCATCGTGTGTTGCATGCTGAACACAACCTTCGTCACATCCTGTAGAAGTAAATTAGCATCCCATTCTAGCTCGCAATGATGGCCTTACGTCGTCCTGCTGTGCTCCGCCGTGGCCCTTTTTGAATTCGCATGTAAGGGCAAGATCATACCAACGGTATACCTTCTTATTCAAGCCTTCGTTAGAGTCTTCTACCTCCTTCAAGATGAAGCAACCATCCGGTCGCGTCAGGCTTTGCCGTTCTGACTTCGGTGCAGTATTGGGCAATAGTCTCAAGGCGAATGTCTGGTCTAGATTATTCCCCAGTCCGATGGCATGTTCAACGACTTTGTTGAATACGTCCTGAAGAGGCTGGAAGGCTGCATTTTCTCCCTGTCCAGATTTCCAGGGATCGTCCGGGAACTCGGACCATCTCCCATTCTCGATGGTCCCATCGTCAGTCAAGGAATTCCTAATCGAGTCGATATTGATCCCGTCCTTCATGGGAGGAAAGAAGATACTCAGAAACGTGTCAAGTTCTATCTCCGGGATTGCGTGTTCCAAGTCGCACAGCAACAACATACGCTTATTGGGGAGGTCGCCATCCCGGAAGCTGGATGCGTGGGCCGACCGAACCTTGGCTGGAGTCTCCTTAGTACTCCGCTGCTGGTCAGGTGGCAGAACGGTATTCTCTGGGGTTTTGTCGCGTTCGGGGACATCATCGTTGTCTCCTGCATGCGGTCGCTTTTTCGACTGGTCGGGCATGATGGTAGGCAGTTATGTTAAGCAGCTAAGAAGCGGGGTAGGTTGAGAAGTTGCACGAACAGTCACGACGCGCCTTTTATCCGTCACAGTTGCAACCTGCACGTGACGTATTGATGTACTAATTCATGTTGCCACTTATTTCAATTCAATCTCATATCCTATGCTTCCGCACGATGCTGCTTGCTGTGGGCCCCTTAATTCTATTGTGTTATACACCAAAAGGTAAGGATCTTGGGAGCTGCATGCCTTGGCGGTCAACGTTCATTGGACAGTTATGACTCGGAGTCATGGATGGTTTGATCTCCCCCCCCAAACGTTGCCTGGTAAAACAAAAAACTCCGATGGATCGAGAGATGCGTTATTGTCTGTTATCGATTATTGATCGCAATCGTCTTGTTCTGAGAAGACTGGTTGTCCCTTGGCACCCCCTTTGACCAGTAATTGTACAGGTTGGGCCGGCCCAGCTTCCGTGGCCTGTGAACGTCCATATCTTGTGTACTATACAGTCCACGGTGATGTCGGGTGGAACCTTGTACTAGTACTGATCTGAACTGCTTTTTAGTGGCGTCTGGTTGATGATATCTACAAGTTATAGTCCTCTTTCGGAGACAATCTATTGTACACACGAGTTGACTCATGTTCGGTGTGAAGAAATTTATGGCCCTCATGGAGAACAGTGGGTCCTATTTGATCAAACCATATACTTGGATGATGTATTGTTAACAATAGGATCTATAGATACATCCGCACGGCTCAGTAGACCCGCATGCAGGTCAGGGAACAAAAATTCATGAGGTGACTTCACAGGTGGCAAAGGGAGCGTCCAGCTGCCGAAACGGAAGGAATTGTCAAGTCACCATGTATTGTATTAAGGGAACAACCCTCACTATTGTTTCACCAAGCGAGTGTCTCCATCTAGGGTTCGACCCTCTATGGAAAATCAGATTGCGCCCACGGATGAGCTCCTAAAGCCAAGTGCATGATCCCAATCCTCCTGCTTTCATTACTGCCTTTACAGTTTTCTCCATCAAGTTCACGAGCTCCCGCTTCGAGGATGAAGCCTGCTTCAGTTCCGTTCAGATATATCTTTACTTCGTCATCCTTCCTTCGACTTGGCACTGATACGTGAGTCAGTTTTCTTGGTTGCATGGTTTTGTGATTAGGATGGGAATTTACTCCTCATCTAGGTTATCATAACTTACCCACTGTCCTCGAGGAGGGTCTAATGTGCAGGAGGTTCATGACAGATAGCGACATTTCTTCCCGGCGCAGTCTCTGTCCTTTTTGCGATGTTCGGAAGTGATGCTTCCCACTCGCTGTGGCATATGGTAAGACCCCAACTCTCACTGTCGACAATATCTCGTAGTTGAGCGCACGAGCCGGGGAACAACAAGGTTCCGTTCTGATAACCTGCGCTGTTACTGAGGAAACATATACAGTCGAACCTGTGGATAAGCATACCGTGGATAAGCATAACCTGTGCGTAAGCATAGAAAATTTTGCCCACCGAGTCGGTAGACAGTAAAATCAGGGTCTAATAAGCATAATTCCATATAAGCATATAGCATAACGTTTTGGGGGAAGTCCTAATGAAATAATGCTTACCAGGGGGTAATCAGGTGATCTTTTGTTGCCTAATTTAGAGAAAGTGTGACTAATTTCGATCCGGGACGAATTTTTAAAGGCAACTAAGGGTCAAGAAAGCATTTTTTCTTATCCCAATTCGGCATATAGTTTTCCAAAAACTGATGTGTGAAAGAAAATGTAATTGTAAGTCACATGTCGACAATTTATGTTGCTTAACTTTCCATTTTTAGAAGGATTAGGTATTATGTAATGACGTGTACTAGCATAACCTGTAGTTAAGCATAGCCGAACCTGTCCACCGAGGGCTATGCTTATCCACAGGTTCGACTGTACAATGATTAAATGACAGAATGAAAAATACAGGAATATGCTTTGCATCCATTGGGGTTTGGCAACTGCGCTAAAAAAATTGGCCATTCCCACGGTCTCGCTTAGCCTTGCCAGCGATCGACGCTTGCGCAAATCCTGTCCCACCTGAGGATTCGGCTTTCGACAGGGCAGATTAATCCACACAAGCCCACTTTCACTTTAGATTTTTTTCTGACACATGTAGTTCATGCTGAAGAATGTCTTGATAAGAAATTACAAAATTCTGTCAAAAATTAACAGAGATATATGGCATTTTGTGTCATATCTCGAAAACAAAGAAATTTCTTCAGAATTTTTTCTGGACAAAATGAAGAAAATGGCTTGAAAATTGTATAAGTGCATTGAATTCAAATATATTTGGGGAAATGGAGAAGCCATTAGCTTGAGAATGCAATGGTACATGTTATTACTAAAAATGGAAGTAGATCAATCACGTGATCGACAGAAGCATCAGGGCAGTTGTTGCGAACTGCTGTTCTCATCAAAGAAGCAGCTACTTCCAGGCAATCACCGTATGTAATCAATAAATTGGTGCGTATAAATTACTTACACTGAGTTTTTATTGAAATAGATGACAAAAACAAAGAAATCGAGGTCCGAAGCCCAAGAACTTCAATTATTGGCTGCTCGAGAGAAAATAAGGACAACTGTCCTTGCTGAAAAGCAAGAGACTGTTTCTGAAAGAGAATCAAGATCTGTATCTTCGAAAATCGATATACTGAAGGACGAATTGAACAGAAAGGAGAAGGTGCTTACTGAAGTTCACCAGTCGGCTATGGAGCAAGCCATCGATAACAGAAGGCTGAAATCGATGGTCCAAAAGCTAGAAACAAGTAATGCAGAAATCAGGCTACAAGTCGAGGAGCTAAAGCGTACACTCACTACATCCACGAAACAGCATCAAGCAGCTCAAACACGAATAGCTGCTTTGTTGCTGCAGCTTCGCAGCTTGCGCAAGCAGCTTAAACGTTCAAAGGACTCCACTACATCTCAAAGAAGGAAAAACTGTCAGCTGGGCACCCAGTTAGTGAAGAAACAGCTGGAGCTCACCAGTACCATATCCGAGGCTGACGAACTTCGAGTGCAAATAACGTCCTACTCAGATACACTTGCACATACCAGACAACAGTTTTCCTCTGTGCAATTCGAGCGCATTATTTCCCAATCAAGTCATAGCAAGATGGAGAAACAATTTGGTCAGCAGGTGGAAGGAATGCAATTTAGTATCACAAAACTCAAAGAACGGACAACTCACCTACAGTCAAGACTACGAGATTCACAACAAAAGTCCTACGTCCTTTCCAAACGACTTCGCTATGCCCGCAAATGAATCGAACAGCTCGAGTCATTCAAAAAGAATGCAAATAATATGATTCGACTTACAGAAAGGGGGGTTTATACCCCCCAACTTCGTTCCCTCATTCGACGACTTATCTCCTTTGGCTGTCCAATATCGCGATGTGGTTCAATCATCTTCGAATTCATCAAATTTATCTGCAAATTTCTCGATATCAGACCCTCAGAGATGGAAGCCAGAATTCACGTACCTAGTGTTCGGACTATCTGTTAATTCGGTGCGGCGCTGATCTGGTAGGATCGGCGTCTAGATCTGGTTGTTGCCTCGAAAGAGGGGTTAATCCAAATCCACTATGCTACTATAGCTGTGGAATCAATAGCTACCTTAGGGGATGTGTTAAGCTCCGTCTAAAACAACTATCAACCAACTTCTGTAGCCTGCGGTCTAATACTGTTATCGTAATGTTAGTTATACTGATAACTAAGTGATAACCTTAACTGTCTGTACTAACACTTGTTGGACACGATAAGAGAGGTATGAGAGATCAATGCTTACCACACTTGATCAATTAGCACTCAGGCTGACGATAGGGAGAGACAGTCTAGCTGCTATCCGTATTTTACCTAAGCTTCAACTCACACTGTTGATTAGCTTAAGGAGTGTCGCTCTCAAGTACTTATTGAGTTCTTAGTGCGGAGGTTATTTATCGATCAACTGGAGACTTTCTGTGAGGTTTACTCTGAGTCTCTGGACTTGGATTAAACTGCTGGGTTGGCCCTACGATGGCCTCCTATTTATACTATTTTACATGCCTGCCTAGTATAGGAATTATCTACTGTTGGTCCGTTCGCTTCAATGTAACTACTTTCAGACCTAGTCATACTTGATGCTAGCTGCTGTGCATTGCCGTATGACTTGTTCATATCGGTTCCGGTCATACCTGTTTTCCTATGACTCTAAATACCTTATGTCATATTCCTATTACCTTTCAGTCCTCATCTTAGTAATCTATCCCCATCCACTTAGTCTGGTGCTGCCCTAATGCATTATGTGGTCGAGGTTCATAACGTGTGATCGGCTTCGAAGCCGTCGATCAAACTCTGCCATACTTGGTAATGTTTGGGTCACGTGCCATACGGGTGTCTGTATCGGCTCTGTCTGTGTTCCTACACTTCGCCATCTTGGTAATGTTATTGCCCCAGGTGTGTCGATGTTATTAATTACTTGCTGTACTCTAATGTATCCTGGTGCTACTGCTATGTCTGCTAGTGATCTGCCTCGGATTCCTTTGATCCTTATTATTCCTCCATGTCGACCTTCCTTTACTTCTACAACTGTTCTTCCTCCTGTCAGTAATTGCTTAAGTCTTTGGACTAGGTAGTCGGTCCACTTGTAAGCTGACTCTCTTGCGATATGTTCAGGTTCATTCCTGTATGGTATATCGATGTCTAGTACTGCTACATCGCATTGGTGATTATCTTGTTCTGAAGCTACGTTTCGTATTCCTATTGCCAATAGGAAGTAATGATTATCGTATGAGAGTAACCTGACTTCTCGTTCATAAGCCTTCCGTACAGTTGCATTCGGTTCATAGTTCATTACAATGAATCGTCTCCTAATCATAATGTCCGATTGTCCCTTGACGATTGCTGAGTATGTTATTTCCTTTAGTATCTCTCGAAGTAGCCTTTCTGCTATCTCATGTGCTGGTCTACATATGCTACAATACTGTAACACTCCTGGTCTTGGTGTTGCTGGTATTATTGGCTGTTGTAGTGCTCGTGTAACCGCATTCAACCTTTCCTGTATCCAATTTATATTGGAGTTACTTCGGTTATCAATCAGGCTTAGTAATAGTGAATTGTATTGCTTTTCTAACACTCCCACCTCTAAGAATGCATCTGAAGCTAATGCTGAGGTATGTATGATTATTTACTCTATTCATTATTACTGAGACTTGTATGACTTTCTCAGGTTTAGGCTTCTTCTTATTGCACATTTACAAGGGAATATTAACAAATTTATCGACCTCTTGGTCGATTTCTTCTGCTTCCTGTTCCACTGCCCTTTGTGCTCTTATCGCCTTCTCTACATCTTCATCCCACTCGAATGGCGGATTGATTCGCCATTGTTGTTGTAAGGCTCTTGTAGCCTGGTCTGTGATTGGCTGTAGACTGATCATGCCGTCATCGCTTTGTAACTATTATGCTAATTAGCTAGATATTATTATTAATACTAATTACTCACTGCTCTTCTCAACTGCATCTGAGTTCGCCATTGAAGTATCAGGGATGTCGTTACGATTGCGCCGAAAACGGTAATTGCAACGGCGACAGTGGCGAGTTGAGACATAATAAGAGTGGTACTGATAATGATGATGATGGGGATGATAACGATTGAGTACCTTCTGTCGGCATCTTCTATCCTTATATATTTATTTCATTCGTGAGAACTACTTTCTCTTCTCTTAGTAAGCCTTCGACTTCTTTTCGGTGGTTCCTGAATTTTATATTCTTCCTGATCCGATTCCTCGGATTCCTGCCCTTCTGTCTTGAAGTCTGGGTCCTCAGTCATCCTATCTGCTTCGTTTAGGTCTATGTCCCGCTCTATCCATAATTGTCTCTTGATTGCCTTCTTGGATAGTTTCATGGTATCTGGTTTCGGTGGATCACTTGGCTTTGTATGTAACGGATTTTTGGTTGTATATGCAAAGTCCCGAATCTTCAAATTATTCCTGGCGCTTATTAGTCTCCGTTTAGCTGCATGTCTTCCTTGTTCCTTAGCCTCTTGCTGATCCTTCAGCCACTTGTCTATATACTTAGGCTTTTCTGCTTTTGGGTGTGCTTTGTAATAATCCTCAATCTTTTCGATTGCATTTCTCAAATTCGCTAATGGCTCCCATGAATCGTGTTCCTTGTCATAGCCTTTCCATCGCACTAGGTAATAATACTTCCTCTTTACCTTCCTTGAATTCTGTATCTGTTCGACTTCGTATTCTTCATTTTGATCTTCAGTAATGACAGGTCTTGCTTCTCCTATTACTGGTTCGGTATCTGCTTCCGAAGTCTGCCTTTCCTTATACTTAATGAGCGTTCCTGCATATAGTACTGGATGTATTCGCATGTGCTTGGGTAACTTTAGTTCATAATTCAATGTTCCATGCTTCTTGATTATTTCGAAGGGTCCTATGTTCTTTGGTCCTATTTTACGGCTTGGCACGACTAGGTTGTAGTTTCATGCATCTATCATGACCTTGTCTCCTACTTCGAATTCCAGTTTCTCCTTTCGATGTTTGTCTGTGTATCGTTTCATTTGCTCATTAGAGGTCGTTAATGCTTCTTCTGCATGCTTCTGTGTTTCCCATATCTTCTTGATATAATCTTGGGCATCTGGTGCACTTGCTTGTCCCATTGGTAGTATGCTCAACTTCCTACCATAGATTGCTTCAAACGGTGACATCTTAATTGTCTTATGTTCTCGGTTATTGTATGCAAATTCCGCCATGTGTATGTACTGCATCCAGTCGTTCTGGGCACTATTTACATAGTGTCTTAAGTACTGCTTGAGTTCTTGATTTACTCGTTCGCTTTGTCCATCTGTTTGTGGATGATGTGCTGTACTTAGCGCGTTTTCGATGTTCATTGCCTTATACACTTCGTTTGTAAAGTTACTAGTGAACTGTGGTCCTCTATCACTTGTGATCTTGTCCGGTAATCCATGCTTCGTAAATACATTGTCTAGTAGCATCTTCGCAGTTTTCTTGCTATCGGTTTTCTCTGTACATGGTATGAATATCGCCATTTTCGAGAATCGATCAACCACTACTAATACTGCATTGTACTCCTCGCTTTCGGGTAATCCTGTGATAAAATCCATTGTGATGTGTCCCCATGGTCGAGATGGTACTTCCAATGGTTTTAATGGTGGTTGTGTCTTGCCTCGTCTCGGCTTATCTTTCTGACATACATCGCATGTTTCTACATACTCTGCGATTTCCTTGTCCATGTCTGGCCACCAATATATCCGTTTAATTGACTGTATTGTTTTCTCTTTTCCTGGGTGTCCACTCATTGGTGCATCGTGAAATGTGTAGTATACATCTTTCTTGCATTCCTGTCCTGGAATCAACTTGTCGTCTGGCGGTAATACTACCCTACCGTTTCGTGTTAATCTATCGCCTATCTCTATGTCATAATCGCCTTCAAGTGATTCTCCTAGGCCATACCAGTTGTTTGCCCTCTGCCATGCTTCCATATTAATCGTTGATCGGGCTTGCCTGTCAAATATCATTGGACTAACAAATTTCTCTCTGCCCAGTACTACTACGTTCTTATTATCTTCCTTTCCTTCGTCATAGTCTGGCCTTCTGGATAGTGCATCAGCTCGTGCATTCTTTCTTCCAGGTCTGTATTCGATTTGATATTTGTATCTACTAAGTTCTGTCGCCCATCTTGCCTGTCTTCTATTTAGTTTTTGTGCCTTTGTAAAAGTTCGTAAATTCATTGCATCGCACAATATTAATATTGTTTCTTTTGTTCCTTCGAGGTGGTGTCTCCAACTATTCAATGCTTCTACTATTGCAAGTAGTTCCTTATCTGCCACTGGGTAATTCCTTTGAGTCGGTGTCAGAGTCTTTGATAAGTATGCAATAGGGTGTAATTTTCCATCCTGCTCTTGAGATAATACCGCCCCTATTGCAAAGTTTGATGCGTCTGTTTCAATCATAAATGCCTTGCTATAATCTGGTCTCACTAGAATTGGTGCCGTAGTTACTGCCCCTTTTAATGCTTCGAAGGATCGTTGTTGCTCTGGTCCCCATACAAAGACTTGCTTCTTTGACTCAAGTTTCTTCATTGGCCTGGCAATTGCGGCGTAGTCTTTAACAAACTTCCGATAGAAGTTGCAAAATCCCGTAAACTTTTTAATGTCCCGCTTGCTTTCTGGTACTGGCCATTCTTCGATTGCTTTGATCTTATATGGGTCCATCTTGAGTCCATTTTGATTCACTACGAATCCTAGGTAGTCAAGTTCCTGTTTATTAAAGAAACATTTCTCCGGTTTCAGGTAAAAGTCTGCCTTTCTAATCCTTTCCAGTACTTTTCGAGTCTTTCGCAACAATTCTTCCTTAGTACCTGCATAGATGATAATGTCGTCCAAATAGATCATTACTCCATGATTCAGCATGTCATTAAATAATTCATTCATAGCCCTCTGAAATACTGCGGGTGAGTTCATCATTCCGAACTGCATTACCAATGGTTCAAATACTCCTTTGTGTGTCCTAAAAGCTGCTTTGTGTTCATCTCCTGGATAAATCCTAATGTTATTGTATCCTGCTCGCAGATCTAATGTTGTAAACCATTTCGCCTTGCCCAGGTTGTCTGGTAGAGTGTGCATGATTGGTATCGGATACTGGTCTACTTCACAGACTGCATTTACTGGTCTGTAATCGATTACCATTCTTGCTCCTGCATCTTTCTTTCCTACAAAGAATACTGGCATAGCATACTGCGAGGTTGATCTTCGGATCCATCCCTTGTCCAGATTTTCCTGTATGAACTCTTCTACTGCTTTCTGTTCCAAAGGTGTTAGTGGGTATATTGCTCTCTTCGCAGCTGGCTCTTGTCCTTCTTTGAATGTTATTTTCATATCCCATTGACTATGCTTTGGGAGTCGTTTTGCTCTATGCTCATCAAATCGGTCCTTGAAATCCCATAATTCCTTTGGTACTAGTTGTCTCCAATGCTTTGTTTGTCCTGCCTGGGATCTCTGTTGCTGCTTAGCCTTGATTTGTGAGTATTTTTGTGCAATACTACTATATTTATTAAGGCGCTTTACTGCAGATTCTTCCTGTTGTGTTCTGTCCATTTTCCCGGTCTTGTGACTTTCTTTCCCATGGTCATGTGCTGCTAACGCTTTGTGCAAATTGTGTTTTGCACAAAGCGGGATGTCATGTGATCGTGGGAATTGCATCATTTGCCTATTATTTCGATTATTTCTCCTGTTAGCATTGTTCCTGTTAGTATTTCCTTCTTCCTCTACTTGTAGGACTACTCTCATCATTCTCTGGTATTCTGGCAACTTGTCCTTTTCCTTCTCTTCTCGAGCCTTTTGGTAATCTGGACGTCTATCCCTTTGTGCCTCACTTCCTGATGCTCCTGAGCGGTGTACTCTTGCTGGTACTTGAGGTGGCTCTGTTTTATTCTTGCTAGTTAGCATGCCAATTCCTGCCATTAATGTTGCTAGGTCTGGGAGTGCTTTCTCCAGGTTTACCGGTGTTGGTGGCGGTTTGACTTCTTCTTCTTGTAGTTCCTCTGATTCATCTTGCAGCTGCCCTGTTGTTACGGCTGTCTTGTCTGGTTCTTCTTCATCAGACTCTTGTGGCTCTTGTGACGTCCTATACTGCATCATTGGTGCTGGTAATATTGCTATGTTCTTTGGCTTAGGTGTGATCGGCCTTATTCCTATTGGAAGCACACTTTGCACTAGAGGTTGTACGGGTCCCTGTGGTGGTGCTGACGGTTTCCCTGTAATTACCTTACCTTGGTTAGTCCATCTAATTTCGAATCCTGTCTCATTGTCGGATCCTGACTCTTCATCTGAGTCTTCATGCAGTGGGAATCTAGGTTTCTTTCGTTTCCTAGCCTTGTTCTTTCTGTATCGAGCTCTTCTGTCTATTACTAGCATATTCCTGTTGCCTATTAGTCGTGTTTCTCCGTAATTAGTTATTACTTTGCCTGTTTCCCAGTCTATTACAGGCTTATATCTCGCAATCCAATCGTTGCCTAGCATAAACTTATCTCCTGTAGTTTCTAGTACTGCGAGTTCCATATTTCCTTTTGTTACTCCTGTGTCTACCCATGCTCTGACACTTTCTTTCCATCCACCATTAGTCAAGGATCCATCTGCATTGCGAATCTGTATATCTTTTCGCTTTTCTATGGTCTCTAGTCCGTACTTCTTAACTGTATTAGGACTAATTGTTGTTAATACCGATCCTGAGTCAATCATTGCTATAATCGGTATGTTTCGTTTATTTCCTTGACTTAGGTATACCTTAATCTTCGGATGGTTAGTATTAGGTTTTACAGAAGTTGTCCATCGGCGTTTCAGGTACTTGTTTACACGTGACCTGTTTATTTCCTTTCTTGTAGACCTCTTGTCTTTTGCAACTTGATTTGCCGACTCAATCAAGCGCTTCTGCGAAAATCCTTCGCTTCTTCATCACTAGGTGACTCTTCCTCATTACTGGATGCTTCGGATGCTTCTTCTAAATGCCGTCTTTTGTGTTTACTTGCATATGGCCTGTTCGGAGGCTTTCCCTGTCGTGGTTGCGCATTGCATTCTCTGCTATAGTGACCCGGCTTACCACATTTGTAACATCCATCTTTCTTCTTATTTGATTTCTTGCTCCATCGTTTGGTCTTACCTCTCTTCTGGGATCTTCTGAACGTTCTCTTATCTATATCCATAGGAACTACATCGGGTTCTCTTACCCTGGGTCTATCCCAATGAGGTGTGAAGGTCCTTTCTCGTGCTTTGACCCCATAAGCACCACACTCCATTGTTTTCGCATTTTCCATCCATGTATCTAGGGTCCAGGCGGTGCTTCCTGCCTGCCCTGCTAGTGATGTATACATCCATTTACTTAATCCTTTCTTGTATAGTGCCAATAGTGGCGCTTCTGGCCATGTCTTTGAATCTAATTTTGCTTTTAATGTAAGGAATTCCTGGTTGTAGGATAATATTGAGTCTTCTTGTCGGATATTGAGGATCTTGTTCTGTGCATCTTCCACTGGGTCATAATACTTCTTGTGACTGCTTCTAATGTGTGCGAGAAACTCAGCCACTGTTCCCCATGACTTGCCTGCACCTATCATTTCCGTCGGATTGAGGCTTAATGCTGCGCTTACCCATTCGGCTGCCTTTTCTTCCATGCATTGACTTATGATGTAGGCTTTCTCATTGTCTGTGAGCACAGATTTATGATTTGCTTGATTCTGCTGGTCGATCCATGCAAAGTATCCAGTCATTTTATTAATGAATACATCAATATTCTCATTAGTCCTGCCCCTAAACTTAGGAGGCTTCTGACTCATGCTCAATTGCAAACTGCTTGCCATGTTGCTAATGCTACGCTTCCTATCTAGGGAGTCTGAGCTTCTGATTCTGAACTACTACTGAATGGTTCTTTGTTGCTGCTTTCGGTACTACTGTCCGAACCGTATCCTGGATCCCTTGAGTCTATTGTTCCTTCGCTGCTGCTGGTACCTTCCTGATATTGAAGGAAGTAGTTTCTGTCGATTTCTTCGTCTGTTATATCTCCGAATAGGGTATCTATGATCCTATCTATTTCAGCTTCTCTCCTTTCTGGGTTAAGCCTATTAAAACTTGCAAGGTCTACGAATACCCTTGGTTCCGGTTCTTGTTCCTGATATTGGCGAAGAACACTTTGTCTTCTTGCTTCTATTTCCTCCGGTGCTGAGGGTCCGTACAAGGTTGCTACAATACTTTCCAGTTCTCTATGTACCTGTGCTGGGGTGTCTCCACTGTAGTCGGTGATGTCGATGATTATCCCTCCCTCAAGGCGATTAATGTCAGTGCCGCCTGGTAGTCTGACTCCGTTATGAGGAATAGACCTGGTACTGAATTCGATGTCAGGGGCTCTGCCAATCGGGGTTGGTGATTCTTGCTCACTTTGTTCCGCCCTTGGCTCTGGTTCAGGTTCTGCTTCGAATTCTACTGCGTACGTCCGAACACTTGGTTCTGGAACTTCTTCTTCCTCTTCAGGGATGGTTGGAAGTGGTGAATCGGGGTGCCTGTACTCTTCATCTCCGTTGTAGTCTTCGTAGACGTGGTGCGGCTCTACTGACCAGTCCTCTGTTGGCTGATTGTTGTCCCAGCTCGTTGGGGGTTCCACTGGCCAACCTTGATCTTCGTTTACCCAACCTGGTGTTGGTGCGTTCTCTTGAATGTTCCAGCTAGTTCCTGCGGTGTACCAATCGTTGTCTCGTGCTTGTTGGACCTGGTTCTCCTGCTGAGGTTCTGGTTGAGTGTCTTCCAGAGTGGTAATAACTTCGCTCGTGCTTACCTCTTGATACCTCTGCCGTTCTTCCTCAAGCCGTGCTACCCTCTCTTCGTCTGGCGTCTGTTGCCTCTGTTGCCTTCCGTACTCGTCGTTCCTTGCCCAAAATTCGTTCCAATCCCCTTGTACTCCTGCTTCGTCTGCTCGGCGTTCCTGAGATTCCAATCCTGCAATGGCAACCCTGATGTCCGCAAGCTGGTTTCGAAGGCGGTTCTGTTCGCGTTGGAGGTGTTCTACCTCGTGGTATGTTGCGGATTGTCCTTCGTCGACTTCTATCAGGTTGTTCTTGACTTCTTCGAATTGGTTGTGTAGGTAGGTTCCAAGTGCGTCTGCTTGTTCTTGCTGTCTTGTTAGGAGTAGTTCGATCCTTCGGGCCAATTGTTCCACTTGCACTCTAATGGGAGTTGTATACCAGTAGATGTACCAAGCGACGGTGAAGGTGGGGCGAATAAACAATGATTGAAGTAGTTCTGTTCCTCTGCTGATCGTGTTGATGATAGATGCCCTATAGTAGATTGCCAGCACAATGATACTCGCAACCAACCAAGTAAAAACTGTCGAGTAAGCCACTATCAACTTGATAAGTATCAATATTAGTGAGGTAATTCAATCCTTACTTTCGCCTTAGTTAAGTTTCCTTCGATGTGTGCTTGTAGTGTGCGGTGTAGAATGTTCTTGTGAGCTTCGAGTGGATAGAGGTTTCTTCCAATGTCTTTGAACTCTTGCTTAAATACTTGTTCCCTGTCGACGGGTGATAGTAGTAAGCACTGGTTACTAACTAACTTCCCTTGTTCGAAGTTTAGTCTGTATAGTTCTTGCCAATGTGGTTGTGAGGTGACTTGGGTCCACCCAACTAGTTCGTCTCGCAGTTCTTGTTGTTCAGCTTTGAATTCTAGTTGCCTTATCGTCTCGTTTACGATATCTGGGCTCTCTATTTCGTCCAGGATGTTGCTATCTTCCTTTCGGCACTTATACTCGTTACAAATATCTATTTGCTGTCGGGTGAGCCTACTAATCTAATTAGGGAATAATTTGATCAGTATAACTTGGATGACTAGTCCGCTTTAACACAGTTACCTTAGTGACAATAGTCGATGCCCTGGTCTTGAGCTTGCCAAAAAGGGAGTTTAATCCAGATGTTAATTCGGTGCGGCGCTGATCTGGTAGGATCGGCGTCTAGATCTGGTTGTTGCCTCGAAAGAGGGGTTAATCCAAATCCACTATGCTACTATAGCTGTGGAATCAATAGCTACCTTAGGGGATGTGTTAAGCTCCGTCTAAAACAACTATCAACCAACTTCTGTAGCCTGCGGTCTAATACTGTTATCGTAATGTTAGTTATACTGATAACTAAGTGATAACCTTAACTGTCTGTACTAACACTTGTTGGACACGATAAGAGAGGTATGAGAGATCAATGCTTACCACACTTGATCAATTAGCACTCAGGCTGACGATAGGGAGAGACAGTCTAGCTGCTATCCATATTTTACCTAAGCTTCAACTCACACTGTTGATTAGCTTAAGGAGTGTCGCTCTCAAGTACTTATTGAGTTCTTAGTGCGGAGGTTATTTATCGATCAACTGGAGACTTTCTGTGAGGTTTACTCTGAGTCTCTGGACTTGGATTAAACTGCTGGGTTGGCCCTACGATGGCCTCCTATTTATACTATTTTACATGCCTGCCTAGTATAGGAATTATCTACTGTTGGTCCGTTCGCTTCAATGTAACTACTTTCAGACCTAGTCATACTTGATGCTAGCTGCTGTGCATTGCCGTATGACTTGTTCATATCGGTTCCGGTCATACCTGTTTTCCTATGACTCTAAATACCTTATGTCATATTCCTATTACCTTTCAGTCCTCATCTTAGTAATCTATCCCCATCCACTTAGTCTGGTGCTGCCCTAATGCATTATGTGGTCGAGGTTCATAACGTGTGATCGGCTTCGAAGCCGTCGATCAAACTCTGCCATACTTGGTAATGTTTGGGTCACGTGCCATACGGGTGTCTGTATCGGCTCTGTCTGTGTTCCTACACTTCGCCATCTTGGTAATGTTATTGCCCCAGGTGTGTCGATGTTATTAATTACTTGCTGTACTCTAATGTATCCTGGTGCTACTGCTATGTCTGCTAGTGATCTGCCTCGGATTCCTTTGATCCTTATTATTCCTCCATGTCGACCTTCCTTTACTTCTACAACTGTTCTTCCTCCTGTCAGTAATTGCTTAAGTCTTTGGACTAGGTAGTCGGTCCACTTGTAAGCTGACTCTCTTGCGATATGTTCAGGTTCATTCCTGTATGGTATATCGATGTCTAGTACTGCTACATCGCATTGGTGATTATCTTGTTCTGAAGCTACGTTTCGTATTCCTATTGCCAATAGGAAGTAATGATTATCGTATGAGAGTAACCTGACTTCTCGTTCATAAGCCTTCCGTACAGTTGCATTCGGTTCATAGTTCATTACAATGAATCGTCTCCTAATCATAATGTCCGATTGTCCCTTGACGATTGCTGAGTATGTTATTTCCTTCAGTATCTCTCGAAGTAGCCTTTCTGCTATCTCATGTGCTGGTCTACATATGCTACAATACTGTAACACTCCTGGTCTTGGTGTTGCTGGTATTATTGGCTGTTGTAGTGCTCGTGTAACCGCATTCAACCTTTCCTGTATCCAATTTATATTGGAGTTACTTCGGTTATCAATCAGGCTTAGTAATAGTGAATTGTATTGCTTTTCTAACACTATCCGCCGTTTTGTAGGAGAAGCTGACATTGCATCAAGACTACAGTTAGCACATGAACTCAAGATGACGAAAGGTGAGTGAATGTTGATAGTGGGTGACAAACTGACTTACCAAAAATGCAGGATTCACAACTGGGGGTGACGGAACAACAAATAAAAATCAAAACTTTGAATCCTTGCATTTCAACGTTCAGATTTCTAGCGATCACGATAAAAGGATGCTTACTTCATTGCCTTCTTCATCGTCTTCACCCTCGACTTCCTCCTCAGCAGTCCATGCAGTTCGTTTTGGCCAAGTTCGACTCACAGCGAATCATCGAGCAGAGACACAAACAAAGGGAGATACTCGCTTTATGGAGGAGATTGTTGAGCTGTATAATAAGAGCTCATTAGTAGCAACTGGTGAGACTATACTCAGCTAGGATCTATTCTATAGGTACTAACTCGAGACATACCCTGTTAATATCTAGATACATCAGGCGGTCCATTTACAACTGGTACCCTTGCTATGAAATACCATGGTTCACATGGTAACCATGCGGAAGACCAGAAGGCGAAGCATCGCCTTCTAGCTTCTTGGAAGGAGGAAATGTCCTTGCGAGGGCTCGGTACAAGACAGTTCTTCTCTATGACTGAGAGCAAACAGGTTTCCCTTGTTCTTGAGAGAACAAAACAAATGATTCAAGACCTAGGAGGGGAAGCAGCATGGATATCATTAAGTGCTGAGGAACGCAATCAAAAAAATGCAGCTTTAATGAATGATCTGGCCATGTGTCTTGCCAGTAAGAGTCTTGATTCACTCTCGGAACCTGAAAGAAGGGAGATGCAGCTTTTCGTCTGGGCTGGGTGCGGGATGCATAAAGAATTAAATTCTGTTAAGGGTGGTAATTCGGAGATGCAGGAAGAATGGAAAAAGATTGGAATCTCGCCTAGGCTGCTCCCAAACCGAGATAATGCAGCTGTTCTGGATCTTGTTAAATTCGATGAGGAGGATGAAGAAGGTGATGGGGGTAGAGACGAAACACCAGCAGAAAAACGTGCTCGTGAAGTTTCAAAAGCTGGTGCAGTTAAGCTTGCGTCACTTATGGGTGCGCTATTAAATCACAAGGACGATAAAAAAGGTCAATACTCAGCTAGGATCTATTCTATAGGTGCTAACTCAAGTCTCGCATGTTTACAATGCAGGTCAACACCACGTTTTTCGTGACTGGGCAAAGAATCGCATGGGACGACAATTTACATTTCCTGACACATCCAATACTCGTTATTCTTCCTATCTCGACGCAGCAGCAGAGATTCTGACTCACCTGGACACCTACATGGAGTTTATTGAGTCCATTCATCTCGCAAAGGAGAAGGTTAAATTGAATCATCTCGAGATGAATGTTTTCGAAGCTCTTCAAGATCCACCAACACTTACAGAACTTGCATGTCTTGCATTTTATCGTGAGGCCGTCTCTGTTCCTTATATTTCAGCAATTCGGGCTCATTCACTTGAAGCAGTCAATGCATTAGAACTCGGATTACTTCTTCAAGAGGTGCGAATTACTCAGCTAGGATCTATTCTATAGGTACTAACTCGAGTCTTGCATTTGCTCACCAGGTGAAAACTCACATAACGAAGCTTATTGAGCAGCCCCAGCTCATCCTGGCTGGCAAAGCGAATCCTCAGGATGCTATCCTAAATGGAAATGGATCTTGGAACCGTCATGATACAATCAAGGCAATTCAAAGATACATTGCCCAGGACTGACTCCCAAAGCTGGAGAAGGTCTTCAAGGCCTTCCTTGCCGGGGCTCTGTCAACATGGGAAAGGTTCTCTTCGGAATATAATGATGATGGAATGATTGCAGCACTTACCGAAGGCGAGAAGTGGCTGGCCTGGATGCTAGCAACTAATGATGCGAATGAAGGAGCACTCGGCTCCTTCAGGATATTTGCTCGACGGAATCCTAACGGAACAATCAAGTTGTTTAATTCCCTTTTCAGGTATCGAAGAAATGGCACAGAAAAATTTATCGAAACAATGCTCACCGGGGAGAAGGAGCAGAAGTTCTTGAGGAGAATGGCACGCGAGGAGGACACCCTTGGAATTGATCGAAAATGTCGCCTCGAAGTTATGGAGGAGAGAAATCAGGACATTGAAGTGAAGAAGCAAAAGATCGCAATGCGCAACCAACGGAAGACAGAACGTGATGCTCACTTACGGGCTGTAGTACTGCAGCTGAATCCTGAGGACATCGAGCGGATGACCGTACTGCAATTAAAGGATCAGTTGGATAAGCTCAGGACGATTTACAAGGACATACCTCCTGAGAGCAAGATAAAACGACGGGCGGAGAAACTGGCCGTCTTGCGTGGACTCTTGGAAAGGCAACGAGCTGCGGAGGCACAGTCATAGTGATTGGCTTGAGGAGGAATGTGCGAATCTTGCCCACGAAGGTCTGCGAACACTCGTGATCAGAAGACGGCAACTTAGCAAAGCGATCTATAAAGCAGTCAAAGAACGATATCCTATGGTGAGCATACAGATGCGAAATGGAAATGAGGCCATGTCAGAAGTTGTTGCGGATTTCTTATGGCAGTATCGCCAAAGGTCGGCGCGCATCGTCATGTTGTTGCTCTGGTTGACTGGAGCCCCGAGAAAGTCTGAGGCGGTCATCACTATCTGGGACAAATGATAACTGCTTGTGGTTGTCCATCTCGTCACTTAGTGAAGTCGTCGGTGTTGGAGCTGGAGTCGCAGGTCCCTCTGCGTGTTTCAGCAGAAATGAGAATCACTCCCGCTCATCGTCGTCGTCATTATCATCGAAATTCCAAAATTGTTTTTCGGCCTCCCACCGCTCAACAACACAGGGCTGACGTGGTGTCGAGTTCAAGCCGGATGACGTGCAGATTTCTTTGGATCACTGCCGGTAGCGCTCGACGTTGATATTGCATCGTACAGCAACTCTTCGGTGAGGTCAAGGCAGTGTCTATCATGTGCATGCGTGAACCTCTTCGGAAGGCGAGCGTAGATGGAAGTAGTCACTGTGGGCGGTCCGTCAATTCTGAGAGGATCAGGAAAAGAAAGTCTGAGCTCGGATTGAGATTCTGCCAGAGACGTGAGTAAGGAAGATGCAGAGGCGCGCGAAAGGCTTTGAGCGTCCCGATCAGTTCTCAGTTGAGTGCATCATTAACTGAGTCGTGATTGTCAGTCTCAGGAACGGCGGTCACGCTGACAGGTTGCGTCTCGTGGGATTCCTCGTCCGCGGCGTCAACTTCGAGGTCGACAACCAAGGGGCGTATCTGGTCGCTCGATTGGCTAAAGGACCTATGTGTCATCTATAAAACCCTCCCAAAGGTCGCCGTCGACGCTACCATCAAGCATATCAGCACGAGATAGAGGATGATCGGACGAAGCTGTTAGGGGTGGAAAGTCACTGCCATCTTCTGCAACTGAGACTTGACCCGGGGGGTCCAATCCGAATCATAATCCAAGCCGAGAGACTGGATAATTCTTCATCTTCAGGACGGTCAGTTCGTGGAGGCATTTGGGAAGAGCAACGTGTACACACAAATCCCGCCCCGGGCACGTATCCAGGGTTAGCATACCTCGACAGCCATGCCTATCCAGCGCAAGCTTGGATGGGGTCCTTGGCTGCACAACACGACAGATGGATCACAGAGATAGGTTCCTTTCTGGGGCATGGACTTGAGCGAGGCAGTGTCAACTTGAAGACAGTCATGTGTATTAGTACTAGTGGTGATGGTTGGACATGATGGTTGGACGTACTCAACAGCGTGTAGATGAGAGCTTAGAGATAGGGGTTCCACAGCATGAGAAGGAGGGCACCTTTTAATGTGGCAGCCATAACTCCGAAGTTGTACCAGAGAGCTTACTTGTGCTATATATAATTAAGAAAAGTCACAAGGCTCACAGGATTTGCCGAAAAGTCGATGTGTTCCCAGTTTAGCCAGGTGTATGCAGATCATACAAAGTTTGCGGAGAGCAAGATACAGTGAGATACGCGAGGTGGTTGTGGTAGATCTCCGGCGATAGGCTTTCTATGCGAAGTGAGACACTATGATCGATGCTACTTACCATTTTAAGGCAAACTTTAAACTCCGCCGGAAAAAAATCTGGCCACGTAATCCATGGGAATTGCCAACCCCCACATCCATTTCACCCACAATCTCTCTCAGACAGGGTTTTTTTGACACTATTGTCGCAACTGAGAAAGAGCGTGTAGTTTGAGGTCCACCCCATTGAACTTATATCAAGGCCTCATTATGTACGAATGGAAAGTCAACAAGCGATTCATCTGGAGAGCTTCATTCGCATAAGAGCCTCAGAGTAAGAACACTTCGGCCGCAGAAATAGGTAGCCTCCAGTAATACTTCAACTTCAATCACCACGAATTCAGAAGTACCCTATAGGGTACGGGGAGATGGAGGGACGATTTGTAGTCTATCATCTAGAGAACCAGCGAATGAAAGACATACCATTCACATCTCGTGCGATCTGTCTATTGTGACTTTCGTAGTCCAGACCACAAATAGGCACAGCAAAACGATGTGTCGTGGGAGTTATCTGAACCCAGTCAGCCCAGGAGCTATGCACAGACTTAAAATTGTTACACGGGCTCGCACTGATAGAAAGGAGACGGAAAGTACCAACTGCAGAATCCCTCAGGGAAAGGAAAACGTCATAGAGGCTGTCTGGGTCCCTTGAGTAGCAGAACTACACTCTCTTCTATGATACAGTGGATTTCTCTATTTTTGAGAGATAGAGAGGGTGACTATCAGACATGATTATCAGCTTCTCGTTCCGTCAGATCAGAATATTTAGCATGCCGTTAGTACTGAGGCAACTTAATAGGGAACCCCGGGCTTCCAGGGCGTCCCTCCCCAACATTGTCATTTGGTAGTCGCGTTCGAAAGGCGATCATCAGACATGATAATCGAGAAGAAAAAAAGGACGTACTACAACGGGCATTGTCACATGGAAAGTTTGATCCCGCGTGGATATGTAGTCAGAATGGCTGTGCCATGTGCGGCCCCGCCGGTTCACCGCCCAATGGGTCGGGATTTCGGAGT
The DNA here is from genome assembly GCA_032164295.1 of Inonotus obliquus. Lineage (NCBI taxonomy): Eukaryota > Fungi > Basidiomycota > Agaricomycetes > Hymenochaetales > Hymenochaetaceae > Inonotus > Inonotus obliquus. Next base: position 2,441,478 of record JAJHTX010000006.1, on the reverse strand, counting down.
CTAGGTAGGACCATAATTAATTCTATAGGTTTCCACGGCACAAACAACGAACAATAGGTTCTATTGTACTCCATCTGATCCCAGAGCTCCCTTGATGCTATGTTTAAAGTAACCCTCGAAAGACTCTGTTTCGCTTGTAATATCACAACTAGGGCACCGTGCATATCCGTAAAGTTCGGGTACGGCCCGCATCATATATGGGTACGGGCGCGCCGTATATGAGGATGGTAAGTTACGGGCCGTACCCATACCAGTTCTAAATTCTAACAAAAAAATATCCGTATACGGCATACACATGGGCATACAGAAGTGACCAGATCATTGCCTAAATCACCTGTCGAAGGCTATTAGATAGCGCAGGATCTCCACAGCACCAGTGTAGGATACTACATGGTAAATTTTATCAAGTTTTTTCTTCTTACTGTATATGACGTATACGCATCAATGCTGCAAGTACAGGCCGTACCCACACCTGGTCCCAAAAGGCGAAAATACGCACCATATCCGTACCCGCCCTTGAGTCAGCCCGTAATATACCGTCCGTCACCGTATACGGTTACACACGGTTACACACGGAGCCCTAGAAGTGCCAGGAACAGGAAACGGCATCAATTTTAATTGATTACAGAGGTGGGGGCTTTGAAGTTGGAGCCTTACTTTGCTTGAATAAACACCATATTTCTCATAGCCACTAATGCAGAACTTGGAAAGAAGATCTAGACGTGGAAAGGTCTTTGATGTGATCGGTAAATAAATGTAAACAACAGGATCGCGTAGTCTCGATGAGTCACGTGGTGGCGAGGACGGGAATTTTCTATTTTAATATTTAATTATCAGAATAATGAGACAGGCGAAAGCGAATCCTGAAAAGCTCAATTGTGTAAAATCATCCAGAGGTGCGCGAGGCGGTACTCATCAGGGTATCCTTCGGATGTGTCCATTTTTTGAGGGGCTTTGATAAAATAGTGTTATTGTTAAAAATGAAACTCGGAAACGAAGAGAAGGATTCTAGTGAGACTGTGAATCAGTTCACAGTCCAGTTTTACTTCCGTAAAAGGGCTTAACATGACACGCGTACCTATAGATAAGGCATGCATAGAGAGAAAGAGGTAAGAGAGTTGGCTGAGGTTTTGAATGAATGAACGGAGGAAGAGCTGCTTGAAAAGAACAGCTGTAGAAATCCAATCTATGTGAAGAAGAATAACGGTATCAGATATAAAACCGATGTTCGGGTGCCAAGACAATGACGGACCTACATGTGCTGTGCGGTATGGGCGTACAAAGGTCTCGACCCACAGTTACTCCACCTACCGATCCGCGAACTGGGGCCAACTCCGAAGCATTCCCCGTCAATATAAATACGCCTTCGACATGCGAACCTACCTATCACCGAAATTCCACGACTCAACTCATCACGACATCTCATTTTAAAGCCCTTCCTCGTTCACAATCTCCTAGACGTGGACATCATTATCAGCCCTTGCCCTGACAACCTATCCAAACCACGTTCACACGTTCACACGAACCAACGACAGTAACTAAAACCCGCTTACGCGAATAAATCCGTGCAGTTGGTAGGGCGATACACGAGATCCCGACACGCACGCATTTCCGCAAACGATCGCACCAAACTCTCTTTTATTATCAATATCAATTACGCGCGAAGATGATGATCCGTTTCGACGAGATTGACCCCGCAGTCGCAACGGCGATGTGCATGCCGATCAACGAAGTTCTACCTGCGGATGAGCGAAAGAACCGGGGAGCACTTTACATTGGCTCTTGGCTCGCGAGTGTCGACCAAGAACTCCTCGATAGTCACAACATTCGTCAGATCATTTCGGTTATCGACAGCGAGATGATGATGGTTCCACCTTCGAACGGTAGAAGGGCGCATAGGATTCCCATAGCAGACAGTTCGCGGGTGAACTTGAAACCGTTTCTTGATGCTTCTTGTCGATGCATCGCTGAGAATCTCGAGAAGGGTAACAATGTCCTTGTGCACTGTCAGCAGGTAAGGACATTCCCGTGTCCACCATCTTCATCGATATTGACAAACAACCACTCGTCAGGGTATCTCGCGCAGCGCAGCAATCGTCGTAGCCTACCTTATGCGGGAAGAAGGCATGGGATACGATGAGGCTCTTGCAGCCGTGAGGAGCAAGAGGTTATGTGTCAAGCCCAACAGTGGGTTCGAAAAGACACTTCGTAACTGGGAAAAGGAGCTACGACAGAAGAGGCACTCTCTATGAAACGAACGGATGAACACTTCTTACGACACTCATGTACCATTCTGATGACATTCTGCTAATGATACCATTGTGGATGGATAGTCTGTGATAATGGATATGTTTCTTCGGAGAGGTATGAGCGATGTGAACAAGATCGATCACAAGACATACAATACGGCGTATGACAAATCGCGGAATGCTTCGGCACGTTACGTAAACTCGCGTGAATGCCGAAAAGGGTTTCCAATCACGTCCACACGTCCGACGTCGATGGCCACGATACCGACGACGACTGCGCTCAACAACGCACATTGAATCGTTTCCTCATTCACCACGACTCACGGCTCAACGTAATCCTCAGCCACCACCGCACATCTCACAACTGACCCGGAAGGCTCAGGCCACCGAAAACCACAGTTTTTATCGTGGGAAAACGGTGACGACGACGACCCTCAACGACTAGCTTTCCGTGATTTTGCTGCATTCTGCGCTCATTAGCGTGAAGAGAGGAGAAGATCGATATACGGAGGCCGGATATCACGTGGAAGAATCGGGCTATTGCACAAGTTTTGTCCTCAGTTGAGACAAAGGGCGGTCGTGGCGGGCGATGACCATCACGCAGCGGAAACGGACGCTACTTCCAGACGAAATACAGGGTACGTTCTCGCTCCTTCCTGGGGGGTTACTCTGTCGCGTCTCGCGATGCCAGTCCGCGCCTTACTTATATTCCTCGACTTGGGCGCTTACGTAACTTTTGATTTAATAGCGGTCAACGTACCTGTTCACTGCGACTCGTGTTCACGCGATTTAACGCATTCAATACACTTCAAATGTGCCGATCCCGTATGTGAAGCTGATGATGGTATTGATATCTGTCCGTCATGTTTCTGTGCTGGAAAGGAGTTCAAGTCGCATAAACGTGGACATGCCTACCGGGTAGTCGTAAGTGAACTAGCTCGTCCTCTAAATCGTTCATAACACTCCGCTTCCCGTAGGAATTGCATTCATATCCCATCTTCGCTGAGGACTGGGGAGCAGACGAGTGGGTTTTGTTTCTGACTTGTCCTCGCGTTGATCATCCTGATGGGCTGGTTTAGGGAACTTCTCCTTATCGAAGGCATCGCATTACAAGGACTCGGAAATTGGCAGGAGATAGCAAAGCATGTTGGAACACGGACAAAGGAGGAAGTCGAAGACCATTATCGTAATGTATACATCAACTCTCCAAATTGGCCCTTACCTGTGCGTATTTTCTGGCTCTTCCCTAGCTTCGCGCTGAACCTCCATTTTTTGCTTCCGCAGAGAATGGACCTTTCCTTTGACGTCGACCCATCAATGTTTCACGAGCGAAAGCGAAGACGGATATCCGCTATGACTGCTGCTGTAGCCAGCTCGAAGCCCGTACCTGCTCCGACTTCCGCCCCTGGTGTCCACGACGTGGCCACATTCCTTCCTGGGCGCCTCGAATTTGAACATGAGATTGACAACGATGCGGAGGACCTTGTTAAGGATCTTGAATTCGGAGTAGTACGCGAGTATGGCGGGGATGAAATGCCTTTAGATACGAGTGACGTGGATGTTCAGGCTCGTGCCAAGCTGGAAGAAGATCGACGAAGAGGGAGGGAAAGAGGGAAAGGGCTCATTGCTCCTGATGGTAGGGAGCAAAGCACCGACAGTGTAGATGTCATGACTTCTCTTATCAATGGCTATGACATCGCAAATGGACACGCAGAGGTGAGGAGGGAAAAACTACCCAAGGAGGAGGGAAAGGATGGAAAGGACGCTCAAGGGGAGGGAGGAGAAACTGAGGAGCCCGTCTTGCCACCACCCTACGAGACACGTGACTCTATCAATTTCAAGCTATCGCTTCTGGCGATGTATAATCAACGTATTGAGAAGCGGCTGGAAAACAAGGCGATCATGTTTGACCGTGGTTTGCTAGAGTACAAAAAGGTGCGTTTCATATGAACTGAAACCGTCCTGCTTTGGATGCTCATCTCCTTCCTCTGATGTTCAGATGCAAGCCTTGGAGAAAAAGCGTCCGAAGGAGGAGAAAGATATCGCTCAACGACTGAAGCCTCTGGCAAAGCTCCAATCTGCGGAGGACTATGACCAGTTTGTTGACGGGATCATCTGTTCGTCGTCTCTCGTTCTACGGCTTTTTCACGACTCATGCGTTCCCTATAGGGGACTCTATTCTTCGAAAAAGAATACAAGAGCTCCAGTTTTACCGACGAATGGGTTTGAGGACGGTTACGGACATTGAGCGATATGAGATGGATGTTCAAAAACGGGTATGTTCTTTTTCTCTTTACCTTCGTTCCACATTTAATTCTCATCGTGTTTCAGGCTCAAGCAAAAACCAACCTGGCAGCTACGTCGTACGACCGATTACAACTACGTGTCGGGAGCAATCGTGGTTCCTTGGGACCCGATCCTCGCCGACAAGCTAGCGTGGGTTCGATTCAAGACTCAGAAGGCGCGAAGGAAGTGGAAGCGCCTATTCGTTCAAATGCGCCTGGGTCTGGCGCGACTTCGTCATTCATTCGAAAACAACGTATGTCATATCCTTTTGCTCTTCAGTACCTGAGCTGACTCATCTATGTGATGCTATAGCCGCACCACTCAACCTTGCTAACAGTCCCGCATTCCACCTCCTTACACCTGCTGAACAACTGCTTTGCTCGCAACTTCGTATTATGCCGAAACCTTATCTCGCTATGAAAGAAACTCTCGTGCGCGAGTACGCTCGACGTGGAGGACAACTTCGCCGACGTGAGGCAAGGGAGTTACTTAAGATAGATGTAAACAAGACAAGTCGCGTTTGGGACTTCCTTCATCGTGCAGGGTATTTGAAGGCTGCGCCAATAGAGGAGAGGGAACAAGCAAACAATGCTGAAACTCCGTGAGTGGTTTCTCTTTCACGCGTTTGAATGTCGTTTCATTCGCTGAGAAGTATGTTTGTTAGTGCATCTACTGTAAATGGCTCAACACCTTCATTGACCCAGTCTTCTCTATCTGGGTCCTCCCACTCCACCTTCGCCACTCCACGGACTTCTTATCCTCCCTTTATTCCTCCCAATCCATCGCCTGGAAAAGAATCATCACTCCTCATACATAACAATCCTGTACCACCCTGGACGCAGGGCTGACAAGACCTTCCAACCTCTTTTCTTCCCGGCATATCTGTGATTAATTTTTATTTCTCAGTGTGTGTTTTTTATGAGGAAATTTGCCTCGTTTTCTATTTGTACCTTTAGATGTTTTTATTCGCTTTAGGCCCTTTCATATTATTTCTTCTACGCGTTCAGTGCATTCTGGACTATTTTTGTGTCAATTGGAATTCCGGCCTTACGGAGGTAGTCGTCGTTCCTGTGGTGAGTTTCTTAGTAAGAAACATCAAGGCTGTGGCGAGGACTCACCAGAACTGGTGGGAGTAATGAATATGATGATGTCAGATGAGCTCAAATGGCTAATAAGAGTGGACGACTTACCTTTGAATAATGACGAGAACCTGAGTCGCAGCTTAAATTACGTTGTCACAGATCCCAGGTCAGAAGATGGTGCACTGAGAATAATCGCAGGATCGACTTACAGGATCGTTACAATACGCTCGCCATTAGACCAACCCATTTTCTTAGCAAGCTTGACACAAGCGAAAACGTTACAAGCACTACTAGATCCGAGGAAGAAACCGTCGTTCAGCATGAGGTAGCGAGACATGGCTACCGCTTCAGCATCAGTTATTCTGAGAATAGGTCGAGGAAATGTTAATATAGTTCAGATGAAGAAAAGATTGCTGTTCACCGAAAACCATCGTCGATAATCGGAATTGCGAGGTCGAAGTTGTTGGTCAGGCGGTTGATGCCTCTGAAGAGCATGCAAGATTCAATGATCCTAGCAAGCGGGAATGTAGATGAGGAGCTTACATCCCTTCGACGACAGTATCCACTTGATGTCGCCGTTTCGTTCCCTCCCTTTCCTTAGAGTCGTACATCACTCCGTACTTGACCTGGTAAACCCTCAGCGAAACACTACTGCAAAATGAACTTTGCTCGCCTTGTTGTGTAAGCCAGACCCCTCGGGATCACTCAGAACGACGAGGATGTCCTCGTCCATATCTTTGAGATATCTACCTACTCCGGCTATTGTCCCGCCAGTGCCTGGTAGAGACTCATGCGTCAGATTCTGTCAAGTTGACGGTGACAATGAAGAAAATTGATACAACCTGCTCCAGATACGAACGCAGCGATTTTTCCGTTGGTCTGCCTCCAGATCTCTGGACCCGTACCCTCATAATGCGCTTTGAAGTTACTGTTGTTCTGAAGGAGAATCCACGTCAATAATGTGTCATGACCTATAGAACGATGAAAATGACGCTCACCTCGAACTGATCAGCGAAGAAACCTCTGGGTCGCGTTTCAAGTGCATCAGAGTAACGTTTCATTTCGGACTCATTCGCGGTGGAAGTAACAACGACTGCTGACGTGGTGGATGACGAAGGATCAATGGAGTCAGAAGACGATTTGAGAGTCTCTACGACGTCAGTCCTTCCGAAGTCCCGAGCACGCTGCTTTGCTAGGTTCTGTCACTCTCCAGTCAGGTTTTGTGAGAAACGCCGTGTTGCTACTGGACAACTAACAACAAACTAAAGAAAAGCATTCAGGAAAATAACTAGACCAGGAGCCTGGGAACACGACGAACCTGCTTCTTGTCTACTATGCTCGCAGGTCGGACTCTCTCGACTTCGGCGCCGAGTGCATGTAGAGCCTTGACTTTCTCTTCGGCAACATCATCAGGCATTATGATTGCTAAAAAAGATAATTTACCGGTGAATAAACCCCCCATTGTGTTAAATTTGACCCCTTACTTGTTTCATATCCTCTGGAGCAAGGAGTTTAGTCGGTAAATTGGTAACGAATAAATGAGGAGGTAAAACTACTACCGAGCGCGGGCTACCATTGCAATTGAGATCCCTGTCGATCCCACTGTCCCTTCGAATATTCTGGACCCCGTGTGTGGATGGAGGAGCCCGTCGCTTTCGGCATCCTCGATAACTAGGCACTGAGAATTAGATGATTCTCTGATGCAAGACGAACGGTACTACTTCTCAATGCAACGCGATCCTTGACACTTCCACCAGGATTGAGAAACTGCTCCTATGTCTATCACGGGGTCAAAGGAGATGTTCAGAATGCTTGAAGCGTACCTCTGCCTTTCCAAGGATTTCTACTCCTAGAGCATCACTGAGGGAGTTTATCCGGACAAGATGTGTTTTCCCTACAGTCGCTCAGTGCCGTCATTATAGTTACTAAGATGTTATGTTACCAATCAAACCAGATAATCCATCGACAACCTCGTCAGCCCGCACTTCAATTGGTCTTGGAGGCAGGTCAGAGAGTTCCGTACTCTTGGCCTTTTTCCGAGATCCGAAGCGATTGAGCAGTTTCGTCGAGCTCAGTCCCAAAGAGAGACCAATGAATAGACCAAGAAAAAGTATATGTCTCCCTGCAAGATCTGGAGTTCGGGTATGCCAAGAATAAGCTAGGATGCTCATAACTTTGAACTTTGGTCCCTTCTGTGAGTCTGTGAGTGGATTATCACAAAAATACAACAATAATGGTCATGATGTCAGCCCTGCTGGACCGTGCGTGGGAATAAATCTTCCAAAATTGGCTTGACCGTGGTTACACCCGAGAGGTAATGAGGTATAAAAGGCCACGTCTTCGCTTCTTCCCATCACCAACGCGTCCCCGCCGTATCGTCGCCACTGTCGAGGTCGGCGTCGCGCGCAATGTCCAATAAAATTGTGGTAAGCTGAACACTGTTCTTCGTGGAATAGTGCAGCTGGTAACACTAGAGTCTGTCGTATTGAGCCTTCGATTTATCGAGCCATCATCGACGATGTGATTGCCAGCATAAAGGGCGACTTTGACGACTACGGTATCAACGAGGATGTTCTGAGCGACTTACAGTGCGTGAGTATACATGGCGTGCTTTAAACACCAAAGGTTATCGAGAGTTGTGTTATTCATTGGGCTTATTCATTTGATTGCAGAGATGGGAGAACAAAGTCGTCGCATCACATGTAGCAGAATTCGAGCCACCTACGGCGCTTCCATCGCAACAAAATGCACCTCAGCACAACTATCCTCCTCATCTTCCTCACCCTTCGCTGCAGCCTCAAGTGCATGCTGCGTATCCTCAATACGCCCCCGCTCCGCCACAACCAAGTGTAAAGACGGAGCCAGTTGAAAATCGGTTCCCTCTACCAAACAATTTACCTACGTACATCCCAACCTTGCCTGGGCCGACGCTGCCGGCGCCCCGTCCATCCATTCCAACAGGCATACAGCATCATTATAGTACTGCATCGCCGAATATACCAGCACGCCCTGGTTACTCTCAGAGTGCAACTCCCGGTAACAATGGGCAAACACCCTCCCAGAATCGTATCCCGCAAGTTGATGGTCCTTCATCTTCGGGTTCCGATTCATCTTCTCCACCTCAGTCATACGCACCGCCTCGTTCTTTGCACCCTTCCTTACCACAGCCAACTCAAAGTCAAGGGACTGTTCCAGATTCTGAGGAGATCAACTCTGATCTAGATGATTCGGACTCAGATGGAGAAGAGGAAGACCAAGAAGTTGCTCTTGGAGAAACGGACATTGTGTTTTGTACCTATGATAAGGTAAGCCCTCCTTGTCTCGCTTCGCTCCTTCCTCTTTTTTTCGTGTAAAAGAACCGAGATGTGAGGTGCTGACTTCGTATAACACCATGCAGGTTGCACGCGTCAAGAATAAATGGAAATGCGTTCTTAAGGATGGAATGATTCATATTAACAGCAAGGACTACTTATTCGCCAAGTGCACTTGGTTTGTGGTTCCATTTTACGTTGTCAGCTTGACTAGTGCTCACGATATTTTGTGACCTCTCTTTCAGCGAATTTGAATGGTGATTATCAAAGGGACCGCCAGCGCTGGCAATGCGGCTTTCGTTTTTTTTACTCCTACTCGTATCTTGTCAGCCATCCACATTGCGGAACATGCCTCACACGTTTGCCCATCTCATTTCTTATCGCATGTACTAGTGACATACAATTGCATCTGGCGTGGTTTCTTGTCTCGTGTTTAAGTTTGGTACCCAGGCGCTAATTTGATTACATGCTAAATTTGGAATTCGAAGGAGGTTCTCTCGTAATCCCTTGGAGCGCTGTCTTCCCGCCGGCGACTGTAAGGTCTCCCTTCACTTTATTCTTGCCTTGATGCAACAGATAGGAAAAACTCGTTGTTGGCGCATCCCGCCCGTCTAGGGAAGAATGCCAGCAACTCTTTATACGTGCTCACATCCATGGCACAAGTTATCTCACTTCCCGCACTTGTTCCTTCTAGAGCACGCCAAATTCAAGCACTAGATACGACTTCTTTATCCAGTATCCGGCGCGCCGAAATATCAGAGAGGTTTCCAACTAAAATGAGCCATGCATTATTTGCTCGTTGTGATGGCATCCTGCGAAGAGAAGAAGGCGTGAATAAATAATCTGCCATGCGGACTTACGGCAGACCCTTGGTGGTACGAGGTCATTTCAGCTTCAACCGGAAAATAGCCACCTTCTCTCGGTCGTAAAGGAAGCCAAGGTGAAGCTCTCTAGTATGAACGAGATCCAAGTGCTAGATGACGAAGTGGTACGAGAAAAGTCTGAGGTAAGCACTTCCGTGCCTAGTTCCATACTAGTTCCATAACCCAAAATATTCGTAACACGTTCAATTCCACGGCTCGGTAAGTTGGGAGTACCTGGCTATCAGACCCCTTGTTATTTCGATACCCTTCGATGACAGCGATGTCCCGGAATCACGTAAACCTTGGAGGCGCAACCCCACAACTCAAGGTCCGTCAACAAAATTAAGAAGCATCTAGCAGAACTATTGAATTGCCTCCACCTCCAAGGCCACCGTGACCGGGCGGCGTGTCCTTAGTTATGATCACCATCAAAATTGACACGAGGGTAGACCTAGCTGTGAAAGGGATGGATTTTGCTTCCTTCAGGGTCAGATCAAAGGGGAGACATTTCGAATGCCGGACGAAAGCACATCTAAGGAGTTAGCACGACCGACCTGAACGTTGCCGGCGGTATCGAAAACAGCTTCTTTGAGCCGTGATGCCCGTGCCCGATATGTGGCGCTCTGCTGCATCACAAATCATAATTAAAAGTGAGATCTTCGCGCCTTGAGAAGTTTTGCGAGATTACGGACATGACGGCATTCTCGTGAGTTGTGAGGGCGGAATGTGCTCAGTGGTACTTTTGCTGGTACATTAGCAATGGCCGTATGCCTGGCCCATCAGCATCGATAGAAGCACAGAGGTGGTGTGGCGGGCTCGAAAGTCCTTGAGCAGCCATCGTCCGAACAATCGTGAAGTAGCGGATTGCCAAATGAGTTTGGAGGCTAAAGACTTTGATGCACGGCGTTAGTACCCTCTTTGAAGGCGACTTTTAGCGCCAAGTTCTCGGAAACTCTCTTGTTCTGAAGAACAAAAGCATCCAGCATCTTGTTTCCGAGCCAAACCAACAATGAGGAAATGACTCCACCAGATTCAAGTTCGAGGGCGCCTTCGTCTTCCCTTTCATCCCCCTGTAAACTTGAACGAAATCATCCTCAGTCAGATGGCGAGATACAACCCCAAAACTCTGAACTCCAGCAGGCAGCAATGAAAGAAAGTTATCGAACGGCGACACTTACTATAAAGAGGCCTATCTCAGGGAAGTCAAGAAGCTTGATCGTATATAATTTATGATTCAGGTTCTTGCTGCCGTTGGCGGTCTAGAAGGGGATAATAAAGCGCTGCTCTAAACTTCAGTTTGCTGTGGACCACAAGGCCTGTGTGCTTCTCTAGGTTGGGTCCAGGATGATAAGATGCACGCGGCATCACTAGTGCTGCCAGTGGGCGCCGAAGAAAAGAAACAAGAGCTAGTGACAGTTAAACTTCCGATACGGCTTGAAAAAGGAAACACGTTGGTCCGACCGAGTCATTCAGCAGTATCTGATCACGAGAGGAAGGATAGGGTTCCGAAAAAAAAAATCGACCGACAAAAAGGATCTCTTCATCAGAACTTCAGAAGTTCGAAAGGTTTACAGATCTAGAGTAGATTGCAGCCATTTCGCCTTCAAGTTCGCCTTCTTTCACAGAAGACACGGCAAGTACCAGTCGAAGAATGCTTTGGTAGCTATTACACGAACCATATCGCAAGTCTAGCTTCAACTCAGCCAATGTGATAGCATGAATAACACCAAGAGTTCGCGAGCTAACGACCTGATAGGTAGGTAAGGGTACTTGCAGTGACTCATATGGAAAATTGTTTGAACCGAACAGAGGAGAAGCCTGGAAAGTTGAGGTTTTTTGCCATCGGCACCAGTCCAGTGGTTCTCCTCCCCACAATGTAATAACCCCTCGGAAGAAGTTTCCAACGTTCAAGAGAAAGCGCAAACTGGCTCGACGGTAATAGCGCATAGTCTAGAACTGACGCAGAAAACCCAGTGAGAAATAATGTCTGCATGAGAATGGAATGATCTCGTCAGGAGACCTGGTTAGTGCTGCAGGCCAAGTTCTAAGACGTCTTGAGAACACGAAGGAAGGAGAGTTATTGGTGACAAGTATAGCCTGAGGTTGGAAGCAACCGGAAATGTCTTGCGTCATCCTTCCATATATGCCCGGATGACAAAGACTTCGATACAGGCTATAATATAAACACTAGTGAGCAGAAAACGAAAACTATTACAATCATTCTAACAACTATGGCACTTTATCGACAAAGCAAGAGATCTGTAGCGACGCGAAGCAGCAAAAGCATAAGAATATCCTATATCTTAAAGGTTGAGAGTAGAAGCGTATAACGGCACTAGAGCTATGTAAAACTGAACGAACAAGAAGGTTAAGCTTGTACACGACCCACGCTACTGAAAAGTGGTCCATCGTGAATCTTGATTTGCATCTCCGCGGAAGAACGGGAGCGTCGAGAGAAAAGCAAGTCGGATCAATATCCGTAGAAAAACGAGCTCAGTATAAACGGTATGCATAAAGGAAATACCGGAAAACGTATCAAACTGAGTACAACAGAAGGAGAAAGTGGATTGCCCGGAACAAGCAGTATGGACAAATGCCATATAAAGCGATGAACTCCCACATGTCGAAACAGAGGCGAAGGGTAGTCCAGGGGGAACGGATGACCGCGCGCCATCGGCCGAGTCGGTCCCGCCTCCCAACCAAAAATAGCACCGCGCATGATGAGCTGTTTGAATACAGAAGCAAGAAAAACATCCCGTATGAGGGAAACCATGGGTTAATTTCGTTCAGCATTCACACTCTGCCACGGACACAATCGGCGAGAAGATCTTCTGTAAGTTAATCAGGAGCCCTACGCCCACTCAGCGCCATCAGCGCCTTGTCATCAAATTTGTCACGGCGGTACGGGTGCGAGCGCGCCAAAGTTCGGAGCGGCGCAAGGCTTAATTGCTTCCCGCCGGGAACACTTGAAGAAGAGATCGAGCTACGTGGGGACTGGGGAGGGGAAAGAGTCAAAGTGCCACCGTGCGGGTGTTCATCCCTCGCGTCGGACATCGGGGGAGAGAATCGATTCGCTAAATGTGGTGGCAGTGACAACGTCGGGCGATGGGGTGAGGCGCTCGTCCCGTCCGGAGACAAGGACTGGGGTGATGGAAGCTCGGCCCTTGTATGTGGCGGACTGTCAATGGCTTTTAGCCGGTCGACGGGTTCCGGTAGGAGATTATGGTAGGTCTGTGGAGGCAGTGCTGCAGTTCCCCTCGTTGCCGACGGCCCGTGTGATAACGGACGTGATCCGGAGTAAGTAACTTGCTCGAAACTGTATTCTTGAGGAGAGTAAATTGGGCTGGATTGGCAACTTGCCGTCGTCGGAGTCGGAAGTTGTAGGTTGGCATGAGAACTTGGGGCCGAGTGACCATACGAGTAATGAGATGGTGCATAGTTCTGGTGAAATGGAGGCGGGCTTTGATAGTATCCGTAAGGATGCGCCTGTGGATAATCTCCAGGGCGTGGAGCGACAGGAGGCGAACCTATGAAATTCCGTCAAACTCTGCACTCCCCACGAAATTACTGAAAAAACAGAGTCATACCATAATAATGACTCTGGGTATCCGCAGCTACGTTCATGGATCTGATAGGTTGTTCTGGGCTGTCGTATCCGTCCATCGGGTATGAATGCTGACCATAGTATTGCTGACGTGGATCGTAACCTTGTTGGTGGGAGACTGGAGGCGGAGTAACTTGATAAGGCAGCGGAAACGGCGCAAAAGTACGCGCAGAGGGCATATTTGTTGGCCGGAAAATACCAGGTGTTAGCGGGTCGGCTCCGCTGGCGCCGGTACCGGCTGCGGTGTGATCATCTTGCCTCCGCGGCTTTCCTTGGCGTGTTGAGATATACTTGCCCGGTGGAACTTCCAACCCCCTTAGCTGAAGAAGGTCGTCAACTGTCTGCAAGCGGTCCACTGTCGCTTGAGTGAAGTATGCGGCTGCGTGATGTCCGGCGGAACCGCGAGTAAGTCATCCTGTATAGGGGCCAACTTATGAATCAATTGAGAAGACTCACTCAGATGCCACTTTCGGCGTCCTCTGGGACCGTCCACCCAGACTGAGTATGTTTGCTTCACAAGAGGGTCCCAGTGCTTGCGAACGCGCTCATCAAGCACTGGGTTCTCCTTGTCTCTCAGATGGCCCGGAGGACTCTTTTCATAGTAAAAGAGAAACTCCTGTGACGTACAGAAATAGTCAATACAGGGGAGTATATTTGATGAAAGTTACTCACGTCCCGGACGCGGGACGGTCCCCAACGCCGACCCTCTGTAAAGCGCTCGATACCAAGGCCTGTTACTTCTGTATGAGGGCCTCGTTCTTCCCAAGCGTAAACGCAACCTGAACGGAGAGCGGCGCGCTCGTCGGCGTCTAGGCGTCTTGAAATGATGGGTAAGATGTTGAGAGAAACGGCGTGAAAGATGATATGCGCATCGCGCGTAGAACGTATACGGATGTTAGTACACGTTGGCTGTTGCATGATTTGAAGGAGGAGGGTGCGTCTGCGTGGACTGCCACTCCTTTTGAACAGTGTAGCTTTGAGTTGTTGAGAGAGAGAGAGGGATGAGGGAGGGATGAGTGGCAACTGGGGGAGGAAGATGTTACATAATAGTTACATTTTATTTTTCCGAGAAGGGGAACAGGCACATGTCGGATACAAGCGGCCAACCTTAAAACTCAACACCGACTAAAGTTAAATCCTCAATTCATTTTCCCACGCCTTTTTCTTTAAACTTTGACAATCATCTCCCATCATCTCTATCATCCACTCCATCACCATCCCATCATTTTCTAACATACCTCTACAACGCGCATTCACCAACACCAATACCTACTCATACTGAATACCTGCTTGATTCATTTCTCCTTGAGGAAGATCTCTTCATCCCGATCTGTCTAGAGTGTTTCTACAGCGAAAAATCGGACTCATCTCTCCCCTTGTTCTCCTCTAGTCTCCTTATTTATGTGCCAATTCTCCGCGGTTCATCCCTCTCCGGGGCTTGTCTGGGGCTTGTCCTATCTCCTCCACTGTCGCTTCCATTTCCAGGTTGCGCAGTGAGCGCCTCGTATCACGCTTCTCCCGCGTAGCTTTTTTCTCACATGCTGCTCTCTTCCAGCATGCCGTCAATCCGCGTTGCTTGCATTTGGCCCTATTTGCTCATGCTGCAGCCACAGGTGAATTGCTAGAGCACTTGAATCCGTGTTACCAGTGTCCCTTTCACGTGTCAGCTGCTGGTAGTCGACTTCGCTAGCCTTATGGGTGAGCACAAGCACCGATGGCAAGTCGCGAACGGGATAGAGTAAGCCACAGCGAAAAATGAATCAAGCGCTGCGGAAAGTTGCGATCATGGAACAACGGCAAACAGTCTGGATTATGCATGTTTGCCCAGTACCGCCATCAGCGCCGCAAGGACGAAACTAGCCTAGCACCTGTCAAGAAAGTGCGTTTCATGTGCTTTTCATCGGTCTCACAAATAAATGTTAGAAAGCTTATCTCGATCGACACATGTAACTGAATTGGCGGGAATAGGGACGTTCCTTCCCTTCTTGTACTATGTAGGTTATTGTTTATCCGCCCTGCCCTGCACTTATGGAAGCAATTTGACACCCGGGCTCGGATTCAGGTTTACGCGTCTTACATCAAGGCAAATAGCTGGATTGAAGACTACTTCAATTTCACCGTGCCTTCATGACAGACCACTCGGAGATAGCTCTATGAGTTGAGGACCGCAGCTCCATGCGCCATTTCCCAATGCCTCCTATCCCGCGGTTAAGCGAACAGAGTCTGGGCTTGATTGGCTGAGACTCGCTCATTTGCTCGCAATCTTTTCACATTAAGGTAAGCTTTGATACCATGTTCTTCCATGTAATTCACCCGCACCCCATTTCAAACGTGTTCCTAGCGTTCCATGACCATCTGCGGGGAGACTCACATATATCCTATTTCTGACTGAATTTGTTAATGAAGTGAGTCCGGATGTGGTCGCCGACGAGCACACCCCATTCTTTTCCGCTTGTAACCTCAAGATGAACCTGACCTGACATGAAATGAAATGGATCGGAAGCGACAAGAGCAACGGTATGATCTTGTCACCATTTGCTCCCGCGTCTTGGTGATAAACGTAATGATTGATTTGTTTTCCCTTCCCTAGAGCGCACTTATCAAACGCCCACTCCATCGTGTGCATTGCCTGCTGCAAAGTGGGGTCAGCTCATTTTTGACCGTGCCTTGGTCACAGGACTTTGCATCTTGGAGACGGGAAAATAAATGCCAGCAAACTACCCCCCGGTTCGGAGTCCGGAACTCTAATTTACTCGGTTGTACCCGAATGTTTAGGTTGATTATGCTTCCGTGAGACTAGGAGGAAGTCTCGTCATCCCGCATCCTTGCTGCGCGCCGACTAGCACCACTCACGAACTCGATGCAGCCGGATCCAATGTCGGGGAAATGCGACGGAGCATCCCGTCGAATATGAATTGGAGTCAGTATTGGAGGCGAGGATGGCAATGTATGTTCCTCATACGTCCTGTCAGCAAAGTTCGAGTAACGCGTTTTTCCGCCATTCTCGCACTGGAACAACCCGTGGCGATGCACAATTTGCTTTTACACCCTGACATCGCGAAGCGTCGTATGAGAAATAGTTAATTCTCAATATAGGCATCGCGACTTCATGCATTTCGTATGCATCTCGTAATTATTCACGTCTGATTCTTTTCACTCTTCCTTTTTCTTCGACTCGCAATGTATTCGTCTTCCTGGCTAGAGCGCGCGCGCCGAGGGTTGCTTCGTAAGACCTCATGGATGTCCTCATGAGTTAACTTTACTTCCTGCGCGGCACAAGTCAGTGCTACGCCGACTGATCCACCAAGATGTCTCTGCGATCGAGGTTCCATTCATACATTCCTGCCGCTCCGCGCCAGGTTATTTCTTGTCCCGTTCTTTCTCACCAGCGTTTTCGTTTCCACCCGAGGACGAACGGTGTCAACTGATCATGCTGTCTCCGAGATGCAATGCTTACGGGAGAACTCTCTCACACATGGAGTGAAAAGACTTGCTTGGCTGACGTTACGGTTAAAGAACATTGGAGCACTTGAAGACGCTTTCCTCGCCTCGCTAATATCGTTTCGTCTCGTAAGTTCACAGAGAATTCACTTCTCTATTCCTTCCTGATGTACAACCTAGCCGATGTCACTGACGGGAAGCTTACTATTTTACTAAGATCTCACCATTGCTTCGTTCAGAAAAGGCTGTATTTGAAATATCGGCAGCTTTCGTACGTTACAAACGTTTACGTATATATATTATTAAACTATTGGATATTATCCATTTCTTCCATTGTGCAAATCTAGGAAACTAGGAGACTAAACGCAGCACTAGTGATACTTTATCTCCCAGATGCTATCTGCGCTCCGGGTGCTTTATTGGAGAGACCAATGGCTTGGTAATTAGATAGTGGTACAAAGATGTGGTATTTCCTCCACTACTAATTCCCGCAATTCCCGCCCTTCACCTCAGCGAGGGAGAATACGACTGTCACTCTATGTACACCGCCGATAGGCATCTCGGCATGCATAGGCTCACCCTCGGCGTTTTCTTGAAGAAAGGCCAATGGCGTGAATGTGACCTCGGTGGTAGTCGCGGTTCTGTGGTTCCACGGTCTAGACGAAAGACTGAATTTATAGTTGACGATGAAGATCCAAATTATTTTGACATCCCGAGCGGGGATATTGATATTGATGTAGTCGTCATGCACGGCGAGTTATACAATCTTTTTGGCAGTATTTCTCCACTGTATTGAATGAATTCAAACGCTTCAACAAGTTATATTGGCATTGAATGTATATCCGCACTTCTACACCGATGATGCCCGTGATTACGAGTGTTTGGTGCTATTGACGTACTACAGCCTAACCGCATAATGTTTCTGCACTTTAGATCATATCAAAGTGAATCTAAATCTGCATTTTCCCGGAATATCCACTGGCATGATGCGATGCACCTTGGTTGCTATTCGGGATTCTTTCGATACCTAGCAAGGCTCTCTGTCTGGGAATCGCGACCTGCCGAATATATTGACTTATTCAGGAGGGTAGCTCTAGCGGCACGGACCGTTCTCATGCTCTAAGTGATAATTCAATTCTGATTCAGAGCATGGCGCTAAGACGGAGATCCCCTTGAAGCGTAGATCTCGTTAAAAACCGTTAGGTATCTTCGGCCCTTGCGGGAGAACATACTTTCGCACATAAAATACACTTCCTGCCGGCTCTCCAGAGATATACGGGGTATACCGTATGGAACCTCTCTACTCATTTTAAAATTCCACCCGGCGTCAACATCAAAACCGACCATTACAATGGCGCGCCATATTGATTAGCCTTGACACGCCAAGCCACGCTGTTACATTTACGACACTTTGGCCTTTACCTAACGGGTTAGCACAAGAAACGATGGACAAGCTCAGCAAGCTCGTGCCGCTCCCATGGTATACGCAATTCACTAAAGTCTCCAACTCGACAACGTGATATCTGATCATCATACTTGTCTCTAACTCCAATACCTGCGCCTCAATCTTTTACGTTCCTTCGCGAAGCGTCAACAATTATTAATCGGTCGAAGCAAGGACGACTCCTTCTGGATAGAACGCATGGAGAGACTCTCTCCTGGTTCCCTCATAAGTATACTCCCCCGATCCTGTTTCCAAGCCGCCGG
Organism: Inonotus obliquus; assembly: GCA_032164295.1. NCBI lineage: Eukaryota > Fungi > Basidiomycota > Agaricomycetes > Hymenochaetales > Hymenochaetaceae > Inonotus > Inonotus obliquus. The sequence continues at coordinate 2,422,935 of JAJHTX010000006.1, read as the reverse complement.
CGCGGAGGTACCCGGTCCGTTTCTCTGCCACGATGTGCTGATGATGTGTTTAGGCAATGGCAATGAAATGGTAAAATGCCTATTAGTGTTCCCGATGCGCGATCGATGCCGGTCTCTACTCGTGATTCCATGTACGTCAGCTCTCGTCGGCGAGCTCTCAGCCGGACGGAGGACACCAACCATGGTTTAGAACTTCGGTGAAACAATCTTAGCGTCCAGGAACGAACTATCAATACATGCGGCGAGCACCATATTAAGGTCCTTGACCTTATATCACCCTCTTTTGTGTAAACGAGGTCGAGTGTGAGTAACTTATCCATCTGTATCATCTGATGCCCTGATCTAATCTTTGTTTTGAGCTAGCTTAGGCCATTGTACGCGAAGAGTGTTCTGTTCTTGAATTGAACGTTTCATCATTCAAACATCTATGGAGTGAGAACAGCGAGGATACAAATCTTTTTTACAAGAAGCAGCAGGGTAGATAGCATTCGAGGGTAACACGCGAGCGGGTACTAAAGAATGGAAAACATTACAATCTTAGCGGGATGATTAAGGTGGGATTTTGACTTCAAGACGCCGGTCAATCCGGAGATCGCTTTAGATGCTTCTCCCTAGAGACCGCAGAGCCTCGTTGTCAAGTGGATGGCGAGGTGAATAGGGACTCTGTGCCGGCGGGGCAGGATGTAGGCCGAGAGGAGGTGGAGGAAGAATATGCGCCGGGTTCGGAAGCACCTGCCTGTCAGAACCCGAGGTAGGAGGTGAAGATGAAGAGGAGCTACTCCAACTCGGAGCGCGTAGTGCTTGTGGCGAAACGCTCCCGCGAGATACTGGTGAAGGGAGTTGCGGACTGGGATAAGGGGCATAGGTGGGTGGTGGTGGATACTGTCCCGAGGTTGACGGGCTCGGAGTGGAAGAGATGCCGCAATGAATATCAGAAGGGAAGTATTCACCACGAGCTCGACCTTTACCCATCTTCGCACTAGTGTACATGCCCTCGGGTGGACGAATAGTGGCAAGAGCGGGAATATCGTCAATCGTTCGCAGTTGCCCGACAGTCGCGGGAATGAAATACGCAGCTATTGTCATGCAAACCGTATTCACCATTGAGCCTATTGCCATTTTAAGGAAATCAAGACCGTACTTAGGTGCCATTTACGTCGTCCTTGGTTAGTTTCGACAAAAACGGAATAGGTCTGCTTGACGAGACGATAACTCGCTCCTCTGAATGGAGGTAATCAGCAATCTGAAGAGTCAGACGGAATGAATACACGCACAATTCAATATCCGTAAATTCGTAGTCGGTATTTGGCTCGCGTTCGTGATACAGAAGAAATTCCTAATGGATATCCAAGGTTAGTCGTGTTACTCTTGAGAATCAAAGATCCGAAACGGGCGTACGTCACGGACACGGGATGCGCTCCATCGAATACCATCCGTCCATCGTTCAATCCCTAACTGGAATGATGTTAACAACAAGGAAGCAGAGCATCCTAACGGGATGGAACAATAGACTTACTCCAGTAGCCTCAGTATTACGTCCACGTTCCTCCCATATGTATACATTGCCAGAGCGAACTGCGCGTCGTTCCTCGGTATCAAGGCGTCTGGTCACCATCGGAAGGATTTCCAGATAAACTGCATGGAACAGAACATGGGCGTCATGGACGGAGCGGACACGTATCCCGGTACAGGTAGGAGGTTGCATTCTTGGCAAAGCAGCTGGGTTGTGACGATACATGGCCTGAAGGGTGGTGAGGGGGGCGCTGGGACGCACTGATCAACCATCGCTGGCGTATTTAAGCTAAGGGAGCTTGATTGGGTTTTACCAAACACCGACGACATGGTGTCTCAGGCTCAGGACAAAGATGTTCGGCTTATCCAATTTGCATTAACCAGATGCAATAGATGCGTCCGCCCATTCTAACGGAATCCTAATTTTGTTCTTCATCGGTGATTCGGCTAGAAACCTTATTTGTTTCGCATCGAGTTCCTTAGGCCTGATTTAGGTGCTGAATAGAGCTTCGGGATCAATGTACGTACGTACTGTTTAGGTCTTGGATGACTAGCAAGACGCCGTTGATACGACTTTTGGTCTGACGCACATATATGACTAGCGCCAGGAACCTGTAACAAGCGTAATAAATGCAAAACTCGAAATCTGCCCTCAGATCTTGATTAGATGTCTACAACCCACGATCTTCGCGGGCAACCAATGAACTGGCGGAGAAGGGGTGTACCAAGGCATCGCCTCCGTCTACACGGAAAAGGTAATCGTTATGCGACACAAAAGGAATCGAAGGGCAAAAGGTGCACTCGTCGTCTGTATACATATGCTTCCACCCGTAACAATCCGGTGAGAATGATAACCATTCACTCGCAGTCAAGCGTTCGAGTGAATATCAACCAACATGTTCATTCACCACCGAATACTAGGTATCTGGTCGAGATTTCGGACGAGACGCGAGGCATTACCGATCTTGGCACGCAAGAATATGAAGAATGCACGGCGTTCTCATAAATATCGCCGATAGTGTTATATTATACTCACTCCTGCACGTCCTTATGTCAAGGTCCTTTGGATGCAATACAGGGTCCAATCTCCTTCACGCACACGCATATCATACATCCGAATAGTAGTATCGGTGCCAATGAAGTGGTGGATAATCTCGTTAAAGTCGCACGATCGTTATTGGAATCCAATTACCGAAGGCTCGCCGTTGTGAAAAGCTGAGAGACATTCATTGGCAACCGAATGGGCAGATTGATGATCACAAGACAAGCGTTTGTAGATTAGTGCTGCTTCCGAAACCTAGGTCGCTCCGTCACGATTGCCGCGGAGATTGCGTTGGCCCGTCCAATCGGCATCATAAAATAGTCCTTTCGAGATGGAAAAATCATAGAGCCCAGACGAGGTTTCCTTGCTCTGCCAGTAAAGGCTCCAAGGCCCCGCGAACTCCATTTTGCTACCTTATCCAAGAGTATAGCCAGATGTTTTGCAAAGGGGAGTTTCCTTTGATATATAACGATGATCATCGCCCAGCCTCACATGGAAGAGAACGGAGGAAGCATAGTAATTCAAATGCGACTCTGAGTTTATTGAATTGTCCTGACGAACTACGGCACGACTAGCGTAGCGGGCACACGAAACTGGATGGACAAATTCCCGTTAACCTCCTTCGTTTGCTTGCCATTCCAAGAATTCCCGATGTAACCTCACATGGGCGTCATAGTCCTTCTGCAGTTTCTTCTTAGCATTCTTGCTTAACGGGTTGCCCTCGCCGTCCGTCAAGGGCATGCCTGAGCCATCATAAGTTCCGTATGACCCTTCCGGTACGCTTGGAGGCTTGAAAAGTCGATCGGGAGGTACGCGTCCCTTCTCTAGTCTAGCCAGGCGTTTTTGCCGCTCTGCCTCAGCTGCCGCGGCTTTTTTGGCAGTCTTCGCTTCAGCCAGTGCCCGCTTCTCATCGCGGGCCCGTTGTAGAAGCGCGGGGTCGACTAGTTTGACAAGAGCCTTTCCGTCTAGAAGTAGGTACAAACGTCGCCCCACGAAACAAATTTGAATCAGACAAATGGGAATGCATACCCATTGAGGTGAAGAGCCGCGGACGCACCTTCCTGGTCATCAAGAGCCACTCCCAAAGGGACAAGATCTACATCCCTGAGTTGGTCACAACGAGCGAGAATTTCTTTGTGCGCGCCATCTCCACCTGCTATTGCTAGTCGTCTAACACTGTCACGGAATGAGGACATGGCCTGCAGGTAGGGCATGACTATTTCGTCCTTCTGTGGTAATTGATAGTATGTTAGTAATGTCGCATTTCATCAAGGGCGATAAAGTTGGGCGGCGCGGAATAGTACAACAACTCTTCACGGACGGCCAACTTACGTTTATTGAGGCGGTTTCTCGCACTTCGCCCCAGCCGATCTCAGCGTCCGAGCTCGCAACAGAACCATCCCCAAGGCCGAACATACGCAACATCTTTCCGACCCACCGCGCGATCTGTTCTACGACATCGACATTCAAGCCTCGGCCTTGAGCGTTTATGTAAACATTTGCCCGAGAGACAAGTTTCAACAGTGTCTCGAGGGCGATTGGTGTATTGAAAGAGTCGCAAAGCGCGGCCCGAAAAGCACGCTGAGCATCCCGCAAGCTATGAAAAGAACCATGCGTCAGAATCGGAGGAAAGTAAGGGTTAGTACGTGGCGCGAGCTGGTGCATGCGTCCACATGGATCTTCTCAGGTGGGAAGAATACTAACGAAGACTGTATTTCGCGTTCTAGAGCACCGTAGTGGTGGTGTCCATCGCTTGAGGAGCTCGCCGTCTGGGCCAGGAGAATGGCTTTGACAGTAGCGAAGAAATTCTATGGGACGGTCCACGGAGCGAGCGGGAAGTACGCGGTTCATTCCGAAATAAACGAAGAACGCACGAGCATAAGTCAAGCGAGGAAATCGACAAAGCGACAACGTGTGGACAAGCAGAGTCGTGAGTTCGCCGTTGGAGCTTTGAATTAGATCGCTGCAAAGAAGAAGTACATACATTAAGGGTTGTTTCTATGGTGCGCACTTCTCCCGTCATGAGGCTATCGGTAAAATCAATTTTTGAATTCCAAAGCTGTGTCAGGAACGCTAGTCGCAATTGCCGCGCAGAGTATTTCTGAAGTATTTCCTAAGTGGACAAACGCGAGACCCGACGAGCACACATCGTCGCGCCATCAGTTAAACGAGTATAGATCCGATTAAGAATTTGAATTCACTCACGTCAACAGTAATAAAATTCTTGAGAGACTTGCTCATTTTCAGACCCTCGATGTGAAGATGACCCGTATGTAGGAAATAGTTCACCCACTGCGAGCATTGATGGTATGCCTAGCGGAAAAACATTGTTGTTGAAGGAAGCATGGAATCAAGCAGTAAGTTTCCGTGATACATTATACGCATCGGGAACAAAGCAGGTGGTCACAGAGCTGATTAATACTATATTCTAATACAAAGAACTGAAATAAGCTTACCTCTGACTGGGCCATTTCGTTGTCGTGATGAGGGAATGTGAGGTCGACCCCACCGGAATGGACGTCCATATTATCACCGAAGACGGCGCTTGCCATTACTGAGCATTCAATGTGCCATCCGGGGCGGCCCGCGCCCCAAGGAGATACCCATGAAGGTTCACCGGGTTTCGACTTCTTCCACAGAGCGAAGTCGCTCTTTGACCGCTGGCCGACGGCCTTCGGCGCTAGTACACCTGCTCTACGCTGTCAATATATCCATAGAACAGCTTATTACAGCCATTAATAAACAGTACCTTCCCCTTCCTCGAGGAGCTCCCTATTACCCTTGCTTCCGGGCTGAAGCTTTGGGTACGCGTGGCCATCCGCACGCTCGAATGCACCCGTATCAAAGTAGACACTGGCTTCATTCTCATACGCGAAACCGTTCTCCATGATTCGCTCAATGAAAGCAACGATCTCCGGTACGTATTCGGTCACGCGGGTAAGTGTATCAGGTGGACGGACACGCAGCCGGGCCATGTCCTTGAAAAACTCAGCTTCCCAATACTGCGCGAGTGACTTTGAAAGGGCCGGATCCGTGAGCTCGTTTCCATACTTCGGGTCCAATTAGCTCATGATAAGTTGTACAAACCAGAGGACCGGCGAACCTTTTTATCGAGAGCCTTTGCAAGAATATCCTGAGACGCGTCGATGAGATGTGACGCCTGTTCGGATGAGCTTTCCCCCTTCTCGAGGCGATCTCTCGCCTCGGATAAGGCTCTATGGGTTTTGTCCTTCAGTCAATTTGTGCCGATTAGGCGTATTCCTCAAGTTTACGGCACTGCCCTACTCACCAAAGCTTTGAGGTGCATATCAAATTTCTCGTCTCTACTAGCACGCTCTGATTTCCATTCCTCGTTCAGCGATTTGGCCCAAATTTCCTCCCACAGTTCTACATCGGCTCTGTTATCTGGCAACTCTGCCTCATCTAACGCCTTGACAAGCTGGGACCGGAAGTAAACTTTCCACGCATCCTCGACATCCGCCAGAAGTTCTCTGGTGAGGGCACTAGAGCCAGATCTAAGTTTCTCTAGGAGGTGAGTTTCACGAGATCTTCTAATAATCTGTAGGTCATTTGAACGGGACTGCGCATGTTTGGAAGCGATGAAAAACAATACCTTGTCGTCTATATCAGTAATGTTCATAACGAAATGGACATCATAGCCGAAGTAGTCCACTAGGACGCGCCGTATGATGTCCTGAGTCACATAATTCCTGTGCTAACATGTTACATTGGATATGGATGGAAAGTAGGTGGTATCTCGCACCTCGCATGTCCCATATGAGAAGCATCATAAACCGTCGGGCCACAGTTATACCACTTTACATGGCGGCCTTCTCTTGGGACGAATTCAGTCTACACATCATCTTCAGCGATGCACTTGGGCAAGGATGACAATATGATGACCTTGTTCTTGGTGAGTGAGTTGTAAACTTTTAGCGTTGGCTCGTCTTGTGAGCTTGCAGGTTTAGTCCAGGTTGGTTGAGAAGACATCTCTTGAGCTTGTGCTTGCGGTAGGTATCGCTTCCAGAATGTACAGACACGCAAAGTTACTCGCGAGCAGGAAAGTCGGAGCATCCACGGTGCCACGAGTTCAAGAAGGCGTGCTTATGCTGGCGGCGAGATGTGACTCATAATTAGTCTAAAATGGAAATGATCGTCGATCGATCTGACATACGGACTATTCTTATGTAAGCTAATTATCATCCAGCCAGAGAGAAAATATCAAACCCTTCCAGGTTCTGCTATGAGTGCACCTAGAGAAGTACTTAGAAGAAAAAGTATCGGTTACCAGTCGCATGAGCTGACAACGAGCTTTGCTATCCTCTCCAATCCATCTCTATCATCCTCATCAAACCCATTTACTGCAAGGCAATCCAGATCTAGTACCCCAATGCTACTCCCTTCCAGAAACAGAGGGCACACAACCTCACTCTTCGTTTCTCCGTCGCAAGCAATGTGTCCGGGGTACAAGTCAACTTCTGGGACAAGAATAGTCTTTCCCTGCACGTATGCATCCGCACAGACGCCCCGCGCTTTGCCAGGTGTTGTATTGATAAACTGGCAGGCAGGTTTTCCGCAGAAGGGCCCTAATAGAAGCCTCCTCTCTTCACCCACACGGCTGTTTGTCTTGGCTCGCGAGCGGGAAGGTTGCGGATATAACGTGGAATCAACGTAAAACCCTACGCGTAGCGTTCGGACGGGTTAACATTGCAAACAATTCAATAGCTCTCACCACACCAGTTAACAGCTTTCTCCCCTGATCCGAAATGACTGGGAAACGCTAGGAGCGAGTTGTAAATAAGGGAGGATGCATTTGCACAGTTTGATATCTCGAGTTAGGTCAGTTATGTATTGATGAATCGAGGAAAGCTCTCTACCCAGTTTCTCTGACCACTTAGCAGTGCCCTGAGCTGCTCGTATATGTGGTCCCAGAGCTGCGGTTTCGTAGTGATAGTAGAAGGGATGATGGAAGAATCAGCGTGAGGCATGATAGTAGTCTGGGAGTAAGGCGATCAACATCCAAAAAAGGCGAAAGAATGACAGAGATAATCATGGGATCGACGGTCGCGTGCACTTCGGCTCATCGTGCTCGTCGCGAATAACAACCTCTTTGCACGCAACGATCACGATCATCATGGCGCCCTTCCTCAATTTCGCTGAACCGGGCGTTAGGGTAAGCAGGACGAGAGCTCATACTGCCTCAATAGGCTGATTTGTCCTAGTCGTTCGCAGATGTCGAACAAACTGATGCAGGCATCAATACCGTCAAGTTCCTGGAGGCTGCCAAGGGTGTTGTTGGGATACTGCGTACGCAAACATTCATCTGAAGGCACCAGGCGAACTTTTACTCACACAGATCGATATACAGAACTTCTGGAGGCATTTGCTTTCAAGGCAGTGATTTCCGATATAGAAGGGAATATCACTGTGAGCGGATCTGTTTCGTTTCTTATAGCACTCATTCTCAACCTTGGTTCAATTCTCATGCGAACGAACTGTCAATTTGCCTCACAGAAAGTAAGGCAGCGTTATGACGCTGCTCCGGACAAGTCTGTTACTATAGAACAACTCGTGGAAAACGAGGTGAACGAAGGAAGTCGCAAGGCAACGGAAGGATTACTTTGGCTCACCCGAGGACTACTTTTCACTTGCGGTGCTCTCAAACTCACACAGGCGAACCAGGATCTGGAACTTTCGAGCGCTTTTCAGGAATCGTACAAAGGCACCCTTGAACCATTTCACAAGTTCTATGTGAAGCCTCTTTTCCGCGTACGTATTACGTGTAATCATGAAACCGTCGGGGGTGATTCAATCTGATAACCAACCAAAGACGGCGTTGGCTGCATGCCCCGCTCGAGCAGGGCTGTACGTCAAGCTGAAGGAAGACAAATCGGGCGGACCTCCTGCCACTCAGACTGAGCTCGACGAAAAGCTGAATAGTTGGCTTGCCGCACTTGAACAGATCGCGAAAAGGATCGACAAGTTCTTGACGGATAAGAATTATACAAAAGGGCTGTAGTCGAGTCACGTCGCGTTATAACAGGTGTATGGATTATAAGCGGAGCGTAGCATGTACAGTACGCCCAGAGGAGTTAGAGAATGCAGGCACTTCAATCTTCCGTGACACCGAAAGCTTCGGAACCTGCTTTTGCGTCAGCGCAGCTCCCTCTGATATTGACGTGGGAGACTATCTGGTCCTCAAGGTTTCTCTCTTAACAATCTAGGTAAAAAAGGTTCACCACTGACCCTCGATTCTTCGCCCTTCACCTCATGTCGAAACCTTGTCCCATGGTACACAGATTTTCCTATCTTTCCTCGAGGTTCCATTGCTAACGATTGTTCAATACCCCGTGTTCTATTCCTGACGAGTGGCCATTCTCTCGTCATCCGCGACGCCAATGTTTGAAAAACTTGCGTGTTGCGGTGGCGATTCCCATTAACTCCACTCGAGCGAACCCCGACGTTTTCGCCGTCTCCCTGGGCTTAGCAGCTGATTTAGCGGTTGAGATGCTTTAGTCTCAAGTACGAGACAACCACCCTATTAATACTTGGCACTCTTACGTGCTTCCGAACCTGGGAAAACCTCGTGCACTGCTCTTCCTCCAGAAAGGTCCGAGCAACTTCGTTTCCCTCGCTCATAAGTTTATGCAAGGCCTCATCCTTCCATGCATAGCCCTGTCAGGTTTATCCTACTGTTCCGAAAGCCCTAAAGCGACCGTTTCTCCAAAATAATCCCTGTGAGCCATTGAGCATCGCTCTCACGTTTCTGACATTTGCTTTTGGTCAAAGAAGGCAGGGCGCAGGCATTTTCAGAGGGTGAATCCGGGTCACCAACTGCCCTTCCCATGCTTGCAAACGCGACTGAGACAAGCCTACGCATAAGAATAGCGTACGCCAGAGCAGCTGCCAGGTGGCTTACAACAAATGGGCCCTTCTTACCCCTCTGGCACCTCTGAGAAATAAAGTTAACGAAGATCGGCCGTATAAGCTCCTGGAGAAAAGAGTTACCATTTAGCCTTCCAGCTAAACTATTCTAGTATGCCGTCCATGGGTTTCGATCGTCCGTACAGCTCCGACGGATGATTAACCCAATAGATCCCGGATCCACGCTGCCGATGTCTGGATCCCGTCTCAGTGGTGTCCATGGATGTGAAAGGGTCATAAAGGGTCAGGTTCCGAGGGTATAGGAGTATATAGGAAGGCAAATGGTAAAGAAGCAAGGGCTCATGAAAGGTGGACTGTCGGACTTCGAAATTATCAGCCTTCGAGGAACAGAGCATAGCGTCTAGCCTTGAAAAATGGTAGAAGCTTAGTTACCGCTTTGCAGGCGCCAGCTGGATGTGCACGATCGACATCACAATTTAGTGGTTGATGGGAATAATCCTACGACTGCTACACCGAATTGCCAAAAGATGCTCGAGGATTACAACTGTGAGTTGTTCCTACTGTCTGAGAGATCCGTCTATTATAAAAAGCCAAAGACATGGGTAACTCATCTATTTCGTACCGAAGTCTCCACGGCACTGTATTCGACGTGTTCTCTTCCACTTGCAGCCATCGTTCTCTACCCGAGAGTAACAGTAAAGTGGAAAGTTGATGCCAGGTCGGGATCAATATGTTTAGTTTATCGACCAAATTGTCCATATTCTGCGTCCCTATCAAGCCGACGGGGCTGAGTACACAATTTTCAACCCCTATCAGTTCGATCAAGGATCGTGTTTCTAGCTTAGGAAGTAAGATTTAAAGCAAAAAGAATCACCGTCTGTCCGAGGCTCTTGCGAAATTCCCACTCACAGGACCAACGTCCAGACAATACCAGACATAACGAGAACGGTATTCTCACGGCATTCGGTTCAAGTCGGTTGACAAAGCACTTCGATATCTAGAAGGCCTGCAAAGCATTGTTGAGCGGGGAGGTCTAGTCAAAGTCTCACAGCAACACGTACATACAAATGCTTTCAAATTAGACGACTTAAAGAAGCCGACTAGCCTACATAGCCTGTGTCTGCACGTCCCCGTGGACGTTGATGTTATTGGCGAGTGAGGATCCTGCAAGATAAGTAAGAAGTCTCCGGAGGAATTTCAAGTCGGATCCTTTTCAAAAAGAAGCAAGGCTCGGTGCTTTAGATGCTCTGGTTAATGTTGGTGCTGAAGGCGGGCTCCGCTACAGGCACGGAGTGGTCATAGCGCGACTGTATTGAGACCTGTGTCCGATTTCACCGCGACAGTTCCCGTTCTCCTATTCGAGACCGTATCATTTCGATTGGTATGTCGGGCAAGAGCATTGCTCTACGTGGACGGCCTCAGCTCGAAACATAAATACGCACCTTATTTTCCTTCATGCTTTGCCTAGACGCATGAAATGCGGCCCACTATCCTTCCGAATCCTCGGACCAAGAATACTGATAGTCTAAACTTGAATAGATGTTCATCCGTGAAGACGCCGCATAATAGTCCCTCAGGATCGCAGTAATGATGCAAGTACCGTGGTATATCCATGGTATTGACATCTAATCAAGTACACGATGTGACTTGGCCGATGCCCGCTAAAACGTATAATGACTGATATTTACCAGAACTTCTATCCCACGCCAGTGGATCCCTGGTGAGTGACTCTGCGAATCGATATAAACAAGGCAGCAACATTGCTGTATTGCGATTAGTTGCACCAATCATTGAACATGCTCCACGTCCCAGAACATAAAGTCCCCGCAGAGTCTTCCATTATTCCCGGTTATTGGTTAATGAGATAAGCGCAGAATGTAGCGGGAGAAAACTGCTGCCCTTTCTCCTGCATTCCACCGGATTGAAATTAAGTTTGTTGTTTGGCGTCTGTTGGGAGGCGGAGGTGATGTTGATGCAATCCTTGATCTACCCTTCGTGTTAAGCTTAGTCATTGATCGTCGTAGAGTTGCGCTAATTTGGCTCCGTCGTTCATTTTTGAATTGAAGGAAAGAATAAAGAGTCTCTTGGCGTCAATAGTCGACTTATAATTTACCCGCGATGTCAGCAATTCATCGGATGCTCTTGTTCCAATAAGTATTCCCTGGACAATAACGAGCGAAAATGATATCGCTACCTTTGTTTCTCCGTAATTCGGACGCGGAAGTCGGTAGAGGCTGGTAAAGTTCTGTAAAGTAATCTCTACTAACGTACATCGGCCAGTTTTGACTTATTCTTTCAACAGCCTTGCCAAGTAGGCCTAGGACCGCGGTCTTCATGAATACTGATCGTATTCTTGGAAGCGTTATGTCAATAGATGTAACATCTATTTGCAAAGCTCTTGTGTGCAGCTCAGGGGCTACTAAAGCTTTGGTTAATAAGTCAATTCTCTGTATTCATTTTCTTGTCGCCTAATGTGGCTATTGAACAGTGTCAGGTTTTATCCATGTTATACTCACTTCTAGAAAAGAGTCTCAGATTATAAGTCCAGAGCCGCGAGCTTGAGATAGACGTAAATTCCAACGTTTCCTTAGTTCTGGATGGCGGTGGTGACTGGCACTTAGTGGTTCCGCTGGAATATAAAAATGAAATGTTAGCTGGCCGGGAGACAAAGGATAGCCCCTGGGATAAGTTCATCGGCAATGGAGGCCATTATACTTCCAAAACGGATGCAACTCCTAAAGCCTGTCATTTCAGTATTGTTTCTTTTATGACACGCTGTATTGCGAATAGACGACCTCCCGATTGTGATGGCCACGATATCTCGCGATCGAGGGAGTTTATCCCCTTACCCGAAGCTCATACTATAATGGAGTCCTCGGATTACATCGAGCGAAGCTGAGATGGCATCTCCACAAGAAGGAATGGCAACCCCAAGTCAATCCTAGAGAAGGGCAGAGGAATGGATGAGGACGCCGCACAGAGATCCATCCCCTATTCCGAGCATACGGCTGGAAATGACAAGGCAAGGAGGTTGCAAAATGAGCTTGGGAGGAAAGGGGTAAGCATATCTCATGAATAATTTCAGATTTGCTATTTGTGAACCTCGCGACATACATGGAGAAGGGAACTGTACTTCAGACTTAGGTGCGTGCATGGAGAATATGTGCACTTACGCAACTTGCTATCCATAGTCAACTACGTCCGGGCAGGGAGCTTCTGTATCACTTATGCGGGTCGGTTGCCGCATCCGTCGGCCTTTTGCATTGCGAATTGGGGTGCCATCCCAAGCTCAGAACGTGTCTGAGTCGGAATCATTGGAAGTCTCGAAGCATCCCCACGCAGTTTCATCTCCCGCAAGAGCACTTACAGTTCATTGTCAAAATAGGCTCTCCTTATTCTTTCTTTCTGTCAGTCGTAATCTGAAGAAGGCACTGGGGATGATGCACGAGGCGCCATAGCAAACTCGGGAAAGATGCACCTGGCGTAAGCACCGGTTAGAAGCAGGATTCACCGCATTTGCCAGCATGTCCTTATTCATAAGGATCAACTATAAGACGGGTGGATGGCTTTGCACTAGGCCGCCCGGCATACGAGTTATCTGCTCGCTTTCCGTCAGAAGCTTTGCTTCTTTTGCAATCGGAAGAGTCCGCGGCCGAGAGGTTGAGCTACAACAGAAGATAGCCCATTTTCACACAAGAGTGATGTGTAGTGTCATGGAACTAGCAGTCTTGATCGAAATGCTTGAACGACGTTGTACTTTGTCTATTCTAGCTGTCTCGACGCGGAGATTCCTTCCTTCGTGCTGGTATGCTGGGTGATACATCAATGACACTTGATGTCCCAAATATCACAGACCGGGGAAATAACCGTGTTCCTTCCGGGTGATGCTCTTCATAGAACACTGCCGTATAGGTATTCCAAACGACATAGCTCACCGCGTGGCCAGGATTCTCTCGAGAATTATGGGCACGCGCTGGAAAGGATGAATCTGATAAAAATGATCGCCCTCGAAGTAGCACTGAAAGGGGTGGGGTCACAAGAGACTTTTGACTGCTAAGAGCGGTGCACGATGATGGTGACAATCAGTAATCGAGATATGGTGGCAGAACGTCTCAAACGGAGACGCGTTGTGCCTTTCCTGATAACCACCATCACCCACTGATGAGTGGAAACAGAGCTGACAGCGCACCTGGGTCACCGGCGAAGTTGATATCGCTCGCCGTTGGCAATGACACAAAGAAACAAGGTAGACAAGCCACCGGTCGCTGAGCACGATATGGATAAGCGTCGGAGTGCCGGTAGCGGAGAGGGTAGCGGTGGCATCTGTTCGGATCGTGATGATGGACTGCACGAGCACGACGACGAGAAGATTCTGTAGTTCCTCACCGACTGCATCTGCATCTAGAGCAGCACATGCAAGAGGAGACTAGGAACGGGGTTCGAGCAGAAGTCTGAGAAAAAGAAGAGAAGGGAGGTGAGAGTGGCACTGGTCTCTGGGTAAGCTTAGAAGCTTTAGGCGGGCTTTCAACTACCCGTCACGCTTCCCACTGCAAACCTTGTTTTGTTGTTATTCGTGACAGCAGACACGTTACGTGAGTGACAGTGACGGCCACCTCTCCCGCGCGACGGACGCGACGCATACAAACGCATATAGTCTCTCTTCCCTGTGCAGCAGCAGCTACTCTTATCCAATGGCAATGCACCACTGCTTCTATCCTGATCCCGATCCTTGCAGGCTCTCCCTGATTGAGAATACAAGGTCTGCTCAGTTCGCTTATCCGCTCCCTATGATTTCACTCCTCGGCCCTAATTTATGCTCGCTTATTTTCTGATCGCTATAAAGACCTACATCCGCCGCCGAGACTAATCTACAATCTCTCCTCTTTTGTCTTCCTTTCAGTCTCGCTCGCTCGCTCGCTGAAAGGCCGCTCGCTCTTAGCCTGGCTCGTTGATATCACCCAGCTTGTCTCTCTGCTCTCTTGATCTTTCACGACGTCTCCCGCAAAGAACACTCAGATGCGGCCCACACAGAGGCCGACGGCCACTGGTATGCGCGTTCGCTCAACGCGCGATGCAAACGTCCTATTCCATGCGGTGACCTGTGGCATACTCCCGATGGTTACGCGTCGCCTTGACGCTGCGGACAGAGCCGCCCTCAGACCCGGATGTGTGTACGTGTGGGAGGAGCGATCTCCCGCCTCCGATGCTACCGGTGCTGGCATGGAACGTTTTACGGAAGGTAGACACTGGCATCCTTCTCGTGTCCGTGATGTGAGTCTAGAGACTAGAATACCCCTTTGCTATCTGAGGTAAATTCTGATGATGTTTGATCTCCGTCTTGCTCTCCTATGATTGCCGCTGGCAGGACTTCTTACTTTACGTTGAGAAGGACTGGGATGCAGGTGAAACCCACTCCGCTGAAAGAACCCGAATGCTCAGGTGGGGAGTCTTATCTTAAGATTCCCACTTGGGACTTATTTAACACTATTGCATTTACAGACAATCTTACACATCCAATTCCTTTTCTGTGCAGCCTGCGAAGCGTCAACCGCTTGTGAAACAGACTTACTCGGCTTGGGTTAACACCGGAACGAGTCTGAAGAAATGGCACATGAGTACGTTGGACAATTTCGCAGCAACGGCTCTCCGTCTTCTCCACGTTTTCCCGATACTTACAGACGTTTTCTTTTCTCCTACGTCCCGCATTCTAGATGCTTATTACACCGAAGACTCGCTCGAGAATCTTCGCACCGTGGACGACGTCCCTGTTCTAGCAAATCTTCAGGTACCACATGAATGCTATCAACGTGCCCGTTCCAGTACCGTAGGTTCGAGCAAGAAGGCTGAACGAGGACCGCGCGATCCTTTACCAACCGATGTATCAATGACCTTCTGTCCGCGGAGAAATTCGATTTCAGCAGCTTCGCAAAGCTCTCAGTCCGACAAGGATCTGGCACTCCCACAGGCATTTTCGCCGTACATCACACATCCACGTTATTCTCCCTTTCCGCCAAGCCCTGTATCAACTACAGCGTCGTCATCACAATTGCATTCACGGGTCCACACACCCTTACTCCAAGAGCCATCACGCGTGCCAGAAAGTCAACACCAAAGACGTCCCACATTACCTACACATAGCCAAGCACCTGGATCCGAGGGCCGCTATCGCAGCACAACGCATTTCTCATTGCCGTCGCCAGCACCATCCGTAGCATCCTCGCGCTTGCCTTCTCTTCCGTCGCCTGCAGCGGAAGAAATCGCGGCACGGAGTCCAATGCTCCTTACACCCTCAACTCCGGTTCCTCCATCGGGTTCTTCTGTCCCTCGCTCGCTTGTGCCTCTTGACCATTTGCGTGCAGGGCAACTGGCGCATCGCCGAGAACCCGCGGACGATGAAATTCTTCGGTCATTCCGGTTGTTGTGAAGCCTTCTCTGCCACTCGTCAGAGAAAAAAGCATCAGATCGCAGCCTGAGGGGAAAAAAGAACCGGATTCCCTACGTCCCTGCGTCTGACTTCTTTTCGTTTATTCTTGACTTATGCCTTCTTCCTCACGGTTTACTTCTATCCCTGACGAAATCGGCTTCCATGCTTCTTGAGTCTGGATACCCCTTTCCTCTGCCTAACACAAGAAAGACATGTACATCAGCCATGTATTCCAGCCTGCGCAATTATTGCCCATCGGACTATTGCAGTACTTCTTCCTCAATGTTCACATGATATCCAAATAAAAGATGACCTGATGACTGCCACACGAGCGTTGCTCTCTCTCTTTTCTATGCTACAACCGCAGGGATGCTATGGGAGGGACTTTAGCCCCGTGTTCTTTACGAATCCTTTCCCGCAAGCTTATTCGCTGCTTGCAGAAAGCTTATTTTATATCATTCGCTCTCACGAGACGGAGAGGTAATGCTGCGACGAGAAATCCGAGGAAAGGAAAAGTGAAAAGAGAAAAATTACATGAGTTCACACAACAATCAGCTTCCGCTTTCCGCGATGTTCAGCCGGCTTACAAATCAGGAATGGTTATGTAATAAAAGAAGACAAAATCCAATCTGGTAAGACAATCTGGTAGAAAGCCGTTTATTATTCCTTTTTTTGCTCAATTCCCCGTCTATCATCTTTCCGCTCCGCTAAATTTCATTAGAACGAGTCCAGAGCCAGCTAGAGCCAGCCAGCCTGAGCCTCGCAATTAGCACCGTTTAAAGCCTTTATTATTCTTCCGTGTGTTTAATATATTTGTGACTTTCTGATCTGGATAGGTAATTCATTCTCTTACTGGTTCAGCACGCGCCCCCTCTTTATGGATTAATTCTTCCTCCGACCGCCGTGTGCGCCAAGGTAACCGACAGGGAGGCGATTTAGGCGACATGCGCAACACTTTGGAGTATAGCCAGGTACGCGGATTGACTTTCGGGCGAAAATCCCGCTTAAGCGCCAATTTGTTTAATCTTGAGTTTGATTCGTTTCCAAGGCAGATGTGTCAAACTTGCTGATTTCAGTCAGGAACGAGCCCCGTCGAGTAAGCTGAGTGCGGTGCAACGGCTATCCACCAAGCTTTCTGTCGCTCGTGATTGAACAAGGAGAAAGGAGATAAGCGAATCGCCCCCGGTGAGAGCCTTCAGTTGGACTCGTCGCTTTTGTCTAAATTGCTAAGACCGCGTAGTTTTCGCTTCGTCTCACAGTATAAAGGAAGATTTGACAATAGATAAATTATGGAGCCAAGTTTTCAATACGACGTCGCTAGCATACCAGCAGAACACCTCCATTGGATTATTCCTAGTTCATCCACAAGGAGAAATAAACTCTCATCAACTGAAGAAAAGAAAAAACATTTCACGTGTAGAACTTCTATGATGAAGTTTTTTGCACACAAAGGCGCTGAACCTCGTTCTTTCAAGTGGCAAGGCAGAAGTTCGGTCCAGGAATATGGTTCTCCGATAGTATGAAATTGAAAAGAACACAAGCTCGGTAACTTACTTTGGGATGGCCCTCATCGGCTCGCTGTTTTGAATTCGACACCTTCGCACAAAAATAAGAGACACTCGGAAGGTGGCGCTCTGCATCTTCATTTGTCACAAGCGCGGGGAACCCTCGAATCATGAAGAAGCTCTATGAATTTTCTCCTTGTGCCCAGGGTCGAGCGGAAGCAGCCTGTTCCGTATGGCCTAGATGTGAACGCTGTATACATTGCATTACTATTCGTTCTCTACTCGTACAAAAGAACAAGACGTACCTAATGAGCGCGTCTTCGTCTTCCAGTGATGTTCGGATGCTAATGCGATCGTTGTGAACGCACTGCCAAAAACAATCACACAGCGCACCGGACACCGCTCGGCGCGGCTTCGGAAATCTGAGAAGTGCGCTGCAGATGTTGAAGTACCATACATTCAAAGAATGATGCTTGAATTCACTTCGGAGCTTTTCACCAGCAAAGTACAACAGAATATGAGGGTGGCTACGTCTCAAGTATCCTATCGTGTCAATTCGCTTCACCGCGCCAGAACACATGAAAGCTCCAGCTTCGTTGCCGAAAATTTCTTGGAAGCCTTGCTCTCAGGCCCAGAAACCGCCGCAAATACACGAGAACGAACGTGTCCGGTAGTGCTTTTGGACAGTGTATAGAAAGTACGAGCTAACGGACAGGTCAGAGGTTATGGATCTCGCTCTCCAAATGACAACTCGTGGAGCTACAACGTACTCTGGACCAATAGCCTTCAGTTCCCGCAGCGTCTTCCAGTGAATGCTCGTCATCATTGGTTCTGGTCGTGAACCCGTGAACACATTCTCTCAGGGATGTCCATGGTTCAGTAACATTGTTCGCATCGACTTCGAGGCGGTGGAGTACCCCGGGTTGGGTAAATCAGTTAGGTTTGGGAACGTGGCCAAGGAAGAGGACGAGTACTCCGTCGTTCCATGGGATTCCGACTAGCCCCCCCGCACATTCGACAAGCACGGTAGGGCTTAACCTTTCTTACCACGGCTATTCATACACCACGTCCTCTTGTCAGGTTTCTAGGCCTTGCGCATCGTGGTTAGCCACACCATTTTGAAAGTTCAAACCCCCGCGGCCTCGTGACTATACATCTCTTTCGGTATCGTACGCGCACCAGCGCTGAATAGAATGGTGTTTATCCTGTCTCTCCATGACGGCGGTACGGTCTTGTTTGTTCCGATGCCTTGCTGGAGAAATCCGAACTCCATTCACGGTACCCTGCATTGAACAATGTCGTCTGGAATCTTGGAAGGACCTCGTCAGGGCACTGCACAGCACAAATGACACGATGCGAAGATATACTTTCATTTCACGGACAAACTTCATCCTATGTTCTTCCCTTTGGCCTGATATCTCAGTGATTATCCTGTAAAAGCGTGGAAAATTTCGATAAGTGACGACAGGCGGCGTTAGAGATGATGTAGCTCACTTGCTAACTCATTGGTCTTGCGGTAAAATCTGAACCAATTATTCCATTACTGCATAGCGAACATAGCACAAAGTAGAACAATGCGCTACATATTAGACATTAAACTGCTTCCCGGATCAGCGGTACTCATCAGTGTTTTCCGTGGCGAACTACGCCTCCTTGAGAGAATTTCCACCCCAAGGAGATTCTGAGACCATTCGGCTATCCGTGTATCACTTCTCGAGCAACCGGATGCTTACAAACAGTATCGCCGTTCTTGAACCGTCACTTCTGGATCTGGATCATATGAATCAGAGATAGCTCCCGCACGCCGCTCTTGATCGATATGAATCACCTCGGCTCCAGTCCATAGATCGCTTCTCTTGATTTCGCGGGTGATCCTGCGGATGATTCCGGCAACGTACGAGATCCCGCTACATCTAGTTAACAGCTTTCCTCTTGAACAAAGCAGATAAAGGAACTGCTCCCAGGCCCCGGAGGGTGTGGCGCTAGTTCCTACAAGAAGCCAGTCGAAACAGATAGAAACACTAATAGGTGCTTCCGAGCTATGCACTAGATGAAGATCAGTGCTAAAAGCCTGTCTGGCACCGATCTCTCGATATATCACGGCACCGGATATAGGATGGAACGCGAATCACATCAGACATCACAAGCAGACAACCTTGTTACATCGTCATCGCGGAAAAATATCATTCCGCATGAATACAAGCTTCTGATTACCAGCGGAATACAGCGAACTGATACTTCTTTTGGTGCATCTAGTTCAAATGAGATATCAGTCGGATGAAATCTTCTCAAAGCGTTCTGGCCTGTTGCTCACCAGCGTGTTAGGCTTTGACGAAGTGTCTAGCTCTCGGTGTCAATGGGCAGAACGACGACAACCACATTCCCCGCCCATTGTTCAAAACCTTATCCTGAGGCAAGTATAACACCGCACCTTCGCCGCAGTTCTGTCAAAGATAGAGAATCAAGATGGAAAGTTACGGACCTAACGTAACTACCATAACCCTTGAGAATTGATGTGCTGAATGAATGTATAATGGATCTTCTAGGGTCCATCCTATCTTGGAGAAAGAGTTTGAACTTCTCCGGGCGTTCGACCCTGAAGAAAGAATCAGACGGTCGGTCCGTAGGTCATCAACGGTTGGTATTATTTGCCGTCTGAAGGTGGTAAAAGGTGTATCCTTACGTGAAGGCTGTCGGTATTTGAGTTTCGACGGGCTTTTGAATGACACTGGGCGGGCGTATTGAAACAACGACTAAGGTTCTCCATACGACGTCATCAGAACTTTCTTCGCCCTGCTCTGGACATAATACCCGTTTCAATTGAAAAAGAGGGAGAAGAATGTTACGAAGAATCGCCACCACGGATAAGCGGGGACCATCAGATGCCCAAGGGTTCATGGTTGAACTGCTTAGCGCGTACTTCAAGTTGACGGACCTTGCATGAGGTTGGAATGAGCCAAAATTTCTTCTATCTGTTTCCATGAAACTGTACTTACACAGGAACAGATTGATCAAACCATGACGAAACGATTGAATGCGAGTTAGGAACTCGTTCAAGATACCGGAGGGAAGATTTCCTAGATGTTGCACGTTATAGTCTAGAGGGTTGTTGAACATTGGGAAAACTGCAGATGTAGGAGTGGCGCCGGGAAGTATAATGCCGTTAATGCCTTGATAGCAGGAACTCAATGAATCGGATAAAATCGCAATGCGACAACTGATGCCTTAGTTGGAGCCATGGGATCATCAGTGACTGCTCTTCGACAAGGAAGTTCTCAAACAAAGCCTTGGGCATGTACTTTTGACGACGGACAGTGAGCTCCCCTGAGTTTGAAAACAAGTAGTAAGTACAAACGGGAGGTACAACCCAAGTAACTTCGATCTTGCGTTCCATTCAGAAGCGGAGAACTAGAATGAATTAGAACAAGTCCAACAAGCATATCTACAAATACGTACAATCAAAAATTAGGTGTCATTACTCATCCCCGTCACTCGCCCCACTAGCTTCCCCAAACCCTTCAAGCTGAATGTCGCTCCTTCGTCCGCCCCCTTCATCGTCATTATCATCATCACCCTCTTTCTCCTCGAGTTTCTTCTTCTCCATCTTCTCAATAACCTTGTCTGCTCTATTGAATATACCGCCTGTGGGGGTGCCACAAGCCATGCATTTGGGTGTCTTCGCGAATCGCTTGATAGCACATGCAGAGCAAAAGTAATGACCGCACCGCGTTACGACCGGATCTGTATATGGTTTTCGGCAAATTAAACAAGCGAAAGGAATATCTTCGCTCGAGTCCGTGTCACTATCCGAGTCGGAGTCTCCGACGTTCTTCTTGGGGTTTGCGGCGAGCTTGTCAAGCTGCCACCCAGCGAGATCTACGTAACTATTTATTAATACATAGCTCAGCACGATGATTATGAAGACTCACAGGTTCCTCGGTCGTGTAAGAATTTGCAGGTGTCGCCAAAACCACAATAGCCAGTTTCTTATATACACTGAAATCAGAAGTAGTGCTCTAAAACCTGGATATTAACGCACCTTTATAGTCTTTACATACATCTGGCTGATAGTCGACTATCGTGACTTGTCGTATAGTGCTTGTTGTATTTCTTTGAGGACCCACACGCATGGCCTTCGGAATCTCCTTGTTCTTCTTCAGATGTGACTTGTACGCGTTTTGTCCATGGTACATTCCATCGTCCGGCATTTCGTCCTCTTCATCCCCATTCAACTTTGTCCTTTTGTTCCGCCTTTCGGTGAGTGCTTCTGCCTCGTCACCTGCCAAGATTTCCTGCGCGGCTGCTTGGTGTGACCCTGCCGCGGTCCACTTGACATCCGGACCGTCCCTCGTATCTTCGTCAGAGAAGCCATTGTTATCATGCTGGGCCTTTGTGCGCTTCGTACCTGCTGATAGGAGGTTGGACCCTGCTTTACGGGAGGGAAGAATGACCTCTGACTTCGTGGTTGTTTCCTGGAGGACAACCCTTGAAGGACCGGCATTTGATGGCGGCGATGCGTCGCGTTTTCGCTGATTTGCAGGTCGCGATTTCCCTTTCTTAAAGAATGGAACAACCGGCTGAGTGTCTGTCATTGTAGAGATGGTCGTAGTTCAGGCAAGAAGAGCTCATGGTGGAAGTGTAGCACTAGATTGGTAATTTTGATCGAAAATCTCTTACAAAGCATATCAAAGCTGACAAATGAAGAGAAAAACATGGATGAACGGGACGGGGAAATGAGATACAACGAGCTTGCCAGTAGCAATGATACATCTACAACCAGGGCAGAACGAGATCACACCACTGATGAAGCAAAATTGATAGTCAACAATGTTGCCATCGACAAGAGATGTAGATTCAGCTCACATAGTACCGCGTTGATGCAACCATCGTTTTCTGGATTGTTTGTTATCTGAGCGTACTTCCCAAACACGACCTTGCCACCGGTAGTAACCATTCCAAGTTCTGAGACATTAACCTCGATGATTGTACCCTTGGTCAACACACCGAGCTGCGTGTACATCGGCGACTGAGGGTTCTTCTTCACCCCGATGATCTGTAGCTGGAACGTTGCTTTCAAATCGGCTGGGTCCATCAAGATTCAGTGGATTGCACAGAAAAGACAAAGAGGACAGGAGACTCACGGTGCGTAACGTTCGCCTTCTTGTAACGTAAGGCCATCGGTCGAACAAATCGTTCCATTTTGACCGGTTTGCGAGTGAACCCTTCACCAACAAATGTAGGTTTCGTAACCATGCGTTTCCATGACTTGCTCTTGTTCTTTCCCGTGCGCATCACCTTGAACACTTCCTCCTCCGCCACTCCTCGCACTTTTGGTAGTGGTACAGCGTACTTCGCAGCTTTCTCTTTTCGTTTCTGTTTGATGGCAGACGACATCGCTTTCGCATCCCTTTGACCCTCACGATCAAGCAAGAAGGTCGGAAGGGCACCTTCAGGAGATGCTTCTGCATCTTTCTTTTTCACATTCCGTTCGTCGTGGGCTTTGAGTGTCTTCTTGAGTTGCACCTTCTCGGCGTGACGCTTAGCATGTAGTAGCTTCGCCTTAATACCGAACGCCTTTTGTGCAATCGCAGATGAGCGATGGGCGGCGCGCGCCTCTCGCTTGCGCCTTGAAAAACATTAACGACGACGCTCACCAAGGAAGAGTTGAAGCTTACTTTCGCTCGAAGTAGTCTAATCGTCGTCCATGACGTTTGATGTGCTCCTCGATGTACTCGTTCTACACAACTTTCAGCACAAATTCCAGCACGGACGGAGCCATATTTACCTGCGGCTGTTAAAAATGATAATATTTCAGTTCCTATCAGGTCGTTTGTAACTTTATTTACTTACCATGCTGGTTAGGAAGAGGAAACACTGCCCAAGAAAAACTTTAAGTTTGTGCGCCAAAACTGAATATTGAATCACGTGATGCTATGTGATTCTCCACGTCGACTTGCTCAAGGACGCGACTCCCAACTTGCAAGTTCTCAAAGACGAGCTGATTTTTCTTCTCCAAAAGAAATGTGGCAGGACGCGCAGAATCCATATACACAAACTGCACAATCACCGTACTTCAATCAACCGAGTCAGCCCCATGCATCAACGCAGCCTTTACACTTCTACTCTCCGTCACCTGGTCCGTCTGACGGCGGTTACTACCCTGGCTCGAGACCAAGCCTGGAAGGAAATATGGGAACCATGGGCGTGAATGGAGCTGCTTCAGGGTTTGGAGGGAATATCCAGCCCGTTGGCCCTTGGTGGACTGCCTTTGGTACAGGTGGACTTGAGGGCGAACCTCCATTATTAGAAGGTATGTCACCAGTTAATCTGCTTTCTGTATAGGCACTGAAACGCTGAGCAGAGCTTGGTATCAACTTCTCACACATATGGGACAAATCAAGGACTGTACTAAATCCATTCGGACGAGTGGACGAACATATTATGGACGACGCCGATCTTTATGGCCCTTTAATATTCTGCTTCTGCTTTGCGACTTGTCTTCTCTTCGTAAGTATAATGCCTAACGTATCTGTCAGTGTGCTCATTAGCTCCTGCTTTCTCAGTCTGGAAAACCCCAATTTGGCTACATATACGGTGTCGCGCTGCTCGGCTCAGCATCAATATACACGTTGCTCAACCTCATGTCAGAAACGGGCATCGATGCGTATAGAGTAGCTTCGGTGCTGGGATACTGTCTACTGCCCATGGTTGGCATAGGAGCAGTTAGCGTCGTTACTTCTCTTCAGTACGTTTTGCATCATTTATCACGTCCCTCGAGTCCATGGATGGCTAATTAATCATGTCCGTTGTTCAGCGGCATCATCAGCTTCATTCTCGTAGTCCTATCTATCGTATGGTGTACATATGCTGCATCTGGCATTTTCGTCGCCGTACTTCGTATGTCCCAGCAACGACTACTCGTCGCATACCCAGTTGGTCTATTGTATGGATGTTTTGCACTTCTGAGTGTCTTTAACATCGGTAACGGCTTAGATGGCTCTCCAAAATAGCACTGTACCTACTCATGTCCTTTCTAATGCATATCTTATGATACAAAGAACTACCTGCTCCCCACATGTATTATTTCTGAACAATTTTTTATCATTTGAATGTACAGCGCTTGATTACATAAGCCACACTTACTTACTCTCAACCATCATGGCAGCCTCAGCGTCTCCTTCGCCCGGTCCAAGTTCTGAAGCCGGAACTACACAAGTCAACCGTCATGCAGCATCTGCTGTGGAAAGGCAGCGCATGCAGCTTGAACGACTGCTCAAAGATCCTTCAAAGCCTGCGTATGTTCCTCCTCCACCAAAAGAGAAGACAGTACGTCCTGCACGCGAGATGATGAAGAACGTGCAGGGTTCTAGTGCTGGGGCTGGGAGTGGCGAGTTTCATGTGTACAAGGCGAGCAGACGGAGAGAGTATGAACGACTGAAGTTGATGGATGAGACGACGCAAAAGGTACGTCGTTTGTTTGCTCATTGAACCGTCCCCATTGAATAATTTGCGTGTGTTTGTATCATCTATAGGAAGCATCTGAGCGTGAATTCGAGCTGAAGAAACGCCAGTGGGAAGAGGCAGCTGAATCCAAGACGGCGAAAAATCGAGCGAAGAGACAGAAGAAGAAGGAGAAAGCAAAGGCGAAGGGTAGTACTTCAAATCCAGGGGTGTCCGATGGGAAGATAGGCACGAAAGCAACAAATGCCGCTCCAGCTGAGGAAAACGTACCATTGAAGAAGCGAAGACTTGTTAACGGAGAGGTGGTGGTGTTCAGAAAGCCCGGAGAGGAGGGAAGTGAGGGAAGTGAGGAGGATGAAGAACCAGGTCCACTTCCACCTTCAGAGCCGGACTACTCACAAGTTGAAGACCAACCGGTTGCTGAAGTGGCAAAAATCGTTATCCACGAGGAGGATTAGCCTGGAGCCATGGGTACGATTTTGTTTTTTCAATTAGAGATTATTTTTGCTTACAAGCATCTAGATCTGTTGCACATTGAAGAACTTGCTTCGTTGAACAATGAATTTTCACAGAAGGCTTCTCGTCAAGACTGTGTCTTCCGAAGCCTTGCCGTTAAGCACTGCGCCTCATGGACGGCGTAGGTATGCCATGCTGCGGTAGCAATCTACCGTCGTGCACACGCGCAGCTAACTTTTTCTCGTGCTTACGTTCCCTACCCTCATGCTTACTGCTCCCGATCCGTGCTATGATGCTTATTTGCTGCGGTATCAGTATGTATTCTATTAGTATATCACCTGTTTTTCTTGACCTCGCTATCATCGAAATGAATATCCACTGTACGTACAGGCTTTGTGCATATGGCTCCCGTTACCAAATCCCATCCCTGTTCCATAGCTTTCTCCAGGAAGTCCGGGAGTACTTTGTTCGTAATTTCCAATGAAGATTTGAGAATGTTCGGCCTCTCCGACTCGTAGCGCTCTTCGTGCCGTTGTCGCTTTGTCTCAGAAAGCATACGGCAAACCACATAAGCGTTTATCCAAGCCTTCAAATACTCCTCGGGACGAGCTTCACATTTGAAGCACGCGAGTACTCTGAGCGGTCCTTCGGCTTCCGTGCCGAGGAGGACGTAATTTTCGTGTCGGAACACTTCAAGAACATTCCTCCAAGAGGACTCTGTTTCCCTCCGTGAACCACGCAAGAACTCCTCGGCCGATGAGCAGATACTACATGTACCTAATACTTCGCCAGACAAAGGGTCACGAAGAGCACCCGGGACCTCAAAAACCCGCTCGATCCGCGCTACCTCTGATGGAGATGGAACGAGATTGCCTTCTTGTGAGCAATAAAGCCCGTAAGCGATATTGGTCCGCTGCCGGTTGAATGTGGTTAAGGTGACGGCGCGTACGGCGAAGTAGTTCGTTACGAGATGTACTATAAGAAGAAATGAAAGCGTCGCCCAAGTTGCGGGTCGTGAAGTAATATGCGACATAACGAAGGATCCGCACTTTATATAAGTACAGCACGCAGTAACCCGTGAACAGAAATAAATCCTTTTAGCTGCGAAGAAAGAAGAAAGTGAAAGTGAAAGTACTACTTACCAGCATTCCGAGTAGTCCGATGACGGTCTCCTGACTCGCATCTTTCGCATTTAACTCACCCACGTTCCCCGATTTCGCGAAATGAACACTCAAAGCAGCTTTTGCTCCACCGCCGCAAATACCACACACGGCACGTAGAGCGCCCGCAAGACAAAGTACTACAATTCGAGGCTGTGTTGGAAGAGCCGGCGAAAGACAATCAAGAATAAAGGCACTATCATTGAATATGTCCGCGGCGAGTCGGTACATTTTTGCCTCGGATGCAAGTGCTGGTCCAAATTTCCACGCGAAGAATATAGCTTTCATCTTCAGTAAGCTGAAGGACCCTTCCATGTTGAAAGGAAATGTCGGAACTCACTGGCAAGTCGGCCTGTTGCATCTTGCACTACCGAAAGCAGAACGGCGTTCGTGGAAGAAGCTTTTTCATCTCCGACACCAAAGCCTAATAGAAATTTCATCCTGCCGAATAGAATTGAGGATTTAAGGTACGGTACCTTCAAGTACGGCTCGTGAAGAAAGAAGTCCGGCAATTGAACTGCTGAAAGCTTGTAGTGAATCGAATATTTGATATCTGTAGATTAAATCTGAGAGTACCCGGAGTATATAAGTCAGTAAGATTTACCTGATATAGTCTATGCTCTAGAAGTCAATGCTTGGACCAAATACTTGGGTTACGATCATTTTACATACCAGGAGTGACGCTATCCGGAAATCCCGAAGGCAGAAATATCTCTGACAGCGTGTGTAGACCGAATTTCCTTCCAGTAGCAGCGTTCCGTTCTGCAGTCTGGTAGTAGTATCGTCTCAGTGTCAAGTCTCCATAGAGTGAAAGTCAGGGCAGCCCTACAGAGACTAAGCTGATGCTTGCCCCTTGTCTCTTGACGCGAAACTCCGGACCAAGCCTTCCAATAATCGGATCGTCTGATAGTCTAGTATTCGTGCTCATATTTGAGCGTCAAAGATTCTTCAATAAGTGTGAAGTCGTTTGAACTCGGTCAAGCAGAGACGAAAGAGATAGTGGACGCGTGAGAGGAACGCGCATCACTGACGCGTCGCGTCTTCGGAGTTTGAAACTCGATCGACGTTGCCTGATTACTAATACGCAGGTGGCTTCTGGTGGTTTCATCAATTAGACGGGAAAGCTGCGGGTGAGGGAAAAGACACAAATAGAGTGAGTGACAGCGACATGGCTGCCTTGCAGAGGAGTACCAACAAGGCCAGCTCTACTACCAATGTAGTATATCTATGGGCGAATGACAATAATACACTTAAGATTTGTACACATGATTGTATTCTTGAGCAAATGGAAGATAAAAAAGTTGTTCTTAAAAGGTACTGTACAGCTAAGTGACATACGAAGGCTTCCCTGCTATCCGGGATGTAGTGCCTTTTTCCGAAACTTTATTCGGCGAAGACGGTGGACTACGTTGTTGCTCTTCGTGTGCGATGTTTTCTTACCAAGAATACTAGTAAATAGCTCCCGACACGTCAAGTATTAGGGTTTAACACGATAGAAGCAGGATTTACCTTATAACTCATGAATCTTTTACTGTTGATCGACCAAGAAGAGTCGTACAATCTCATAGGCTACGGAAGAATATCGCACTGTCTTTTTCAAGGTACACAGACGAAGTGATTCTAGTCCTATGTACACTGATTTCTTATTCGTTGGAAGCTATAAGGGATAAGAACTGTGGCGTAGGTTTTGGTTGATTCAGAACTTGACAAGAAAACCCCATTTCTATAGAGTATTTCTATTGGTTTATGGGAACTTCGAGAGACCGACTTGCGCCAAGGGCTCAAAGCCTCTATTATCTATACCTATTTCGAGATCCAGGGAAGATAAAACGTTACTTCTATCCTATATACACTAAAAGGTGATCACGGAGTTTTTTGAAGACTCAGAATACCGGCTGGTAGCATTAACCTTTGGCATGTGGAGTCTTCAGGAGTGAATCAGAGAACTTACAATCCATTTTGAGACACTAGGGAGTTTACAAACAATCGTAGTAGCTATCAGTAGCTTCAAGAGGCATTAGTTATACTCGATTCAACACTATAAGATCCCCCGGGCCTGATGATTCTGTGCGACTCTCACGGACTTTATGATCTCGGGCGGGAGTGACAGCATAGATCATTGATCTCCAACTCCCAGGAAAAGCAGGATCGGTGTGTCCGATTACGCACGGAAGTATTGGAATTACTTTCCCGACCATCAGGGAAGACTAAATCTACTCCGATCCCGATCTCATTCAATAAGCCACACGGATACTACTACATACGTTCCGATTCCGGACGGTATTTTCCGAGTCCGCAGATCGAGGGACGGATGACGCTTAGAGAGGGTTGGCAGAGCTAACCGCATAAAGACGAGGTTTCGCTGAAAGTAGGAGCTTGTTGAGAGTCTTAAAAATAAAGATGTATGGTCGGGAAATGCAGAAGGTTGTTGACCCCTCGTCGTCGACGATCATTAGTTCTATTCGATTTTTGAGGTCCCTTCGAATGACCACTCGTTGGCGAGACGAATTGAGGATTATCCCATGGTGCATAGCAACTATCTCTCAGGAACGATGTATCTGCCTCCAAGCTTCGTAGCGTGTGCAGTAAAGATCTAGAATTACGGGAGGGAGGGAAATAATCTTTATAGCTCGACCACTCACTCTGCCTCTATTACCCCCCTTAGAAGATCGTCGAATTTCGAAGATATCGTTTCCGAGTCCTTCAGAGCGCGATCATGGGAGAGTGGAGCAAGGAAGAACTGCTCAGTAAGCGAGAGCAAAGAAGAGAAAAGGTGTTTCAATTTGAAAAGCTAGAGCGGACAAAGACACCGATCGAGTCTTAGTACAGACACCATGATTACAGCGAATATAGCAGCTGAGGTTTATAGTTGTCACCAAATGAAATCCGAGTAAAGATCAAACAATAAGTGCGAGCACAACAGATAGGAGGCGCACTAAAGATGCTTCCGCGGGCGCGGGAGAAGAAGGGGGGGAAGAAGAGAAGTCTCGGAAACTTGAGGCGTCTGCCATAAAGGCTATTAAGCGGTGGCATATTAGTAGAGCAGAATCGGAACGTGATTACATAGAGGGATACCGAAGCTCGCGAACCTAGCTCCAAATAAATATGCTAAGGAGCTTGACAACGGGTAGTCAAAACCCAAGTAGGTAACAGAATTGCGGCCTGCACGCAGACATACAAGACGATCGCGAGAGAAAAATAATTGTGAAAATTTGGAGAACACGTCTAATGACCTGACGAACGTGGCTTCTTCTCGCAACCATTATCCAGATGCCGCTTTAACGAATCGGGGCGGCTGTAGTCTTTCTGGCAGTAACGGCAGCGGTTCATGCCTGCCGTCCCTGGCATATGGATCTCCATGTGTCGTTTGCGGTCAAAGTTGCGTGTGAAGGATTTATCACAGTTGGGACATGGGAAGCGGTCCGAGGAGGACGATGATTGCGAAGATTGAGAAGGAGAAGATGCGACGTTATTCGAGGAGCTTCGCCTCTGGTAATCGTACGTTGCAGGAACACACTGCGGCTGCTCAAGATATTGGGGGTACACTGGCAGCTGGGAAGATGCCTGAGGATACGTTGGGCTGGGAGTACCGTAGTTCGCATATGCCTGCTGCTGAGCGGGAGCATATCCCGACTGTGACGGATGTACAGTATTTACTGGTGGCGGGAGACTAGGGTGTCCTGGATGAGATGCGTACGGCTGGTATCCGTAAGGTGTGGGCATCTGAGATGCAGCTGTTCCAACCGGTTAGGAGACGGGATATGGCATTAATTGAGGCGCGTACCATTCGGCTGGGCGGTGGGAGCGTGCCCGTAACCTTGTTGCTGCTGATAATAAGCATAGGTAGATTGCGACATTGTGTCGTGAGAAGGTGGGTATGCTGCAGATGAAGGCGCAGGGGAGTAGTGACTCAAAGACTGAGAGGATGACCGACAGGATGGATGAAATTGAGCAGACTGTCCATTATTTATGTAGTCTGGATAGTTGTTCATGATGGGCGATCAGGAAGCGGATCTGCGATGAGAGAATGGATATGACCTGGCTGCTCGGTGAGAGTTGCGAAGACTGAATGAAGCCGAGAAGGGAAGCACTGTTTTTATAGGAAGAACCAGCATCCATTGTTCCAAGCAGGAGATAAATTTCGGGTGTCGGCGTGCGGTAGTGGTAGGAAAGATGGGAGTAAGAGACTGATGTCAGGATACTGCACTGGCATGGCACACGCCGGGCTCCTTATCCCTGGCGCAGAACAGAGAGTCGAGATCAAAGCTGATGTAGGCGCGGAAGTGTAACAGCCTGTTTGAACGTCATTTGGCATACCCGTCAGACAAATGGGCATAACGCGGGTATCAGGAGGTGATATAGTATTTCCATGAACAGCAAGATGGAGCTATCAGAGCATTGACCACGACATGCCTGCATGTTGTATAGTGGCAGGACACCAAGCCAGCAAGACGGACGCTGCACGAAGCGTCAAAGTCAGGGTAAGCACTCAAGTTCGAAAGGCAAGACCCACAACGAGCATGGCCAAATAAGACCAAGCACAAAGGATGCGTGCTGTGGCGTTGCCGAGTTCTCTTCCGGTTACGTAATATCTGATTACCACAGCTATTTCTAAATATTCGGTGAATAAGCTCTGAATATTTTTCTCCTGACAGATAACTCGACGTGTCACCTTCTGAATATATTTTAATCTCGTCTTCCAAACACCGAACACCGACCTACACGTGTCGCAACAAGCAGTCCTACTCCTTCGTCTTCGCAGTCAACCTCCAAAGTCAAAACCATGTGTGTATGAAACACTTTATCCGTAACCAAGTGCGCCGTATTGATCAATCTTCCTACCTTTTCTATCTCATTTCTCTGAAGCACCTTATCTGCTATCGATTTTCTACGATGCTGCAATGACCATCGAGGGCGCAACTCAGGTTTGTAATAACGCAAAACACCGGTCCCGGTGAATTCATCATTCTCAGGCCATTCGATACATTCCACCAGCCAAAGAGCTTCCATTGGGGGCAGATTATGAAAATGTTAGCCACTTTGGGAAGTCTAATGTCCTGCCCATACCGGGCAATCACGTGGCTATTGGAATAATGGCTTTATGTACTAATGTAGACATATCATCGCACTTTATGAAACTCTTCTAAATATCTGAATTGGCGATACTATCCTCTTGTTTAGCAGTACATTTGACTACGGTGATTACTCTAATCGGTCAGGCCAGTTTCTACTGTCAACACACTAGTGATCCGGCTTTTATCAATCTGCTCTCTAGATTCAAGTTCTGCAACACGACCCCTTGTTCACCAATCAATCTTCTTAGTTCCCTATCGATAAGTCGATCTTCTGTCGTATCTGTGTCGCCCGATGCTAGACTAACTAGATAAAATCAGACTAGTCGAAGAATTTCTGCTGTAATGTCATTTGGCTGATATATGAGGAAACTCTCGACATTTCGCAAAGTCCCACGTACAGACCAGCTTCCATCGTCAGACTCTCTACAGTGACTATTCCTGAGAGTTTCTCTCGTGCTACTTCGTCGTATGTCCTGTTTATTTCCTTTTGCATCGCATAGTGCTCCGAGTACCCTTGGAACCCGAACGAGTCCGCAGACACCACATGGACTAAATCCTTGTGCATTGGATTTATCTCTGCGAAACGAACGGAGAATCGCATCCGGGCTCTTGACTCAAGCGGCATAGCAAATGCAGTCATCGTCTCGCGTTTCAGATGGTCGAAGAGCAGTATTAACATATGCGCCGGCTTCAGCTTTCCCCAGTCCATCAACGATTCAACGATCGCTAAGATATTCGCTCAGTTAACCTCTGGTGGCCAGCCACTGTGACACCGGTTGATGGCGTGCTCGGGACCAGTGCAGACCAGTGCCAGCCAAACTGCCTACCGGTCGGCTAGTCTCGGTAAGGCTTTTTCAGTCTCCGGATAATTCAGTCGTCAATTTGCGGTGACTGGACCAGTACTGTGCCCGCTCTAATGATCACAGAAAAGTTTGCCTGACTTTAATCTATTTAATTATGTAATGTAACCTTACGTATACACTCTACCAGAATAGGTTAATGATCGACACGACGCGTGTCCAATTCTGACTCGGTCACGGACTGATTACTCGCGGTGGCAAACAACCTAGTATCGACGACGACGACGCGCGACCCTCAGGAATGGCTCCATTCAACCTCGACGCATGTATCGATCAGCTAATAAACAAACAGCTTCTACATGAAGCCCTACTACGCGAAATTTGTGAGAAAACGAAGGAAGTTCTAATGCGCGAGTCAAACGTCGTGCATGTCAGTTCACCCGTTACTGTCGTAGGCGACATTCATGGGTAAGTACTCAGCGTAACTCCTATCTTTATGCTTTAGATCGGTGTTCACCCGGGTGCGATTGGTGTAGTGATTCTGTGCTGACTTGCTTAATGTTCGTTCTAGTCAGTTCTATGATCTCGTCGAGATTTTTCGAATAGGCGGTTATGCGCCGCACACCAACTACTTGTTTCTCGGTTAGTTAGTTTACCGCTTTCATCGTTCGAGGACTCATTATCTGCCACAGGGGACTACGTAGACCGTGGATTATTCAGTGTGGAAACCATATCCCTCCTTACATGCCTCAAGTTGCGATATCCAGATAGAGTGCAGTTGATCCGTGGCAACCATGAATCGAGAGCTGTAACTCAGGTGTGTTTGGTGCTAATTTGCTTCCTAATTCGTCTGCTTACGCATGATTTGACCTCCCCGCCAGTCCTATGGCTTCTATACAGAATGTGTCCGAAAATACGGTTCGGCGCACGTATGGACATACTTCACAGACATGTTCGACTTCCTAACACTATCAGTCGTAATCGACGACCAAATATTTTGCGTTCATGGAGGTACGGAACATCAAACCCATAATTAGATCGGCATGGAACGTGACCATCTAATATAAATATACCCGTCCATATCTAACACAGGGCTATCACCGTCGATTCACTCCATCGACCAAATCAAAGTCGTCGATAGATTCCGAGGTAAATGTCCGCTCTATGCTCTATGTTGAGTCAAACTCCTTTTTTGACGTCGCGTATAAGAGATACCGCATGAGGGACCAATGGCAGATTTAGTTTGGTCTGACCCAGATCCTGATAAGGAGGACTTTGCGATTTCTCCCCGGTCCGTACAATCAATTAACTAATCACTATTGTCCTTCAAGGAATTAATACGCTCACTTTTCTTCTGATTTTTCAGTGGGGCGGGATATACGTTTGGCTCAGGCGTAGTGCGCAAGTTCCTAAATATCAACAATATGTCCCATATCCTTCGAGCCCATCAACTCTGTATGGAAGGCTTCAGCGTCCTATTCGATAGTCGCCTGTCAACGGTCTGGTCCGCACCTAACTATTGTTATCGCTGTGGGAATTCTGCAAGTATCTTGGAAGTTGGACCTGGTGGCAGCATGCATTTTAATGTCTTTGAAGCTGCTCCGGAGAATGAAAGAGATGGTCCCGGTCAACAACAGAATTTCCAGAATGGAGCTAATAAGGTAAGGTTGTTTCCACACGTTTTCTGTTTATTTTGGACGTGGGGGGATTTGCTGAATTGTGATTCTTTTTATGAATGTTGTTTTGCAGCTTCCGGAATATTTCTTATAGACAAACATCAATCAAAAGCTGTGCTCAAGGATATTGAGCGGTCCGCCAGTCCGGGCAGCCTTCACGCAAAATCATACCTTAAGCTGACGGCGACAGCATCATCCTCGAAGAGCGATTCCCGAGCAGGGGGAAGGAGAACCGCTCCAGTCTAATTCCCTCCTTACTTTCAAGACATCGACATGAACATGTGGTTCGTTTCCCCCCTTTATCTTGCTCCGTTCTGTTGCCTGCCAACGCAGACATGACTTACCCCGGGGTAATGCCTCGCGTCGACAATCAAAGGAAGGGCACCACCAGGCGAGGGTCGTCAGGTTGCGGTTGGGGATCACGCAACTGCTACGCACTCGTGCTTCGAATCGCCCGGCCCTCAGCGCAGCGCATGGATCAGTCGAACGAGGGACGGGATAAATTAATGTCTTATCCATTCATTACGACGAATAGAGTATAGAGTTATGACAGTATAGCTGCTTGGAGAAAACGAAAGGAAATTGTTTGCTCAATGATGAACAAACAACATCAGAAGGGTGATATTACCATCCAACAACGGGGAAAGTTGCATTATAGAAAGAAGTTGAAGCACAAATATAATCAAAGCCCGAAGCACGATTGACAGTGGCGTCAAGTTTTGAGTTTGTCGTTCTCCGACTGTGCGTAGCACACGTTGCATTTCCAGTCACCAAAGAAGAATGATAAAGTGAAACGCTAGAACGAATACTCCTCCCCGAGTCGGACGAGCGGATAGTTGACCGAAACGATTCTCGACGAGTATGACGAATCATTCTCTACCTCCATGACATCAACCTCAAACATCTTCGAACGATCCTCGCACTCGTAGTCGCAATCGTACAGAGCAGCAGGATCCACAACGCGAATAGTCCTGTCCAAAACGCTCGCGAGCGACATGAGACTGGAGCGGGAGCTCTCAGAAAGGTAGATAGACTTTGTCTCGACGGAATGATCCTCGAACGCGAACCGACGTAATGACGATCGTACCGGTGAGCATATATCCGGATCGGACATAAATCCCTCCTGCTAGGTACATGGAATCAACGGACATTCCCGGCTATTTTCTGGCCATCGCTTACCTTGCGAGGACTGGATTTGATATTTGGTTCCTTGAAGGATGTGAAACACTCTTCGAAGTCGAAGCCCAGGTCCAATTCTGCAAATCCTAGATCCTTGAAATCCAAATTGCCTTCTGAGCAGCATAAAGTCTGATCCGCAACCTCTTCTATGGCCGCCCTGACTTCGCAATCGTGATCCGCCAGAGAGTTGGCTTCGCTCGATTGCAGTGTAGAATCCCCCAGATCGCAGTCGCTAGACATTTCCAAGCTAAACATCGAGGACGAAACCAATATATCAGGAGGTCTTGATGGCCCAACAAAAGAGAAACGGCGATCGTCTTCATCGTCCCAGAGCTCTCCTTTGTCCGATCGACTATACCTAATGCCTGCCGTCCATGTGTGTCGCACGGGCTTGGTCAGCCCGATCGGTTTCTGAGGAATGCAGACTGAGAAAAGGAGGTCGTCTTCCTCATCCCATAGTTCGCCCGGATTTGAGAAGCTTGGCCAATCTATGAGGTATGGCCCATTCAGTCTCTGCTTTTGCTGAGGTAGCTCGCCGTGGAGTTGAATATCTAGGATATTAAGGGATGCGGGCGCAGCAATGGAAATAGTCCCAAGAGAGGACTCGGACCGTCGGGTGGTGATACTTCTGCCTGCTAAACTGAGCATCGGGAAGATGGGAAACGCGGGAACCGCTGGGAACAGTGAGAGTCGGACGGCCAGGAAGGAGGCGAGAGTCGAGCTTGAGTCCAGAATGAACGAAGTTGTAGTTGTCGTCGGAACAAGATGAGAGGTACTAATCTCTTCGACGACGTCCTCTGAAATCACAGAAAGGGTACCGATATCCTCGCAACGAGAATTGTCGTTGACTCCTTCAAGGATCGTGGGGTGGCCACCGTACACCAGGGAGCTGATATTCCCGCTCAGTGATCGGACATCAGCATAACTGACCCCTTCGATTCCAGTATCATCACTGCAGCTCGCCCCCATCGACAGAGAGGTCAGTACCTTCGGGTACCGTTGGGGAGCAAGCGACGGAGAGTCCAGGAATTCAGTGGAAGAAAGAGCATTGACATCCATAGAGGAGAATACTGAGTCTAAGAGACATGTGGAGGACCGTCTAGCTTCAATCAAGTGTATGTTCTCTGGCTCTGAGTCTATTGCATCAGCGTAGACAGTAAACTCTCCCAGCATCGACGACAAGGACAGTAACGAGCCATTAGGAAGTGCTTGAGGGAGTAGTCCCAGTCCCTGAGAAGGCGCAGAAAGATAGTTGCAGTCTAACTTATTGCTATCCTTGTCGACTCCGACAGAGAGACTGACGTTGTCCTCAGCAACACACGGGGTCTCGGCCACCGCGATAGACAGCGACGCTCCCGTGTTGCTAGGCGGAAGATAATAGTCCACTCGCGCAATGTAAATGGAATTCATAGGAAGTCTTGGAGTAGCTTGTGCACGAGCTGAATATATAGCCTGTCTTGCTCTAGATCTTTGAGAGATAATGCGCTTTGTTCGGAGATGACTTCGGATCATGATAACGGGTATGAAAGATGCAACTGCGACCAGAGGAAGAACGATACCGAGTAGAATCTGTGGAGTGAACGTGCCGGAGCCAACATCTGAGGTGGTTGTAGTTTTGATACCCGAGTCTTCATGCGAAACGGGAGCCATAGAACGGTGGGTATGATTGGTAGAAGTTAACGAGTGGCACCTGAAGTTTCCAAGGACGAATGTTCAAAGTAGAATGACGCGAGCTTCAGTTTTGAAAGCGCGTGTATGTTGATGTGAATGAGCGACTAGAAGTGACGAAAGATGGATGCGAACATGGTGGAAAGAAAGAAAGTACAGATGGAGAATTGCGCTCAGAGAAAGGTGGGTTTGGGATCGACACTGCCAAGCTTGACTGTCGGACTTCAAAAATGAGTGGCCCGCCCGTTGCCGAGCACTGATTTTCTTTCAGAACAGACACAACGAGCAACGGCAAATACGAAAGAGGAAACTCAGACAATTGGCCATGTAACGCATCTTGGCATCCTGCAATACATGGCAGAAGAAAACAACTGTAAAGCGAAGGATGAAGCTTTGCCGCGAAGAAACGGGCAGGTCAAGATCTTGAAAACAAAAAGTTAGCCACATTATTCTTTTATACAAACATAATCAGCGCAACGGACAGCGAATACAACGCAAGACAAAGCAAACGAACGATAACTGTAAGGGATAGTGGAGAAAGCCTGTAAAAGAAGATAATTTCTGGTAATCAAGAGGCGAAGATGACGAATCAAGCACTGAGCCTAGGTCTTAACGTCTGAAAGGCGATAAGTTAATGGTTAAAAAAGGATACGGAAGGGTCCTGAGGAAGATAAACATTCGCAAGATCTGGCAATCACAGACATCGTCAAATATAACCAGTGTACAAACGTCACTCAATAATTTCCGCCCTCGATCTTGATCTCGGAGGGCTCGCCATCCTCAACGCATTCGCAGCACCCACACTTCCTCCACGCCTCTCGTCAAAAACAAACGGATTCGGTACAGTATATGCTTCCGAACTGTGCTCCGATGCAGGGGCTACTCCAGCTTCGTTCGTTAGACCACCAGCAGAGATTGCAGATTGTGGTTCGTGGGCAATAGACTCAGTGAAGGTACCAGAGAAGAGGCGGGCATTTGGGGGGAGGGTACCTGCGGAAGTGAGTGCCTGTTGAGGAGAGAAAGAAGAAGGAGGATGCGATTGCGGCGGTGTTGGCTTGGTTGTGTAACCGCCGGCGGCTCGTATGGCAGGTGGGACAAGTAATTGTGAGATGCTGTTCCCGGGTGGAATGAGGATCCGGGAAGGAGGACGTGGTGTTCCTGAAGGAGAATGAGAGGGAGAATATGAGGTAGACAGTGTCTGGACTGTGGGTGGAGGTGCAATGGGGATCGGGGCATGATGGTGTGTCTGTCCGACGACGGATGATATATCTGTAAGAGCAGCCGGCCAACTATCGTTCTGCATCGATGTTAGCAAGCAAATCCACATCGTTTGATAAAGTAAGACTTACCTCGGTGGTAGCAGCAAACGAGCCGAAACCAGATGTTTCCTCCGTGTTGACGGGACTACTGGCCGCCATTGAGTTGAAGTCTTGTCCCGGGCTTCTTGAAATCAACACAACACCAGCTCCCCTTCTCTCGTCCTCTTTAACTTCTCCGCTTCCGTTCCCATTGCTGCTGTCATTGAGATTAATGTCGGGAACAACATCACTACATGGCCTGCTTCCACCACTGCCGCTGCTTCCACTCTGACTAGGATTTTGGCTGGACGGTGCTCCGTTGGTGGCAACAGCATTCAAACTCGTCCGAGCACCCGAAGGCATCGTATGGGAATCAGTTCCAGGGTCAGCTTCAATATCTCCATTCACACCAGCCCCAGGGTGCATCAACGACTCGTATCGACTTTCTCGCACATTCTGAAGGACAGTTGGGCTACTCGCACTATCCACGTCATCAACCTTAAATCCTCTCCTCGGCGGTCTCGACTGGACGGGTACGGGCCGTTGTCGCCTTCCTATTCGACTAAGGCCATTGACGAGTCCCTGCACGAAGCTGCTTGTGGGTTGCTCCCTAATCAAATCAGGAGAATCTTGGATAGGGTTTAATCGTTCCGGTGAATCATCGGAGAGCAAGCCGAGTCGAGACTCAGAGCGGCTATGATTAGACGGACGTGACCCGTGGCCGGTCACCCCTGTCCGTAGCTGATTATGATTATCTCCTGATGCTTCCTTGGAGTGCATCCCCGCACCACTACCTGAGCTAGAGGAGGATACTGCCTTAGAGTGACCATATTCACCAATAGGATCGTCGATACTCCAGTCCGCGCCACGTGTACGCTCGTGTACTTTCCGTCGGTCAGGCAGTAGACCGCCGAGTTTCCTCGGAGCATTCATTCGTGCATTCTCCCACGCAACCGCTGCCCTGCTCTTCTTTCTTGTCGGCACGGGAGAGTTTCGTCCGTATAGAGAGTTGAGTGCAAGGGAAGACGAGGATGCCACTTGTTGGTGCCCTGGTCGGGACTGAGGAAGACTTCGTTGGGAGTATATTCGAGAGTCTTGGTAAATGTGAGCAGGAGCAGAAGGGTATGTACCTCCGATCGGGGTGTATCGTTGCTTGAGATGTCGTCGATAGAAAAAGAAGATGAGACCAACTATGAGGGCAACGCCGATTCCGACAATGACAGGAACCGCTATTTGCACAGGAGACCACCCTTTGTCTACTCCAGCAACTAGAATAAATTTTGTCAGGTTGCATTACGTAAGTACAAGACGGTACTCATCATACCTTCCTCAACCGCAGCCAGGTTGAAGGTTCTGCGACTGGTTAAGTTTGTATATGCCCATTGCGGCGTGCTGTAGCTTTGCGCAATAGCGCTATTTGGATATCCGTCAGTGATGTTGCTGCAGCCACTGGACCACGTATCGAAGTCCGTCGGAGAGCCATCTTGGCAAACAGCGCATGCGCTCATGAGATTGTAAACCACGGTATTGCTGGGACGACTCATGTCAGCATATTAGAGAGTGTTGGTCGTTGCGCGGACATACCACGTGCACTGTTGTCCCTGTAAGGGGTTTTCGTACGACCTGACGGAACTATTCAGCGGCAAAATGACCAGATCCTCAGAGCACTGGAGCATAAGATACAAGGCAACGGTACACGGAGAATGACCATTCTCGTTGTTCATCTAGTTCATTGCCAGTGATATTCGATATGTGACTTCTAGAGCAACAGAGATAGACGCACCCATTTCGCACCACTTTTGCAGGTAACAGCCTGTAATATTCCCATCAGAACGGAGGCAAACGCGATCGGCGAGTACGCTAAACGTACCTGATCTGCCCAGCTCATCTCAATTTGCGTGCTACCGACGGCGGCAATGGCAAGCCTTAGCATGAAACGACGACGACGCCGTGAAGGCATGGATCGTCAGGGTTGAAGACTTTGTCGAATGCGGGCGTTCTTTATGAACCTGCGAGGGAAATTCTTTAGGCGATTCAACGGTGACCGGTCGCCGAGTCGCCGTCGGGTATCACCGCCTGAGTTGCGTCCAGTGGCTCAACTCGCTTTGCGGAACGCGTACAACGTCGAACACGGAGGTGAGAGGGAAGGCGAGAGCGACGTGAGAGGCACAGCTTAAGCTTAGCTAGTCGAGAAGACGATCCGGGGATGTAAATATATGCGCCGCGACATCACCGCGTTCGGCGCGCTGGCACAGATCACCAAGATCAAACAACGACAATTTTATTCAAATTTTGCATCCTTTGCTCGCTATCTCAAATTCATCGTCACACGTGTAGGATTTTGCAACGATTCACATTGTTTTTTGATGAAATCGTCTTTCACAAAAACTAGAAAATAAAAAATAAAGAAGCAAACTAGCCGGGTGATGGCTCGTCCTGGCAAAAAAATAGATGCTGTGATAGTGTCCATATGGATCTCTCACGGCTGATGAGAGCCATTCATACGATAACGTTTTATCACTGAGAAGAGATGACTCAGCTTCCACTGAACTGATTCTCCTCAGACGCCGCCTTCGAAAGGAACCACTAGTCCCCAGGCAGTAGGAGGAACCACCCGAGACCACCGGGGCTTGAGTAACGCAAGGTCAGCCCTGTGCACCGTCGGCCCAGCTGAACAAACTTTAGCACACGAAGCAAGCAATTATGCTTCCGCAACAAGAGCATCTTTGGCTAGCTTGGGTCTCAGGGTGAACAAGATGTTCACCGGAACC
Source organism: Inonotus obliquus (assembly GCA_032164295.1). Taxonomy (NCBI): domain Eukaryota; kingdom Fungi; phylum Basidiomycota; class Agaricomycetes; order Hymenochaetales; family Hymenochaetaceae; genus Inonotus; species Inonotus obliquus. The sequence continues at coordinate 2,382,023 of JAJHTX010000006.1, read as the reverse complement.
TATTATGGTAGATGCCAAGCTTAGGCTAAGCAAGAAATTGTTGGTTCACTAACAATCGTCGTCGATATCAATAGAACTACATACCTCACATGAGCACCAAGATGCGCATACGTGTTTGTTGGCACGGAGGCGTTCACGACACTGCTGGCGGTCCCGAGATACATGAGCCACGTCTCTTTCTACCGTATCTTCGTTTCGAGAGCAACCGTGACAGGTATGCAGTGTCTCCCAAAAAACCTTCTAGATAGAGCTGCTAACCAACTAAAGCTCATCAGAGTTTCGACCGCAACAGTCAGAAACTGAGAGCCGAGAAGGATGAATCGTTGACTTGTCCGTAAGTGTAATTCCTCATCTGGTATTCGAATCAATTACTGAGCGGGCGAGTTAATAATAATTCGCGTCGAGGAGAGGGAGAGTGACAGATCAGATCAGACCACTGTACCACCGTGAACTGTTCAGACCAAGTTACCGTCGTGAGTGACTGTGACTACGTAGCCACGAGACGTGACATTTCTGCTCGGTGTGACAACACTTCTTTCTTTCCTCTGATGATCGCCTTTCCAACCCAACCAATAGCAACTAACAAATAACAGTGATGGAAAGGGACGCCCTGAAACCATGGAGAGTCTTACTCCGTTGTTTCAACACGAATAGCATGCTAAAGTTTTTGATTCAACAGAACGAGAAGGACACGACCAATTGTTTACATGTCTGATAGTCTCCTCCTGAAGAAGCAAAATGTCAGAGAAGTTGGTTAGTTTGCTTGATTAGAGAAACGACGTTAATGCCTTCTGTGGTACAGTGTAAATTCCTCGTTCCAAGGGGTTCTGCCGTTGGTATTCCTGTCTACTTTCTTTCAGTGCAAACACGTGTAACAATGATGTACTAGTTCTTAAGTCTGTGCATGGGTCCAGCTGGATTCGTCGAAAAATATCTCTCACGACACATCACTTTGCTGCCCTTGTTTGCGGTCTGGATTGCGCTAAGAAAGTCACGATAGACGGGTCGTACGAAATGTGAACGGTATGTCTTTCATCTACTGGATGATCGTCTTCTCTCAATCTCCCCTATAGGTTATTTCCGAATACAATATTATTGGAAGCTACCTATTCTACGGCAAAAAGTTCTTGCCCTGAGAGTGTAAAGCGAGTGAAGCTTCTTAGGGATAGCATACTTCAGGATGAAGGCGAAACGATTACTGGTAATCCATTCGCACAGAACGCAGGCCATGATTTTATTGAGTCATGGGGTCGATCTCAAACTACACGCTCTTTCTCAACCGCGACAACATGTGTTAAAACCATGTCCTAGGGGTATTGCGAATGAAACGGGTGCAGAGTATTTCTTTATTTATTCATCGTATCTGTTTCCTCAATACAGTGCTGATAATCAGAACAGAATGTCGTGGTTCCGCAGCTCGTGCGCTCAACTAAGGGGTGCACTCGATATGAATGGAAGATACGACGCTATCTGCCATGAACCTCCCCCACCCGCATACACACTAGACCTTCCTCAAGGACAGTGGGTAAGTTATGATAGACGCCGCCTAGATTTGGACTAAGTTTCCAGCCTACTCATAAAACCATTCAATCAAGAAATTTGTCCTGACTCACGTATCAATGCCAAGTCGAAGGAAGGACGACGAGGTAAAGATACAACCTGAACGGAACCGAAGCAGGCTTCACCCTCGAAGCGGGAACTCGTGAACTAGATTAACAAAACTATAACGAAAGCAGCCAACCCTCTGGCAAGGGGGGCGTCTAACTGTTGGAACAGAAGGGGTTGTCATGTGTGAGGGGTCGACTAGGAAAACTCTCACTATTGTTTCACCAAATGAGTGTCTCCATCTAGGGTTCAACTCTCTATGGAAAATCAGATTGCGACCACGGACGGATGAGACTCCTAAAGCCAAGCTAATGATCCCAGTCCGGCGGAGCCACCTCGTGAACTCTACTTCTGTGACCCGCATGGGCGTCTACTAGAGCTGTACGGATATGTATGTGGATATTATTGATAATATGTCATCATACAGACACGTTGCTTTCTCAAGGAGGAGATACTATTCTGTATGAGGGCCATAAATTTCACACCGAACATGAGTCAACTCGTGTGCACAATAAGTCATCACCGAAAGGGGACTATAGCTTGTAGATATCATCAACCAGATGCCACTTAAAAGCAGTTCAGATCAGTACTAGCACAAGGTTCCACCCGAAATCACCGTGGATTGTATAGTACACAAGAGATGGACGAGATATTTACAGATCAAGGAAGCTGAGCCGGCCCAACCTGTCCAACTACTCGTCAAAGGGGAGCGCCATGAGGCAACTAATCTTCTCAGAACAAGACAATTGCGATCAATAATCGATAACAGACAATAACTCAACACTTGTTCCATCGGAGTGTTTTGTTTTACCAGGGCGTTCTAGGGGAGAGATCCAACTATTCATGACTCCGAGTCAGAACTATCCAATGAACGTCAACAGCCAAGGCATACAGCGCTCAGCTCCTCTACCTTTTGTAGTATAACACAATAGATTTAAGGGGCCCATAGCAAGCAGCATCGTGCGGAAGCATAGGATATGAGATTGAATTGAAATAAGTGGCAACATGAACCAGTTCCATCAAAACGTCACGTGCAGGTTGCAACCTGTGACGGATAAAAGGCGCGTCGTGACTGTTCGTGCCTACCCCGCTTCTTAACTACCCCGATTCTTAACTGCTTACCATAACTGCCTTTCATCATGCCCGACCAGTCGAAAAAGCGACCGCATCCAGAAGACAACGTTGATGTCCCCAAACGTGACAAGACCCCGGAGAATACCGTTCTGCCACCTGAACAACAGCGGAGTACTAAGGAGACGCCAGCCAAGGCTCGGACCGCCCACTCAGCCAGTTTTTGGGATGGCAACCTCGCTAAGAAGCGCATGTTGTTGCTGTGCGACCTGGAACACGCTATCCCAGAGGTAGAATTGGACCAATTTCTGAGAACCTTCCTCCCTCCCCTGAAGGCTGGGATAGAAGTTGATTCGATAAAGACATCTTTGGAGCAGGGCGGGATCATCGTGGATGGAAGATGGTCCGAGTTCCCGGACGATCCCGCAAAGTCTGCAAAAGGTGAAAACGTGACCTTCCAGCCTCTTGAGGACATATTCCACAAGGTCGTCGAACGTGCCGTGGAATCGACGAGCGGTCTAAACCAGACATTTGCCTTTAGAGTATTGCCCAATAAAGCACCGGAGTCAGAGCGGGGAAGCCTAACGCGACCAGATGGCTGCTTCATCCTAAAAGAGGTAGAAGACTCTAATAAAGACGCGAAGAAGAAGGTATACCGCTGGTACGATATCGCGCTTACGAGCGAGTTCAAAAAGCACAACAACGGAGCACAGCAGGATGATGTAAGCCAGATTCGCGAGCTAGAATGAGACGCTGATTTACTCCTACAGAATGTGACGAAGGTTGCATTTAGTATGCAACATTCGATGACATTAGATGCTTGCAGGCGGTTCACGTTTGGAATCACCATAGAGAACACTGAGGCGCGGTTGTGGTTCTGCTCCCGGGCGATTATGGCTGTCAGCGAGCCATTCAATTTTATTACGGTACGTAGCCTGTTGGTTGGTCATGGGTGTATCTAATAAACAGTGAAGGATCCCGATAAGCTTATCCATGTTTTCCTGTCGCTGGCGTTTGCGACGAAGATTGAGCTTGGCTGGGATCCCACGATAACTGTCGAGGACCCAAATGCAGAGAAACGAGTTTACGTGATTAAAGTGAAGGAAAAGTCGTATAAAGTTGAGGAGGTGCTATCGGATTTCGGGGCCGATGCGATCATTGGGCGAGCGACGAGAGTCTTCAAAGTGAAATGCTTGGAAGATGGCAAAAGCTACGTGCTAAAGGACGTCTGGGTGGAAGATGACCGAGTTCTGGAACACCAAATTCACGAGCAGATTCTCAAGGACGTGGCGAAGAAGTACAATGCAGATACGGCGAAGGATATTGCTAGGTACCTCCTGACACCTGTCGACAACTGGGTAGTGACCATCGATGGTCGAGAGGACCATACAAAGGACGTTATGATGCGTGGGAAGGATGTTTCCTTTGCGAAGTCTTTTAGACTTGAAGCACAAAATTTCGGCAATAAGGACTCTAGCAAGGCCGTTGCTCCGATGAAATCGACGGATCGAGAAGTGCTTGAAAAGATGAATGCTCATCTGGGAAGTCGTGTCGTGCCCGAAGATCAGAAGCGTTCGCCGCGTCATAGAAGACATTATCGAGTTATCTTTGAAGAGGTTGCGCAGCCGATCTGGACTTTGACGAACCTCTATGACGTATTCCTTGTCCTGAGAGATTCCGCAACTGGTATTTCGTTCTTACTTTCAGTTGTTCCGAGCTCATCTGATTCTTTGCGTAGCTCTCACGTATATACATAAATCCGGATGGATCCATCGCGATATCAGTGCTGGTAATATATACTTCTTTAGCGGGCGCGGGCTAATCGGAGACCTGGAATACGCCAGGAAGGTGACTAAGGACGGATCGCATCAGATGCGAACGGTACGTTCGTTATTTGATGCTAGATGACTTTTCTGAGTTGCTTGCTCTGTCTAGGGTACTCCAGATTTCATGGCGGTGGAAGTATCAATGAATGCTTACCAATTTTTGCCGTACAAAGCTTCATCGGATGTTTCCAAGCGAATGAAGTTGTTCGAGGATAGCACCTACTGTGACCAGCCTGCACCTCGACTTCAATTTGTGCAGAACGAGGGCCATGATATCGAATCGCTGTGGTGGATATCGAATTACATACTGTTTTTCAATCACGACGACAGCGCCGAGGAATCTCGAGCTCAGGAAGAAGCCCGAATGGTTTGGATGCCAAGGATCTTTCCAAGTTCTGATTCGTTGAAGTTTCGCATCAATTTCCTCCGAGACAGTGGTGCATATGAGGAGAACACCGAGTGGTTTTCGAGCTCATTCCTTGAGCTGCGAAGTGTGCTCAAACAAGTGGGGACCGCTCTTGTCGGGAGCTACACCGAAATGGAAGCGACGCTACCGAACATCGTAGAGGGTGTCTTCAATAATCTATATGATGTCACCACCGCCGCTTTCAGAATTTGCATGAATAGATCGAGCAATACTACGATCTCTTCTTTCAAGACGAAGGGGAGGAAGCACCAGAAGGACCTGTCGCAGGCATCCGCACCGCCACCCCCTCCGGTTGACGATGATCCAATAAAGATAACAGACATGCCCAGATTTCCACAGTGAGTCCTCTCTTCATCACCGAAAAAATCAATCTGACGCTCTTGATCAGGAAAAGGCTGGGATTGCGTCAACCATGAATTCGAGACCAACATCGCTGTACAACTACTATGTCTGTATCGCTTTCTATACGCTCTCGTGTCTCGATGCTATCGCAAAGGCTTTCGATTGTAATATGGAACAAGGAAATTATCTGTGTCGAAGTAGTTTGATAAATGTACGAATGATTTATATGAATTAGTGAAATAGCTTTTCCTATTTGACAATTTGTGAAACTAGAGCGCGATAGTAAGAGTACTAGCAAACTGACGGTGAAGCTTGCCTAGCTCTATCTAAAGCGAACATTATAGATAGCAAACCCACAAATTGTCTGAATTAAAGCCGACGAAGATGAAGGGCCATTGGGCGATTTGAATATAATAAGGAAGACCAAACTTTTTGTCGTATTTCTGTGACAGTTACTCGATGTGACGAATAAACACTCGTCGTGACTGTTCGCGTCTCTTCAGCTCCTCCCATTCTTCCAACTTGAAATCGCCCTTTAATGATGATGATACCCAGTGACGTTTCAAGACCCATTTGACACTGTTCCACTGCTTCAGCACTAGTAATGGCCGTGCAGGAAGACCAGCCGATGTTCAATAGGGAGGTACGACTCCGAGTCTGCAACACTCGGAGGAAAGCATTGCATGTGTCGTCGGATCTTTAGCCAAGCTTACTGCACACCGTCTTCATCATGGACTTGGTCTTTCACTGGACACTAGGGGAATTCGGGTCAAGGTAGCACCGGGTGCTAGTAGGATTTCGATTACAGAGCGTTCCGTATACGTACGGCCCATTTCCGTACTTTACGCTACGCTGCGGAACCCATCATTTCAGCTGAAGAAGTCACCGTGCGCCGTGACTGTGACTGCTTGGCTTTTGAGATGGTGAAAAGACACGCATCGCAACCGCGTGTCGAACGTTCCGCCCTTTATCTCTGATCACTATGTCTGGATATCTAACAGGCCTCTCCGCGGAGAGGTGTCTTCGTAATGACGATGAAAAGGAATTACCTCCTACAGCCACGGAGAGCTTTATTTCGTTGCTTGAACACGAGCAGGGTGTAAAACATACAAGTCCAACGGATCAAGAAGGACGCAATCAACGGCTTACGCATCTGCGGACTTGCACCCTTTCCGGAGATCACCATCATGATAGGAGACACCGTGGAAGTGTTATTAGAGAAACTTCACAGCCGATCTGGACTGACCTCTCCCCTATTCTTCGTCCTACGAGGCCATGTGATCGGTACTTGCTGTCGACCATCTACCGTTGTGGCCTCTCTGATTCCCGTGAAGCTCTCAACTGTTTGCGCGAATCCGGATGGATTCATCGCGATATTAGTGCTGGCAATATATACTCCTTCGAGGGGCGCAGGCATATCGGAGACCGGGAGTATGCTAAGGGGGTGACAATGGATGGGTCACATCAGATGCGAACGGTACATTCGTTGTTTGATGCTTGATGACTTTTCTGAGTTGCTTTCTCCGTTTAGGGCTCTCCAGATTTCATGGCGGTGGAAGTATCAGCGAACAGTTACAAATTCATACCGCCCAAGGAATCTCGATCGGATATTTACAAGCGAGCAAAGTTGCGCAAGGATGGCAAATACAGTGACCAGCCTGCACCGCGACTTCAATTTGTGCAGAATGAGGCTCATGATATCGAATCGCTATGGTGGATATCGAACTACATACTGTTTCTCAATCACGATGACAGCACCCAGGAAACTCGAGATCAGGAAGAAGCTCGAATGGTTTGGATGCCAAGGATCTTTCCAGGTTCTGATTTGTTGAAGTATCGTGACGATTTCCTCAGAGACAGTGGTATATATGAGGAGAACACCGAGTGGTTTTCGGACTCATTCCTTGAGCTGCGAAGTGCGCTCAAAGATGTGGGGCGTGCTCTTGTCGGGAGCTACACCGAAATGGAAGCGATGCTTCCGAACATCGTAGAGGGCGTCTTCGATATTCTCTATGATATCACCATCGAAATTTTCAGTACTTGCATGGATAAATCGAGCAACATCACGATCTCTTCTTTCAAGACGAAGGGGAGGAAGCACCAGAAGGAACTGTCGCAGGCATCCGCACTGCCGCCCCCTCCGGCTGACAATGGTCCGATAAAGGTAACCGACATGCCCAGATATCCAGGGTGAGTCCTCTCTTCATCACCGAAAATATCAATCTGACGTTCTTGATTAGAGAAAGGCTGGGATTGCGTCAACCATGAAAACGAGACCAACATCGCTGTACAACTACGATGCCTATATCACTTTCTATACGCTCTCGTGTCTCGATGCTATCGCAAAGGCTTTCGATTGTAATATGGAACAAGGAAATTATCAGAGTTGAAGTAGCTTGATAAATGTACGAATGATTTATATGAATTAGTGAAATAACTATTCCTAATTGACAATTTGTGAAACTAGTGCGCGATAGTAAGCGTACTAGCAAACTGACGGTGAAACCTGCCTGGCTCTATCTAAGGCAAACATTATAGATATCAAACCCACAAATTTGTCTGAATCAAATCCGACGAAGACGAAGGCCCATTGGGCGATTTGAATATAAAAGGAAGACCAGATTTTCGTGACCGAGATGTGCTTGCAGAGATACGTGGCACGTGTTTCCGCCCGCGACAGTTACTCGATGTGACAAATAAACACTCGTCGTGACTGTTTGTCTTCCGTTCGGTGATGATACCTGGAGACAGTCCTAGACCCATTAAACACCGTTCCACCGCCTCGACTAGTGATGGTAAGGCAGGAAGATACCAGCCGATGTTCAATTACTGCACACCGTGAGCGCTGGTTTTCATACTAAACTTGGCTGTTCACTGGTGAAACCGCTCAAGGTTACCAGTGTTAGGATTGAGGAAGTCACTGTGCAACGTGACTGTGATCGCTTGGAACCGTATGCTTTGCTTTGGTGGGGGCGTGACAAGACGCGCATTGAGACCGCGTGTCGAACGATGTTCCTTTCCTCAACATTGATCATCATGTCTGGCCATGTAATAGGCCCACCCGTAGAGAGGCGACTTCATACTGACGATGAAAGGGAAGCACCACCTACAGCTTTGGAGAACTTTGTTTCATTGCCTGAACATGACCGGCATACTGAGGTGCCGGATCAGGAAGGACGCGATCAACAGTTTACGCATCTGCGGACTTGCTCCCTTTCCAGAGATCAGAATAATCCGTTGCACCATGGGAGGCACGGCGGAGGTGTTATTCGAGAGACTTCACAGCCGATCCGGACTGACCTCTCCGACCTATTCTTCGTCCTGCGAGGCCATGTGATCGGTACTTGCTGTCGACCATCTACCCTTGTGGTCTCTCTAATTCTTGTGTAGCTCTCAACTGTTTGCATGAATCCGGATGGATTCGTCGCGATATAAGTGCTGGCAGTGTTTACTTCTTTGGGAGGCACGAGCTCGTTAGAAACCTGAAGTGCGGGTCGCATGAAATGCGGACGGTACATTCGTTATCTGATGCTTGATGATTTTTCTGACTTGCTTGCTCTGTTTAGGGCACTCCAGATTTCATGGCGGTGGAAGTATCAGCGAACAGTTACAAATTTATGCCGTGGCCCAAAGAATCTGCATCGGATATTTCCAAACGAATGAAGCTGTTCGAGGACGACAGCTACCATGATCAACCTGAACCTCGACTTCCATTTGTGCAGAATGAGGGTCATGATATTGAATCGCTGTGGTGGATATCGAACTACATCCTATTTTTCAATCACGACGACAGCACCCAGGAAACTCGAGCTCAGGAAGAAGCCCGAATGGTTTGGATGCCAAAGATCTTTCCAAGTTCTAATATGTTGACATTTCGTGACGAATTCCTCCGAGACAGTGGTACTTATGAGGAGAACACTGAGTGGTTTTCGAGCTCATTCCTTAGGCTGCGAAGAGTGCTCAAACAAGTGCGGAGGGCTCTTATCGTGAGCTACACCAAAATGGAAGCGATGCTTCCGAACATCGTAGAGAGAGTCTTCAATGATCTTTATGATGTCACCATCGAAGCTTTCAGAATTTGCAGGAATAAATCGCGCGACATCTCGATCTCTTCTTCTTTCAAAACCAAGGGAAGGAATCACCAGAAGGATTTGATGCAAACATTCACACCACCTCCACCTCCAGCTGACGATGAGAACTAAATGGTCCGATAAAGGTGACAGACATGTACGGATTTCCAGAGTGAGTCCTCTCCTCATCTCCTAAAATATCAATCTAACGTTCTTGATTAGAGAAAGACTGGGATTGCGTCAACCATGAATTCGAGACCGACATCTCTGTACAACTACTAATCCTATGTATATCGCTTTCTATACGCTCTCGTGTCTCGATTCTATCGCAAAGCTTTCGATTGTAATAGGGAACGGAAGTTATCTGTGTTGAAGTAGTTTGATAAATGTATATGAATTAGTGAAAAGGCTTTTCCTGTTGGACAATTTGTGAAACTAGTGCACGATAGTAAGAGTACTAGCAAACTGACGGTGAAGCTTACCTAGCTCTATCTAAGGCAAACGTTATGTACAGAAACTTCACAGATTGTCTGAATCAAAGTCGGACGAAGATGAAGGGCCATTGGGCGATTTGAATATAAGGAAGACCAAACTTTTTGTCGTGTTTCTGTGACAGTTACTCGATGTGACAAATAAACACTCGTCGTGACTGTTCGCGTCTCTTCAGCTTCTCCCATTCTTCCACATCGTCCGTTCCAATGATGATGATACCCGGAGACAGCCCTGGACCCATAAAACACCGTTCCACCACCTCAGGACTAGTGATGGCAAGGCAGGAAGACAACAGCCGATGTCCAATAGGGAGGTACGGCGACGAGTCTGCGACACTCGGAGGAAGTCATTGCGTGTGTCCTTTAGGCAAGGTTACTGCACACCGTCTTCATCATGGACTTGGTCTTTCACTGGGCACTAGTCGCACCGGCTGCTAGTAGGATTTCAGCTGAAAAAGTCACTGTGTGCCGTGACTGTGACTGCTTGGAACCACATGTGCTTTCTTGCAGTGACAAGACACTGACTGCATGTCGAACCTTCCTCCCTTCATCTTTGATCATCATGCCTGGATATCTAACAGGCCTCTCCATGGAGAGGCGTCTTCCTAATGACGATGAAAGAGAAGCGCCTTCTACAGCCGCGGAAGACGATATTTCGTCGCTTGAACACGAGCAGGGTGTAAAACATACAAATTCAACAGGTCAAGAAGGAGGCAAACAACGGTTTACGCATATTCGGACTTGCACCCTTCCTAGAGATCAGAACAATCTACTGTGCCATCATGATAGGAGACACCATAGAGGTGCTATCCGAGAGGCTTCGCAGCCGATCTGGAGTCTAACCGACCTCTCCAACGTAGTCCTCATCCTACGAGACCACGCGATTGGTACTTGCTATCGACAATGTACCGTTGTGGCCTTTCTGATTCTCGTGTAGCTCTAAACTGTTTGCACGAATCCGGATGGATTCATCGCGATATTAGTGCCGGCAACATATACTCCTTCGAGGGTCGCGGGCATATCGGAGACCGGGAGTATGCTAAGGGGGTGACAATGGATGGGTCACATCAGATGCGAACGGTACGTTCGTTATTTGATTCTTGATGACTTTTCTGATTTGCTTGCTCTGCATAGGGCACTCCAGATTTCATGGCGGTGGAAGTATCGGCAAACAGTTACAAATTTATGCCGCCCAAAGAATCTTCATCGGCAGTTTCCAAGAAAATGAAGTTGCTCAGGGGCGGCCACTTACGTGATCAACCTGCACCTCGATTTCGGTTTGTGCAGAATGAGGCTCATGATATTGAATCGCTGTGGTGGATATCGAACTACATACTGTTTTTCAATCACGACGACAGTTCCCAGGAAACTCGAGATCAGGAAGAAGCTCGAATGGTTTGGATGCCGCGGATCTTTCCAAGTTCAAATTTGTTGACGTTTCGTGATGATTTCCTCAGAGACAGTGGTACTTATGAGGAGAACACCGAGTGGTTTTCGAGCTCGTTCCTTGAGCTGCGAAGTGCGCTCAAACACGTGGGGGTCGCTCTTGTCGCGAGCTACACCGAAATGGAAGCGACGCTACCGAACGTCGTAGAGGGTGTCTTCAATGATCTTTATGATGTCGCCATAGAAGCTTTCAGTATGTGCATGGATGGATCGAGCAACATCACGATCTCTTCTTTCAAGACGAAGGGAAGGAAGCACCAGAAGGAACTGTCGCAGGCATCCATACCACCGCCTCCTCCGGCTGACAATGGTCCGATAAAGGTAACCGACATGCCCAGATATCCAGGGTGAGCCCTCTCTTCATCACCGAAAATATCAATCTGACGTTCTTGATTAGAGAAAGGCTGGGATTGCGTCAACCATGAAAACGAGACCAACATCGCTGTACAACTACTATGCCTTTATCGCTTTCTATACGCTCTCGTGTCTCGATGCTATCGCAAAGGCTTTCGATTGTAATAAGGAGCAAAGACGTTATCTGTGTCGAAGTAGTTTTTATACATATGAATGGTTTATATGAATTTGTGAAATAGCTACTCCTGTTTGACAATTTGTGATGCCAGTGCGTAGCAAAAGTACTAGCAAACTTTGCCTCGCTCTATCTAAGATAAACGTTATAGATAGGATAGCAAACCCGACGAAATGTCTGAATCAAAGCCGATGAATGAAGGCCCATTGAATAGAAGATCAAATCTTCGTCATGCTTTTGTGACAGTTACTCAATGTGACATTTACAGTAAACACTCCTTGTGTGACTGCTCGCGTCTTCCACATCCATCGTCCATTCCAATGATGATGATACCCAGAGACGTTCCAATCTCACCGTCTTCACCATGGACATGGTCTTTCACTTGGAACTAGGAGATGAAGTCGGGTCAGATCGCAGGTACTAGTATTAGGATTTCAGCCAGCTAAATAAGTCACCAAGCGCCGTGACTGTGACTGCTTGGAACTTTCTTGCTGTGACAAGACACCGACCGCATGTCGACATTCTTCCCTTCATCTTTGATCATCATGCCTGGCTATCGAAAAGGACTCTCTGTGAAGAGGCGTCTTTCTAATGACGATGAAAGGGAAGCACCTTCTACAACCGCGGGAAACTTCATTTCGTTGCTTGAACACGAGCAGGGTTTTAAAAATACAGATTCAACGGATCAAGAAGGACGCAATCAACGGCTTACGCATCTGCGGACTTGCGCCCTTTCCAGAGATCTGAACAATCTACTGCGCCATCATGATGGGAGACACAGTAGAGGTGCCATTCGAGAGGCTTCGCAGCCGATCTGGACTCTAAATGACCTCTCCAGCGTAGACCTCATCTTACGAGACCACGCGATCGGTACTTGCTGTCGACAATGTACCGTTGTGGCCTTTCTGATTCTCGTGTAGCTCTAAACTGTTTGCACGAATCCGGATGGATTCATCGCGATATTAGTGCCGGCAACATATACTCCTTCGAGGGTCGCGGGCATATCGGAGACCGGGAGTATGCTAAGGGGGTGACAATGGATGGGTCGCATCAGATGCGAACGGTACGTTCGTTATTTGATTCTTGATGACTTTTCTGATTTGCTTTCTCTGCATAGGGCACTCCAGATTTCATGGCGGTGGAAGTGTCAGCGACCAGTTACAAATATAAGCTGCCCAAAGAATCTTCATCGGATATTGCCAAGCGAATGAATTTGCTCAAGGATGGAAAATACCGTGATCAACCTGAACCTCAACTTCAATTTGTGCAGAATGAGGCTCATGATATCGAATCGCTGTGGTGGATATCGAACTACATACTGTTTCTCAACCACGACGACAGCATCCAGGAAACTCGAGATCAGGAAGAAGCTCGAATGGTTTGGATGCCGCGGATTTTTCCAAGTTCTGATTTGTTGAAGTTTCGTGACGATTTCCTCAGACTCAGTGGTACATATGAGGAGAACACCCAGTGGTTTTCGGACTCATTCCTTGGGCTGCGAAGTGTGCTCAAACAAGTGGGAAGGGCTCTTGTCGCGAGCTACACTGAAATGGAAGCGACGCTACCGAACATCGTAGAGGGTGTCTTCAATAATCTTTATGATATCACCATCGATGCTTTCAGAATTTGCATGAACAGATCGAGCAACATCACGATCTCTTCTTTCAAAACCAAGGGGAGGAAGCACCAGAAGGAACTGTCGCAGGCATCCTCACCGCCACCCCTCCAGTTGACTATGGTCCGATAGTGGTAACAGACACGCCCAGATTTCCACAGTGAGTCTTCTCTTCATCACCGAAAATATCAATCTGACGTTCTTGATTAGAGAAAGATTGGGATTGCGTCAACCATGAATTCGAGACCGACATCGCTGAACAACTAATAATCCTATGTATTACGCTATCGTGCCTCGATGTTATCGCAAAGGCTTTGAATTGTAACAAGGAGTAAGGAAATTACCTGTGTAGAGCTAATTTGATGAACATTTGAATGATGAATATGAAAAAGTGTAATATCAACTCCTGTTTGCTAGTCAGTGAAAATGAGAATCGACAAGTGAAAGACGGAAGCATTGGAATGACACGTTGTACCCTCACTGAGCTCGTTCCATAATGTTGATGATACCCAAAGATCCCCAAAGATATACAGAAGTTAAGTGTTCTTTTACTTGGTATCGTCATCAATTGCCTTAGTACATTACTATCATCCGAAAAGTTCTGAAAAGCATTTGTACGTTGGCGTGATCCTGGATCGCCTTGCTTGCGACTCTTACTGGGTACTGGGTACAAATCAAGTCCAGCGCCATATTTGCAGCAAGTTGGTTCGGAGCCGTTGATTATGAATGATGAGCATTGATTATGTGATGAGCAATAACGAATCATGTCGTGAGCCAAATTCGTCCTCTCACTTTAGTGACTTAATCAGCTTCACCGAAATGGCCCTTGTACTCACCGTACACTCCTCTCTTCTCGACGCTCACCATCATTCACCGACAAGTAGGCTTGGGCCTACTCAAGGCGTTAGTGATGACCGAAACACATGTCAACTTCCTCTCAGGCTCGCCTTTGAACCGTTTATCATGGCTTCGGACGTCCACCCCGTTCTTCACTGCAGTCCTTGCCAGCCAGAAATCGCGTTGGGTCTTGTTCAAGGGCGGAGAACCCTTGGTTCATATCGATACTGCAAAGAAGTCACACTCGCTGGCGAACTTGTCTACGTCGGCTATTTCTTCTTTGCTCGGTCCGTTACCTATCTTTGGGCAGGGAAAGGAAGCAGGCGAAGCCGCCCAGCTTGTGAACGAAGACAATGAGGAGATTCCGTCGGTACAGGCAGCACGATTATACGGACCTCGGATCGTATTTCTTGGTATTCACGAATCAGAGGACGCGCAGGACGATAACTCGAAAGCTCTGCCTTCATCTGAGTTCAGTGCGAAGACGGATCCACAGGTTGCCGCTTCGAACATTGCTGGAGTGCCGTATTTCAGCTTGGATGTATCAGAGTCGGATGAAAACACCTTGGATGCGGTCTTGAAGAATGTGTCGTCGCGGGACGGTGTTCTCGATGCAGGTGATTGTTGATGATGCATTCCTTTCGCTCAGTTGAACCTGATGAAATTCATATTGTGGGATCTGATGGAAAAGATGTTGACCAGACAGTCCCTGGTCTCTCAAATGCCTCGGAACAACCACACGTCTCTTACGAGTTTATGGAACCAAGGACTGCATCGGCCGGATTCAGCGCTTTCGAAGCTGCCATATTCTCCGAGGCGAGGAGTATGGTAGATTGGAATGCTCGGAACAAGGTACATACTAACAGTATACTTTCATGAAAGTGACTTGATCTTTGTCTAGTTCTGTCCAGCTTGTGGGTCTCCGACCTACTCGCTATGGGCAGGTTGGAAACTTGCGTGTGCAACCTTATTACCCTGGGCCGACAACACTGGAAAGAATCCTTGCCCTTCAGCGTGCGTTTCTTGTCCGTCTCACTTGGTAACTGTGATTAATCCACCTTCGTATACTTAACAGTCGAGGACTACATAACTTTTCGCATCCACGTTCGGACCCTGTCGTTATCATGGCTATCATCAACGAGACTGGAGATAAGATTCTTCTCGGGAAGAATGTAAGTTCACCTTGAACGCGATGTGCTTATTCCTTACAAATATCTCTTTTCTTCAGAGGAAGTTTCCTTTTGGTAAGAACAGATGTCTTCCTTGTAGGAGATCCAGTTAATCAGTTCAGTTTAGGTTTCTACTCCTGCCTTGCTGGCTTTATCGAACCCGGAGAATCCTTTGAAGATGCAGTAAAGCGAGAGATATGGGAAGAAGCTGGAGTTCGTGTCTGGGGTGTAAAGTACCATTCGACGCAACCCTGGGTAAGATATCCGATCCATTCCAGATTAAGGGTACCACACTAAACTCTACGTTGACAAGCCGTATCCTGCTAGTTTGATGGTTGGTTTCTACGCGTTCGCGGATTCCTCTAAACCAGTCCGTGTAGATCTAGATAACGAACTCGTTGGTATGTCTCGACCTTCAACTTCATTGTATCTACCAGTGCATTTATGACCCCCTCTTTGATCTTAGACGCCCGTTGGTTCACCCGGGAAGAAGTTCAATCCACCCTCGCACATAAGAAAGGCTCTGTCATAACTCGGCAAGAAAACAAAGTCTTTGATAACCATGACGAGAACGTGAAGAAAGCTAATTCAACCACGAGTGTCAATCCAAGCACAAGCACAAACAAGCAGAGCGCAGAAATGTCTCAGACCGTCGAACACTCACCCGAACCTGAGAAAATGCCAGCATTTAGAGTCCCACCCGCTACTGCAATAGCAGGCGTTTTGATACGAGACTGGGCGAGTGGGAAGATCGGCGCTGGAGGTTGGAACGCTTTGAAGAAAGGTAATTTGTAGACTACTTTGTTAGAGCGTCCAAGTGTTATTGAGTGTGCGGAATGTTATCAATGCTTGTTTCATTCACATGAATTTGCTCGCTAACATGAGAATCTGCGATGTACAGTAAACGAGATACAATCCTCCTATTTCTACCTTCCTACCCTTGTGCGAGATCGAGTACAGGAAGTATAGGCAAGTATAGGCAACGAAGGAAAGACTTTCCATGAGTCGATTTCTGGTAGACTCGTGAGGAGTAAGCTACTCGTCACCAGTCGACCCGAAAACTTGTATATACGGAAGTAATTCGACAACGTTTCCTATAGATGCCGTTGTATCTAAACAGGAGACGACCCCGACACCGGGTCTGTGCTGGAATGTCTTGATAAAAAGTCATCTGCGCATCCACTGCAGTTTAGATGAGTGATTGGCACCCTTTCAATAATGCAGGTTGGATAGATGATAGATGTTGCATCCGCATCCGATTCCGAAAACGGTCAGTCACTCACGTAGTGTTCTCACGACAATAAATCACGTGGAGTGTCACACATAACGCTTGCTTCACCACTCAACTCTCCTCTACCTCCCGCATGTAATCCTCCTTCACCTATTCACCTATCACGTCTTCCTTCACCTCCTCAACATTCACACTACTTCCTCCGAGATGACAGACGGAGGGGCCACACATCGTCTCTACAGCAGTCATTCTGCAACCCCTTCTCTTGCATGATCTCTTTCTTTGCTGCATCGCTGTATATTATTTAATCCGTCAACTTGTCACCATTGCTTGTTGCTCATTCCTCATCGGTATTCGTCATTGGTCATTCCCCGATGCATGTCTCGCTTAGCTATCTTCGGCAAGCGCGAGGCTACTCCGGAATCAACACCGATGGAAGGACGTAGTCTTCTCCTGCTACAGCGCAGTCTTTTCGCTCCGATTCCAGGGTTTAACTCGACCAACATGCCAACTGCGTTCAAATTCATCTTTATATACTACGGCTGATTTTACGCATTCGTTGCGGTTCAAATGTCTGGATGTCCATCACGACCGTTTTGACCTGATTACTGATAATCCCCAGCCAACTTTGGAGCGGGTTCATCTGTCCTTCTCAGACCCTCCTTTCCTTGAGAAGGAACATATTTACTCTCTGCTTTCCTGCTTGAAGCTCCTGAGGTCCATCCAAATCTGCGTGTATTATCCGTCGACCCTCGAACGAAACCCGCATCGCGCATTCTAATCTCCATGACTTCAGCAACCAGGCGGATTATCGACCTCAGGCGTGGATACCGTATGTCACAGACTAGAGCTTCCAGCGTACACAGGTGGATAGCTTCCCGCCGCCATTATCGACGCCGTGACGTTTTGCGTCTTTGAAGAAGATGCATTATTGTTGAAATGTCGGAAGCGAGGCGCTGCACCGCTTCTTTCAACATTCCACACCTTCCCTTACAAGACTGGTCGCAAAATGCGTGGACGCAACTGAAGAGAAGGTAGTTGATATCCTCCGTCTCTTGCCTACCCTCGAGGACCTCCAGCTAATTTTTGTGGTGCTATCCGACTGGTTCTTCCGCCAAATCGCTGTATCGGATAGAATGGGTCGATCCACCGCCGTTTGCCCTGAGCTATCGGACTTGTACCTGCGATTGTATCCGCCTAGAAACCCGAATATATGGAAATTGCTCGCCATGGCGAAGTCTCGAGTGTCCGTCCTAAGGGCGCATCGGATTTTCCAAAGCGTTTAAATTTGAGGGTGATACACCTCAGCAGAGACCATTTGAAAGTGTAGCATTTGGGTGAGCCCTTCAAGTTTCATCATTGGTTCAGGAATCATAGAGGCTATAGGAGCAAGAAGGCATCCTATGTTAAAAGCATTGAGGTGAGCAGTGTTTTCTACTGTGGTGATTTTTACTGATCTTGAAATTTTGACAATCTTGGGCTTTATTGGTGGATTTAATCGCATCTATTTCTGTGTTTGATAGGCATCAGGACAGAAGTGAAATTCATATAATAGAATTTATAGCAAGCACCATAAGCAAAATTATGCAAGGATACATATACTTGACGAAAACAAAACCACACGGCTGCTCAGGAAGGACGATGGCACCGGTACGAGTCATCTGAGAATGAAGCCACGGCTCAAGTTTATGCGATTAGCGTGGCTGTCAATGTCCGCCGTCCGAAGAACTTTGAAGGAATCCAAATCCTTGGTGCAAGAACAAGCCGTTTCAAACGCCCCCAGGATGAAGGCTCGCGATTTCAATATAGTGAATAAGGGCTCCAGCCAAGTGCTGGTATCCGAAAAGGATCCATCTACAACGAACTACGATAGTCTAGGACAAATGATCCGTTCGCGGGTGTCTAAATTGTCATTGCTGGCATCATCCCGGACAGTAAGTTCATGAATTAGTCGGTCAGACAGTTCCACTCCCGAGATATCCAGTTTCTAGAGAGTGGGTAGAAGGCGGAGGATACCAATCAAAGTCTCTTCCCGTGTGTCTTCCCAGCATAACCACAAATATGTGAGGGGAGGTGCGGAGCGTTGGAGGAAGTGAAGCACCCTCTCGTTTCCGACGTTGCAACATTGATGAAAGCGATCCAAAGACGGAAGCGTCACAGCATCGATAACCGTAGCCGGCAGATCACCATTATTCCAATCCATCAAAAAAGATGACCGACGGCGGTACGCCGAATACGTTCTTCATCCAAGTATTGCAGCGATGACAATGAAGAAGCAGCGTCAAAGTTGCTGGAGATGTAGAAGTATTGCAAGGATGGGGCATTCCTCAAGAAGTTAAGGCCTAGAGGGATGTACCCAGGAGCAATAGTTCACCCAGGAAGTGATAACGAGAGGCGCTCCGAATGTGCCAACCTACCACACGTCGATAACTTGAAACTGATTTGAGAAATAGTTAAACGTCTCAGCCTCCAAGACTGAGTGAAATCGAGCACGGTGTGCGGCGATCGAGATCCTTCCACTGTCAAGAGCGGCATGTTGGTCAATCCTAATCTCGTAATCTGCGATGAAAACTGCACGTCGACGAAATCAAGGTGCATGTGCTTCCAGCGATGTGATTCTCGACAGGCTTCGTGAGAACGTATTCGGCGACTCGGTGATCTTCATCGCTCATCTTGTAACGATTTTTAAGCCATCCGTAAGTACGGTTGAAATTCATGTTGATCATGAAATTGAGTGGCCCATCGTTCATTCTCGCCAACCACGTATTAAAAACTTCCAGAATCATCTCTTTCTTCCCATGCTCGACGAACTGCAAGTGATTAAAATGAAGGTGCAACCGTGTTTCATGGCAGGAAAGAGAGATTCCGCTCCAGTAGTGGCAGACATGGGTGATGCAAAGAGTTGTTGAAATGGTTTTGGAATATAGAAAGATAGTTTTGTCATATTCATGGGTAACGTCATCTCTCAGTGTGGTCTTCAAAAATATGTTGCATAGTATCTCCGGCAAGAGCATATTCGTGTAGGAATCGGAGACTTTAAGTCAAAAGTAGTTTGAGTGTCTCATGTACCATTTTGACGGGCACTGACATTAGCAGAAAGTACTGAGGTATTTATGTTGTAGTGACCTCCGACATGACAGTGTCTCCACCTGTCGATGTTATAGCAGTATTCCCACAATGCATTTGAATATTATGTAGTGTGCCTGCTTTCGGTTCAATTGTCATGACTGGGAGTCTGGGTGGGACTATCACTTCGTAGGGAGATTGTAGGGGACTGCGCATACATGTACTTTATCAGACGCTGGCTGTAAGTAGATCTGGGCAGGCTATGAAAAAATAAGTCCAGGCCGTAAAATGCATTACTGAAACTTCATCATCCACCGAGATCAATAATCAATCCGTGGACTCTGTCTAGGATCACATCTGCGCCATTTTCTTGTCCCGTGGCTGCAATGAGAATTAATTTCCCGCTTCAACTATTGTACTAGCTACTATGCACATCGACAACGTCTTGATATCAATCTCATCCCAAGAGGCCTTGTAGCCTTTGATCAGTGCTCTGACAAGTGATAAAATTTGCGAGTCGCCCGCTCTGATTCCTTGTCTGCCGGAGGGGAGCCTCGCACAGCGCCAAGCAGGTTGCAACACTCCGGCCAGCACCCGGGATCCGTGCTGGTGTCTCTCAAAGCCCCATGAGGATGACTTGTCCCCGCTGAGTTGTGATCTTTGATGCTGATATCATCATTGGCGCAACTTCCCCAAGTGAGCATTGAGCCAAGTATGGACGAGGAAGTGGTCATAACGGGACCGTGACAGTAAGTGAGTAACGCGCGACTTTTATAACGGGAGCGTTACGGTCACAATTGGTCTCTGTGCTGATCGCTAACTACGAAATGCGGTAATGGCGATCAGAGTGTTCTGTCTCTTTACAGCTAGTTCAGTAAATCATGTCACTCTGCAAGTTTTTCGTGTACACCAGTGCAGGGTCCTGCCTTTTTGGGTAGACCCATGTCCTACTCTCTGCCCCGACCTCTTTCTCTGCACAACTGGTTGTGGGCAGGAAGCAAACGGAAGAGCATCACATTCCTCAACACAGGATTGTGCAGAATAACGGCACTACCGATAAATAATACAACAAAGTTGAACATCCCCCTGTTATACATTACCAATGTGACGCAACAAGCTGCTGTACATTGCATGTCACGGCTTCTATCGAAAGTCGGTCACAGACCTTTTACCAATTTGGTGCAGCCGATCACTCACTTATCCTCGTTTGTACTCATTTGTAAGAGATCACCATAGAGATCAGGGGCTTCCCCATTTGGATGGACCCTGCACGAAAGTACGAGAGAAAAATGCAGAGTGACATGATTTACTGAACTAGCTGTACCGTTTACGATTCTCTACCTCTACTCTACAAACGACGTCCATGTCTCCTCTCCTTCCCGTCTCCCAATTCTCATCATTTTCCTCCGTAGCAGCGGAGAAAACGACAAAACCCATTCGCCGTCTGGCGTTGCATTCAACAACAACATGCGCAGCACAGGCGAGTGCGTATGGGAAGTGCATTGTTGGGACCTATCAAGACGTTAGGAAAGATGCGTGTAAGGCGGAGTTTGAGGCTTTTGGGAAGTGCTTGAGGGAAGCTGTAAGCATTTCTAGCGTACCGTTATTGGGTCTAGAGAGTATCTGACTGTTTTTATTGTTCTTTTTGCTTGGGTATCCTAGATGAAGCGGAATTGGTGACGCAGCTGCTACGTTGGAGAATAGAAAAATCCATTATAATTAGATGCCAGTTGGACATAAGTAGTATCGATACAACTACAGGCGTCTGGAAATGTGGAATAAGGTCGAAAGCATGTACGGACATCCACCAGACGACGACAGCGTAGAAAAGAATCATCCTTCGTCCTCATCTTCAATAGCACCTGGTATTCGACCCCCTCTTGGCCTTTCGTCGCCTCGATCCCCCAAATCATCTCGTCCATTATCACCATCACCCAAACTCCTCCGTCTCCCTCTTCTCTCTCCGTCGACACCACTTGTCCCCCGCCTTAATCGTCTCGCCTCCCTCTGTTGCTCCCTCTCCCTGTCCCTTTGTCTCTGCCTCGCCGTCGCAAGTATCCTTAGAGCATTCCCTACTCTTGCAGACGCCGTATTCGGCAACGGCAGACGCAACATGGCAAGCGCATCGTCTCCTCCGTCTAGTCCTTCGTTGGCTCCCAAACCAGTTCGTGAGGGCGGCTCAGGGATTGGCGACGTAAGCCGATTGATAACATGGCGGAGCGAAAGATCAATTATTGGTATGCGAGGGGGGAGCGGGTCCCTGGGTCTTCGTTTTGTACTATCGAAGGATGGCTGGTCGCTTGATGAAGCTGTGAGGTTGGTGGAAGAAGAGGAATCCATGGGTGGTGTCGGAGGGTATGTGATACTCGAGCTTGTCGTCGCGATCGACGTGTCGGGTGAAGTGTACGGAAGGAACGGGGCGGTCTCTTCCGTGCGGTCCGTATTCGATGGTAGAGAGGAAGAGGGTAGGAGAGGATCGTCGACGTCCGAGGGCATTGCGAATGCAAGTGACGTTTCATAGGAGATTGCTGTAAGAATCGTTTGAAGGAATATAATGGTCGCGTCCAGCAGTAGTAGCTGGAATCTTGCTGGTTTGTACCCTAGTTGTGAAAGACACATAAGTAGAAAGAAATTTGGCAAACACGCAAGAAGAAAAATATCTCTATAAGAAATCAGTAGAGGTTTAAACTCACCCAACCCAATGAAATCAAGTACGATTCCCTTCTCACCATGTCCTCCTTGTCCCCCATTTGCACCGAACGCATGTGTCCATACGGCACTCGCATTAACCATAAATACAAGCGAGACCCAAAATCGTAATGAGCGTCGACCATCGAGTTCTCGAACACGAGCGAATTGGAGTTGTGTGATACACCGACAGAGGAGTACGAATATACTCGGAGAGAGGAGGAAGGAGAGTGTATGGAGTTCGTAGAGGAGGCTGTCGAGCTGTTGATCGTTTGTTCGGGTATGTTGAATTCGATTCAAGGTGGGCGGTTGTGTACGATCATGTCGTGTGATGCGTACCACATTTTCCCAATTACACGACAAGAAAGAACATCATCAAACCAGTTCCACGTCAGACCGATTCCAGTCAACAAAAAACCACCAATTCAACCCGAGAGTTATCCAAATGAATCACCACATTCAACAATCAGTCTCACTCCTTTTCGAAAAAGCGCAAACTCGTGCTCACCGAAGAGATGACATGCTTCCGCTGGGCATGATATCGTATCGGCATGGCATCTCAACCGACACCACTCGAGTCGTCTTCTGATACTTCTAAGCTCTACCAGGTCGCACGCCCCGTACGACTTGCGTGTAAAAGAAGGAGGAGTCACCCAGAGGTTGAGCCTTCCTTGCAAAGTCCAAGTCGTGACCAAGAGCGAAATACCACACGTTACTTAACTTGGTATTACCGATCGACGCGCCGATTATTTCATTACGTAACACGCATAATAATCAAATTCGAAATTCATGTCAACATCGTTCGTACATACGTATAAACAGTAGTCACGCAGAGGGTAAACGAGGAGGATAAAGTCCAAGAAAACATATACGAACACAGAAGGCCTTTGGACAGACATATATATGTAAGGAAGCGACTACATAAAGGTCCAAGAATACCTCGGAACAAGCACACGGAGGGTCAAAAAATCCTTCCATCACATCTAGAATTTGTAAGCGGGAGGAGGTGGAACAGCAGGAGCCAAAGACGATTCACGAGACCGACTCGTAGGCTGGACAGCAGGCGCAGCGCCAGGAGGGAGAGTTGAAATCGTACTATCCCGACCCCTCTCTTGCTGCGATTGCTCAGCGCTCGAGTCAGAATCCACATCGACACTCCTGCTAGTAAGCTGCGCCTCGGCCGCGTTGCGGTGGTACTTCTTTTTGGCATGCTCGTCAAAGTGCGTCTTACTCCGGCCAGACGGAGCCGGGGAAAGTGTTGACGTCTCCGAGTAGCTTCGTCGATGTGGATCATAAACAGCATATGGGTCGAATGGTTGCACGTGTGGTGCGTTGAGCAGCCCCTCCTTGTCCGACTCAAGGTCACTAAGAGCTGAATAGTGCTTGGCCTGCGTTTCTGAGACGACCGAACCGGGTGATGAGAATCGGGCATGATAGGCGTCATAAGCACTTTGCCTCGCATTCAATCGCGACTGTCGTATATCACGCTTTTCGTATCGTAACTGATTCAAGTACCGCGTTACAA
Source organism: Inonotus obliquus (assembly GCA_032164295.1). NCBI lineage: Eukaryota > Fungi > Basidiomycota > Agaricomycetes > Hymenochaetales > Hymenochaetaceae > Inonotus > Inonotus obliquus. The sequence goes on along the minus strand of JAJHTX010000006.1, from coordinate 2,358,085 downwards.
CGAGTGCGCAATCTATTCACGTGAACATTAATGGTGTTAGTCATGGAAAGAATCAGAAAGGGTGACATACAAGCTTCGACTGCAAGTACTAAGAGTGAGACACCCCAATACACTCCCTTCGTAATCTTCAGCAGTCCTCTGCATTGATCCTGCCCCTGCTGGTTGCGTATACCTTGTTCACAAAACGCGACGATGTCCTTATTTGCCGTGCGAGTGATCATCCATAAGAAGTACGCAGCAACGCCAAGGTTAATGAAGAAGTGGACATAAAGGAAGGTGGCGAAGATGGCGACAAATAACTGTTTCCTCGCACAGGTTCCGATGAAGCTGGACAATGATAGTCCGTCAGTAACATTGCTCTGCAAATGGCAGCTCGAATTCGAAAGAAACATTATTCAGAATGACACGGGAGGTCTTATAACACACGCTACATCAGCAAGCTTTATTCTGGCACGATGCCAAAAGCACTCTATCACCCAGAAAGGGAAATAGTCTTCACAGTCTGCCAACACCAACTCGCTTAGCCCGCGACCCAAGCACAGCCCCGTGGCGTGATGTGCCGGACATTTGTCCGTACGAAACTCCCTCCAAATTGGATAAGTAGTAGGACTCACCCCAGGACAGATGCAATGAACAAGACGGTCTCCAGGATACCAGCAAGTATAAACGCTGTCTTCTCTTTGCCTTCCATGTACTCATTTGCTGCTGCATCACAAATGCACAAAGATCAATGCAGATCCATCAGCTAACGACTCGTGATGCAGGTAACATGGTGTTCAGGACACTTACAGGCAACTTCCAGCCAGATGATGATCGCGAGAAGGCCTGAAAGAATGACGCTAAGAAACGCAAGGACAGCTGCCCCGAGACGCGCAGGCAAGCAGCAACAGAAGCGCTGACGCCTGAATATCCAGTCTGTCACACAGTTGCCCATTCTCCTTTACTCAGCTGTAGAGTCTGACCACGAGACTAAGACGTAGAGTATGAGAGAGGGACCAGAAGATAATGGTGAGCGTATAAAGAAGAGAGGAAGAGGGCTGATATCCTCAGGCGGTGAGCAACAGAGGCGATGAAGACTGTGCTAAGTAAAGGTAGTGCATGCCACACAGTGACAAGACCGCAACAATTGGAAAATAACCGCGTCATGACCGTGGGTAGAGAATCGCATGCTGACATCCTTTTGTAGAACAATTCGCCCGTGCCACCTCCCGCCCTCTTCGGCGTACTCGGTGTTCCACTCACAACACCAACAAGCTCAGAAACCTACTTGGCGTTCGTTCAAGAGCACAAGAAACGCCCCAGCTACTTCCACATCTGCGAACTGGACTTCATCAACATAGCACAATGATAGCCAACTTATCCCCTCTCATCATGATTCCATCAATTTAATACTGCTGGTCGGTGAGTATGTAGAATGACGGTCTTTTGACTTCGTTTCGTCTCAGCATAGAGGGATTAAGATGGGAACAGAAACATGGCCAAGCTGCCGTCCCCTGCCCACAACCATTGAACCAATTGGCTGGACCTTCACGTGCGACGTGTAATGATTATGTAAGAAGTATATTTTCCGTTGTTGTGGATTCTTCAATCTTATGAATTTCTGTCCCTTGCGTCCCTCGAATAGAAGAGTTGGCAATTTCTGTGCTGTTGTCTCTGGCTGATTGCAAGAGAGTCCGGCATCGAGCGCTCTCTTGGACGATGGAATTGTGTGCAACCAACACGCGATCAATCGGATTTAGAACTGGGATCCTGTGCATCATCAAAGTCTTGGCGAAATTGAATGTTCACCGCACTACTAGTTTCGGACCCGGTCCTTTGGGCAAATGCGGTGGTACACGGCTGTTCCCCGGGTACTGAATCGATGTTGACCAGCGAGCTGCAACCTCGACTCAGTGGTATCAGAGTATCTCATCTCGTCTCTTCGCCCGAATTCTATTGGTGGCAGCCGGCCAAGCCTTGCTAGTATCAGCAAACACGAGTCAGCGTTTCGCAATAGAGCCGGCTACAAATCCTGCCTTGGAAATCAGGGACCCGACTCGTGCTGAGGCGCGGCTGACCAGGCCGATGATTTCTGCGCAACTACCCCGAATAAAAAATCACAACACAGTGATACAAGATAACTTCATCTCATCTGTCTTACTCCCTTGAGCCCCTTCTCCCTCCCTTCTTGGCGTCCCCCACCAAAGGCGTCATCAAACAATGTACACCGTATCCCTCCAGCGACGACACTATATTCGCATTGGCATCCTTCTTTTCGTTCTGATTGTGTTCTGGCAGCGCATCACAGTTGGCCTTACGCTCGCATACACGTACTTCGCGTTCACCTTCTTGCCAACAGCGGTTCTCGGGCAAGGAGATGGCTGGGACCTTGAAAACCTCGTCGCACCGCCCGACGCACCAGAGATTGTGCCGCGCATCATTCACCAAGCTCGCCTTGGTGACCTTGAGATGAAGGAAAAATGGCGCGAAGCGAATGAGAGCTGCGGTGCTCTGAATCCTTCGCCAGAGTGGAAGTTTGAGTTGTGGGACACCCCCCGCGCGAACGCTTTCGTCGAGGAAAATTACCCAGAGCTGCTGGATATGTACTTGGGTTACGGACAAGGTGCTTTTCCATCATCACATGCCGCGAATATCGCTAATACATCCAACACGCTCTTCATCCGACTTCAGAAATCCAACGGTCCAACGTCATCCGTTACCTCATACTCTACAAAATTGGCGGAATATACCTCGACCTTGACATCAAATGCAAGGTTCCGTTAGACTTCTTCACCACCGTGGACTGGGTCTCGCCTCCTGGCTTGCCGACGGGAATTAATAACGCGTTCATGGCCGCTGCACCGGGTCATCCATTCCTTAAACACGCGATTGACAACCTCAAGCGCTTCGACCTGAACTGGATTTCGCTCTATGCAACTGATATGTGAGTTCCATTTTTTATTATGCAGAGTCCGAGGTACGCGTAAACTACGCGATGACGCGTAAGGGGTCGTATCAATGCTTTATCCCAACTCCGTTCGGAAGGCGGCACCGCACTGAAATCGGACCCGTATCCGGCACGTACGAGCCGGTGGTGATATCTCGGTGTTTGACGCCCCATGCCGGATGGAGAGCCCTTCCTCATGTGGGACAAAAATAGCTGATTGTGCTTCCCTTTCTTTCCAGGTTCTCGGCGGGATGCCATTACATCTCAACAATGCATGCGACGTACTCGGAACACGGCAAGCTGCGTGTTCTGCCTAGGGAATACAAGCTTGGTGAGAGAGAGATCATTTCACTACTTCATGTCAAGTTGGTCGTCTGATACGGTTGCTCAGGTGGCGTATCACATACCCCAATCTTTGACCATCTAGGTGCAGCGAGCTGGCACCGTGGGGATGCCAGCGTGATCAAAGCGATCGGCGTAGCCGTCGAGTGGCTTCTTGTGCCTTGGAAGATAATGCTAATTACCGTGATTTGCTTCTCCGGCGCGTTTTGGCTGTGTTACCGACGTACTAGCAGAGCAGAAAGGAGGCGCGCACAGGATGTTGAATTGTTTGATATGGAACGTGAGCTTCTGTTGGAGAATGAGGGTGATGGGGAAGATGTGGGCGCTGGGGAAAGTCGGAGCAGGCCCGAACAGCAGAGGAGGAGGAACTTGTTGTTGCGACTCTGGCGCGACTCCGTCTCTCTTCCGGATCACGAAGAAGATGAAAGCACATTCCGCTCTTCGTCACCTGCATCGCGCCTCAGCTCGTCGGAAAGCACACTTCGCGAGGATGAAGATGAGAATGATGAAACGAAAGGACGAAAGATCTCCTAGACGTTATTGTTCACCGCGCGGTGTATGCGTGAATCAGATCAGGGGAGATTCCTTTATGATCTATCTAATATCAACCATCGTCATCCCTCACCACGTCGGGATTCATTTCCGGCCCTCTTAACTAATATCACTAATGCCATTGACGATGCGCGCTGACGTTCCCAACAAACCCAAACTCCTTATTTTCATCAGGTTATAGTTACGATTGTTCCATGCAATAGCTGTATCCTACGTATACCATCCTCCGCACCCCACCGCTACAACATGTTCAAGTTCTTGTCTGTTCATATTCTTTTATTGTTTTCAGCAATTGAACAAAGGAAGCAACGTTCTCGTAAAATAGACTACCTGCTTTCCATTCACGTTTATATATTCCTTTTCTCCGACTCACAGGTTATGTGGGACATGTGCTTAATTTACACGGCCAGCCGGTAGTCTATCATTTCGATCTCGTCTCGGAGCCTGTCCCCATCTAGACGATAACGATGGCGGAAAAATACTTGAACAAAAACTGCGATAATGTGTGAAACAAACTCCAAGTCTAGATCTGTACGATAACCGTCCGAGAATTTCTATCCACAATTGCATGAGCCAACTTCAAAGCAAGCGTTAGAAAAATGATGAAGACCCCTGAGAAGACTTTGGTGGGAAAGATATTCCTCTTACCACCATAACTACTCCGAAAGATGTACCGCGGAGAAATTATGGGTGCAATCTAGGTAGTTATTGCTCATAGGATGGACGGGATTTGATGGAGTGTGGTTAGAAGTGTCTGATTTTGGACTGTATTGACGGGAAGTGGGTGAAGTCACGCTAAGAGTTTCTCACTAGGAATTATAGTTTTCACACAGGTTATCCTCGACTTTCATTCACGTTTTAGTTGCCTAGTAAGTTGTCTGCAGAACTGCACTAACGACGGTTGTATTTTTTCAGGTAATTACAGTTACGATTTCAAATAACAATCTAATTGATTATCTGTGGTCTCCAAAGTCGTTCACGAGACACAAAACAATACAAATCCTTTCGTGAAGCTCAAGTGACTGGATATGGTTTCAACACGGCTCTACAGTTTATCTCAAGCTTGAGAGACACTCAAATAGGTTCCACACGTAGACCAGGTCAAATTCCCAAATCGTCCATATGTACACACGGGAGCGGAAAGTACAGGGAATTTGTATGCATATCGGGATTGCGTCTGATAGCGTCATCCGTTCGCCGGAAGCGCATATAAGCATGACCATGGATGAAATGAACGACATCCTCAACGACGGCGCACAACAACAGATTCTACTTGTGTCTATTCTTCCGCTAGAAGAATACTGGTGCTTGATCAAGTATGGCCTCGAAGCATGATTTCACAAGCGTACCTGTCCTCGACTATAACCTCCTCTTGACACCCGAAGGTCGTGCATCATTCATCCTTCAACTCCGACACGCCCTCATCTTCGTTGGGTTTTTCTATCTCAAGAACCCACCCGTCCCACCTACTCTCGTATCTTCTCTCATCGATTATATCCCGAAACTCTTTGAATTACCGCAAGAGAAGAAAGACTTGTTGCGCATGGCGAATTCTCCACATTTCCTTGGATATTCGAGATTTGGTGCGGAACTTACGCGTGGAGCGACTGATCAACGCGAGCAGTTTGATTTTGGGACGGAGTATAAGGGTGAAGGGTATAAGGAGGGTGAGCCCGATTATAAGAAATTACAGGGAGAATCACAGGTATGAGGAGCGATTGACTGGTATGCCGGATGACAAAGCTGATTGAAAGATGTAGTGGCCAGACGAGCAAGATATACCCGGATTCCGAGCAACTTTCAACGAGTACTACGCACGCCTCACAGACCTCAGTTACGAGCTCATTGCTCTCCTCTCGGAAGCCCTCGGCCTACCACCAGACGGTCTCGGGGCGTATTTCGAATCACCAGACAAAATCCAACACAGAGGCAAAATAGTCAAATACCCATCACCTAAATCCGAATCAGATTCTTCCCAAGGAGTTGGTCCACACTACGATGCTGGTTTCTTAACCTTGTTGCTTCAGGCATCACCCCATCGAGGTCTGCAGGTCCAGTCACTAGCTGGTCAATGGATAGACGCCCCTCCACTTCCCGATACGCTTGTTATTAACCTTGGGAAGGGTCTCGAATCAGTGACGCGCGGTATTGCTCGTGCAACAAGCCATCGCGTCTTGAGCCCCGCAGTCGGCTCAACTCCTCGCTACTCAGTCCCATTCTTCCAGCGTATCACCCAGGGCATCGTCCTTTCTGAACATATCCCAGAATGTGCGCATTCTTTCCATCTACTACCGCCGTCGCTTAACTTACGGATATCTGAACTTGCAGTCCCGACTGAAATTCTGAAATTAAAGGAGGAACGGGGGCAAACTGGTTCGACGGATTGTACGTATAACTCCCTCCACCATGCTGCCATGAAGCTCACTCCCATCTCAGCTGTCAACTACGGAGAGTATAACACTCTTCCTACTGGTCAAGTCGAGCTTATCGGCAGAGTAAAGTTCGTAATATCTGACTCATTGTCACTGAATCTCACGTTTGACTTATGATGATGCTTATCGCAGGAGTCATCCGGATGTTGCGCAACGGCACTACCCAGAGCTCTTCAAACAGTTCTTCCCAGATGGTATTCCAGATCAAGTGAATGTGTATTAGAGATGTATTTCAGGTAGTCCTAGTCTGTTTTTGGTCTATTTATCAATCATGTTTGAGGATGGTAATCTAATGTCGGTTTACAACACACAATAATTTAGGCCGCATATGCAAGGGCCAACTTCACTGCGAGATGAAGAGTAGTACTGTTTCTACTTCATACTTATACTTGAATGTTTTTTTTTCTACTCCGTATTGGTGGGCCCTGATAAGTATTAGTATACGCTACAATGGAACATCAGGCTTCTTATACTTTCTACATCGTGTTTTTAGGACAACGGCAACGAAACGGTGAATTTATTGAGTACAAGATGTTGAGTACAAGAAAATTGAAGGCAGTGCAGGTTATTCAATGCAAAACAATTGAGTGAAGAAAGTAACAGCCACGGAAAAGAAATACGATAGCTTTCCTTATACTCATACGACCCGCGAAATGTGGGACTGCTATCCAAGTTAATGATGTTGGCATACCGATCAATACCCGCTAGGTAGTACGTGGACTCCATCATGCACGAAACCATTCTTGGCGGAGAACCTAACCCTTCTAAGTGTCCCTAAAAAATACGCTGGAGACTTTACCATGGTGAGAAACAGCTCTAGCCACATATTCGATCGTTGTGCGTGCGAGGTCAGGAAAGGTACAAGTACAATAACACAGGGCAAATGACACGTTCGATAGTGACTGAATTGTCCTGGTCCATACCATCCGTGACAGTGAGCAAACGGAGGACCATTCTGGCAGCGTCGTATGTCTGAATCGTAGATCCTTGAGGGTAGGCAATAGGCGGAAGATAGTAATCAACGTCTCTTCAACCGCGTCCTTGCATTCCAGATCCAGTTTTGTGAGGGGAGGTGTGGAGTGTTGAAAGAAGCGGAATAGCGTCTCGCTCCGGACAATTCAGCGTTCTCAAGATAGATTTGCCATGTCGTCAAAGATCATCGATGTAAGCTCACTGCCAGAGGCTGCCGACAACATTAAGTCATCGAGATTAGTATGAAGAATTGGGTTTTCGTCCAAAAGTAACGGCGACGAGGAAGCCAGGTGATTGGACGTAGCACAAAATCCACGCAGAGTTGGATTAGCCATCAGGAACTTCAGGCATAGCAGAGCGGATGTTTTCCGAGTGAGATTGTGAAGAGTAAAAGGAGAAGGATAGTCGAACCTGCTCCGAAGTTAACGGGTGCATATCAGATACCAAGTCAACGAACCTTCAATCTCCTGAGCTGCGAAGACTGAGTGGAATTAGCCATGGCATGCAGCGACGAGTTGGGATAAAGCCTTAACGATGTTAACAGAGGCATGTTGTTCAAGTCAAAGACCGGAAACTCTTCCGATTTAAAGTGAGAGAAGTGCATGTCCTTCCATCCAGCGGTGTTGATTTTCGAGCAAATTCGCGAAGATGTATTCGGCCTCCTCTAGGGGCCTTTTCCCCTTCGTCTCACATCAACAAGTAATTGAGCGGTGCGCCGTTCGTTCTGTTCTGGAGAACTACGTATCAAAGATTTCCACTCGTCTCTTCCGGATGTCGAAAAAAGGTGGCGGATACAAAGGTCCCAAATGGGCCCCAGAATCGGTAGCTCAGTCGTTTGCAACAGAATCTTGTCACGCCAATTTCCCATCGATGTTGGCTGGAAGTGCTAACGATCGATTTGGCCCTAAGCTAAGAAGAAAGTGACAGATAACACGTGAGATGCGGAAACACGTGCGTGTAGAATCATTATTTATACCTCTCTATTGTCTCAGCTTGGTCTCATCTCATTCGAGTTTAGAATTGTACGTACGTCTGTGTTCTGTGCATCCACCGGGTAAGCATCGCGTTCGAGTTCCTTTCGCAATCGCTCAATGTTAATGCAGATATCAACTGCACGACTTTTGAGTGTTTCTCTCCGGGCCGAAAGCGCTGCAACTTGCCATCGGCGATTACGCCTCTATGGACAGGATTCCGCCTGAGATATCCTGCGATATATTTCTGAGGACATTGCCATATCCGATCGACCCGAGTAATCCTCCATACAAGGAATCCATCCGCTCTCCCCTCCGCGTCTCCCATGTCTGTCAGTCTTGGCGCAAGCTCTCCCTTTCGTATGGCGAGCTATGGGCGTACCTTTGCATGACCTACTCAGTATCAGGATTCAATACTCAGAAGACACGAGAAATGGTCGTGGAAATTTTTGATACGTGGCTCTCGAGAACGAACGGCGCTTTGCTCAACTACGTGCTCGAATTTTCGTCACCAGGCATGGTACGAGTTTCCCAAGCCGTTGAACACATTTTCACGATGCTACTCCAAAATCAACATCGATGGAAGGACGTAGCCATTTCCTGCCATAATGCGGCATTTTCGCCTCGATTTCCAGGGTTTAATCTAACCAACACGCCACTGTTAACGTCGCTGAGACTCCACTCAGATTCACCTGTGTATCCCACGGCTGATCTCACGCATTCGTTGCGGCTCAGGAGTCTGGACATTCACCACGACAATTTCCACCTGGTAACTGATAATCTGCCGTCATCTTTGGAGCGAGTCCTCTTGTCCTCCTCCCTTCTTTCAGGATATCCCGATCAGAAGGAAGATGTTCGCTCTGTCCTTCTCTGCCTTACGTTCCTCAGGGCCAATCCTTGTTTGCGCGAATTATTTATTCACTCTTACCTGTTGGATTTTTCTACGCCACCGCCCTCGCCCGAAAACCGCCTCGTGCATTCAAACCTCGAGGATTTGAGTCTCTGGACTTCGGATAACAAGCTTCCCGCGATTATTATCGATGCTGTGACGATTCCTTCTCTGAAGACATTGATTTACGTTTGCAAGACTGGAAGTGAGACGCTGCTCGGCTTCTTTCAACGCTCCACACCTCGCCTCACGAATTTGGAATTTGGATGCAAGGATGCAAGTGAAGAGACGTTGATTGGTATCCTAAGGCTCTTGCCTACCCTCGAGGATCTAAGACTCAAAGATACGACGCTATCAGACCGGTTCTTCCGCCAGCTCACTGTCACGGGCGGTATGGACGAATACAATTCACTCACTGGCAAACGTGTCATTTGTCCTGGACTGTCGTACATGAACCTTTCCCTATTTCCATCCCATAACAATCCGAATGCGTGGCTAGAGCCATTGCTCACGATGGCAAAGTCTCGAGCGTCTATCCTTGGGATGCTTGGAAGGGTTGATTTTATTAACCCGAACGGGAGTAAACGTTCAGTCGACGTGGCGGATACTGATCAAGATGCCGGCGTCATCGACCTTCGAAGTAATATGTCTCTTATTTTGTATAGTCCGCGTTGAAGATGAGGAGGAATTCTCGAGCCTCTGTTTGTGTTGTTGGAGAAAGGCATTATAGCATGTGTGCTGGCCGGAATTTGGGAGTGGATCTGTACGAATATTGGGATGTGGAGGACTCCGAGGTATCGAGGGCTGGATGGCTTTTTCGTCTGCCCATTTCCATGCTGCACAGTTTGTTTGAATCTCGTACCGGGAACCTTTGTGTAGTTCTATTTAAATGTTTTGGTTTTTCAATCGATTCCCTTTCACCCAAGAATATACGAGAAGCGATATCCGGTCTCGTATATCATCGCCTGAAGTTATCCACGAGACCATCTTCTTCACATCGTATTTTATGTACAGTAAGTTCCTATTCTCATTACATTGCCATAGACGTGTCCCTCTGAATAATTCACAAGCTACCGAATGCGGTCGTCTTCCTCCCTCATTAACCAATTCACAACTTGTACAATAAAGTATCGCGTCCATTTCATTTACGCCGTCGCTTGATGTCAGTGCGAACTCAAAGGCGCGACTGTCTTCCGAGAAGTGGGCTGAAAATGCTGCAACTTACCACCGGACGTATTACACCCACCATAGACAGGAATACACCTGAAATTATCTGCGATATATTTACTTTACGAAGACATTGCCGTATCCAATCGATCCAAGTAGCCTTTCATACGACGAGCTACGGGCGTACCTTTGTATCCGCTACCTTTCATACGACAGCTATGCGGTGGAAATTTTGATTCGTCATCCCACCTTATTCACGGCCACCAAAACGTTAGAGCCACCAATTTACCTTCCCCCCCGTCGGAGGCTGGAAAAGCCTTGTCGACGCCAGCCGACCGCAGGTAGCCCTACCACCGGTAGGCATTTTGGCAGGTACCAGTGACCAGTCCCGGGAACCGCACGCCCTTATCCTGTATAGTACATGTGTTAGAAATACTTGGTGTATCAGAATGAATGCTACCGATCTCAAGTACCAGTGCTCAAACCTCAAGAAAGACGAGGGAGATTCATGAAAAAATCAAATTCAAAGTCAAGTGAAAAGTGTCACGTGAAGGAATGCGATTTTTTTTTTAAAAAAAATGTATTTATTACGCGCGTCAGTAATTCTAGTTACAAGTGCGCGGCAGACAAAATCTACGTGGTGGTGGGAACTCTAAGAGTAGTAAGGTAAGAAAAGCAGAGAAAAAGGTAGTAGTATAGTGCTCTAAAGAAAGGACTAAAGGGCGCGACGCTGGGGAGGTAGGGGAATATGAAGGGGTAACAGAAACGTGTTTAGAAATTAGTAAGCTTAATAAAGTTATTTACGAAAAGTTGCCCGTTTCGGTCAAGTTTGTTTAGGGCCGGTCATAATCATATAAACATACAACTTTGAAGAAAATAAAGGAAACAGGTAAGATAGGAGTGTGGAGGGAATAGTATTAACGGGGGGGGGAAGGAACATAACCGAGTCATAAACAATTAAGAATCTGACCTTGTGAGTTGCCTTGCCCATTCCAGAGGCGTCTCCGCCTCTGGTCCCAGTTCCTCTTGTGCGTAGTTGCGTGCGATCCCTAGGTTGATGTGATCGTCCCGAGTGTCCAGGCCTTCTTCCTCCATTCACACGTATGCCAAGGCTATAGCCTCGGCGGATGCTCGGTCTGTGATGAAGAAAGGTGTGGTTTCCTTTAGCCAGTCTGCAAGGGGCCCGAGGTTTCTATCCTCGACCCATTCGGTGTAGTGTGCAGGCGGGCGTGTGGTGGCTGGCCAGTTTAGTGTCCTAGCCAGGACCTCGCAGCCGCCGAGAATGTGTGCTGGGGATTGTACTGGCCAGGGGGGGGTGGTTGTGCCAGCGACAGTGGATGGTGACTCCACGTTGTAGGCGGTACGCCCTTGGGAGTCGCTTGAAGAAACTGCCGAACGGGCCTGCATTGCATAGCACTTGTGCGACGCACACAATGTCCTTTCGCCGTCAGGCGAGCTTCAGTAGTTTTCTGGGTTTCCTCGAGGCTTGGCCATTGATGCCGAGGTACTGGGGTCTGTTGTCTGTAGAGCGGCTGATCTCGCCATTCCAGGAGGCTAGGAGTTCGTCGACTGCCTTCTCTAATAGGGCGGCAATGGAGGGGAGTTCGCTCGTTGGTGGGAGGTTTGCTGCTTCCTTGGCCAACCTATCTGCCAGGAATGCGATTTACATGATTTAGTCTGTGAGTCAGTCTACAAGTACTTCCTCCCGTCGTTTTCTTCCCTTTGTTGTGTTCTGGTTCCCGCATTTTCTGCGCCATCCTCTAGGTACGCATTGCATTCTCTTCCCCCCTGGGCTGTCGCTCACTGCCAGTGCATATCTCAAAGGCGCGACATCTGAGTATCTTCTCGTCCTAGGTCCTCCGAAGTGGGCTGAAGACGCTGCAACTTGCCATCGGACGGCCACGCCTGTATGGACAGGATTCCGCCTGAGATCCTCTGCGATATTTTTCTGAAGACATTGCCGTATCCGATCAATCCGGGTAACCTCCCATACAAGGAATCCATCTCCTCGCCCCTCCGCATCTCCCATGTCTGCCAGACTTGGCGCAAGCTCTCCCTTTCGTACGGCGAGCTATGGGCGTACCTTTGCATGAGCTACTCAATATTCGATACTCAGAAGAGACGAGAAATCCTCGTGGGAATTTTTGATACGTGGCTCTCGAGAACGAACGGTGCACCCCTCAACTACGCGTTCGAATTTTGGCCACCCCCATTGGCACAAACTCCCCATGACGTTGAACATATTTTCGCGATGCTACTCCAAAATCAACATCGATGGAAAGACGTGGCCTTTTCCTACCATGATGCGGCATTTTCGCCTCGATTTCCAGGGTTTAACCTAACCAACATGCCAATGTTAACGTCGTTGAAATTTCATGCGGATCCGTCTTTACATCTCACGGCTGATTTCACCCAGTCATTGCGGCTCAGGAGCCTGGACGTTCACCACGACACTTTTGACCTGGTGACTGACAATCTCCCGTCATCTTTGGAGCGAGTTAGGGCTCGCAAGCGTACCGTAACGTACGGATACGGCCCGTACGTATATGGATACGCTCTGTACTCGTATGGGAGGTAGAGGACTTACCTTACGGATCGTATTGTACGGTCCGCATTCCGTATCGAGAAATCCAAATGTATGCGTAAACGGAAAATACGGATACTGTCATGTGAGGATGGTCAGGAGAGTTGTTTACTTTATTTGGCAGTTTGCAACTTGTTCGTCTGAGTTGAGGAGCATAGAAATGATGGATATGCGTTCCATAACTCTTGGAACCGACATCAAAACGCGCAATGGCGTATGAATCATCCCTTATACCGACATCACCCGGCCCCCGCAACTTGAATACACGAAACTTTCTGGTAGACATACCATTGAAATCAATGAGGATCCCATCCATTCTCTCGGGCAAGCATACTAAGCGTCTCGGAGCGACACAAGACCATACCCGATCAATAATTCTTGCTGTACCTCTCTTCGTTTCTTATGAATTCTTCTTGCTACCGTATATACGACCGTATTCTGTATACGCCCGCGGCGTATCCGTACCCTGCTTGGAAATGAAGAATACGGTGTCGTAAAGTACGCGTCGTATGCGTAATGAACGTGAATTTTACGCGCGTATCCGTATACGTACGCTTTCAAGCCCTAGAGCGAGTCCTCTTGTCCTCCTCCTCTTCAGGATATTCTGATCAGAAGGAAGATATTCGCTCTGTCCATCTCTGCCTCACGTTCTTGAGGGCCAATCCTTATCTGCGTGAATTATGCGCTCACTCCGATCATCTCGGTTCTGCTATACTACCACCCTCAAATGAGAACCGCATCGTGCATTCAAATCTCGAGTATTTGAGTCTCTGGACACTCATGGACATGGATGATAACAAGCTTCCCGCGATGATTATCGATGCTGTGACGATTCCGTCTCTGAAGACGTTGTTTTACGTTTGCACAACTGGAAGTGAGGCGCTGCTCCGCTTCTTTCAACGCTCCACACCTCCCCTCACGAAACTGGACATAGGATGCGAGGATGCAAGTGAGGAGACGTTGATTGGTATCCTCAGGCTCTTGCCTACCCTCGAGGATCTACAACTCAAAGATACGATGCTATCAGACCGGTTCTTCCGCCATCTCACGGTCCAGGGAGTTTTGGACGAGTACAATTCATTCACTGGCGAACGTGTCATTTGCCCTGGACTGTCGAATTTGCACATTTCCGATTTTCCGTCCGGTTTTCCGCCCCATAACAATCAAAATGCATGGCTCGAGCCGTTGTTCACGATGGCAAAGTCTCGAGCGTCTATCCTTGGGACGCTTGGAAACGTCGATTTTTTTGCCAGGAACGGCGTTAAACTTTCAGTTGACGTGGCGGATATTGATCAATATGTCGACCTCATCGACTTGCAAGTTTGTTATCCTCTCATTTTGTATAGCTCGCGTTGAAGATGAGAAGGAAGTTCCGAGCCATTTCTGTTGTGGTTGTTGGAGAAACGCAATATTGCAAATGTGCTGACCGGAATTTGGGAGTGATTTTGTGCGAATTATTGAGATGTGGAGGACTCCAGGGTATCGATTGCTGGATTCCTTCTTTGTCTGCCCACCTCATGCTGCATAGCTTGTTTTGAATTCATACCAAGAATCCTATCGTTTTTGAATTTACAACCGACTTTGTGTTTATGGTCTCTCTCCAAACAATAGTTTGCCCACTTAGAATATATCTGACTCGGACATTCAATCAGTTTAGTTACAGACTTACAGGATCTGTGAACGATGCCTGATATCGCTTGAAGGCATCCTGCACGAGGATAATTGTTTGATTCTCCTCGCAACACTCTTCCGTGTAATTTCCTATTCCTATTACCACCTTAAATACTTCAAAGTTCAGAAAGTCAAGAACCCCAAGACCTGATACTCACTCAGCCCATACCAACAGAAAGACTCAAACTTACCCAAGTCAAGTCAAGAAGCTTCACGCGAGTCATGATGAAACACGTGCACTGAGATAGTTCAAAAGTCTTGACTCGTGTATGTATCTTGTCTCTCTCAACGATCGAGTTCTAGTTTGTTTGTTGAGCCATCCACTGGGTAAGCATCGCGTTCGATTTCCTTACGCCTATATCTTCCGGGAAGCGTGGAACGCTGCATTTTGATCATTGGACGGCTACGCCTCTATGGACAGGATTCCGCCTGAGATATCCTGCGATATTTTTCTGAGGACATTGCCGTATCCGATAGACTCGAGAAACCCTCCATACAAGGAATCCATCTCCTCGCCCCTCCGCATCTCCCATGTCTGTCAGAATTCGCGCAAGCTCTCCCTTTCGTATGGCGAGCTATGGGCGTACCTTTGCATGAGCTACTCAGTATTCGATATTCAGAAAAAACGTGAAATGCTCGTGGAAACTTTTAATACATGGCTCTCGAGAACGAACGGTGCGTCGCTCAACTACGTGTTCGAATTTTGGTCACCCCCATTGGCACAAACTCCCCATGACGTTGAACACATTTTCGCGATGCTACTCCAAAATCAACATCGATGGAAAGACGTGGCCTTTTCCTACCATGATGCGGCATTTTCGCCTCGATTTCCAGGGTTTAACCTAACCAACATGCCAATGTTAACGTCGTTGAAACTTCATTCGGATCCCTCTTTACATCTCACGGCTGATTTCACCCAGTCATTGCGGCTCAGGTGCCTGGACGTTCACCACGACACCTTTGACCTGGTGACTGATAACCTCTCATCAACTTTGGAGCAGATTCGATTGTCCTCCGCCGAACCTTCTGAATTTTCCCGTCAGAAGGAAGATATTCGCTCTGTCCATCTCTGCCTCACGCTCCTGAGGTCCAATCCTTATCTGCGTGAATTACATGTTCACTCTTACCTGTTGGATTCTCCTATGCCACCTCTCTCGCACGAAAACCGTATCGTGCATTCTAATCTCGATGATTTGAGATTCTGGAAAAGAGCGGGTAGCGAGCTTCCTGCGATGATTATTGATGCCGTGACGATTCCATCTCTGAAGACGTTGTTGTACGTTTGCAGAACTGGAAGTGAGACGCTGCTCCGCTTCTTTCAACGTTCCACACCTCCTCTCACGAAATTGGATTTAGGATGTAGAGACGCAAGTGAGGAGACGTTGATTGGTATCCTCCGCCTCTTGCCTACCCTCAGAAACCTAGGCCTCACGGGTATGGTACTATCCGAATGGTTCTTCCACCAACTCACTGTTTCGGGCGGTATGAGCCATGACAATTCTACCATCGGCGAACATATCGTTTGTCCTGGGCTGTCGTATCTGTCCATTCTCAATCCTGCGTCCGACGACCCGAATACGTGGCTAAAGTCGTTGCTCACGATGACAAAGTCTCGAGCATCTAAGTTGGAAATGCTCAATAATTCTCTTTTCATTGGTATAGACGGTGTTAGTCGTTCAGTGGACGTGGCGGACATCGATCAATATGCCGAACTCATCGATTCGACCAAATGTCTCTCATTTCGTGGACCTCGCGTATAACATGACAAGGATTGATGTTGATGATCTTCTGACTGATACGGTATATTGCGGATGCTGACTGGGAATTAGGAGTGTATCTGCGCGAATTATTGTCGAACTCTATGAGTTGTACAGTTGACCAGATGAGAAGGATGTATGGATTGGAATGTTGAGGATTCCAGTGTCCATAGTTGCATCACTTCATCGACTGTCTCTCCCATGTTGTATGACTTGCTTTGGAATTCATGTCAAGTATACATGCGTGCACTTTGGATAGCCTCCTTCGCCATGCCTGGCTTACCAGGCCTTCACCTCCTTTCTCTTTCTCTGAATAAGTTCGCGTGTACATTTGCTGCGTCACCCGTATAACCCTCCACGTAAAGAATCCATCTCCCCGCCCCTCCACGTCTCTCATGTCTCTCAGACTTGGCGCAAGCTATGGGCGTACTGTAACTAAACTGATTGAATGTCCGAGTCAGATATATTCTCAGTGGGCATAATATTCTTGGAAGAGAGACCATAACACAAAGTCGGTTGTAAATCTATCAAACAATACTCAAGGGTTCCTGGTGTGAAGTTCCAAACAAGCTGTGCAGCATGACAAAGAAGGAATCCAGCCATCGATACCCCAGAGTCCTCCACATCCCAATAATTCGTACAAAATCACTCCCGAATTCCGGCCAGCATATTTGCAATGTTGCGCTTCTCCAACAACCACAATAGAATTGGCTCGAAACTTCCTCCTCATCTTCAACGCGCGAGCTATACAAAATGAAAGGATAAAGAAGATGCAAGTCAATGAGGTCGACATATTGATCAATGTCCGCCACGTCGATTGAGTGTTCAACGTCGTCCCTGGAAACAAAATCGACCTTTTCGAGTGTCCCAAGGATAGACGCTCGAGACTTTGCCATCGTGACCAACGACTCGAGCAATTCGTTCGGATTATTATGGGATGGAAGTAGGGAAAGGTTCATGTATGACAGTCCGGGACAAATGACACGTTTGCCAGTGAATGAATTGTATTCGTCCATACCGCCCGTGACAGTGAGCTGGCGGAAGAACCGGTCTGATAGCATCGTATCCTTGAGTCGTAGAACCTCGAGGGTAGGCAAGAGCCTTAGGATACCAATCAACGTCTCCTCACTTGCATCCTCGCATCTCATTTCCAGTCTCGTGAGGGGAGGCGTGGAGCGTTGAAAGAAGCCGAGCAGCGTCTCGCTTCCTGTATTGCAAGCATAAATCAATGTCTTCAGAGACGGAATAGTCACAGCATCGATAATAATCGCGGGAATCTTGTTACCCATGCCTGTCCAGAGACTCAAATTCTCGAGATTTGAATGCACGATGCGGTTCTCATTTGAGGGTGGTAGTATAGCAGAACCGAAAGGATTGAAGTGAACGCATAATTCACGCAGATAAGGATTGGCCCTCAAGAACGTGAGGCAGAGATGGACAGAGCGAATATGTTCCTTCTGATCGGGATCTCCTGAAGAGGAGGAGGACAAGAGGACTCGCTCCAAAGATGACGGAAGATTGTCAGTCACCAGGTGGAAATTGTCGTGGTGAAAGTCCAGGCTCCTGAGCCGCAATGACTGGGTGAAATCAGCCGTGAGATGTAAAGACGGATCTGAATGGAGTCTCAGCGACGTTAACAGTGGCATGTTGGTTAGGTTAAACCCTGGAAATCGAGGCGAAAATGCCGCATTTTTGCAGGAAAGGGCTACGTCCTTCCATCGGTGTTGATTCCGGAGTAGCATCGCAAAAATGTGTTCAACGCCTTGGGGAGCTTGTGCTTGTGTTAACTGGCGTGACCAAAATATGAACACGTAGTTGAGCGGTGCACCGTTCGTTCTCGAGAGCCACGTATCAAAAATTTCCACGAGGATTTCTTGTGTCTTCGGAGTGCTGAATACTGATAATGAGTATCTCATGCAAAGGTACGTCCATAGCTCGCCATACGAAAGGGAGAGCTTGCGCCAATTCTGACAGACATGAGATATGCGGAGGGGCGAGGAGATGGATTCCTTGTATGGAGGGTTATCCGGATCGATCGGATACGGCAATGTCCTCAGAAATATATCGCAGAGGATCTCAGGCAAAATCGTATCCATACAGGCGTGGCCCACTTCGGAGGACCTAGGACGAGAAAATACTCGCATGTCGCGCCTTTGAGATATGCACTGGCAGTGAGCGACAGCCTAGGTAGGGGGAAGAGAATGCAATGCGTACCTAGAGGATGGTGCAGAAGATGCGCGAACCTCAACACACCAAAGGGAATCATGTACCATTGTATTATGTAAATTACATTCCTTCACGTGACTCTCTGTCAAATGACTTGGTTACGTAATGGTTTTGACTCTCATCTCATCATGAATCTCCCACGTCTTTCTTGTCCTTTGCATCGTCGGTTTGAGCACTCATTCTGATACACGATACACAAACCAAGTATTTCTAACACATGTACTATACAGGTCAAGGGCGTGCTGTTCCTGTGACTGGTGCCCGTCAAAATGCCCACCGGTTGTATAGTTAGAGCTTTATCCCCCCGGAGGCTTGTCGATGCTAGCCAACCACAGGTAGCCCTACAACCGGTGGGCATTTTGACGGGCACCAGTCACAGGAACAGCACGCCCTTGACCTGTATAGTACATGTGTTAGAAATACTTGGTTGTATATGGTGTATCAGAATGAATGCTACTGATCTCAAGTACCAGTGCTCAAACCTCAAGAAAGACGAGGGAGATTCATAAAATATGATGTGAAGAAAATGTTCTCGTGCAGGATAACTTCAGTCGATGATATACGAGACCGGATATCGCTTCTTGTATATTATTGGGTGAAAGGAGATCAATTGAAATTCCAAAACGTTCGAATAGAAATACACAAAGGTTCCTGGTACGAGATTCAAACAAGCTGTGCAGCATGAAAATGGGTGAAAGGATTGTGCTGAAATTTTGATTCGATTAGGAACGCCGATTGAAACTACCCTGGATGGGACCGGTTAATTTCACTGGCCGGCTACGATCAGGATCGACAGCGAGAAGCGGAGAACACGCGAATCTAATACAATCCGAAGCCGACGATCAAGAAGCATCGGCTAGCAACGCTAATCCCGACGATCACACTAAACCTTCGCAAACGATGCAGCAAGTACAGCAGCCTCCAACGGCTTGCTATAAATGCAGAAGAGTGCGACAGATCATCGAAGACCTACACAAGATAATACTACGGGAGGCAACGGGCATGTTGACATATCATGTGTCCAGCGAACGAGCAACAGCTTATCGAGAATACCACAATCCCCCAGAGGTCGTTCGAAATCGCACGAGGTCAACAATAGCAATGGATACGGCAATAGGCATGCAACCAAAGACGCACTGGACAATAGTAGGAATCCACGACATATTAGCACTCGAGTGCCCAAGCACATTCGTGGAGATCAGTGCAGACTATGTTACAAACCGCCGCTCACCGATAACAGCGGCATGGGTTGCAAACACACTCAGGGAACTATGTGCATACTGCAAAGCTATTCGACTACAAGGAGACCTATACCTAGGCTGGAGAATACCTTCGAACGATACTCGACAAAGTGTACGGCTACTCATCGCCATAGGCACCTACGTCAAACCACCTTGGTTTCCCCACGATGATATCCGATGTCGAATCACACTTGACGGCCCCGAACAAGAGTCCCGAGGCGACAAGCAAATCACAGCCTTCATAGCCCCAGATGCTATACAACGGAACCCCGACAGAATTCCTTAAATGCACGAGCAACTGCGGACGAGCGAACTTTAACTACGGCACAGCCATGCAAAACCAATGGCATACGAACACGCATTCAATGACTCACTCTATGCACAGGGCACAGCACAAGGCCGACCCCGAGCATAGGTTTCAATTCAGTTCAAGTCAAGATGAGTCAACGCCGAGTCATCGCCTTGCACAGTGCGCAGTCGATGAGTCAATCCGCAGCAGAACAATAGGAATACCAGACGAGTTTGGAAGCTAGAATAACGAATCAGATCGAGAGTAGGAACTACGGAGCGTAGGAAGTGGTCCGTCCACAACATGAGGAAAAGGTATAAATAGTTGTAGACTTAGACCGTAGCTCCCCATCTTTCTTTCGATCATCTTGTACATCGAGTCCTCTTAGGCATCTAGCTTCTAATCTGAAGACCACCTAATCTGCTTAACCTCTCTTACTCTACGGCGTGGAACGATTGATTAGTCGCCCACCGACTAGGGAAGCTTACGAACGGCAGTCGATACTGTCCTACTAGTCTGTCAACGAGGTTGAGGCCCGACTTGATTAGCCAAACGAGAGCGTCTGAGGCAATGCTTAGTATACTTGGGAATCTGCCCTGCTTGTGAAAACCGAGTAGGCTCCGGAAACTCTTAGAAAAGCATCGCCGAACCCGTAACACTGCGGACCGTCCTATTGTGGTTACTGTATAGTCCCTTTAGGGCGAGCGTTTTCTAACAATGGGCAGACAAAGAAGCAACTCAGCCTTCAATATCCCAGAATCCTCCACATTCTAACAATTCATACAAACTCACTCCCAAATTCTGGCAAGCACACGTGCTATATTGCCTTTCTCCAACAACACCAACAG
Organism: Inonotus obliquus; assembly: GCA_032164295.1. NCBI lineage: Eukaryota > Fungi > Basidiomycota > Agaricomycetes > Hymenochaetales > Hymenochaetaceae > Inonotus > Inonotus obliquus. The sequence continues at coordinate 2,337,218 of JAJHTX010000006.1, read as the reverse complement.
AGACTCGAGAATTCCTCCTCATCTTCAACGTGGGCTACACAAAATAAGAGACATGTCACTTCGAAGGTCGAGGACGCCAGCATATTGATCAAATTCCACCACGTCGACTGAACGTTTACTCCCGTTTGGGTTAATGAAATCGACCCTTCCAAGCATCCCAAGGATAGACACTCGAGACTTTGCCATCGTGAGCAATGGCTCTAGCCACGCATTCGGATTGTTATGGGATAGAAATAGAGAAAGGTCCATGTACAACAGTCCAGGACAAATGACACGTTTGCCAGTGAATGAATTGTATTTGTCCATACCGCCCGTGACAATGAGCTGGCGGAAGAACTGGTCTGATAGCATTGAATCCTTGAGTCGTAGATCCTTGAGAGTAGGCAAGAGCCTTAAGATACCTATCAACGTCTCTTCACTTGCGTCCTCGCATCCTATATCAAGTTTCGTGAGGGGAGGTGTGGAGCGTTGAAAGAAGCGGAGCAGCGCCTCACTTCCAGTTCTGCAAACGTAAATCAATGTCTTCAGAGATGGAATCGTCACAGCATCGATAATAATTGTGGGAAGCTTGTTATCCCTGCCTGTCCAGAGACTCAAATCCTTGAGATTTGAATGCACGATGCAGTTTTCGGGCGAGGGCGGTGGCACAGAAAAATCCAACAGATAAGAGTGAACACAAAATTCACGCAGATAAGGACTGGCCCTGAGGAACGTGAGGCAGAGAAGGACAGAGTGATTATCTTTTTTCTGATCAGGATATCTTGTAGAAAGGGGGGAGGACAAGAGGATTCGCTCCAAAGATGACAGGAGATTATCAGTCACCAGGTGGAAATTGTGGTGGAGAATGTCCAGACTCCTGAAACGCAATGAATGTGTGAAATCAGCCGTGAGATACATAGGTGAGTCTGCATGGAGTTTCAGCGACGTTAAGAGTGATGTGTTGGTTAGGTTAAACCCTGGAAATCGAGACGAAAATGCCGCATTATGGCAGGAAAGGGCTACGTCCCTCCATCGGTGTTGATTTTGGAGTAACATCGTGAAAATGTATTCAACGGCTTGGGAAACTCGTACTATGCTGGGTGACAAAAATTCGAACACGTAGTTGAGTGGTGCACCATTCGTTCTCGAGAGCCACATATCAAAAATTTCCACAACCATTCCTCGTCTCTTCTGAGTATTGAATTCTGATACTGAGTAGGTCATGCAAAGGCACACCCATAGCTCGCCATATGAAAGGGAGAGCTTGCACGAATTCTGACAGACATGGGAGATGCGGAGGGGCGAGGAGATGGATTCCTTGTATGGAGGGTTACTCGGGTCTATCGGATATGGCAATGTTCTCAGAAAAATATCGCAGGATATCTCAGGCGGAATCCTGTCCATAGAGGCGTTATCGTCCATGACAAGTTGCAGCGTTTTCGGCCTGGAGAGAAACACTTAAAAAGTCATGCAATTGATATCTACATTAACATTGAGCAACGGTGAAAGGAAATCGAATGTGATGCTTACCCGGTGTTAGAAAAGCAATACAATTCACTATTACTAAGTCTGATTAATAACCAAGTGATCCCAATATGAATTGGATACAGGAAAGGTTGAATGCGGTTACACGAGCGCTACAACAGCCAATAATACCAGCAACACCAAGATCAGGAGTGTTACAGTATTGTAGTACATGTAGACCAGCACATGAGATAGCAGAGAAGCTACTCCGAGAGATACTGAAGGAAATAACATACTCAGCAATAATTAAAGGACAATCGGACATCATGATTAGGAGACGGTTTATCACAATGAACTACGAACGAAATACAGCTGTACAGAAAGCTTATAAACGAGAAGTCAGATTACTCTCATACGATAATCATTACTTCCTAATGGCAATAGGAATAAGGATAATTGCTTCAGAAGAAGACAATCACCAGTGTGATGTAGCAGTACTTGACATCAATATTCCATACAGAAGTGAGCCCAAGGGTATAGCAAGGGAGTCAGCCTATAAGTGGACCAAGTATCTAGTCCAAAGGCTTAAGCAATTACTGACAGGAGGAAGAACAGTTGTAGAAGTAAAGGAAGATCGACATGGAGGAATAATAAGGATCAAAGGAATCCGAGGCAGATCACTAGCGGATATAGCAGTAGCACCAGGATACACTAGAGTGCAGCAAGTGATTAACAATATCAACACACCTAGGGCGATAGCATTACCAAGATGGTGAAGTGTAGGAACACAGACAGAGCTGATGCAAACACCCATATGGCACGTGACCCAAACATTACCATATGTAGCACAAGATCGACAGCCCAGACGCCGATCACATGTTATGGACCTCGACAACATAATACACCACTAATGTCAAACAAGCGGTACAATGCTAGGTGGAAGGAGATAGATTATTAAGGAAAGGACTGGAAGGCAATAGGAATATGACATAAGGTATTTAGAGTCATAAGGAAACAGGTATGACCGGAACCGATATAAACAAGTCATAAAGCAATGCAATGCAACTAGCATCGAGTATGACTAGGTCTGAAAGTAGATACAATGTGGCGAATGGACCAACAGTACATAATTCCTATACTAGGCAGGCATGTAAAATAGTATAAATAGGAGGCCATCGTAGGGCCAACCCAGCAGTTTAATCCAAGTCCAGAGACTTAGAGTAAACCTCACAGAAAGTCTCCAGTTGATCGATAAATAACCTCCACACTGAGAACCCAATAAGTACTTGAGAGCGACACTCCTTAGCTAATCAACTGTGTGAGTTGAAGCTTAGGTAAAATACGGATTGCAGCTAGACTGTCTCTCCCTATCGTCAGCCTGAGTGCTAATTGATCAAGTGTGGTAAGCATTGATCTCTCATACCTCTCTTATCGTGACCAACAAGTGTTAGTACAGATAGTTAAGGTCATCACTTAGTTATCAGCATAACTAACATTACGATAATAGTATTAGACCGAAGGTTATAGAAGTTGGTCAGTAGTTGTTTTAGACGGAGCTTAATACAACCTCTAAGGTGGCCACTGATTCCACAGCTATAGTAACATATTGGATTTGGATTAACCCCTCTTTCGAGGTAACAACCAGATCTAGACGCCGATCCTACCAGATTAGCACCTCCAAATTAACACCCAGTGGATGGCACAGACAAACATACAATTCTTCTGAAATTGTAATGAGACCACAATTTGAGACAAGCACGGCGGGCAAATCAGGATGGAGGTGAGGTCGGAATTTTAAATGTTTTTTTTGCTGTCATTTTAAATGCCGGTAAGCATATCGACCCATAAGATATTATAAATATAAACCACATGTCAATATTTTAAATGTCGATTTGCATATCAACTTCACTCTGATATTTTAAATATCAATAGACTTATATTTTATATATCGATTAGGATATCTACTTGGCGATATTTTAAATATAAATTAGTATATCTACTTGGCTGATATTTAAAATATACAATAGAATATCATCCTGGTTCATATTATAAGTGTTGTCCGGGTAGATATTGAGCGGGCAATGGGGGGGCAATGGGAGGGCAACGAGAGGGTGGTGAGCAGGCGACAGGCGGGCGAGGGGTGGGCGAGGGGAGGGCAACGAGAGGGCGATGGGAGGGCAGTGAGCGGGCGATGAGTGGAAGCCATCCTCACCACTTTTACTGCTATCTAATCTAGCGCCGCAATGCGCTTGTTCATTCTGTTGCTTCTTTGGTGTAGGTTTCCCCAAGAGCTGCTCATAGAATCCAGGTAAACTTCCGTCAAACGGATGGAATTTCCTTCTTTCCAGAAATGATCAAAGCACCGTATGCAATAATTCTCTTCTGACTTCACAAATCAATCCAGACTTCCTGTATGTTTGGAAGAACAGCCAGCCGTCCGATTTCACCACTCTCGTCGATACATTCCAATGTCATGAGTCTCTTGAGCCCGCATAGCGAGTCTAATCGATTGCATGCAAGGTTAAGGACGAGTATCCGTCCCAACTTGGTATAAATACCCAAGGCGGAGTCAATCATGCCGGGCTCATCTTAAATCTGTTGGGGTTTTTGGAAAACGTGACGTGCAAGTATGAGCAATGCGAAGGCAATAGCGGAAGGCGAGAATTTGATGAAGTCGTGATAGAAAAGGGTAACTTCCATGAGAAATCTTGCGATATACTGAACCTTTGCACTCTCTTCAAACGAGCCATAGCAATAGAATCGAAGCCAGGCTTCTGCGGTTGGATGACCCAACATCCACTGAATGGTAGCAAGAATGTGTCCTTCCATCTGGAGAAGGCAGATTCGCCATAGGTATTATGGCAGATCCCAACCAGGTCGGTTAGTGTTGGCACTCGTTCTTTTGCATCCTCGAATTTTGCTGCTATCCATAACATCACGCAACCAAGTAATTAGTAATGCTTTGTGTACGCGATACAACGTGAAACATATAGGTCGACAATGTTCATGGTAAGGTAAAGAGTCTCACACTGTCGTGCTGGGATGGTATTGGCTGTTGAATAACCAAATACACTCCCACTAAGTCAACTGGTCTAATTATCTAGGTGGATAGTCTTCCCAGTTGTTCGTTGAAGCTACGGGCAACTTGTTGTAGTTGGAGGGTTGAGGGATCAAGTTTGAGTAGAGAGATGTAGAGTGAGTGAGAGATGAGTCTTTATCTAATTCTCTTGAAAGCGAGTGATAGGTCACAATAGGTGAGGAGCAATTAAATTGTTCACACCGAGGTAGGCAATGACAAGCTATGCAGAATAGATGTTAATATCTAGAGGGACACACACACTTGGAGTCTTGAGATATCAGATATCGACTTTGAGAGGGGTTTATCACCAATGTCCAATTGGAACAGAGGCAATACAATACCTTTGACTAGTACCAAACTAGTCCTTGAGCAATGCAGTTACCCAGTCTTGAGCTGAGGTCAACTGTATGCGACAAAACTTTGACTTGACTTGCAAATAGTGTGACAAGGGGTCACAGAGCGATGTGAGCTTGTCTTGTTCTGGGGGGAACTTGTACTGAGTTAGTTCTCTGGTGAGTTAATTCTCTATGGGGAGTTGAGTTATTCTATCTGGGGGGCTACATGCTGGTCCTTAAATACTGATTCCAAGACCAATTTACATAATCCACAGCATAAGCTAAAAATAGATCTGCATCAACCACATTATCAAAATTTGATGTCTCCTTCCAAAGCTATGCATCCAATACTCCAAATCAAGTGATATGTATCAATGCATCAATGAGTTATTTAATGAATGATGCGCATCAATGAATTACTTGATGAATGATGTGCATCAATGCATGATTTGATGAATGCTGTGCATCAATGAATTACTTGATAGATGCTGTGCATTAATGAGTTATTTGATGAATGATGCGCATTAATGAGTTACTTGATGAATGATGTGCCATCAATGAATCAATTGATGAGTCTAGAATATGGTTCAAGGTGATGATCTGATTGATGATCTAATCGATGACTTGATGAATGACCTAATGGATGATCTAATCAATGACCTAATGGATGAGATAATCAATGACCTAATGGATGAGATAATCAATGACCTGATTGATGATATAATCGATTACTTGATGGATGATATAATTGATTACCTGATTTGGGCTTATTTAGTTTTTGGTATCTGGACTGTGGTCTTTGGTTTTTCCAGAGCGATGGATCGGATAGCTTCTCAGATAAGACCAATTGAATGGTGCAACCAGTGGTTCTTGAACCTTCATTTCTGCTTCTAGAGTGTGATCATATAAAGAATGGTTTGTTTATCTATTGCCACTTGAGTTCCTTTTCTGCAATTCTTTGTTCTAATGCCACCTTCACGACTTCGTGCACGACTTCACCATCTGCTCTGCCACGCTTCTGAACTTCTTAGGCTGGCTTTTGTGTATCGTCGCACTTCCTCTAACCTGATTCAGTGAGTTACTTTCTCGACACTTTGCGATCTTTATGCTTAATAGCATGAAGAGTATTTGTGGAGACGACTATAATGATCGAGGAGGAGTGGGTCGAGTGGGTACCAGTGCTTGTTACTAGACGAGTTGTGCTCAATGCTTGATAGTAAGCTTGGCACTTTCTATCGGCTTTCGATTTGCTAACTTGTGTGCAGAATTATGAGTTACTGCAACGTCCGATATTTCTTGTTTATCCTTTCTGATGTCCTGCTATGTTCTTGCTTCCGATAGTGTAAAGTGTGCCAATATTATGATTGTTTATGTCCAGGCAACATCCTGGCCTGACAATGCCAAAGTCGGAAAGTAAAATGAATCTCGATAAGAAAGCTGACGAGACAAGGCCGCATGGCCCATAAGATTTCCAGTTGCTGATCCATGGCTGAAGGAGAGCCTATTGTGCAGTCCTATGCGTTGACACTTGACATTTAGAATGGGAACCACTCGCGTAAATAAGTCACTTTTCAACAACTGATCTCCATTTCTTGCATGTAACAGCATATCTCTTCGCGGTACTCATCCTCAATTGTTAGAAAACGCTCGCCCTAATGGGACTATTCAGTAACCACACTAGGACGGTCCGACTGGTTATGGGATCGGCGGCGCTTTTCTAAGAGTTTCCGGAGCCTACTCGGTTTTCACAAGCAGGGCAGATTCCCAAGTATACTAAGCGTTGCCTCAGACGCTCTCGTTTAGCTTGATCAAGTCGAGCCTTAACTTCGTTGACAGGCTAGTAGGACAGGTAACATTAACTCCTGCCGTTTGCAAGCTTCTCTAGTCGGTGGGTGACTAATCAATCGGTCCACGCCGTAGAGTAAGAGAGGTTAAGCAGATTAGGTGGTCTTCAGATTAGAAGCTAGATGCCTAAGAGGACTCGATGTACAAGACGATCGAAAGAAAGATGGGGAGCTACGGTCTAAATCTACAACTATTTATACCTTTTCCCTATGTTGTGGATGGACCACTTCCTACGCTCTGTAGTTCCTACTCTCGATCTGATTCGTTATTCTAGCTTCCAAACTCGTCTGGTATTCCTATTGTTCTGCTGCGGATTGACTCATTGACTGCGCCCTGTGCAAGGCGATGACTCGGTGTTGACTCATCTTGACTTGAACTGAATTGAAACCTATGCTCGGGGTCGGCCTTGTGCTGTGCCCTGTGCATAGAGTGAGTCAGTGAGTGAGTCATTGAATGCGTGTTCATATGCCATTGGTTTTGCATGGCTGTGCCGTAGTTAGAGTTCGCTCGTCTGCAGTTGCTCGTGCCTTTAAGGAATTCCGTCGGGGTTCCGTTGTATAGCATCTGGGGCTATGAAGGCTGTGATTTGCTTGTCACCTCGGGACTCTTGTTCGGGGCCGTCAATTGTGATTCGACATCGGATATCATCTTGAGGAAACCAAGGTGGTTTGACGTAGTTGCCTATGGCGATGAGTAACCGTACACTTCGTCGAGTATTGTTCGAAGGTATCCTCCAGCCTAGGTATAGGTTTCCTTGTAGTCGAATGGCTTTGCAGTATGCCCATAGTTCCCTGAGTGTGTTTGCAACCCATGCCGCGGTTACTGGTGATCGATGGTTTGTAACATAGTCTGCACTGATCTCCACGAATGTGCTTGGGCACTCGAGTGCTATTATGTCGTGGATTCCTGTAATCGTCCAGTGGGTGTTTGGTTGCATGCCTATTGCCGTATCCATTGCTATTGTTGACCTTGTGCGATTACGAATGACCTCCGGGGGATTGTGGTACTCGCGGTGAATGTGCGAGATCGCGGCCGGTATTAGAAATACCGGATGAGGGGGGTACGATTTAGATGCGTTGGGAGGGCCGGTACGTGGCGGTACTAAGTCGTACAGTCACAGACAAGTCGTCAAGAGAGAATAGTAGGGCCTGGCTGGATTGATGAGTACAGGAGACTATAGGTGACCGCTCAAGAGGAGAGGTATCAGGAGACGATCAATACCGAGACGAATCCGTCGATACCGAGTCGTCTGGTGTCCGGTATTACGGTAGAGAGAACGAAGCAGTAGAGGAAGCGAGCTGAGGAGGTGTTTTTGATAGGACTGGTCGTGAGACGAGAGACGAGGGCGACGAAGACGAGAACGACGACTACCGGTATCGATACCGGTGACTACGAGACGAGACGAACGAACGGGGACTTGAACGGGATGAGCAAAACCCGGACCTTCACTCTGGAAGTTCCTCTCAGATTAGCTCCTGGTTTGCTACAGTAGAACATGCAGGCTATAAATACCATAATACCGTAGCCATTCAAGATACCAAATGGGGGGTTTTTACAAGTCGAATCGTACCGTAATCCGGTACAAGAAATGGAACATAAGGTCGAATCGAATGTAAAATTACAATCAGGGGAAACATAAGATGATGAATGAATAAGAAGTTTTATCAGGGGGTAGCTAAGAATAGGGTGGGACGAGACAAGAACCCAATGAAAACTCACGACGAGTGATACCGAGGTAGGGCGGCGATACCGACGTCGACCAGCGCTAAATTAAGGACGTGTCTCAAGCTACCGCATGGGCGCTCCTGGCGATGTCCCTGTCGTAGGAGAAGCACGTCATCCTGATTTACCTTTGTTCCGGTATCATGATCCGTGCGGCGTCAGTCTGGGCGTCTACCGATCGATCGGACGGCGTGCTCCGATGTAGACGTGTCGGTACAACCCAACCTTGGCAATGGGGTACTCTACCGTTCGGTACCAATCAGTACCCTGGGATCGTCCCTGAGCATCGCTCTAGCCCCTCGATATCGACCGGTACGCGTCGCCTGACTCGACTGGGCATTGCTTGGCTTCCCCTCCGAGTCGGATCGATGGCCTCCTCCGAGATCGAAGCAGCGTACGGAGGACTTGATTCATTTCCCAACCTTCCTCTCGACGTAGATCTCCGATGGCGTGGTCTCGACCTAGCACACGTAACGAACTCCGGTATCGGAGCGGACCATCGGTATCAACACCGGTATCGTCGGTATCGATGTATGGCGGTTCGGAAGGGCATACCGTCGGGCTTGGAACCTCGACCATGATCCAACTCTTCGCAGCAACGTATGGCAGACCGAGTGCAGCTTTGTGAGCCTTTTTCTATGGTATGGGCTGTCGAGGGCGTAGTATCGACTAGGTGTGGAGTATTAAGCGTCGGTATCAGGACGGGTGGACGGTACGGTATCGGTATCATCGGTATCGAAGTCTGGTGGTTCGGTACTATGATGGAAGACGGGCGTAGGGATTGGTGATTCGGTATTGGCGCAGAAGTGGACCAGTTCTCAATCGCTCTCAGCCTTGTCGAATCGCAGAAGCCTCGTACTTTGTTGGAACCGCAGGCGTAGATAGGACGGCAGAAGTACCGTGGTCCGAAGAGAAGTAAGAAGCGGTAGAATCGCAGAAGTATTGTTAATTGGAAGAAGCGGTAGAATCGCAGAATTAAGCCCATATCGATCGTAGCCTCCGGTATTACTCTTTAGCGGTACGCTGTTGCTCGTTCGCAGGACACATGATACGTATACATGTTCGCTGCCTCCCGTAGTATTATCTTGTGTAGGTCTTCGATGATCTGTCGCACTATTCTGCATTTATAGCAAGCCGTTAGAGGTTGCTGTGGTTGCTGCATCGTTTGCGAAGGTTTAGTGTGATCGTTGGGATTAGCGTTACTAGCCGATGCTTCTTGATCGTCGGCCTCGGGTTGTATTAGATTTGCGTGTTCTTCGCTTCTTGCTGTCGATCCTGATCATCTCCGGTTAGTGAAATTAACCGGTCCCATCCGGGGTAGTTTCGATCGGCGTTCCTGATCGAATCAAAATTTCAGCACAATTCTTTCATCAATGTAAATGCCTTCTCTCCTAAAGGTGGCTCGTTAAGCCTCACAGTATCATATCCTCTGTAGCTTGGCTTTCAAGATAGCTGGAATCTTGCGAGAAGGGGCTGGAGAGTCCTTGTAGCGGGATTTCTGAATACTGTCGCGGTGAGGAGATGGTTGCTTCTTGGAATAGAACTAGTTCCTATCAGGATGAGTGGAAATAGAAGATACATCCTTCATGCTGAGAAAGTATGGTTTCGAAACTGTGGGAAATGAGGAACGAAATGACTCCGCAATGGATAATGTGCCAGACTTGTCCTTGCCGGAGCCCAAATGAATATAACTAAGGGGTCACGAGAGATTATCCAGTTGGACGTGGGGAGTACCGACATCAATTCTGAGTGCTTCGGATCGCATCAGAAGATAAGATAAGTGGTGGGTATCGGTTGAGAGGACGAGCGGATTTACGAGACCAACCAAGTGGATTGAGCATGCAGCGACAACTTGGACTTTGCATCTTTGACTAACGCCTGCCTGAGAGCCTTGACCCATTATGCCTGATGAACGTCGCTATCCGTCTGATGTAGTCGTCACCTGCATCATGATCCATCCATGGTGAGTGTTAGAAATAAGGAACATCAGGAAAAACCAGATCCCCAGAAAGTAGTAGAATAGATAGAATAGGTTAGAATAGCTAGAACCCCTTTAGAAGAGCAACAAAACAGGTAGAAATCTGTAGAATGCCCATGATTGGCAGCTTGGCACCTCTGGGCATTTATTGATCTGCACGATCAAGTCAAGACTTGCCAACCCTCAATTGAGTATGACCATGTGCTGGTTGATCTCTTTAAAATTTTCTGCACGACGCGTGTCTCTTCCTCCATCCCCTTCCTCTTTCACCGCACCACACCCACTGATGCCGACCCTGAAACTGATGATGTTGATATCTCCACTAAGCCTTCACTGGGTTGTCCCTCTGGTGAAGAAGGATGAAACCCATGATTCATTGGCCACACTTATAGAGGAAGACCCTGTTAACCCCACTCCTCTTTGACAAGATTACCGTGTGACGTATGCCCCTTCGGGACCTGGTAAACTCTCCTCTGCTTCTGCTGCAGTCGCTGCATCTTCTTCATTGATATCTGTGAGTTTTGATGCCTATCTCTGTATGGTGATAGGTAGTTCTGATGAATTTTATTCTATAACTCCACGACGATAAAGAGTGCAATGAGAAACCTGTATAGAACCTTGATACTTGTTAGGACTTGAACTTTCCCTTTACTTTCGCTTACTTAATTCTTCATTGGTCATATTCCTTTTTCCGTTCATGCTTACTCATTCTTATTATTCATCTTGCTTAGTCACGCTTTACCGGAACGTTCCGTAATATTCTATTCCCACCCTTACTAATATTCTTCTTAGAGTAATACCTTCCCACGTCTGGTGTGTATATAAGTAGATAGTCTGACTCATTTGTACCCCGTCTCACTATTCTTCTTACCACCACCATCCCTTAGCCTGCGTGATCGTCTCTGTCGCTGTACAAGTCTTCGACGTTTGAGGCAGCGTACCCTAAGTTCTGGTGTGAGAGACCCCGACTCCGTTCGAGTACCCCCGAACCCGTCGTTTCGCATAACATAATAGTGAGACCTACGTACCAGGACCGTTCAGCGACCTCTGAGTTTCCCAGTCCTTGCTGTTCCCTCCTGTGGTCTCCCGTTGACGTTGAGTAACTCCCAACGAACACGAGTTTTCACCAACCCGGTTTTTACCGAGACAACAACAACCGGCCCGGAGACTGTTAAAGTTTCCGTGTATTCCCGATCAGTCACAACCCTTTACCCAAAGTCACCGTGGCGCTTATCGTTACCATCTGGTGCCGAGGGAACATCATCTACACCAAGGAGTTCCCACACGTTCATAGTGCCCCGAGGTTCTCTATTGTTTTCCCTGCCTGGATCTTCCGCGTTGTCATAAGGCTTACGGACGGATTGCCGAACAACCTGCGTCAGCGCCTAGATCCCTTACCTGTACCCCCTCCTCGTCGTTAAACGTTGTTGAGAACTCATCGCCGACGTGCTTTAATACTAGACGCCGTGGAGAGAGACGTAGACGAGTTATTTGTTCAGACTCAGCCTACGTCGCCTCTGTCCCCTACTCCAACGTCAAGGAGCGACTCAGACGTATCATCTCTAGAGACTCCTGTACTACGAATGTCTGGAGGACAAGGACAACAACCAATACCACCTCCAGTTCCTCCCCGAGCACCAAGTCCACTGATGGCGCAAGGGTTCAATCAGACTCAGATGCAGCAGTTCGCGCAGATGTTTGCGGCTGCTCTAGGACAAGTACAACAACCGCCAGCACCGCCCGCCCCATCCCCCAAGACTCGTGCGAAGGAACCAAGCGAGTTCAATGGCAGCGACTACAAGGACTTCAAGCGCGAATATACCCTGTGCTTTGAGTCGGACCCCAGGTCGTTCCCAACAGGCAAGAGCAAGATACTCTTTGTCTTGTCTTACATGAAAGGCGGAGCTGCTGGAACGTGGGCGCAGAACTACGTAGATGCGAACCAAGCGGCAGGTATCCCGGACACCTGGGCAGCCTTTCAAACGGCTCTAGACAAGTCATTTGACGATCCAAACAAGAAAGAGAAGGCGATGGCGGAACTTCGACGCCTAACTCAAGGGAAGAAGACCGCAGACGAGTTCTTCGTCGAGTTCGACATCAGACGTCAGGCAGCTGGTCTTACAGATGCACTACACAACGACATCCTCATCGACCGATTGAAGTGGGCGTTGAACCTCGAGGTCGTCAAGGGAGTCATGCGCTCAGCCACCGTCCCTACCACCTATGATGGCTGGAAGGCGAAGGCTATTGACGTGGACAGAATCGAACAACAGCTTCGTCAAGTAACGGCGACAAGGTCAGGCCCTCCACGCACAAACTGGCCAACCCAGACACAGACCAAGAACCCGCCTCAAGTCCAGCAAGCTCCGCAACCTCAGCAGCATCGGCCACAGGTACCTCCCCCTCAGCGCGATCATCAAGGAGTAGGGGCAGGAGTCCATCCAGGAGCCGGAATCCCAATGGACATCGACAGGGCCAGAAGAAGTTACAAATGCTGGACCTGTGGATCGCCGTCGCATCTCATGGCTAGTTGTCCTAGTAAGGGGCAGATAGTACGAGAGGTGATTAGGGCATGGGACCCGGAGACTCGCAGGGCCTTTGCAGATGCACTAGGAGAGCTGAAGGAACGTGACTTCCAAGCGGTCGACGGAGGACCCGAGGAGCTGCGAGCTACACAAGTAGAGGGGTTGATGGATGAAGAAAGGGGAGAGGAGGATTTTGTCAAGGACCAGGAGTAGTTGTCGGGACAACTGGTCGACTTTCACAAGATTTCGTTTTGTCGCACGTATTCCATGACTCATCGTCTGTATACTACCTTAGAGATTTGAAACACGATGACGCTGCACCTTACTACGAAATCTTGACCGACGTGATACCAACAGGAGAAGAGGAGGGGCTTACAGAGGATGATGTTGAGGCCTTTGAAGAAGCTTACTTCCGAGCGCACCCACGGTTTATACGAGGATCCAATGGGCGCCAGTTGGAGATACAAGTGATCCTCTGTACTGTCGACCTACCGAGATATACAGGAGACTTCTTGGAAAAGGCCCGAGCCCTGGTTGACTCTGGATGTACCGGATCGTGTATTGATGTGGACTTCGTACTCAAGCACGATATACCCCGAACTCGCTACATACGACCTATGATGGTGTTTAATGCTGACGGAACTCTCAATGAAGGAGGAATGATGACGCATTATGTCGAGTTGGAGATGGTTTTTGGACAACACATTGAAACCATCCGTTTAGCTATCACCCGTCTGGCTCACTGCGATGTCTTCCTGGGACATGACTGGCTCACGAAGCATAACCCGGAGATAGACTGGACTACAGGGAAGATCGAGTTCACGCGATGTCCTACAGATTGCCGACAAGATCCAAATCCTGAAGCAACGACAATAGTGCATAATCGTGCTATCAAGTCGAATCGAGACTGGCCGATATACCTCAATGATTTTGAAGACGTGTTTAGTGAAGAAAGCTTTGAGAACCTTCCTGAACATCGCGTCTGGGATCATGCAATCGATCTGAAACCGGACTTCAAACCTAACGACTGCAAGGTCTATCCCCTCAACCCGAAGGAGCAGGAAGTATTGAAAGGCTTTATCGAGGAGAACTTGGCATCAGGACGAATCCGAGAGTCAAAGTCACCCATGGCGTCGCCTTTCTTTTTCATCAAGAAGGAAGACAGCTCACTTCGAGCAATCCAAGACTACCGGAAGCTCAACGAGGGAACAGTTAAGAACAAATACCCTCTCCCGCTCATTCAGGAACTGGTAGACAAGGTCAAGGATGCGAAGATCTTCACCAAGCTAGACGTACGTTGGGGATACTACAACATACGTATTAGAGAAGGGGATGAATGGAAAGCGGCTTTCAGGACAAACCTGGGGTTGTTCGAACCAACGGTCATGTTCTTCGGTTTAACTAACGCCCCAGCTACCTTCCAAGGATTCATGAACGACATCTTCAGAGATTTGATACATGAGGGCAAGATCATCGTTTACCTCGACGACATACTCATCTTCTCCTCCCATATCGACGAACATCGCCAGCTAGTACGAGAGGTATTCCAGAGACTTCGCGATAACCGCCTGTTCCTGAAGCCGCAGAAGTGTGAATTCAAGGTGGACCAAGTCAAATACCTAGGACATGTCATAGGTCAAGGAGAGCTTAAGGTGGACCTGAAGAAGAGTGAGGCAGTTCGAGACTGGCCAGTGCCGAGAAATGTGACAGAATTGCAGAAGGTGCTGGGTTTTGGGAACTGGTTACGACGTTTTGTCAAGGACTATAGTCAAATCGTTAAACCTCTGACGTCTCTGACCGGTAAAGCTGAATGGAGATGGGGAAAGGAACAACAAGAGGCGTTTGAAGGATTAAAGGAGCGCTTATGTAGCCCGCCCGTATTAGCGATACCGAACCATGATCAGCCATATCGAGTAGAAGCCGATTCGTCAAACTATGCGACAGGCGCAGTCCTACTACAGCAACAGGAGGATGGAAAATGGAAACCAGTAGCATATCGATCGTCTGCACTTAACGACGCTGAAAGGAACTACGAGATATACGACAAAGAGATGCTGGCAATTGTCGAAGCACTTCGTGACTGGCGACAATATCTCTTGGGCGCTAAACACCGCTTCGAGGTCTGGTCAGACCACCTGAACCTCATGTATTTTAAGGAAGCGCACAAGCTCAACTACCGTCAAGCACGCTGGAGAACTGAACTGGCGGAATTCGACTTTGTACTGGTACACAAGCCTGGGACGTCAATGGGAAAGGCTGATTTGCTATCACGGCGGGCAGGGTTCAATGAGGGCAAAGAAGACAACAAGGACATCGTCTTTATCAAGGATGAATGGCTAGTTCGAGCCCTTACTGGAGATCTGACGGCACTACGAGATAAGATCAGGGAAGCGCAAGAAAGCTTGGAGAAGGAGAAGATACCGAAGGGGGCAACGGAGGAAGGTGGTCTTCTTCAGAAGGATGGAAGGATCTTTGTGCCAGATGAGATGCGAGACAAAGTCTTTCAGGTCTGTCATGACTCGCCGTGGGCAGGGCATCCGGGTTCGTTAAAAACGGTGGAACTGGTCAGGCGTGATTTCTGGTGGCCAACAATGTTTGCAGACGTCAGGAATTACGTGCGAGGATGTGACAAGTGCCAACGGACAAAGGCAGTCAGAACAGCGAAACGACGGGTCCTACATCCAAACGAGATACCTGAGGCGCCTTGGCAAATGGTTACGGTGGACCTGATAGGTGAACTACCCGAGTCGAGCGGACATAATGCAATCTGCGTTATAGTTGATCGGTTCAGTAAACAGATGCATGCAATCCCAACAACTACGAAGTTAACTTCAGAAGGGATGGCAAGGATCTATCGCGATCATGTCTTCAGACTTCACGGGTTACCGCGAAAGATCATCCATGATCGAGGAACGCAATTCGAGGCAAAAATGATGAAGGAACTGTACAAGTTACTACACATTCAGGGAAATCCCTCGACTGCGTATCACCCTCAAACGGATGGACAGACGGAGCGAGTCAATCAAGAACTGGAACAATACCTCCGCCTATACGTCAACCACAGGCAATCGGATTGGGTAGACTGGCTTCCTCTTGCAGAATTCGCGTACAACAATAGGGAACACTCAGCGACCAAACTCTCCCCGTTCTTTGTCAACACAGGCATGCATCCAACCGGCTTCACAGACGTTGTGACATCATCTTCCAACTTCTCCGCAGAAGATTTCGCTAAACACATCAAAGAAGTACACGAGATAGCTCAAAAGAATCTCAAACAAGCGGCGGAAGACATGAAGAGGTTTCATGACAGACATGCAGGAGCATCAGTGGAATACAAGCGGGGCGATAAGGTTTTCTTAGACGGGCGCAACATCAAGACAGCCAGACCGACAAGTAAACTTGAGGACAAGTGGTTTGGACCATACGAGGTTATTGAAAAGGTGGGAGCGAGTGCCTACCGCCTCAAACTTCCCCGTTCATGGAAGAAGATACATCCGGTATTCAACGAGATGTTACTTAAACCAGCAGTCGAACCAGTTTTCGAGTCTCAGAGACACCCGCCGCCTAAACCTCCACTGATTGTCGATGATAAAGAAGAGTATGAAGTCGAAGAGATACTGGACTCGCGCATCCATCGGCAAAAGCTCCAATTCTTGGTTAAATGGGAAGGATACAAGGACCCGACGTGGCAGCCTGAGGAAGACCTGACGAACGCAGAGGAGGTAATCGAGGAGTTTTACGAGAAACATCCCAAAGCACCACGAAAGCCGTAGAATCAACCTTGATCGGGACGATCAAGCCTTAAAGGGGGGGTAATGTTAGGACTTGAACTTTCCCTTTACTTTCGCTTACTTAATTCTTCATTGGTCATATTCCTTTTTCCGTTCATGCTTACTCATTCTTATTATTCATCTTGCTTAGTCACGCTTTACCGGAACGTTCCGTAATATTCTATTCCCACCCTTACTAATATTCTTCTTAGAGTAATACCTTCCCACGTCTGGTGTGTATATAAGTAGATAGTCTGACTCATTTGTACCCCGTCTCACTATTCTTCTTACCACCACCATCCCTTAGCCTGCGTGATCGTCTCCGTCGCTGTACAAGTCTTCGACGTTTGAGGCAGCGTACCCTAAGTTCTGGTGTGAGAGACCCCGACTCCGTTCGAGTACCCCCGAACCCGTCGTTTCGCATAACAATACTGCTGAAAGGATTGTGCTGAAATTTTGATTCGATTAGGGAATGCCGATCGAAACCACCCCAGATGGGACCGGTTAATTTCACTAACCGGAGACGATCAGGATCGACAGCGAGAAGCGGAGAACGCGCGATGAATGTGCGAGTACGCGGCCGGTATCAGAAGTACCGGACGAGGGGGGTACGATTTAAGTGCGTTGGGAGGGCCGGTACGTGGCGGTACTACGTCGTACTGTCACAGACAAGTCGTCAAGAGAGGTAATAGGGCCTGGCTGGATTGATGAGTACAGGGAGCTCTAGGTATCAGGAGACGATCGATACCGAGTCGAATCTGTCAATACCGAGTCGATTGTTGTCCGGTATTACGGTAGAGAGGACAAAACAGTAGAGAAGACAAGCAGAGGGGATGTCTCTGATATGACTAGTAGTGAGACGAGAGGCGAGGACGACAGAGACGATATCGACGACTACCGGTATCGATACCGGCGACTACGAGACGAGACGAACGAACGGGGGCTTGAACGAGATGAGCAAAACCTGGACCTTCACTCTGGAAGTTCCTCTCAGATTAGCTGGTTTGCTACAGTAGAACATGCGGGCTATAAATACCATAATACCGTAGCCATTCAAGATACCAAATAGGGAGTTTTACAAGTCGAATCGTACCACAATCCGGTACAAGAAGGGGAACATAAGATCGAAATGAATGTAAAAATAATTTCAGGAGAAACGTAAGACGATGAATGAATAAGAAGTTTTATCAGGGGATGGCTAAGAATAGGGTGGGACGAGACAAGAACCCAATGAAAACTCACGACGAGTGATACCGAGGTAGGGCGGCGGTACCGACGTCGACCAGCGCTAAAATAAGGACGTGTCTCGAGCTACCGCATGGGCGCTCCTGGCGACGGCCCTGTTGTCTCCTTCTCTGGAGAAGCACGTCGTCCTGATTTACCTTTGTTCCGGTATCATGATCCGTGCGGCGTCAGTCTGGGCGTCTACCGATCGATCGGACGGTGTGCTCTGATGTTAACATGTCGGTACAACCTAACCTTGGCAACGGAGTACACTATTGCTCGGTACCAATCAGTACGCTGATGATCGTCCCTGGGTATCATTGAGATTGCTTCGATATCGATTGGTACGTGTCGCCTGACTCGACTGGGCATTGCTTGGCTTTCCCTCTGAGTCGGATCGATGGTCTCCTCCGATACCGAAGCAGCGTACGGCGGACCTGATTCATTTCACAACCTTCCTTTCGACGTAGATCTCCGAGGGCTTGGTCTCGACCTAGCGCACATCACAAACTTCGGTACCGGAGTGGGCTCTCGGTATCAATGACGGTATCGTCGGTATTGATGCATGGCGGTTCAGAAGGGTGTACCGTCAGGCTTGGAGCTTCGACAATGATTCAACTCCCCGCAGCAACGTATGGCAGACCGATCGTAGCTTGCGAGCTCTGGTATGGGCCATCGAGGCGCGGACTATCAAGCATCGGTATCAGGATGGATGGACGGTACTGTATCGGTAGCATCGGTATCGAAGTCTGGTGGTTCGGTACTGCGATGGAAGACGAGCGTAGGGATTGGCGGTCCGGTATCGGCGTAGAAGTCTGGCTGAACGCATGCAGGACCAGCGTTCTTAGCCTTGTCGAATTGCAGAAGCCTCGTACTTTGTTGGAACCGTTGAATGTGCGAGAACGCGGCCGGTATCAGAAATACCGGACGAGGGGGGTACGATTTAGATGCGTTGGGAGGGCCGGTACGTGGCGGTACTAAGTCGTACAGTCACAGACAAGTCGTCAAGAGAGAATAGTAGGGCCTGGCTGGATTGATGAGTACGGGAGACTATAGGTGACCGCTCAAGAGGAGAGGTATCAGGAGACGATCAATACCGAGACGAATCCGTCGATACCGAGTCGTCTGGTGTCCGGTATTACGGTAGAGAGAACAAAGCAGTAGAGGAGGCGAGCTGAGGAAGCGTTTCTGATGGGACTGGTCGTGAGACGAGAGACGAGGGCGACGAAGACGAGAACGACGACTACCGGTATCGGTACCGGAGACTACGAGACGAGACGAACGAACGGGGACTTGAACGAGATGAGCAAAACCCGGACCTTCACTCTGGAAGTTCCTCTCAGATTAGCTGGTTTGCTACAGTAGAACATGCAGGCTATAAATACCATAATACCGTAGCCATACAAGATACCAAATGGGGGTTTTTTACAAGTCGAATCGTACCGTAATCCGGTACAAGAAATGGAACATAAAGTCGAATTGAATGTAAAATTACAATCAGGGGAAACATAAGATGATGAATGAATAAGAAGTTTTATCAGGGGGTAGCTAAGAATAGGGTGGGACGAGACAAGAACCCAATGAAAACTCACGACGAGTGATACCGAGGTAGGGCGGCGATACCGACGTCGACCAGCGCTAAATTAAGGACGTGTCTCAAGCTACCGCATGGGCGCTCCTGGCGATGTCCCTGTCGTAGGAGAAGCACGTCATCCTGATTTACCTTTGTTCCGGTATCATGATCCGTGCGGCGTCAGTCTGGGCGTCTACCGGTCGATCGGACGGCGTGCTCCGATGTTGATGTGTCGGTACAACCCAACCTTGGCAATGGGGTACTCTACCGTTCGGTACCAATCAGTACCCTGGGATCGTCCCTGAGCATCGCTCTAGCCCCTCGATATCGACCGGTACGCTGAAGAGAACTACGTGCAGCTGAGCTCGGTATCAACCCCGGTATCCCATTCTACGCTTACCCCATGCTACGGTACAGTCCCATCTACACCTTCCAGTATTCACCAGCACACCTAGAGAAACTGTCGGTCACATTTCTCGAAGTACCAAACGCCGAGAGTACCGATACCGAGCGCCAAGAAACCCGGTACCGAGAATACCGAGAGTACCGAGTGCCGAGAAACCCGGTACCGAGACAAATTGACAATTCAACATGCTCTCATGACATGGATCGGACGTCTCCCTCTCTGGTATTCATTCCTGATGGTTGGAGTATGCATGCTGGTTCTTTGGGGAAGCTCAGGGTCAGTATCCATTAAGGTTTTCAGGTCCGGTACCACCAGGAACGCGTCGGTATCGTTTGGCAGGGGTTCAAATCTCTTGTCCTGAGGGCTTTTCATCCAGGAGTACTATATGCTACGTTTTCATTGGTATCTTGTCCTCCCTAACCCTTTCTTGTTGTCCCCCTGATGGCTCTACTGTAATCATTCTTCTTATGACATTTTTCTTTGTTTTGATCTTCCTTTTTACTTTCTCCTTTTGGACTTATGAGCTAACTACGGTACAGTAGTATAAATATCTCCTCCTGTACGTAGTAGCTCTCCAGGTAATCTTAGGAGCTAGCCTCTAGCGTGAGGGCTCGGGTTTCCTCACCCCCTTCTTAGTCTCCTCTCAGCTTCGTCTCAAGTTCCATCCCAGTTCTGCTCAAGTGAACCTTCAGAGTTAGCCTCCCGTGTGAGGGCTCAGGTTTCCTTCCCAGTCCAGTCAACACTCTCAGCCACCAGCCTCCCCCAGTCTGTTTCTTGCTATACCACCCCGTGCTAGCTGTTTCCTTGCAGTACCGACCTGTACCGACGTTTTTCCCACGGTACCGACATTTTGTTATCCTTTGTATTCTGCACATCCACCTTTCGTTTCTGTACTGAGCTTTTGTTTTACAACGTTTCTGCACATACCGAACCCGTTCGTTCAAGTACCGACCTGTACCGACATTTTTCCCACGGTACCGACCCCTTTCTTTCTGTACCGACCTGTACCGAGGTTTTTCCCACGGTATTAGACTCTTGTTTTGCTACGTTCTCTCCCATACCGACCTGTACCGAAGTTTTTCCACATTCTAACCTGTCCTTTTCATACCAGAATCACATACCCTTCACTTCCGGCCCATCCATTAACTCCCCCTTTTCATAGACAACAAGTACCGTGACCGTACTGGTTAAGTACCGGCACGTATTAGCCCTCCCCCACTTAAAACCATACACCCCTCGTCTCGGTACCTCCGGTACCGGACGCGATCTCGCACATTTAACGCGTCGCCTGACTCGACTGGGCATTGCTTGGCTTCCCCTCTGAGTCGGATCGATGGCCTCCTCCGAGATCGAAGCAGCGTACGGAGGACTTGATTCATTTCCCAACCTTCCTCTCGACGTAGATCTCCGATGGCGTGGTCTCGACCTAGCACACATAACAAACTCCGGTACCGGAGCGGACCATCGGTATCAACACCGGTATCATCGGTATCGATGCATGGCGGTTCGGAAGGGCATACCGTCGGGCTTGGAGCTTCGACCATGATCCAACTCTTCGCAGCAACGTATGGCAGACCGAGTGCAGCTTTGTGAGCCTTTTTCTATGGTATGGGCTGTCGAGGGCGTAGTATCGACTAGACGTGGAGTATTAAGCATCGGTATCAGGACGGGTGGACGGTACGGTATCGGTATCATCGGTATCGAAGTCTGGTGGTTCGGTACTATGATGGAAGACGGGCGTAGGGATTGGTGATTCGGTATTGGCGCAGAAGTGGACCAGTTCTCAATCGTTCTTAGCCTTGTCGAATCGCAGAAGCCTCGTACTTTGTTGGAACCGCAGGCGTAGATAGGACGGCAGAAGTACCGTGGTCCGAAGAGAAGTAAGAAGCGGTAGAATTGCAGAAGTATTGTTAATTGGAGGAAGCGGTAGAAACACAGAATTTAGCCCATATTGATCGTAGCCTCTGGTATTACCCTTTAGCGAATCTAATACAAACCGAAGCCGACGATCAAGAAGCATCGGCTAGCAATGCTAATCCCGACGATCACACTAAACCTTCACAAACGATGCAGCAACCACAGCAACCTCTAACGGCTTGCTATAAATGCAGAATAGTGCGATAGATCATCGAAGACCTACACAAGATAATACTACGGGAGGCAGCGAACATGTATACGTACCATGTGTCCTGCGAACGAGCAACAGCGTACCGCGAGTACCACAATCCCCCGGAGGTCATTCGTAATCGCACAAGGTCAACAATAGCAATGGATACGGCAATAGGCATGCAACCAAACACCCACTGGACGATTACAGGAATCCACGACATAATAGCACTCGAGTGCCCAAGCACATTCGTGGAGATCAGTGCAGACTATGTTACACACCATCGATCACCAGTAACCGCGGCATGGGTTGCAAACACACTCAGGGAACTATGGGCATACTGCAAAACCATTCGACTACAAGGAAACCTATACCTAGGCTGGAGAATACCTTCGAACGATACTCGACGAAGTGTACGGTTACTCATCGCCATAGGCAACTACGTCAAACCACCTTGGTTTCCTCAAGATGATATCCGATGTCGAATCACACCTGACGGCCCCAAACAAGAGTCCCGAGGCAACAAGCAAATCACAGCCTTCATAGCCCCAGATGCTATACAACGGAACCCCGACAGAATTCCTTAAATGCACGAGCAACTGTGGACGAGCGAACTCTAACTACGGCGCAGCCATGCAAAACCAATGGCATATGAACACGCATTCAATGACTCACTCACTGACTCACTCTATGCACAGGGCGCAGCACAAGGCTGACCCCGAGCACAGGTTTCAATTCAGTTCGAGTCAAGATGAGTCAACGCCGAGTCATCGCCTTGCACAGGGCGCAGTCGATGAGTCAATCCGCAGCAGAACAATAGGAATACCAGACGAGTTTGGAAGCTAGAACAACGAATCAGATCGAGAGTAGGAACTATGGAGCGTAGGAATTGGTCCGT
The DNA here is from genome assembly GCA_032164295.1 of Inonotus obliquus. Classification (NCBI taxonomy): domain Eukaryota; kingdom Fungi; phylum Basidiomycota; class Agaricomycetes; order Hymenochaetales; family Hymenochaetaceae; genus Inonotus; species Inonotus obliquus. Next base: position 2,314,313 of record JAJHTX010000006.1, on the reverse strand, counting down.
CCACAACATAGGGAAAAGGTATAAATAGTTGTAGACTTAGACCGTAGCTCCCCATCTTTCTTTCGATCGTCTTGTCCATCGAGTCCTCTTAGGCATCTAGCTTCTAATCTGAAGACCACCTAATCTGCTTAACCTCTCTTACTCTACGGCGTGGAACGATTGATTAGTCGCCCACCGACTAGAGAAGCTTGTGAACGGCAGAACCGTCAGTCCTGTACAGGATTTAACTACTGGCAACAAACTGTCCTACTAGCCTGTCAACGAGGTTAAGGCTCGACTTGATCAGTTAAACGAGAGTGTCTGAGGCAACGCTTAGTATACTTGGGAATCTGCCCTGCTTGTGCAAACCGAGTAGGCTCCGGAAACTCTTAGAAAAGCATTGCCGATCCCGTAACCAGTCGGACCATCCTAGTGTGGTTACTGAATAGTCCCATTAGGGCGAGCGTTTTCTAACAACTGCCTCCATCATCCCAGATGCACCATCAGGCAGTTCTATCATGGCTGGGCAGCAACTCATCAAATCACCGACAACGTCTCTGCCAACCTCACCTGAGGAGCCAGATGAGGAACCGGTGGAAGAGCTGGTCAGCGTGACATCGGAGAAGCCAGTCGAGCCCGAGACAGTTGCTGCTCCTAGCTAATAAAGGCAGTGCTGAAAATGCCGACCAATCTGAAAATGAAGCAGAGCACAATGCTGAAGTTGAACCAGAAGTCAAGACTGAGGAGGCAGAGCTAGAATTGCAACCTGCCCATTGGGCTGAGGCACTTGACGTACTCGCACAAATTGAACTTCGATCGTGCTGGTGAGAGAAGTACTCTACATCGAAAAGACGGAGGATCTGGCGATGGAAGAGGCGCTGATACTTCAGGGTAAGCTTTTGTTTATCATGCCATCCTAGGTTCGGATATTCACGCCAGCGAAGTACAGGCCTTCCTGAAATGCTACATTTGCAAAACGAGCTGCAGGCACATCATGACAGAAGACTTGAGCTCATCATGAAGAAGCGATAGTGTGAGGACGACTGTGTCTCATTAATGCGCAAAGTTGAAGAAGATGCCATTTGGAGCTGGTGGAAGGTATAGATAATATGGCTGATTAGCTTTAGTACGAGAGAGACGATCTGCAAACTGAGATGTTCGCTGAATCTGATAGGAAAAGAAGGCGACTTGAGAGAGAGAAACACTCTCTGGATCGTCCTCAGATTTGTACATTATTCTATGCCTACCATTTTAACAAGGATACTAAGTGATTCTTTAGCACAGCCCATTCCGCAGGGACCAGTCGGTCGTGTGCCGACGAAACCTTTGACTGCACACGACCTGGTCAAGTATGCGTCCCCAAGACGCCACCCAAGATTGCATAAAATCACGCCAAAATCACAATGAACCACTTGATCAGAATTATGCCTACCCATCGCTTTCTGTTCTTTCGACTCAAGACACTTTGATGTTCAGAGCATTATGTATGTATTGTATTAGTATTGTAATATATTATTGAAACCAATACAATATTATTATCCAAAAGAATATGTATGGAAAATCCTTCATGAGCCAATAGAATCATCAAAAAAGCACTCAGAATCACGTAGAATACATGTAGAATCCCTAGAATTCATAGAATTCAGAATGGGGGACTTTGTTTTTGCTTAGAATAGAAATTTCTAGAATCTGCAGAAATTCTGTAGAAATTCTACAGAATTTCTGCAGATTCTACATATTCTAAGACTTTCCGGGATTCTGGTTTTTCCTGATGAAGATTGAGCTATCCTTGTATGATGTATCGCACGTGACATGACCAAATATAGAAATTACCCTATATGATAGACGTTCTCCAGTGTACTCCCTTTATCCTTTCTAAACGACACCGAAATAATCGAACTCACCATCAAAACTCTGCAAGGAAAGGTCTTCGAGGTCAACATCTCGGCCATGCTGCTGGTTGATTCCTTACGGATGGGTCCCACAGATCAATGTGGATGAGAAGACTTCATTGCGGTAGCAAAATCTAAGATAAAATATCTGAAGACCTATCGGAACATCACGCAGTTGACCTGCAGAAACTGATTTACTCCAGTGAGTCTTTAAGGACTTGGTACGTAACGTAATTTAACACAAATACAGGCAAGATGCTCCAGGGTAGGGAGTCCATCAAGTCTTTCAATATCAAGCACGCAGACTTTATTGTTCTCATGGTACTGGTCCATCACTGCGACATTTTCTTACATGTTAGTAGCCCAAGCCGACACTAAATGCTACCCCTGCAACAACAGAACAGATGCCCGCTCTGGCTGCTGCAGTTGCACCTTCTACTACGACTTGCTGTGTCCATAGATGTCGCTCCCATTCCCTCTCATCACCTGCCTGTCGCCCTCCCATTGCCCGCTCATCACCCTCCCATTGTCCACCCGTTGCCCTCCTGTCACCCTCCCGTTGCCCTCCCATTGCCCTCTCATTGCCCTCTCATTGCCCTCCCATTGCCCGCTTGTCGCCCTCTCATTGTCCGCTCAATATCTACCCAGATGACACTTATAATATGAACCAGGATGATATTATATTGTATATTTTAAATATCAGCCAAGTAGATATACTAATTTATATTTAAAATATCGCTAAGTAGATACTTAATATGTCGATTTGCATATCACAATCCAACTGATATTTAAAATATCAACCTTGTTGATATTCAAATCGATATTTAATATGCCAGCACGTAGTTTATATTTAAAATATCGCCCTGTCAGATATCCTTATCGATATTTAAAATGACAAAGAAGAAAACATTTAAAATTCCGACCTCACCTCCATCTTGATTTGCCTGCTGTGAAGGAGTGAGAGATCACACCTCACATGTTATCTGCCACTTGACTTTGTTTAGGGCCAGTTTGGTGCAAATTATTAGCAAGAGTGGGGACTGGCAATCCTCTGCTGATGCCGTCGATAATTTTTTCAGTCAGAGATGAAATAATTTCCATGTACAGTCACATGACAAAAGTTTTGTCGTGTCACATTTTTCACTTTGTACTGTAGACTTTTGAATAGCATTACTCCACAACAAAATAAAAATTCATCTAATTAGTATTTAGTAGATGCTCCCCTGACCTCCACCAACTGTTCAACACGTCTAGGCATGCTATCTATGAGTTTATTAATTACTTTAATGTCAATCTTTTCCCACTCCTCCAAAAGTGCCCTCTTCAACTCCTCCTCATTTCTAGGCCTAACTAGCCTCTTGTTAATTGCAATTTTCATCAGATACCAAACATGTTCAATAGGGTTCATGTCTGGTGACTGAGCTGGGTGGGGGAACCTCTCCATTGAGTTGATATCCCTAAACTCTTGTGCCACCTTGCATCTGTGAACTGGTGCCCCATCTTCCATCACCTTTGCAACCCCCCTCTCCTCATACAGCTCTGCATAAAAGTCCCAGAGGGGTCCTGCCATAACCAAATCAACATAATCCACACCCTTCCTCCTGTCCTTGGGGATAAATATGAGTGGGCCCTTCTTATTATATGCAATACACCCCTAAACCATGACACTTGTCCTTCCTGACTTGAAAGTGGCTGCCAGACACTTCTCGTTGAATGCCTCTTCAGTGCGATGCTATACCAGAGGGGCCTTTGAGTGCTTTTCAAGCTTAACTGAGGATTCATCTGTCCAGATCACCCTATGCCACTCCTCCTCCTTATGATCAATTGCAGCCTCCCTCCACTCCAGCCTCCTCTCCTTGTGTTCATCAGTTAGAAATGGTTTCTTGTGTGCATGGTGTGAGAACATCCCCAAATCACGATGTAAGGACCTCTGGACAGTTCTGGGGGCAATGGGTTTGAGTGCACCAGCATTAAGATTTTGGGTGATGTCGGTAAGTGTTTGATGCCTGTTGCCATCAAGAGAGCGCTGCAGATAACGTAACCCCCTGTCACCAATCTTGTGTGGACGTCCGCTCCTGGGTAGATCACGACATGGCCTCGCTAAATGTGCGAGATCGCGGCCGGTACCGGAGGTACCGGTTGAGGGGTGTATGGTATAAGAATACGGGGAGGGCCAAATGAGGCAGTACTTATCCAGTACGCTCACGGTACTTGTTGTCTGTAGAAGGGGGATGTAAAGAGAGCCAAAGGAATAATAGAAAGGGGTGCAGGATCAGCTAGATGTCGGGGGGAATGTGTTCTTGTCTGGAATCGAGAGGGTCGGTACCGTGGGAAAAATGTCGGTACAGGTCGGTACTTGAACGAACGGGATCGGTATGTGCAGAAACGTTGTAAAACAAAAGCTCAGTACAGAAACAAAAGGTGGATGTTCAAAATATGAAGAATAACAAAACGTCGGTACCGTGGGAAAAACGTCGGTACAGGTCGGTACTGCAAGGAAACAGCTAGCACGGGGTGGTATAGCGAGAAACAGAATGAGGGAGACTGGTAGATGAAGGTGTCGACTGGACTGGGAAGCAAACCTGAGCCCTCACACGGGAGGCGAACTCCAAAGGTTCACTTGAGACGGAACTAGGATGGGACTGGGACGAAGCTCGAGATGAGATGGAGATGGAACTGAGAAGGGGGTGAGGAAACCCGAGCCCTCACGCTAGAGGCTAGCTCCTAAGATTACCTGCAGAGCTACTATGTACAGGAGGAGATATTTATACTATTGTACCGTAGTTAGCTCATAAATCCAAAAGGAGAAAGGAGAAAGTAGAAAGGAAGATCAAAACAAAGAAAAGTCTAAAGAAAAATGTAACAAGGAAAGTAAACATTGCAGCACCATCAGGGGGACAACAAGAAAGGGTTAGGGAGGACAAGATACAAATGAAAACGTAGCATATAGTACCCCTGGATGAAAAGTCCTCAGGACAAGAGATCTGCGCCCCTGCTGATTGATACCGACACGTTCCTGGTGGTACCGGACCTGAAAACCTTAACAGATACTGACCCTGAGCTTCTCCAAAGAACCGGCATGCATACTCCAACCATCAGGAATGAATACCAGAGAGGGAGATGTCCGATCCATGTCATGAGAGCACGTCGAATTGTCAAATTGTCTCAGTACCGGGTTTCTCGGCACTCGGTACTCTCGGTATTCTCGGTACCGGGTTTCTTGGCGCTCGGTACCGGTACTCTCGGCGTTTGGTACTTCGAGAAATGGGACTGACGGTTTCTCTGGGTGTGCTGGTGGATACTGGAAGGTGTAGATGGGACTGTACCATAGCATGGGGGTAAGCGTAGAATGGGATACCGGGCTTGATACCAAGCTCAGCTGCATGTAGTTCTCTTCATCACTCGGCATGGTTCTTGAGAATGCGCTGTATGGTACAAATGGTGCAATTGGATGCTTTTGCAATTTCCTCGCGAGGGAGTTGAGTTTGGCAAAGATTAAGTATAGCAGCACATTGAGCAGGAGTAGTGTTAGAGGATCCAAGTTGTTTGGGCATGATTGAGTCAGTGGTTGTTGTGGTATAAGGTAAAGAGTGGTTGTATTGTGATGTGGACGCGACAAAACTTTTGTCATGTGACTGTATAGTCAAAAACAGTGATCTGTATTTACCAGGTTTTCTTTTCCACCCACGTCCCACCCAAGATCCATAGTCAGTCGTCCCACACAAAACAAGCCCCTATGCAGGATTCATCATCAACCTAGATGTGAAAACCAACTACCACATGAAGTATTGACTGCATATAGTAAGTATGTTTTCCTACATTCTTTATTGATTAACATTCAGACATGAAGGCAAGGTCTTCAGCTAAGCTACTGATTTATTATTGCGGTCAATAGTTGATTATATGCTAGCTGAAATAGATATTATCTTCTGGTACCATTCTCCAGTCTCCAGAGCTTTCTTAGCTAAATTTTGATGTAGATGATGTCCCTATATGCACATATGTAAGTCGAACTATAGCAGGTACTTTCATGGAGATACAAGACTGGTTTTCCTACATGTATATCAATCAGCATACATGTATACTTGTAAAATGCATGAGCTTAGAAACTCCAACTTTTTTGTGATATTATGCTGTACTTTATTCTTTGAGCTTCCTTGCAATCCAATATCACATGACCCAGTATCAACTTTTTGATTTGGTTGTCGAAATATAAAGAACTCATCAAGTTTTTGAAGGATTTCAAGACTAAATGCAATAAATGTATTATTAATTATCCAACTTCATCTTCTTTAAGAGTTTTGAAAGGATTGTGCTGAAATTTTGATTCGATTAGGAACGCCGATCGAAACTACCCCGGATGGGACCGGTTAATTTCACTGGCCGGAGACGATCAGGATCGACAGCGAGAAGCGAAGAACACGCACGGCTAATACAATCCGAAGCCGACGATCAAGAAGCATCGGCTAGCAACGCTAATCCCGACGATCACACTAAACCTTCGCAAATGATGCAGCAAGTACAGCAACCTCCAACGGCTTGCTATAAATGCAGAAGAGTGCGACAGATCATCGAAGACCTACACAAGATAATACTACGGGAGGCAACGGGCATATTGACATATCATGTGTCCAGCGAACGAGCAACAGCTTATCGAGAATACCACAATCCCCCGGAGGTCATTCGAAATCGCACGAGGTCAACAATAGCAATGGATACGGCAATAGGCATGCAACCAAAGACGCACTGGACAATAGTAGGAATCCACGACATATTAGCACTCGAGTGCCCAAGCACATTCGTGGAGATCAGTGCAGACTATGTTACGAACCGCCGCTCACCGATAACAGCGGCATGGGTTGCAAACACACTCAGGGAACTATGGGCATATTGCAAAGCTATTCGACTACAAGGAGACCTATACCTAGGCTGGAGAATACCTTCGAACGATACTCGACAAAGTGTACGGCTACTCATCGCCATAGGCACATACGTTAAACCACCTTGGTTTCCCCACGATGATATCCGATGTCGAATCACACTTAACGGCCCCGAACAAGAGTCCCGAGGCGACAAGCAAATCACAGCCTTCATAGCCCCAGATGCTATACAACGGAACCCCGACGGAATTCCTTAAATGCACGAGCAACTGCGGACGAGCGAACTTTAACTACGGCGCAGCCATGCAAAACCAATGGCATACGAACACGCATTCAATGACTCACTCACTGACTCACTCTATGCACAAGGCGCAGCACAAGGCCGACCCCGAGCATAGGTTTCAATTCAGTTCAAGTCAAGATGAGTCAACGCCGAGTCATCGCCTTGCACAGTGCGCAGTCGATGAGTCAATCCGCAGCAGAACAATGGAATTACCAGACGAGTTTGGAAGCTAGAATAACGAATCAGATCGAGAGTAGGAACTACGGAGCGTAGGAAGTGGTCCGTCCACAACATGAGGAAAAGGTATAAATAGTTGTAGACTTAGACCGTAGCTCCCCATCTTTCTTTCGATCGTCTTGTACATCGAGTCCTCTTAGGCATCTAGCTTCTAATCTGAAGACCACCTAATCTGCTTAACCTCTCTTACTCTACGGCGTGGAACGATTGATTAGTCGCCCATCGACTAGAGAAGCTTGCGAACGGCAGGAGTTTATGTTACCTGTCCTACTAGCCTGTCAACGAAGTTAAGGCTCGACTTGATCAGATAAACGAGAGCGTCTGAGGCACTGCTTAGTATACTTGGGAATCTGCCCTGCTTGTGAAAACCGAGTAGGCTCCGGAAACTCTTAGAAAAGCATCGCCGAACCCGTAACACTGCGGACTGTCCTATTGTGGTTACTGTATAGTCCCTTTAGGGCGAGCGTTTTCTAACAAGTTTATATGATGAAATTGCTTCGTTTCTTAAATACGGTCAAGAAATTGTTCCTGCATCTGTTTAATTACGTGATTGCATTTTCCTTTATCTGTCAAGATTCAATGCATTATTTCAATGTTCAGAACTCCATGAATTTTTCAAGGATTTGTGACTCAATGCACAAACCATATTTTTTCATGCCTGCCTTCATTTTGTTCAAAAAAAATTTTGAAGAAGTTGCTTGGATACTGAGATATGATGTATAACTACCCAATATCTCATTGAATTTTTGAACAAATTTCAATTTTTTTTGAAACTTATGCTCCCCAGCATCATAAAAATGGTTTCTACTACTTTTCAAGGCTTTGTTTGTATTGTGGAATGGGAAGTGTGAAGGCGAAAATGTCTTCAAAAAACTGGGAAATTGCTTAATCTAAGCGATCGTTGGCATGCCTCGGCATGCCCGTGGGAAATCGACGCTTCGCAATAAGGGATTGCTAGTCCCCAGCAAGAGTACTCCCATATGATTTAGAGAACTAAGCCAACATCGATAGTGTGTGACAGGATTGTGACATTCTGTTGCAAACGACTGAGCTACCATGGGACCCATTTGGGTGCTAACGACTGCTAAGGAGGTGCTAATAGCCCGCCAGGGGGGGCGAGGTCCGAGGACAGCAGCTTGACTTTCTGCAGTATTCAGAAGCAAGACCTATGATAACAGGAACGGCAAATTATACGGAAGAGTGATGCGAGGAAAATTAAATAATCATCCTCGTGCGGGATACATTCTAGTGGGGGCACTGGGGGGACATCGTTCACAGATACTGAACTGATTGAATGTCAGACCTCTTATATATTTAGCCATAATTTAGACACATCCTGCGGTCAAAGCAGCAGTGAAGGCAGCTACATTACTCTACGAGGCAAGTTACAAAGGTGCCTGGTATGAAATCGGCTATGCAGCATGAGGTGGACAGACAAAGAAGGGATCCAGCGATCGACACCATGGAAAAGGAATCTTCGACTTCTCTCATCCGGGAGGCTATACACATAAGTCATATCGCCGATAAATCGTGAGAATGCCCTCCCAACTCCCGGCAGGAATACGCGTCATATATTGCGTCTATCCGGCATCACCAACGGGAGCGACGCTAAACTTCCTCCTCATCTTCAAATGTTCCGCGTAATAAGAGTCATTTGTTTGTCCGAGTTGATGAGTTCGACGTATTGATCAGAATCTGCTACGTTTACCGAACAGCTAACGCCGTCCTTGCTTGTGAAAAGGGCATCTTTAAGCGTTCCGAATCTAGACATTCGAGACTTTCCCATAGCGAGTAACGGCCTCAGCCACGAATTCGGGCCGTCATCCGCGGGAATTTCGAAAAGACACAAGTACGACAGTCCAGGACAAACGGCGTGTTCGGCGGTGGATGGACTGCCTTGGTCGATACCATCCGAGACAGTGAGTTGGAGGAAGAACCGTTCGGATAGTGCCATACTCGCGAGGCTTAGGTGTCTGACAGTAGGCAAGAGGCGGAGGATACTGATCAACGTCTCTTCACTTGCGTCCCTGCATCCTATCTCCAGCATTGTGAGAGGAGGTACGGACCATTGAAAGAAGCGGAGCAGCTTTTCACTGCCGACATCGCAAACATAACGCATCGTATTCAAAGACGGAGTCGTCACGGCACCAATAATCATCGCGGGAAGCTTACTACCTATACCTGTGCACAAATCCAAATCATTGAGATTAGAATGCACGATGCGTTTTCCGTTTGGGAGCGGCGGCATAGAAGATTCCAAGCTGTTGGAGCGAACGCATAGTCTACGCAGATAAGGATTGGTTCTCAGGAGGGTGAGGCAGAGAAGGACAGAGCGAATATTTTCCTTCTGACGGGGATATTCTGAAGGGTAGGAAGAGGACAATCGAACCCGGTGCAAAGTTGACAGGTGAGTATCAGTCACCAGGTCAAAAGCGTCGTGGTGAATGTTAAGGCTTCTGAGCCGCAATGACTGGGTGAAATCAGCTGTAGGATTTAAAGACGAAGACGAATGAAATTCCATCGACGTTAACAATGGCATGTTGGTCAGGTTAAACCCTGGAAATTGGGGTGAAAAGATTGTCCTGTTGCAGGAAATGGCTACGTCCTTCCATCGATGTTGATTCTGGATCAGCATCGTGAAAATGTGCTCAACGTCACGGGGAGCTTCTGCGTAGTGATCTGACCAATCTTCTATCACGTAGCTGAGCGGTGCGCCGTTCGTTCTCGAGAGAAACGTATCAAAGATTTCCACCATCATCCTTCGTTCCTCCTGGCTGTCGGAAAATGAACAGTATACGCAAAGGTACGACCATAGCTCGCCGTAGGAAAGGGAGATCTCGCGCCAATTCCGACAGACATGGGAGATGCGGAGGGGCGAGAAAATAGATTCCTTGAATGGAGGGCTGTGCGGCTGGATCGGATACGGTAAGGTCCTCAAGAATATACTGCAGAGGATCTCAGGCGGGATCCTATCTATCAAAGCGAGGCCGTCCGGTGGTTGATTTTGTCCAAGTTGCAGAATTTTCTCGACGATGGAGTTATCGGAAGACCTAGGGAGAAACACGCGCGTTGATTCCCGCACTGACATTAGGCGACAATCCTAAAGGAAAGTGAATGAACGAAAGCGAGAGGATGGTGCATCTATGTAACTATGAGTAGTACTGGGGATCGGCAAACCCCTTGTCTCGCGCGTGCACTAGATTTGTGTCGGAGATCGAAATTTTCTCCGTAAACGGAAAGCAACAAGCTGCACGTTTACAAAGAATACATCTTGAACTCGAACCTCTCACTCCATGTATCCCACTCCATTTTTTTTGCTTCTTTACTTTCAAATGTACTCCTAGTCTTTCAAAATGATACTTACTGGACAAAAATGATGAATTGACGCAAACATCAATGAGAAATTACAAGGCTACTGAGGTCATTTGGATGAAACAGCGAAACAAACTCCAGACAGTCTCCCCAGAGACACTCAATTGGTATATTATCTTCACTGCACATTGGCAAGAGGTAAACTCAGCCCGTTTTGATTTGTAGGCTCAAGGATTCCAACGTAACATGGCTTTATGGCCTCCTTCACACTGCAGTCGATTGGTCTCCAACCCCTAAACCAGCACACTCACCACCTGCGCAATGCCGGCCTGTAATTGGGCAATTTTATGTGTGGTGTAAAGCTCTCTTCTGGATGGACAAGGCCCCCTTGGTAGCTGCTTTGGTCTGCAAACAACCGGTAAGTTGTCTGATGGCTCTCACGAATGGCTTCTAACAATTCAGTACAGATTATCACTATCTATACATGGTATCATGTCTCCCATCACATCCAGATCATGGGTCCAAGCTCCTATCTCGACAAAGGTTTCATTCTCGACAAGCAAATTAATCCGACTATCGATCTGCGACTCCTCCGCCATGCTGGTCGCTATCTGGAACGAGGTCGGTGTGCACACTCCAGTTCGCGTCCCGGGACGACTGTTTGACGCCGATGCTCCTGTAAGCAGCGGTGGTGTCGGAGATGGAGCAGGCCCGAACGTCATAGGCGTCCCGGATGAATGGGACCTCTCGCTCTCATGATTATGGTCCGCCTCTTATATCCCAAGAGCTGAAACGCGTCTAACGGCACTTGTAGTAAGTTGAATGACTGGACGGGTATTTTTACTCCCTCGACGGTCATTTATCCGCTCGTAGGCTAGACCGTATGGATACCCAGGCGCATCTTCCAATGGTGAGGAAAGCGAATACGACGAGCCTTCTCGCGTATGTGCTTTTCCTCGCTCGCGTTCGCGTTCCCTTTCTCGACCAAGAACGTGTCCCCACTCTAATCCCCTTGAACGCCCAAGGCTACCCATACTAGCGACATATCTACGACCCCTCCGCAATGCTGGTCGCTACCCGGGCACTCGTATCTCGACGAAGGTTTCATTCTCGACAAGCAAACGCGGCAATATATCTATGACCCCTCCGCCGTGTTGGTCGCTACCCGGACGCTCGTATCTCGACGAAGGTTTCACTCTCAACAAGCAACTTAGCAGGATGGATGGGAAAAGCCGAGTACGTCGAGTCAGGCAACCCAATGTCACTTCAATTGCAACATTGCAACAACCGACACAGTCGCCCACCTGCGGACACAGATGCCAGCAGAAAGCCGCTGACCACGGAGATCAACGCTACTCCAAAAAAATTGTCTCGCAGCACAGGAAGATAGCACGAAAACGGACGTGTAGATGCACCAAGTCGCATGTTTGCGCACGTTCGCAAAGCCATCGTATCATGGCACACTGACATATCGCCGCTGGATTAACGGCACCATGCACGAGACATCTGTGTGAATCCGATTCAACTTTAGCTCGCGCGGTCTTCATGCGGCTCACGCTAGTCAACGAGAAGGTCTCTGTGGTGTGGCACCAAGCTGAGTCGGACTTTTTCTAGTTGCAGTGGAGCTGATAACACAAGAAGCAAGGGTGCAGTGCCTGGATACCCATGCAACGAAATAAAGCCATCGAGTCGAGAAGAAAATTGAGCAAGCGATATATCTATGACCCTCCGCCATGCTGGTCGCTGTCCGGAACACATGGGCGCTTGTATCTCGACGAAGGTTTCATTCTCGACAAGCATGCCACGTCACTCCTCTTCATCACTATCCCCTGCCAATTGAATCTCGTAGCGGTCTAATGCTGCGAGCAACTCCTGGAGCTTCTCATCCCTTCTCCTCATCTTTGCGTCGACTGGGATGGCCTTGTCCACCAGTCTAAGCTTGTCCAACTGGGCCTTCAGCTCATTCCTGTTCATTCTTGCCACTGTCTCTCGGTTCAGCTGGATTTCGAGCTTGTCAAGTTCCCTTTGTCTCATAGCTTTCTTTTGTGCCTTCTCCGTGTCCTTTCGGCGCTTCTTCTCAACATTGCCAATGTTCTCCTCGGAAATTTCACGTCTCCGCTTCCTCTCCAACCCTGAGGCATCCTGTTGGCGTGCCTCCTTTCTCAGGAAAGCCATGTGCTCCACTCCGGTGAGTTTCTCGTTCATAAAAGTATGCGTACCATTTCTTCTTGAACGAAAAAGCGCATTGAACAGCTTTACAGTCCCAGCGGGGTTTTTTCGTGCGAAAACCCGATAGGCACCAAGTGCACCTTCATTCGCATCATTAGTGGCAGGAACCCAGGCTAGATTTCGCTCAGCTTCGGTAAGTGCTGCTATGGTCCCATCATCCGCAAACTCGGAAGTAAACCGTTCCCAGGTTTTTAATGCCCCTGAGAGAAAGGCCGTAAAGATGGCCTCAAGGTGAGGCAGTTGCTTCGCCTGTTGATGAATTGCTCTGACTGTATCAGGGTGCTTCCATGCATTATACCCACTCATTGTTGCTATCCGGGGGTCAGCACATGGTGAAAGGATGATCTGGGGATCATGGAGAAGTTTTTGGAGGTGAGTGCGGACGTTTTCGTGAAGAGGTCTGAGGTCTAATGCGTTTATACCCGGTTTTCGCACTTCAGATATGTAGGAAAATGAGACGGCTTCCTGGTACAGTGACAGGACGGCAAGTTCTGTAAGTGTTGGCCCATCTTCAAGCCCCTTCAAGACATTCGATTCGAGATGGTTGAGGGTACGTTTCTCTTTTGAATCCCGAATGTATCGCATGTACTCAATGTAGCGATCTCGATGTGCTATAATCTCAGCCGCTGCCTCGAGATATGATGAATAGCGAGTGTTTGATGTGTCAGGGAATGTAAAGGTGCGCCCCTCTGTAAAGATCATATAATCACGAAACGTGTGTTGCTGTCCCTTTTTGTCATCTTTGTGGTTCAGAAGTGCTCCGATCAAGCTAGCCAGCTTAACACCACCAGATTTCGTAACGTCTCGAGCTCGTTTCAAAGCGGCAGACTCCTTCCTTCCATTCTGCTCATCGCTCCTATTGCACCACACTTCTCCATCCACTTTTGCAGCTCTCCGTTTGGATTTCGCCGGCCTCAGGTCCAATGTCCCTTGCAATGTATCATCCTCGATGTCTTCGTCTTCCCACTCTTCATCTCCTTGCTCAAGAATGGCTGCGTTGTCCTTATTGGCAAGTGCGACAGGTGCAGTACCAAGTTCCTTCCATTTTTCTCTCATGGCTGAGTCCCCTCCCTTCACAGAATTCAACTCTTTATGCATTCCGCAGCCAGCCCACACCCACAACTTGAGACACTGCTTCTCTGGATTGGATAGTACGTTGTACGCTTCGTTTGCAAGTGATTCGCATATTTTGTGGAGAAGCTCGGTTTGCTTCAATGCTTTCTTGTCATCGCTGAGTGCCTGCCATGATGCCAGTCCACCTGACTCCTCCAACATCTGTGTCCAGGCTGTTCCGGTAAGTATTTCCTGCTCCTCTGGTGACTTTGAAAAGAAGTAGTTGGCTCCGAGGCCGCGCATGGTAAGTTCAGACTTCCATTCTCCCAACATTCGATGCTTCGCTTTCTGGTCCTCAGCATGGTCCCCATGGGTCCCTACATATTTCATTGCTATTGTCGTTTCGTTAAATGGCCGGCTTGGAGTATTGTAGGCACCTCCTAGAGGGCTTCTGTTGAACGTTTCCATAGCTTCCTTAATGGATGAGATTGTTTCGTTTTTTTGTGTCTCTGCTCGATGATTGGCTGCTAGTTCGACTTTGACAAAGCAGACCGTCTGCACATCATCAGGACTTGCAGATAACGTCCCTCCATCTTCAAGGTATGTCTTTGGCACTTGTAAATTAAGACTAATTGATTCGAATTGCTGATTTTTGTTCGTAGTGCCATCACCACCAGTTGTAAAGGCTATATAACATATCAGTGAGCATCTCTTTACCCATAAATACAAGGAGGCACTTGCACGGTGTTCTGCACAGGTCATAGCCTAGCTGGATCGTTCCAGCTATGTCTGCCTCCCTGATGATCCGTCCAACTGTTCTTGCACTAATTCTTCGAGGTTTTTTGCGCCGTATTCTGAGAAGACGAGAGACAGTAGATATGAAGGTTTCAACCACTTCTCCAATATTTGACAGGGGGCAGTTGAGCTCGGCCAGGCGAAGGACCAGCAAGCGAATAGTGGGTGGGTAGGTACCTCTGTCGGTGAGTCTCATGAAAGCCTCGATTGTCTGCCGTACATTTCTGAGCTTCTGAGTTCGTTTGTTAGCTCGTGTAAGTTGCATTTGCTGACGGTGATTTGACTTCCGAAGTTCGTAAATTGTAGTTCTTTGATGTGCAACAAGGTGCGTAAGACTTGATGTTCTTTTCAGCAACATCGAACATCTGTTCTCTGCTGCCTGGAGTGAATTCCAATACTCATAGGCCCGCAGGTTTGCCTCTGCTAGTAACTGAAGATAGTAGTTGACTCGACCATGGGCAGCTAGTTCAGCACTTGTCTTTTCGGTGAGTGTCTTCTTGTAGTGCTCAATTTGACTGGTCAGTGACTTGATCTGCTTCCTCAATGACGAAATAGTTTCGCCACTGTGTAAAACAGACTTTCGTTTGTTGTGAAGGGAGTTGAGATGTCGCCCTGCTCGTAATCGCGCTTGTTGAAGTTGTTCGTTTGCTCGAGTAAGTTTTCTATTCATATCAAAGAACCTCTCCTCTAAATTAATGATCTGCCTCTGTAGATCATTATTGGCCTTTTGGAGATCGCAATCAGAAGGAGCATTCGACTTATCGCCTAGCACAACTCGTCGTTTTTTCCATGCCTCTTGTCGCTGAATTGTACTTTTTTTTACCATGAGAGAGACTGAAGAATAGTAAGTAATATGTTTAATTGTAAAATGCAATAATTTACCAATTTGTATAGCGGTTATGTGCTGTCTCGAATCGGTTGGTGCTTTGTTGAAATTCAACATGAAATGCCGCGCCTGCTTCTCCCGCTGATCACGTGAGCATATTTTTCCTTTTTCACTGAGTATCAGATACATCATTGTTTGATGTGCAGCATTGTCAAACACTCTGACATTGCCATTTTTCTTGTACCATTATATGTTTTTAATCACTCTCTCCAACCCTCCGTACTTAAAAAGGTAATAATTGGTCGATTTGATGTACATCGACTGCATTTCTACCATAAATAACACATTTTTTAAAATTCTACCTACGGAGATATCTTCTAGTATCTGAAAAATGTACAAAATCGGATTTAAACTATTTCATTGAGTGCCATGCATGTTTGTGTGCGCGGTGCAAACTACTTGTACAGCAAATTGAAACTCCGCCATAGGCTAACATTACCGAGAGCGTGGGAAATATTGCCACCAACTCAGGCATTGCCGATCCCCAGTAGTACGCATGTTTTAGCATGGACACGTGACATATGTGCGTATAGCTTACTTAATACTTCTGTTGGTGACTGGCACGGCCTATCAAATTTCCGTGCCATTCCCACGGTCCCTCCCGTGGCTAAGCGGTGATCGACACTCAGATTCACCTGTCTCACTTTTCTACTCTGACATTCGAGGGCTTGTCCAGCCTTCCACAACTTTACGAAAAATCTGAAAAAATACCCAAAAATTATTTTTCAACATTCTGAACAAAATGGAAAGACAGATTTTCGAATTTCCCAATATTCGTCGAGATACAGCGATTTTAGATGCATATTGAAACAACTAAGATACTTCTAAAAGATTTTTTCTTTCCAAAATCTTCCATTTTCATTAAGACTCATATATGTGAAAGACACACAGCAAGAGAGCATGAATTCATTGGGCTAGGGGGCATATATGCTGCTGGTTCATTTAAAATTGCTAATATCCCCACCAATAACTTAATCTCTCCTGTTAATTGTTGATAGAACCATCCTAGTACACGTAAACATGATCTCCAGACAGTTTAAAGGGACTGTTTTAAGTGTTTTCAGAGAAGATATGGCATGTAAAAACCTCAAAATAAGATCACGTGACGTACAAGCGAAAACAGAGATGTATATTCTACCCGAATATCACCTACAGTAGACTCATATTTGGTATATTATATATTGGGTATTCATATAAAGCCTTTTTATGTTGAAAGGAAGGGACGAATTGCTTGAACTCAGCGGAACTGCATATTCAAGGATTTAGTGGGGGCACGGAAAGTGAGACAAGAAGATCGACGCAAGTTACTATACATGGGAATTAGTTGAAACTCCGCTCTGGTAAAAGTGGCACGGAAATTTCTTAGGCCGTGCCAGGCACCACTTCTGTTGCTTGCCTTCAATGCCTTGCCATGTTAGCCTGCGCAGTATGAGCCAAATGTACATTGCTGCCGCACGGCAACGCACAAGTTGACTCAGAGAGGGATAAGATGTAGCTGGGATGGTTACCCGCGGAATATGTATCTTTATCTCTCAAGCGTCCGTCATCTTGAATGAATGGAAGTCTTTCTATCACGGTCGTGAGCAAGTACTAGTCAGGAGAAACTCCGTTGGTTTGGTCGCATCGGCAAGCAGCGTAGTCTTGGTTCGCTGGTCGTTTGTTTTATAGTCTTGCTTCTGCGCAGCCGGCGCGACACTCGCTTGGAAATCATGGAATAATTGACGACTTCCACTAGCATGGAAGTGACGGAGACTGAGGAATGCTTCTCAGAGTCTTGAACAACCGGGTACGGATGTGCTGGATGCATATTCACGCGGAACGATTCTGGTAGGCTCATGGAGGACGGCGGCAAGCAGAGAAGCGGAAGTGTGTTACCAGTGACAAGAGTATTTTCCCATCACATGCCGGCTTGGAAGTTATTTTTAGTCTATTGTGAATTAAAATAATATTTATTTCCTATAATGTGACATCTGAAATTGATTATTTCAGCATCACGTCCTCACCCTCCTCCTCTTCCTCCATCTCCCTTCATGTTACCCTCACTATTCTCACTCACTCTTCTCTTTCTACACCATGTCTCCGCAGAGGTGACAATTTATGCAACCGCCGGTCAACCTCTACCGACTCCATGTATCGGCGCAGTGCCCTGCGACGGTGCTGTCCTCAACCCAATCCATCCCAATGACCAGTTTGATGACCAGTTTGGTAACCAGGTCGTCGTCGAGGTCACCAATGCTATCCCTGTCCAACTCTACACTGGTGGAATGGATGGTCTCTCTATCGGTATTCCCAATCATTTCTTCGGATTCTCGCTCGAATTGTCCGTTGCGAATCATCTACGTACGTTGCTTGTCGTTGCCTATCTCATACTTCATAAAACCAACATAATCATTCCAGTCGGCGGCAGTGCGGAGAATCTCAATCCAATCTTTCTCAACCTTATGTCCACTCTCATCGCGAGGTCAAAATCTCTCGTTCTTCGAGTTGGAGGAAACTCGCAGGAACGATCGGTGTTTGTTCCCGAAGGTCTCGATAAAGGTGCTATGATTGAGAAAGGTACACTCGGGAGCTCAAGGGTAAGGCATACCTTCATCTCACGAACGTCTTTATCGTGACGGACTCGCCGGTTCCTATAGACTGCAACACCCGCACTTCTCGTTTCGCCATCGCTCATCTACGCCATGTCAAACATATCCAACTTCCTTCCTACAATCCAATGGTTCCTCGGTGTACCTTTCAACGACACGGACAATCCACGTATGGAGATCGCTGAACTCGGACAACAACTCCTCGGCGACAAGCTCGTCGGATTGCAACTTGGGAACGAACCGGACTTGTACCATCAGAATACCATTCGCGATTCCGATTATACTCCGGAACAGTACGATACAGAGTGGGGAAAGGTGCTGGCCGACTACGTAGGGAATGAAAACATAAAGAACTCGACGATGTTTGTTGCACCGAGTGTGTGCTGTGGGCCGAACCCTGGATGGACACCCGAACAGGTGTGGGAAACTGGTTTCCTGGATCACTATAGAGACAACCTGGCGTTCATCGCTGTGCAGCAGTGAGTACCCTCACTTGTGTTTGCCTCCGTCCGTTTACAAAAATTGTTCGTGCTACTGTACAGCTACCCGTCCGATAACTGCAACGGATCGACGCACTTCGACCCACAAGAGCTCCTCCATAGCACCTACCTGAACCACAACGTCATCCAAGGCCAAAATCAACCATACATTAACAGTGCATTGCTCGCCCAATCCTACAATAAACCGTTCTTGCTTTTCGAGACAAACTCGGCATCATGTGGAGGGTTTTCGGGACTAAGTGATGCGTTTGCTGCCTCTCTGTGGGCCGTGGACTATAGCTTGAATATGGCGATGGGAAACGTTAGCCACATGCTCTTCCACGTTGGTGGACAGAGTGATTACTATAATGTGAGTGTGGAGAAATTTTGAGTTTTAGAGTTTCTTGTCGGGATCGACAAACGGTGCTTGGTACTTGGCGATTTTTCTTGACCTCTTGACTTTGTCTTGTCCGTTGTGCCTCTTCTTTACTCCCGCGCTGACTGTGACGTGTCGCTAGTCGTTCACCCCTCCCGCGTCGAACCAGTCGGGCATCCGGCAATGGACAGTTGGGTCAACTTTCTATTCGGCACTCGTCATCTCTGAAGCTCTTGGTGCCTCATCGTCTTCCTCACCCACCGCTCGCGTCGTCGACCTATTCCTCAACAACAACAGCCCTTACACACCCGGATATGCCATCTATGAAGCTGGCAAGGACGACCCGCAAAGGGTGGTGCTGATGAATTTCGTGACGGATACGAATGAGGGCGATGGAAGTGGCAACTATACAGCGTTTTTGAGTGTTGGAGGGGGTGAGACTGGACAGCCAAACGCGACGCCGGCGAGTGTGAAGGTTAAGTAAGTGGTGTTTGAGTGCTGTACCGTGGAATGGAGCTCATGCGCTATGTGTCTATACAGGTATCTGCTTGCGTCGTCCATCTCGGAGAAGTTCGACATCACATGGGCAGGACAGGTGCGTACCTCCTCGTTGACTTTTATGTCTTTCGCTAACCCACTGTTGACCTTTCTACACTCTACAGACCTTTGGCGGTGCCTTCCAAGCAGACGGCCGTCTCCAGGGAGATGAGGTTATGTACACCTACGACTGTGACACAGATAACAACGTCTGCGCCATACCCGTTCCCGCACCCGGTCTCGCTCTCGTCTATCTTACCGACGACGCACTTGCCGAGTCTGGCTTTGGCGTTGGATGGGGTACAGACTCGAAAGGGAACGTGCCGAGTACGACGACGTTTGCGACTACTGCAAGTCCTGTGAGTTTCATTTTGCATCTTCAAAGCGTCTTGCCTCGGTATTGACGATTCTTTGTTCTTACTAGACTGGTGCTGCGAATACCGCAACAATCGACCAAGTCGTTCTTGCAACTTCCAACGGACGCGGAGGAGGGCAATGGGACGATCTAGGCTCGACGAGTTTCGGTAGTGCAAAGAACGACGCTTCTACCATTTCTTCCTCGTCATTAACAACTACACTGGTCGGAGCGATCTCGGGCGCATTGACGTTCATCTTCGCTAGGTCGTTAGTATAAAGGTCGGGAGAGAGACGAGTAGACGTGAAGTAACTTTCTTGTTCTAATTATTTCGTACTGGACATCGTTCTCGTTTGCTATTCTTACTCTTTGGTTGTATCTGATCTGCTATGACTCTTTCTTGAGCTTTCGAACGGACTGAACCCCATCGTAATCCCTCATACCGTAATATAGCATATTCTCCCTCGGACTTTCCAAAATGCTCGCGAATAGCACTCACATATATCCATCCATCTCAAATAAACGAAAAAAAAGACCTGGAAAACTTGTCAAACCTCTCAAAAACCTCTCAAAAACCCAAAAAAAGAAATATTTCTAAACAACGCAAAGGTTGAATTAATTCCAAAGATTGTTAAAGTGGCTGTGAAAGTGAGGCGGTTACACGGAATGCCCTAGTAAAAGGCGAGGGCATTGGTTATTTGTAGCCACCTCAGCCACAAATTGGAGTGTGGGAAAGTGGTGGGGGAGGTGTTGGATTTGAGTTTTTGTCAGTCGCCGGGGTTATTGGTTTTTTTTGGTGGAAGAGAGGAGGGAGGGGTTCGAGTCGCGCTCTGGGCGCGTTGGATGTTGACTCATCTCCGGCCTGGGATGAAAAAATCGCTTCCCTTCTCATCACCAGATGTACGACGAAACTTACACGAATATTAAGCAGACCAAGCCGTACTATTACCCTTCAACTTCAGAAATTTCAAAAGACGCATACTTTTATACCTACGTACAAAAGTCCACTCTTCAACTATGTAGTACTCTCCCCACTCCCACTCTCAAAATTCAAAATTCTCTCCGATTGACTAGGCCTGCTAAAGGCACACTCTCCCAACTCGTTTTACTTTCTGCCGCCAGTCGCCGCGAGTGGATCGACTCGCACAGCGTCCCGACTCTACATCCACATCTACCCCTCCATACTCTCCCAATCCAATCCCAACGGATCCGTACCAAATCGCGCATTGGGGTGATCAACACTCCGTACAGCGACTTCAACCGCTTCAGCCAACTTCCGAAGTACGCGCATATCGTCTTCATCTATTACTAACCCGCCTTCTCTTATCCTTGCGCTACTTTGAGTGCTCAGATTCAAAGTGGAAGGGGAAGAGGAACTTGAAGAGGAGGAAGGTACACCAGAAAGAGAGAAGACCCCACTTTGTTCCGGTGCAACACCTAAAACTCTTTCGATGGTTCTTTCGCGCGGTTCTCCTCTTAACGTATCGATTTTTTTTAATAACTCGCGTAACCTCCCTCCGTTTCCTGATTCTAATCGTGAGTTGGAGTCGGATGAGAGTAAAGAGCGAATGGAAGGAGAACGAGCGATGGCTTCGTATTGAGGTAGTGTGAGAGGTTTGGGATCGTCGCGCGTGAGAGGGTCAGGGTAGGATGGTATATCGGGGACGTAAGGCCATTTGAGTGTTGTCAGTGAACGGAGTGGACGGGGATTTGGTAGTGGTTCTAACAGTGAGGGTGAAGGTGCTCTCGTTTCCGTGAGAGTTCGTGAATGCGAGTGTGATTGTGATTGTGATTGCATCTGGCTCTGTGGTGCATCAAATGTTATCGACTCATCCTCCACCGTCCGCATCTCTCCACTCCCGCCATCTGATTTTGAAGAACACTCCAAGCCAGCACTGCCGTTCTTCTCCTCCACTTGTCCTTGCCTCACATGAGATGCACTGATCTCACCCCCGCCTCTGCCTAATTGCGAATGCAGCTCCGTTTCTTCTGCGGATGATGAAGACAAACTTGGCTGGCGCTCGTTAACGTTAACCATACATGTGGATGTATCGCCTCCTTGTCCTTGAATAGCTATAGCTCCTTCTTTTCCTACACCACAATCAGTATCTGATTATACATATACTGCATTGATAGTAGTTGATTTACCATCAATGGTTTCGCGTGCGAAGGGCAGTGCAGATATAGATGGGGATGGAGATGGAGAGATACTAGTGCCAGAAATCCCGTCTCTTTTCCTCACGCCCGTGCAAGCGCTCGTATTCGCAGTTTTCCTCGTCGTCGCGCCCACACCGCATGAGTGACCTATTCAAGTAACACACTTTAATTTGGAAAATATACTGCAACAAGTAGAGGTACTTTTATGTTGCTTGTAGCACGGTACGGAGCAACTGTCGTAAAAAAGCAATAGATTTATTATGGTAAGTATTCCGACCCGGAATGAACGGATTGATGGGGTTGGTTTGGGGGAAAGCACGTACGTACTACAAGACCTCACATGTCGAGCAAACGTATTTTGATACCTTTTCGTGACAAATCTGACAGTTTGCTCGTCGTTGAGGTGGCATCAGATTTCTTGGTGTTGTACGACGCTCATTCGGCGTCTGTGAGTGGAATGGACGAGAAAAAGAATATAGCGGGTAGAGTCGGTGGTAGAGAAAAGCCGTGTTTGAGGAAGAAATGACCGTGGGTGTTACAGAGCACAGCCTCTCCCATCACTCTACCATCATTTAGTTAGCATTGCAAATTTCAGTGCAAAGTGACTCAATGTCACCTAGCACTCATTGATCATTGATATCTAGGGGGTATAGTCCCATCGAGTTGAGAAAAACTTCTACTCCAAATCCTCGACTCTCGGTGCCTTCGCTTACTCTTCTTGCTTCATATCTGCCGCACGGTCTTTCGGTCTTTTTAATGCGCTCATCATGGTACGCTATCGTATCGCAAGGCGGAATCTTACCTCCGGTCCCCCTTGCAAGAGATTTCCAAGTAACACAAGAGGACATTACACCCGCTCGTAGCGTAACAGGATGATCATGCGCTGCAGTCTCGTGTGTTACTATCCGAATCGCTGACCAATGGAATTGGTTGAGTTTTGATTAAAGATCCGTGATATGATGCTTTACACAAACGCTGTGTCGCTAGTCCGAGGCCGTGATGTATCAATACGATATCAGTCTACGTCTATATATACTCAGACCCCGCGCAGGTCCACAGTAATTATTCCCCTCTGGTAGTAATCTTCTAACGGCAATCGTTCGGAATTGGTGTGGACCTGTGGACTTAAAGGTCCCTTCCTCGTATTAACCCCACTAACCCCCCTCGCTCTAACCTACCTAACCTCCCTCCCTCTCTCGAACAACTAAACATGTCACCCATAGACTCCCTCCGATTCCAAGTCTCATTCTTCCTCGACAGTATCCCAATCATCTTCAGGACTCTAAAGTTCTTCGTCTACTCCCTTCTCTATCACGTCCTACGCATTGATCCCAAAGCGGCCTCGACGAGCTTCTCGATTGACTCGTTATCTTCGCCGAAGAGACGAAGGGAAGGTCTGTACCAGTATGCGAATGGCGTTTGGGACGATCATGAGTTCAGACCCCCTCGAGAGGGTGATGCTCGTTCGCCTTGTCCCGCGCTCAATACTATGGCCAACCATGGATACATGTAAGTACCTACTCCCCTTCGCCCTTCATAATTCGCATATTCATCGTCGCTCCTGTAGTCCGCGCAACGGGAAGAACCTCACGGGCGATATTCTCACTCAAGGTCTCATGGACTGTTACGGCCTTTCCTGGCCGCTAGCTGCCTTCCTCGCATGGGGTGGAGTCCTCCTTCTCGGCCAAGTAGGATGTCTCTCCCTTCAAGATCTGGCACGACACAACCGAGTCGAACATGACGCGTCTCTAACTCATCCAAACACTCTTCCCGGTGACGACTACGCACCTATCCATTCTTCCCCAGAACTCTTCGAAAAGTTTCTTCGAGACGCTAAGAAAGGGCGTTTCACGTATAAGGAAATCGCTCAAGCGAGGGTACGGAGAGAGAGTGGGGATGTAGGAGAAGGAGAACATTTCCCTAAAGTGACGAGTGTACAACAGGAGATTGCGCGTGGAGAAGTTGCACTTGTTTTACAGATTTTTGGAGGAGAGGAGTTTGCTGTTCCTGTGGATGTTATTAGGAAGTGGTGGTGGGAGCAAAGGTTACCAGATGGATGGAAACCGACTAGGACGACGGAGTTACTTGAGACGGT
Source organism: Inonotus obliquus (assembly GCA_032164295.1). Lineage (NCBI taxonomy): Eukaryota > Fungi > Basidiomycota > Agaricomycetes > Hymenochaetales > Hymenochaetaceae > Inonotus > Inonotus obliquus. The sequence continues at coordinate 2,290,180 of JAJHTX010000006.1, read as the reverse complement.
TAAGTGGAGTAAACGGATTAGAGAGGAGATGAGTGCGATTCGGAATGGGGAAGTTGATGAGGTGGTGCGTGTGCGTGTGCGTGATGTGAGAGTGGAAGCTAAGAATGGACTGGCGAATGCGAATGCGGATGGTGTAAATGGATTGTCGAATGGACATATCGACGGGGACGAGACTACAAGAACGGCAAATGGCGTCTTACAACATTCTCGCTCGCTCAATTCCTCCGAAGACGGGTCTATCAACCCAATTCCGAACACTTCCCATTCCTATTCGAGTTCCTCTTCCTCTAACGAGTCTTCTTCTCCTTCTTCTTCTTCGGGTCCAACATCCGACAACGAAACCGAGTCACACACCAACACACCTACCAACACAACGACCAACAACACCAACACCACTAAAACAACCATACCACTCCCGACGTTTAACACTCGCACTCAAGCTTTCACATCTGCTTCTGCCTTGGATTACGACGCGACTACGCCAGCTAGGAGACATACCCTTCCCCTTCAGGCTACTGCTGCTGCTTAACGCGTCCGAGTCACTCACACGCTCAAACGTTCAGACACACGGGCACTCAGACACTCAGACACACGGACACTCAGACACTCGGGCACGGGCACACGGACACTCGGACACTCGAACGAACATCTATCAACGCGAGTGCTATTTCTGTCTGTCCAACAAACTAAGGATGGCGCCATCGTCTACTTCATATCTCATATCTCATATCTCATATCCAATACCTCACACCTCATATCTCGTGTCTATCAACTTCTTCTTCGTCCTTCCTTCTTCTTCTCTCTCCCTTCGCCGTCTCGGATATGATTAATTAATGGTTACTCGTCTACTCATCATGGTCAACCCATTCCCGTTTTTCGATTCCCAATTCCTGAATTCCTGGTTAGTGAATTAGTTGATTCCTGAATCCTGAATCATTGATTAGTTAAAGTTGATTCATTGATTAGTTAAAGTTGATTTGATTCGTTACTTGCTAGCAAGTAGATCGTCGATTCGACCATTCGACCATTCGACCATTCGTTCATTCGTCCTGATTTTTGATTTTTGACTTTTTGACTTTTTGACTTTTTGTTCACATAGTCATCCTTGATTCTTGCGCGGTCGCGGTCTTGTTCATGTTCATAATCTTCAAATCCTCAGTACTTAAGTATGTATGTATGTATGTAGAATTTCCTGTACCTATTCTCTTTTCTCGTTTTTCGATTTTTCGATTTTTCGATTTTCGTCTTGTGGAGCGGAGCGGATGTATCATCCATTTCACTTTTACACAGTAAGTAATTAGATCCTATCATTAGTTTACATATGTAAATGCAAACATCGTCAACTTTGAGAATCGAGAATCGAGAATTGAGAATTGAGAAACTATGGGAGTGATGAGTGATGGATGGGAACACAAAAACCAAGTACATATCTCCCACCGCACCGAGGACGACGAGGATTAATATTCGGACGAATCAGTATCAATATCAGTATCAATATCAATATCATTAACAATATCACTATCCACACCACCCATCAGCACCGACTCAGTCCTCAGTCTCGATCTCCTTAATCAAAGAGTCACTCTGCTACCGTTATCTCATCATCAGCATCACCAAGAGATAGATAGATATACAGACGTTCTCATGTCATTCTTCCGATTGCAGTTACATCGGCACAGAAACAAAGACAAAGTCACAGATCAAAGAGAACGATCGGCGAGAAAAGGAAACACGAGACATGATCTACTTTTTTGATTGATACTTTGAGTTATCGAATTATTATTACGGTTTACCACGCCATCAATTTACCCACACAAATACGAATGAGGTCTGAGGTCTGAGGTCTGAGAAAGTGAGGAGAGTGGGAAAAAATGGATATCAATTCCAAGGTACGTTGGGCGCTGGATGAGGACGGTGAGAGGATCGTCATCAATAGTAGCTGTCACCTCATCGATCCGCAAGACGCGTTCGGAAACTTCAACTTCAGGACAAGGTTCAGGGCGGGGTTCAGGACAATGATTCAATGAACGAGGTCCAGGAACGTACGGGGTCTGGGACAAGTGGTACCGACGACGGTCAAACGAGTTGATAGATCCGGACGCGAGTGTGGGATTTCTAAGTTATAGGTTGGCGTTCGTAACAGCATCCGGAAGGTCGACTACTCGTCCAACGACATTATATCTCTTCCTATTCGCGTTATCAGCGCTCTGCGTATTGTCCAGGGGGAAAGGCCAAGCCGAATACGAATACGAAATACGAATACGAATACTCACGAAAAGAACGAATACCAATCATCCAACACTTTCATCTCATTTGGTGGTAAAGTCGTATAATCAGGCACAGCATCATCCTCCTTAAGACTTGACATTCCTAATCCGCGCGAACCGTCTTTACCAGCGAAGATGTTGTATGATTTTCCTGGACCGTACATCTCGCGTTTCTTTGATACGTCGAATATCGTTCCTGTAATCGTGTGAATCGATCAGTATCGTCGATTGCGCGGAGATAGCTTAGAGGTGGCAAGACGCGTGATGGTGCCCTAGGTCCAGGCGGGTACAGGGAGAGGAACGAACCTTTGATTGCGACATAGATCGGTTTCGAAGGATCACTCCCATCAAACTGCTTCAACTCCTCAAGCCTGAAAGGCGTATCCTTCGGAGGGTCAAGTTCGGAATTCTCAGGCGCCATCACACTCGTAGTCGTACTCTTATTCCCGCTACCTTCAGTCTCACTCGGCTCGTCTTCGTCTTCGTCTAAAGACTGAGAAGAAGTGGATGAGGATGTTGAAGGAAAGAAGGTGCGTTTGAGGATGTAAAGAACTGGGATTGAGAGTACTGAGATTAGGAGGAGTTGTGAGGAGGAGAGGGTGTTTAGGGCAGTGGTGAGTGAGTGGAAGGGAGACATGACGGGTTTAGCCGACCATTCAGAAAGAAATGAATATGGGCGTCTGTTTCGCTGGTTCACACACAACTCCTATGCCTGTTCATGGTTGCTCTGCTGGCTCATGCTTCCGCCAAGGTTCTGCTCTGCTGGCATTCCGTTCATCAGTTGAGTTCTCCGGACTCTGTCGGGGGATTCTGCGAGGCACCAATCACCAGTCAATGCATTACTGCTTCGTAATCCTCATTCCAGTCACGTTACATCACGCGTCCTAGCACTTAACGATATAAGACTCTCAAGGCAACTTCTTCATCAGCTACACCTTCCAGCAACCCAATCGGCCTTGGGTTGAAGTAAAAGGCAACATATCGCTCAAATATCTTCTACGCATCGGTACCAGAGTCGGAATGGCTTCTTCGTCAGAGTCATCGATAGAACTCCAACGTGCGTTCCTTGCTGCGAAACAGTTCGCTGTTGTCGGTGCTTCGAAGGATCAGACAAAGTATGGGACGAGGGTGCTTAAGTGGTATCAGGTATGCATTCATCCATTTCGAGTGGATGACGATAGACTCGCTAATTTGGTGTTCTGGTTAATGATAGGCACGAGATTTACCTGTTACACCCGTCCATCCTGTAAGATCCATTCTGTCTTCAGCATGGACTCTTGATGAACTCGATACTGCATAATGCAGAAAGAAGCCGAGTTGGAAGGGTTGATCACTATCAAAACTCTTAGCGAGCTTCCTGCACCAAGTGAAACATCAGTCAGCATCGTAACCCCGCCAAAGGTCCGTCTCTCTCCTCTCCCACCTAGTTCATCCTTCAACCTTTCTCACGATCACCCTTAGATCACCCTGAGCATCCTCGAAACAGCCAAAAACATCATCGTACCCTACCTCTGGCTCCAACCCGGCGCTGAAGACGAAGCAGTACGCAAATACGTCGAGGAAGCTGGCCTTACGGATAAAGTTATCTTAGGTGGACCTTGTGTTTTGCGGGATGGTGATGAGTTGAGAGAGAGTGGTAGTAAGCTGTAAGCTGTAAGAATTGGTCGTTGGATTTTATTTGATGTATAACGTGCGCTGTATGTACTATGTCGTTTGCCGTGAGTGAATATCTATGCCTATCTATCAGACTGCAGTGTTCGCGACGACCAAGCTACCTTGTATCTCATTATGTCACGCCCGGAATGAAATGATCCTTCGTATCATGACACTTCGGATTATTAGTCAAATACGCGTTGTGTACGCCTGTTTACGCGTTCCAGTCACGTGGAGCAACAGAAAGACTGCATCTACTAATAGTAAAGGTGTAACAATTCGATTATGAGTATAGACGACGAAAGCTTCTTTCTTCCTCTCTCCTTGATTCTTCAGCATAACAGAACAGAACAGAACAGGTAAAGCCGGGGATACATATGAACACGAGTACATGAATACGTGAACTCTGGACTCTTCAACAGACTCCGACTCTCCACGTTTAAACAGCGTGTCTAGCTGAGAAATTGGTGAGAACCTGAACCTTATATTGTATCCTGCCTACTGCCTACTGCCTGCTTCCCAGTGCCTACTGCCTAGGTGCCCAGTGCGTGTTTACAACGTTGTATCTTGTCGTTGCTCTGGATCGTCTTGATCTCCTCGGTTTGTAAGTTATAGAAAGAGAGAGAGATTTTGACCCCCACAACGCTTTGACATCGTCACTACACTGGCACACTGGCATGCGTGGGATACACGATGACTCGGGAATTGGATATGTGAGTTCGAGTTTCGAGTTTCGAGTTACTACTACTGTCGTCATTTGTATTGATGTATTAATGAATTACCATTTGGTGTATGGCGTATAGTGCATGGCGTTTCACGAGGTCGGGGTTTACATACAATTTTTATAATACCCACTAATACAAATCGACAGTTGTTTTTTCCCAGACACTGGTACTACGTATCTGCATGCAGCCTGGGTGTATGCATGCTTTGATACACGATGCCTCAGGGAAGGTAGACCTGAAACGTTGTGACTGGATTCAGATGCTACGTGCTTGATAGCCATTCGAACCCAGTTTACCGGGAGTAAAATCCCACCCGGAGAAAGAAAGAGAGGTTCGTTTCCTGCGTTCATCTCCGCGATTTGAAAGGGCGTGTCAACATAGACTTTTTTTGTTTTCGTTCGGGGAACAGGTTACGGGTTGGTTACGGCTACGGCTTCGGCTACGGCTACGACTAGAGTACCTTAAGTTTATCAGATGCGTGAATGGGGAAAGTATCATTCATAAGTAAGCACATTGCACAAGCGAGATAATATACCCTTGCTTGAGTCGCATTCATTACTTGCTTTGGTCGTTTATCCGAGCCTGGAAATAGGTGTATATACATACATATAGGTATGTATGTAATGTAAATGATGCTCTTGCGTAAAAGCATAAAAGGACGAGGGTATGCGACGTCGCCATGAACACCAGGGAAAACCCACCCACTCGCTCACTCGTTTCGTTCTCTAGAGCAACTTGAGTAACCTCGAACGCTATACCGTAACGACGAACGACGTACCTAACGCAGAGCGTTTTACCGTGACGGACAACGGACACGACTAGACAATAGAGAAGAAGAAGAGCACCACACGACGAACGAAAGGGAAGCATTAAAGGAATAAGGAAATTTTTGAGCAGGTGAGTTGTTACCCCTTACTACGCTATTGTTTCTTGTCCTTATCTTGTTTGGCGTCCTCCGAGTCTATTAGACCTTCCCGATCATCCATCTATCTTATCCGTCCTTTGTCTGTGCCCTGTGCATTTCTGGCACAGTTTAGCACCCGTGACTTTGCTCGGAGCGGGACCAGGGACGAGGTTATTGTAACATTCCCTAATTCGACCATTCGTTGGCAGCATTGGCATCGGATCGTGAACGTCCTCCTTCGAGTCCCCATACAAGGACACACGCACAGACACGCACGCTTGACGACGACGACAACGACCGATACGACCATTTTTGCTTTTGTTTAGTCGATCCATCCGTAATCCGTTCTCATCCGAGCTTTAAAAAAATCCTACGTATCTGCGACGAAAGGGTTATAGTAAGGAAGGATGTGTACGAATGGGATTATCAACATCTCACGAAATCGTACTTCCGTGCGGTCGGATTCAGGGTACCCGAGTCGTAGTAACGCCGTTCCAGTACCAACACCATTACCTGCACCAACACCGGGTATGTCGCCGTTCGATGCTGTCGCACGAGCATGGCATCAGATGACCGAACAAGAAAGACAAGCGTATTGGCGACGTAAAGGATCCGATTCGACTTCGAGGTCGAAGAAAACTTCAGCGACGCGGGAGCAAAAGAACAAGAAATGAAAGAATCGCCAAAAGAAAAGGAGAATCGACGGACGGGCTTCGTCGATCATGATCGACTTTTGTTCTTTGCTTTGGACCCCTTTTTTTGCATTAGCATTTTTATTTCGTAGGCATTTATTACTTATTTTCTTCGCTGCTCTCGTATTTCTCTATTCGTTCGCTCTTATGCATTGATTATTGGTGTAATTGGTTGCTTGTAAACTTATGTATCACGGTATCTTAGACTTGCTATAAATGGCAATCAGCCTCGCTATAAACTTTAATTTCTTCGTCTTCTGTGCGTGACTCATAGAGTCGACCTGTTCTGCCTTGTCTGCCAGTCAGCTTCGAGTCGACGCTCAAGAGTCCTTCTAAAAAAACTTCGTATAGAGCAGGAACGCTACTCCTCCGAAGGACGACCAGACAAAAATGGCGGAGAAAAACTCGACGAAGGCTACGATAAAGGATTTGACCGCTGGAACAGCCGGAGGTATCTTACAGGTAACGCACCCTTTTCCATCACACTCACAAAAAAACCTTTCGCGACGAATGATTTTGAATTGAGGTTACGTTTTTTATGGACGTGATATAGGTGCTTGTAGGCCAGCCGTTTGATATAGTCAAAGTGGTATGTAACGCGTTTTGGGGGGGCCTCGTTATCATCGCCCTTCTCCTGACCTGAATTGATGATATGTACGTATTCTTAGAGGATGCAAACGGCGCCGAGAGGGACGTATTCGGGAATGCTTCATTGCGCGGCTGGGATACTTAGGAATGAGGGTCCACTTGCGTTTTATAAGGTGTGTTCTGTTCCTGTGTGACTTGATTGGTTTACTCACCGTGTTTCATCTTTCTTTCGCATTGCTAACTATTACATACGAATCCCCGCATGATTCTCCGTCCCTTCATGCCGTATGGACTACCCGTGGACGTGAATGGTGGAAAATATGGGTGTGATTAGGGCACGGTTTCCCCACTCCTCGGTATTGGGTTATGTGTTTCGATTCAATTTGGCGCTTTGGAGTATACGAAACGGTCGTTGGCGCAGATGAATATCAAATCTGGCCGAGGAGGGGTAGACGGGAAGGAATTGTCTGCTGGACAACTTGTGTTTGCTGGTTCGGTCGCTGGTATCGCTAATAGCGTCGTTTCAGGTCCAGTCGAACATATCCGTATCCGTACGTAATATATTTCACATCTGTCTCCCTCCCAGTACATGTGTCCTGACACGACACCCTGCCTCGCTGAGCATAGGTTTACAAATCCAAGCGACGGATAACAAGATTTATTCCGGTCCTTTAGATGCAGTGAAGAAGATCATGTCGCAACATGGGATTGCAGGGATTTATAGAGGCCAAGTAGCTACGCTTGCACGTGAATCTATTGGTTATGGAGCATATTTTTGGGCGTATGAGAGGCTTATGCAAAGGGAACTGAGGAAAGGGGTCAAACGAGAAGATGTTAGCCCTGTGAAGGCGGTGTTGTTCGGTGCTGCTGCTGGATATGCTGTAAGTCATTTTCTGTCATACATTTCCTTCGAGAACGACGTAAGGGACCCCTGGGCTGATATATTCGTTTCTTATAGCTTTGGTTTTGTGTCTACCCAATCGACATGATTAAATCTCGAATGCAGACTGATGGATTCACTACTGCTGATGGACGAAAATACAAATCTATGTTGGATTGTGTTCGGACCGTATGGAGGACGGAGGGTATCAATGCTTTTACGCGTGGCCTCGTTCCGACACTTATCCGGTGAGCCTAAACCTAAGCCTTTTTGCTTATCCACTTTCAAAATTGCCTTACCCTCATGTGAATTTTATGTAGTTCACCGTTTGCGAATGGTGCGACGTTCCTTGGGTTTGAACTCGCCAGTCGAGCTTTGGAGCATCTATAAATGGGAATTGATGGGTGGAAGAGGGTGAGGAAGAGACGTTCGAAGTTTATAACTAGAGATTATAGATCTTTGTCATCATACTGATTTTTGATGAGGTAGTAAAAGTAGCTTAGATTTTGCGTTTTCAGTCCTGCTTTCGTGTATGTATTTGGTTTGGGTTTGGTATTTTGTCCTTGTGCGTGACGTCTACCCACTATTTAGGTCACTAGAACGTTGATTCCGTTCTATCAATCCTTGGTAACACAAAGGCGGACGATTCAGGATCGGAGTCCTTGTCAAGGATATCAAGGACGACCCGGAAAGTACTACGCTTTCAATACTGACCAAAGTTTCGTTTGCGCACAACTTACATTTTACATGAGTAATACTCAGCACGCCCGAAGCCCTGAAGGCTTCGAATACATATTTTAATCGAAATGTTTGAGTAGATGCAGGATTTATCGAAATTTTTGAAGAAAGGGACGAGGAATGAATTAAACTTGGAGGAAAAAGCCTCCGTCGTTACGAGTCCATGTACATACCTGAAGCTCTTGAGGAACGCTCCATCCTTACGTAGTCTCGAAATCCACACCAATGGCAAGGATCCTTTGATGCCGTCGCACTCAAGTGAAGAACTCATACTGCATACTTGCCTCTCCGAGTTGATTCTATTTGGAGAGCTTAGTGATGTCCTACCAGATACATTTATCGACGCAGTGACGTTCAAGTTCCCATCACTAGAAAAGCTTCCTTGTCGCAATAACATTGGCAACGAATAACTACTTCGCTTCATCCAGCGCTCAGCGCCTCCCCTCACAGACCTGCAAATCGGTTGCAAAGATGCAGGCGGAGAGGCCTTGATCGATATTCTTCGCTATCTACTTCCCTCAAGAAGCTTTCAATCCGAGGCGAGGCCAACCCACTGGTTCTTCCGTGCACTCACCGTACGAGGTAACACGCGCGATGACAGCGCGCACAAGCAGATTATTTGTCCTAGGATTTTGTATTTCGAGTAGTGTTAGTGTACAATTACATGGTTTGAGCCCTTGCTCACCATGGCGAAGTCGCAAGCTTCTGTCCTGAGGAAGTTGAGGACAGCCACTTTTCATGAGAAGCCTTTTTCCGATAGACGTTATGTCACCAAAAGGTGTACTGTTCCCGTATTTGACCTTGACAACAACGCTGGTGATATCGACTTGTCTGAACAAGACGTTCTCCATTAGTCTTCAGACACCTAAAGAGACTACTTGCGATTTTTGGGTAAGTAAGGTGTAACGTTGGAATTGGTTTGAAAAAACATCTTGGCCCAGAATATTTTCTCTGTCGCTGAGATATGCACAAAAGTACGAATATCTCGGCCAGTAATTGACAAAAATTCAGTTCTTTCTGACAGATCTGTTCTATGCATCCAAAGACATTTTTTTGACTTTTTACGGAGTTGTGGAGGTGAGACAATGAAATCGAGCTAACCGAGACCGTGGGACCTCCCGGAAATTTGATAGACCAGACCCCATCACTGCCCTTCCCTTTCCCTTCATCTCGTTTATTCGCTATGGACACGATTCCGCCAGAGGTCTTATGCGACATATTCTTGATGACCATTCATCAAGGATACACTTGGGACCACATATCCAGCATTCCATATTCCGACTCGGAAGCCATTTCAACACCTCTTCGTATCACACATGTTTGTCATCTCTGGCGCGAATTCTCCCTATCTTGCCGTGAACTATGGTCGCACCTACATGTTGATCATGAGGATTTCGTCGCGAGCAGGAAGAAGGGGGTGATGCAGGACATTTTCGATACGTGGCTGGCAAGAACGACTGATGGGCTTTCAATTTCTCGATTTGTATGAACTGGAAACTTTTTTACAATTGGCCTAGAAATTATTACAAGATAGATGAAGAAGATCACCGAATCGCCGAATATATTCTCACGAAACTTATCGAGAATCAACACCGCTGGAAGCACATGCGCCTTGTTTTCGTCGACGTGGAGTTTTCGTCGCAGTTTACGAGATTGGACTTGACCAACATGCCCCTCTTGGCATCGCTGGATCTGACAGTGGAAGGATCCCGCTCGCCGCACACCGTGGTCAGTCTCGCTCCGTCTTCGAGGCTCAAATATTTGGATATTTCTCAACACAATTTGGAGTTGTCGACCTGCAGTGGGTCGGCACATTTGGAGCAGCTCTGTTTAGCATTCCCTGGGCGAACTATTGCTCCTGAGTACATTCAATTAGGACTTAAGTTCCTGAGGAACGCTCCATCCTTGCAAAAGTTCAGCATCTACAGCAAGTTTAACGCTGCTGCTTCTTCGTCATTGGCGCAATTCTTGCATGAAGAACCTATTCGACACATCGGCGTACGTGATTTAGTGTTGAACGAAAGGAAGAATGGTGATCTGCCAGCCACATTAATTGATGCTGTGACGCTTTGATTATCATTGCGGCGTCGGAAGCCAGAAAGTGTATCACTTTTTCCAACGCTCCGTACCTCCCCTCTCATCTATGGAGTTACACTGCAAAGATACACGGGAAGAGACCTTGATCGGTATTCTCTGCCTTCTACCCACTCTGGAGACTCTAAGCTTCTCAGGTGCTGAGTTGTCTAACCGGCTCTTTCGCGAATTAACCGTCCGAGGCGATACCAGCAAGGACAATCCAGGCACCCATAAACAGATCGTTTGTCCTAAATTGTCGTATTTCTTCAATGGAAAGGGCATTTTTTGGATGTGGGCACTTGGCTAGAGCCCTTACTCGCCATGGTGAGATCGCGAGCCTCCATCTTGGGGACGTTCGAAAAGGCCTGCTTTCGCATCAAGGACTCGGAATCGTTCAATGAATTTCGTGCGGATGAAATCGAAAATTACTCTGATGGCATAAACTTGAGCCGTGGCTTCAGTTTCGAATGTAGATGACCTGTGCCAAGCGACGCAATCTTCCCTTCCGAGTAGTGCGGACTTGCATTTGTCGATTTTCTCCGCATAATTTTGAGGCAACTGCTTAGTCGACATGCTTTCTGTAGCCGTAAATCCTATTATACAGGTATCACTTCTATCAAGCCTGTATCAATCTCCGAAAATCGGTGCATTCAAAACCACCAGTAAAGCCCAGGATTATCCGGACTTTTAGGTTGCCATACATCGACTCTTGTCACTCAACATTCCATTGCATTCAAAATTGTGGTGCAAATGCCAAGTCATGCTGGGCAACTCTTAGATTTACAGGCTGCAGGCTATCCTGTGGCATACACATATCTAAACATCAACAACTGTAGGAAAAAAATCCGTTCACCTCATTATCTGTACCATAATATGCCTTCGTTATCCTATACCACCTGCGAATCCCTGAATCAACGATGAAATCTGTGTAGCTCATCCAAATGTCGCATATTCTTTTGACCAGACTCTGCTGAGGTGTCCCATTCAATACCAACCGGAACTGCGTTCAAGGTGTCGGTGTGATCAACATCTACTACTCTCACTATTCTATATGATCCTTGAGCTCTTACTTATACGAAACCCATTACGTTGAAATTTTTCAACACAAGAACTCTCGCGATTTTGCCTTGCTGAGTAAATGATCTAGAGTTGTACGGCATTGATATGCGAATTCATTCTGAGTTCCAAATCTTTCGAGCAGCATTCATTGTATGAATGTCTTTGATTTGAAACTCAGAACAAGCTATTCAACAAAGTAGTTTTTCTTACGCTGAAAGGATCCTGATCACCGCACACCGTGGTCTATTTCGCTCGGTCTTCGAGGCTTAGACAATAGATTACTTGTCACAACGATTTTGAATTATCGACGTATGGTGGGCTAGCACATCTGTATTTCCTGGGCGAACTAGTGCTCCTGAGTACATCCTTCTAGACCTTAACTTTATGAGGACTGCCCCATCCTTGCAATACTTCCGCATCTCCAGCGAGTTTGACTCTGCTTCTTCTTCGTCATCACCGCAACTCTTGGACGAAGGACGTATTCGACGTATCGGCATCCGAACCTATTCCTGAGGGATCGGAAGGATGGTGATCTGTCAGCTACAAGCCCAACCTAGAGCGTGTAAGCACTTTTAAAAACTTCCTCTGCACCTGATTGGTGACTATCCGTATCCATTGAGACCACCAACCATGGGAAACACTCACCGCGTATCAGAAAGAATAACCAAGCGCCTTTCGATGTGTTCAAGTGCGCTGCAGATCAAGGGATTTCTCAGGATGCATAGGCAGGTTTACCCAGAAAGCGTAGAATCCGCACAACAGGACCTAGTCGGCATTGCTCAGTGCTTCGGATCTTTACCATCTCTCGAAACTCTGTAACATTTCCCGGTCTCTCAGACAAACCAGCGGGACAATGACAGAGTGAATAACTCGCGCCTTGATGAAAGTACACCATCATTTCAATAAGATGCCCTTCTAATAATACACAAAACGGCAACGCTACCCATAAGCAAAACGAACAAGAAACACTCACGTACGACTACTCCTCAACAGACTGACCGTCTTCACCTCCATTGACATTACTACTAACCCCCGCCTCTGTGAGAAGATTCAATAGTTGCCCGTCCTTATCGAGCTTGGCAAGGTCGTCAGAGCCGCCAATAGACTTCCCATCAATGAAAATATTAGGGAACGTAGAGTGCTTAGTTAGACGTGTGAGTATCGCCTTTATTTGCTCCGCGTCACCTAGAGACACGAAGATGGTTAATATGATTGATGAAATATACTCGGATACTCGGAACGTACTTCGTAGATCTACTTCAACGACCTTGGGTGGTGGAGAGAGATCATACGTATTCAGGAGATCTTTGGCCTTCTTTGAGTATCTATCAAAGACGTGGGACGTGAAGTTAGCATGACATTCGTTGTTCGTATACCCTACTTACGGGCAGTAAGTCTGGAAACGAAGTGTCAGTCATTAGAATGATAAATGCCAGAGAATTTCGCACCTTGCTAAAGACAACGACAGGAGGGTCTGCTTGTACCTCCTGCAGCCAAGTCACATCCCCTAGATCAACAGTGTATACATCACGCGAGAGCGGTTTCGACGGATCCACGTCACTAGGGATCGTAAGTTCTGAACTTGCAATCATATGCAAGAAATCGCGTAGTTCCTCTTCCGGTCCATACGGCTTCCCACCACCAAGCTTTTCGGGTAACCATTCTTTACCCTTCTCAGCGACAGACATTGCGTGATGTCGACTTGTTTCCCAGAACGAAGAAGGTGCAAGGAAGAAGACAGCGATGAATGAGAGTAGGATTACAGACCAGACGACGCGGCGTCGACGATAAGGTGAACGAGGTGAGCGCGATCTTGGAGCTGTTGCAGGGAGATCCATTCCCCAGTCCCGACTTATAAGCTTGGACAGTGTGCGCTGGAGACGGAGATGGCGAAATGCAGTTAAGTTTCACTCAACACCGCAGCGGCACACGCAGTCAAGTCAGTCAGTCACGTGCCGCTACCAAGCCAAGGATTGATGATCGAGATTTACCTTTACTTCTTTCTAACTCCCCTTTCCTCTCGCCATCATGTCCAGCTCTTCTCAGCCCTCTTCGAGAGCAAGAATCGACTATGTTATCTTTGATATGGATGGTTGGTAGTTTTAACCGCTAGTCTGGGATAAGCTCTGAAACTTGACTTGGATTATTCTCGCAACACAGGCTTGCTCATAAATTCGGAACGCGTTTATACTGACGTGACGAGTAATTATCAATTAATACTGCATGAGAAGCATTCATCTTCATATCCATAGTTCATAGATAACATCCTTGCGAGGTTCGGTAAAACCATGACCTGGGACATTAAGGCGGGTCTTATGGGTAAATGTAAGATCTAGTCTGTATGTACGATATCTAATCGCCAGTAGACTAATCAATATTACGTGCCCAGCAGAGCGCCAAGCAGCAGAACATCTCCTCTCCTTTTTCCCTGGTATCCCGCTTACAATCGAGGATTATTTACGCGAGCGGGACGAACAACAAGACCTTCTCTGGCCTCACGTTCAACCACTCCCAGGAGCAGTCCGTCTCGTCCAACATCTACACGCTCACAACATACCAATCGCCCTCGCCACCGGTTCACGACGTTCCAAATTCGAGATGAAGACGGGACACCTCGATCATCTATTCGGATGTTTTTGTGGTCGTGTTGTTTGTGCATCTGACCCGCAAATACCAAAGGGTCGGGGTAAACCCAACCCCGACATATTCTTAGCTGCTGCTCGTGAATTGTTAGGCCTTCCCGTTGGGATGACTGAAAATGAAGAAGCTACAGAAGAAGAAAATGGAATTCGTTCGCGGGTACTCGTCTTCGAAGATGCTATACCAGGTGTACAAGCTGCGAAGCGAGCTGGGATGAACGGTAAAGCCCATATCATCTGTGATCTCTCGCACAAGAATCACTAAAGCCACTTACCTTCAGTTGTATGGGTTGCCGATTCGAATTTACTCGAAGTCGAATACTCTGGTACCCACAAAGCAGACGAAATACTCCATTCTCTTGAGGAGTTCAACCCTGAGAAATGGGGTTTACCTCCGTTCGTACAGAATTAACGCAATGTAGCCATATATGCTGATGTTACATGTCTTCCGAGTGTCATATTGAACGATCGATTGACTTCAGGTTGCCAATAGGAGATCCAGTCTCTGAATCGCCTCGGGTCTCCCCTTTGGCTTATTGGCAGTTTTACGACTCCTGCACTAATATACATCGCTTCGGTAATGAAGCATACAGCCGGAGAAGAGAAGAATCCATGACATACGTCGGAACCCTATGCGCAGGTTCAATATTGCGTAGCACACCAGGCCCGTTAAGTAACAGCAGCTACAACGCTCCAAAAGCAGTCGTGCACAAGAGCGGACCATAACTTGACGAGTTGTGCTAAAGCGGTGGCAGATGATCAACTGTATAACAAAACCAAAAGTGATCATGAAGAGCGCCGTCTTACTTTCTCAAGCTTGCTTCCATTATATTGGTTGTTCAGCACAGACAATCATCCACAGGACTGGAATTAAATGTAGATTGTTGTTCGTGAAACCACTCCAGCAATCAGCCATGGTCCGTCACGAAGTCTATTGTACAATACATAGCGTTCAAACGAAGGCCAGACCCGCCATTGTCTCGGTACAATCTTCTAAAAGTCGAAGCAAATATGATGGCGCGCGCGGAAAAAGAATAACAATGTGAATAACAAGTGTGAGGGAAAAGACCTGACCAATAATTGATGCAAGATAGAATTTCACAAACCATGATATCCATGTCCGTAAATAGTGCTGAAAGGCGGATAAATTGGAGGGTGAACGAAGGACGTTGTGAATAGAGAGAGAGAGAGAATCAGAAACGCCCGGGAGAAGGTCCGACGAGTCGGATGCTTGATTGATTCGCGTCATCCTCATCGGAAGGACTCGACGGATCATCTGGCGACGGACTTCTCACAAGGCTAACGCTCTCCTCCTTGTCGTCAGAACCCTTCGGGTATCGACGATCACTGGATGTGCGTCTATGTCCACGACTATACAGACGAACACCATTGCCACCCTCATCATCCGGCGGGGAAAAACGAGATGTATTGGGCAATGGAGACGTCACATTCCCTTTACCCGAGAAGCGGGATCCGATTGAAGTCGCAGGTGCATCGTCAAAAGGATCTCGCGGTAAGCTCTTCTGACTCGCGAACAGCATTGCGGGAGCCGTTCGTAATGGCGTAGAGTTATCAAACGGGTCTAGTGGTGGGAAGTCTGTCAAAGCATGTTTCGGCTGGGGTTGTTCTAACCGTGGCCCTTCCAACGAGTCGTCCTTGACGGGTTGCATTGAGGACATTGATAGGTGTCCTGGAGACGTAGCCCGTCTTTCGTGCGTTGCCAACTCCGCACCTAGACCTTTAGTTGGATATTTATGTATCACATCTTCCGTATCGAACTTGATTGTCGGCGTGCGCGGCGGACCCGTCCGCGTTGAACCATCGTGACCGAACAATGGCACTGGCGCATCATATAGTTGGTGCCTTTGCAGATCATCGAATTGACCTTCGAGAGCCGTCGTACGTCGCGATAGGATCGAGCTGGCACCGTGATCAGACATGCTCATACGGCGAACACTCCGCGCACGGATCATACTACCGAGAGGACCAAAAGATCCGCGTATCGAATCGATTCCTGGGTCCTCGACGGCCGATAGATCTTTCTCGTCCGATTTCGCAGTGCAACTTCGCGCTGCCTGTAACAATAGTGTCGAACGACGATCAATCTTGTTCCCAAGTTCTGCCGGATCAATCTTCGACATTTGCAAAATTGTGATTCCGCAACAAATGACCAGGAATGCCAGGACGATGGTAATAATCTGCGTCGCGGTTGCTTTGAGACCTTGGAAGAGTACAACAGTGGTGACCATGGAGAAAAATGTGACTTAAAATATACTTAGTGATTGATCAACTTTCAAGGCAGCTGAACGACTTACATATGACATAGTAGGTTGGTGTGACTTCAAAAAATATTAGCTTGAAGAATTGAGAATTGAAGGTGAGAGTGATTTACCCATAGCTATAGCAATGAAGAGTCAGAATATGAGGTCAGAGGGGAAGATGCCCGCTTACCAGTGTTGAATAGCGCTAGTGCAACATTGAGATAATAGACCTCGGTAACTAGAGTCACGAAACGCATGAAGCAAAACGCGACAAGAAGAGAGGAAAATACGGACTTAACGTTGCAGCGACGAAGAATATCAGGAAGTAAATGAACCAATAGTTAAACTGTGAAGACAAAAATAAATTTCATTACTTTCTGAATAATATAGCAAAGGGATAACTCACCTGATTGTCCCCTTTCGCGGTTGTCACAATAGCCGCCCCTAGACCGGTTGTAACGCTGACGCTAATGCCACCAATCATGCTGCAAACCATAATATACCACAACATGCTCTGCTTCCCATATCTGCAGCGTCACATCAGTCAACCATGGCAACTCTCAGTACTCTCGCTTAAATACCTGGGTGCGAAATAAAAGATAATAATAAGAGATGCCAATATCAGAGCGCCAGCGTAGGACAGGAAGCCTGGTGATACGAAAAGCTTCTCGAATTCCCTAATTTGCCCGACAGTTGCTTCCGATGGACCTGAGAAGAAGCGGGAAAGAAATTGAGATGGAGACAAGGTCCCGGAATTAAAATCAAGCAAACGTACCATTGAATGCAATGATGGTAGAACCAAACTTAAGCGCCGTTAGTAATTACCGTTCTGTCAGCATGACAGCCCAAAGCACGCACTATACACAGGGCGCAACCAATCCACCCAAAGAACGAGAGCTTTTCCTTTAAAATGAACGACGATAGAATGGCACAAATAACGACTGATAGTGCTCCTAATGGTGTCTGTGTAACATTCCCTCGATTGAGAAGGGATTGCGATATGTTGAACTGCAGCAGGATAACGTACAACGACTAGTGCTTCAACAAAGGCATAGGCTATGGGCTCATGATTAGCAACTCATGGCTAGACATCAAGACTGAACGTACCTGCAAAATTACATAGTTCCCCCAAGATCATCACTAACACAAGAGAGTCAGGTTGAGGTCCATCAGCGTGCCATCGGACGTACTAATCATCCCCGTCCACCATAATACCTAACGAGGAACGGTAAGAACAATAGGTGCATAACGATGCAGAATGCCACTCACTGATTTGAGATATGCGACACCTTCTCCGGCCGCTCCACCCGCCTGCGAGCGAAGCAAACCTTTCTTTTTGAACACAAAACTCGACCCAATAAGTACACCACTCGCGACCGCTCTATCGTTCCCCAGATCAGTCGGATATCCTCGAGTAATACAACATGAGCTCACAGTATGATACCAACGACCTTAAGGTCGCAGAACCATCAGCACCTAGAGGTGACCACAACGAGTTCGAGACTGAGATAGCCACTCACTTTGAGGTTGCTTCCCACTGAAATCGAAGAATCGGCTGAGGTCGACGCGGAGGTAGCGTCGCTGGCCGTCGAAGAGGTCGTCTCAGATAAGGTGGACGACATGTTCGACGTCTAAGGGAGAGGGGGTGTGATATGGATATGGGAAGATGGAGACCAATGTTACAGCACTGCGGTAACTTAGGACGCCGTCAGGAGCGTCCACACCGTCAGCCCTGCCTAATGTGGACAACTGACTTGATCGGCGTTTCGGCTATGCACGGCTCGGCGCCCGGATCCAGAACCAACCGAAAATCATCTCTTGTATGCTGTGCTGAGCAACCATGGCTTAACAAGATAAGGATAATATACTATACTACACAAACGGTTTACTTGCTTACATGATACCGAGGTCCAGAAGAATAACGTTAAGACGAAAACGAAATCAGTTGCCAGTTACAGCCAATAGCGGTCTACAGAGCGTGTGCAATGCCAAGACAAATATAACGTAAAGAAATTAGACAAAAAAGGGGAGAGAAAAGTACAGCAGTCAAACAACCCAAGAGATAAAGAAAAGCTCGACACGTTCAATTATCATCTAACTGAGGACTAGAGGGTAGAGCAGTTTGCAACAGTGAGAGGATTTGAATCAACGTCCGTTGGTCAACCTGCTCTCCATG
Source organism: Inonotus obliquus (assembly GCA_032164295.1). Classification (NCBI taxonomy): domain Eukaryota; kingdom Fungi; phylum Basidiomycota; class Agaricomycetes; order Hymenochaetales; family Hymenochaetaceae; genus Inonotus; species Inonotus obliquus. Next base: position 2,271,522 of record JAJHTX010000006.1, on the reverse strand, counting down.
CTGTAACTGGTGAATTAATGAATGAGGCGTGTCCCCCATGCGTCGTAAAATGAGCGACGACAATGCATTTTCAATGCGCATAGAAAGCGAGTCAAGGATCGCCATTAACTCGCGATCCGTCGCTTTATCGTTGATATGCGGAATGAGTGTCATGGGATCGGCGTACATGACGACGTTATCTTCCGGAAGCGGAGCTGGCTCTGCTGTACCTGCCGTACTAGCTGCGCTACCTTTTCGCGGTGGCAGGGGCCGCAGTACGCGACATGACGTGAGAGCCTCCAGTCTCACGCACAGTGTCGCCAGATCACGCATCTGTACAACACTGAATTGAACGCGGGAACCCGATGCGTCGGGTTCTTCTGACAAGATAAGTTCACTGCGCCCGATGAGCTCCTTCGGATATATCAGCGACAGCATTTCCGGTATTTCAAGACCTTTCAGGCGGCGCTCGCCGACAGGGACGATTTCGACACCAATGCCCTCAATTGTAGTGACCAACGCCTTTTGCTCCGGGTCGGCCGGGTCGTACTCCTTGTTGAGGACTTGTGAGCGTATTTCACGAACAACGTCAGCGCTGCACATAATTTGGCCTCCATTTGCACTTCCTACTATCCGGGCCGAACGGTTGACCATTGGGCCAAAGTAATCCATGCGGTGCGTGATCGGGTCCGGCTCGCACACGGGAGTACCACAATGAATTCCCATTCGCACCGAAAGACCACGTTCAATAAGCCTTCCATTTTTGTCGCGAATCTCCTTTCCATCTTCGCATTCAAGGATCTCCAAGGGCCAAGATTCGTGAAGAAGGTCGACCTGAACAGTAAGACACCACTTGAGCGCTGATAGAACATTTTGGAATGAGCACATGAAAGCATCGCCTTCCGTTTTGACCTCGTATCCGCCGCATAGCCGAAGTTGCCTCCGCAGCAGTTGATTGTGTAAGCGCATTGCCGTCGGCATTCCGGCGTTCGCATCCCAAAGGTGAGTGGAATTTCGGATATCCGTAAACACCAGCGCGACATGCCCAGTAGGAGCAAGGACTTCTTGGGGCAACCTTGAAAGCTGGACGTCTCCAATGTCTTGCGTTTTCGGTTTCGGTTTACGCGCCTGATACGCATCCACCTCGGCCAAAGAACCAACTGTTGCCTGCCTTGACCGTGCTGTGAATAAGCCTGATACACAAATAACCATGATCATGGTGCTACCATCCGCTCCATAACTGATCGCAAAATCACGCAGCTTCTGTGCGGCAATCATAGGGTCGTCCTTTTCTGAGCGCGCGATATCCACTGCAGTGCGATGCGAAACGTAATCCCACAGACCGCGGTTGGCGATGATAATGAACTCGTCGAGTTCTGAGAGTTCCCAGCTTCTGATATCCGGTCTGGGATTTACCGCAGGCAGCAAATGGTAAAAGCCGAACGATCGTGAGACCTCTATCTCATCGTTCACGAGTCCCTTGGGGGATACCCAGCCCTCCGCCGCACGGATACGACCAGTCTCCTCACGGTCGAATGGTTCGTGTTTTCGTGATACGAGATGCGCCGTTCCTTGTCGTGAAACCACAGCCAATACATCGCCCGCATTGGCAACGTGGATAGTCTTGCCGACAAAGTAGACCACAATGCCTGACGCCCCATTCCGTAGGATCCCGAGATCAGTCGCCAATGTGGCCTGCGTAGTTGTCGACGTACTCGCTGCTGACATCTTCCGGCTAAGATTAAGACTCGCAGTCAAGAAAGCGTGCATCAACTTGTTCAACGTCAAGAATGCTCTCCGCAACGCATCGTGAACAGTCTCTTTCGCGCTCTTGTCAAGCTTCTCCAGATGTGATGCGAACACCTTGATAAAGTTGTCACCTAGGAATCTTGAGACTCTGTTATTCATATGCGACGCATCGAACCGTCCGAACATCGCGAATATGCATTCATCAGCTCGGCCACGGAACTCCGGGACGACTACGTCCAACATTCCCAGTACGTCTTTTCTACCAAGTGTGTCCGCGATACCATAGGGCATTTGATTGACCTCAGATAATGATGTCCGAACTCGACGCAGTTCGTCGTCTTCTGGGATACCAGAGGTAACAGTAACATCCATGAGACCCAGCACACGGAGCTGGGTAAGCTCAGCGAAATCCGCGAGAACCTTCCTGTGGCTTGCTGTCTGGTGAGCCATCGACATACGGCTTTGGTCCGGCTGGATCTTCAAACGCTTATTTCCCGATAAATTCAGGTATTTCAGCGCCTTGTTGAAATTCCTATGATAATAATCTTGATTAACTATACCTAATTAAGTAGAAGACCAAGCTTACCAGTTCCAATCAAACTCCCAGTTGTTGATGTTGTACTTGAGAACGTTGCTACCAACATCCAGCACGGTCAGACTCTTCAATTTTCCGAGCTCGGACGGTAGCACATGTAGCTTGTTTCCATTCAGGAAGATAACGGTGAGACTTGTCAGCCGATGGAGGTCCTCAGTCGGAATCATGGACAACTTGTTCCCACTTAGGTAGATCTCCTCCAAGTGTACCATATTCCTAAAGAACGACGGTGGCAACTCTTGGATGTTGTTAAACGAAAGGTTGAGTACGCGAAGCTCGCGGAGAACGGATAAGGGATGTAGTACATAATCCGTCAGTCGGTTCTCGCCAAGATAGAACTTCTTGAGCGATTTAGCCAAAGGTGGAAGCCATCGCATCGTTGACGATTGACTGAAAACGGAATCGGCAGTAGAAGGCTTCCGTGGGATGTCCCTCATCGGTGGAGCGAGCACAGCTGAGTCCACGATATCGAAATCATCCACGCTCACTGATGGACTCGGCGGGTCATGCAAAGTATTGAGCAAATTCGAAGTCACGTTGATCGTCTCGAGCGACCTGCATTGCCACATGGTGGGCGGCAGCTCTGTTAGACTGTTATTGTGCGCATCAAGCATGACAAGTCGTTGCAGATTGCCGATGCTCACGGGCAAGGCGTCCAACTGGTTATCAGAGCAAGTAAATGTCACGAGGTTCGTCAGTAACCCTAATGACTCGGGGATGAATCGGAAGGCATTGTGGTCGATGCGCAGAGTTTCAAGGGAGGTAAGACGGGCAAAAGCAGTTTCGTCCAGACTGCTTAATTTTGCGTGGGAAATGTTCAAAGAGGTAAGGTGGAAATGGGAAGGTTGTGAAGGGTTGGAAATAACAGTTAGCTGGGTTATGTCGTTATACGATGAGTCCAGTACACGCATGCAAGGGCCGACAACCAAGTCCAAGGCATGTACAGTGTTGTGGTCGGCCAATAGATGCTCCAGTCGAGGCAGTTTTGAAACAAGAGAGAGATCCGAGATGTTATTTCTTCGGCAGTCGAGATTGACCAGATTAGCAAGGTTCGAGAATTCCTGCGGAAACCTGGAAATCTGGTTCCCGACCATGACCAAGCTGTGCAAGGACTTAAGGGAGCCAATTTCGGGAGGAAGAGAGGAGATCATGTTGAAAGATATATCAAGGTCCACCAGGTTCGTCATTTCGGGAATAACGGATGGCACAGCCTGGAACTTGTTATTCGAGATGTTGAGGAATTTGAGGGAGCGTAGCCTCGGGAACCATTGCGGGAGCTTCTCTATCCTATTGTTCTGTGCTTTCAGAGTGCCCAGTCTGGGAATACGGTCTAATCCGGAGTCATCAAGGTCGGCGATGCGATTACACGAGATGTCGAGATTAATGAGTGATGCGCTGTGTCGGACGCTTTGCGGGACCTTCTTCATCGCCATATTTGAGAGTCGAAGCTCCCGAAGGCAAGTACATGACTGAATAAAGTCTAGCGGGATTTCAAGCATCGGGTTTCTCGATAAGTTTAGGAAAACGATCCGTGGTGCATTTGCATGCAAGAGAATCGGTATCGTTTTGAGACTTCGTCCTGTAAGGTCGATTAGTTCGAAGTTGTTGTCCACAATCGGTTCTTCTTGCTAGAAGATGGGGCATGTTCAAGACGTTTTATCATCATGATGACCAAATGACAAACCTGGTCGCCTAGGAAATTGCTCTTGTATATGAATTTTATCAGGAAACCTATCTCATCAGCCCCGAGAGACTGTAACCCGTCGGCAACGTCATACCCTGCTTGTTCGAGCCTACGTCGGACAAGGTATGCCGGCTTTTCTGTTGGAGCAAGAACACGTTCTTCGTGGCGATACATATGAGAAAAGAGCATCCAATATATCCTATTTCGTAACATACCTCGTTCCCTCTCCTTGACATACAAGCTATGTGGCTCTCTTGTTTCGTCCAAGAACAACTTATGGTTCATTACCGGTACGAGATCCGCAACAGTTGTAGTTAATGGACACTTTACGACGTGATAAGTGCCGTCGCTCCGATGTATTCGAATCTGATAGCTAGGTGCACTTTGTGCTCGCTTAGTATTTCTCGTTTTACGGCGTTGCTGTTTCACTGTTTGCGAGCGTTCGACAGCGCCCACCGAATCCGACGCGTCTGAATCTGTATAAGGGACATCCGGAAGCCCTCCTTCTCTTTCCACCGCCCAGCTTTCCGGAGCCGCCCAGCCTGGACTGTGCGGCTCATCCCCGTGAATTTCACCGTCTGGTCGCTTATCCGGAGGCTTTGGCAAAGGTGTCTTTGGACATATTTTCTTTGGATCAATATGCTGCGGCGGACCTCTGCGACGATGCGTGGCGGCCTGCGCTGATGCGTTCAAGGTCGCGTTCGGGAGGAAAGGGTTACTGAAGAACGCGGGCTGCAAGTGCGAGTTAATATTTGGAGGTGGTGAAGGAGCAAGAGGGTGGAAATTGCCATCGGAAGCACTCCAGCTGCTTGACTGGTAGCTACTTTCGAAGCCGCTCCCAGGGGAGCTTGCGCTCGCGTTATCATTCGCAAAGATACCCTTCACATCGTTGTTTCGGATAGACATATCAACGATGCCGTCCATTTCGTCGAGGTTCGTATCCAATGTGAATTCAGGCTCCTTAGGAGGTCGCTGTGGAGGAACAGGGGATTTGGGTCGATTCCGACGTCGGTGCTTTCGGGGTAAAGGAGCGGGAGAGGCTTGCAGCGGCAGGAAAGACTGTGGGTATAGAGGAGATGGTAATGGCGGAACAACCGTGTTCGAACTGGACGAATTGTTGGTATATTCATCCTTCCCAATCCTGCTCACTTTCTTCTTGATGACATTGAACATGTTCATGCTCTTCGGCTTTCGCAACTCTGCACTCGGCTGCTTCTCTGTCCCACTCGAGCTGATGCTATCGCAGATAGAGTCGCTCCCTCGTCCTCGAGGCAGGGACGTCGTGCTCCCCTGGCGCACGGACACAAAGTTCATGACCGAACGTTTGGTGTTCAAAGTAGACGGCTTTTGCTTCGGCGGAGCAGGCTACACGAAGTTACACGTCATTAAGAGCGAAGATACGACGCGAGGATACGATAAGCACTCACTGGTTCATCCAGCCAGGGCGCGATCACGACGTTGTCTTCGCCGGTGGTCGGCACATTGGGCGGGATGGCCTCAGGAGAGAGATAGTTCCACTGCTCGCCCGGGTCGAGGTGAATCGAAGTTGTTGAAGTCATCATAACATCCGAGGCATTGGCCAAGTATACGGTGGCAGGACAGGTGTGCGGCGTCGAAGACAAGGCAGAGACTTTGAAGTTGCCGCCGTTGTCAAATGGCACTGGCACGGATGAGCGGAATCCAAATCGCTTCTCAAAGTCACGAGCTTATAATTCCCATACATAGTATGCTTAGTCATTCTCATAAACAACGGCGCTCTGTCTGAGTTTCAAGTTGACCACAACCCGCCCGTCATGAAGCCGTTGTCGACGTGTTCTCTGCCGTATGGTCTTTGCGATATCCGCAGAAACTTTCATTTGCAATTTCCGACTCTACGTACACGATATGATTGAGCGGCGCAAGTCTCAGCCGCTGCCCATTCTCGCGACCTGCCAAAGAGACTACACAATCGAACCAAGTTTGGAAGGCAATATCGAGGCATCGACTAATCAATCACTCCCGTTGCTTTGCTCCCAGAGTCTCCGTCTCCAATGCGGAGGACTTTCTCCGCCCAAAGTCCATGACAAGACCTGCGATCGGACAGTGTTTATTTGCGGTCTCTAGAACATCGACGATTTCTTATCTGCTAATGATTGGATGAATTGTTGTTACAGGCTCTGAATGGACCTTCCTTCCGAATTCGTCTACCTGGGGAAGGGCAGGATATTCTTGATGCCCGTCCGTCTTACGGAGACTAACGGGCATCCCTATACTGGTATAATTCGACAAGTGGGTCATATGCCTGTGTTGTGCATTACCTGAGGCATTCCATCTCCTCTCTCACGTCTGTCGTGCTGCCTCCGATGAACTGCCGGACCTTCAAAATCTTCAACCTCTATCTTCAGCGGCGACTCATTTATCAGTTGCTTGCCCCTTGTCTGGAGGCGCTTTACTACTATTCGTCACACGTGCCGCGCAACGTGTCAGCTTCACGTATTCTTATTCTCTTGCTATAACACTATCAATTACCCCGGGAGCCGACTCTAGTGATACACAATCGTCCCAAGTTCATGATCCTACTTGCTACATTTCCGTCACAATATCTTGCTCCAGATCAAATCACGCTTCACCCGGGTTCCTCTTCGAGGAGATTACCTCAATCCAATAACTGTATTACAAGTCAACAACAGTACACCCATTAATCAGAAAGCACGCACTTATCCGGATCTTTGATGAAAGCAATATGCTTCATCGTTCCGTCGGTGAGTCTCTTCTGGAACGGAACGCCAAGTTGCTCGAAGCGGGCACAGGCAGCTTGGATATCGTCAACCGAAATTGCGATGTGCCCGAAACCCCTTCCAGGATCGGAGTTCCCGTTTGCATATGCAAAATCTGGGTCGTTCTCTGTGCCTTTGTTATGCGTCAGCTCGAGAATACCTGAAGGTTGTATTCGGATAATCAGATTAACAGGTCACTGGCTTTACAAGCTGAATACATGCACGAACTCACCTTCACGTGCAGTTCGATTCTCCTTCTTGACTGCAATAGAATCGGCACCATTTGAATGGTCGAACGCGAGGAAGTATAGCGTGAACGACGGGAAGTCATACGCTACAATTTTCCGTGAGATGAATCGCCCAAATACAGGAACACAGGTGTCTCATGACGCACTTTCAATGTGTTCCATACCCAGGACCTATCAGAAGATGAGTAACTTGGCATCAATTCTGTAATCATTACTGACCTCTTGGTAAAACTTCAGAGATACTTGCGGGTCTTTGACACGCAGCATGGTATGATTGAACTGGTACAATCACGTTGATCCATCACGCCGTTAACAGGCTGATAGCAAATATTCACCTTGAAGCTGGCAGTAGCTGGATCGCGAACCATGTTTCTTGTGAACAAGAACCTAGGCGCTCGTGGAATGAGGTACTTGTAGGCGAACGTGGTGGTAACTGGAGGAAGAGATACGGTGTGGACACGGATACTAGTGACTGGCTATATGCTCCTCCTGATCAATTCATTATTCAATCAACGACGAGGATCACGTGCTAATATGATATGTATCCATTATTTTCCCACGACTGCTTAATCCTGCTTAAACTCGAAAAGGAAATCAAATCGGCTATTTTTGTCTTGCGACAAAGTTTCAGCAACCGCCTATGGTTCTGGTCACGGTGGTTCGCGGAGCTCCCCCCAGCTTCTTCCAATACCTCATTTCTTCCTCTCCCACATCCATCACCGTCCGATTCTCTGCAGTTAGGAGCTACTTGCTCGCTACCTCGCCATGTCGACCGTGTCGTCCTCAGGCTCGCCTCAGCAGTATCGCACCGTCGGCATTCTTCTCGCTATTGGTTCCGGGTTGCTCATCGGAACGTCGTTCGTCTTTAAGAAGAAGGGCTTGTTGAAATCTCAAGCTGGGCATACTGCGGGTGAGGGCGTTGCGTATTTGAAATCAGTGAGTGTCTCCTTGTGCGCTTGCTGTGGTGTAATGATCTAAAAATACGTGTGTATCTAGCCTTTGTGGTGGACTGGGATGATAAGTGTGTCGGGGTGCTTACATACTGTTGTGACTTTGACTGACCTATTGTGTAGTGATGATTTGCGGCGAGCTATGCAATTTTGGAGGTACGACGTATTGCCTATCATTAATATTCAGTTCGTTCGAGATGCCTTATTTCCTTTAAAGCATACGCGTTTGTCGAGGCTATCGTAGTGGTGCGTTTCAGACTAGTATGAAGTGTATCATAATTCTGAACCACACGAAGACTCCACTCGGCGCTCTCTCAGTTGTAATATCTGCCATTCTATCACACCTCATTCTCAAGGAAAAACTCACGCTATTCGGTTGGATTGGTTGTTTCCAATGTATTTTGGGTGCTATCATCATTGCCCTAAACGGGCCCGAAGAGCAATCCGTGTCGACTATAGAAGCATTCAAAGGGCTCTTTCTCGCACCTGGATTCCTATCATACGGCAGTGTATGTATTGCTGCCTCCTTGGTGATCATATTCTTCATTGCTCCGAAATACGGATCGAAGAATATGATATGGTACATCCTTGTGTGCTCGCTCATTGGTGGTATCAGCGTTAGCTGTACTCAAGGACTAGGAGCTTGCATTCTGACGACTATTAGAGGGCAGAACCAGGTGGGTTGTTGCATCCCGTCGCTGGATCGTCGCTCAACTGATACGTTGGTATTTTCTAGTTCAAGAATTGGTTCATCTACTTTCTTCTTATCTTCGTGATCTGCACTCTATGTAAGAGGGAATATCACCAGAACCCACGTTCTTTCATTAACATTCTAGTAGTGACGGAAATCTATTACTTGAATGTTGCTCTAGCTTTGTTCAATACAGGCAAGTCTTGTACTTTTACGAATATAGAGAAGTGTTCTAATCACCAACTTTGTTTTAGCAATGGGTTCGTCTTCTAACAATGGTGCATCTAGACTTCATGGAATTCATATACTAATCCCCCAGTGACACCCACCTATTATGTATTATTCACGTTCTTCACCTTGGTCACCTCCGTCATTCTCTATCAAGGTCTCAAAGCCTCCGCTTCCGCAATAATAACCATCGCACTCGCCTTCCTCGTCATCTGTTCCGGCATCTTTATCCTCCAAATGTCCAAAATCGATCCACGACACTTCACAAAAGTCGATCGAAGGACGACTATGCTTCTACAAGCAGCGCGAGAAGAAGTTAAATCCCAAGGTCAAGGACTCGGATCTGGAGAAGATGATATGGATGAAGAAAAACTTCTTGAATCGACGGAAGAACCGGGTATGGACGCTGTAGCCGGAAGGTTTAGTGCGTTAAGTGGGACTGTTGTCCGTGCTCGTAGACGAACGGCGATTCAGAGAAGTCGAATGACGAAAAATGGAAGAAGAAGTAGTATGGATACGACTGCTTCTGCTCCTATGCCTCGTATTACTCGACCGAGCATTATGAGTGGAGAAACGGGTAGATCGGAGGGTATGGATAGTGTTCATGCTAGACAGCTCCAGGCGCTTTGGAAGGAAGAGTGGAACGAGAAGAGAGGAAGGGAGGAAGTGTCGACGTATACGCAAGTCGTTCCGACGGATGTTAGAGAAGATGATGCGAGGGCTGCGGGACCGTGGCACCACGTCGACGGGTTACCTTTCCCCGCTCGCGATAACGACAAATTATCTCTGGACGGTCATCATCACGCGCAAAGTCACAATCAAAATCGTAGTCTAGTATTCTCAAAGTCGAACGAACAACAACCCGTTACGTCTACTTCTCCAGCTGGAACACCATCAATCAGTTCAGAGACGAAACAAACACCGAGCGTACATTTCCAGGAGTATGCTCAGTCCACTAGCGGAAGGGACAGATCATCATCAGTACGGAGTAACGAAACCGCTGGTAGCCCGTCAATACTGCGTTCAAGTTCAATTGGCTCTCGAGCTCTAGATCATTCAATGCCAATGCCAATGCCATCTTCCCCTCCCCCAGCCTTGACGACTCGAAAGTACTACTCATCCATACTGAATCTACAATTCCCGACTCCATCTATTCATCTACCCGGATTCCTTTCTCGAGGTCCGTCCCGGACTTCGCAACCAGAAACGATTGTGGAGAACGAACTTCAGGAGAAGGAAGAACAGAGTCAAAGACAAAGTCAAAGTCCTCGGTGATTGGTGACGAAAGGTAGTAGCCCCCCCCATCCATCTCTGAGTCCTGTTTTGATTTGAATGCTTAAAGTTATGAACTGTTTTGTTTGTACGTGTCATGATATACGAAAGTTTTACGATTCTTGTCACGATATGCCCATGCTGCTCTTTTGTTTCCTTTCGTCGATACCTTTGTCTTTGATGTTTTCTTTGTTCGCTTTCCATCCCTTGGTTGATTACATTGCACTTCACGCTGTGAGTATGTCATTTCCCGCATGATAGTATAGATATCCTTTTGTACTTTTAGTAACGCTCTCAATGCCTATTTGAACACAATTGGATTAACAGTACATCATTGTAAAAGCAGAAAAACTAAAAAGATCACGACGATTCTGGCGGAGCTGTTGATTCCGTCGTCGGAGGCTCTGGTCCAGTCACAGTTGCACCAATTTCTCCCGTAGAATCGCCATTCGCCCTTATCGTACTATCTTGCGTAGTAGACTTCCCATCCGTTTCCGTCGCTCCCGTCGCTCCCGTCGTTCCCTGTTCTGAATCGGATTTAGAAGAAATCTGTTGCAAGCGTTTCAGGATCTCATTAGCGAAAGTTATTTCCTCTGAACTACTCTGCGCAACACGTTCTGCATATTGTTGCGCTCGTTCCAAATCACCTCCGCCACGATCAAGATGGAAACGAGCGACGTAGATGAGAGATCTGGCGTATGCGTTCGTTTGTCTGTTATCACCTGTGAATATAGTTGGAATAGAGAAGTGATTAGTTATAAGTTGAGGTTTTGATGAACGAGAGGTGAGTTACTGAATGCCATGTCGATGATACGTTGGTGGTATGCTGCTGCAGAACGATAATCCTCGATCTCGTCGTAGAGTTTGGCTAGCCTTAGACATAATGCACTATCACTTGAATCCGCGCCGAGTAAGGCGCGTTTTAGACACTCGATAGCTTCTCGCGGTCTTCACCATACGAAGGTTCAGCGGCACGAACGATAAAAAGAAAAGGGCAACACACCTTCCCATTTCTTCATAACACATCCCATGGGCTTGCCATATTCGTACGTCATATGGGCTGCATATAAAAGTTAGACATAGCGCCATTTGGTCAATCATGAAACACAAACCGCAAAGCAGTTGCTCGCTGGTAATAATACAAAGAGTATTGATGCATATTTAGAAGTTCGTAGGCCTGCCCAAGACCATACCACGCCCTGTAATCTTTTCGATTAACGTCTACGATCGAGAAGTCAGCTACGTTCAATAAACATTGCAACAACATATCGTACCAATTGCTCTTCTATAGCACTCAATAGCCGCGTGAGAGTTCTTGATCTCAACATACTCATGGCCCATAAGAGTCCAAGCAGGAAGATACGACTGATCAAGGTCTGTCGCTCGTCGGAAGTATTGAATCGCACGTTCCGGCTCTTGACGCAACGAATAATGGTTTCCAATCATACAACACACTTCTGGGCGATCCCTGTCGATCCCCAAGTAATAATGTGCAAGTTTCGATAGTTTGACTCTATTGTCCGCGACGTATAAGATGTTCGAGAGTATGTCGATGTCATCGATTCGCATTGGATCGACTTTTCTAATAGCGTCGAACTGTAACTCTGAGCGATGGAATTCTGTAACGTTCGGTGACAGGTGAGCGGTGTCGTAGCCACAATAGAAATACCTTACCGTGTAGATGATATAGTGTTGCTGCACGGAGAGCCATTAGGAAAGCACTCCCGGGGAAAAATTCGGGCTTCAAGAGCCGGTCAATTGGCGGTAGATCCTCATCAACCGGGTTGTGAAGGTCTACGATGACTTTTATTCTGAGAAACTCAATGAGGGGATAATCAGGCGGTAAACCAATAAGCGGAAGGATGGCACCAAGCTTCCAAACTTTCTGTCAGAACGCGCTAGTATTAAAGAGCCCAGGGTACGTACCTCGTCACGATCACCAAGACAGCTCGCCAATAGCAGCCACGTTGACCAATTCCACGGGTAGCCATTGATGGACATTATAGCAGCTTCAATGGCTTCTTCTCTCCGGGACAAACGCTTCAAGAATAGTGCTTTGCTAGAAGAGAGAGTCTCAGACGATCTTGAACAGAGTTGAGAAAGCCACACCCACAGAAATAGAAGCCATGGATCTGTCTCATCGACAACCATTTCCAACAATTCTTGGATGTGGTTATTAACTGGAGCAAGAGGCTGCTGCGGCACTTGCGACGATGACTTTACTAAAGTGGAAAGTCTAAGAACCAACATCTCTTCTGGGATGCGAAGATGTTACCTTTCTGTGATAACGAATCTTTGAGTGAATTAGTAGATAGTAAGGGAACGGGAATGCAGGGCTCACAATCAAGATTGTGCCAATCTCTCAACGCCTTCTTCTCTTCTGCCTATCCTTCCTGATCAGAATGTCGTTTGACCTTGCAGCATTCAACGTACCAGAAAGTCAAAATACCACTTCATGAACCTTCCGCGTGCACTCTTGCAGTCCTGCAATAGCTTCGACGCTCGCATATACTCCTTCGCGTCGGCGAGACATCGGGCGCCCGAGAGAATGTCTTGCTCCTCTTCTTCAAGATCTGGTTCCGTAGCGTTGTCGGTCCCGTCTACCATTGAAACTGCACTTGGTGGCTGGGGTGCCTTGGCCTTGCGGCGATCTGCAGGAATGGAAAGCAGGAGTTCTGAAGCCCTAGGAGAATATATGTCAGGAAGTTTAGACCGCTTAATACGATGGTATGTGACCGCACCATTTGGCTGCAAAACACAAGCCTCTATCTGAGCAATCTTTGACCGCTCTGCGGAGTTGTGGTACGAAGTCCATCGTCTAGTCCAAGACGCGTCGCGCGAACATTTACGTTGTGTCACGGGCAGTCACACAGATATGATCGGCAGTTTCCATTCCGGGACGAACATACTCCAGACTACTGAGTAATTCTCAAAATCAAAACATTAAACGGCTATACAATCGGGATATGCTTGCTTTGATGTTTCGTTATTCAACCCGGAAGACGTAATTTTGTGCAGTTGTCATCCGTAACAGAGCACGTGCTCTTCGCTTGATTGGGTTGGACGCATGGTCCGTGCACTCGAAATGCAAGGGACTATATAACGGAAAAGCCCAGAACGGAGGTTCTTCATCTCTTGTGCTCGGGCATGTACTGTCGCCAGTGAGGTTTTTACCGAGGCACAGTCTTTTGCTGATTGCAAATTACACATCCGAACCCGTCTGATCGCTTCGGCTTTCAGCAATTTTTGGAAAAAAACTTGTCAAGTTTTCTTTTTTTATTATCTAGCTTGGCTCAGGGATTTCGCGTGATGCGGATGAGAGCTGCGGATGATGTTTGGAAGGCTCAGTTGAAAACAGTTCTTTGAAGCCTATCCGTTTGTAATTAGCGATGACTGTTGTACATTGATGAACTATCTCTCGTGTGATTATGGCTGTCGTGAAACCCAGAACTAAGAATACGTGAATGCTTCATGGCTGTAATCGAGTGACCCTGACCTTCCCCGTCACAGCTACATGTTTTTATTTTGCTATGTGTGATTCGATTCCAGCACCATCCTGATGACAGGGTTGAACATGACCCCAAAAGTTTATTGGAATGCCGTCTACAGAACCTGCGTAAGCTAATTACGCTTAACTTTAAATCTTGGTTATGGCGCTGTGGCGGAGTGGTTAACGCGAGAGATTCGAACTGATAACGCGAATCATCTCTTCCTCTATGAGGGCGCAGGTTCGAATCCTGCCGGCGTCGACTTTTTCACTCCGTGGCGTCTCTGAAAGAATTTGAGCATTTTTTTTGGACACCTCGATTTCTATCGAAAAAAAATATTGGAAACTAAACGAATCGGAGCGAACAAGGCAGCGCTAGAAAACATTTTAGGCTTGACAAAGAGAAGAGGAAAGAGGGAAGAAATTATGCGACAGAAACGTTGAAAAGAGCAATTCACAGATACTAGCGAGAAAAAAATGAGTAAAACAGATTCAAACAGAGACACCATATATTCTTGGAACAATCACTTCAGTGAGGTTACATTCCTGCTTCAAGCGGCGACGTCCGACATCGTCACATCGGCTAGAGTTGTGTCGGCAATCGTCGTGTCTCCAACTCCAGGAGTGGGCTGTAGTTGCTGTTCGTCAGTCTTTTCCTCAGACTTCTTCTCCTCAAGAACGATGGCTGTCTGCCCGTCAGATACGATTGAGGGCGCCGCGTTCGTGCTTCCATTAGCAGCACTCGTGGGGGGTACGGACTCTGTGGGCTTGGTTGGCTCTGCGGACCCATTCGGCTGGTTGATAATGGTATGCCATTTGTTTACTAACGCCTGTGCACGATCCTTGAACTTAAACTCGTCATCACGGGGCACTTTATCCTTCTCCAGAGCCGAAATGTGACGCATGACTTTCCCAATTTTTGAGTACTACACACGAAGCGGTTAGTATTATGACTCATATGAACCCAATGATTCGACAAAGAAGCAAAAGGAGGTCCTCGCGTCGTTTGTTCGAAAAAGGAAGAAAATTTTCACACGCGGAAAACACAAACCTGCAAATATTTAATTTCAACATCAAGTTCTTCAACTTGAGATAAAAGAGCATCAAGGTTTGGCATGTCCTAGAGCACAATATGAGTGTTTGAGCATTATCGGGACACTGGTAAGAAAACAAACATCAGGTTTGGGTACCGTCTTGCTCAGAAAGGCGCGTTGCATCTTGTGCCGCAGCTCCCTGACCTTGATGGCGGTCGGATCGCGTTCCATCTCCGCTGGAAAAGCAAAGGAAAGACCAGGCAACGAGTTCAGGATGGTCTTCGAGAAGACGGACATACATTATGTGACTCACCGTCCCCCTCTTCTTCCTTATCGCGCTTGGACTTCTTCGCTGGTGGCGTTGATGCCTTCTTCCTGGATCCTCCTTGCTCAGCTGGCCCACCTTCGTCCTCAGATTCGACCACTTCCTTTGATTTGGACCCATTCTTTTTGGATTTCGCCGGCTTTTCCGCCTTTTCTGAGGTTTTCTTCTTTTTAGAGGTCGCCTCGCCTGGCTCCTTGTCCTTCTTCGACTTGGCCTTAGCCTTTGAGCCGCTCTCTGAATCCCGCTTCCTCTTTTTCGTCTTAGCAGGTTCGTCATCGTCGTCTGCTTCCTCCTCACCCTCGAGTTCGTCGACCTCCATATCAGCTTCGGCTTCTTCCGCCGCCTCGCGCTTGTTCTCCATCTCGCGCTCCCATGTCGAAGGATCAAGCGCAATACGGTATCCTTCGAGTAGCTCACCGCTCTTTTTGTGCGGTTCGTTGATATACGCCTCGATCTCGTGTTTCTTCAGCTTTGATAGATCTTTTGGCGGTACCCAAGCACTGAATGATTACGGAGAAACATTATGACACGCGATCAGGCAATAGAACTGGGTGAGAGATGAAGTAACGCACTGATCTCCTGCAGGAAAGAACCTCACGCAGTAGAAGGTCGACTTCTTGCCGCCGGGGCGCTCCTTGGCAACCTCCTTCGACACACTATCTGGATCAACAATCTGAGATATACGCAGAGTAGTTTCAAATGACAGGCTTAAATCTTTATACGCGCCGATTTAGAAGTGTAATTGACCCACCTGGGCCGGCCAAGCAGGAAACCCGCGAATCTTCGCGAGAACAATGTCACCTTTCTCATAAGCTATCTCATCTTTGTCCTTAGTAGAAGACTTCTTGCTCATTGTAGAAATACGACACGCGCGTACGACGGGAGAGGGTGGAGGGAAGGAAGGCGTCGGTCAGTATGATGAATGAGTAGAAAGAGTGGAAAGGAAACAACAACACAGTGAGAGTTTGTAGGGCGTGCGTGATCGGCAAGTTCCCGCCCGATCCGCGTCCAAACAAGTGCAATCTTCCGAATCAGGAATACTTCCTTACGTACACTCACATCAACTTGTAAGTATCTATACTTGGTGCGAGAACTTGGAACTAACCGCGGGATGCAAGTGAACCAACGGGCGAGAAGACAAGGAATCACATCCAAGGATAGCCATGTTATTGCTCAAAATCAGAAGACTACAAGTGCGTTTTCCCAATTTATTCCTTTCTTAAGCCCTCACCGTAATTTTCAGAGTATCGGCAGGCCTCTCCAATCCCACACACAACACTAAACATACATGTATACGCGGGACAAAGGCAGGCATCTCAAAAAAAAACTTATCCCCTTTCCTCCTGCATCTCCGTTTGACACGTGACTCTTTCTTTTTCCCCTCTTTCAGATGTGCCAAGACTCACCAGCAAACGACCATGTATCATTCTTGGCGTTTCGATCATCCCTTCACCTCTGACCTTCACTTCCCACCCATCCTCTGTCTGACGTACCCATAGTACGTAGGACTATGTGGAGAACCACAGCTGCTCTCGCGCTCTGCGCAGTGAGCGTCACTGCACAAGTTACTACCTATGGAACAGTTACTACGGACGCAGGTGGTGCCTTGGTCACTCCTTGCGTCGGAGCCGTGCCATGCGACGGACGTGTCCTGGACCCACCTGGTGTACCTGAAGAAGGGTTCAATGCGCACATTCCCGTGCAACTGTACCATGGAGGAATGGATGGGCTATCCATAGAAATTCCTGGCCATTTTGGTGGATTTTCAATCGAATTGTCCGTCGCAGACAAGCTACGTATGTCATTCCCCCCCAACTCAAAACGGATGCATTACTATGACAAATTCGAAGCATGTACTTATTCGTGTTTTCGCAGTGGGTACTGATGGCGATCACCTTGACCCTATCTTCCTTAACTTAATGTCGCACCTTACCTCTCGTGCTGGCGATCTATTCATCCGTATGGGTGGTAACACCCAAGACAAGGCTGTCATACTTGAGGACGGCTTACCTTCCGGCCGAGCAGTCGAGAAGGTGGCGGAGTTTACCAGTACGGTACGTTTGATTTTATTGTTTCTAGTGTTTGTCTTTCTCAGTGCGAATTGAAAGACGCGAACACCAAGAATAACAATCTCGGCCGGGATCTTGTACGCCATGGCCAATATCTCATCTCACCTACCTATTAAATGGTTCATCGGTGTCCCTTTCAACGACACGGAAAACCCAAGAATGGAGATGGGAGAGCTCAGTGACCAGATTCTTGGCGATAACCTTCTGGGCTTCCAGCTTGGAAATGAACCGGATCTTTACTTTAACAATGAAATACGTCATGAAAACTACAGCACAGACGAGTATACTGAGGAATGGGGCCAAGTGCTTCAGTACTACATCGACGACTCCCTCATCAGAGACCACAACAGATTCATTGCTCCAAGTGTCTGTTGTGGCCCTGGAATCGGTTGGACACCAGAAGATGTATGGGACACTGGCTTCCTTGACCTTTACGCGGAGTATCTATCCTACATTTCCGTCCAGCAGTGAGTCTTTCCGTTCCGTTGGGTGTTGGCCACGCCTTTCCTCTAACGATGTCGCAGCTATCCGACGCATAACTGTAACAGCTCTGGAACCATTATCGATCCTCAAGATATCCTGTCATCTATGTACCTCAATCACAATAATGTCCAAACCCTGAATACCCTCTACGAACATACGACAAGTATTGCGCAGGAACTCGGATTACCTGTCGTTATGTTTGAGACAAACACTGCGTCATGCGGTGGGTTTTCTGGTCTCAGTACTTCGTTTGCTGCGGCCATGTGGGCAGTTGACTACTCTTTGAACATGGCGATGACAAACATTTCGCACTGTTTATACCACGTTGGTGGTCAGAACACTTACTATAACGTACGTGCTTGATTTACACACGTTTTGAAACACGTCAGCGACGTATCGTCTATCTAGGCCTTTACTCCAATGGCGACAAATCAGACCCACATCCGTCAATGGACGATTGGATCAACGTTTTATACGATGCTTGCTCTTACCGAAATATTTGGCCGCACGGGCAGAGCACGAGTCGTTGATCTATTCATGAACGACAACAATCAGTTCACTCCTGGTTACGCTATTTATGAGGATGGAGAGCCTGCACGCGTCGTGCTTATCAATTACCTTACCGATTCCTCTGGTGCGGCCGATTATACTGCATACATCAGTATAGGTGGCAATGAGACCGATACTCCTGGCACGACACCATCAAGCGTGCAGGTCAAGTATCTGCTTGCGCCGTCGGCCGCAGAGAAGTTTGACATAACTTGGGCCGGCCAGGTATGGAGTTCAATTCATTAGGTTTCATTCACTCTGACGTGTTTCGCTAAGACTTTCGGCGGTCCCTTCGAGTCCGATGGACGTATACTCGGAGAAGAGGTCGTATTTACGTACGAGTGCGATGCAACAAACAATGTCTGCGCAGTTCCGGTCCCGGCTCCGGCTGTTGCTGTCGTCTTCCTCAACTCAGACGCTCTGAGTAACTCCGGGCCTCAAACTACCGATACATTCGCAACTACCGCGAGTCGTGTACGTGTAATATATTCATTCGTGTTCATCGTGTTGACAGTGCCCCGTAGACGGCTGCCGCAAATACCGCAACGATCGATCAGGCGGTCCTTGCGACATCAAATGGACGTGGAGGAGGGAATTGGGACTTCACAGGCTCGACTAGTTACAGGAGCGCACAGGAAAACGCTGCAAGAGCTATTAGGGCAACGCTCGATTATGGGATTCTCACGGGTATTGTTGCCATCCTAGGAGCCACTTTTCTTATCAACCGTGTATGGCCTTGAGGTCTTCACATAGGTTCTGGATTGGTTCCGGTTGTTCCTAACGCTCGTTATCGTTTCTGTCCGCTTAGTCACAGCTTCACAGACAATTTTACTATCATACATTAGCCCGCGTAGTTACTAATCGTTCATGTCACCTTGCTTTCCGGCTGTTTCCCGCAATTGATACACTGGACTTTGTACACTTCCGTGCCTTGGCACAAAATCTAATCAGAAGGCAGTGGTTCAATTGGCTCAATATTGAATTGTTCGCATCACGTGGCCTTGTGCGTATTTCTTGCTGTCCGATCGTTTTGATCTTGAATTTGACCGCCATGAACGTCAGCTACATAGACCTTGACGAACCTCAAGATGAAGAGCTAGACGCCATTGTAACTTTCGGAAAAGTCCTCATAGATGCTATATTTGAAGCAAAGCCACTTGAGGAAGTCAAAACTCTCATTGATCAGGGTGCACCTCTCTGGTATCAGGACGAGGAAGGGAATTCTGCTTTACATGCCGCGGCTTATGTAGAAGACAAGGAGCTTGTTGATTATCTTATCGAAAATGGTGCACTTTGGAACGTTGGTACGGTTCGGAGTTGTTTTGAGGAGCGTCACCCTGACTATACTCGGTTACTAGTGGATAATTTAGGGAATACAGCTGGAGACATTGCACTGTCCCTAAATAATGAGGAGTGTTATAGGTCAGTTCGGGATGCCGGTCTTAGATCTGGTATGGTACCCCACAATTCCAAACACATGCTCGAACTAATGAGTATCTGAACAGAATACCTACTTTCCCATCTTTCCTCCAAGAAAACACCGGTCACTTCGTCGTCTTCTTTGATTCTTCGTGCGGATGATTCGACGGCAGCCGGATCAACAGCAGAATTCCTAAAGTCGCGATTGATATTCAGAAAGGATGAACACGGGCAGGATGTATGTCTTGTGAAGGTAGGTGATGAGGAGGTTGGGGTTATGATGGGTTGGGAGCGAGAAATCAGTAAATATGTTATTACTGTCTACGATGTGAATTTGACTTCTATGAAGTGCAGGAAACCGTTAGTAAGCTATGCGAAAATCTGGAAGGGGAATACAGTGTTCTCAACATCGGATTCGGTCTTGGAATAGTGAGAAGAAGTATTTCTGCGACGTCAGTTCTCGTTAGAAGCTAACAATCACGAGCCAGATTGACTCAATTTTCCAAAATCTACCTAATCCTCCAAGCCGGCATATCATCATCGAAGCTCACGCGGACGTCCTACAGCACATGCGTGAGCTTGGGTGGTATGAAAAACCTGGAGTAACCATTCTCGAAGGGCAATGGCAAGACTTTATTGAGAGCGACGAAATAATGGCTGTGGGTGGATTCGATGTGGTCTACACCGATACCTTCTCCGAGGAGTATGAAGGTATTTTGCGCTCAGTCTTCCTGTGACACATCACTGAATAAATACCACGCTAGCATTACATACTTTCTTCGGTCACCTACCGGACTTACTGAGCGGGCCAGATGCTCGGTTTAGTTTCTTCAATGGCTTAGGAGCAACAAGTGCGTCGGTACCCATCATCAACTACTTTTCTGACCCGAGCTTATGGACTTATAAGATGCTCTCTTTTACGATGTTTACACGCAATTGTCGGAACTTCATCTGTCAAACGTGGGCCTACATGTCGAATGGAGCGATGTCGATTTGATGAAAGATACAGGTGATACGGACAGATGGGGTGGAACGAGAAATTACTTCAACATGCGATTCTATCGTCTACCAATAGCACGAATGTCACTCATTACTTGAAGGAAAGAGAAGTGGTTCAGTTGCATTGGGATTTACGATAACCTGGAGTGTCGCACATGTGCCATTCAATTTCCCTACCGCATATCCGACTGCTATACGTGAGTATTATTCCACAGTGACCTAACCACAAAGTCTGCAGGATCCGGATCGTCGATTCGAGAAAGGACCTTATTCAGCACAAACCGAACTGCGTCGAAGTTCAGAACAATGAACAAGGAGTACTTCGCAACTAACCTGTCCTATCCTGGCCTGGTATCAGGTAAAATCCATTGGAAGGTTTTCCGGTGGAATTATCCACGAAAATGCCGATAGTTCCCAACGGATGATCCAACCAAGTGAAAGGTGCAACGCCACCCTGAGCAGACAGCGTAAAAGTTAGATTTTGCCCTCTGGTTACATTGATCATCGGATCGACCAGCGAGGCATTAGATAGGGGCACTGGGGTGAACTAAAGTCGACCAGCGGTAAGCACATTGGTATATATGCCAGAATCGATGGCAAACCCACGTATTGCTCGTTAGTGACCTGCCCGTTCTCGGTTTCGGCAGTAAGGTTCAAGAGCATCCACGCATCTGATGGGCCCACTCCAGCCGGAAGGATAGTTTCTAGGCCCGTTTCAATTAGGATCACACTATTGTTGAGCGTCGGTGTTGAGAAATTATGGTTGCTGGAGTTCAACGTATTGCCTTTCCAATCAAACCATGTAAGCTGCGCAGACCCGTTCACCGTCTCCCAGCGATCAGAAGTGACGAGAACTTCCAGTGTCTGGTTTTCTGGTGTCCAGAACGGGTAAATCGTCACTGGAGCGAAGGCACTCCCTAGTGCATACTGCAAGACTTTCCAACGCCCGGAATACTCGATGCTCGACCAGCTCACACCCTAATCATGAAATTACTTTCATGAGGATCCGCAATATGTTCGACAAAGGGAGTGTAAACCAACCTGCCAGATGTCATTTAACTGCCATACCAATGCACCGAGATTATTCTCTCCCAAGCCCGCACCACGTCGGTACCAGGCAATCTCAGATACCATGTTCAACGACTGGAAGACCTGAGTACTCCAACACCATTGCGCAAAAGTCTGATTTGCATCGTCTGTACCGGGAGTCGGGAGCCAGAGCTCGACGCCAGTAGTCATCTGTGCCTGGCCTTGGCTGGCATTCGGATTCGGCCACGCGAGCCCGCCGGCTGGAGGATGGTGATCACGAGAATATACAACGGTCGAGTTGAAAGCAAAGTCGTCAGGAGATTCGAGGACTTCCTCCCAGCTGTAGAAAGAAGGCATGGAGTGGAATCCGAACTCGTTGACATATCTATTGACCAAATTAAAGCTAGACGCTTGATGTGAAGAGTGAGATGCGTACCGAGAAATCGGATAAGTACTGTAGTTGAAGGCCTGGGAAGCATCATAGTTGTACCGCTCTAGAATCAAATCAGTCTTTAAATGAGGTATCCTCCGCTGCACAGATGGCGAAGGTTACCGCTATTGCCATAAATCTCTCCCGGAGTTCCATTACGGAACCTCAAGACGTAAGGTTCCAAACTGAGATAGCCACTTGTCGTTGAGCAGTCCGAATAAGATAACTTAATGCAAAGTCTGAATGAGAACCAGAATATCATATTGTCGCTTTCTCACACACCGAAGAAGTCTCATTGAGCACGACGTCATGAAGGAAATCTTGGAACAACGTGACGAACTGCAACAATGTCGGTGAGACTCTGCGCAGCGCAATAGGGCAGTACGCACCTCGTCTAAATAGTGGGTGCCGTTGGCGAAAGTTGTGTTGATTATTTCAACAATGCCCTCGATCTCGTTACCACCAGCCCACTGAGCGTTGCTGGGGTGTCTATTGGTGCGTCTCACGTTCTGACGCACCTCGGGAGCAATGGAATCCAATAGGAAATCATTGATCGGGTAAAGATTGTCCGAGAAGATTAGTTCGGACCATGCCAGTATGCCGAGCTCATCGCATATCTCGTAGAAACTATAAAGACCCGTTTCTTCGTCCGAAGGTTGATAAATACCTCCTCCCCAAACGCGAAGCTGGCGGCGATTCATTAAAAGAATGACGCAACGGCAACACATACAGGACTCACCATATTCTGGCCGCTCAAAACCGCACTTTCAACAACCCAGCGGACCTGCGCAGTAGTCATCCGCGAATAAAATGGGTCGAATGGGATAATGTTCGTGCCCAAGCTATAGAACGCCTTGCCATTGATTTCGAAATGAAACTGATCTCCTGGCGTTATGCCCCGGGAATCAACTTCCGATTGTGTGTAAGGTTCTTGTATTAACACTATAGTGCGGAAGCCTGTCGTCGTCGTAAACTTGACGTTCGCTGGTTCTAGAGAAACAGTGATTTTGTACCGCTTAGGCGTGCCAAGGTTATGGGGATACCAGCGCTCTGGTATTCCATCTGGAATCGTGATACTTGCAGATACAAACGTCGAGTCGGAAGTATCGCTTGAGATCGAGGGAAGCGGTAGAGGTGCGGACGTGATGTTGAGCTCCGAAAATGTTATCGTCATTGTATTGTTTTCCAATGCCTGCGAGGACCTCAGAGCAAGGGTAACGTTAACCAGCCAGTCCGCAGTCTCATTAGGTCGGAGAGAAGGCCGCTGGCCAACTTTTGATATTTCGATAGATTTTTCTTCCAAAAAGACTGATGGGCTGAAAGTTATCGAGGATACAACGGAGGACGTTGATGTAGAATTAGTTTTGCCCAAGATGATGAGATACGCTGGTTTGAATATGCCACTTGGAACAAATGCAGGACCCTGATACAGCAACGAGTCAGGCGTGTCGACAAACGTTTTCCAAGTTGAAGCTGTCCTTACCCAGTCCCATCCAAAATCTGATGCAGTCTTCCGGACATATGGATGCCCTCCTGGGTATTCAAACTTTGGTTGAGGTAGTAAAGTTGTTCTACATATAATTGAAAAAAATTACATACCACGGATACGCCTTCAAGATGTTCCATGTCCGCTCTTGTGCTGACGTTAAGGCCATATCTAGCAGCCGCCTCGAATGCAACAGTCAAATTATTGTCACCACCGGAGCTACTATTTCTTAAAGCCATCGTAACATCAAAGATGTATTGTCTAAATTGGTTGTTCACCCATGCTATGGGCTGGCCGAGCATCGTCTGGGGAAAGTCAGATCAAACTCTACTAGTAAGCTGATGAGAAAACTCAACAATATTAGCGACAGTGTCAAGCCCATAGAAAACAAGTAGGACTTTCTCCATCGGATCGTCTGACAGCATGGCTTCAAAAGCGCCCAAGTCGGCGGTATACGTCCAATTTTCGTCGGCCACCCATCTCTGGGTCAAATCTAATAATGTAGTCAGATGAAAGTCGGAGGCGAGGAGGAAACGCAACATGCCATTTACACCTAGCAAAGGTTCTGAGATGATCCCGGCTCTGAGGAGATCAAGATGCGCCTGAGATGGGACATGTGCTGGGACGTCAATTGATCCATTGGAGTTCTTCAGCGTCCATCGCAAATCGGACAGACTAAATTTTTGAGCTACGCAGGCGAGGGGGAGACTCAGAACTAATGGCAGAATGAAGAGATTGAGCGCCAGCATGGCAGATGTCCTGCCTCGCTGAAAGGGCGGCATTTCCAGAGATGCTGTATTTGTATCAGGTCCCCATCATATGCGCGGGACCAGAAGCCCACATGTCGTCAGCGTTGCTTCCGAGAGAGCATGGTTGTGGTTCCCTGCTTCGTGGAACAGAGGTGTGATCTTGAGTCTATTTATACAACAATCAAGCCCAACGCACTTGGGATAGTTACGGTAAACAGGTAACTGGGCTCCTGCAGTGAATTGATGCGAACGTAAACGCGAACAAAACAAGACATGAAAAACCAATATACGCGATCACGAGGCGGAGTACGATGGAAATAAGTGAAGTGTGGGGTTGCTTCGCTTAAAGTCGAGGAACTGACTCCTGGATCAAGAACGAAATCTGCGCGGAATTTTACTGGAACGGAACAAATCATACAATCCGGATAAAGGCAAAAGATGAAAGGGGTAGGAAAGAAATATGACCTGCCAAAAGTTGTCATAGAGTGAAACGGAAATCGTCGTCCAATTTGAGCTCGTCGGCGAACTGGGCTGCAAGCACATTATCTTTGTTGTGGTCCGTTGATTTCCTCTTGAGGGACGAGGCGACTCGTGCAACTTTTGAGCCCACTCTTACTGAAGACCGTGTGTTCGATGAAGAAGTGCCCGGACGCGGAGCGGTCGGATCCGACTTGAGGTCAGGTGCCCGAACAGCGAGTGATGTCGCGGGCCGAGCTGGACGGGTCGAATTTCCCCCAGACGGAGCTCTTGATCGGACAGTACTAGTGGAACGAGTAACGGTCCGCCTCACCCCTGTCCCTAAAGAGGCCAACGGATCTGTTCCTGCTTCGGACCGTAATTTACGAGGGCCGAAGATTTCGTCATCGTCTGGGTATGGTGTAAGCTCATTTGCTAGTCAGTATGCTTGAAGGACAGACCAGAATCTGGAACATTGTGGTGCAATCGGTCTGCTGACCAATCGCAGCCCTTCAACAGATCTTCAGAGTCGAACTGAAAGACACAGGGAGAATCATTGACAGGATAGGAATATGCAAGTGTACGAAGTAGTTGTCCAACGTCTTTGTAGTCTGGGAGCTCGAAAGGAGGCTCGAAAGGAGGTTCTGTTATCCTGTTATCTCCCCAGTTATAAATTAATGCGACAAATATCTCACCAATAGGTTTAGGTGGCATGTATTCTACTTCGCTATCATCCAACTCGTCAGGGTCTACCTGGTTTTTTTCCCCGGAGGTGACGGTTGATTCGTCGATGGAGACGTCACTCACGTTCCAGTGGTCGCCTTTCGTAATGGGTGTCTCAAAGCATTTGCTAACTCTTGGAGTGCGAACTTTCTTGCGGGAAGAGCTTGGTGGTTGTGGGGGTGAAGTCGCGTCGCTTTCGTCTTGAGCGATAAGTAAAGAGAGTTTCGAAGGCTTGACATTTCGGGGACCAGGTGTGAACAGAGATAGACTCTGCCTATTAGGTTTGGGCGTTTTGTCTCCCAGAGGTCGAGCGTTTGAAAGGGTGGCAACTTTTGACAGTGCGTGTGCATCCTGCAAGATGATCTCTACTTTCTTCAGAACCAGTGTATAGACAAGCAATGAATAACTCACTGCTACTTCCTTGAAGTAACGGTGTTTGCAAAGCCACTCGCTTTTCCTTCGGATTCACGGACGCAGATCCATTGCGCAGGACGTTCTCTTGGAGACCGGCGCGGCCCTTCAGGGACCTTCCAGGTGTTTTTGACGCAGTAATACGTGAGTAGTCGTCATTGTTGTGAAGAAGAGAAACTGGTCGGGCACTGAGCATCTTGTACTTGCTGTGTTCTAGCTAGTCGTTGGTTGAGGACTGCCGACTCAGACGAGAGTGAAGTGCTGACAAACTGACATCACGTGAACGCGTGACGCACTTTCTCGTTTAGCTCCTGTTCTCGTCGCAAACTTGAAACTCACTTCCAACATGCTTTGGAACACTGAGAGGCATTCTGAAACGGATTGAAGTTTCTACCCCATCTCTGTGGGTATCTGAATTTCGACTTACAGAATGCTGAAAGTTGTTCTTCTTGTGGCCTGCGTTTGCATTGCGCTAGGCTCAGTCCTCTTCTTTTTCTACTGGAATCGCATCCTCGGGTACATTCTAGGGATTCTCTTGAGACTAGCTCTTTGGACGCAAGATCGTTCGTCTGCTTGGGTTGAGCTTGGTAAGCAATATTATTCGGAATGTAATAGGAAAGCTTACCTTGCTCTTTCTTTGAGGATCTGTACACCTTTCCTTAATTGCTGGTAGAGTAATATTGCGTGATGTGCGATATCATTCGAGCAACCAGTCATTCCGAATTGTCAAATGCCAACTGAGCTGGCGGTGGTGGTTGCGTAACGTCGCGGAGGAGGAAGACCTCGCGGATGGAAATGTGGAAAGAAGTGAACACACTCCTGGTTCGTCGACATTTAGTAATGATGAAGCCGGTTTGCTCATTACCTCGTATAGATGGAAAATTCTCATCACGTTGCAGAGTTCATATCTCGATGGAGGGTTTCGAATGGTTTATGTACAATAGGATGGCCGCATTTGAGAACATCCTTTCGCAACTGTCTTCACCGAATCCAGAATTATCAGGCGTACGAACGAAGAGCCGAGAATCGAACTGTCACTCTGCAAATCGCTCCCTTCTTGTCCGCGATAATGGGGCACGGTCCCGAGGTAAGTCTGAGTTCTTTATAGCCAGACATCGCCCCTTACGTGTAATTAGGTTCGCTAGCCGCTGCGAAACGGGCGCGTGCAGTATTCCGACGCCCATCTTTCGTCGATAGGTTTTCAACCTGGGCAAGCCGTCAGCTACCCGATCTTAATCCGAGGAATCTATTGCCGCTAAGCTTTAAGGCTGTTAAAGGCTCAATTACCTTGGGAAACCATACAACAGAGGACATTTTAATGGCGCAATTCACTCAAGCTTTCGGGTCATTCGGCATCGTCGAATCCAGGTCAAGCCTAGATGATTACAAGCAGTTGCTTCGTGTCGCTTTCGAGAGTGCCGTGATAAGTTGGGTGAAGAACCCCGATTATTGGGACAGCGAATACAACATTGGGAAGAATGTTAAGGAATGTTTTTCCCAGTCAGAGTGAGCAAACTACGACCCAATACTCTTCTACGTGCTAACTATGTACCACAGTATCCCAATCAGCACAAAAGCAGTCCCACTTTCGTATGCTGATTTTACGAAGCTGTGGCCTAGTTGTAGGAAGTTGTTTTATTATTACAAGTCTCGGGGAGGTCGGTATACTAAGGAGCAGAAGCGGAAAGGAAAAGAAAAGAGGATACAAGAAGAAATATCGCACGTCGGTGCGGACTTCTCTCAGCTGGAATATGCAATAGACCGCAAGCTTCTCGAAACGCCTTTGCTTGACTTAGTCTACTATGCGGACGTTGCCGGGCGTGTCCCTCTTAAACCCATCCCATCTGAAAGGAATACACGTGATGAGGCGAGGCAGTCGAAAGGATCGGAGTTCACGGATATCGGCAACGGTGATTTACCTCCTGAATGGGGAGTGGATGTTGTCGTGCATGGGGGCTCTATTCGCTATGGCCCGTGGATGGACCGCCGGAGAATCCAGCTCCAACGGGTCTTTTTCCCTCAGACATTTCAAACTCATGTGCCAACTACCACACTTTCATCCGGGGATCAGCGCGCTTGCACTTGTTTGAAGCTATTTCTTGAATTCAGGGAGACTACAACTATCCTTCTTCCTTTCAGAGAAGCATCCAAGGTATTCGAACGGTTGGTGTATGGATATCATTATCGCTTAACATACATTACAGAACTGGCAATGGGATGGCCTTGTCGACCTTACTCGACTGCAAAAGCAGCGCGAACCGGCATCGATTCAAGTCAGATTTGGTGACAAGTCCACTCTGAAATATCTGGTTCCTATGGTTGCCACAATACGGGGTTATACTGCTGAACTAGATGTCGTTATGGACAGCATCTCGGTAACTTCCAGCCTGAACGATATCAGACTGTTGGAGGCGGACTCGTGCTCAGTATGTTCCCACTTTTACATGAGAGTCTTTTCAGTCCATCTCAATACTTATTCAGGTGTCGTCGTTGCTACCTTCGCCTCTCCAGTGGAACACCGAGCGTAGCTGGAGCTTCGACGTATCTCTTGAACGACCAATTTTGTACATCATTCGCGACCATATTAACATGCTCACCGACCTCGGTAAAGATTGGGCATCCGGTCCGCCGCATGATTTCAACACTTTCGTACCCATAACTTATAGCCTTAATTTAATCCTTCGCGAGTTTGAACTTAATCTATACGCTAACGATCACAACATTATTGATCGTCCACTAGACAAATGGGATAATGGTGCGGACAAATAAATGTTTGACAACTCAAATGTCTGAATCGCTTCACAGTCCTCTTTACATTCAGAGGAGACATGCTAAGAAGCAGCACCTCCATCCCTTCAACCACTTTCCGACCATTGTCCACAGAAGTAACGTTTTCTGCTTCATGCTTAGACGCTGCCGTCAGCATGAGTCTTCCGCGTTGGAATACGCACGCACTTGCCCCATACGCAACCAAAAGCTTATCGAAGATAGGGAAAGTAGGATCGTTCCAGTTGGACGGGTCGTACGCATATCGCTCGGAAGTCCGAAAGGACTGTATTGACCAGCTCAAACTGAATATAGAGGTGATTCGGTTCTTGTCTTCCGACTTTGCGTACCGCAACTTACCGTTCTTAATATAGCTCCTTTCACCGTCTTTCAAACTATTTGGTTGGACCATTCGCCATGTCATGGTACTACGAGAAAACTACTTCGGGGGCTTTACTCAGTATTCCACCACTCGTGAGTATCTGAACAAGCACGATGCAGGCATTCCAGTTGGAGATCCTCTTGATCTGAAATATCGGCCCGGAAAAGTGAGTGTATGATAGCTCATTCGCTGTGTCGTTCTAGTCGTTCTCATAAGTTCCTCAGAGTAACGTCTTCCATTTCGACTTGTTTCTTATCGTAAGGAAAGGAACTTTCGCCCTTCCTGCTGGTATAGTCGGCTTTGAGAAAGCACCATCACAATATGCGGAAGACGTCGACATGGGCTCGTGTGTGGTTACTGCGATTCCGGAGTTGCAAGTACTGCTCCGTTTGCATGACTTTTCTATGGGTACATCTCTCCCTTTTTCGCGCCCGACTTTCACTGAAGGCTATACAGAAATGTCGTTGAACACGGATCCTGTTTCCGTATCTGTTGCGGATTCCTGCCTTGAAGGAGTGTTATTCTCACATGTATTTGCACCACGGGGACGGCAGCTGTCGGTCTCAGGTACTTCATCTTCTCCCGCGCGTCTGGGTGATACTGACTCGGCTCCATAGGAATCAATATCACTGCAAACCGTCTGTTTGGTCCACAGCCTCATACATCAACATACGTTTGCATTTGGAACATTTCTGCTGGCAATGTCAAGGGGGGCTTGAACACCAAGGATGCTGAACTGCTAATAGCAACCGGGAGAAGCTTCGGACACGGGTTTGTTGATCCGTTCAACACCCCTTCGTCAGATTACATGATTCCTGCCGAGCATGACGGTATAATTTCACCTTGTAAAGAGCAACAGAACCGACTAACGAATAATGCTTAGCTACCTTTTGGAATGTGAATGTTGATAGTCTGGATCTGTCATGGAAGACTGCTCCTGCCATTATTCGCATTTACCTTGAGCAGGGACTGAGATTTGCATTCAATAACATTGCTGGAGCTTGTTATTGCAAGGTAGTCAGCTTGACGATACCTATTGTCGAGCTGCAGTTACTCCTGTCATCTGGCACGACTATGCACTGGCTGGAGGCGGGAAGGATCCGAACCGGCTTTTCCTGCGAGTTGTACCTTGCTCCCAAGAATTGGCGTGACGATGCCGAGAAGCAGACGGTCTTTGTGCAGAAAGAAGATGCCGAAACGCATCGCTTCGCGACTCTGTTCAAAAGACAAAACGGTAAAATGACGCCAAACTATCGTTTATACCTCTTGCTGATAGGATTGATAGGTTCAGGAAAACGGCCAGGCGAAATATACTTGCAAGGTGTCACCGCCCCTCGCGTATCTTCACCAAGCAAGAAGAGAAGTCGGCAGACTGTCCTCTTGTCAGTCGGCGGACAGCAGCCACGATTTGATGCCTTTAGCGAGTCGGAATCTGATAGCGAACGTCGTTTATCAGAGGCTGATCGAGATAAAAGGCTGGCGTGAGTTCTAATCTTTCTAAATACATGGCGTTCCCTCAGTGGTCAAAATAGAAACTCGCGACCTCGTCACCAGGGTTCCCTATTACATCGGAGAGAAGATGGTGATAGCTCATCACCGCTTGATGAATCAGATGAAACGGACGACGGGAGCTCGGATAGCTCTTGGAGTGACTATTTCGAGTTCGGAGGGGACGGACGGCATGATTCATGCCTACCTTATATATCGCTCTGTAGGAAAGTCCTACTGCATCGTGCGTACACAGAAATACAGTGTCAAACTGAGTTCATTGTCAGAAAGGAGGTGAGTGATATTCTAAGAAACCAAGACTAGTGATCTAATCAAATCCAGACATCTGGTTTACAATCTCGCTTCTTCACAGACGAACCCATGGTCTCCAAGGGCGCTAACGAAGCCTCGGTATCCGAAATTCACGATCACCTATCGAACACGAACGTGAAAGACGATGTTAGCCGAAGATATCTCCGTTTAGAAGTTAAGAATACCAGTGTATTTGCTACAGCATTGTGCTTCCTCACGGTAAAGGACATATTGGAACAAGATGACTTAGATGTGCGTCTTCGCAATGATGTCTACAACAGGATTCTTACTGTGACATACAGGATCTGAGTCCAGAACTCCGGCTTGACGAGCTTATGCTTCAACGCATCACGGCAGCGGTTACAGAAACTTCCATATCCGTTTACGAAGTGTGCCTTCCTTTCGTGGAGACTTGCTTTGTACAAGAAGCCACAGATTTGACGAGATTCGGACCTACTCAAGATCCGGTCAATAAGGATCAACATTCCTTCGTCCTTACCAAGGTTCAGGTGAAAGAAATTCGACTCCTGTTCGAGACCCCCTCCGAAAAGCACGGTACAATTTTGGATTGTGGCAAACTCTCCATTCGCCAAATATCAGGATCTATGGGTCCGTTGCATACCTCAAATATGTACAGCAATCGTGATTCTCAAGCCCTTTCCTTGGCGATTGAGTTCAGTGTTGTCGATTTCCTCTCCGTATTCGCGAAACCTCGATGCCAAGTTACGTGTGATGTATTGGAACTGAAGCTCCATCGTACTGCACCAGAGGTTGCGATTGTCAGCGTAAAGACTTTGCGGTCTCCGGTAAAGAATCTGTTGGAAGCGCTGAAAAAACGCTCGACTTTGGTACGGTTCAGAAGAAAGCAGTTGGTATGCTCCATCCTCACTAGGGGTACGTCCACTTCAAAGGACCCCTTGTCTGCTGTCCAACCAGCTTTCTTTGTACAAAGTGGACGTCCTCACCAGCTACGCGGAGACAATAGTTGGAAACTCTTGTTTCACCTTCGTCATTCTCTTTCGGGCATGGCGAGCGATGAGTATGATACACTGCGACGCGATGTGCATACAATGTCGACGGGAGTGGATGTCGACGAAGTCCTGCAAACCCGACAAGTACCCTGGGCTATGGAGGAGGCGATACCGCTTGTCAGAATCGATCTCATCGAATCCTTGCTATCTGAGAGAGCAAAGGAGTTTGACGCTACCTTCGATAGGAACGACGGCAGACCCGTGGTGTTGGGAGGTCTCCAGGCTAATTCCCTACGTCTAATGATTGAATGTGACGATCTGCCTCGAAGTTGCCTGGAAATCCGAGACTTTAGTCTTCGCACCGACGTGTTACGAAGGCGCCTGTTGTTTGAGGCCGCCAGTTTATCCCCCTATTCGTCCACGATTAGAAGTTTTCGGCCCACGTCGGGATACGTGGACACTAGTAGCCTGTCTGCCGTGCTTACTTTGAATATCGGTACCTTGCAAATCACCGTGTTTCCTAGCATTATCGGATTCTTGCAAAAATCCGTCCACGTTTGGAGAATTCTAGTACCCTCCACGAAATCCACCGTTCTCGGTGCAGATGAGCCTAACCGCGGGCAGAAGTCGATAATGGACGATTTCATTGACGATAAGGTCTTAGTATGTGATGTCCGCCTCTCACTCAATCATATGCTGTTGGAAGCAGCGGCGGAGAACATCGTGTTCGAGGTCGCTTCGAAACACTGTTCATCATTCTTCGCGGCTCACGTAACTAAACCTCAAGACGATCCCTCGCTTGATGTGTCCATTAACGACACGATAAGCTTCCGTGAATTTGCGGTGAAGGCGAGGACGAGGAGTTTTGCGGACGGGGACATGGACACGCTTTCCAGTATAACAATGGCTGGTGGCGTTATGTGTCTCCTTTTCCAGAATCATACACCCCACGGCTCTAATCTGCGAGGTACCCTTCATGCAACTTCACTGGACTTAGGCGTGCCGAAAAGCGCCATAAGACTATACAAATTCATCGAGCAGTGGAGACAGGACTACCTCGTCGGACTTGACACAATGCTTAGATCATTTTTCACAGAAATACGGCAAACGCCAGAACGGTCCTCGCGACAGCCGTCAGCGAAGAGGCGCCTCGGCATTCATCTGAACGCTTCTTTATCAGCAGCTTCCGTGATCCTGCAAGTAATGCATGGGACCTGGCTAGCTTGGACGACGTACGGTGTCGTCGGTTACCTGGTGGACAGATCCAGTCCAAAGAGTGTTGCTCGCTCCTGCGGGTTCCGACTCCTATCCCAAGTTATCCGTTTAACGTCTACTTCTGCAGATTGGTCCTCCCAGCGCGTTCCAAAAATTGTCCTAGATTTACCGTCGATCAGCGCTTCTGGATCGTTCAGCCCGGATCGTAACAGATTTCTACTTTCTGTGGGATTCTTAGAGATGAAGATCAAACCCGAGCATTGGGATTCCTTATTGTCCGTTCAGCAGAAGTTCGGCCAGGATTTCAATGACTTCCTCCTCATCTTGGAAGATGCTAGAAGTAAACTACCGAGCTCGGACCATCGAAAGAAACCCTCGACGAAGTCCGGTGTGCCTTACCATGTTACCGCACGGTTTGAAGGTTTCAAGATTGGGTTGCAAGGCCCGTCATCTACACAGTTCCTAGAATGCGTTGATATCGATGCGATGGTCAGTAACAAGGGCTCACCTCATTGGCATGTCAACCTTACGGACTTGGCGTTGTACCTCTCTCCGAGATCCTTGTCGAGACAGAAACTTGCCGAACTCGATCGTACCAAACTTCCAGCACTGATTTCCGTAGACGTTCAAGTGAACAATTACTCCTCCATACAAGATGAACATCGTCGTCTTGGAATAAGTGTGACGAAGTTCCATGCTATCCTACAGGCCCACCTCATGGGTAGTATAGGTGATTTCGCCGATAATTTGCAGGTGGGTGATTCCGCCTACTCGTGCTTTACGTTGCGTAATTCTCAACGTAAATTGTAGACTGAAGTGATGCATCGAAAGGAGCGGCGTGCTGTTGAACTTAGGGAATTCAAAGAGAAGGCAATGAAGGTCATGAAAACGTTCAATTTTGATCCAAGAAAGTCCTCGGTGGTCAAACGCGAAAATCTTTTGGACAATTCATCAGTGTCAATATCAATGGCGAACTTTGGGGCCGTGTTCCCCTTGGACCTCGAGCGTAAGAAAATGCAGAATATGGGTTCTGGTAGCAGAGTTACTACGAAAGCTCTGCTGCTGAGCATAAAGACCTTCAAGTTTGAAACACAGCGCGGGCAGTCGGGCGATGCTTTAATGGAAGGCTTCTGCCTGCAGTTTGTTTCTAGGCGCGTACATGAGCCAGAGTCCATTGTCTCCCACCGCTGACCAAAGTCATCTACAGGTTTGATCCATCAAATCCGGACGATTTTTGCGCAAGACGACATCACACGCTGAACCAGATGCTGTATCCAGACATGACAGCACGGTTGCGGACGGGCACATCATCATCAGCAAGACATATATTCGCTTCGGCTAGTGTTAGCGGATTTATCTTGGACTTGGATCCATCTATAACGTCCTATGTTTTCTCTCTCATTGATGTTTACCGCCACGGCAGACAACAGATGGAGCAGCTGGCTGTAGGGATTCCATGGTCTGCAGTTGAGACTGGTTCTGTTGCTGCTCAGAAAGCAAGTGATAAAACATCAAGGAGAAACATTACATCCAGAATTGACGCGTCACTTGAGTTCATGAGCGGCACAGTTCGAATGCACTGCACATCGAAGGATTCGTCGGCTTTCTCGTCGATATCCCCCGATTGGCCTGGAAATAGCTATCAAATATTGGATGCCGATGCGGAAATATTCAACCTGCCCGAATTATCAGTCTCCGCAGAGTACAGTGCAGACGCCAGACAACTCGGGACATCTGATAGCCGTGATGTTCGTTCCCCGGTCCTCGTTATTAGGAGCACTGTCCACTCTAGCCGCAATGCCCTTCGACCTCTTGTCCTATCATTTGTAACAAGCGTTGTGCACAACGTCGAGGAGCGAATGAAGCAGGCGGCACGCGTCGTTGCCCGCTCCCCAACCAGTATTCGCCATTCTCTATCGACGCTCACTATTGGGGAGTCAGAAGCAGGTACTTCGAAGATGGAAGACATTACGTCACCAGGACTCCAGCTGTTTATCAGCTTGCGCATCGACAAATCACGGTTGGAGTTCACCTGCAGACCAGATGTCAATGTGATTACAGGCGTTAATTGGGAAAGTGGAGGGTTCGTTCTGAGCATGGGCCCAGGAGCGAAGGGCGTTTCCGTATCCGCCAGCATTGAAGGACTCGCCATCGGCTTAAAGCACGGCTTCCTATCAGACGACTCAGCGCACTTCGACGCCCGAAATCTTTTTTTCTCAGTCAACTTCTCCAAATCAAGTCTGTCCCCAGGAAACTTTATCAACTCTATTTCCGTGGTCATCGACACGGAGTTCTCAGGTGGACTACGGTTCTCTCGCTTTCAGGACTTGCTGTGCTTTAAAGCCGTGTGGCTTGACCACATCCCTATTATCAAAGGTGACTCGACGGAGATTGCCATCTCGCCCAGTACTCTCAGTACTGTTTCGCCCCTTGAACCATCTCCTAAGCAGGGCTTTGATACCGCTGTTTTGATTCACATCCGACGCATTGCGCTGGAAATGGACTTGGGTCAATCCATTAGCAACGTTTCATTTGATCTGCAAACAGCTCTTACCCGCGTGCGTTTGACCCCAACGCGCTCTGAAATATCCGTATCCTTCGCGAGTGTCGACATGCAGGCGCGAGGTAACCTCTCTGGTCACCTGAGAATGCCGGACTTCGCCTTCCGCACGGTCCGCAGGCGTCAGATATCTGTGATAGAGGACCAATCCCTAAGTCGGATGCTTGAACTGAATCTGACGAGCGGTACATTGGACATTCAACTTCAATCGGATTGGCTGTGGCTCTTGCGATACCGGTAAGGTTCTTCGTTTCTCATGCCTGAATGCTCTCTAATTTATATCTCTTAGGGCCGAGCCTCTTGATGCGACGATTTATGATGATTGGGCTGTCGATTCTGGTTCAGATGGAGTGGCAAAACGACAGCTGCATCTCTATTCCTCAGTCGTTGGATCCAAAGTCGTTGCGATGATGACTATCATGGCCATACCCAGGCTAATGATGTATGGAGGAAAACTCAGATCAAGTCTGGAAGCGCAGCGCGATGGTGCGAGTAGAGAATCATCTGCGTTCCGTTCCACTCGACTTCCGAAACCCGATAATGCCCTGTCTGAAGTTGCCAACGCAATGTTTCGATCAGCAAGGACGAAATTGAAGGAAACAGAGTCACTTTCATACGTGATCAATCAACACATTAAACTGCAGCTGAACGAGCTAGTTTTCGTTGTGTTGCCCAGATCCCAAGGCGATACCGAATCTGCGCGTGTAATAGGGCGAGATGTAATGGCCCAACTAGATCGAACAGTACAGCGCATCAATCTCCCCGCTCACAGAGACCTGCGACTCTCTCTATCGTATTTGTCCATCTCGCAGCTCCTGAAGCAGGGACTCGACCCACGTCTACCTGCTCACGAGTTTGATATCCTAACAGCTAGCGGGCGAAGCTTCCCGGGTACGGAAAATGTCATTTTCTCTTTACCGGCGATGGATATGCGTATGATCACGGATGAGGAGACGGAAAGTGACATGAGGATTCTACCTTATGATTTCTTCAGTAAATTTGCTCACCGAGACGGTCAGAGAGGAGAAGATATACACATCTCACTCAACATCCGGCTCTACAGCTGGCTCACTGTTCTCCGCAAGACGTTTACTAGGGAGCTTAAACGGGCATCGGAAGCTGGTGATGCGAAGGCGACAGGTGTTTCCCCGTCCAGTATTGTTGCTCCTAAGCTCGCCAGCCCAGATATTACTTCGCCGCCCTTTGGCAGCGATAATGATGAGGCAGTCTCCCCTTTCGGGAGCCCACCTTCGAGTCGTCATCCAAGTAGACCTTCGTCGCCCGTCCGGAGTCGGTCTAGGGACTCCGTCATTGTCAACACACCAACCAGGGTCCAAAATACACCTGTGACTCTTACCTCTCAAACATTTGCGCTTTCCGATGCAGCCAAACTTGCCGAGGGTGGTGCGGATCCGGGTACCTCCAAGCCTCCACCTACATCCAGTGAATTCGCGGGTAGTTCTAACCATCAGGGCGCGACGGCGAAGAAAACGCAGGAAATCACCTATGTTTCTCGCTCGCGAAAGATTGAACGTCTAACAGTCAAGCAGCTAGGGGAGGCCACGCCCGATGTTATGCATCCTTTCTTTACCAAAAGAGCAGGGTTCAATCTTGAAGAGTCACTCCCGCAATATGTCCATGAATATGCAACGTCACCGATCGAAGAGATCATGAAAGGTCTCGTGAAACTATACAGCAAGCAGCTGGATTGATTCGGGGCGCAATGGACCCCAAACCGGCATTCTGGGCTCCTCGTCCACATTGGTATCTGTATTGCTAGTTCGCCTAGTACTGTAGTATAGGTTTACAGGAGGATAAATAAATTTGTCTCATGAACATGTTTATTCGTAATTGATCGTATCACATACAAATCGAGTCACGTGGCTGACACGGATGATTGTAGGACCCTAACTTGGTAAGTCGTTGGACGTGATCAAGGCAAGTACCAGCGAGGAGAAATGTCGTTAAACGCTGCTTTGCCATCCTCCAGTACATCCAGACAACCAACATGGTCCTTCAAGATCCAAAGCTTCTCAACTCCTCAGACGTATGCTGCCAAATCGGCTGTAGATTCGAAGGGAAACCAGACAACGTCGGTTCAGACGACATCTGTCGCTCCGGTTGCACAGGGAGCCCAGTCCAATGCAACCGACGAACAATCCAAGGCCCGCTCAGCTAGAAAGAGGCGAAAGCTTAACAAAGAAGAGGAAGATATGAAGAATGGGATTGCAGCATCGTGCGTTGTTTGTATCGTCTGTGGCTTTTTGACTTGTTTCCTTACTGTATTGTTGAACAGTGTCGCTGCAAACCTAGAAATCGATCAGATTATGACACTTTACCCGGACACCGATACTCCCTTCCAAGATGAAATGGATGTCGTTCAGCGCTTGCTGCCGTATCATATCTATCAACAACCTCGGCATGATCTTGACGAAATGCGCGGGCTGAAGGGCAAGGCGAAGGTTGACGGAACACAATTATTGCAAGAGGAAATTAAAGGTGGGTCCCAGCCGAGTATGGTTATTCTTTGCTTGTGCTAACCGATAGCAGAGACAAAGTTTGCGTTGGACTGCCACAAGAGATTCAGGGCATTGGAACAACGCTTGAGGCGAACACGATTGAAAGCCGGTCAAGTAAGTTATCACTATTACTGCAAGTTTCATGGCTGTTTAGCTTCGTCTCCTTACATGGTTTTTATTCATGTCTGGCCTTTCCCCTTCCTAGTCGAGTGTTCCTCCTGATCAGGCTATCTTGGTTGAGCGAATGATGCTTGAAACGGAGCATTCAGACAAGGCAACATTAGAACGTGAATTATCTGACGTTCGTTCTGAGCTCGATAAAGTTCTGCGGGCTCAGAGATTAGCGAAGGCCGCAGCCAACCGACCGACGTCGTCCATATCGACCTCAAGCCCCACTCCTTCAAGTGGTGCAAATACCTCGACCCCATATTATGGACTTAACAATCCAACGCTTAGCACTACATCCACCCCGAGTTACTCGAACTACTACAGCTCTTATACGTATCCTTATGCTCAATCATTTATTTCCGGCATGAGATTCACGACACCAGCAAAATCGGCTTCCCCATCCATTCCTGGCGCCTCCTCCTTTCAAACAGGTGTCGCAGGACAGACAACCGCCCCATCCTCCAATGCGTCTACTGACCAGACGTCCACCGCAACACCATCTGCTGCTGCTGCCGCACGCCCCCCGCCCGTCGCGATACCACTGCAACTCCCGGTCACGTCTTTGCCAGCACTCCAGTCACTCGGAATCCTACCAGTTCCGAAAGCCTCGCTTCCAGCAGATGCGAATGCCCAGCCAGCAGCGGTTCTCTTAGGTTCGTCGAACAATGGGACAATGCTCAGTCTGGAAATCAATGCCGCCCTGTTGCAGCCACCTCAGATGAGTGGCTTGGCTATCTTATTGAGCAGCCTCGTGAAGATGAGCGGAGGTTCGAATAATAACGGGCAGAAAACTGGGCAAGCTCCTGCATCTGGCGCTGGCAGTGCTACCCATGCAAACGCCAGTAGTACCCCAGCTTCTCAAGCGGCGTCCAGCACTAATCAGTAGACTGAGAAGGACGAGTTGGATGATCTTTTTGATTTTCTTTCAATACATTATTGTCACGCAAAATAGAATAGAGGGAGGTTGCCCTATATACGCTATTGGTTCGTGATAGAACCCATTCCCGTGTCGCTGCATGAACGATGTAGAACGATTCCTCTGTATCCGTAGAGTTCAGAAGGGGACGCTACTTTTCCACGGCAAGAATGTGACCTCATGTATGCAATTGATGTCCAGAGAACGTGAGATAATGCCTCGCCAACAGACAAATGAAAGGTTCACGGGAGTCCCGTAAGGGTGAGGCAGTGTTAATTTTACTTATGCACAGCTTGTCTAGTTCGATACTGTGGGACAAACCGAGACATACTCCTGATCTTCGAGGGAAATGACGATTTGCGCTTCTTAATCAAGACCATCCGAGGATCATTGAGGGGGTGGACTAACTTATTGTATTCAGTTGCAATTTTGAGCAACGTCGATGGTATTCTACCCGTATAAGAGATGTGGTGAAACCCGGTTTTCCAACACGCTCTCATAGATTCGGTCTAATTCATCAATGTGCATTAGTTCTCTGTCGACGCCACAGATCGCAGACTCAATGAACGGAGAAGGCCAAGTATTCTTAGAATAACAAAGGCGTTCATCCGCGGATATTTTCGCATGGTATGCGGTAAATCTTGGCGATGCGAAGTGGGAAGGGGGAATGCTGAGAGAAGGTATATATATAGACAGTTGCCGAGTTTCAGGCTGGCTTTGACGAGACAGAGCGTGCTGTGGCCCATTCAAGTCGAAGAAGTATTCAACAAAATGTCAGAGATTAGTAGAAGTAGGAAGCACGGCTGATAAAGAGAAACTTCGACTCATAAATTTGCCGTGTGTAGTGATTTATGAAGGGGGAAGAACTCGAAGAAGGGGGAAGGGGGAAGGGGGAGAGGGAAGCTGGTAACGCCACTAGAAAACGATGATTGAGCCGAGTCTAACTTTAGCACACGAGGACTACCAAAAGAGAAATTTGAAATATGATTGACTATCCAGCAACTACAATGTTGTTGTATTTATATCTACTTCTTGTATAAATTTGATGATACAAGCAAAAATAGCCGAAACAATTCAGGAAGGACAGGGTACAATTTCAAGCTCCGCTATCTGAGATTGAAATGACGAGGATCGGCGCGTCTCCTTCCTTGAACATCAACACTCATGATTGGTTCACGTCCATCGACCTCTGTCTAACTGAACGGAAAATATAATTTCTTCACCTATGCTTTATCTACTGCTAGTACTGGTCGTGGGGATCGTTGTCGTCCGTGCGTACACACTCGCCCAAAGTGCAAGGGCCAATCGATCGACGCAACGGGACGCGTCCGACACGTGCACTCTTTCAGTCTTTCTTGGCTCAGGTAATCACACTTTAAAAATCGCGTAGCAGCTTCAGTACTAATAGTTTAGTAGGTGGTCACACAGCCGAGGCCTTGAAGCTCGTCTCTACACTAGATTTTTCACGTTATAGACCACGAAAATACATTGTCAGTGAGGGTGACGACTTCAGTGCTCGGAAAGCTAGAGAGCTCGAGGCAAATATAGCTAAACAACAAACAGTAAAAATATCAGTCAATTTCACATATATCTTCTAATCCGTCTATTTTAATCAAGCCGACAGGAGTTGTGGCGTCCTACGAAGTTGTTGTGGTACCTCGAGCTCGTCGGGTGCATCAGCCTCTAATTACCACACCTCCAACTGCCATATGGTCCTTGGTATCAATCTTGAATTACCTGCTACAGTGCTACTTCGCATCGAAGGGACCCTTTGCCGATGTACTGCTTCTGAATGGACCCGGTACCTGCTTCGTTCTCTGTGTTGCCATATATGTGTTGAGAGTGAGTCGATGTCATACGTACTATTTCTGCAGCACTCATGACGCGAGTAATGCCCGCATGGTATAGTTCTTCGGCATACCAACTCCAACAATTATTTACATAGAGTCTTTTGCACGGGTGAACTCGCTATCGTTATCTGGAAAGCTTCTTCGGCCTTTCGTCGATAGGTGAGCTCCAAGTCGAGTCGCTCCGTACTCCGTACATATATTGACCTGGTCCCACCTTCTCCTTCGGACGTTTAGGTTTATTGTGCAATGGCCCCAACTTCTGAACGACGGCGGCCGTGGAGAGTGTCGTGGTTGGCTTGTCTAGCAGACAGTTTCGTGAATTTGATATTTGGAGGCTAAATGTGATCTCGGTTGCAGTTTCGTGCTTGTTCGATCCGACATGCGAGGCCCGAGGATCCCATGAACGGAGAGCCTGCCCGTTGTTGGTTGTCAATGTCCCCCGTACAGGGGACCGAATCGCTGGCTTAAGTTTTGACTTCAATTCACCTCATTCGGAGACGATGCCTATTCGTTCACAGTGATAGGAACCGATTTTGTTTCTGTACACATGCGCGCGATAAGCAGTTCCCTCCTCGGTCTGATTAGGCTCTATCGCGCATCTGACTCTGAAGCTTGAATGGTTCATATCTATTCACTTTGCAACAGACAAACGAAAGCTACAAGAAGCTCCCACCTCAGGGTCGATGTCATTCTTGACATTCTTCCGACCTTTCATCATCGCAGTCTTTTGAACCTCCGTGGCAAAACCCAAGAGTCCTCTCCTCCCGCCAAGCCCGAAAAAAAACCACCCTCGGAGTACAAAGTTCATCGGCTGAAGTGTCGCCGATGTGGGCCACTCAGAGCGGACAAACCAAGTCCGCGGGTTCCAGGTTCATACATATGATGGGGCCTGAAAAATAATCTTATATTTATCAAACATTCAGATACCTCAGGAGGAACAACGAGTATATCAAGCTATAGCAACTACTTCCTAAACAGTAGAAAGTAATACCTATCAATGACGATCACCAAAACGGGTTTCAGCCACTCACTTGCGAGTCCACCTATCTTCTCCAACATCCCTTCCCTTTCTGCCAGGACTTGCACTTCGAGCACGACCTCCTTCTCTCTTTCCCGGTTCCCAGCCACCACCCCCGCCGATTGACTTCTGCGGGTGTAGTCGCCGCTCTACCTTCTGGCCATGACGTAATTGTTTGTTGAGATCTGGCGTTGGCAGTCTTAGGTGCATGAAATTGCAGAAGCCGCCACGATTGCATTCCCCATTCTCGTTCTGCCTACAGCATGCTTCGCGAAAATCCGTGACTGGAGAAAGCTCGGCATAGAGAGGACGACCTGGAGAGCGATGCCACGGAGTGCGTGAATCACCGGGACAAGAAAAAAAAGAAGAGAAAGCAAGTACCTGCATACCAACGATCATTTAAATTATCGACGGCAGTTTGCGCTTCTGCCTCCCACTCATATCTGGCGTACACGTTGCCTATCAAATGGTCGCCAACATTATCACACACCTAAATCTTTA
Source organism: Inonotus obliquus (assembly GCA_032164295.1). Classification (NCBI taxonomy): domain Eukaryota; kingdom Fungi; phylum Basidiomycota; class Agaricomycetes; order Hymenochaetales; family Hymenochaetaceae; genus Inonotus; species Inonotus obliquus. The sequence continues at coordinate 2,229,055 of JAJHTX010000006.1, read as the reverse complement.
ATGAGTAAACGATCTTCTTTGCGAAGAAAACGAGTTTGCGACACACATGTAGCTCCATGAGATGTCCGAACTTCGCCAATTCACAGTATAAGTCCTCGTACACGGCATCAAAGCCTTCCTGTAGTTCTTTTTCGGTTAATTTGCAAACGGGGTCATGTGCGGGGTTGTGATAGACATTCGGAAGAAGAATCGTTTGGGAGAACGGTGGCCTGATATGTTTTCGAGAGCAACGGTCCCCATGTCTGCAAGCCCCGATCTGCGTCGCGTCAATGCTGGTATGCCATCATGTGAGAAATGATGCTTACTTTGAGGTAGAAAGAACAGTTAACTCGGTCTTGCTCCGTACCAAAGATATTGGCCTGTTACATGCTCAGTAGATATCCAATGGACGCCTCTAGGCCGGAAAGACTCACCAGATGCGATGCCATCGTCCCAGCGAAGTATGTTTAGCCTCGAATGACAAAAAAACCGTTGTGACCGTCGTTGAACAAGTTGCGTGCACGGGGAATCGTTCAAACTAATGCTTAGTCATGCCTTTGCTTACGTTACTTTTCTTGACTCTTGATCCCTAGTGCTTCAAATACTACTGGATACGGCCGTATCGTAAAGAGCAAGAAAAAAAGAAGTATATATACGCACGTACCCGTATCGAAACAGAAAACTTGCTTCGTGAGTAGAATAAATGACCTTCTTCAAAAGAAATACAAATTTTTCCATTGCCGAGCTGGAAGAGGAGTAATTCTGGCAATATTCAGCAATATAAGAAGTCATTCATTAATCATTATTTCACTTATCTGAACTTGGATTGTCTCAAACCAAGCAAGTACTAGTACTGTTGTCATTGTGCAAGCCTTCGTTAACCATAAGTATATGCCGAAAAAATAGGAATTATTACATTCTGGGACCATAGAATCATAGAGGCATATCCTTATGTGCCGAAGATGCCGCATACATACGACTGTATCCGTATGAGAGGTTGAGTGACCAGTATACGGCCGTATGCGTATGAATGAAGTCTGAGTTATACTACCTTATGCGCCGATACGATCGAAGCCCTATCCAGAACCTAACCCTCACCACAATCTAACTTCTGTGCCGTGTTGCGAGACAGTTTCGAATTCTGCGTCGTCGGTCGTCGGAACACCATCGTCATTTCACAACCTTAACGCTTCCTCCGAGATGGGCGGCATACTTTCCTTCAGGTTTTTCTTCAACCTTTTCTCCTCGGCTCACTTTCAATGCCGCTACAAGCTGGTGTGTCACCGTTTCGTGCCCCCTTTCCTAACTTTGCTCCGTCTTCTTGAGTACCTCATCCAATAGGTCATTGAAGGATGCCATCTAGGCGAGAAGGTCTTGTCCAGTTCTTGGCTATCGGCGGCATTCTTAATATGGGGCGATAACGAGGCATGTTAGGAAGCCACCATATTTACCCTATTTTTTTAGGCTAAGCCACATGGATTCGCAAGATAACTGACATTCTGAACGACTTATCCTGGTGATTCAAGCTTAGCCACTTTCATCGTGCAAAGAGTTAACGGAAAGATTGAGAGGAGATCCTTTGTTTCACCTACATTCACCGACCTCTGATGTTTATATGGAATTCGAGTTCTGTTGCTGCAATTTCAACCAAAGGACTTGGTCATATGCCCGACCAGTCACATCCCCGCCCTGCACGGCATGTTGCCATCGCACCATGCCGAGACGGAAGATCACGTCAAGGATTGTTGTTCACTCCGTTCGTCCTGAAGAGAGCTGAAGAGGTCGGATAAAGATCTCTTGTCGACGTGCATGTACCAGGTTTATGGTACCTATAATGCTTGGCTTCGGAGCAAATAATTGCTTCCATCAACTCTCCTCGTCCCAAGAGCCACGCTGCTGCCAATTAGAATAAGAACAAACAACCATTTGCGGTTTATATTCGGGGCCAACGCCGCGTGAATCGCGCCTTGGCTTTATCACCTTGGCCTTTTCTCATGAAGATAGGGATACCGTGTGTCGAGATACGCCTGAATGCCTGCTTCTTGATTTCACCGAATCGGCTGTTAACTAGGGCGGCATTCTTGAGAAGGAGTATACATGACCCTATCGACAAATGTAAGTGAGGAAGATCACTGTAACAAGCTCATGCGGATGCCATTATTTGGTCGGCAGGATCCCAACTTCTTTCTGTTGTAAACTCTTTGCGCATAAACAAGTATCTCGGTTTAACATCCACTTGAGCTTCTGAATTCGGCCAATACGGATCTCCGATGCTACTGGTAGGTCCCTTTGGCTACCCTTTACCAGAATAATCACGTAGCTCCTTCTGTGTAGGTATATTCGACGCACTATGACCGTCCGCGGTGCCTGTTGCTCTGTCGGTTCCATTGTACTTTATACGGGAGACTTCTAGACTACGTCGTGATGGCTATCAGTCAAACGCATGGGAATTTCTTGCTGTATGTGCCTCGGAGTACTCTTACGAAGTTCACACAGTTACGGAGATGATGTGCTTCACCTACTCCCGAGAGCGGCAAAGGACAAAAGTACTGCCTTACTGTGATTGATCCATGGAGAATACGACCACAGACTAAAAGATTCCGACGTGGCGTCTCTTGGCGGCCATTCCTTGCGAGTCCCTGCGTCCCTGCATCCATGACAGAAGGTGGCAGGATGAGACTGGTTCCTGATATTCTTGGCATCATGGTCAACAAGGTTTGACGGGGCGGGGACCGTGTTTACGTTAGCAAAGATATCAAATATTCAATTCATTCGCCGACTTGGGAATACAGACGATGTTTAGAGATACGATGGCATACAGATGGAGACGGGCGCAGAGTGGAAAAGAAGATGGGAACTAAAATGTTCGTCTGGTGCGAACACGATTAATATTCCGAGGCGAAGATGAAATTTGGAGACTTGTCTAGATGAAGTAGTGATCCAATAAACATTGGTCAGGGCCTTCCAGCATGAGGCCAGTTTTCTCGCGAGATGCCGTTCCATGACATGAACGAATCGTCATCCGAAGTTCCCGGGATCGGAGCGCGACCGACGACAGACTCCCACTGCTGTATATTGGTGAGACAGTTTGGGGAGATCGTAGAAGGCATGAGCTCCGCCGACAAGGAGTGGAAATATGAATCGCCGGTTGCGTGACGGTCAGCAGGGCACGTTGTGTTACCAAGTGTCGACCTCAAAGAGTAATATGAGTCAGATAGGGGAACTGTTGAACGAGAAATCGAAGACGTACGAGGTGAGCTTGTCGAGGTCACGAACTCTTTTGAATAGCTGGCAATCGGATCCAAAACCTCTTGACTCGTGGTCGGAGACTCTGCTGAGAAGGTCGACGGCTTTACGCAGTCTAACAGATAACTCGAGTAGGCTGTTGTATACTGTGGTATTGTTGATACAACCACAAGTACCATTGCCTTGGGTGCAAGGTGCGTCACGGGTACATGTAGCTAAGGCACTTGCTTGGTCTGCTTGTAGGATGCGGTCCAGCATGTGTCCGTAGACGCCGTCCTCGAAGCCAGTAGGCTCAAGACACGCATTTGTGAGAAGACTATCGACGTTGTTGAAAACGGAGGGATTGACAGGACGGCGGTCACTGACGGCCACACGAGGAAGCATTCTATGATCGTAGGCGGGGCTTGATAACGAAGAAGTGCTTGGCGGCGTTGGAAGACTGAAGCCACTTGGGAAATATGGGTCTTGGGGAGTTACAGGGCTTTCAGAGGCAATAGAAGCCCCTGATGACGAGATGGAGTTCATGTGGACGCTGGAAGCGTTCACCTGACGATTATTCGCAGGTACCGGGAGGGAAATGCTAGGCGTCTTCTTCTCCCCGCTTTCCTCCTTGGGGCGGGATTCTTCGCCGGCCAAGTGGAGACTGGGATCATCATCCATTGGTTGAGGACTCTGAGCTTGGCCACCAGGAGATTTCTGCGACCAGCGCGGGTGAGGCTTGTTCTTCATCTATAATCGTTGTCAAAGTGATGTCCCGAGGTCGCTATCGGCCCACTACTTACTTCTCTGATAACACCCTCTAGTTCAGCAACGCGTTTACGAAGAAGACCCTTCTCATCTGCGGGGGCATTTCTGCGCGAGACTAGTCAAAGAATGCAACGTTGAAAATAGAGAAAGAACGGACCTTTGACTGGGATCGTCAACTTCGTATACGCAGAGTCCCGTCTGTGAATGAGATTAGACCATGGAAGATACACGTTACCATGGAACGTTACCAGTCCAAGGGTTGTACAGCGTTGGCACGCAGGTCTTTTGCGATCACACTATTCGAGCGAAGAATTTCATGAGCTCAACATGCTTGATAAAGGAGACACAGCATACCATTCTCTTCGAGGCATGACAGTTCAGACACGACTGCGTCGTTCGATTTCGGCGACGTTTTCTATGGTCGCCTGGAGGAGCAGGGGTGGACGCAGGGGGTGATCTGGATGTCGGGGACGTATGCTCCGGCGCCATGAGAATCACAGGAAGTCAGAGGGGAGGAACGATTGCGATGATGTAGTGGGGAGTTGGGAGGGGAAGGAAGCAAGAGGAGTATCTCGAGTATTTAAAGCAATTACTCTAGACGCTCATCACAAAGAAGTAGAGAACCACCGCGGCGACCGAATTAGGCAGGTATTCAATTGATATCAAGGAAGGTTTGAGTCGGTACTTTGGTTCCTCGAAGCAGCACCGCCAAGACATCTGGAAGGCAGCATCCCGCGCGTGTGGAAAGATCACTGACAGCAGATACACGGACAGCATACCTTGAGGCATCTGTGTTGTGCAGAATAGATCCATGAAGGCTGATGATGAGAACTGATACCTAGCTGGTCCGAGTATATTGAATCAGAATCAGACCAACTATCTCCTGTCCTTTGATGATGTAGTCCAGGTGTCAACGATGATATTCAATCGAGAGAGGACCGGATATTCCGAAATCTTGAGCATGACTGACATACGATTGGACAGTAGACTGATAAAGAGAACTGAAATCAACCCAAGTAATGGATCGAGGCACAAAGAGTGTGGGTCACGTACGTTTCGCTTCCCAGAAAATAATTCGTGTGGTCGCCATCAATAGACTTTGAACGTTATACCACAGCCTCGCACTTCTCAGAAATTCTCGAAAGAGAATTCTAAACCCGTAGGACTCAAGCATAGTTCCTTGCTATCAGATTATACCCACTCGACTCCTCGGAGAACATGGACCATTTCAGGATAGGGCACAAGGGAGAACACAATTCAATGCTCTTCGGCGTGTTCGGGATATTCTCTGCTCCTTTTAACGTGCGCTCTTGTACCGAAGGGAACGCGTTAGAGAATCCTGGTGGGGGTGCAGCTTGTTTGTTCTATTCATACGGCAATCAGCTGGAGCGCCGATATGTTTGAGATCATTTGGTCATAGGTGGGAGAATACTCACGTCTTCGCACGGTGGTAGAAACTCCGGACGGACCGCAGTGAGAATTCAAACCGGGGCCGATCATTGCAGAGCAATTCATGTGGAGCCAGTTCTGGCGAGAGCATGGCATGCATTCGTGGTTGGACGGAGGTATGATACATGACTAAATGAAGCGGCATGGACGATCGCTACGGTAGTAGAGAACAGGTGACACTCCGCGATGAAGGTGTATAGGAGCGTACTGGTACTGTTCTCAGAGAAAAGAGTGTCATCGCTCTGCTGTAGGATGCTCCACTAAAGGAGACAATGGCCAAAGAAAGTAGGCCACTGGCGCCATTAACTTGGGAGCAGCGAGTCTTGACCGGAACGATATACGTAACGCGAGTTCTATGGTATAGTCGTCAGAGCAGAGTTCCATGCTTATTACCGCCTGTATTTGAGGTAATAGCTCATTCAGGATATCGTTTGCGATGGGCGGGTGTGCAGGACGTCTAATGAATGGAACCACATAAGGGGATCCATTTTGGGAGATGTCCGTTGATTCGTCACGTGATCCAAACATGACACACCGCACACCGCAGCATCAGCGCGCTTATTCAGTGATTGTGTGTCCGAGTCTCCTCTCTGTCCTCCCTCCTACTACTCGTCCGCCAAGCATGAGCTTCCTAGATTCTGCAGCCTTTGCCTTGGTTTTTATAGCTTCCTTTGTCCTCAGCTTCCTTGTTGCTGTTCCACTTGCTGGTACTTTGGTCCGGTTTCGAGCAAATTACACACCCAAAGGACTCCAACTAGATGGAGAGGGCGGTGTTCAACCACACACCGGACCTGTAGTAAAGTCCTATTTTGCCATGTTCATGAGGGTGAAACGGCTTGAGGTACGCTCACAATAACAAAACGTCAGAGCGAAACTCATGTCAAGTACGGTCAAGGGGTGGTCAGGTTTATACAAGGGCTCTAGTAAGCTATACAACTCTTAATACACTCATTCAGTTCTCCATATTTTTACCTCTTAGTGCCCAGCTTCATTAGCTCCCTTATTATAATGGCGTTCATTGCTGTACTTCCCGGCACTCCGCTCGCTCATACCGGTGGTCACAAGAAATATTCTGCCCCGATCGAGGGTGTATGGAATAGACTAGTCTATAGTCTTTTCATGATGATCATCTCCTTACCCGTTACAATAATAACTAATCGGTAAGACACCGCGTTACAAGTACCTATTGATCATTAGACTAACGCTTACTCGGAGTGCCATCACGACGCCATACAAGCTTCCGTGGCTGAATGCGAGCTATTCACTGCGAATCCTTCTCACAGCGGACGAACGACGGCGACCGTGGTTGATGTTCCTCACCCCGGGCCTCTTATTATCGGAAGTTCTGCGTCTTATCTATATCATTTTGGTTATGGATCCACTTCGCATCTTGTTGCTCCCGACTGGCTCAGAACTTTCACTCCCCCGTCTCAGTGCATACCTTGGCGTGGCCTTCGTCAGCACAGTTATAATCTGCCCGCTGGAAGTCATATCGACCCGATTGTCTATACAACGAAACCATGGGACGACCGGGTTTACTCCTGCTGCTCAGGAGGAGGATCCTGCGACTAATGATGCCGTATTTGCTGCTGCAGACGAAGATGTCATCGGGTATGCTCATTCTACGCACGAGGCTTACAAACTTGTTCTGAGTATTCTGCGACTAGGTTGAGGAATGAGGACGACCCGTACATTGGATTCGTCGACTGTGCAAAAAGGATAGCCGGAGAAGAAGGTTACCCGACGCTCTTCCGAGCATGGTGGCTTGTGTATATTCCATTAATGCTACTCGCTGTCTCTCCTTAGATCGACCACCACGATAATTCATTGAGCGCCATGCTACGACCTCCATGCTATATGATTAATATTGTAGTAATCATTCTTTCCAGACAGAACCACTGCTTGATTACATAAGAGGCATCCACGTCACGCATTTGATGTGGACGTGATTGATCATCAGCCCGTCGTCTCTTTCTCCTACCATCACGATCTAGTACTTTCATTATCAAAGCAAAGCAAAGGGAGAAAAGCCCGATCGCAACTTACGTTCACTCTTTGAATCAGGAGGGTCGGAGGATTGGAAGCAATGCACATCCTACCAAGTTTGAGTGACCGGAGGATGGATAATCAAACAATTTCGAAGTTGCATCTTGTTCCATTCCTTGCCTGGGCGCGTTCCTCCTGATGAGGAGGATTCGCCAAGGTTCCACCTGATGCATTGCCCCCCCCCCCCTACGTATGCGTATGGACGGCTACATTTTACACGGACTAAAAACTGCGGAATGGGAGCAGAATCTCAATCGGTTTGTAAAGGAAAGGACAGGTATGCCATTAATCCTATATTCTTATTTTTTGGAAAATGTGGTTTATGTGTATCATCGTCCAGTCTTCTGGCGGCAACCAGTTTTAGAACCAGCAGTGAACTGGAGCATCAAATTGAAAACGTAATACTCAGCTCAGCGAGTTCTGTTGGCAGAAAGCAACTTTACCCTTGCCTGTTTCTTTTCTGAAGCCCGTGGAAGATGAGAATGCCCGTTAGGAAGCATTTGGAGCCAATGTCCTGTCTCAGTGCCGTAAGCATTCGGCTGGACTTTCAACGCTTAGGACCCTACACGCATTAGTTTGCGGCTAGCATCTAGCATTCCGAGGGATCACTTGCTACTCGGAGTTTCGTCATAGTATGCTCAATTGTACAAACACCACGCGAACGGGACTTCGCCAATAAGACCGAGCAGGATTTCCGACCCGCTGTCCGTCCATTTCGCTTGCGCGTTTGTCGGACGCCGCAAGCTGTATAGCCCTTCCTAATCGTAGGTGTGAAGAGTCTCGACCGGCCGGAATACGCCTTCTCCACCCATTCATATATGGGTGACACTGGTTGTCGACGGTTCTCAAGGTCGATCCGGTATCGAGCGATAGTGAAGATACGAACTTGGCTCCACCTGGCCGTCAAAGGAACCGGTAGCACTGGCATGGAATCGCGAAGTACGGGTTCCTGAGTCGAACGCGACCGATAGGTCCTTGAATCTCATATGGACCGCACCATCATACACCCGTCGGTCCCTTTACGGGCCCGGGAGAAGCAAGTCTAGAATTCTCGATGTATGTCGTAGTCTCGCGCTTCACTTCGAACCTCCGACAAGCTAGGATTGTGTTGTGATACATATTGCACCACTCCCCTCGTTTTCACTACCCACATGGCATTTACCAGGTGTCCTCCATCCCTTGCCCGAGTATTGTGTCCGTGCGCTGTCCAAAAGCGATGGTCACGGCTATGTTTTATCCTTCCTCTGTATGTCGAACGTCCGTTCGTTCAAGCTTTCAATATCCATCACGGACGTCCTGATCAATCTCGTTCTGGATCGTTCAAGTTTTTGTTCGTGCGCCAGCGACTCGATAAACTCCCTTGTTTTGAACGGGTTTAATGTCCACGAGACTTCATCTTACTGGACAAGTGACTAGCTCTCGCCAAAACGTTCTTTGACTTCCACCAATCCAACTCGAACTATTGATGCATCGGGCGGCAAGCGAATTATTATAAGGGTGAACTTATGATCGGTTGTTTGGCCCGAAGTGCGGAGGGCTTCCGCATTTGTTACGTTGCCGCTCCTGGGTCTCGTTGAGATTCGCTGTCATCGACCTTGGCCACGGTTCTAGGCCGAGGCAGTCTGCGTTTCATCTCACTAACTTGGTCCATGTATATCACCGCTCGTCCGTGGATGATTTCTTGGCTAACTGATGCCCGTGACGGCGAAGGAGAAACGATATTACACCGTCAATGGATTGCGATGGAAAGCGAACCTCCTTTCTTTCGACCATGGGAGTGGGGAGTCTGGCGGCAACTTGGTATGAGCCGATTACGGAAACGTTGGATGGCACGATTCCGCGCTCCATGTCTGCCCGTCTAATTTTTCGTTTACGAGATTCTTAACACGGCGAATTGATTAATCGATTGGTTCAGACTGCTACCTCCGCCTTTCCCCTAGCTCGATTCGGCTTGCTGGCGAGGATTTGGTTCGGCATTTCATGTTAGCCCGCTTTAGGTATGGTCCTTTCGTGTACGTGGGCTTTCTCCAATGTTCGTACGTCACTCCTTAATTTATCCTCCATCTCTAATTTACCTATAATATTTTGGATGCAGTGAGAACTTCTCGCGAGGCTTGACGCGAGCTACTCAGATGATTCTGACCACCATAGGAATTGCTACAATCCTATCTAGTGTCCGACTGCATATATGCATTCTGAGAGTCCAGATGCTTCTCTACTCGGTGACCTAATCGCAGTACCTGCCCATTTTCTCTCTACTGGAGGCGTGATAGAACTCATTTCTCAAAGACGTATTCGTTAGCAGCACGGCAAGCCTCGTCTGTGCGCTGTTCCAGCCCTCGGACAATGGGAACCAGAAAGCAACAGAGTCAGAACATATTGTTCTCATCCACGGTCTTTTTTCTAGCAGTCGGCCAAATGAACAGGCCTTGGATTCCCGCGATGTGAGAACTATTCCCTGTCAGCATTTCAGACCCCTTTTCACTCTGCTGACCGCGTTGAAAGCAAATTCTGGTGGACACTTTAAGTGTTGTAAAAGACCCCAAGCATCAACGAAGCCATGGTTTAACTCTATGTTTTCCTTCGAAGAGAATTGCATTCTTATTTGTGAGTTTCAACATTTTCCATTGCGCCCCCTGGTGTTAATGTGTTCCCAATATTTTGTTAGCGTCGTCATGCTCTGTACCATCCCCGGTATCAAGTATCGGAGAGCGTGCGATTCTCTTACCCCGGTCGGATTACCTGTGTTATGTTTCGTTGGAACGTGGACTGCCTAATTCAACATTTCCGCTGAGGATGGTGCATTAAGCAGCGCTATGTGCCCCCATATGAGAACAGAAACGAGTAAGTTGAGTTGCAGCTAGTCAACTTCATTCGCAGAGCCAGATTGACGGATTGATTTAGCTTGACCTGACCTCGGCATGCTCGACTAGTCTCCTCTGACATTGTGCTGTATAGAGCCTTGCTTTCATACATCGTGGATGCAAACAGTTCATACTTCAGCACTCGGCATCTCAGTATTGCGTAGCTCCGTCCAGAAAGCTGATCCCATCGTAGCTATCCTGTTGAGGGATACTCCCTCGTGTTTTCTGTCCACTTCATCCATCCCCGCGAGATGTGGCTTCAGCCAGTACCTCGCAACATACGTCCTCTGCCTGGTCTGACGCCGTATAAGTACCTTGGACGGTTCAGAATCTCAAGATGGTGTATATTGTTACCTTCTTTTCCAATCCCGTCTGTTAGCCTTGTACGTATGTGTATGCTCGTCTGTTAGTGCGCGAATATAGTCCCTTGTATAATGTCAAGCTTTATTTGTTCGAAACGTGGGAAATTTGATCAGCATGTCGTTTCAATGGCTGCGTGTCTGAGTGTCCTCCTTATCCCCAGCCTGTTCCATCCCACCAAGGCACAGCACTGTCCGTACAAAAATTATATCGCACACTGAAGGCTGAGCATCGTTCCGATCATGTCTTCCGGTCCAGACATTGCTAGCGACGCAAGGGTGGGTGGTTTTTGTACTATCATCTGACGGTCACTTACACAGCCGCTCACAGAGACTCGCTGACAACCTCTCTCGATTTGCGTACAATCCCGAGAAAAAGGAACTCACGAACAAGCAGCAAACAAGCAGCATGTCTGGTGCATTGCCGAGGCTGTCGGGAGGCCCTCATAACCCTCCAGCACAGTCGCGCGACGCCACCAATGGCTCTCGTTTCTTTCCTTCAGCAATCCCTTCAAACGCAACTATTCTAGTGCCTAATTCAAGTCCATTGGGCAAGGAAACGATGCTGAAGCCTTATCATCCACACCAGTATTCGAACGATGGTCCGTCGTCGGCTGGTTTGAGCAGCCACAGTACCTGGAGTCAGAGCCTTAAAAATAGTGTCGATCCCTTGTCTAGACCTAGCGGGTTTGTCGCGTCTACAGATGTAAACAACGCGCTTATCACGCGTCGGTCACCACCTTCTGCTAGGCGTCCGATCGACCGCGATGAGGATGAGGAGACTGAACGCCCGCGGAAGCGCGCAAACGTCGACACGTCAAGGTTAGAGCCGCCTAACGTGCTTGTCCCTGGTTCACCGCCGTCACCAGACATCATACGACCCGGTCAGAAACGTCGGGTCATGACAAACAAGCCAATGATGCTCTCTTCGTCTATGTCGTCTGATGAATCAAGCCCGGATAGACGTACTTCCGCCTCCGGCTCTCCGAAATCTCGAATCGTACGCTCGGATAATTCTCAAGAGAAGGCTCTCGTCGCTTTTCGGATGATACATCCGCAATTCGATCCTTCGATTGTTGACGCTGTATATCACTCTGTTGGCAGAGATACGGGGAAAGCCACGAAGGTATTGACCAATCCCGATTTCGATGCTTCGGCTTACAGATCTACGTCGTCTGTGAGCACTTCAAATCCCGTCAGGGTGGTTGGAAAAGTCAAGGAGGTAGAGGAAGAGCGGGAGGCGTTGCGGGCCCAACAGAAACAAATAGCTTCTAAGTCCAGCATATACAAGAATCGACTAGTTGTAGATTCGCCGTCACCTTCCACCTCTTCGCATCCGACTTCTCCTGCTGCAGCAGAGCCTGATTCATCCCCGGTCCGGCCAAAACCTCCCCGACTACAATCCCGTAGACAGGTCGTTAACTCTGCTTCAGAAGACGAGTCGGATAGTGAAGATGAAGGCATAGATCGCTTCGAGAAGCAAGCCTTGCAGAGCTTCAACAATCTTGGGATTGACGCTTTACGAGAATTTACAGGCAAGTATGCTATCACATTTATCTCTCCGCCCGTACTTATCTTCTATAGGTTGCACATCTGAGCAAGTGCAAAAGATTATATCTCTTAGGCCATTCCAATCCGTTGCCGACCTAAGAAAGAGACTCGGCCAGGATAAGAAGAAGGCGGGTCCTACGGAAATTAGCCCTCGATTATTCGAGGACTGCGTAGAGATGTATGAAGGCTATGGTAATGTGGACAAAATCCTGAAGGATTGCGAACATATTGGAATAGAGCTTAAGAAAGCCATCGCCGCTTGGACGCGGTGGAGCAAGGGGAAGGAACGGGAAGACTCTCCAGCCCTTAAAGATCTTTCAGATGATGGTGCACTGAGCATTGTTTCGCTGCCGGATTCAACATCGACGAACAGTCTTCTTTCAAGGGCGCCTTCAAATCTCGCCAATGGTGTCGTGTTAAAAGATTACCAGCTTACAGGAATCAGTTGGTTGCGTCTCCTTCACTCGAAGGGGTATAGCTGCATCCTTGCGGATGAGATGGGTAGGTATCACAGCTCCCGTATATCGGTAACCTTCTGATGATCGGTTCAACTGTCCAGGATTGGGAAAGACTGTGCAGGTCATTGGCTTCTTTGCCCAATTGAGGGAGCAAGGTTGTCCAGGTCCTCATTTGGTCGTTGTTCCGTGAGTACAGGTCATCTATGTACTATATCCGCAGCTCACTAGCAGCCTAGATCATCCACACTAGAAAACTGGTGTCGAGAATTCGAGAGGTTTGCGCCTTCGATATCCATTGAGACTTATTATGGGAACAAGAACGAGCGCATGATTTTACGCGATAGACTCCTGCGAACTCACTTTGGCAACGAGGCCAAGAAGGGGAGGAGCTGGGAAGTTCTGATAACGACCTACAATCTTGCAGTAGGTGACGCATTGGACAAGAAATTCTTCCGTAAAATTCCTTGGAATGTGAGGTCATATCGTTCCTTCGAGTGAGCCGAGGCTTGACTACTCTATCTACCTATTCTAGACATGCGTATTCGATGAAGGGCATGTATTGAAGAACTTCCAGTCGCAACGGTATACGACTCTCACGCGTATCGCTGCTAAATGGAAGCTTCTTCTTACCGGGACGCCTTTGCAGAACAATCTGCAGGAGCTTGTTGTACGTTTTCATTGCCTCCGTTTGGCGCCGTCGTGTTCTGACATCAACATTCAAGTCGGTTATGGGGTTCATTCTCCCCGATAAGTTCGGAGAAGAGGTGTCGACGCATCTACGAGCAATCTTCAAGGTGAAGGGTGACACTAAACAGCTTTTGGCCGAGGAGCGGGTTAAAAGAGCAAAGACTATGATGACGCCCTTCGTTCTTCGTCGGCGGAAGGATCAGGTATTCACGGAACGCCTATTCACTCTAATGTGTCTAATTGGTCTCCGCGTCTAGGTTCTGAAAGACCTTCCGAAGAAGACGGAGCGCATTGAATGGTGTTCCCTCTCGGCATTGCAAGCGTCCATATACAACGACGCACGGCAACGTTCCCGCAAGACTCTCATGGATCGAACTGATTCCGAACGCATCAGTGATGATGCAAGTGCCGTCGGCAGCGAGGTCCAGAAGAAGAACAAGATCAAAGAACGTGCGAAAGATAGGAAGTATTTGGAGAACACGTCTAATGTCCTCATGGATCTTCGGAAAGCGGCTTTACATCCCATGCTCTTCCGTACCCACTTCACGGATGAGCTGTTGAAGTCGTTGACTCGTGTATTACTGAAGGAACCCGACTTCAAAAAGCGCGGTGCCCTTTCTGAGTACGTCAAGGAAGACATGCAGGTTATGACGGACTCGGAAATCCAATCGTTCTGCCGGACGTATAAGGTAAGTTCTATCTTCGGCATCTCTTTCGGTCCAAAGACTGACGTTGATGTCATTCATAGTCCAGTCAGAAGTTCCTCCTAGATGAGAGTTGCTACCTCGAGTCTGGGAAGATCAGGAGGATGCTTGACCTTCTTGAGCGCTACAAATCCGAAGGCCGAAAATGCCTGATCTTCTCACAGTTCACACAAATTCTCGACATCTTACAAGTTATATTGAAACAAAGAGCCATTAAGCACCTGGTACTGACCGGCTCTACGGCGGTTGATGTCCGACAAGGTCTGGTTGATGAGTTCACCGAGGACGAATCGATATCTGTCTTTCTATTGTCCACGAAAGCTGGTGGGATGGGTATCAATTTGACAGCCGCCTCCGTCGTGATAATATTCGATCAAGACTTTAATCCGCACAATGACCGACAGGCAGCTGACCGTGCGTACCGTATCGGACAGAAGCGCGATGTCGAAATCGTGAAGCTCATTTCGCGGGGAACTATTGAAGAGGATATGTTCCGACTTGGGCAGACGAAGTTGGCCCTTGACGAAGCTGTTTCTGGTGACACGGAAGGAGATAGCGATACGAAAGCGGAGAAGATTATGAAGACTAGCTTAATGGAGACGTTGCGGAAGCAGTTCGAAGCTGAAGATAAGGGCACTGTAACGGTGATATCCACGTCTGTGGCCACGAATGGCGCCGAGGTTTCCAAGGAGGACGAGCGTAAAGGCACTACAGTGAACGCTACAAAGGCTCCGTCTCAGAAAAAGGAGAAGAATGCGGCAGTCATCGATCTAGATTCAGACGATTCTGAACTAACAGACTTAGAAGATTCATAACAGACATCTTTCGCTGGAAGGCATACATACATAGACATTTCAAAGGCCATCTCCCTCTACACTCTACAAACCCTAACATACGCATTACAGTAATTCATGTATTTTTCTTTTCTTGATACTTTTGCTTTCGAAAAGATCTATTGTACATTTCGTCTGTTGCGTGCGTTGCCCACTTGCTATAGAAATGCTTTGGAGGCCGTAACAATTGAGTACAAATTTGACTGTCTATCAAACAAACTTCAAGGTCGCGGAGGTTTAAAGCAGGCCTGTATACAGCCGTCTGAATGGAGACGCGGGAGCCTTCTAATCAAAGGATGTCGGCAAGCAAGGGATCTTTTCATCTAGTCGCGTGATTGAGCCCCGTCGTATATTGCCAACTCCTTATCCAATGTCCGCGATCAAGAACAAACGATGAACATCGAAATCTCTCCTATTTTGGGTACAACGGTGCATCGACCTCCTGTCATAGTTTCTTGTAGGAAAAAAAAAGCAGCCTCTGTCGGTATTATGATCACGGAGCGAGTAGGACCCTTTATCATCCTTTAGTAACTTGAACTACATGGATCAACAGCTACTGGGACATACCTTCTCACATTAATCAGTTAAAAAATACCTGTCCTCTAATAAGTCTATCAACACTCGCTCGAAAATACTCATTGTCAATCCCTCTTTCACGCGAATCCATTTGCACCAAAGGGTTTCGGACGACGTATTCGAGGAAGGGACCAGCGTAGATTTGACGAAGGGCGAAACGAACTGTGGGTCCTTCGGCTTTTGGGTCTGTGAGGAGGATGAATTTGTATAGGGAGGGTGTTTCGTAGAGGTGGAATTTATAGGTTGAGGTTCGGTACGATGTGAAGTTTTCATCGCTGTTAATTGGCGTACGGTCGAGTAGAGGCTTAGCCTGATTGACGGTCGACTGCGTGAAGAAATGAGAATGCGTACCGCTTGGAAAGCTTCTTCATCATACTTCTCAAAGACAACATCACACCATATACCAGCTTTGTTTCTTCATCAAACGCAAGTGCTCCACCACTCGTCGAACTCTGCTGCTGTTGTTGCTGCTGTTGACTTTGTGCCGTCGTACCAGCAGACGGTGGCATTAATTTAGCAGGTTCAGTTTCATCATGTACCGCAACGACAACACCGGAGCTCGATATCAACGTATTTCTTGGAGAGCTGAAAGCTGAAAGCGGTGGAGCACTTCCTTCTGTGTTTGGACCTTGATAGGATACGGCTCGTGATACTGCAGGTAGAAGACCATCTCTGCTTGCGGGTTTTGGACGTTTTGTTCGGAACCAGTCGTGGTAGTATATACAGGTGCAGTGTCTGTGAGGATTCGGTGAGTATATTGGCTTTGGCTATATAGATTGAACAAGATGAGTTAGTTACCTATCGTATACGTAGAGACTGTACGCTGTCATGTTTCGAGGTGAAGGCGAGTTGAGAAGTGGTGGTCACGAGATCGACGCGAACTTGGTGTCGCGACGCGTCACTTCACACTTGTCTTTCACCATCGCTGGTGCATAGGACAAAACACAGCCCACTGCATACTCTCCATCATGGATTCTCCCAGTAGCTTCGAGCTGCCAGAAGACTTAATCCGCCTAATCTTCGAATCCCTCTCACTCCATTCCGAAAAGAAAGACCTCTTCCGTTTCTTATCAACTTCCAGACTCGTCAAATCAGCTATCGAACCTTATACATACTCAAGAATCGTTCTCAAGTCGAATAGCCAAGTTCTCTCATTCGCAGCAGCTTTAAGCGGGAAACTCACTTTTTGTCGACCGGCTCGCCACGTCAAGTCGTTATGGGTTCTATGTACGGACGTATCTGCTACACAACTTTTACGTGACGTTCCGAACCTATGTCCGAATCTGGTTCATTTCGCGTTCGATGGGAAGGAGGCACCTTTCTCGAGTAGCAATGGACGCGTAGTCAATGCTGACGGCGGTAGCGACGAAGTAATTCGACCATCCCGCCTAACCCGCCTGAGTGTCTGTTCTCCTTCCCTACTCGACATAACGCGCTACAAAGACTTCCCGCCTATCCAATGGGAACACCTCACCCACCTTCACATTCTCGGTCCAGGCGACGTCAATGACTACTCATTATATGACCACCTGCTCGGTCTTCACCTCGATCGTCTCATTTCCCTCGAACACCTCTGTATCCAACTCACATACCCATCCCCCGAGACCGAACTCTACAAATACACCTTCTTCTCCGAAGCTACGCTATTCTACATCTATCTGAAGGAAGGTCTTATACGCGAGATGCTCACTCGTCTTCCACGGATACGTAAAGTCGTTATCAAGACCAATTTCGTTTATCCGAGGTTCAAGATTTTATGGGATGACTTGAAGAGGATGATGGCGGATGTACCGCAAGTGTCGTTTGAGATGAAGCCTCTCCCGAACCAGGACTTTTATGAGAGCACATTACCGTGTTCTTCACTATCCAATGCTATTTGGCATAATTTATTGCAAGGTGCACTCGACGAGGTTGAACAGTTGTGGGATCAGGAAGGTTAGGTGAGTAAGAACATCAACCCTTATAATATGCCCCAGCTTATACTCATGATTAGGCTTTTTGTAAAATCTTCATAGACAGTATTCGGAAGATTGTATCTATTGTACGAACAAGCATCCTATATACTAGAAGATCAGTACGGAAGCTATGATGTGACATTACTGCCCCCTCTTTCGCAAGGGAATCAGATAAGACGCGTCGCATGAGAGAAGTTCGTTCCACGAGTGCGGTACCTAATTTATCAAAGTGGACGTCGAGGGGACCTATTCTGAAAGATTAAACGGCGACGTTCTTTCTTCCTCAGGACCAGACCGAGACTTCGTAGCGGAAGGCAAGAGAATGTGTGATAATCCTCCAGTCGCAACGAAAGGTCTCTGAGATATTCTTTCGAGGATCTCGACTGACTTGCACGATGCGAGGTGGCTTATCGCTTCGAATCGATCAGACTTTCACAAAATCATTTCGGTCACCAAACACGAATAGACAGGGAAAACGATCCGGAAGAAGTCTAACGGTACAGTTCGTGGATTTTCAAGTAATACACATGCACTTTGAAGAGGGGGCAACGACCGAGAGCGGCCTCCTAACTGTGGAGGTTACCTCCCAAGTAGTCAATCTCTTCGATAGCTCTTTCCCGAACGATATAAATTCAAGGTCAGATTCCTAGGCCTAGGCAAGGAGGCTACGTGATTGCTTGTGGCACGTTTCTGAAGTCCTCGCCGGTCTCCTTTGCTTTACTGGGCCCAGATCTACGACCAACTTCGGACCAAAGCATCGTGAAAACAGCTAGTTTGTCAGTCATTGCCCAGTAATCTTCATATGCTCTGCTTCGACTAGAACGATGCTGTGATGAAATTAGTGTGCTAAGCACAATAATCCTTGTAACGCTTGCCCTCGCCATCAACGTGCAATCAGTGACCGCGTGGACAGGTAAGAGATAGAGACCTATGGCCTCAGACCTTTTGCCTTGTTTTTCGCAGTTCAAGAAGATACCATACCGATAAGGACACCGGGTATGCATGAATCCGCGCGAGTGCAATAGCCACAACAGCGGGATAGCAGGCGCCAGACCTCGCTTAAGCAGGCACAGGGTCAGAATCAACCTGTGGAGGTTGTGGCTCAGCCCGACCAACCTATCCATCCGCAAGGAGTTACGCCACTGTAGAAGGTACAATCAACTCGAGAATGCCAATACCATCAGAGCGCCTATAAGCGCGAGAATGGTGGCATCTTGAAGGTGGGTATCAAAGACCCCAGGTGTTATTTGATACGTCTAGTCGTCTGTTGAAGAATGTAATTAAGGAAGGGTGGCGAGTGGTGAACGTCCTGGAGTTGGACGTAGGCGACGGGCGCCAAGTCATTTACATCCAGAAGAGTGCTGAAGCCGAGATATGTCCCCTTGGAGAAATTATTCGTGAACTGCGACCATGATTAACTGAAGACATGAGATCCAGGGAGATTCTCTTACATGGTGTTACCAAGGCGCATCTGCGCGCCTTCCAGGAAAAGCCTATTTATGATTCGGGTACCACCTTGGACTTGCGACTCCTGTGGGATATTGACAGCTTGAAAATACGGCCTCAGAAGTTAGTTGTGCTCCTTTTGCAAGATCTGACTATCATATCTCCCATTTGATACCTGAATACAACTCTTCCAAAGGGATAGTTCCCTGGGGGATTCACACCTTCGGGTCGTGACCGTTTATAGTCGCCCTGGGCGATTGAAGCTATTTGTTGATCATCATGCTGTGTTGAGGGAGTAATTCTGGGACACACTTTCCGACTTGAAGTTCATCAGTTGAAGTATCCTTGCGATTGACTCCGGATCGGACTCGTTAAGCTGAAATTTCAGCAATGCAAGACTAGGGATAGCTCTTGCGGAAATAAGTCCTTTGTTGAGGATGTAGCGTGAGCCACGAATAAATCAGATGCTCAAAGTTGACTGAGTCCATTATGAAGGTGTGGTAGTTAGTTGATCGGGCATATCCGAAACGCCGATCAAGAATAGGAGCACGCGCTATTTTTGATACCGGTCGGTAAACTGATGATGTGTACCCGCTTTTGGTCACCATGTTCCGTTATCCACATGCAATTCAACTCCTATCCGCTTTTTTCTTCTCTCACACCAGCGTCTGTGTAGAGAACAATGTCGACAGTGATACTATCAATACGCCAAAGAGCTCGAGCTTTCTCCGCTTTCGAAGCAGTTAAGACGCTTCTATTTCTTTACTTGTTGCTTTCTCGGTCTCTGAAAGCTCACCGACACCTCCGTGCTCGGGGTTACCGTCAGACTTTATTGGATTTTTGGACTCGGATATGCCAGGTGGGCACGAGTGCGTTTTATTGACTAATTCTCTTGTGTTTAACATGCCTTTCTCTCTCTCGCGTCAAAGCGTGTCATTCTCCTCGCGCTGCGGCTACCGGCCGCAAAACAGAAAGTCGATTCGCAATTAGGGGAAGCAGCGCTTAAGATAGAAAACTCGCTCGTTCCTAAAGGACCGGATGTTGTTCGTCACCTTGCGATACCTGTGGAAGGTCGCAGTCCAGAATGGATTCTTCAAGAAATGGACAAAATGGACAACGAACTCGGCAAACATGCAAATTGGAAAGGCGGACGTCTATCAGGCGCTGTATACCGTAAGTATCAACGTTTGGGGCGAAATATATTGAAAATGGGGCTTGCGGCTGCTCTGGACTATGTTCGGTTGACGCGCGAAAAGCGATCGTTGTGAAGCTAGCGCGTTCGAAGACGAATAACACGCCATTGAGAGTTCACCGTGCGTTATGAAATTATGCTGAGCTGATCGACTGACTAAACTAAGCAGATTCTAGGGCGGAAATGAATCGTACTTCCGGGCTGGACATGGTCCTGAGCAGCTAGAGTTCCCATCTTTTCGCCAAGAATCTTCTTTACCGGCTCTCACGGACTGCCATACTGACTTCCTTGTATCAGACGGAGGCGAAGACATGGAGAAAGTGATCGTCGATGCATTCCGCAAGTACTGCGTCTCGAACCCTCTACATCCGGATGCATTTCCAGCCGTACGGAAGATGGAGGCCGAAATTGTTGCAATGTGTCTCCGCATGTATAATAATCCCAACGGAGCTGGGACAACGACAAGCGGAGGGACTGAAAGTATTATTATGGCTGTCAAGACTTACCGTGATTGGGCACGGGCAGTCAAAGGGATCACAGAACCAGAGATGTAGGTGATTCAGCGTCCATGGTCTTATGAAGTCTCTCACAAGAATTTGGGAAGGGTCGTACCGATATCAGCCCACGCGGCGTTCGATAAGGCTGCGGAGTACTTGGGAATTAAGCTCCATTCCATACCAGTCGACTTTGAGACCCGTAAAGTCAACGTGTCGAGAATGAAACGTGCGATGTAAGAAATTGTATCCGTGTATACCTCGACTGAGCTTTAACACGGGCATCATTCATCCAGAAATTCCAATACCATCATGGTACTCTACTTTTCTCTCTCCTCGTTGCAAAATCTTATCATTCGCTTCTCTCCGAACGGAAGATTGTCGGCTCTGCCATCAACTTCCCTGATGGAAATATGGACGATATCCCGGCGCTTTCTAAGCTCGCGAGGCGTTACAACATCGGTCTACATGTCGATTGTTGTTTAGGAAGCTTTATCGTTCCATTCCTTGAACGTGCCGGATACCCCTGCGATCTATTCGATTTCCGCCTTGAGGGGGTGACTAGTATTAGCTGTGATACTCATAAGGTATATGCAACGTTCTTGCACATCGAACTAGAGCTTATTGGAACTTCTCCTACATTCCGGGGGTGTGTAGTACGGATTCGCACCAAAGGTACGCCATCGTAACTCTCCATTCTGTACGATGATATTCGGACGATTGATACTCCTTTTCCCATGCGAAATAGGGCTCCTCAGTTATTATGTACCGTAATGCCGAGCTTCGTCGGTATCAATACTACATTACAGCAGGCTGGCCAGGTCTGGACTTCTCTCTTTCTCTTTTGTCTTCGTTTTATCTCTCGACTGTTCGAGCCTTCTGCGCTTTATCTTTTACACCCTTGATGTACCTGAAAGGCTTGGAAGCGCCACTCGACGTATCCAGTCTTCTAGGCTCGAAGGGCACCCTAGTCGGCTACATATGGTGGCTTTTTCTGGCTTCGAGAATTTGATCTGACGTATCTATTTTCGTATGCGTTTGCTTAGGTGGCCTGTACGGTAGCCCGAGTATGGCTGGATCGCGGTACGTAGCTCCGAAGGCTTCTGCTACTACTGCCAGATTAATGAGTTTACTTCTGTTCTACATAGACCGGGAGCGCTGATCGCTGGTACGTGGGCGGCGATGCAGTACATGGGCGAAGAGTACGCCAGCACTATCCTAATCTTCCTCAAACTAGCTAAACATAAGTGTTCCTTCGGTAACTTTTAATCCTTAGTGGGTACCTTGAATCGTGCAAGTCTATTGTAGGTGCGGCGCAGAAGATTGGACGTGCGATTCGGGAGGAGATTCCGGAGCTGTATGTGCTTGGGAACCCTCCGGCAAGTTGCGTGGCGTTCGCTGCGCGGGATTCACGAACGCTCAACATCCTTGCTGTCGGAGACAAAATGAAAGAACGCGGATGGCACTTGAATGGACTGCAGAAGCCTGCTGCGGTACATATTGCCTGTACGGTACGTGTTTTTGTGCTCCCTGTTTCTAGATTTTTGGGGTTGTTATATTATTGTTCTACGTTCCCACATATGTTTTCTCTTTTTTCCTGTGGCGTGCGGTATGTTGCTGCGGGTCGAAGAAAGTGGTCAGACATGTGTATGTTTTGCTGTTATTTCGGGTCATGAGTTCAACCAAGAAGTGGTGGATGGTATTCTTTCTTCGTTCGCGTGTGGTGGACTTCCCGTTCCCCCTTTCTCAGGGTGCCACGCTCCGTATCCCGAGCTTCGCTAATTCGTGCAGCGTGTTCCGTACCCGTTCTCTTGTTACAGCGTTGCAGTATGCATTCGTGGCATGCACCGTGTCGTTAAACGCTACTTTCACATTCTCCGTGCTTCGTTTCCGTTTGATGACTCCTCTTCCTCTTTCTCTCTCCGTGTTCTTTCTTCTCTCCTCTTAACTCGTGACGCCGTGAAAGCCGGAGATGGATATACTCCTAGCAACACCCTCGGAGTAACGGAGTGGAGAGGTGGTGCGCGTCATGATGTACCCGGCAGGATACATGACCTGTTGGATTCGGCTCCGGTGCTATTATCGTATTTCTTCCGGATGTGCGCGCGAATCGAAGGAGAGGTCTCTGGGACATCCCGTCGTGCCGCTGTTAAAAATAAATCCTCGGAATCCGGAATCCGGCATCAGCCATTCCACTCGGTCCCTCGGTTCCTTCGGCAAGTGGGAGGCACATAGGATAGGAAGCTGGGATGAATAATTCCTCCCTTTATTGCAAACGGCAGATTCTGCGTATCGGCATACGCGTTTCTTTTGTGGGTCATCTTCTGAGAGACCGGAACCTGGAAGATCAACGAAATTTGATGGAAGATGTGAAATCGCCGAGGTTTCTTTTCTATCTCACATCTCTATCTCAAGAAACAGCTCATCGCTCATCGATGGACTTGGTTTTCTCTTTTCGTTCTTTGTACCTTTGATCTTCAGTCCGGGATAACGGTTGGAAGGACAGAGAACGTTCTCATCTCTCTTTTGTTTCGATCTTCTTTCCGTCCTCTTTACACGTTTTTTCCCTGGGTGTTGACTCAGAGGTGAAATAAGTGACGTGATCATTAATATTCTCATTTTTCTTGTCTTCCTCTACATTTCTACATTCTTCATTTTGTTTCTTGCGACCCTTGATGACTAACGGACAAAATTTTTTCGACGACTTAGCGATTGACCGTTCCGGTGGTGGATCAGTTTATTGCGGACCTGAAAGATTGTGTCCACGAGGCGATAACGAGTCCTAAGGGGAAAGAGGGTAACATGGTGGCGTTGTACGGTTCGTCTTTTTCTTTTCTCTTTTTTGAGCGAAATTGACGAATGCTTCTTATCCTCTGATTTATCTATTTACCCAAATTCCTCACATTTGGATGATATTATCTTCCTCGTCTTCGCTTTCACATTGTGTTCCTGTGCGCCGTGGATGATTGGACTATTCACCCCGAATTGTCCGACTCCGATTCTGACATCGTCGTCCCTGGACTGGCTGGTTGGTTGGTGGTTTGATAAAAATTTCGTTCTTATCTGTTGGATCGCGATCGACTGTGGCAATCGGTTGCGTGCCGTTTATGCCGGCATAAATGATCGGCGTTTGGTCTTGGGTCTGTCTGGACTCTTGTGCAACTTGTCCCGCACCCGCCCGGACCGGGCTGGGTGCGATTGGAATGTGATTGCTCTCACACTGATGCCGATACCACCAAACTACATCAATGTTCTGACGCCGACGCGGTGCTCCTGATCCTAATGCTTGTTGGGCTATAATTTGACTGGACTTGAATGCGGTACGATTGGACGGGTGGACGAATTTGACAATGTGGGATTGGGATTGGATGATGATGGTTCGTTGACGTGGTCTGGATGGGATGATTCCAGGCGTCGGGAACTCGAGTGCGGTCGGACCAGCTATGGTTGAGAAGATTGCAAGTGCATTCTTGGATGCGTTGTACAAAGCTTAGTGGGTTAGAGTTAGATTAATGGACTGCGTGTGTTTTAGTTGAGAGTAGTGTGTATAGATTGTTGCCTTGTTTGGTTTTTATGAAAGGGTGATACATGCCGAAAAGCTTCTACTTCTACCCCCTACTAGTGATTTAAAGGAAGAAGGGAGGAAGGAACTATTAACGGAGTAGCGGGTGCGTTCTCACTGGTTACTGGTCCTCGGAGTGGTTTCGGCAGAATGTAATCACTCTGAGTTTTTGTAGATGGTTCTGTATCATTCCGTCCTTTTCTCTTGCAAGTGCATCAGCATCAAAAGACAAAAAGATCTTAGTACGAGGGTGATAAGAAATGAGTTGTGTGTTGGATGGGTAGAGAAGGAGAGCAAGTAGGAAAGAGGAAAGAGAGTTGATCCGGATATTCGGATGCCGGGTCGGGATAACCGGGAGTTTGGAAGGGTCGTTGGTAGAGGAACCTATCTTAGTATCCTCACAGCACATCCACTTTATTATTTTTGAGAGATATAATACTGCCCTGCATGGCCACAATGAACAGCCTTCCCTCTTTCATATCACCCACCTCCTCTCTTCACCCTCTACCGTCGTTGTCGTCCTCACTGACCACGGACCTTGAGAACAATACTCGGCTTCGTTATGTGCCATAGTGCATAAGTACTCATATACTCTGACATCAGACATCAAGCATAGAGACCCACCAAGGTCGAACACCACTTAGGTCTTCATTCTCCTCAATTATCACTTGCACGTCGTACCACATATCGCATACCTATCGAACCCGGCGAACCCAGCGCCAACGTCGGCCTAAGACCTCTTTTGTCTTTGCCTTTGTCTTTAGCGCTTTACTTTCGGCTATAACGGATTTGGGGCCTACTGCGCTCTTGTGCTCTTCTTGGCTTTGATACAGATACAGATAAAAGAGGAACGTTTATCTGGCCTGTTCGGTCCGTAACTACGTGTGCTTGACAGGGGACAAGAAACAGAGAGGCGGTGCGTTGCAAGTGAGCGATACAGCTTCACGACTACCACGACCCACGCTCACGCTCAACCGTATAGAACCCGATAATATTATGCCGTATTCGAATTCGAATCTGGTAATGACACCGGCGGCGGCCACGTCCGCGTCCACGTACGCGCCAAGTAGTACTACTACCGGTGGTGGGAATGGGAGCGCTAACACGAATGGTGGAAATGGTCATGGTCATGGACACGAGGAGCATCTCGTTTCTGCTTTACACGCTGCTCTACATTCTCTTTCTGGTCCCGCTCCCGGTCACACTCCAAGTCCGGCGGGTGAACATGGTTCTTCTTCATTTACGACTTCGACTTCTCCGACCACGATTTATCCGTCTCATCCCGTTCGAAGCGAGGGTCATAGTCCACGGGAGAAACCTCATGCGCCGACGCTTGATATCTCCGTGGCGAGTGATCAGTTGTCTTTACGTGGGACGGGTGTGGACGTTGAGCCGACCTTACTTTCGGGCAATGTCGTCTTGCACTTGTCCGAACCGACGTCAATTAAGCAGATCGTACTTGTCTTTCGCGGTAAAGCGCGTGTACCGAGTAATCCTCATGACCCGTACGTGTCCGTTTTGTCCGTTATCATATGTTCTTAATTTCTGACATCAAAAACTTCTTTTCTCGTAATTAGACATGTTTTGAATAGTTCTCCGAATCAATATGTGGTATGCAGTCATGAGTGGACTTTTCTCGAAGGGGAGAAGAAGCATAGTCATACGCTCAAGGCTGGTCGGCATCTGTTTCCTTTCGAGTTACGTTTAGGTGGCGCTCTCCCATCGAGTCTGGCGACATACGTCAATGGCGGCGCGTCAATCTCCTACAAACTCCGTGCAACGGCATTCCGCCCGGGTCTGGCCGCAAACCTTACCTCGTCAATCCCGATAACGCTTCTTCGTACGTTTGCGCCAGAGTCGCTTGAGTATCAGCAGACGTTGGAGATTGAGAATACATGGCCTGAGAAGGTGATGTATTCGCTGATGATTCCGCATAAGGCGTGGGCTGCAGGAGACGAACTTACGGCGTTGTTGAAATTTGCACCTCTTGCGAAAGGCGTGAGGGTGTTGAGTGTTACGACGCATTTATGCGAGACTATAAGGACGCTTGCGCGTGGTGCTGGGCATTTGGAGAAGACGAGGAATGTTGTGACGAGGAAACATGATATTATTAATGGTCAGGCGGTGTCTGTGGAGGAACAGCAGAGGAAGAAGTTGCACAGTGCGTTGCAGAGGACGTTGGGCGAGCAAGGGGGACAACAGACTGTATTGTCGAATCTTTCGGGCCCATCGGGTTTGTCCAGTGGACTTGCGACGGCGTTCGTATCGGGTACTTCGACTCCTATTCTTGAAGGCATGGTACTTGCGAGGTCCGGATCGCGTGATTCGGCAGGGTCAGCAGGTTCTGGTGGAGTTGGGCCGGCGGCGAATGCTCAAGCCGAAGATGAGATGGATGACAGCGACTCGGAAATCACGACGTCAATAAACATCCCGCTTCCACCTTCTCTCACTCCTTCTCATTCCCTTGATCCCATCATTGTTTCCTACCGAATACGTTGGTCCGTCCTCCTTGCCAACCTTGATGGACATACATCAGAATTGCGATGTTCACTCCCGATACACGTTCTTGACTATTCGCTTCTTGAAGAAGCGCGTGCTGCTACGCGTGCGACGAGGAGACTACTGTTCGGTGGGGGCGACGCGGCACAGGTTGAAGAAGAGGATATACAACTTCCGAGTTATCCGTCACATGTTCGGGATCGCGTTGCAGTTGATATTCCTTTCTCTTCCGATCCAGCTTTTACTACTTCTGGAACTACAACTCCACAACACGAAGGCGCTTCTCATCCTCTTAGTGATTTCCCCGGGTTTACACAAGATGGCGTTGGTGTTGCAACTTCGCCGTTTGCGTTTACTGCGCCGCTTTCACGGGTACAGACGCAAACACAGGCGCAGAACATTCCTGTGTCTTCGGGCAATAGGAATGTACAGTTTAGTACGGGGGGCACACCGCCGGATTCGTCTTCTTCGGAGTCGAGTCGACCGAATACGAGGCCTAACAGTCGACATGAGCGTGATGCGCCGATGGGTAGTAATGGAGGCGGCGGCGGTGGGGGTTGGGGACCGTTTAGTCGAGCTCGATTGCATAGTCGGGCGAACTCACGAGCGAACTCACGCGCACCTAGTCCCGAACGTGATCACACTCACACACATCCCACTCTCCCTCTTCCATCTCTTCCATCTCTCCCATCAGCTCAAACAACCCCACCGACACCTCCAGGTATATCCCGCGCAGACGAAACACACATACACACATCAAACGCAGCGAGTAGGCAGACGCATGGGTTGTTTAGTGTGGCGATGAAGCCTTTGGCGAGGGTTTCGAGTTTTGCTGCTCCGTGGCATGTGAATAGTCATACTGCTGCTTTGGCGCAGCATTTTCAGAATACGTATGCGCATGCTCAGGCTAATGCTCATGCACATGCGAATGCTCATGGACGTGCACAGAGGAATGTGGGGATGACGGGTAGTGCGAGCGTGGGTGATTTGCGTGCGTTGGGGAGTTTGACTACTCCTGGGACTCCTAGTGATGTATTCACTGGTACGAATGGAGGTAGTGGTGGTGGTGGGAGTATGAGTACGAGTGTGGTACCGGATTATTTTACTGCTTCGCATGGAGCGGGGAGTGTTGTTCCTCCTTTGGAATCTTTGAGGGGGTTACCTTCGTATGAGGATTCGGAGGCTCAGGTGCATGGGAGTGGGAGTGGGAGTGCGACGAGTGGGAGTGGGGAGAGGGGGAGTGGGGGGAGTTTGGTTGAGGGTCAGAGGTCGTTTAGTGATACGGATCTTGTGTCGTTGTTTGTTCGACCGAGAGGGGAGGTTCAGCGTGTGAGATAGGCGCTGAAGTGATATCTTAGCCCGGCGCTTGTTCTTGTCTTCCTTCGCTCCCCTGGCGCATCTACGCATCATCCTTCCTTCCTCTTTTCCTTCCTCTCCTCCCTCTCCTCCTCCCTCTCGTATAGTACTCTCTTCCTTTCTCTGCCTTCTCCCGTAACATTATCACTATCAGACTCGATACCTTGGTCCCTCGATCCCTTGATTCCTCGATCAATGTGTTCTGCTTTATTCCTGTCCTTCATCCTTTATTTTTGTGTGTTGTGTTTTGTCTTCTTATTTTCTATCGATGGGAATGGGAAGAAATATTTAAGACATCGCTTCTTTTTTCTTTTTTCGGTTTTCGGTTTTCGTTGCTGTCATCGTTCCTGTCATATCGTATCGTATCATATCATATCATATTATACATCGCATTAGAAATAGACTTCATCATTTCATCTTCATCTTCATCTTCATCTTCACTTCGCTTCACTACTTCTGGTTATTGGATCGATCAAAGTTCAAATTTTCCAAAGTTCAAAGTTCAAAGTTCAAAGTTCAAAGTCAACCCCCCGTGCTTTACTGCTTCATTATATTTGTTGCATATGTACAAAGTTGATTGATTGATGACTGACTGACATATGATGTATGATATATGATAGATGATAGATTTAGATCACTTTTCGAAATTTGATTACTCTTCAATCTTTTACTACATAGTACTGTGATAAGGATTACAAAGAGGGGGTCATGCATCATGCATATGGCTCTTGCTATTGCTCTTGCTATTTGGTTCAATTTACTCTGTTTGGGTGTTGACTTCTCATTTCTGGCTTCTGGCTTTGGGGATAAGGCCAAGATGGAAGGACTGAGACTGACAGGGTAGCCTGTGCCTATGTGTACTGATAGAATTAATCAGTTGAGGTAAGATACGAAGGTCGTATAAAGCCATTTCTCATTTCTCATCTCATCTCGTATCTTTATTCCATTTGGAAGTAGGAAGTGTGAAGTAGGAAGTGGGGATTAGGGGTTGAGGTTGGATGTTCACGGTTCACGGTTCACGGTTCACGGACAAGGAAGAATCGCTCACCGAAGCGAAGCGAGAATATGAAAGTATGAAAGCATGATAATTATGTATTATGTATTATATCTTAACAAAAACATTTTGAAACTTTGAAAGAGCCTGAGGCAAGTAAGCGGTTGTCGTATGTCAGGGGTTATTCGATGGGTTCGGTGGGTTCGGAGATTATGGGGATTATGGGGATTATAGGGATTATGGAGATATAGTAGGAGGTGCATCATGCATATGGGTGAACCAGAATCAGTGAATCAGTGAGAGCAGGTCCGAGGTAGAAGATAGGAGATAGGATACCGAAAGGTTCAAGCAAGAACTTCAAGGTCAGAGCAGCCTGAGACATTTTTTAGGATCTGCTATCGTATCGGAACAGATACTTGAAAATTATTCGACACTAGATTGCTGTGCGAGGTCGAATTGAGCTGGGGTCCACCGTCCTTCATCGATTTAAATGTAAGCGTAAGCGAATACGGAATACCTCTGAGATGTATGTCTGTCTTGGTCAATTCATACAAGATACAACATTCCCGACTTGGTATCCGACGCGCTCCCGAGACTCGAGCGGCGAGAAGGTATAATAATTCATATGTTGGATTACACAACCCCGTGTTCTGTTCAAGTTGTATGTATAATGTATCACTGGGGGAATACAGAGCAGAGCATTATGGCAGATTGACACACTGCCCAAGTCGGTACGTTGAAACTAGATAGGGTATTCATTCCGTCCGTGGGATTTTAGGAATGTGAGACACTCGAGACTGAAGTTGAGCGGGAATATCATAGTATAGTATTGGCTAGTGAAGAACTTGAAGGAAATGATGAGTGAGTGAAGATTGGAAGGCGAGTCCAAATGAGGATATGGCACGTGCTCGGGACGCGTCGTGCGTCGATCATCACTGAACTCGTCATCGCCGCTCGTTAGACGCGTGTGGCACGCACACATCTCATCTCACATCCATCCCATCCATCCATCACACCTTTTCTCGTCTTCCTCTGGACCACTGGGCCACTGGGCCACTTGAGCATCGAACATCTCATGACAAACTCAAAACCTCAATCAACACAAGTAAAGTACAAAATCTCAGGATGTTCAGAACATAGTGGTCGTTACGTTGCGGATAATATCAAGTATGATAGGCCACTCGATCAGACTAGTCGTTGGAGCTCGGCGAAAGATAATTCGGTTTATGGAAGGTCGTGGATATTGATTGAGTTGGAAAGTGTTTCTTTATTAGGTAAGCTTTTTCATCTTCATTATCGTTCGGTGAAAGTTGTTGGTTTGTGGTGGTGGTGGTTTCGGTGGTGGTGTGGTGCGGTGATATCTTGACTATCGCTAGCATAAAAACGCGAGAACGTTTACGAAGGCAATCGTATCGACTTGGA
Organism: Inonotus obliquus; assembly: GCA_032164295.1. NCBI lineage: Eukaryota > Fungi > Basidiomycota > Agaricomycetes > Hymenochaetales > Hymenochaetaceae > Inonotus > Inonotus obliquus. Next base: position 2,198,636 of record JAJHTX010000006.1, on the reverse strand, counting down.
CTTATTTGATTCACTTGATAATCTCCTTACTGGGCTGAAAACGCTGTTTCTATAGAGAGCATCACCTTCGGAAAGGTGTGAGGTCTATTCGAATCCAGCGAATTTGATGGCGTTACTCACGGAGTCTTGGTACTGATACAGTATCACAAAGGTTCGTTTCATCAATACTATGTGAATCTGGGCTCATGAAACCTATCCCGACACAGCTCACCCATGTAACATGAAAGACTTCGAAGTGCATGTTGGACTATCGAAAGACTACTTGACGGAGGTGCTCAAAGGGTCGTTGAAGAACGATTCGAAACCGGAAATTTTTCCTCTCCGACACAGGAGCAAGGATCAATTACCGTTTCCTTCGAAGTTCGTAAAGATAGTGTCCCTGTCGTGAGTCATGCAGAAACATCGCGCTTTCACTAAATGACCTATTACTTTCAAGAGCGCATGGACATAACTTTAACACGTCCATTTGGTATGTCGCGCTCAGTGGTGTTACAGACGAGACATATGTGCGGAGAGTCATGGATGCCTTTGAGAACGTAAGTCCTTTCTAGGGCTTGTCGAACCATTTCCAAGTCCTTTGCATAGAATCGAGAAACACTCGCCATGCGACACATTCTGAAGCATCTCCGGCAACGGAGACATATCAGTACCTATAAGCAACTGCAGGAACGGTCTGGAGTTCAGCTTGAGCATCCGCTCGTCTCTGAGCTCTATGAAACGCTCGTCCTTCGGGGAGACTGGGCTAGTTCCGAGGCGCAACTACACTCCCTTTCCGCTTCAGGTTTATTCTCCGAGTTTATACATACATGCACACCACGGGCTCGTTGGAAGCGCCTCAGAGGGACTGATGCTAATGGAGACATCCCCGGCCGACGCGGGGGACATGCGATGTGCATGGATGTTGAGAATGGGATGATTTATCTTTTCGGGGGATACGACGGGCAGCGTAGTCTAGATGACTTTTGGGTATACAACGTACGGGAAGGTCGTTGGCGCTTACTCACTCATAGTGTCGTCGAGGAGAAAAATGGTCCAACGCCACGAGCCTGTCATAAGATGGTGTTCGATCCGAAAAACGGATGCATCTATGTACTGGGTAGACTGAGCGATAGCGATTTTCAAGAGGCCAAAAAAGCAGCGACCTCTAGCACCACTCAAAGTACTGAAGCCGCAACACCGACACCGGCGGAGCCTGCCCAGGGTACTGGTCAAGTTCGAAGTGCCTGGAGTAACAGAAGATCAACAGGAGTCGGGACGGGAGCTTCTGGTGCTTCCCCGCCTTCACAGCAGCCGGGCGCAAGTGAGGCACCTACGCCGACAAAAGACTATTTATCCGAATTGTACCGATACAGAACTCGCGGGATAGATCAAGGAAACTGGGAACTTCTGAACTACGACACAGCTGTTCGTCTCCACCTACTGTTGATCATTACAATCGGGTGTCTAATTTTATTTGTTAGATCAAAGGCGGACCCAAGTTAATTTACGACCATCAACTGATACTTGATTCTGAATCGCAAATCTTGTATGTCCAAGGAGGTAGGGTTGTTGATGATGAATGGAAGACACCAAAATACTCTGGATTGTTCAGTTACGACCTCAGATCGGACAAATGGACGCTAATACAGTCAGTCAAAATGATGGGATGGTTTGAGTTGACTAATAGATGATGTTTCCACAGGACAACGACATCGGAGGGAAATTTCTCCGCTCGCTTCGGTACAGGATATGCTGTATGTCGTAGCTCCACTCTTACCCCTCTTTTAAAGGTCACTCGATGGTGTTTGAGCCGAATCATAAGAAACTTTTCATATTCGCGGGCCAGAAGGACGATTATTTATCTGATATGTGGGAGTTTGATATCAACTCTCGGACTTTAACGGAGTTATTCGCGAATGTCACCGCCGTTGGAGGACCAGAAGCGTGCTTCGCTCAACGGGCGGTGATCGATCCTGAGCTGAAGGAGATTTACGTGTAAGTACCTGCAGATTCGGACTGGGATATCTTCCTTTCTCATGATGTTCCTAGATTCGCAGGTGTAACGAGGAGACATACGCAATCACCTTCTAAACTTCCTATCTCCTTATACAGGTATGATACGCGACCAGGGACATGGACACGCGTACCAACAGTAGAACCTGCCTCTTGGAGAAAATCAGCATCTTCAAGTGCTCAGCGACTACAACCGTCACCTAAACGGCAACGTAATGACGAGAAAAAGGATGAAGAAACTGCGGCTAAACAAGAGGATTCCGAGACGGAGGAAGATGGAGAACCTATTGCGCGGAGAGCTTGTCAGGTTGTATATGATCCGACTACACGAACTTTCTATCTACATGGCGGAACAGCACAATTGAGGAATGACCAGAGCGGCGGTGCAGGTGAAGAACGACTTGATGATTTCTGGAGTATGACACTGGAAAGGTGATTACCTATTGAATTGGCCCCTCCAATCTGTGATAACTAATCCTTGCGTAGGCCCTCACCAGAGGAAGTTATCAGGCGTGCGACTTTCGAGATCCGAAGACAACAGTATGTTTTCATTGTCATGGTCTGCCAAGGTATTTATTAATTGTGCAGGTTCCGTGAGATGTGCGAGGACACGGCGCCTGTGGCTGCTCTCGCATTCTTACAAAATGCGGTCTCTGCGGTCGTGAACCACGAAGACAACGAAGAATCAGCTATCTTCCGGTCATTGCTCACGCATCTTCTGGCTCAACCTCCTGTTCCTCTGTCACCTACATCTCCACAACGACCATCCGCATCTAGGTACCGCCGCGATGGTGGAAGTTCACCATCGTCAAGCAACTCAGGATCTGGCGAGTGGACTAATGAATTACCGGAAACAGTTGACGAGGACACTGTTATGATCGATGCTTCTGAGACCTCACGCATGTCCCGTCGAGCATCTTCCACATTTCCTCTAGGGGCAACAGCTGAGGAAGACGATCCGTACGAGCTGGCGTTGCGTGGAGGGAAGTCATTAAGTGGAGATCGATTCGCACAACGAACAGAGGTATTTGAGGGTCTGTTGCGTTTTATCGGTCGTACGGGGCGAGCGAAGCAGCCTGAAGGGAGCTTACTGGACGTACTTGGGAATGAGGAGGTGTAGTCTGGTAGAATGATGGTTTTTCTGCGCTCCTTCATGATCATGGTCTTGCGACGGGCTTGCTCATGATTCCACACCTGCTTTTTGGTCCTCCATTCATTCATCGGAATTGGTATCTATATCAGTGTTTTCTTTCATCCATCCTGTACATGCTTTCCTCGCTCTGCAATAATGATGTACGTTGAGATTGAATCATGGGACAAAGTCTGAGGAACGATGTTGTAGGAACATTACTGATACAAACATTTTTATTGATAGATGTACGTCCATAATATATCGCCCGTCATCGACTGTAATGCAAAACGCGCGGTCTCGAAAACGTACACCACGATCGGTACAACCCATTTCCTTCAAGGTCCTTCAAGTCAAAGTAAGTCCACCCAAGTCACAAAAGTATCATATCATTCGTCCAAATTGATCGCAGACCCAAACTTCAAATACAACGTGACTTTAAGCTCTTTCATCTCCTTCTCGCATTGTTCGGCTTTATCTCCCAGGTTGGATATCTCTTGGGAGAGTGCTGAGGTGTCTTGTTCGAGGCGATTGAGAGCGTGGGGGAGGGAGAGGTTGATGAAGGTTTCGCCGATGCGGTATCTGGTTTGTGTTTTTGTATTAGGTTGAGGTTCGAGGTTCGAGGTTCGAGGTTCGAGGTTCAAGGTTCAAGGTCGTTGAGATGGATATGTGGATGAAAGAGATGTATTTTGAGTGAGATGTGTTGTGTGATATTGATAGGATGGAGTGGTGGACGTACAAGACGGGTTGGTCTTCATCTGCTAGTTCTAATTCCATCGAAAGGTCGTCTAGTACCTCTTTCTCGTCCTATACATACATACAATCACCGATTATGATTCATCAGCTTCCATCCAACACAATGCAACACAAAGCAACGCAATTGGAGTTCCAAAGATCAAGCTCACTTTAAGACTCTTTATCCGTTCCTCATACGCACGTAATCGAGTATTCAATTTCGAGAATGTACAGATACGTTGTTGGTCTTCCCATGTAACTTCGACGTCTGGGGATTCTTCTTCTTGTTTTAACTATCCTAGGCGGCATAGGTATTGAGTATTATAATGTTATTCAGCTGATGTGTTATGGTTATGTGAGCTTGAGATGTGACTGACCATTCTCATGCTTTTGTTGTTTGTTACTGGGGAGAACTTGAAGGAGGTTTGAGCGTGAGGAGATTTGGATAGATGGTGGACTGTGAATGAGAGTTGCAGAACGTGAAGGATGAAGAGAAGAGAAGGAATTTGTGCGTCGATCGGTCGATCGAAAATCGGCGCTCCCTAAATACAGTATTCCTTTCTGCGCGTTGATCACGTTGACAACACATTCTGCATGACCTTGGTTCACTTCTCTAAGATTCTATTACTTTGAACTAGAAGCTCGCTTCCCTATCCCATTTCAAGAAAGTCTTTGGTCTTTGCCAGTGGGCCTTTTCCCTTCAACCCTCGAGTACCTTTATTTCTCCCGAACTTCCGAACTTATCCGTTATTGATACGAGGAATGACGGCACTCATAGCATGAGAGACTCCCGACAGTCTTTCTCCTGATTTTCTGCGCGGTCTTTTGACGGAGGACAAACTCTCGTCTGTCGGCGGACTTCACCTAGCATGTTTTTTGAAATGCCGGAACCATATTATGTGCCTGTTCAAAGCTGTTCCCCCCCGGTAGAGGATATCTTTGTACTCGGAGAATACCGTCTATGACCGCTATCTGCTTCAATTCTACTTCTGCTTCCGTTGAAATTGCGATGCGATATTTCTCCAGACATGGGGCCAAGAGAATACGACGTTGATGGATTTTTGATATGAAACAATGCGCGCTCCCCGAGGGTTTTGCTCTTCCCGTTTACAATTCACGATAGTCGCCCATTCTCAATCGTACTGAAGTTTTCTAGTTGAGGACTAGTGTGCATAGGTGTTATCTTCCTTTCGCTCGGCTTGTTGATTCGTGAGAACAGGTGAGAACGGAATCAGTCTTGGTTATCAGCGGCCTTTGGGTAGTTGATGGGTGGCTGGGTGGCTGAATGTGCATTGCGTTGAGCTTCGTTTGGGCCGTTAGGCCGGTGGCTTGTCTATTGCTTCACAGCGTCTATTACTGCAACAACACCATTCACGGCGTAAAGCAGATCTCCGGCTAAAACACAAGTCGCCACATCGGAAATCCGAAGAGTATCATCAGAATCCAGTACGTACTTTAGATTCAGATACATCAAAATTCGTTCGTTCTGAGTTAAATATTTGTATAGCCAGGGGAGCAACACGAAACAGTTCAAGAGACAGGGCAGCTTAGTGGAAGACCGGATGGCATCATGATGTTACGCCAGGAACTCTACGCTCGCCTCGGATCGGATAAACCTACAAGTCAAAATTTTGGTGGGAGAATGCGTTTGATCCGTGACGTTGGTCGTCTATAATCGCGGATCAGGTCTGGGATATGAATCGAAGTTGCGACCCTTGCTGTCAGGATTTCAGGCAGATTGGAACAGTGTCCGAACGTTTTGAAATATGTTGGTACGGTTTGATTCCATTGTTTCATACAAACTATTGATTTACTTCTATACACGATGGGAACATAGTATTTGCGAGCGGATGATTCTTCCGACTCGGATCCACTCACAACATTTGACTACACGGACTCCTGAACAACGCTCACACGACGGCTCCGACTTCCTTGGCATGCTGCGCTCGAGCATTCTTTACTTCTTCCTCCGTAGCAAGGACAAAGTCGAACTTCAGCAACTTGAACTCGTCACCTTTTGCAAAACCCTTGGAGCGGGCCTCTTGTTCTGATTTTACAGTCTCAAGTTTCTTTGAAAGAGGCAAGATGGATGAACGTTGACTTTTGATAAACAAGAAAGAAGAATCCGAGAGACTTACGACAACAAGGCTCTTCTTAACACCGAACACGGCATCGCTTTCCACCAATGGGTCGCCTGCAGGATACAGGGCCGTTGTCAACGTATTATAGCCGGACTTCTTGAACATCATGTGTAGATGGTTCGGACGCATATTGTGCCGACTGAGAGTGAGAAGGAGGTCCCCAACAGGACCCTGGAACACCTCTTTCAGTAATCCCTTTGTCGAGTAACAGAAAAATGGGTGTAACTCACGTCGCCTGGGATAGGATATGCAACGGGGACAATAGCACGATACTCGAATTTACCATCCTTATCCGAATGAAGGCGACCTCTGCAGTCAGGTCCAGCCCGGTCCTTGTATTGCGTGTCGTAAAATCCGTTACTTTTGATGTTTCGCGCCAATCAGCCCATCGGACGCCCTGTTCAAAAGACGTTACTCACGCATCGGTTTCCCAAGTCTCAATGACAACGTCCGGGATAGGACTACCCTTCGAGTCAAGGACTCGTCCCTCAACCCACAAATAATCTCCCTTACCCTCCGAAGCAATCGAATCACCAAGTTGGACTAGAGCAACCCATCGTCAGCCTATTTCGAAGAGAGTTCAAACCAATCTGAATTCTCACTATCATTCGCATCTTCCGTAAAGAACGGTCCAAGCACACTACTCTCCGTCGTATTCCCAAGAGGCGGATTATTCAACGCATCAACGAGCGCAGAAACACCTAGGACATCTGAAAGTAAGATAAACTCTTGACGAATATCCGTGCACGTCTGTCCAGTCCGAGTCAGGAATTGGATAGTGTTCATCCATTCCTCCGTAGTTAAACTGTAATATCAAAAGTCAGATCCATGTTACTCTTTCTCCGTCTATAACCGTGATTAATTCGATGAAACTGGACTTACTTCGTCTCTTGAATAAACCCATGTAAATGCTCAATAAGTTTATCAAACAAGAACTTCGTCCTCCTATAAAACTCCAATCAATCAGCCGCTGAATACTCGATACGAACACACGACAAGGCGGCTCAACCAAACTTGGGCAGACCACGGCTGCCGATAGAAGAACCAGTCAAGAAAGCGATCGTAAGGATAACAACGTACGGAGATTTCGCAAGCGTATTCAACTTGAGTATATTCGCGGTGATTATTTCCGGTCTGTCAGGGAGCTACACCGCGTATTAGACAGCGTTCTCCAAAGCGCGTACCCCGTCCTCTAAATACTCACAGGAAGCTCGAACGGTGGCGGCGGGATGCCGTTGCTTACTGCCTTGTTCACGTTGCTTTGCTCTGCCATGGATAGGTCCAGACAAGCGCGTTGTAGGTGATCCTCAAAATAAGAAAGAGGATGTAAAGATACTGACTATCGCGACCCGTGAACAAGTTCGGTTTTTATAGACGAGATAGAGGTAGAGCATAAGTCGTAAAACACATACTCCGTCGGGCTCCTTTACAAATGAACTACCTGCTATAGGATAGGGATAACACATGAGAGCACCTGACTCTATGTGAATGTACCCGGCTATATATTTATCAAATAACGGAACTAAGGAAAAAAATTAAAACAACTCATAGTAAAAGACGACGCCGGCAGGATTCGAACCTGCGCCCTCGAAGAGGAGCAGCTTTCTAAACTGCCGCATTAACCACTTTGCTACAGCGCCTTAAAGTAATGGGCAATCTGTGTAGTACAGAGGTAAGTTGTAATATTATTCCCTCTAGACCTTTTTTGTTTACGTCTACACCAAGCCTATTAGAACATTCACCCACCCATCCGCACCCGCCATACAAGCACCTAGCCATGCAAGTTCTGCATCCAAAGGACATACCACTCCCTGAATAACCGGATACGCAACAACCCGGCTGGAACTAGGAAAAAGTAGAGGGAGATGAGTACTGAGGTGTTTCCCCAGTGTGTTGTATCCTCCTACGTGATTGAGAATGACGATGAGTGCGAGTAAAATATCTAACTCGTATTTAGACAACTTACCAGATTCAAGAGAAGGTGGCGCAACATCTTGGAGGACAGGTCCGTCTGGAAGGTACATTCGGACCGGGACGCAACGGACATTGTAAGCACCATCCTTATCCGATGCACCCGCTGAGTCCACCGAGGGAGGTCGTGTATGCAACGAAACAGATGAGGGAGGAGGAGACATTTGTCGAGAAGGTGTCGTTGTCGGAGTGACTCTGGATGCGATTTTCCAGTACTCGTCGAAATTATCTGTCCAAGCACCCTCTTAGAATCAGAAACTGGAGTGGATTATACACACATACGATCCCTGATTGCCTCCCAAAGACCATCCTGCTCGGCTTGACGCAGGCCTGTCATCCTCTTTGTGTTGCCCCATCTTAAGAAGTCGGCTTCCTTGAGCTGGCCCATGAACGCTTGCTTGCACGCTTCGATACTAGGCGAGAGTAATAGTTTGTCGGTAGGTGGAGCAGCAAGGTGTAGAATTAGTCGCAGGGGCGTTAGTGGTTGATCAATACTGCGCTTCTTTAGTGACGAAGTGATGGTATGGAAATCGTATAGTAAGCCTATCGGCCAGTGCCTACAAGGACGCGTGTCAGTGTATATTTCTTACAAGATACTGAGCAAACCGACCATCGCATTAACACCTTATCCTCAGTCTCAAACCACCAGTCTTCCTCCTTTATCAGTTTTGCTCCAGCGCTATCAAAAACGATGTCGACCAGGAATCGCTTGATTTCAGAGATGAGTAGTGGGAGATAGCCCACACGAGACGCCTGGATGAAGTAACATTCCAACCCTCGGTCGCTGTTCGCGGGCAATTCTGCAGGGTCGACATGAATTTCAAGAGGGACTGTTCCTTCCCATGTGAGCCTTCTGAAGAGCGCTGTCGACGCTGGTGTCGAGAATGCAGAGGGCGAAGGGTCGTGTCTGGCGGGGAAGGTCATCGTTCAAATCATGGAGGTCCTGATCGACTTTCTGTACATGGCAATCAGGTTTGAAAGTCCGATTTGTCCGGCGATTTTCCTTTATAATGATACCTCTTCGCCAAGCCAAAAGCGCAAAAGCTTAACTCTCAACTCCTTCAGAGGGACTGTGAAACCAGCTGAGTTAACTTCCTGACATTGTTACCCGCACACTCGACATATGATGGTCAGTCTCAAGATTATCCACGAAGCCTATGTCATTCGAACGAAGACTCGTTCGGAAACTTAGGTAGTCGAGAAGTGACTACTGAGTTACATGGCTAGAATAGGTCTTAGAGAAAACTGTCTACTTCGGAGAAGCTCCTGCCATGGGACATAGAATGATGGGGTGGATGTGCCACTTCTGGAAGCTGTGGAAGCTCCTTCTCGCTCCAATCCTCCAACCGTTTCGCGCAGACATTAGTTGCATCGTACGCCGTGCCCACTTCGGAACCCCATTCGCCAGACACTGAAACCCGCAAAGGTGGCATCGCGGCTTGGCACTTGGGCATGGATGGACGCGGCTCAAACATATTCAAGATCTCTCTGAGCGGTAAAACTCGCCCAGTAAGCACAAAAAGTAATGCGTTCACGAAACCTAATTTATGATTGATCAGCTTGCTTGTTTCGTGAGGATGTTGGAATGCGACGTACCTGAGAGAAGGAAGACGCTATCACTGGAAGATATGACAGAAGATGAGCCGTTGTGTTGCCCGATCCACCGAAGCAAGAATGAACGCACCTGAAAATCACAGCACCAAGTGGAACGTCATGCCCCATCCACTCAGCGAATCGACATGCGGCAATCGGAACAAGCAAAACGATATATGCAGTCTGTGGCGGAAAGACATATTAAGCCATTCTCATCTTCAACAGTATGTTTTAGGACGAAGCCCGCGTACCGGGTACAGTAGCATGTGCTTCGCAACAAAGACGATATGAGCTTGGAGATCCGACGTTTCGTCATCTTGATGTAACCTCCATGCTTGATTTCGATCTACTGATTGAAAACGGAGACGTCCATTTGGAAGGACGAGGAGGTTGCCGCGGAGCTTCATAAACACAAGGAGATACAAGACAAAACTCATCGCGGCGGCAAGAAACATCTGGGCTTATTTTCAGTAAGCTTCCGAAGAGGTGGATCACAGCACGCACCATCATATAGTCTAGGCTAGAATGTTTTCAAAAAGCAAGGTTACGCGTAAGCGAAATATAACTTCAAGCCAAACAGACTCAGGTTGAGCCGACGCACACTAACTGCTCTGTAGGATAGCTGTTGGAAATCCAACACCAGAGCCCTGAAATGTTGACTGGAACAGCCGGGAATCGGTTAGCATTGGTCCAATGCCATCCCCGGAAGGCCAAAGACATACAGAATGGTCCATTACCAGGTTCTTGAAGGAAAAATGGTCCCATGGTTACGATAACTCCGATGTAGCTCCAACCTCCGATGAGTACGAGGTACATAAGGCTTTGGCGAATATGAATGCCGAGAACGAGGACATTAAAGGTATGCACCGCAATAATCTGTTAGAGGTGAATCAGAGTGGTAAGATTTCTCTGATGCCCTTTGTAATTCAGTAAATCACCGACCGTTATCCTGTGGGAAAGTGATTATAGTTACAAATACGACGGAGGCAAAAAGAGAATAAACAAACCAAAAGGCAGTGCCAACGTCGGCCATTTGTTTGATCATTCCTATGGGGGCGGTGCATCAGTCTTCTAGACCCACGATAAAGGCAATTGCAGAGGAACCTTGAGCGAAACAGAAGCCACCTGATCTCACAACCTTATTCTGTATCCACTTCGAATTCATAATAGATCCAACGGCTTCACATAAAAATCAATCATACTCGAACTATGGGGTTATCATAGAACAGACCTTGGAAGAGATCTGAGACCAGCAAGGACAGGAAGTAGGCAGTGACATGCGAACGAAAGATGTTATTCCCGGGCTTCCGAGAAGCAGTGGCCTTCAAGACCATGATCTGCACAAGAAGGTGCACGGCGGTGTTGCATAAAGATGTTGAGTATTCAGATTTTGCTTGCTGATTCAAGAATCGCACATACAAATATAATCATCAAAAGAGTGACGACTGCGGCCAAGGACACTGATGAGACGGCAACAAGGATCTAAGTAAGAGCGGTCAGCCTATACAGGTCAGGTAAACGAATAGTTGGCACAGCTCTTCACCTTTTCTCCTTCAACCTGGTCGGAGGTCAAGACCTTTATGGACGATTCCGTATGATGCATAGTTCGTTTACGGCCTCAACACGTCCTTTATTGACCGAGCGTAGTTCGAAAACTAGGCTTACTTGCTTTGCCTGCGACCTGCGCTTGCCTGTGCAGTAGCAAGATGGCACAGCTGAGACCCCGAAGGTATTGGCCACTGGCCAAAGTAGTAGAATGAAGAGATGGGCACGCCCTTGCGACCCTCCATGATGATGAGCATTCGGCGAAGTAGCGAATAAGAGCCAAGACTGATGTGATGGATAGGTCCTGTATCTAGCATCATCCCAAGTTGTTATAATCCCACAGCCTACGCGCTTCTTCAATAACGGATCTGATTGACTAAATTTGAGTTGAGGCGCTTGCCATAGGCAGTAAATCTTTCATCTAAGTACTAGTGGCCCCAGCCTCCTTCTATTGTATTCTGTCAAGATCCGGTCCCACTGCATCGACTTTTGAATTGAGTTAGTCTTCCATATATGCGATGCGATTGACTTTTCGTTTTCGGCGAGGCTGTTCTCCTGGCAACAAGATGTGTAGTCTGCTGCGATCATCTTACTGAGCCACTGAAGAATAGTCATATATATAGTTGAGAAAAGGTTCGGCTAAGAAAGACCGGCGATCAAGGCAATCATTCAGGGGCGGACCAAAACGTAACTGCTATTTTTTTTAGAACAAACAAGTACATTGCGAGTACATGCTGCTCCTCCTGTGACTATGGTATAAGCCATTTTTCAGCGTCCAGGATGGCTGTTAAATAATCTATAATACAGAAGGCAGGCACAAGGATTGTTATCATGAGAACGAGGTATAAGGCATGCAAAACTATATACTATGAATAGAAGGTATTGAAAAAAATGAAGGAGGGGTGTTCGGAGTGTGGATATAATTCAGTAATAATTCATACATACAGAGCATTGAAGGCGAAGAAGTGCATATGTACAGCAAATACGAATAACTGAATAACTTAGTATTTACGAGATAAGCCTTATATGCCAGTCAGATGGGTAGATTGGAGGAGTGATAAAAGAGCTACTCACCACGGAGCGGGAGGAAAAGACTGAGCGACGCCAACATTACGATTTCCATCTCCGTTGTAAACCGCTGGCAGGCATTCCGATCCATGCATCGCGGAAAAGTACTCCACATCACGTCCGGAAGAGCTATGACTGTCGCCAGAATACGGCGCCATGTAGCTCGTAAGATCGTCGTACGTTGCAACTTCTCCGCCAGCGAGCGATACCGGTGGAAGCATAGTAGTCGGCGTCGGATCGGAGGACGGTCTCTGTATTTGATCCGCTTCCGATAGTCGCTGACTAGCATTCGTGTTGATAAGTCCCGGGAATTCAAACAAGAGCGGTGACGGCTCTCTCGAGAGGTCACTATCGGAATACGTCAAAGCTAGTTCCTGATGCTCTGGTGATTGATCGATGTGCAGTCGGGAACCATGCGCGTAGCTATCAACGCCGTGAAGTTCTACAGAAGTGAGCGGTACATCAGCATTGATCAACCAGAAACGCCAAGTTTAGTCCGTACCTAGCGCCGAAGGTAGAGCCACGGGACTTTGCTGGACTGGACAGAGGTACGTCCACACTGTTCCCGATTGGACGGCCATCTGGACATTGTGAACGTTACCCCAGTGCCTGGAAACAAATCAGCACGCTGGGGTTTTGGCAAGCAGAATGAAACTTACTCAGCCATGCGTGACAATAGGTTATTGCACACCCCGTAGCTAACCTCGGCAAAGCGTCCTCGGTTGGCCGATGTCAGGTCCTCCAAGGATGCCGAAATCTCCTGCTCGGCCCGGCTTTCTATAGCAAACGCTCGGGCTGCGATTGCCAACGGAAAGTCTAGGAAAGGTAGCGCAGCAACGGCATGGGTGTCAACTTGTTCCATCATTACGACTACGTCGAGGATCGTTCGCGCAGACTAATAAAAAAAGGTGAGGCAGTGCACAAAGAAATATGAATAGTGCACGTACCGAAGTGACAATCTCGGGCATCCGCGGTAATGTGGGGAACGAGCGGAAAATAGAAGGATAGTGGCTCATCCCGATAAGGGAATTGAGAATCAAGTGAAGGAAGACGAAGACCATATCTTGACGGTCTTGTACAGTCCGTCGTAAGTTTACAACATTGAACTCAAGATGAGACGGAAGGGACAGTTGAATTGACAGCAAGCGCGACCGGATGTCCCTGAAATTATTTCTGAGATACTGTCTTTTGCACGGGAGACACGAGTTACTCACTGTAGCTCCGCCTCGTGATTTCCTTGGAACTCTGAGTTGAAGCTGAAGTTAAGAATCCGCAGCATCTTATCACGAAGACCGATAAGTTCATATAGGGTGAAATATGGCGACGAAGTGACCGAAGGGTCTGAAGTAGGGAAAGTCGACTTCGGTAAGGCAGTCGTACAAGCCTGCAGACTAAGGTGCGCCGGATTGCCCGTGACTGAAGGACGTGTCAGAACCATCGAGAATCAATGATTGCGAATACATACTCCAAGAGGAAATAATGTCCAACATGACAACACTCCACCATGTCTGACGAAGATCCATACGCTCATGCTCCGTAGTGAGCGATTGGATCGTTTCTTCATTCCCGAGGCCCAAGTCCAACGCCATCCTCACAGCCAGCTGGAGAATTCGCCATTGAGGCCAAGTTTCACACGGAGCAGAGTAATCACTTACTGAGCCATACACGTTCAGTCCATTTTCACGACCTGATCCGTATTCACACCAAGATAAAAGCAACAAAGAGTGGAGATTTTCAACAGAAGGGGTATATGCGAGAGGGATGATTAAATCCTTTAAGGTAGTCTTAGTGGATTTCAACAGTGTAAAGTGGAGATTGTAAGCGTACCTTCGCCATCTCAAGGTATGGTTCACCAACGAAGACACGACTAGTCCCAGGAAGCTCCGGAGAAAGAGAAAATCTGAAAGAGAAGGATAAGATCATCCTCAGTGAGCTCCAATACGGAATTACCGCTCACCTTAGTGAGAGTGCGGCAATACAGTTCGCAAACGGTGCAGGAAGCGCCTGCTCCATCATCGTGTGTCGAAGTGCTTCATGATGTAAGAAAAGGAACCTTGACCCAAAATACTCCGAGAAGAGCTCCAGAGCATGTTCCATGAACTTCGGAGAAGGAAAGCCCGGACGAGACGAGTCAAAGTAGTTTTGCATAGTGTGGGAGTAGTCATCAAGAGCAAGATTTCTGAAGTTGGAAAGGGGCGAAACGCCAGTTAGTGATGGTGTGGACTGCCCTGACCGACGCCCGCCATGGTAGAATGAGTAGTCCTGAGACGCCACAGGGCCGATGTTTCGCCTTCACAATACTTTTCAGTCATTGTTCATCTGTTGAAGTCGATGGCATACCTGGTGCTGATTTTCCTTACACGATGGGGCCCTACTTCGCTGTTCGGACTTCCAGTTCGGGGTCCGAGGGCGTTCGGGAGACGGGGTAAGGCGGGGGGAAGAGATGACGAACGAGACTGTTGGGAATGGTAATGCCCCAAAGTAGGCAGTGTGGCCCGACGGGCAATGAAGCCCGGAGACTCGGTGAACGACTGACTATCCTCGCTATCCGAAGGGTTGAAGTTGGAACTCGACGCCGACAAGCTACCCGAACGCTGAGCATGATAGCGTTCTCGGTCCCGAAACCTACAAGCGCTCTTCGAAAGTCTGCATGCTTCGCACTTGGAAGCTCCAGGTGTCTGATGGCACTTGATCTTCTTCGCGCGGCTGTAACGAACAAATATAGACCGACGGTCGTTAGAGAAGTTTAGTGAAGTGAAGTGAATACAAATGGGATGGGCAATGCGCACCAAGTGTCACAAGCGGTGACTAGACGTGAACGCTTCTTTTGTCTCGAGTTGGCTGCCTGAGGGTCCTCTAAGATGAACCGTATGCCGTCCATGGTCAGCCAGGGAGAGAGTAGGGTGAAGTTGCAGGTACGAGCGAGTACGGGATGTTTGGACGCATCTTGTACTGTTTATACTCTCGGTTCGGTCGGCTGCACCACAGAACCTATAGCTCTGATCACGTACGTACAAGTTTGATCAAGAGTAAGGGTCCATGTTTGAGTCCGAATCTCGAGATTCGATCGGCTCAATTTTGATCGTTAGATTTGGCCAAGGTGTCTGGGGGTCTCAGGTTGATGCCGAGGCTCTCGCCACAACTCATCAAACGCGCCTCAGGGAGAGTTATCACAACATTCTGAACAGTTCTTACCTAAGCCCGACCCGTCGGTCAATGCGCGTGCATGAACAAGTTTCTGTAGTCTCCAACACGTGATACGAGTCTTTTACCCGCAAATAGTTGCAAGAAACGCCGGCCCAATTGTGCATAACATCGCAAGTAAACAGCAGCAAGTTGTGAGCCTCGTGAAACGACTACCGGAAAGTGAGTACGTCAATGCTAGTGATCCGTCCATCAGATGGAGAGTAATTGGGTTTTTCGGCTAGAACGCTGCAGTCCTGCTCACTTCCGGGGAAGAACGCAAACCCTGCCCTGCTTGTGTTGTGGCTGTCCCAGTTCGGTGATGGCCAACTGAACAACTATCGGACCGACTTAAAATTCATAAATTATACTGCGTACTTCGTCTAAAAAATACTGTCGCATAAGGAATTGAAAGTTGGGCCTGTAACATATTTGTTATTAGGATGCCACGGCGCGGAGTAGCAAGACACCTACAACGGGAACGGAGTTTCATGCACGATCATCGCACTACAGGGAAATGCCCGCTTCCTGTCGACGAACTGCCCATCGGTCAATGATAGGAAGTCGCGCCCTCGCTCTACAACTGTGGTGGACCAGCTACCTTGCTGGGATTTAGCTCATCTTGTCGCCCATGACCATCATCACCATCTATTTCAGTGTCGAACAGGATACCAGAACTACCGTCCGCATTTGCCGATGGATCATCATCCTTTATTGCCGGGCGAAAGCGCAAAAAGGAATGTTAGCGAATACGAATTTCTCAGATTAGAGAAGAGGGTTTGACTGGTCAAGTGTGCAACAGGGTTACTGATCTGATCAGAGGATGACATTAACACGTCTGCGACCTCGAAAGAGGTCTCACGGTCCAGCATCGGGTCAACGACAGAACTGGGTGTCAGTGATGCATGCGTCGACGCAGACCGGGTAACGGAGCACAGCTTTTTCACCGCCCCTTTGACGTGGCGTCCCCATTTGCTCAGTGTCACTCCCGGTCACTCGCCACATCCACCGATTTCACTAATTCGAGTATACGAGCACTTACCACATTGTATATTGAATCAGCTTGTCGGCCCGTAAGACGCCGTTGTTCATCTAGCTCAAATGATACATCCACGTCCGAAACATCAGTTCGCGGGATTTCATGCATGAAACTATCGCTGTCGACAGATTTTCTATATTTGTGATACGTGAATAGTGCTATGCCTGTGCACATAGCTATCAGCTTTGCGATGGTCGGGGTGCATCAGGGTGCATCAGGGGACCTTACCACACACTGTTATCCCGACGCCGACCACGTTGAGTGGCGTGAGCTCGTCGCCGAACAGCCAGGAGGATACTGAGATCTGGGAAACTTCTTTCGCGATACCGGCTATGGACATAGGTACGACGCCAGCGCGCTGTATGATACTACGAGTTCGATCTCAGATGTCGTTACCAGTAACGAAAGATATACTTACTAGTATTCAGAAAGAACCATTAAGAAAGCCAAAACCCCCGGAATAGCTAAGAACAGTATTGTGCTAAGCGTCTCCTGCATGCTGCTAAAAAATTTGCTGCTAAACACAGCAATCCAGTCCTCGATTGCTAGACTAACGATTGCCAGACATGCACCCATGACCGGAGCGAGCCAGTATATCGTGGCGGCTGGATTGTTCATACCCATCTTCTCGTTTTTCAACAACAGATGGGTCAGGCTCCATCGAAGGCCACTAAGAGCACTTGCACTGGTGATCAGTATAAAACCCAGCAACTGAAATTGCGTCTCTGTTGCGACCATCATGAGAACCCCAACAAATATGAGGGATATGACTCCCACGAGTCGCCACGAGAACTTTTCGAGCTTGAAGAAGAAGGCGAAAAAGAGGACAAAAATAAGGGATGATGACTTGCACATTGCTAGAAACCGTTTCAAAGTCTGGTCTGGATTTCATAAGAACAATGGACCCACTATAAAATGATAGCGTGATAAGTTTAAGAGAGAGATTTGAGAGTCCTATGTCTAAACCAGTTGCAACTGCCGTTGGCACAACCTTCTGACTAAGTATAGTGAGCATGGACAGTAGAAAATCATGTAAATCAATTATGGACTAACGCATAGTCCTTTCTTCCGGGATTATGGGGTGGCCGAAACTTTGCCGGCCATATATTTCGAACTGCCGCAGCAAATGCAAACTGAACGAACATATGAAGCATAGTGACGAATAGAGGCCATGAGAAGCCATAACGATCCGGGGAGAACATCCACTTGTTGTACACCGACAGAATAATTGCGACCATGAACCTATAAAGGCGAATGGCGAAATACCAATTACATTAGCTTCCGCCGACGGTCATCATAGAATGCCTACGCACCAAGCAGCAATGAACAGCGAATTAATGAAAGCATTTCTCCACCACAGCCTCTTACGCTCCTCCTTCGATTGATGCTTTGGTTCCAACAGTTCCTCCTCATCAAGACTGTCGTCATCATAGGGTGGCGGGATGTGTTCAGGTTCTGTCTGTAAGACTCTGTAACCTGGGCCGGCAGGCATGGTGAGATGGGAATTTATCGCAAGAACAAGGAGCGTGTTAGGTTATCTAGTATCCCGAGTCAGAAAGAGAGCATTCCCGCTGAATTTTACTAGTCGAACGGACATGTAGTGTGCGAGCGACGACGAGTATCACCGTCATCACTGCGCGATTTGCGTTTTTGGACTAAAGTTCTCACGCACGAGGGCGGCAGATTCCGCCCGCCGTAAAGTGGATCCCGAATGTACTTGTGACTACTACTGATCGAACAAAAATCACAACGTAAATAAGCCACGAGGCCGGTCTCTAGCTGTTTCGTTTCGTGGACGACCAGACCTTCTGTGCCGGCTTGGCCTATAGCAGGTACAGATGTATCTCGACGAGGTTAAAAGTATTCAGAGAGAAATGCAGAGGAAAATTCAGGGGGTATTCTATTCAGCGCGTAAAGTTGATGACATACTAATCACGTCACAAGTGTCACAGGTCGAGTTTCTGTTCTGCAATCTGAGTCTGTAGCAGATATTGAACTAACGTGTCCCGAAAAGGAAATGCTCTTTCAAGTCACTTATTAGGCAATCAGAGGGGACCCACAATTGTATGGAGGATGGATCTTTCAAAATACATAATCCTGCAAAGGGTCTATAGAAATAGCCAAGCTGAACGTTGTGAGGAACTCTATAACGACCGACTCCTGTTTATGTACATTCCCATGTCATGTGTCTGGAGACCCCGGGATCGGACACCCGCGAGGCTTCCGATGAGCAGGGTCAACCTCATTCTGGCCTGGGAATCAGCGAAGGCTTCGAATAACGAGCCTGACAAGAAACGGTGATAAGTAGCTTAGAAGCTTTAGACTTACATAGGGTCGCACAGATCTCACCGACTGGTTGCACTTGAACACCCAACCGATATTTCGAGCAGTTCAAGAGAGGGGAGTTTTCTGCTCGGGAGAATTAAAGGCGGATACTGTCCAGATGTGCAAACAAATCCATACCAGGTACAAAGGTCGCAGTAGCTGGGATCTTCGGACTCGGACCGAGTTTTGGGACTAGGCTAGCGATCCGCTTGGGAGTTTTCTTCTAGACTTCCCGTGTCTCGTGGCGCTCACAAGGGTTGCCGATCATCATTTCACTAAATGCCTATGAGGAAAGAGAGCGATGTACTGATCCGGGCTTAGCATTGGTTCGATTTGACCCTGGTCCTCCCTGGTCCGGTCTGCGACCCTAGACACGAGGACTCTCCGACGGATAATTCTGCTTGAACAACTACACTTCTCTGTGATCCCAGCCCAGGAGATTGCCTTTGCTTTGGAAGAGGATTTTTTCGTGATAAGCCGGATGCGTTTTTGCAAGAAAGAAGTTGACTAGTTACGAACCTGAAAAGTGGCAGATACCCCCCTCCATGTAGACTTGAAAAATCTCATTTTACAGGACAGCCGTAGGCTTTAGTTGCTTACCTGGAGGGCAAGAAAGACAGTGATAAGTCTATCGATAGTGTCCAGCTCTGAGAGGGGTGTCAGAGGGAATCAATATCTTGGAGTGATTAGCTTTAGCTTTCAACAAGGAAGATCGGCATAGGTGCGATCAAAGAGGACATCATGAGTTCTCTTTCCAGCACCTCTCACACAATCCAAGTTGGACTGAGCAGGCACTCGTCGATTCCTGGAGACAGTTGTCCGATAAGAATGCTTCATAAAACGTCCTTGCCCGTACCTTTAAGTCTAGACGATAATGAACCTACATGTATGTTAACATATCGTCATCGATGCAACCTCCACCGAACAGGCAAAGGAGACCATAAGTACGCTAAACATGAAAGCTAATCAAATTCCAAATGCCAAGTCATCTATTCAATGTTTAGTCGGAAGTTGCTTATCACCCAAGTAAAGTCCGTGCGTTTCAATCGCAACCTCGGGTATAATGCCATAGCGCACAGGACCAAAAGCCGCAGCGACCGCCGTGAAGCCGTGCAGATTTGAGATGTCATCATTATGTGTGCAGTATCCGCCAGGTAGTTAGTGACAGGTCTAGCAAGTAAAACGAATGAAAGGTAGAGAACCAAGGCCAAGAGGATAAGATAGATCCATCACGATAGTAGTGATAGATTTGAGCGGAACATTGCGTATCCGGATCACGAGCTGCTAGCTTTTGAAGACCTATAGGGAGAGAGTTTGATGTTGAGGACCAGGAACTAGTACAGGGCTTGATAGTACTGCAGCAGGCAGGAATACTGAATTCTTTTCATTCTCATCTCGAGATCGAATCCCGTCTGAGTTTTAACATGAGCTACCATAAGCAGACTATTACATAATATCTTGTATTACTTCATATAGTAACAAACTGTACAGTTTCACTTCTCACAGTCACGATGGTACAATTTTGAGAAGCAATTACTCGTGCAATCGACGACGAGCTCGACTAACGACAACAAAACTATGTCCGACCAATTGCGCTACCTTGGCTCATTACCTGGCCACAAAGGATGGGTGACTGCGATTGCAACGTCGTCCGAAAGCCCAGACATGCTCCTCACCGCTTCGCGCGATAAGACCATCATTCTCTGGGCCCTTACCCGTAACGAAGAATCCTACGGTTATCCAAAACGCGTTCTTACTGGACACAACCATTTCGTTTCTGATATTGTAATTTCCTCCGATGGCCAATTTGCACTTTCGTCTTCCTGGGATCACACTCTTCGTCTCTGGGATTTGAATACTGGGAAGACTACGCGTCGTTTCGTTGGACATACCAGCGATGTCCTTTCCGTCAGTTTCTCGGCTGACAACCGACAAATCGTGTCCGGCTCGCGCGACAAGACAATAAAAGTCTGGAATACGCTCGGAGAGTGCAAGTTCGACATTAAGGATGAGGGTCACACCGAATGGTACGTAGTTATAAGGTGCTTTATATTAAGTATGTGCTAAGAAACGATGGAACAGGGTTTCCTGCGTTCGGTTCAGTCCGAACCCGCAGAATCCTGTTATTGTATCCGGTGGATGGGACAAAGTAGTCAAGGTATGTTTTGAGATTCAGTCATGCGCAGCTTCGCAAGTTATCTATCTCAGTATGATGTTATCTATTCAATATTTGCTACTTCAGAGGGTCAAGCCCGATGAGACCAATTTTTCCACCAAGATCTCTGACTACTCTCTCTTGCATTTCGTAATCATTATCAAAAGATAACTAACCAGCTTCATTGTTTTGTAGGTCTGGGAGTTGACGAAGTTCAGGCTACGTACTGACCACTTCGGGCACACGGGATACATTAACACCGTTTCCGTTTCGCCAGACGGCTCACTTGCCGCGTCTGGTGGTAAAGACGGAATCACCATGCTTTGGGACCTCAACGAGGGCAAACACCTCTACTCGCTTGAAGCCGGTAACATCGTAAACGGACTCGTTTTCTCACCAAATCGTTACTGGTTATGCGCTGCAACCTCAAGCTGCATCAAAATCTTTGACCTGGAGAGCAAGTACGTCTACTTTCGGATTTGATTATCTGGGAATATACATGAACTGATGGATTCGATTAGGTCCATCGTCGATGAGCTCAAACCTGAAGCTGAGACCGGATCAAGCGGTTCATCACCCGAATGTGTTTCCCTTGCGTGGTCGGCCGATGGGCAAACCCTATACGGTGGTTTTACCGACAACCTTGTCCGTGTCTGGAGTGTCAACGCGTAAAAATTATGTCCAGAAGTGGTGTTTTGTCTTATGTACGCTGTGGATGAGCATGGTACTGTACTATAGCGTCAATCAATGCCGATGCGACGTGCTTTGCAATGCAATCTGCAATATTTTTTCATCATCGAAACTCACTTACTCAAATAGGAAGTATCCCTTTCTTGGGATGTTATCAGGCATCGGAAGAATATCAACACCACGTTTATTGCTTCCTTCCCAGCAAAAGCTCGATCTGATCAGAATTTCTGATAGACATTGCGTGCGGAGTAGTCTTATCTCGTCTGTTGTAACCTTTGGCGCGCACAAATCGCACATGGACAAAAGCATACTTCCGCTCTGCGCTACTTGACAGATCTACGATGCTGGAGACTGAAAGATGCCTCACTCTAGGGACGATGATTGATCGCTTGCATATAGTGCCTAAAACAAGAACGTGCATCAAGCGCTTGAGCAAGTAGAGGCTACACATTCCTCATAAACGTTAGTCCATCTCTTAACGGTACCGCCACCCGGTTCACCACTGAGCCTGTGGGATCACTGATCGTCCATCACTCGCGCACGTCATCCACAGGGACTACCCGAGGATTAAACATGTAGTCGTAAGAATTCGCTAAGCATCCACCCCGAATCGGATCCATTGCCAATGATAAAGCCTGATGGTAGTTTATCAGAGTTCATCTCGAGAAGTAGAGGCTTTTGGGACAAGATAAACGATCGCACTCTATCGTATTTCCATTACCAAAAGCTTGTCAATTGTACAGATGGCCCCCGAAGACCTTTAGACTTGACAGTGTATGTCTCTTCCGCTGGTCATCCTAGCCCGTCCCTTCTCGCTAGTAAACACGCCAGTTAGCCGGGGCATCATCTCACTTCCTACTCGGACTTTGCCAGCCATGACCAGACTTTTCCTGGTGTGCCGAACGCGCCGCCTCGTCTTGAACTTTCTTCCAGCTGCTCCACTAATCCTACCGAAGGCCGTTCGCCTGTATCGCCAAACCCAGAGGCAGCATTGTCCAAGGGTACGCTCACGTTGATATCGAGCCGAACGCCGCGTTTGCGGGATCGGTCATATCGCAATACAATTGCTACTTGACGGGGTCTTTGACCAGGATAGAATTCCCGTCCAAGGCTTGCGCAACCGGGTTTGTGAACGGTAAATGCCATTACGACACACGGCGGAGGGGTACTTCCGCCGACGGACAGTGAAATAGACGATAATCCAGGTACTGCGTGTTCAGCATCCATATCAAGGCCATCCGCCGCATCAGAGTTACTGGCGGACGACAAGGTAGGTGGTTGAATTGGGAGGAATACATTCACCGGGATTCGTCTTGGCGTGTACGTTCCTGGAACCAAAATATCAGTTTTGATTTTGCGCTCCTCACAGTGTAATGGAGATCTAGCAGTTTCAAGATGTTTACCTTCCAGCAAAGCCTCCAGATCGTCTTCTGTAGCGCTCATGGACTCTTCATCACTCCGCTCATCGTCTCTCTCGGGCATCAGATCTTCAGCCACCCAGTTCATGGTCTTCAGCGTTTCATTGATCCAACATTGGTCACGAACGATCTGCGACACAGCATTATCAGAATGTAAATCAAAAACCTGTCGGGATGGAAAGACTCGGAGTCACAAACTGACCTCCATAATTCCGTATGCTTCTTTTAACGACGCCACGGGTACCCGCTGGAGCAGAAATCCCGCTTCGTTGGGCGCTGTGAGATGTAGACGGAGAGGTGGATGAGATTTTGATGGTGAATCCTATTGACTATGTCAGCTGGCCCAGTGGGTTCCGTGGACGGATCAATGACATACATAAGATGCAATATATCGTTCGGAAGGTGGGAACTTGGAATTAATCTTATCAAAGCTCTGTGTGAATTCCCAAGTCTATCATTCGACGAATCCGATTAGAACGTACGAGCAACCCGACCCAACTTCCAGGCAGCGGGGGCATTTGCATTTGCATGCCAAAACCCAGTCCAGAACTCGCGCTCAGAGGATCAATAACTTGCTGGATCTCACGCATTCTTGAATGGGTCATGACAATACCAGACAAGTGTCCACCATCTGTGAAATCGAGCATCCACACATCCCGAGTACCATCCAAATTATGTTCCGAATCCTTCCCTGGTAGTACAGGGGGACTGATGAGAGTATGATCGAGGGCGGCAAGCTTGGATGTTCCTGGAAGGCGGAAGTGCGGACGTCCAAGATTCGGACGTTGCTCCGGGCGGCGATCGGTGTTGAGGGCGCCCGCAACTGAGGTGAGCATGAGCGTCGCTATGATCGTACCGGAGGGTCGCGTTCGCCGTTCAGTTAGCAAATCTCGTAGGACCGTGAGAGGGATGTCCAGTTTAGCAAAAGCATCTCCGTTATCAGTTCGATATGCAGCTGCGTTTGTTTCGCTCCTTTTAGAAGCACTCAATAGAGAGTAGTAAGCCAGAGGTGAAAGGTAAACCAAAAAGGACATGGTCGGGGAAACAAGATACGGCACTGCTAAGGCATGTGCGCGAGATAGAAAGATGTCCAAGTTCACTATAGAAGACTGAAGTATCCTATCGCTTTCCTTTTTTAGCGCTGAAGCCACCAAGGAGTTAGTTGAACTCACACTGAGAGTGAATCAACTTCTGTCCTAGAAATCTTCTCCGTGACTGCGCACATTATCCCTGTATCGTTGAACCATCGAATTCCTTGGTCTCCCTCTTGAGATGTGAGGGTATCCAGCTTCATAAGGTATGTCAGGTGGCTTTGGATGTCCCTGCTGACTTGCGCAGCGTTTGTACTACTGTCGGTGTCATTCTTCTGCACTTCATCAAGGTAATCATTCCATGTTCTCAGGATGAAAGCATCCAACGAAGTAGACCGTTCAGCTAGCGCGTTACCAGAGTTTCCGGAAGGAAGGGCATGTGATGTTTTGATGTTAGTAACGGAGAGGCGCAGTGGGGGCATATTTGGTACGCTTCGTTGGATAGCTAGGTCAACATCGATGACGAGGACCTTTCCACCAAGCATTATGGTCATCTTTCCAAATCTGTCTTCTTCCTCCTTGAACACCTCCATCCCATTTTTTCTCCCCCAGCCTTCGATTCGGGAAATACACCAATCAACGATGTCATCATCGTCCAGCGGAATAGGTTCTCCATAGGTAGCGACAGTGCCATTATAGGAGCGAGATTTGAAAGCTTTGGAGCGCCGTTCCACATCTTGTTTCGACTAGTAGACGAGGCGTCAGTCTACGGCGATATCAATTAGATGTAACGCGCCAAGCGGCCCTACTAACTGTGTGAAGACTTTCAATGAGCGCCGTGCTCTGACGCAGAATAGAAACGAGCTTATGATCCGATGTCGTAAGGGACGAATACGACTGCAAAGTGCGAGATAGTACAGCAGACGCGTCCACCAAATTCCTCAATGTCGTTAGAGGGTCCTCAGGTGAAGTCGATGCAAACGGATGCAACAAGTGGGGCGCTGCATCCCTTGGAGTCCGTTCCCAGGGTGCATTCTGCAGCAAATAGGATAGCAAAGTTTCCTTGCCTTGCGTAGCGTCGTCGGACATGACTACGAAGGACTCACGCTGTTTTTGTGCGCGGTGTCACGGTGATTCTGAATCCAGTGTCTCGGTCACGTGAAGCGCCAAATAGCTGCAAATAATGAGAGGTTCTCTGCGTTTGCAGTGCCACATCCCTGCTTTCGGAGTCTCCTCATGTTCGGATAGTCTTGACGATTACAATTATGATCCATGGTCCGCGTTTGGACGTTATGGTCGAATAATAGCTTCGTTTCCGCACAAGGTAATGAAAGTCTCTATGTCTATTAACTAGAGCCACTGATCTGTGTACCTCGGTCTAGGTGTTGCTCATGACAATACCAACCACATAAGGTCACCAATCGAGAGTTTCTCGCCTGATGTCGAGTGAAATAGTCCATGCTGACATGGCATGCGTTTTGTTGAGTTTCCGAGGAATAGTCTTTGGTATTACCTAGAACGTACACCGACATTCAAGACAAGGCGAACAATGCAGCTATGGCAATGGACTTTCTGGCTGCACGAGATCGGGATCGAGGCGATACGTCTGGCAACCTCAAAGCCTGGCCAAGCTGTCCCATCTTGGCTGCCCTAACGACCACAACTACGCGTAACCGCAAGGGGAAACTCTTGGACAAAGCTGCTGCTGGGACCCTACGAATCACGCCCCTAAGGCGTGGCACATCAGCTTTATCAAGATCGAGTCAGACTATTAAGCACAAGTGTGGACATGGAGTACTCTTCACGGAGTTACAACTCTGTCAGTCAGATTCTAACATAGGACCCCGTGAATGCCTGCGGCTATTTTTACCTCGATCAGGTGGCTCGCGACACGTTACTACTTTTAGGGAGAACATGACAAATACACCTGAATGGGGATCGCTGAAACTACAGGGAAGAGTTGCTTCGGAACTCTTCGACTTGCTCGCTTGTTTACTGTGATCGACCGTCATCGCGGCCCACATTCCCACAAATGTCCTATGGAATTAACGATGCAAAGTCAGTGAGCACTTCTCTCTTAATCTTAAAATGCAATTCTCTGATAATATGTGGATAACTTTATTAAAAGTTATCAGAGTTTTGCTGCAAAATACAGTCGTTCCCGTCGCATTTGGAACGAAGTTTACACAAGCTCTGCGTCGAAATGGGCATTTTATTTGGTCTTTGAGCAACACAGATCTCAAGCACGGAGCTCTTCCTTATGTGGACAACTGCCGGTAGTTTCAAATCGTACGATTTATGGACAAGATTCTGAGTGAGAACTTCCGGTCATTGATGCGAAGGTGGTTCATTTACGCCGTCTTTGAAAGACCAGAATACAGTATCAGATACAGGCAAGAGTAGGGAAAGATCAACTCACATTCCGCTTTCTTCAACTCGAAGTCCGAAGACATCTTTGTTATTTTTATGCTCCGGGCTACCCTTGATTCGCGATGAGCTCAGAGCTCGGCCTCCAGGTTCGGCGTCCTCTCTGATCCTTCGCTTGGGATAAGACGCTGTGTTGTCAGCGGTCAGATCCGAAACCAGAACCGACAATATACGTAGACAACATACTCCGACTCTTTCGCAATGTTGATGAACGGGATCTGGTGACGGCCTCGCCTGGTAGACGGCCGCCGGTAACATTCTTGCTCGAGCCTTTCACACTCCGGCATTGAATACCGATTGACCATAATCGGAAAGGTCGAAAAGTGAATTATCTGATTGCCCGACGCCGTGCAACCCCTGGACTACGCACGACGATTGGACATCTCTGAATTACTCTAACTAACTCCGAAAGTCCAAGATAGACTCTGCTTTGAAGCAATCTGAAACACGGGGGGTCAAGAAAGACGTGATATCATGGTATGTACTAAACCGGAGGCCGGAGAGTGCGGCGGCGATTTACAAGACTACCGGAAAGAGACTTGAGAAAGTATTGAAGGTTTGTGTATTCAGTTTTCCCGTTGAATACTTACCAGTACTAGAACTACTAAGAACACCATATCGGGAATCAATGTTAATAACGATGGGCGGTCCCTTGTGTCTGGGGGCCATCCCGGACGCTCATCATCCTGCTGGCCACAAGTCGGAGTGGTGATTGTCGGTATACGTAATACCGGGTATTGAATGGTCTCTCATTCCAACGTTGATTCGGAATTGATGACGACCAGGGCCAATATGTCAGAACATGTGCCAACTACCGCGAATGATCCATCGAGCTTATGTAGGACGGGGGCGGCAGGACAAAACTGATTAACATGAAAACGCATCCATTAGTCTGGTTCTTGGCGATCCCCAGTCAATCAAATGTATCAGACTAGTGCATACCAACAAGCTTCCCCACTCTTCTCAAATGTTTCACCAGTTTTAAAATCCAAGCAAATATGCAATACGTGGACAAGTGTGCAGTGTATGTAGATATATCGTCATCTGTTGGGATTTCATCAAAAGCCACCATCAGCTTTGTAGAATGCAGATCATTAAATTTAGAAAAGCCTGCGGGATTCGACGGTGAGTATGTTGTTGTAGTTTTATCGGGGCCGTCAATTTAATATCATATTCGTGTCGGAAGTATGTACCTGAGCGGAACGGAATCTGAGATGTAAGAATGAAAAACCAATTCGACATCAGATGTTTTTGCCGCTGCGGGACCGTGAGGGTGGGTACATCTCAACACAACTTGCGGCCAAGTCGGAGGATGCAAGTCAGGTCAGGTCAGGTCAGGTCAGGTCAGGTCAGAATGAAACTTGAGGGTAACTCGCGCATGTAAAACGGATTACAAGTCAACCGTTTAATTTCCCTTACGTGCTAACGTTGCACAATTCGAATCCCTAACGCTAAGTTATAATATTCATGTCGGAGATTCAATCTGACTTGATCTGACTCGGTAGATTCCGCTTTCGCGTTCCGTGGTGGAAAAGAAAACGTAATCTTAAAGTCCTTTCTTCATCTACCATTATTCTCGCACTTGTTGAAACTGGGATTGTTAGGACGCTTGAATTGACGGTCGTGTTCCACTCATAAATCCATAAGAACGCTCCGGATTTTGTATCTTATTTCTATATTACACAATATCCACTAGGTTGCAAATCGGGCGGCACAGAAATTCTTGACTCGACCTATCTATCTATCTATGAATTTTCGTCCTCGCAGCATTTCCGAATCCTTAGATCCTATTCCAACATATTCAATTATTTCTCCCCGTCTTCCTCCTCTTCCACCTCAAAAATATCATACACTTTAACTCCAAACCACCACTTCTCCATCCTCCAGCTCCCCTTCTTCTCATCTCCGTCTTCAATCCCGAAATCCACTCGTCCGATAAAGTAGTTTTGACCTTTTAGGAGAAGAGGCATCCAAAACTCGTCGTCTGGCCACATTTGGAAGAGTGGGATTTGTGGTAGTGGTGAGTCTGGATTTAGATTCGGATTAGAATTTGGATTTGGATTTGGGAGTGAATTGTCAATTGAGGGTATGATAGATGAATTGGGATTGGAATTGAATAAGCGTTGGAATGTAGGATTGACGGAGAGGTATTCTTGAGGGATCGCGAACCACTCTGGGTGCATTTCTTCAGTTCTGAAATGAACGAATATATTAGTATCAGAGACAGACGGCACATACAAACGTATCATCCATCCCAAGTCGAAACAAAGGGGAAAAAGGAGGAGAACGTACTCGATAGGTATACCTTCAAATTCATACGCCCTATACATATGAACATAATGACAATACTCCGTCGACGCATTCACGAATAGGAGGATACCACATTCTTCGAGAGAAGCTGTTATCCCAGCTTCTTCCTATCAAATCAAAAAAAAAATCAACTTCGTTAGAAATCAAGAATTTGAAGAACCTGGAGGCTGGAGTAGTATGATAAGGTATTTGGTATTTGGTTGCTACTGACTGACCTTTAACTCTCGAGCAGCAGCTTCGATAGGTGATTCGTTAGGTTCGACTTTACCTCCGAATCCATTGTACCTGGACATGAAAGTCAAAATTAATATTGTTCGTCAGAATCCGTTTTGCCAGTGTAAGCGAAAAGACTCGAAAGAAAGAAAGAAAAGAACTCACATCCCTTTCCCGAACCCTCTCTTCTTCATCCCAAGCAGAATCTACACGGTCCGATTATCAGCAAGACAGCAAGAAAGCATTAGTCATGAGAATGAAAGACCACCCGACATATGAAAACGACGAACGATGAACGAGAACGCAACAAATAACGAATAGTAAACTTCATCCAATTTATCGAACCCCCGAACTCTCAAATCGAAGATCCGAAAATCCCGAAAATCGAAAACATGAAAACTGGAACACTCACCCTCCCATGTACCAAATCACAAACAAAAACATTCGTAAAAAGTTTGAATCTTCGTAACTCTCTCCATCCGAGTCCCTTCTCTCCTAATTCTGAAACCGTGACTCCACCAGAGAAAAGTTTAACAATCCTCCCCTTCTCGTTCTTGTCCTTGTCCCTGTGGGATTCCAACCCTGGAGGGATCGACGACTCGGACTCGGACTCGGACTCGGACTCGGACTCGGACTCCCTGGGCCATTGTGAGGCTGTAGTCTGAGCCACGGTTACGTCAGTGTCCATCACGAATACGAATACGAACTCGGAGTCCGAATATTAGTAGTTCTCCTTTCGAATAGTCAAGAAAGAAAGTTCGAGAACGACTCGGACTTGGACTTGGACTTGGACAGATGACTGAGATGTGAGGACTGAGGAGAAGTGAGGACTGAGGACTGAGGACTGAAGACTGAAGACTGAGGACTCAGAGGAGGACTCAGAGGCGACAAGTGCAAGTGCGAGTGCGAGTGGAAGAGATAGTGACGGTTAGTTACCAACGTAAGTCGTACAATACGTACATACACATGTTTACAGTAGTCAGTAGTTACCCCGTCCATTCTTCCTTCTTCCTTCTTCCAAAAAGAAAACCATCCATGATCCATGAGTCACTTCACTTCAAAAAGTCGGTCACTTCTCAAATTTAAATTCCACTGGAATACGTGTTATCCACATGTGTACGTCTAGTCTACACTCTAAACTAAGTATACATTACGTTATACGTACATACCAACGTAACATTCGAGAAGATGGGAACGGAAACGAAAAAAGAAACGAAAAATGATACAACCTCGCTTAACTCTTAAAACCCTCCTCAAACTCTCAAACTCTCATGTAAACTGATCAGTGCTTGTTCGTGTTCGACTCGAAGGATCAAAGATCAAACAGGAATTAGGAGTACGAGAAAACAAAAAGCAGAAAGCAGAAGGGAGAATAAGATACAGGCGGGATGATACGATACGATACGATACAATATGATGTAATACGCTATGATATAAATATGATATAAAGATGAGTCGGAAGTATGAACTTGAAGTGAAGTGAAGTGAAGTGAGGTAAAGTGAAGTGGAGTGGGACATTGATTTTAAGCACAACCCAGCCTTTCCAGCAGTACTAAGACGGATCAAGAAGGATCCAGTGCGCATTGAGCACTGAGCACTGAGCAGTCTACAAAAATACGATAGAAAGAGAAGGTAGAGGCGGAAAGTATGAACGAGTGTGATCACTGATAATGCCAGTCGTGTTTGACGACGCATAGAAAAAAGAAAAAAGCGAGGGGGACCAACTCTGCTCGAACTTTTCAAGTTTTCAAATCGAAGTTGAAGATGCACTCCTGCACTCCTGCAATCGAAAAATAAACGATCAAAAAACATATCATTATGTATTATTGACCAAAAAGAAACAGAAAAACAGAGAAAAAAACTGAAAAAAAGTGGAAAACTTTCAACGAATGTGGGTTCTTGTGCTTGCATTATTTTCATCTAATAACAAAAGAAAGAAAAAGAAAAAAGATCAAGACTTTCAGTTCACAACTGAAAACACAGAAGAAAACACAGAAGAAAACACAGAAAAAAATACACGAGGGGAATAAAGAAGGAGAAATATAAACCGCCAACGAGGCTTTCTTGAAATTGAAGTTGTTGAAGAATAATGGATTGTTGATTGTTGAATGCTGAATGTTGAAAGAAACGGTCCCTCCAAATCCCTTCAAATATACATCGGTCCAGCCCGCCCATCCGCAAACCACAAAAAACACTTTCACTTTGTTTTGGCAATAGCCGCATAACAAGTTTCGCCTCATCTCTCATCTCTCCCAAACGCACGTACGCCTAAACATACAGGCGGCGTAATCCACCCTCGATTCTTCATCACCGCCTCAAAGCAGAAAGCATCTTCGCAAGCGCATTAATCTGTCCCTTCTGCACTTTCCTCGGCGCACCCTCCATCCTCTCCCTCTCCCTACTCCCATCTCTTTTATCCTCACCACCGCCTTCTCTCATCATCATCTCATCACCATCACCACTATTTCTCGATAACGACGTTGAACTCCTCGTCGCATCTACGCGCTGCGACAATGGGCTCTTGTTCGCAGGCTTATTATTACTAAACGCCGGAGGGTGATGAAGAGGGCTGTTATTAGTGTTCACTGGTCTTTCGTTGATCGTTGGGAGGTCTTTCGGTTTCCTGACGCGTTGTTTTCGTGATGCGGGTGGCATACCAAAGATGTCCCCTGCTGGGTTGGGATGAAGTTGCCTAGGAAGCTGATCGAGTTCCCACGGAACACCAGTCATGACTGTATGAATACAAAATACAACATCAGCAACACGAAACGCAGACAGAAGGGTAGAGAAACGCACTCTTGACATTCGGTGGAGGCATCCCACTCAAACTCGACCTATCCGACTTCCGTGATGCAATCGACGGCGCACTACCACCATAATGTCCCGCACCACCCTTTCTATCCACGCTACTCGCCAAACTAGCATTGCTTGCATTCCTCCAACTACCAACCCCACTCGCACCACTCACGCTCGTCGCAACAGTCGACACGCTCCGCATGCTCCCATTACTATACCTCGTTAACCCGCTCGACTTTGAACTCGTCGTGAGGGTTGAATGCCGCCAGTTGTTACTATTACTCGACAATGAGGTAGAAGACGATATTGGCGACAAGCGACCTGTTGATCGTCCCGTACGCGTGCTGTTGGGCGAAACATTCCGCTCACGCTCGAGGTTCGACCACCTATCATAATCAGGAGTTGACGAGTTCCACAAATACTGCTGATTTTCCGCCAGCTTCCGACCACGCGGCCATGGTTCGTTCTCCTTCGCGCTCGCAGCAGAAACCGAATTCCGCGCATTCCAAGCACCCGTGGTTCCTATATTAGAAATATCCGCATCCAGACTCATGAGCACATTCTTCACACGCCTCGCAGTAGGGGAGGGTGGGTAGAGGGACGCACCCTGCTGAGCAGAACCAATCTCGGTACTCTGCCGCGCATCGGCACCGTCTTCCGCGACGTTCTCAGATTCATCCTTATCTTTCCCCTTCGTATCGACTTTCCTCTCTGCATTCGCCGAGATATCCATGATGATCTCCGAAGGTGGTTGTGTTTGCGGCAACGGCGTTCTGCTATGTGAGCTGCTACTCGACCCTTTCCCAAAGCTAAGCTTCCATTTCGATGTCTTCTTCGCAATGGCAGGTGCAGGGACCGGTGCGGTGGAGGCAGTCGTAGCCGTAGAGTAGGATGTAGACGTGTGACCATTCCCAGCGGGTGTAACTTCCAATACCAAAGAACTCTTCCCAGAAGCAGTAGAAGTCGTCTGTTGTGAATTTCGAGTTGCAGAACCTGCAGAGCTCGTCCTACCAGCTGAAGCAAAAGACACGGGGAACATCGCACCAGGGGTAGCTCCTCCAGCACACGAAAGTGCTAATGCAGCGGATGGAGGCGCCTGGCTCGTCGTTGTCATCGAACTACTCGTTGACCCAGCAGTATGATTAGAAGCAACCCCAGATGCAGATAAAGAAACAGATACAGAAGAACGGGCAGGAGAAGATTCCCTCGTAGCACCCAGGCTTGCACTCGAAATAGCATGCATGGGAACAGTGGTGGAGACGATGGAATGAGTTTGTTGTTGAGAAGAGCCTGATATCGAGATATGAGAAAGTGGACGTGAATTCGCATGTGAAGGAGTCTGAAGGTGCGAAAGCGATTGAGCATGGTTGAGCGTCGGCGAAGGCGAAGCGGCATTGGAGGCGCTTCCACGCGCATTCCTCGTTCGGCTCAATTCCCGAGCCAAAGCTTCCGACGCACTTGCCAACGAGTCTAAAACATCGTCTGTCCTCGTACTCGCGCCAGTCTGCGGGACAATAGGTAGAGACTGCGAATGACCTTGCGCAAGTGACTTGGGTGATAATAAACTCGATGACGAGGTAACAGGATTCAAACTTGTAAGAACCTGAACTTGCGCCAGAGGTTGAGTAGTCTGTTGTTGCTTCGCAAGTTGCTCCTGCATAACTTGCACCTGTCTCTCGAGCTCCTCTCGCTGTTGTTGCAATCGAGTGATCTCCATGGCTTGCTGTTGGATGATCTGTCCCTTCCCACGCCTTGCACCACGTTTCCGCCGACGAACCATTGAAGTACTGCGCGACATTGTGTCTTCGTCCTCGCCGTCGTGCTCTTGATCGTGTTCATGCTCCTGTTCAAGTTCCTGCGACCGCTCATGATCTTGCTCGATATCCCCGAATCTCTCTCGTTCTTCACGGTCTCGCTCAACTTCTATAATCTCGTCTTCTTCGCGAACGAGTTCTCGTCCAAGCTCAAGACCGAGTGAGCCATTCGAAAGATCTCCTTCACCTTCATCGAACACCGTCGGGAGTTCATTAACACCGATAATCCCAGCAGGAGTCTCACAACAACTCGGGACACGACTTCTAGAACCGTTCACGCCCATGATACTTCCACTACTGCCCAACGCGCGAGCACGCAGCAATGGAGTTGCAGCCCTCGAGGCAGCCGCACTCCCAAGACCAGAGAAGCCGAGGTATGGAGGTACCCTTTCCGCGGAAAAGCTCTGTTGCCGGGATGCAGGCCGTCGACTCTGAGGAACACTCGATAGTGCATATCCAACCGAAGCGTTCGACAGGCCACGCTTGTGTCGCCATGCAGGACTGCTCGAGCCAATTGCAGCGGCCGCTTCTTGTTGTGCTAGCACCGCTGCAAGTGATTGAGTCAACAACGTCGATGAGGGACTCGTCGGTGATACCAATTCCTTATCAACCTCCTTTGGTGATGCAGATGCAGGGAATGCGAAATTCGATGCGGGTTTCTCTCCAGCTGATAAATTCGACAAGGCAAGCGGAACACCAACTGGTTCCTGGCTCGCCATCATTCTTGGTAGCTCCTTCGCCCAGCGTCCAAACTCTCTAGCACTAACACGTCGCCCGGCACTGTCTGAAGGATCTTCTGAAGGTAGGATGCAGAATACCTTTTGGCTGAGAAAAGATGCCACGGCGGGAACCATACCCGCGAGTCGCTGCATAAAGAAGTATTCGGGACCCGCGAGGAATGCGGAGAATGACGGACAGACGCCCTGCGTCGTGTCGGTCCACGGATTAATGTGGTACAGCCTGTGAAATTAGTAGTTAATCACTGATCATAATTAGATTGTTGAGAACAAACCCACATGTTAATTAACACAATTCCCAGACTCCAAACATCTGCAGCACGAGGCGCATACGTTGGCGCACAGTTGTTTCGGCACTCATAACTCATGTAAGGGGCACTTCCACAATCCATGTCGCTGCTAGCAGCATCACGGGTACTCAACCCAAAGTCTGTGAGTTTAACGACAACAACGCGGCGCTCGCCATCATCTTCCCATCCGTCCGTAACGATAAAGTTTTCGGGTTTGATGTCACGGTGGTAGACGCCAACATCATGGCATACGGCCACAGCCTCACACATCTATGAATGATTCGGCAAAATGAGATCCGGAATAATAGATAGCATATAACAAGCCCACCTGCGAAAACATACTCGCGATAAGCCTTAGCCGCCTCCTCCCGAGCAACTGCTTTTCATTCAAGGTCGACAGCAGACTCGGTGTCGGAGGCGTCCTTGTCGTATTCATCGTTGCAACAGAATTAACTGAAAGGACACTCGTATTCGCATTGTGACTCCTCTCTTCCCCTCCACTCTCACTACTCGCAGAACCAGAAGACACATGCTCAGGCTCATAATGATCGCGAGCCTGCTCGAGGAAGTAGTATAAATCTTCGCCGGGTACAAATTCCAGAACAAGCAGGAGGAAACTGGGTGTCTCGAGTGCGCGGTGGAGAGTCACAATGTTCGGATGATTAGGGAGTGATTGATGGATGTTTGCCTATGCGCACAAAGTTAGAAATCCGACCTCAACCTGATAAGCCACAAGAAAATACAAACCTCAACCAGCTGTGCTTCAAGCGCCTCTTCGTCCATACCAGCTTTACTTAGAACCTTGACCGCATATTCCTTGCCATAATAAACCTTGTCGTCCGCTTCATCTGTTGTACCGTCCTCCTTCTTCCTGCGCATACCATCCAATTCGAGCGGATCCGAGTCTAGCTCCACATCCGAAGGATCATCCCACAGGTCCAAATCGTCAAGCCTCTCGCCATTGCAGCCAGACCCTTTCCGTCGATCCACCTTATCGAGCCCGTCTAGAACACCCGGCGGTGGACGATGCAAGACCTCGCGGACCAGATATACGATCGCATAACTACCAGCCCCGAGTCGACGAACAACCTCCAACTCAGCCGCTGGTTCTTCTTTGTCCCTTCGAGTGCTCTCCTCGTTGAATACAGGCCGAAGAACTTCACCTTGTAAAGTCAACCCGACACCAACACGATCACCGGTTGAGAGCACATCTTCACGCATTGAGCTCCCACTGCCTTGCGAAGCAGACGATGAAGGGTCGGAAGGTGAATTAGGTGATCCGGGTGGCTTCATTGACTTGGGAGACATAACGCCGTCACACTCGGACGACACCGAGTACTTCCGGATATGCGTCGGGCGCACGTGGTGCCCACGGTAGTCCAAATCCTCCTTTCCGATGCTAAGCTTACGAGCGTGATGCTGATGGTGAACGATACGCGGTGAGCCGTGTATAGATCCAGCGGAAGCCGCGATGTTGATCACGGGCGAGCGCACGTGAGGTGAGGACATGACCGGGTGATGCAGTGCCTGCTGTGGCTGACTCGCAAAATGAGACGAAGGCAAAGGGGGTAAAGTGGGAGAAGGAAGACCACTAGAAAGTGGTGAAGGGGTCGCGTAAGCCGAGGCTGACACGCGTGGCATTGAAAGTTTCAGATTCATCGGTGCAGTGAATAGCGGTGAGGGCGATGGACTCGGGGCGGGTGTCGGGAAAGACTGAGGAACGGAAGGAGGCAGATGCGTCGCACTACTCGCTGTTACCGGACGAGTAGAAGCGGCGGCACTGAAACCGCTGCTGGCACCTGAGGAAGTGGCATGAGCAAGGGAAGATCGACCTGTCGCACGGGAGAAAGTGGCAGGCACGGCAGGAGCCGCCGTCGCAGGCCGCAATTGTGCTGCTGCAGCATACGCTTGAGCCGCCGTTTGCGCATGTCCGTTATTCGGTGTGGGCGGAGCACTAAGCGCAGCTGGTTTTCCCTTCTTACCCTTTTGCTGCTGGTGCTGTTGTTGATGCTGATAGTGATGGTGGTCCTGCTGCTTTGCTGATGGAGAAGGGATTCCGTGGCGACGCGCTGTGGTGAACATCGAGAGCGTAGTCGCTGGCGTGGCAGAGGAGGGTGGCAAGAGAATAAGTCTTGCGTGTTAGAATCCAGAATCGTCGTCGGTCGTCTCTCGCTGGTGCACAAATGATATTGATGGGACGCGGATGCGATGCGGGTGCAGACGATAGCGGACAGACGCCGGTACGATTTACGAGAGAAATAGTAGGTATTAAAGGAGAAGAGTGGAAATGATAAGTTGAAAAGAATAGGAGATAATTAGAGAGTAGGATAATAGGACGTGGCGGGAGTAGGCAGATTGAAGTGAGCACGACGGATAAGAGAGAGCGGTGGGTGCTCGAGGACGATGAAGTAGCTGTTGTACGAGCTGCAGCTGCCTTGGTGAACGAGGGGAGGAGGAGGAGGAGGGAGGAAGGGATGAGGGATAGGAAGGGAAAGAGAAGGGAGTCGGATGAGAAATGAAATGAACTACTAATCCGTCCATTCCACCACATGGTCCATTACAACTATATTTATTTCTCTCTCTTTTTCCTCTCTCCTTTTTCTCTTTACTTTTCGCTGATTCTTTATGGTATTCTGTAAGTGCATACGTGTCGAGATAAAAAGTGTGAAAATAATAGAGAAATAAGAAGTCGCGGGAGAGCATATGCACTGGATTCCGCATTAGGAAGGAGGCCATGCAGTGACGGGTAGCCATATGCTCACCTGCACGTGTTCTCGACTCTCCGATTCCACCACACAACGCCCATACACATCCAAAAAACCATCCTCAGCGCATCATTTATATCGCTAGTCTCACTGTTAGGGTTATCCTACACGACCCTATTCAACGTAACATTTCTCAAGGGCATTAGGAACTTATCCGCAAGGAGCAAAACTATTACTTTTGTCGACTTACGGAGTGTCGCATTGGCCATTCTTCCACCCTCGTAATTCGTAATTGAGAATTGTGGTACGAGTTTATCCTTATGCAACTTTAGCTTATGTGCGTGGATCAATTCACCATGCGGAGGTTGATCACTCGTGCAGCATGCAGCATGCAGCGTGTATGCATTCACACCACACGATGCTCGTAATATTATGCTCATCTTCGTAGTACCTCTAATAGTCATGTTGCGTACTTTCAGAGGATAGGTTTGTGAGAATGGCCAAGCCCCTTCATGTCATCTCATCACCACCTCAAATCGCGTCACCATCATTCACGTGCCCAAGCTGTGCAGTTTTCTATGTTCGCGGGTTAATATACCATAACATTTGATGGATTACTTATACATGGTGTTATTATCGAATGAAATCACGATTCATGAGTACTGTGTGTGTGGACTCGAAAGCCTATCACAAGCCTGTGGGGATCGGAGCAATACATTCAGCACTACAGTGCAGAGCGTCACGTCTATGAAGACCGTAGTTGAGTTTCAGACCCTGAGAATTTTTTACCTGCAAGTAACAAAGTTATGTGTTTTTTGGGTTTTTGATGGGCCATCAAAAATGTTTCAATTTTTTTCCGGAAACAAAATTACTAAAAAATCAAATAAATAATAGGAGCTATGTAGCATGCTCTATCTTCACTCCCATTAATATTCCTGAATGTTCACCTAGCAGGCCATGCAGGGTGCCACCACCCAATGCCAAATTGAAGAAACCAAGAGACAATGGTTGACCGATCCACCAGGGATGACAACCAAGCCTCTCACAAATTGGTGCTAAAACAGTCAAAAGAGCGATGCGGTGTTCCAACACCGAGTCAATATTGGGGACTTTCCCAATGTGGCGATGATCGACGTGTTTTTGTTATATAATATACCTGTTTTGATTAATTTTGATGGTATTAGTAATAAGTAGAATGATTTTCATTACTATATATATTTCAATTTTTCCCAAGAAATTTTTTCAACCTTCAGATAAAAATCTGAAAAAAGGCAAGATCTATTTCTATAGGCTCTAGCTATCCACTAATACACTTTACAGGTCAATAGGAGGTGTGGTGGTGGAGGAGATGCAGTCGGAAAGTAACACGACTTGAGTTGTCGCTTTAGCTACTGTACCGTACTACAGGTCTACCTCCGTTGTAGGAAGGTACAGGTCCTTTAACCAATACCGTTCCTTTGAACACCATTGACGTTTCTCACTCAATTTTTCACTAATCAGCTCAGAAAAAATGGCATGGTCTGAGAAAGAAAGAAAGAAACAAATAATACAGTCATGGCATTACACGTCATCTAAAGATAGTGACCCCATTCCTTCAGGCTCGACCACAATCCACAATCCACAAGTCATTTCATTTCTCGCTCACTAGTACTCTCCTTCTCCTTAATAATGAGATGAAGATGTTGTGCATAGGTGCATAGGATAAGGGAGGCAGTATTCATGCAGTGTTCAAAGGATGATGACTGACCGACTGACTGTGTTTGAGAAACGAAAAACGAAAAACGTTAATTAATAATTAATAGATATTAATATCGAGAGCTTGGCTTCACTAGTTCAAGATAGGAGAACACAGGTAGAGGTAAGAGGTACGAGGTAAGAGGTAACAACACACAGCCTATCTCGCCCAATCGCCCAATCCAAAGAAAAAGACAGAGGATAAGTTCAACCAACCAAGGACTTTCGACTTTTACAACTCTATTCTCAACCGCGTACGCGGACGTACAGAATCCATATCTACACCGTCGCCGACACCGTCACCGTCACCCGAGCCGTCATTAATACTTACTTCGTCAACACTAGTACCAACACCTCTAATAGCTCCGACCTCCCCGGCCCCGATCGAGTAAAAGTCACCCTTGATATTTCCATCATCGTCTCCGATATACTCTGTCGTCCTTCGTTTCTGTGGACTTCGGATTATGATTATGTCGTTCGTGTTAGTGGGGTTGATGTTGTTAGTGTTGGCGTTGTTAGATTGAGAGTTGTGGATGAATCCGTTTGGAGTGGGAGATGGGTTTTTCGTATTCGTATTCGTCGTTGAATAATGGTGTGGCTGGTACGTTGACGATGAGGAAGACGAAGAGGAAGACGAAGGAAGTTTCGAACTCGAGGTGGACAAAACGCTTGGGGGAGGATGGTCAACTGTGATTTGTAACTGCGGACGATGACTCGAACCCCCATTCTTCTCCATCGCCTGAAAATTCGAGGAAGTATCCCTTGAAGAAGGCCCTGAACCAATCGACATCGCAGTCGTCCCAGTCGTCCCACTCGTATCCATAGGCATGGACATAGACATAGAAACAGACGACCCAACCATCCTACTCATTCCCGAACTCATACCAGCACCTGCACTCGTTTCCACCGCCGAAGCCCTCCGCAACGCCTCAAACGCCATATTCTGCTCAAGCGTAGGTCCCGTACTCGGTTTCGGTGATAACGTCGCACGATTAATCAATACAGCAGTTGGTTCAATCGTCGTCCCCGTCCCCGTTGCTTGGTTCTGAATCTGAATCTGTTGTTGCTGCGTCGTGAGGTCAACGGACGAACGTGTCGGTTGAGCTTGTAGAGGAGAGGGTTTATCGTCTTCGAGTATCGCAGATGGACCAGACGGTGATGGAGAAGCTGAGAGTAAGCTATCCATGTCACTATCCGCATCTGTAAGTGCTGGAGAAGTTGATTCTGTGGCGAGCGTGTAAGCTCCTGTGCTATGCGTACGAATGAGGTTGACGTAGTACGCTTCCAGCACTTCTCGTGTACTCTGCATAACACCCTTAGAACAAATGATATATAGGTGGATAACAGACAATAAAGACGCACAGTTAACCTCCAATCCAGAGAAGAAAGGAGTTCCTTCTCTAGCACATTAAGCTCACCAACACGTATTCCCCCGACTTTCGCATAATGTGCGTTGGTACAGAATGAATCGCATAGGGCTTTACTGGCTACGACGACTGCTGTAATTATGAATCGATGGCATGTGAGAGAGGAGAGCGTAAAGTGTGGTAGTCGTGTACACATTTGGTCGATGTAGTGCAGTGTTATGAGGAGGCATGTCCTCTGTCAAATCGAGAAATCGGTATCATAAGCTAGTTAGTTCGCGAGAAGGAAAGAGAGGTGATAGGCGTACCTCGACATTAGCATACTTTACAATACGTCGTAAGTAATCGAGAACACTAATCGTGGGTGGGGATCGCGAATGAAAGCGAGTCAACGCTTCCCTGGATCAAAAATCAAAGTCAATCAAGATAATCCCATCAGCATTCAATCCACATCTCAACAACATCAAGACACAATCTAAGCTAGAGAGAAAGAGAGAGGGACTAAACATACGGAGAAAGTGGAATCTTATCATTATGTTCAATAAGACGATCAAGCATATCAGCTATGAGGACGACGAGATGGTCGATATCAGCGCGTTCGAACGCCACCGGCAGTTCGATCTTCTTGCCCGGCGATTCCATGCAGCCATTGCAGGACGTCGTGAAAGAGAGATCAACAGTATTTGAACCAACTTCCCTCTCGTCACTCGATGAGTCGAGCGCTTAACGTCGGGTGACACGTTTATGACAAATTGGGAAGGTACGGGATGCACGTGCGTTTATAATTAGTCAGCGTCTCGGAAATTACCGTAGATTAGAGTGTGGGAATGTCTGCTGTATAGTTTGTTGCTTTATTTGGTAATGGTAGATTAACCAGGAATTATTGGGTGCAACGGCGCGTTAGCGGTCGGCACACCATCCTTTCCTTTCAAAAATGGCGCCAAAAATCGTGAGTGCTCGTCGGTGTACTGTTCTGTGGACCTAACTGGGTCTTGCGTAGGACCCGACTGAGGTCAAAATCATCTACCTCCGTGCTACGGGTGGTGAAGTCGGTGCCTCGTCTGCTTTGGCTCCCAAAATCGGTCCTCTTGGTCTCGTACGTCCTCAACCCATCTCCGCCTTGTTAGCGTTCACCTAAGTATGTCTATGCACAGTCACCAAAGAAGGTCGGTGAAGATATTGCAAAAGCAACAGGCGCATGGAAAGGTCTCCGAGTAACCGTCCAACTCACAATCCAAAACCGTCAAGCTACAGTCTCCGTCGTCCCATCCGCTTCCTCTCTCGTCATCCGAGCACTCAAAGAACCTCCTCGCGATCGAAAGAAGGAGAAGAATATCAAACACACAGGAAACATACCTTTTGACGAAATTGTTGACATTGCTCGTACGATGCGTTCGAAATCACTTGCGAAAGAGTTGAGTGGGACTGTTAAAGAGATTTTGGGAACTGCTCAATCGGTTGGATGCACGATTGATGGACAACCTCCGCATGATGTTATTGATCAGATTAATAGTGGGGAGATTGAAGTACCGGATGAGTAGAGTGCTGCAGCATTTTTGTATTTCTCAAACTCATTTATTCACATCGCTGTATTTTGCTGACTGCAAATGCGGTTGTTCGACTTGGAAGCAATTACCTTTTGCTGATCCATTTGACGTGTGGTGTCAATTATTAATGACCGGAGTCCAAGCGCCCTCGACCTTCGTTTTCATTGCATCGTGGACCTTTGGAGCATATCAAAGCCTCGAGCCCCGGCCGAACAGTTGTCCTTACACTATTTATCCGAAAGAGAGATGTTGCTTCGTTGAGAGTCTATCGGTCTGCTGTGGCGATGTCCAGCCTACAAAGGGGGAAGGACTGAGGCTTCAGTACTAAGTTCTCTCCAGTTGGACTTGGTCTCTCTGGTGCTGCTCGACTCGTCGATTCTTGCTTCCTTCTCTAGAAACCGAGAACCCGATCTTCACCAAAGCAGTTGTCATTCCGTCGAGCCCCTCGTTCCACCGCACTAATCATGGAACGTTTACCCTTCATACTTTATCATGTGCTGGTCTACCCGAAAGACCAAACCGGCTTATTAGTTTCTTGATGCTTAACTCCGAGTACTCACTACCTTCCGCTGCTCGGATACCTTTCCCTGGACTTTGGATTCCTCGGGATCGTATCCTTAGGCACCCAGCATACTTATGGGACTGTGAGGCCGGCACGTGGAAAACGGAGATTCAAGAGCCAAAACCCACTCGACGGTTTGGTTGTTCGCTCTTCGAGATTCTTGACTTGGTGAGTCCGAACAGTAATCTCTTTCATATGTTTCTATATAAGTCTAAGGCATTTGGTATCTTGAAAAGGGTCATAGACTCCTAGATGCTTTAGAAGTCCGGAGTTCTCGGACGGAAGAGGTGTTAGAAGCAGAATACTGTAAAGTCCGTAAATGCGGCTGCAGAACTTTACAAGTTGACGTAGTGTCCGACGTTCGTATCCCACACATTCGTTATCCACGGATGTGGAGCGTGATTATTCAATCCTGGAGGAGTTTCCGGACTCTGTAACTATTCGGAGACATTCGTATTTCTCAA
Organism: Inonotus obliquus; assembly: GCA_032164295.1. Taxonomy (NCBI): domain Eukaryota; kingdom Fungi; phylum Basidiomycota; class Agaricomycetes; order Hymenochaetales; family Hymenochaetaceae; genus Inonotus; species Inonotus obliquus. Next base: position 2,155,658 of record JAJHTX010000006.1, on the reverse strand, counting down.
GCATGTAATGGTACACGCTGCGGCTCGGAACACTTCGAACTCTTGTCGGACATGAACCTAAGGATCTCTTCCTATGCGACAACAGCGGATTACTCAATGCCGTTCTTTATACAAAGAACTTCGGCACATGGGGCTCGCTGCTTCTTTACTGTATAATACCGGAAGGTATCCGTTCTCATCGTCACCCTAGAGGCAAAAGCATAGCCTTAACTTCTGACTTTGATTCTGCGTCCATCTCGTCATTAACGCCGCCATTTACACGCTCTTCAATCCAATGCCTCTTCCATCATACAATAAGTATGTTCCTTGACATGTATTGTCTTCCCTTAGCCTGATCTTCAGTATGCTTTAGAAGCCTGCAAAAGAGAATTAGGGTGATATAATAATAGAAGTCCAGAGTCGACTGGACGACAAGCAGCAAATTGAATGGCACACGACACTACCCAAAGTTGACAGAAGTGTCGACCTCGTATCCATCTTGATGTGTTGTCTATCGGTGGAGTCGAAGAGAAGCAATAGTATGGAAGCAATCGCCGTATTGATCCCCACGATTCAAGTAAGTACGAAGAATGAACTGAATTCATGCAGGATGGTGCAATTCCGTGTATGTATGATTCGGAACTCTTCCCATACCTTTGATTTCCGCTTTGATGCTGCATCAGAATGGCTCCGAGATCTTTGGAGGAGAATGAGAGTTATAGACGCCAAGGCTTTCAAAAGGTTGGATCTGAATTTTACTCGGGAGATGCGACTTGGATCGAAAGGACTTACGGCAACAGAAAGCCTATCCGAGGGTATCGGACCCGACAAGAACATAGGCAACTATGCAGCGACAATAAAGGACCTGTGCTTTAATATCAGCTAGACACGTGGAGAATATTGGACACTGGAGGAAGGGTTTGTTTCAAAGACATGCTAAGGCCTCGGATCCGTATCCGATGAAGACACCAATCTCGGCGAAGTAGAGCACGCAGCAAAGCACGTTGTCACCGGGGGGATGATTCCTAGACTCATGTTCTGCAGTCGAGACGGTTCATTTCGTGAATTACAGACCTCGATAATGTGAGGAGGCTTCGGAGACGGGATAACCTAGTAAGAAAGGGATGAACACCGCAAAGCGGTGAACAACGGTCATAAAGAGAGTTAAACGACACCTGATAGTAAAATGACCTACCTTTACTCGTTGTCTGATGTTCACGATGGCTCGCTAGTTCTACCCTACTCTGTACTCTGCAATGCAGTGAAAGGAGGCGATTGCCACAAAAAGTAAAACGGCTAGATATGGAACGTCGATCCTGCTGATGTCCTCCAGCTCCCAGAACGTTCCCTGCTGTGCACACCGGCCCATTTATATCCGCCGCCCGAGTCACGGCGCTGTTGCTTACTACCGCCTCCTGTTACATCAGTTCTTTCCTTCTTACCACGACCACGACCGTCAAGAGTTCAAAGACAATGAGCTACCCCGTCCCGCCACCATCGTATTCCCCAAACAAGAGTTATTCGTCCACTGATGAAGCAGCAGAGCCGTTGTTGAATGGTCAGCGTGCTGCTGGACCGAGTACTGGACCCGGTGCGATCTATGATCAGCCAGGAGGTCGCGGTGATTTGCCTGATGATTTCAAGGTGCGTTGCTGTTGCCTCACTTGATGTCTATGTCTATCGTGGCGCATCTAGGCTGACCAGGGTTCATTTGCGACGTTGTTAGTACGGCGTCACAGTATCTGAAAGTGCTCCGGAAATTAGGAATGCGTTTGTGAGGAAGGTGTACGGTATATTATGTGAGTACATGTCACACATGTCCCGTTGCTTGATCATCAGTTTACTGACTGCGTGTTTAGTCGCTCAGATTGTGAGTTTGCTCTTTGGCATTTGTAGTTACGATATCACTAAACTGCATTGAAGTTGGCAACCACCGTTTTTGGAGGTCTCCTTTCCCAGAATCGGGAGGCAGTATTTTGGGTTCAAACACAGTATGTTGTTTTACCCGCGTACTGTGGACCGTTGTCACTTAACATGTGTTTCTGAAACAGTGTCTGGGCTCTATATCTCCCTATGTTTGGGACTCTCATCAATTTGGGGCTGTTGTACTGGAAGCGCCACAGCGTGCCGCTCAATTACGTCCTGCTTTCTACATTCACACTCCTTGAAGCTTTCACGCTCGGTGTTGTTGTAGCTTTCTATGACACCAGAATCGTTCTCAAGGCATTGTATGTCATTCAATCATTGGGAAGCGACGTGAACACTAATCTTATCGATCCAGGACAATAACGCTGGGCATCTTTGTCGGTCTGACACTCTTTACGTATCAAACGAAATATGACTTCTCGGGACTGGGACCTTGGTTGTTTGGTGGTCTTGTTGCTCTCCGTATGCCCCATTTACGATGCTTATTTGTATTGTTGTTGACTCACACCGCCCAAAAGTTATGACCGGACTCGTTGGCATATTCTTCCCATTCAACAAGACGATCGATTTAGTCTACGCCATCGCAGGATCTCTAATCTTCAGCGGATACATCGTGTATGACACATACATGATTTCAAACAGACTTTCACCAGACGAATATATCGCTGGTGCCATCAGTCTCTACCTTGAGTGAGTAGCGTAACTGGTTAAAATACGTCGATATACTGATGTTCCGCTTCTCTCCCAGCTTCATCAATCTTTGTAAGTTGACATTCGTGCAAGAGCCATTGCTAGTGATTCATACTAACTTGCCTCGTAGTCCTGAGCATACTTCGTCTCCTCAACAACGTTGAGAACCGCTAGACGAGGCTAAAAGGTGCTTCGATCTGGGATAATTTTGGTGGCAGGGGTAATACGTGTGTCGATCCCGTATTGCTGATGTATATGTGTTGTGTTGGAAAAGGTGCTGAGATAGGGTTTGCTTGCTCTTTCTGTTATTTGTGTTCTGTTCTACATGACTCCATGTATTTTATTCTCTAATTGCTACAAGAATAGTTAATGGGCCGCGTACGTCTAGCACCCTCTACCGAATAGTGTTCCCTTCGACTGAGCCTTTCGACTGAGCCTCATCTCTGGCTGGCAAGTCCAGTGACCTCCGGAAGCAAAAGTTAGAGTGAGCGGGACGCGCCGATGTTGTTTCAATGTTTGTTGTTATTTCGACGCGTGTTCATCACGTGTAGCGTGTCTCCTCTCTCCTCCAGCTAACGTTGACTGCGTATTCCTCGTGGCCCTGGGGGCACTCTCCTCATCCATTCCGTCTACCCAAACTTGTTTTCTTGGTTGAAACAACACCGCGCCGAGTGAACGAGGGACGCGATGGATACCCGCTATGAGATACCCCCTCGTCTCCGATTAAACCGCCAAGCTTCCTCTTTTGCTGCCACAGTCGACGACAGCCATTTCCATAATACGTTCAACTATGAGCGTGAAGTATCGGATGAGGGGGATGATGATGGGAGTACGCCGAGGCTGGGTATAGCGAAGATGTCGGTTGATTCAACGTTTGACGAGCCACTTCATTTTAGTTCTCAAGCACAAGCTCAGTCGACTCCTGGTCCGGCGATGACGATGGCTTCCCGGGAAGCTACTCCTGCTGAACGGCTTCGTGCAGTGCTGAGTAGAGCAAGCTCGTTAAATCCTACGGTAAAGACGCAGAATGTGCCGCTGGAAAGGACACCATCAGCAGGTTTGCTGGATTCAGACGTGGAATCGGACGACTTCGAAACACCAAGACACGCTGCGAACGGTATTCCCGCAACTCCTCACACACAACTTAGTTCTGCGTCTTCTGCTACCCAGAGCATTGCGCGAGACAGCGTACGGAATATTTTTGCACACGCCTTGCGTTCTCCTGGAAACACTCCACAACGACCGCGACGGCAACGAAGAGGGAGTATGGACTCGAGTATTGTCGAAGAGAGCCCGATAAAGTGGTCCATGCTGAAACCTGGTGAGAGGACAAAGCGTCTGAGTATGAGTGATGACGAGAAGGAGAGGATGAAGGCAACAAGTATGTACTTTCCTAACGGACTTTAGTCTTCTGATCTTTGCTAAGATTCGTCTCACTTAGATGCCATGTCGGATAATTCCTTTAGGTCATCCCAAGCTGCAACATACGATCAGCTCCGACAAAGACTGGAGAACTCAAGTACCACCGCCGAGTCGAGCAAGATCAGATCTGCTACGAGTAGGCTTGAACGTTTGATGTTTCTATAAATAGTTGATCAAAGTCACGTATCTAGGATCTGATATGTCGATAGACATGGAAGAAGCTACCGAGGTCGAACAAGAGCTTTTCAAAGATCATGATGTACCAGTCCGATCCTCTACCCCTCCTATTCCGCCGAACATGACATTAGGCCAATCTGTGTCCCAGTTTCCCTCACAATTCCTTGGTCCGAGTACGTTCATGATCTAACTGCAAAGTAAAAACCTATTAACCGTCCATCATAGATCTTTTGACTGAAAACTCTGATATGCAACGAATGATCGAAGAAGCTGAAACAACGGATTCCGAGGCTCCTGGACCTAATTATAAGGCTAATGGGATAGCTGTTGCCGAGTCATCATCAGGTGGGGAGTACCCTTCGGTTTTATAAATGTAAGGTCTTAAAAGTCCCCACAGAACAAGTGACAGCCCGGCCGACGCTTGTTCGTCAACGCACGTTGTCGAGAAAGGATAGTGTGGGATCTTTGAGTTCATGTGCGTACTTTACCACAGTTTAATGATTACCGTACGCATTCTGAAGGTTCTCGCAGCGAACTCTCGGCCGACTTCAAGGCAGAGTATGAATGGGTTTGAAGATGAAGAACGGAAACGAGAGCGGGAACGAGGTTGGAACCACCCGTTAGGTCCATACATGGAGCGACATCGCGCAACCTCTCCTTTGTATTCCATATCTCAAAGTGGTGGTTTCGCTCGCGTGCGCAGGGTCAGCTTAAGCTCGATATCTGGCTCCGAGAGCGACGCAAGTCGGCTGAGCCCTAGGACCGCGGCCGGGAAACAGGGCAATCGTAAGTATTGAATTGTTGTACAAAGATACTGAGCCAATTACTATAGTCTTAGATCATACCGCTTCTTCCAAATATGCTGGCCTTTCTTCGGGCCGATCACCATCTACTTCGCCTAATCAAATACGCGTTACTCCTAGGATTCGGACAGTGAGCCAGCCAGCAAAGCCAAGTAGTCCAGGGAGTTTGGCGAGCTCGACCAACTCGGACAAGACGCAGAAACCCTTGGAGCGGCATCGTACCGTTTCTCTGAATGCTCGCGAGGCCTCCCACACATCCCCAAGCATCGCGCGGGCTCACTCGTCTTCAGGCGGATATGGCCAACCTCTCCGTCCTAACCCTTCGGGGTCGCCGTCTTCAAGAACTCTTTCGAGATCGTCTTCTCAAGCTTCATTGCGCCAAAGTGAAGGTCCTGGGGGACAACCTCAGATCCTAGAACGGAACTGGAACTCACCACGTACCAAATGGAACGGTAGAGGATCTCCTTCGATAACGACTGAACGGAGACGGTCCGGTGATTTATCACAGTCGAGAACCCCGCCCATTGAGCACCCTTCGCGCCCTGCACCACATGGAGCGAGTTCGAGTCCATCCAGCATTCCAAGGTTGGTCGTTAACGGACGCACAAGAACTATAAGTCATACCGAGTCCAGTAGGGTGAAGCACACAGGCGACCAGAAACCAAGGAACCCGAATCCATCAACTACTAATTTTGCCAACATACCCGTCAACGGGAAAAGCACATCGTCGATTAAGGACAAGAACGCTAGGCAACCTGATGTATCAAAAATGGAGCACAAGGCTCATTCACGTCATGAGCATGGTCCGCATGCTGCTTCTCCCACCAGTTCATCGGAAATTAATGGGACAGAGGAATCTGAAGAGGATGGCACGCCGAAGTTAGGATATCAGCATATAGCGGATTCCCCGACGCCGGTCTCTGGATCCAGACCTAACAGTCGCATCGGAACCTCTTCGGGTCTCTATTTACACAATAACAATGGACGTGTGATTGCGCCTGCTCCTAGGGCAGCAGTCATGGCTGAGAAAGGGCAGCATCGAAGAGATGGTGGGCAACACGGAAATACACTGCCAACTAGAGTTAGCATGCCTTCGGAGCCTGTTGAATTGCGTGATTCAGATTTGGATTCTTTTCAAGGCAAGTTCCTTAGAGCATCTAGATGGTCTCGAATTTTCTCACGTTCCAGGGATTTAGAGGAAGATATTGTCGCGTCGTCTTCCGCGCCTCGTTTACATGGCGGGGATGATTCATTTGAGAGTGATGCTAGCTCACAGGCTGAGGAATTCCCAACGGGTGTTAGTGCGCTAAGACCGCGACAAGACGCCCGAGCGGGAGACATTTCCAGGAAAAGAGCAGTGTTACCGGAAAACTTCTCTCCGCCCCTGTCTCCTCATGCTGTACAGGGCGATCCTGTAACGTTAACGCCACAACGTCGATTATTAGCCAATACTTCGAAGCTCGAATTCAAAACGCCTTCTCCGCCAAAGGGTATGCCTGCGCTCCCAGATCCTCCATCATCTGACGAGGATGCTGGGAGGGACAAGACTCCCCCGCCAATGCCGGTCACACCTGCTGGCAGGAGCAGAGTTGCTGACATGAAGACGCCCAGGTTGCCTGGCGCCTGGGCGACGCCATTTGCAACGCCTGCCGCTGCCGCTGCGACTCGCATGAACACAACGTCCAGGAACGGTCATACCGAAAAGGGCCAGGTATTGGTTCAGAACGAGATCCACACCCCCCCTGCTTCTTACTCACGAGCAACTTCGATGATAATGAAAACACCTGCACCTCCTGGGGCCTGGTTAGCAACTCCCGGAACTGTGGCCGCGAAGCGTTTACAGCAGAAAGTTCGCTTTGATGAACAAGAGACTTCGGCTGCTCCAGGTCCCGTGCCTGTAGATGATGACGGCAGTTTGACATCGGATTTCTCTGCGGTAGACGGAAGCGTGGCAATGAAAGCCGCCGGGAAGACTAAACCTACTTCCCCACGCACCCCTGGTCGCATTCGAGTTGTCGATGCCTTTGGGAACGAAATTTCTCCATCTCAGTCCAAGGGAGAAGACAGGATCGAAAAGTGGCCAGGTCAGAAGACTGGCGAGCTTCACGCCACAGCACAGGATGAGAAGTCGAATGTCTCAGAAGGCAGGAAGACCAGGATTCGAGTTCTTGATGCGATGGGTCGGGAGATTGATGAGGTTCAGGCACATGCAGCGGTGGCGGATGAATCGGCTAAACAGCACATCAAGGCCGAGAGCAAAGATGTCGTGGTCCCGCCTCGAGAGATTGGCGAAATGAAACACGAACGTAAAAAGGCGCTCCAGTTACTCCAGAAGACGATAACCGAACTGAAGAACGACTTCGACGAAGCGGATGATCCCGTGTACGTTAACATGCTTTACATCCCATTCCGCCCTTTTCATTAATTTTGTCTATGTTTTTCTCCAGGTTTGCCCAGGCTACCGATGACATTGATGCTCAAATGGCTGATCTGAAGGCACAGTCGATCAGGGCAAAGGAGGATCGTGAACGACTATTGAAAAAGATCAGGGACTCAACGACGGGCGTTTCATCTCGATCGACGGCGGCTTGGAATACGTTATTATACGGGAAAACTTCCATTTCCCCATCAGTAAGACTATTCACTATTATAGGCATACGATGTCCATTTAACCTTTCTCTACAGAGCCGTGGTACGTACTTGGGGCTTTTCACCCTCTTGGTACTCTTTCAAGTAGGCGTGTTCATCGCGTTCTATCAGTGAGTATTTACTAGGACCCCGTATCATGCGTATCAATCTATCTTCTAATCCCCTGCATTATCCTCCAGTCTTTCTTCTCTGGGTGCACGGCAGCTGTTTTTGACAACTTATATCGATCCATTTTACCCGGAACTTTATCTACATGTGACAAGCCCTGATCAGTTGCATCTATCGATGCCATCTCATTCAAATCCTGGGTTGACTACCTCTCCGTCTAGCTGGAAATATTTACTCCTCGCATCTTGGCGCGCCATTCTTGACAGACTTCTAACTCTGAAAGAATGCGTGTGGGATGTATGGAGAGACCCTCCTCGAGGCATACCTTGGCCTCCCACATGATCTCACCCTTATCGCTCTGTTTTGATTTCACTGTTGTCTCACACGAACACCCCAACCCTTTCTTGTACATTCGTTCACGTTTTTATTTAAGTTATTCTTTTTGATTACTTGCTATCAGGTCACCTCTTTTTTTTTTCTTGTTTTGCACAGATAGACTGTATTGTAGATAGCTTTGTTTCCCATGTTGTGTCTTCGGACGGATAGGCGTGTGCATAAGGAGTTACTAATTTTCCCGTTCTCGGTAGATATTTTTGTATTCAATGGTCTTGTTCGAGACGGGGATCATCTCTGAAGCGTTATTTTGGAACACTTGAGCGCTCAACGGACAAGTGTATTTCGGCACCCTGAGCGACGAAACGCCGTCTTGGTGGCCGCGGAGTCCGTTTATGAGCTTCCAGGTCATCAATGCAGCCTACAAATCTCCCGTGGTCAGCACGAGTTTCGGTCGCAAAACGCAAGATTTTACTAAACCTTGTTGATGCAGAAGCTTTGCTGATGAAATTAGACAATCAGTAAGGAACCCTTGCCGTGAGCGTCAGAATGCCCTATCGACTCAGCATCTGAACAACTCGAGAAGCTTACTTGCGACTAGGTCGGATGTAGAGCGGATATGGAACGGGTGAACTTCAGTAATTGACACGGTCATGGATGGATGCGAAGGTTAGATAGAGTTGGGCTAACGGATCATACCATCTCCCATCGCCACGTAGTAAAACAAGGGGTCAAAGCGATCTCGGGGGAATCTGTCAGGGCGACATTCCGAAGAAGGTGATAGATCAACGAGCTTCATTCGTACATTCATTCCAGAGATTTGAAGCCTTCCCAATGTAGCTCGAGAGAAAGTGCGCCGGCAGGAATTCATGTATGTAGAATAGATCAACGGTCTGCGGAGGTGTCGGAGACTACAAGAGTGAACTGATAGGCTGTCCGAAGCGCGGGTAAAAGCGGCTAGCACGTAGCAGCAAAAATGCAGCTAGATGACCGATGGAACGGAAGAGTCTAGCTTCCTAGGGATTCCAGAGTCCAGGTCCATATTTCGGGGCCTTTGTGCGTAATGAGTTCGGAACCATGAGTGTACGTTGGAATCGAAGCGTCTGTGTATATACAGTCAGCATTGCCACTCTCAAAATGCACCTTGTTGCTCTTCGGAATCTCTTCTTGCATTCAGGACGGCTTTCTCTTTGAGAAATCTTCCTGCGCCAGAGCGGAAAGCCTGTGACAGTCCTCCCGGTAGTAGATCGGGGCTCAGCATGTGGTGTAAGCTTTCTGAGCACATACTTCGGGAGCAAATAACGAAACTGCACGAGAGGTCCCTCGCAGTTCTGAAAACGTATGAGAGGTATCTACCACGTTGAGCGGACAAGTTGGGAAGAAGGAAAAGGGCACATACGCAACAGCAATCTCGGGCCTGGCATTCCCTAGGCCATTGAGATGTTTTCCCCCCAGTGAACACGTTCCAGGGAGACCGTGTAATGCGCGCGTTCGTCAACGAATTAATTATCGCACAGCCTGGTCTATTGGGACAGCGCACGGAAGGAGGAAGGAGAAACTCGAAAGCCTAAGGCCGTCCCGAGCCAAGACACGGGAGCAGTCTCCATTTGCAAGAGGATGAAAAGTATAAGTACTCCGGGAAGATTAGAGAAAGTAACCCAGCTACCTCCCAATTGATTCCTGACAGATACACACCAATTGCTCACGTATGATGCCTGTGAGTTACCTGCCCTAGCTTATTGGACCATTAGGTTTAAACTTGATACGTTTTATGTGTCCCCAGTCATCCGCAAGCACGAGTAGTGCAGCCAACACTGGCGTTGCGTCCGACCAGGACTCATATAGAGTACCCAGACGAACACCTATGGCCTGCACATTCTGTCGAGGTACGAGGTGTCGGTTTTTTATGCATCGATGACCGATAGTCTGATCGACACTTGCACAGGCAGAAAGCTGAAATGTGATGGTCGCAATATCTGCACCAATTGCGCGCAACGTAATCTGGAATGCATATACAAGCCAGTGTACGTCAGCATTTGTGTTTCGGTAGACATGGTACTCAATCGGGCCATGAATACTGTGTAGGGGAGAGTCCTCCTGAAATCTGTAATTCCGAATGGCGAGTCTCGGCGATCCCGTCACCACCCCTAAAAGACAATCGCCACCGACGATGTTCTCCTAATGTGGGCATGAATTGAGATATGACTGCTGTTCTTCTGGAAGACAATTAATTGGGCTCCATTTGTATCCTGTGCCTTTGGTAATTTACTGTATTCAATTTGCTTTATCTTTGATTCTATCAGTAGTTATGTTCCCAACCCATTGAACTCCGTCCGGAATTGGTCAATGTGAGCTTACCAGTCAAATGAGTCACGACAAGGCGTGCCAGTAATACAAATTCACGGCGATTAGCGGGCCCTTTGACCGAGTGTGAAAAGTGGTTGTCGTTAGAAGTCAAGGTGTAGCAGTGGCAAACGAGATATCCGTTTATGGAAGTGTCGATCCAACGAAATGACATCAGCACAGTTGGTTCCGTATACTATCAGCAGTAGAGTAGCAGTCCTGCCTCACCACCACCGTACATTGGGAATGCTCGTTCTCTCAGTTTGCTCCTGCGACGACGACGACAATGAAGGCCTCCCCTAGCTACTATCATAGTCTCTCAACAGTGGCCAGTCGAGTCAGACGGAGAACTAATCTACCTCTCCCACAAACAGTGTTCGTGCTATGCCGTTTATATTCGGCCACACCAGATTCGGGATTGAAGAGTACCCTTCCGAGTAGCTCTAGACCTCCCACTCTATCGGCCACTGCAAGAAAAGCGGATGAGGGTGCGTTAACTCAACTATCTATCACTCATTTTTGACAAGGCTCTTGCCCTATTCCCAGGATATTTATCATTCACGAATTCTTCTCTATACAAACTTACGTTGCCCCTTACTTCTTCTTCCGATGGCGCAACGTGTCCTTCAAGAATAAGAATAAAACCTGATTCGGCTGAACTGCACAGCGTTAACGAGAGTAACAGTAGCAAGGGTACCCAGAACACTTGGGAACAACGAATCGAAAAGGGTGAACATCCGTTTACTCGACAGGACAACAATCATGAGAAGCAAGATGAGGTTACATGCAGCGTAATCTTCTTGTTACACCCAGGTCAACCACTTAGCTACATCGCAAACCTAATCCGCGAAGAGGGACCGGATGCCGAATCAAAGGAGAAACGCGAAGATGGGGAGCAAGAGTCTGGGGCCAGGCGCAAAAAGGATCCGCTCGGTGACCCTCCCATCACCTTTCACACGTCGTTGCGATCAAAACGGCGCTGGAGTCCCTCCACGGGTATTGGTGACTTTTTACGCGAGGCTGCGCGCATTGGCAGATTTACAATTACAATCGGTTTGCGTAACATTCGTGTCAATGTGCCAGCATTCGAAGAGCGTACACGCTTTCTACGAGCAGCGTTGCACGAGAAGACTCGGCGTATCGAAACTCTAGCACACGTAAAGGACGAGTGCGACCTCATCGCACGTCGCGCGACACAACGTTATGCCTTTGGCGGTGCGGGCGTAATGTCATGTTGGTGGTTAACAGTGGGCTTGCTCACATTTAGTATGTATCTCTCACTTCGAGTATTTCACTCGTTCAAGACAACCGTTATTTCATTTCCTTCAGAGACAGATTTAGGCTGGGATGTCATGGAGCCCATAACGTATCTAACTGGGTTCGGCATGGCCATTGGAGGCTATTTCTGGTTCCTGTGGCATAACCGCGAGGTCTCGTATCGGTCTGTGCTGACCGAATCGACTTCTCGCAGACAGCAGAAACTATACGCGGAGCGTGGTTTCGATGTCGATGGATACCAAGAGCTCATCGGCGAGGTAAAAGGTCTTCGTCGCGCCATAAAGCGTATATCTTGGGACTATGGCCTGGAGTGGGATCAAGGGGATACGGAAGCCGGACGTAGCGTCCATCGTGCCCTTGAGATTGTACGGCGAGAGGAGGAGTTTGATCAGAGGAGGAAGCAACGTGAGGAGAAAGAAGAGAAAGAAGATGTGGGTCAACATGTCGCCGCCGAAATCTACACTAACTTACTCGAAATTTTCAAATTTGACTTTGTTGAAGGACGAAGCCCTTGCTCACGTGGATGATGACGGAGATGGACACCCTGATCGAAAGTCTTGACTGTGACTGTGTGGTAGATACAATACATAGTGCGATCATCAGTAGCTGCTCTGTTCTTGATAGTAATTTGATGTGCTCTTCAGGTGCGATCTCAGTCAACAAAACAGACAAGATCTCGTGGTTCTTTTCGACCCAGCTAGTGCAGTAAGAGGGGATCGAACCCCTGGCGTTTCGATGACAACGACCCATGGTACAAGAGGTCTTGGCATTTTTTCCTCAGCTGCTTACTTATGTGTATGAACTGAGTTTTTCTTGAATCAATGGCGTACAGGTTACTGTCAATTCTAATGCAACATGACAAGACCGACTGTACATTGCAATAGCACAATCCTCACAAAATTAGATTTCACTCTCGCCTTCATAAGGTCCTCGAGCATAAACGTCCATTTCTTTCCAAATATTCTCCTCACTCATTGTCTCCTTCCATGCTTCCTCTCTTTTCTGAGTAGCCTCTACATCACTTGCATCAATACCTCCCACCCTCTGCTCACCGCGCAGGTGTGCTCTACGAACAAGCTCAGCGCTCCGTGGCAATCGAATTCGCTCATATTCGGCGAAAGCGGATGTGAGCTGGGGTGTGGTGGCCGGAGTGGAAGGTGATGGGTGGTGAAGTGTGAGTGCGCGCACGAGGTGGTAGACATCCTCGAAAGCCTGGTTGGCACCTTGACCGAGGTGCTAGCGATAATAATTTTGGTGTTAGTGAACTTAAGCCGCAAAAGAGCGTGCGAAGAAGATGCCTACGGGAGTGGTGGGATGAGCAGCATCTCCAAGAAGAACTACTCTACCTTTGTACCATGTCTTTAATTCCGGTCTATCGTAGAGGCCGTACTGCATTAATTTCAGAACAGCGGCGATGCAGAATGACGAAACTACAGGCAGACTAACTTTGATTACCTTCGTTGTGGTCTTCACCATGTCACCTGCACCGAATGGCCATTGAGACAAGGGTCCTGACTTGAAGGCCTCCTTGCGAACCTCGTCGATGTGTCGCCAAGATTCTTTCTGTTCGTCTTCTGGCTGCGTCACGCTGATCGAAATTTACTTCTGATTAGTCCACTTTGATGGTTTAGAGACGTCAAATATAACTCACGCCCATGAAATGTATTCTTCCGTGATAGGGTATGCGACCATATGTGCATGACTCCCTAAGAAGTTGCATGTCGCATTGATGTCCTTCAGATTCCCGGGTCTTGGAGACATACCCCCTGTCTTAAGAGCATCATCCATATTAGGTCTATCCCAGTAAGCAGACAGTGTGAATCATTAAACTTCCTACCTGAACTAGCCCAGTGTAGTCGGGCTTCATTTCACCAAATAGAGCTGATCGAGTGTTGCTATGAATCCCATCGCATCCAATCACAAAGCTTGCTCGCTCAGTTTTACCATTCGCAAAATGTAACTCAACGCAATCATCACTTATTTCGACCGCATTATTGAGATGACAGCTCCAGTGAATAGGAATCCCGCGTGACTCAGCTTGTTCCACAAGCGTACGGTGGAACTGCTCGCGCTGAACACCACGCACTCCGAGCTCCGGATTGGAATTATAGCGCTCACCCGCACGCGAGGGTGCATCGTGTAGGACGAGCGTACGATTCGTGACAGTCGAGAAAAGTGCCGTATGAGTGATCCGCTGACCAGGAAGAACGTCAATGAGTCCTGGAATAAGGCGGAGCACCTTCAATCCATTCGGCTGCAGTCTGCACAATAGAATTGGTGGGTAGTCAGTATAGTTTGAAAGGAGACAGAAAGGGGATAGATACGACACACGCAAGGCTAAGACCCGCAGAAGTCACACTTTCCGTACGTTCGTACAGAACAGGGTTATAACCCTTCTGCTTTAGAAGCATAGCGAGAACAGGCCCTGCAATGCCTGCTCCGATTATTGCTACCTGTGCGGAGGACATAGGGCACAATGCAGAGACGTGAGATATGCTGGAGAGGTGAAAGAATGGCTCTGTTGGGAAGTGTATCCGTTAGATTAAGGGCCGAACCTCATCGAATTCCTTGTTGCCGTTCATATACTGCGTCGTTTTTCTGCTTTTCCGATCAGTCATCGGGATTATCTGATGATAACCTATTGCACACTCACATTCGCCTGCGCGAACCCGTGTAGCCCATGTTCGATGTCGGGTCTCGGAAAAAGAAAGGTCGCATTACGACCCGTGATCACGACGTTACGATAGCCTCATATCAGGATGACGAGTATTTTAAGGTAACTTTTGATAAGTCATCTCTGTGATCCCAGCCGTGAAAGTAAACGTGCGACAAATAGATGGATGGAAACAAAAAACGAAATAGTGATGTTTTTCATTCTCTGTCCATCACAGCTCTCTTTGAGAAATATGTCAAATTACAGCGCGGTACCGTCAGCTTCAGCCATGTTCCTTTGACGTTCTACATGGTCCCATCGATCAAGCCCACCAAAATCGATTTTCATCGCACCGCTAACTAGATTTAGTTGTAACTCCGGTAAGAAAGACGCTCGGGCTCGCCAACTATCCGCACTAAATATGGAACAGTATCAGACAAACTTTCTCGGTCATAATCGCAAATACTCACGTCGCACTTCCGATTCCGTCAGTGCACTGGTTCACGGCGCGTGCTGCCCCATCCGTATTCGATCGTGAATCATAGACCCAAACGAGCGGGCCAGAGTAAGCTTCGACAAAACCATGTAAATCAACAAGGCGATGCCCTGATGGGACTACCATAGAACGCTGGGTTCCTGAAGGGATCCGCGGGGTACGAATAACATCGACTTCGTTGACTATACGTAGAGCTGTAAGATTCGAGGCACCCATGAGGCGCGTACGCAAAGGGGAAGAAGCATGTGGGGATAGGAAGGCGAAAAGGGATGTAGGTGAGGGGTGCGACATTGAACTACTTTGACCCGGTGAAGCAGCTTCCTCGTCGGAGTCGGAATCGGACTCATCATCATCTTGTTTACTCAGATTAGCTGGTCTAGAAGAATCCGCACGACCTGAAGCTTCCTCGTCTATAGGCATGGCGAGATCCCTTTCTGCACGTAACAACGTCTCAGCGAAACTCTCCCAAGCTGCCTCGTCGAGAAAATCTGTTCTGACAACAATTCCAACTATGCTCGACTCGTCAACATATTCCGAGACTTGTGACTCCTCTTCACCGCTCAGTCTGCTGATGTCCTCGAGGGCATCAGAAAGTATATCATGGCTCCCTGTATCTTCTGAGATTCGTGCTAGTCGCTCTCTCTTCCGTAGATTGTGCCCAGAAGGCCTCGAGGAGCCGCAACTTCGCCTTGCGCCGCCCCAGAAGAACTGTTAAATTCTTGAGTTCACTATAACGTTCCTATTAGAAAGTCCGATCATTACTCAAAATTACGGGACAGGGGAACAGCAGAGGAGCACTAACGGCAAGATATACGGTAAATGGAGTAATCATGCTGGTCACCGTAGTTGACTTCAATTTCCTTGCTTGGCTTGGCTTGGGTAAGACTATATTTGAGTCACGTGAAGATATCTAAATTTAGAGCATGGCATCTCTTTTTAGTGTGAAATTGTGAATCAGGTCAGCATTTTAGCATTTGCGTATCGTAGAACAATGAAGGGGATTATTGAGCAACTATATGGTTAGCTATTGGTCTATATCTGCTCGATCCTCACTTCCCTCTCGCTCTTCTCGCTCTTATGGAGACTAGCACTGTCGCCTTCCCGAACAAGGACATTCTCGAAATCCTTCGTCTCTGCGGTCGATGAAGCTACAGGAGCTGCCTGATCACGTAGCGCCTCTTCCTCATGGACGTTGAAGAAGCGGAAGCCGCCAGTGATTGTCTGGTGCACAACAATACCTCTATATGAATATAGGTCAATATTCCAACTGACACGGAAAACGGCGTGTGACGCACGATGCGTAGAGGAGCATTACAATGTATCCAGTCATAGGTACCAAGTATGAGATGCGAGTAGTAACTCGATCTGCAAGTGCACCTTGCGCTGCTGGATACCATGCTCCTCCTCCAATACCCTATGACAACCGTGTTCAACTCGCGACTTCAAGGATTCATGCTAAAGCATAGGGCTTACCATAACGATCAGACCGGACCCGCGCTTCGTATAAATACCGAGGTTCTTTGTTGCGAGCGTGAAGATGCACTGGGAGGCCTATATTAGGACCAGAGTATTTCCGGGTCAAGCTAGAGCTGACTCACGGGATAACATATGGACTCGTAGAAGAAAAGGACGTAAAGGAAAGCAACGGCCGGCCAACCCTCAAGCGTCGCAACGCAGATACTTGAGATCACACACATCACGGCATGGAACGTGAACAGCAGTGCGGGGTCTATCCATTTCAGGATGACGACACCAGCAAACCGTCCGACGGTGAACGTCACCTGGCATAGCGAGAACATCGTGCTCGCCTTGGACTGTGAGATGTTCAGGCCCGGTTCTTCCGACAGAAAGTTGACGACCATGGCGGCTACACCGACTTGTGCGCCCCTTTGAGGTGATTGTGAGCATGTTGCAAACAGGTTGCAAGCGAGTAAGACCTACACGTAGCACATCTGCGCGACGAAGCCAAACATAGTGTGATACTGCTTATGGAACGGACCAATGTCATCGACAATCCCCTTGCTCGATATTTCGCGCATGAGAGCGTCCTCCGATATTTCAGGGAGGACACAGAAGCTATCAGCCCAGTTTATCAACTTCGACTCCGTATTACCACCACCGACAATTGTACTTACTAAAATAGAATGTTCAAAACGATGCCCAGGCCTGCGACAGCAAGGTATACCCTGAGGAAATGATATAGCCTCAGCTTGGACTCTCTGATATAAAGCTGTTTATAGAAGTTGTACCACTGTACTGTGTCAAGAGTGGTCGCATTCCTGCCGCGAAAAAAGTAATGCGAAGCGATAAGCGGTCCCGTAAAGGATGCAACGCCTTGGAACCCTTGGCTGAAATTGAGCCGCGCTGCCGCATACTTGGGGCTTCCAAGCACGCTGATGTACGAGTTTGCGGCAACTTCGAGAGTTGCGAGGCCACAACCTGTAATAGGATGGAAGTTCACAACACTTTCGTGTCCCCATAATCGTGAGAAGCGCACCAATAACGAAGGTACATCCTACAAATCCTCCATATGCGCTGAACTTCGCGGAGGGCCAGTAGAAAATCGCCCCTGTAATATTTACATGGCGCATTTCTGAGTTACCACTCTTTGCGCAGAGACCAAGCCAATTACTTACCAAGAGAATAGAGCGATAGGCCCAGATGGATACCTTTCTGTTATTTGGAAAATATCAAATATTTCGCCGGACCGGAGGTAAATTATTCCCCGACCTTGTACCCCACTTTCCGCATCTAGACGCAAGGTTGAAAAAAGTTTCGCCGGACCAAATGAAGTGACGTACAAATAATCCAGCAAATGGAGCCCACACAAAGTACGCTCCCTATCAGGGTGGTGCATGACGTAAGAATCAGTGCAAAAAGCCAAAAATAATGGTGACCGTACAAAGTATGCGAGCTGGAGAAGGGTGCTTTGCGTTTTATTGATCCTAAAGATGTTCTGAAAATGGGCATTGAGGACATCGAGCAGCTAGAGACAGAGCAGGTCAATAAGAAAGGCCAACGATATGGTAATCCGATGGCTACACCGTAGGCAAACCCCCCTGTACAGCAAACAAAATCAGTTGAAATAGGGCGCAATGATGAGGGAACTTCGCGTACATGTGAAAAAGAGAGTTGTGACTAGGGAAAAGGCGAACACCCGTTCCCTCTGCGAGAGTTCGCTGGCTACAATGTCATATAGTAAGTTCCCGCGAACAGAAAGTGCATAGTACAATCAGTCAACAAGTACCTGACACCCCTCCAGTAGTCATGTTTCCTGCACCGCGTCAGGTCCTGAACAGTGAAGGTGGCTCGGTTGTGATGGACAAGAACAAGGAAGGAGGAGCCAGAGGAACCAGACGTCTCACAGCAGAACACATGAGACTAGAACACATATTTTCTTTATCTATAGGCAGGACCGGTCTTTAGCCGATGATAGCATTCATCAGTCGTATCAAGCGCGAACAAAGGGAGAAGGCGCGAACGACATTGCGGGACTGTTCACGGGACCAGGAAAACCTGTAGGAAGCTTTGAGGAAGGAAGCAATCGGGTGGTAATCTCCAATCATATATCGAAGAGGAAGGTCATTTGCACACCCCGCACGGCCCGCGAGTATTGTTGCCGTTGTTCTTCCACCTGGAGTGAAGCTTTGGAGGTGAATTCATTCTAGCAGCGCGATCTCCGGAGGAATGGATAAGCAGAATATCAAACTAAGTCTGGGAAGGGCAGGTCAACGAACAATGCTGTTAAATACAATTAGTCGATCTTCCTGGAGGTCATGCCGTAGGGAAACTATGGAGAAGTCCGCTTGATGGGATGGTGAACTTCTCGATACACCTGAAATAGAACCGAGGAAATATGAATCGACAAAATGAAATAGAAGCAGCGGAACACAACGTGAGACCAGAATGTTGGGAACATCTCACAAGTATCTGACGCCTGGCTCGCCAAGCCGATGAATTATTTCGTGACACTGGAACTTGAGCCTTGCCCATTTCCTACCACAATACATGTGACACAATTGTCCCGACATCGCAGCACGCTCACTTGCACCATCTTTAGGTGGACAGTGATTATCTGCACTCTAGGGCCGTGGACTCCTGCCGATACTCTAGTCGCCGTATCGTATGGTACTTTATGTCAAAGGGGGCACGGGCGCTCTCGCGCTTAGTGGTGTTTGCAGGAACGGCACCGGGGTAAGTCGTTTCGTGGAGAGCCGAAGTTGATGGAAGCTGAATCGTTCTTTTCGCCCTGTTGAGTCTCTAGAATGCTTCTCTTGGCCCCATTTTTCGCTGGGTATGATGATGAAGACCCCGAAACACAAATGTCTGTACCTTCGGTTCTCGATACCAGAACCAAGAGGCGTCTTTGCAAATTAATCCATTTGGGAGCGAGGAAAGAACATGCTAGGTCTAAGGTAAAAAAGGAGCAACGCACGCGCATGCTAATCATACAACAGATTGTCGTGAGCCAGCCAAACGGTCTGCAACCTGTGTCGGATACGGTACAAAATGTCAGCATAGTAACTGAAGAAGGGACCAGAGGGCTCCGTAAAGACGCACATCCCGGATGTAAGGCATGGATAATAGCGTTCCAACAAATGGAATTTGTCGCAGGAAGGTGAGGATGACTGGGAAGAAATCCCTAGGTACAATAGCAAACATCATCAGGTAAAAAGCAACGCAATGAGTAAAAGGTGTGGATTCTCACCCAAAGAGATTGAGGAATCCGAAAGTCTCAACGATGACGCCGATGAATGGCCATTTGAGGAATACGAGAATAACGCCGCCGAAGAAGCAGATAGTTCCTCGTAGCTTCTGCTTTCGCGCGAAAAAGTAGAACGTCTTTTGCGCCCCAATGATGAGCGTGATGCCTGAGAGGAAGAGTACCTAAGCATAACGCGAGAAACTCAGTTTGATACTATCATTTTCAGGAATGTCACAGTGATACATACGTTTCCTAACGCCAGTAGACTCCCATCAAAAAAGAGGATTACACCGAGCAGCATAAACAACACGCCAAATGAAGTCAGCGCGACGCCAATTTCTGCAGAAGAAAATGCACGCTTGGTCAGAGATACGCGCTCCTTAGTTTACCGTAGCACTAACTTTGAGCATCCGTCAGCCACATTTCGATGTCTTTACGATTATTCGTGTAGTAGTTATCAAGCTCTTGCTGCCAGCAGATGAGTGCCCACTCGTCGAGGACTGGCACAAACGCGACTTGCCACGTACGCGTTTGGATCTGCGTGATCTACACGCACGTGACTGAAGGTCCTGAATTTGGCACGACGTGAGTTTCACATGTTCGTTTCTTCTTACTTTGGCGGTCCAGTTGCTTTGTCCTGGGAATTTGTAGGCTATATGCCAATTTACATATTATATCAAATACATTTGTTTGTCAAGCCATGGCGCTTTCTCTTTTACCGCCATGTCTGATAATGGCGAGTCCCGTAGTTTGCGATCGGTGACTAGAGGAGGCGTTAAACGTATCCAGGCAGCTTTGTCTAGCAAAGGGGCACCCCCTGCGCCGCCAAAACCCGCCATCGGCCGTGTCTCCCAGTCCGTGGGGGCACCGTCGTTCGTCCCAGACCCTGCCTTGGCGAGGTCTCAGATGTCTCAGGAATCCTTGGAGGACTTGAGGGCAAGAACAGCGAGCTCAGGGTGGGACGTGCCCACCGGTCATAGCGTCGACACAGCAGTGGCGGACGCCCTTAACGAACAGGAGGCCCAGGCAAGGCGCACGGGCAAACGCAAGGCTTCTCAGGAGGCGCATAAGGAATCGGCCCCACCCGAGAAGAAAACGTGGGATGAACAAATGGAGGTGGAAAGCGTTTACGACGCACGGTCCGCCTACGCCCGGACCTACGATTACGTGGGTGAAGTCTTTGACCGGATAGAAAAGGAATTACAGGTCCCGGAAATCGTTGCTGAGTCACCGGGCTCCCAGCCGGGTTCGGCGGCGCACAACTTCGAGCAGATGGGCTACACACTCGGCAAGGTTACAGCCGTGGTGTTTTCGGCTCTTTCTCAGGCGAGGGAGGACAGCCCGTTCGCTAATAACGACGAAATGGACCGCTTCCATTGGGGTTTCGCGGGCGGTTACAATAAGGAAACCCTCTTCCCGGGTTCATTTGAGGACGGTCTCCGTCATTTGGCGAGTGAATGGGCAATCACTCCGGCAGTCTACCCGACGCATGGTACGCATGTCGACCCACAGATGTACGCCATCCTGGACCGCCTGAAGTTGATGGGCGAGGAGCAGACGGTAGCAAACCGCAGGGCGCGGGAGGAGGCATTGGAAATGAGCAAGCAGCTGGCGGTGTTGGGAGAGCGGCTGAAGAAAGTAGAACAGGGACGTTTGCCGGGTCCCGTCCACCAGACGACCACAGGGGGCCAAGGGCTCCAGGCATCTAGGTGGGCACAACCCCCCGCTGAGCAGGGTGCTGCCCCGGGAGGAGGACAGCATAAAGCACCCCAGGATGCGGCCCCTATTCGACGCCCAGGTGTGCAGGTAGTGGCCCCTGGAGCGCAGGCCGCGCATAACACTACCCACAAACCACCGGCTCCGAAAGGTGCCAGGAATGTTGGAAAGGCGCAGGAGGCCTCACGTGAGGTCATTGACGTGGACGCAATTAACTCGTCCAACGAGGCACAGGGTATTCCGGACCGCTACATCCGGTATGTCCCTGCTGCTCCGGCTCCGGCACCGTTTGTCCAGGTCACGCGGAAGAACGCGGGGAGTCACACGTACGCACAGGCAGCCGGCCAACAGGTAACCGGCGCGAGCAAAGTGGTGCCAAAGAAGAGGAAGACCACGATAAACGACATCCGCATGCGCAAGGCCAAGGTCGCGACGTCTCTGGGATTCACGATCAAACCACGTCCCTCCCTATCACGTGAGGAGTCGTATGTCATGGCTCGGGAGACCCGACCCACACCTGCCAAAGGCAGACCGTTGGTGGTCCGCAAGACGAGTTGGACCCTCAAAGGCCTGCTCGTTGTTGATATCGACGCGCGCGCGGACGCAACGGACATGGGAGCGGAGTGGGCAGCGGCGATGCAGGCTAAGCTCCGGATTACGTCGGATGCGATGACGTCAGTGGAATTTACCCCGTTTACGGAGTCGTTCCAGTTTATAGTCCCGGGTTTCCCCATCATAAACCCCACGACGAAACAGATCCACACTCCGGCGGAAATAGCGGCCGAACTACGCCTTTCGAACGCGGTGTTTACGGAGTTTCCTTTCACAGAGGCTCCGCACTTCATGGGAAAACCAACGACGTTACAGGAGCTCGTCACGCGTAACAGATCGGCCACGGCGGCAATTATGGTTGCGGTGTCCCACCCTCTGAAAGCAAAGGAAGCAATCTTCCATAATAACGGCATTGTCCGCCGCTCAATTCGTTATTACGGGCGGAATCAATACGCGGTTGAACCGAAGGCACGTTCCGGACCGATACAGTGCAAGAAGTGCTACCGCTTCCGACATAGCGACCAGGACTGTACGGAGCTGTACAGGTGCGCGAGGTGTGCGGAACCACACCAGACCGAGCTCTGTGAGAACAAATGCGCTGAATGCGCAGATGTTACGTCATGTACGCACGTGGTTAAGTGCGCGAACTGCAAAGGCAAACATCGGGCGGACTTCCCAAACTGTCCAAGTAAGCCTACGAACAATAGGCGATCGTCTTCCCCTCCCACCTATTAATGAAGGGGCAACTCAAGCTGGTTTCTTATAACGCAGGGCGTTCGAGTATGTCATTATTTATGGCTCAACATCTTCTTCAGGAAACGCACTTTTCAGCATGGGATTTGGACATTTGGTGTATTCAGGAGATACCCCAGTTTACAGTAGGAGTCGCGCGCACGACAGGGGAGCGGGAGGTGGCAGATACAGGCGCGCCGCTGTTCGAAGGACACACGATGATCCTAGCCAAGGGTCAAAGTCCTTGGGTAGGAATCGCCATACCGAAAGGCATACGCTGGTCGCAGCACGATGATGTGCCGAACGATACTATGGTACACGCGGAGATCAATGTGAGCGAGGGTAGTCTGCACATTTTCTCAGTATACTGTCCTCACGCTACGCATCGGACGACGTGGGGCGCCACCGCGGCACGGTTCCGGAGGGGCTTCCCAGAGGGCTCCATCATTGCAGGCGATTTCAACGCCGGCTCACAATGGGCAAGCGCCCCAATCGTGGGACATAACTACGTCGAGCGCGAGAATTTCTTCAATGAATGGCTGGATGACCACCCAGCGTTTACATACGCGGATGATCCAGGAGCAATCACATGCTACGGAAGGCGGCCCGGTTCGGGATCTCACCCGGATGCTATCCTTTTCACTCCGGCATCTTTGCCAGACCTGCGCCAGACATGGAAAACCCATCCACACATAATTAAGAAAGGTCACCACTGTATTATCACGGCGGACTTGACCAACTGGAGCAACCGCAGCAGCTTGGAACGCATGGGTATCCCCAACGATAAGGCGGAGGCATGGGCTGCGGAGTTAGAGTATGCTGTACCTCCTGGCTTTTGGACCAGTCAACCTACAAGCCAACAATCTACACTGGCCTGGTTTACTCAGCTTTTCGCAAGCGCAAGTAAGGCTACGAGCTGCCTCACGTATGAAACGGTCTCACAGCGCAAGGAGAGATGGTGGGACGAAGAATGTGATAGGAGGGTGGAGGAAGGCGCGCCAGATTTACTTTACTGGTTGCGGAATCGGAGGTGGTTGTGGTACAACACGCGCCGAGATGAGGCGGGCAATTCTAGGCCATGGAAGTTCCATAAGAGCGGACTACCGAGACGTCAGGTGAACATCCCGACACTAACATCTCCCTTCAGAGCGGTCCGACACGTCGAGATTGCGGAGGCCTTCAGACAGCATTACTTCCCTGACCGGAACATTGCGGGAGGCGAGGAGGAACCCCTCAGGTCACGAGAGCAACAACGCTCGTTCTCGGAAAGTGAAGTGCTACGAGCTCTTAAAGGAATTCCACCAAATAGTGCTCCAGGCCCGTCAGGGATAACACTCCAGGCGATCAGCCCGGCTGTCCGCCGCCATATAGGATGCTTCACTAACATGTTCAATGCGCTGGTGCGTTATGAGGTATACCCGCAGGAGTTCAAGCGCGCTATTGTAGCAATGGTTCGCAAGCCCAAGCCTTACCCCCTAAATTCCCCAAGGGCATACCGCCCAATATGCGTGGAGGAAGTCCTGGCGAAATTATTTGAACGAGCAATAGCGGAACGGCTACAAGCTTTGGTTTATCGCCACCCCGCTTTCGATCGCCGACAATACGGTGGTAGGCGAGGTTCATCTGTCATGACAGCATGGCACGCTCTTATGGCTAAGACGAGGGACCTGACGGCGTATCATACGGTCGTTGGTTTCGATATACAGGGGTTTTTCGATCACATCGAACCAGCACACTTGCGGAAGGGCCTGGATTTGTTGGGAACCCCGACGGCGCTAACTAACACTATTATGCAGTTCACAAGACAACGCATGATCGCCTTTTCGTTCAACGGTCAACGATCTCAGTGGATGCGGAAGCCGGATATAGGAGTACCCCAGGGGTCACCAATGTCGCCAGTTTTGGCGAACATTGCGGCAAACACGGCAATACGACACTTGCAGGAACGCACTCTGATGTTCTATATGGACGACGGTTTGCTACTCACGACGGGGAACAACGCGTACGAGGTGGCTAGGCAGACCCAGAACGGGATACAGCAGGTCAACAATGCACTGACACAGATTGGCCTTAAAATCGACAAGACCTCTATACAAGGGGTAGCGTTGGATAGGAGCTTCCGTCGCACAGGGGGAAGGGCGACAGCTTCGGCCCCGATCACGTTGGATGGTGAGAGGGTGGAATGGGCTAAGCCGGTCATTAAATGGTTGGGCATAGAAATGACGGATTACCGAGGTTTCCGCCCCCACATTCGGTCACGACTGAATGCTGCGAGACACACGTGGGACGCTCTCTGCTGGATGGCTCGGCGTACTACAGGACTCCGCCTCAAGGCGATGCGGAGATATTATCAGAACATCCTCCTCCCTGTGATGACCTGGGGAGCGCCCATCTGGATGACGCAACAACCAGAGCTAGCAGCGGAGTTCGAAGGAATCCACCGACGAGCACTGATGGACCTGGGGTCATGGTTACCTTTCACGCGCACAGATATAATGGAAGCACTCGCGGGGGTCCCTCCGATAATGCTCAACATAGCGTACATCGCAGAAATGCAGAACGCGGTAATAGACGCTCAGCGCCTAGGCTCACCACCCATCCCAGATGATTACATGAGGAGCATCGTTCAGCGACCAATGATTCCGATACTGCCCTTCCCAAGGGCGGAATACCGAGCCGTGTGGCAACAAATGACTGCGAGAGTAGCGGACAGGGCCCCACAAGGTTTACCACCTCAGGTGTGGATATATTCGTCTCACCAGCCGCGCAGGGCAGAAGTGTGGACGGTGAGGGGTAGGGAGATGATGGAGAAACAGGTTGCATACGAAGCAACGGAGGATACAGACCAGTTTTGTTTGATTTTGGTTTCACTGGTCAAATTTCTTTACGGGCATTTAGTCCGTCCCTTTGTGGACTTTGGTTTTCGAATTGAGGTCCCGATTTTTATACCTATAGAGTTTCGGTCGGATCTTATTTCCCCACCTCCCTCATCGCTTGCGATCATAGAACAAATAGTGGCGGCACTTGCCCAAACTAACATTTTCTTTTATTTTCGACCATGGCCAGTTAGGCTGTTTCCGGTCAAACCTCCTTTAGAGAGGGACGAGTACCTCCTTTTCCCGGCCGCTGAATGTGCGAGAACGCGGCCGGTATTAGAAATACCGGATGAGGGGGGTACGATTTAGATGCGTTGGGAGGGCCGGTACGTGGCGGTACTAAGTCGTACAGTCACAGACAAGTCGTCAAGAGAGAATAGTAGGGCCTGGCTGGATTGATGAGTACAGGAGACTATAGGTGACCGCTCAAGAGGAGAGGTATCAGGAGACGATCAATACCGAGACGAATCCGTCGATACCGAGTCGTCTGGTGTCCGGTATTACGGTAGAGAGAACGAAGCAGTAGAGGAAGCGAGCTGAGGAGGTGTTTCTGATGGGACTGGTCGTGAGACGAGAGACGAGGGCGACGAAGACGAGAACGACGACTACTGGTATCGATACCGGTGACTACGAGACGAGACGAACGAACGGGGACTTGAACGGGATGAGCAAAACCCGGACCTTCACTCTGGAAGTTCCTCTCAGATTAGCTGGTTTGCTACAGTAGAACATGCAGGCTATAAATACCATAATACCGTAGCCATTCAAGATTCCAAATGGGGGGTTTTTACAAGTCGAATCGTACCGTAATCCGGTACAAGAAATGGAACATAAAGTCGAATTGAATGTAAAATTACAATCAGGGGAAACATAAGATGATGAATGAATAAGAAGTTTTATCAGGGGGTAGCTAAGAATAGGGTGGGACGAGACAAGAACCCAACGAAAACTCACGACGAGTGATACCGAGGTAGGGCGGCGATACCGACGTCGACCAGCGCTAAATTAAGGACGTGTCTCAAGCTACCGCATGGGCGCTCCTGGCAATGTCCCTGTCGTAGGAGAAGCACGTCATCCTGATTTACCTTTGTTCCGGTATCATGATCCGTGCGGCGTCAGCCTGGGCGTCTACCGATCGATCGGACGGCGTGCTCCGATGTTGACGTGTCGGTACAACCCAACCTTGGCAATGGGGTACTCTACCGTTCGGTACCAATCAGTACCCTGGGATCGTCCCTGAGCATCGCTCTAGCCCCTCGATATCGACCGGTACGCGTCGCCTGACTCGACTGGGCATTGCTTGGCTTCCCCTCCGAGTCGGATCGATGGCCTCCTCCGAGATCGAAGCAGCGTACGGTGGACTTGATTCATTTCCCAACCTTCCTCTCGACGTAGATCTCCGATGGCGTGGTCTCGACCTAGCACACGTAACGAACTTCGGTACCGGAGCGGACCATCGGTATCAACACCGGTATCGTCGGTATCGATGCATGGCGGTTCGGAAGGGCATACCGCCGGGCTTGGAGCCTCGACCATGATCCAACTCTTCGCAGCAACGTATGGCAGACCGAGTGCAGCTTTGTGAGCCTTTTTCTATGGTATGGGCTGTCGAGGGCGTAGTATCGACTAGGTGTGGAGTATTAAGCGTCGGTATCAGGACGGGTGGACGGTACGGTATCGGTATCATCGGTATCGAAGTCTGGTGGTTCGGTACTATGATGGAAGACGGGCGTAGGGATTGGTGATTCGGTATTGGCGCAGAAGTGGACCAGTTCTCAATCGTTCTTAGCCTTGTCGAATCGCAGAAGCCTCGTACTTTGTTGGAACCGCAGGCGTAGATAGGACGGCAGAAGTACCGTGGTCCGAAGAGAAGTAAGAAGCGGTAGAATCACAGAAGTATTGTTAATTGGAAGAAGCGGTAGAATCGCAGAATTAAGCCCATATCGATCGTAGCCTCCGGTATTCCTCTTTACCGCGACGGTGGAAGGACTCAGAGTTGCTGCGAAAGCGGCCGTCCGCCAGACATGGAAGAACCTACTAGTGGCAAATGGCGCTCTTATGCACCACACGATAGAGACGCCGGCGCAGCGGGCGCTCTTACAGAGAGTGTCCTTCTCTCCAGTACATATCGCACACTCCAGCATCACTCGCATTGGAGAAACTACAGCGCTCCGTCTATTAGCGGGGGTCGCGTCGGTTGGGGAAGTCCTAAACCGCATTGATCCAGAGTTCCCCCCTGACTGCGCAACTTGCGGGGACCTAGACACTATTCGACATCGCCTTATGGAATGTCCTCAGGGATGGCAGGCTTTCCCGCGCGCCCCTTCACTTAACTGGTTCCACCAGTTCCACAACATTTTAGCGTCCAAGGAGGCGCTCATCCACTTATTTCAACCTCCGTAGTCTCAGGTTTTTGTATGCGCAGTCTAGGCTGTGACGTTTTCCTGATGCCTGCGATCGTCTAATTCTCTTATACGGCAGTTCTCTGCCTCTCTTTATTTTCATGCGCGCGGATCGGTTTGAGTTTCTGCTCGCCAACGCGCGTACATGCGGCTGTTTTAGCACGACGTGAGTTTTCACATGTTCGTTTCTTCTTACTTTGGCGGTCCAGTTGCTTTGTCCTGGGAATTTGTAGGCTATATGCCAATTTACATATTATATCAAATACATTTGTTTGTCAAGCCATGGCGCTTTCTCTTTTACCGCCATGTCTGATAATGGCGAGTCCCGTAGTTTACGATCGGTGACCAGAGGAGGAGTAAAACGTATCCAGGCAGCATTGTCTAGCAAAGGGGCACCCCCTGCGCCGCCAAAACCCGCCATCGGCCGTGTTTCCCAGTTAGTGGGGGCACCGTCGTTCATCCCGGACCCAGCGTTGATAAGGTCTCAGATGTCTCAGGAATCCTTAGAGGACTTGAGGGCACGCACAGCGGATGCAGGATGGGATGGCCGCACCACCGACCAGTGGACAGTACCCACCGGTCATAGCGTCGACACAGCAGTGGCAGACGCCCTTAACGAGCAGGAGGCCCAGGCAAAACGTGTGGGCAAACGCAAGGCTTCACAGGAGGTGACTAAGGAGACGGCCCCACCCGAGAAGAAGACGTGGGACGAACAGATGGAGGTGGAAAGCGTTTACGACGCACGGTCCGGCTACGCTCAGACGTATGATTTCGTGGGGGAAGTTTTCGACCGGGTCGAGAAGGAACTACAGGTCCCGGAACTGGTTGCTGAGTCACCGGGTTCCCAGCCGGGTTCGGCAGCACACAATTTCGAGCAAATGGGCTACACGCTGGGCAAGGTCACAGCCATGCTTTTCTCGGCTCTTTCGCAGTCGCGGGAGGACGGCCCGTTCGCCACTAATGACGACATGGACCGCTTCCACTGGGGTTTTTCGGGCGGTTACAGCAAGGAGACCCTTTACCCGGGTTCGTTTGCAGATGGCCTCCGCCATTTGGCCAGTGAGTGGGCGATTACTCCGGCAGTCTACCCAACGCATGGGACGGATGTCGACCCACATATGTATGCTATCCTGGATCGCTTGAAGTTGATAGGCGAGGAGCAGACGATAGCAAACCGCCGGGCGCGGGAGGAAGCCTTGGAAACAGGCAAGCAGTTGGCGGTGTTGGGAGAACGGTTGAAGAAGGTAGAACAGGGACGTCTGCCGGGTCCCGTCCACCAGACGACCACAGGGGGCCAAGGGCTCCAGGCGTCTAGGTGGGCACAACCCCCCGCTGAGCAGGGTGCTGCCCCGGGAGGAGGACAGCATAAAGCACCCCAGGATGCGGCCCCTATTCGACGCCCAGGTGTGCAGGCAGTGGCCCCTGGTGCGCAGGCTGCGCATAACACTACCCATAAACCACCGGCCCCGAAAGGGGCCAGGAATGCCGGAAAGGCTCCGGAGGCCCCGCGTGAGGTCATTGATGTGGACACAATTAATTCGTCCAATGAGGCACAGGGTATTCCGGATCGGTACATCCGCTATGTCCCTGCCGCTCCGGCCCCGGCACCTTTTGTTCAGGTCACGCGGAAGAACGCGGGAAGTCACACATACGCACAAGCGGCTGGCCAGCAGGGAGCTGGCGCGAGCAGAGTGGCGCCTAAGAAGAGGAAGACCACGATAAATGACATCCGGATGCACAAGGCCAAGGTCGCTACATCGTTGGGGTTCACGATCAAACCACGTCCCTCCCTATCACGTGAGGAGTCGTACGTCATGGCTTGGGAGACCCGACCCACCCCTGGGAAAGGCGGACCGTTGGTGGTTCACAAGACGAGCTGGACCCTCAAGGGTTTACTTGTGGTAGATATAGACGCGCGCCCGGACGCAACGGATATGGGCACGGAGTGGGCGGCGGCTATGCAAGCTAAGCTCCGGATTACGTCGGACGCGATGACGTCAGTGGAATTCACTCCGTTCACGGAGTCATTCCAGTTTATAGTCCCGGGTTTTCCCATCATAAATCCCTCGACTAAGCAGATTCATACCCCTGCGGAAATCGCGTCCGAACTCCGCCTTTCAAACGCGGTATTCACGGAGTTTCCTTTCACAGAGGCTCCACATTTCATGGGAAAACCAACGACGTTACAAGAGCTTATTACTCGTAACCGGTCGGCCACGGCGGCGATTATGGTGGCGGTGTCCCACCCTCTGAAAGCGAAGGAAGCAATCTTCCATAACAACGGTATTGTCCGCCGCTCCATCCGCTACTACGGGCGGAACCAATATGCGGTAAAGAGTAATACCGGAGGCTACGATCGATATGGGCTTAATTCTGCGATTCTACCGCTTCTTCCAATTAACAATACTTCTGCGATTCTACCGCTTCTTACTTCTCTTCGGACCACGGTACTTCTGCCGTCCTATCTACGCCTGCGGTTCCAACAGAGTACGAGGCTTCTGCAATTCGACAAGGCTGAGAGCGATTGAGAACTGGTCCACTTCTGCGCCAATACCGAATCACCAATCCCTACGCCCGTCTTCCATCATAGTACCGAACCACCAGACTTCGATACCGATGATACCGATACCGTACCGTCCACCCGTCCTGATACCGACGCTTAATACTCCACACCTAGTCGATACTACGCCCTCGACAGCCCATACCATAGAAAAAGGCTCACAAAGCTGCACTCGGTCTGCCATACGTTGCTGCGAAGAGTTGGATCATGGTCGAGGCTCCAAGCCCAACGGTATGCCCTTCCGAACCGCCATGCATCGATACCGACGATACCGGTGTTGATACCGATGGTCCGCTCCGGTACCGGAGTTCGTTACGTGTGCTAGGTCGAGACCACGCCATCGGAGATCTACGTCGAGAGGAAGGTTGGGAAATGAATCAAGTCCACCGTACGCTGCTTCGATCTCGGAGGAGGCCATCGATCCGACTCGGAGGGGAAGCCAAGCAATGCCCAGTCGAGTCAGGCGACGCGTACCGGTCGATATCGAGGGGCTAGAGCGATGCTCAGGGACGATCCCAGGGTACTGATTGGTACCGAACGGTAGAGTACCCCATTGCCAAGGTTGGGTTGTACCGACACGTCAACATCGGAGCACGCCGTCCGATCGATCGGTAGACGCCCAGGCTGACGCCGCACGGATCATGATACCGGAACAAAGGTAAATCAGGATGACGTGCTTCTCCTACGACAGGGACATTGCCAGGAGCGCCCATGCGGTAGCTTGAGACACGTCCTTAATTTAGCGCTGGTCGACGTCGGTATCGCCGCCCTACCTCGGTATCACTCGTCGTGAGTTTTCGTTGGGTTCTTGTCTCGTCCCACCCTATTCTTAGCTACCCCCTGATAAAACTTCTTATTCATTCATCATCTTATGTTTCCCCTGATTGTAATTTTACATTCAATTCGACTTTATGTTCCATTTCTTGTACCGGATTACGGTACGATTCGACTTGTAAAAACCCCCCATTTGGTATCTTGAATGGCTACGGTATTATGGTATTTATAGCCTGCATGTTCTACTGTAGCAAACCAGCTAATCTGAGAGGAACTTCCAGAGTGAAGGTCCGGGTTTTGCTCATCTCGTTCAAGTCCCCGTTCGTTCGTCTCGTCTCGTAGTCTCCGGTACCGATACCGGTAGTCGTCGTTCTCGTCTTCGTCGCCCCCGTCTCTCGTCTCACGACCAGTCCCATCAGAAATGCTTCCTCAGCTCGCCTCCTCTACTGCTTTGTTCTCTCTACCGTAATACCGGACCCCAGACGACTCGGTATCGACGGATTCGTCTCGGTATTGATCGTCTCCTGATACCTCTCCTCTTGAGCGGTCACCTATAGTCTCCCGTACTCATCAATCCAGCCAGGCCCTACTATTCTCTCTTGACGACTTGTCTGTGACTGTACGACTTAGTACCGCCACGTACCGGCCCTCCCAACGCATCTAAATCGTACCCCCCTCGTCCGGTATTTCTGATACCGGCCGCGTTCTCGCACATTCAGCGGTTGAACCGAAAGCGCGTACGGGACCAATACAGTGCAAAAAGTGTTACCGCTTCCGACACAGCGACCAGGACTGCACGGAGCTGTACAGGTGCACAAGGTGTGCGGAACCACACCAGACCGAGCTCTGCGAAAACAAATGCGCTGAATGCGCAGAGGTTACGTCATGCACGCACGTGGTTAAGTGCGCGAATTGCCAAGGCAAGCACCGGGCGGACTTCCCAAATTGTCCAAGGAAGCCTATGAACAATAGGCGATCGTCTTCCCCTCCTACGTATCAATGAAGGGACAACTCAAACTGGTCTCCTATAACGCGGGTCGTTCGAGTATATCGTTATTTATGGCTCAACATCTACTTCAGGAAACACATTTTTCAGCGTGGGATTTGGACATCTGGTGTATCCAGGAGATACCCCAGTTTACAGTAGGAGTCGCGCGTACAACAGGGGAGCGGGAGGTGGCTGATGTAGGCACGCCATTGTTCGAAGGGCATACGATGATCCTAGCGAAGGGTCAGAATCCTTGGGTAGGGATCGCCATACCTAGAGGGATACGATGGTCGCAGCATGATGACGTGCCGGATGATACTATGGTACATGCGGAGATCAACGTGAGCGAAGGCAGTCTACATATTTTCTCCGTATACTGTCCTCATGCCACACATCGGATGACGTGGGGTGCGACTGCTGCACGGTTCCGGAGGGGCTTTCCAGAGGGCTCCATCATTGCTGGTGATTTTAATGCGGGCTCACAATGGGCAAACGCACCAATCGTCGGGCGCAATTATGTAGAGCGTGAAAGCTTTTTCAACGAATGGTTAGATGATCATCCAGCGTTTACATACGCAGATGACCCAGGGGCAATCACGTGCTACGGAAGGCGGCCCGGTACGGGATCTCACCCGGACGCTATGATATTCACTCCGGCATCTCTACCTGATTTGCGCCAAACATGGAAGACTCATCCACACATAGTCAAGAAAGGCCACCATTGTATCATCACGGCGGACTTAACCAACTGGAGCAACCGTAGCAGCCTGGAGCGCATGGGTATCCCTAACGATAAGGCAGAGGCATGGGCAGCAGAGCTAGAGTATGCTGTTCCCCCCGGCTTTTGGACTAGTCAACCTACAAGTCAACAAGCCGTGCTGGCCTGGTTCACTCAGCTTTTTGCAAGTGCAAGGAAGGCTACTAGTTGCCTCACGTATGAAACGGTCTCACAGCGCAAGGAGAGATGGTGGGACGAAGAGTGTGATAGAAGGGTGGAGGAAGGCGCGCCAGACTTACTTTACTGGCTGCGGAATCGGAGGTGGTTGTGGTACAACACACGCCGGGATGAGGCGGGCAACACCAGGCCATGGAAATTCCATAAGAGCAGGCTACCAAGACGCCAGGTGAATATCCCGACACTAACATCTCCCTTCAGAGCGGTTAGACACGTCGAGATAGCGGAGGCCTTCAGACAGCACTATTTCCCTGACCGGAACATAGCGAGAGATGAGGAGGACCCCCTCACGTCGCAGGAGCAACAACGATCGTTTTCAGAAAGTGAAGTGTTAAGGGTGCTGAAGGGAATACCACCAAATAGTGCCCCAGGCCCTTCAGGAATAACACTCCAGGCGATAAGCCCGGCTGTCCGCCGTCACGTAGGATGTTTCACCAACATGTTCAATGCGCTAGTGTGTTACGAAGTGTACCCGCAGGAGTTCAAGCACGCCATCGTAGCGATGGTTCGCAAGCCTAAACCTTACCCCCTGGATTCTCCGAGGGCATACCGTCTGATATGTGTGGAGGAAGTTCTGGCGAAACTACTAGAACGAGTAATGGCGGAACGACTACAAGCGCTTGTCTATCGCCACCCCGCTTTCGATTGCCGACAATATGGCGGCAGGCGCGGGTCATCCGTCATGACAGCATGGCACGCTCTCATGGCTAAGACGAGGGATCTGACGGCGTATCATACGGTCGTTGGTTTCGACATACAAGGGTTCTTTGATCACATAGAACCAGCCCACTTGCGGAAGGGACTGGATTTGTTGGGGACCCTGACGGCTCTAAACAACACCATCATGCAGTTCACGAGACAACGCATGATCGCCTTTTTGTTCAACGGCCAACGATCTCAGTGGATGCAGAAGCCGGACATAGGCGTACCTCAGGGATCACCAATGTCGCTGGTTTTGGCGAACATTGCGGCAAACACGGCAATATGGCAATTGCAGGATTGTACTCTTATGTTCTACATGGATGACGGTTTGCTACTCACTAAGGGAAACAACGCATACGAGGTTGCCAGGGAGACCCAGAATGGGATACAGCAGGTCAACGACGCATTGGTGCAGATCGGCCTCAAGATCGACAAGGCTTCGATACAAGGTGTAGCATTGGACAGGAGCTTTCGGCGCACGGGGGGAAGGGTGACAGCTTCGGCCCCGATCACGCTGGACAATGAGAGAGTGGAATGGGCTAAGCCGGTCATTAAATGGCTAGGTATCGAGATGACGGACTACCGAGGTTTCCGTCCCCACATTCGGTCACGACTGAATGCTGCGAGACATACGTGGGATGCCCTCCGTTGGATGGCTCAGCGTACTACAGGACTCTGCCTCAAGGCGATGAAGAGAACTACGTGCAGCTGAGCTCGGTATCAACCCCGGTATCCCATTCTACGCTTACCCCATGCTACGGTACAGTCCCATCTACACCTTCCAGTATTCAC
The DNA here is from genome assembly GCA_032164295.1 of Inonotus obliquus. Classification (NCBI taxonomy): domain Eukaryota; kingdom Fungi; phylum Basidiomycota; class Agaricomycetes; order Hymenochaetales; family Hymenochaetaceae; genus Inonotus; species Inonotus obliquus. The sequence goes on along the minus strand of JAJHTX010000006.1, from coordinate 2,121,047 downwards.
CAGCACACCTAGAGAAACTGTCGGTCACATTTCTCAAGATACCGAACGCCGAGAGTACCGATACCGAGCGCCAAGAAACCCGGTACCGAGAATACCGAGAGTACCGAGTGCCGAGAAACCCGGTACCGAGACAAATTGACAATTCAACATGCTCTCATGACATGGATCGGACGTCTCCCTCTCTGGTATTCATTCCTGATGGTTGGAGTATGCATGCCGGTTCTTTGGGGAAGCTCAGGGTCAGTATCTATTAAGGTTTTCAGGTCCGGTACCACCAGGAACGCGTCGGTATCGTTTGGCAGGGGTTCAAATCTCTTGTCCTGAGGACTTTTCATCCAGGGGTACTATATGCTACGTTTTCATTGGTTTCTTGTCCTCCCTAACCCTTTCTTGTTGTCCCCCTGATGGCTCTACTGTAATCAGTCTTCTTATGACATTTTTCTTTGTTTTGATCTTCCTTTTTACTTTCTCCTTTTGGACTTATGAGCTAACTACGGTACAGTAGTATAAATATCTCCTCCTGTACGTAGTAGCTCTCCAGGTAATCTTAGGAGCTAGCCTCTAACGTGAGGGCTCAGGTTTCCTCACCCCCTTCCCAGTTCCGTCTCAGTCTCATCTCGAGTTCCATCCCAGTTCCATCCCAGTTTCGTCTCAAGTGAACCTCAGGAGTTAGCCTCCCGTGCGAGGGCTCAGGTTTGCTTCCCAGTCCAGTCGACACCTTCATCTACCAGTCTCCCTCATTCTGTTTCTCGCTATACCACCCCGTGCTAGCTGTTTCCTTGCAGTACCGACCTGTACCGATGTTTTTCCCACGGTACCGACATTTTGTTATTCTTTGTATTTTGCACATCCACCTTTCGTTTCTGTACTGAGCTTTTGTTTTACAACGTTTCTGCACATACCGATCCCGTTCGTTCAAGTACCGACCTGTACCAACGTTTTTCCCATGGTACCGACCCTCTCGATTCCAGACAAGAACACATTCCCCCCAACATCTAGCTGATCCAGCACCCCTTTCTATTATTCCTTTGGCTCTCTTTACGTCCCCCTTCTACAGACAACAAGTACCGTGAGCGTACTGGATAAGTACAGCCTCATTTGGCCCTCCCCGTATTCTTATACCATACACCCCTCGACCGGTACCACCGGTACCGGCCGCAATCTCGCACATTTAGCGATGCGGAGGTACTATCAGAACATCCTCCTCCCTGTGATGACCTGGGGAGCGCCCATTTGGATGACACAACAACCAGAGCTAGCAGCTGAATTCGAAGGAATCCACCGATGAGCACTGATGGACCTCGGGTCATGGTTACCCTTCACGCGCACCGACATTATGGAAGCACTCGCAGGGGTACCTCTGGGGAGTGGCAATCTCCAAGTGCCGCGCGAGCCCCCTTTTTTTCAAGCGGAGTTGTAACATCTACCATATATGGTAAGAAACAGCGATCCATATTTACCGCCTTTCGATACAATGTACCAATCCTTCATGAGACCAGATAATTAGCATTTTATGAGAAATATACCAGAGAATTAAATAAAGACATTCACTTGATATGATACTAGACAAATTAAGACCAAAATGAGCATACATAGCATGTTTTATTGTAGATTATTACCGGTCAACAGTACTCATGGTCTTGAACAAGGTCTTTGGTGATGTTGCTGGTTATTCATTTGTATACACAGTGACTTTCTAATATGAATATATCAGAAGCATACTATCCGCTGTATTTTAAAGCTTGCTAAACTGATTCCTTGATGTAGATGGTGTCACTGTATGCATCTCTGAGAAAGACTAAGATAAGCACTATGCAGTATCATTGATGGCATTTTTGGAGCTTGTACAGGTACCATGGTATATTTACTTGATTTATCAAATGAATTTTGTGCTTACAGACATTTTGCAATATTTTCTTGCATTATTGCTCTTTTGCTGGTTCGTGCACCCATACAAATGCAATGTCACGTGACAGAGTTTTCCTTTATTCGGTGAGATTCAATGCACTCTTCGAACACTCAGAACTCAGTGAATTTCTCAACGATTTCCATGTAAATGTACGAATCGCATTGTTTCATGACTATCTTCATTTTGTTGAGAAAAAATTTTCAAGAAATTATCTAGTTCCTTAGATATGACCTAAAACTATACAATATCTCGGCGGATTTTAGTAAAAGTCGATTTCTTTTATGAAGATATTGGTCTAAAGACATCAAAGACATGATATACACACTTAATACTAGTGATCTTTGTGATGTGGGAGGGTTACATGGAGTCGAATGTGTCTCTCAAAAACCGGTCATCGCTTATGCTTAAGCGAGCTCCGGCACGACGCGGCAACGACCGTGAGAACGGTCGTTTTTTTGATAGGGATTGCCACTCCCCAGTACCTCCGATAGCGCTTAACATAGCATATATCGCAGAGACGCAGAATGCGGTAATAGACGCCCAGCACCTAGGCTCGCCACCCATCCCAGACGATTACATGCGCAGAATCGTTCAGCGACCGATGATCCCGATACTGCCCTTCCCAAGGGCGGAATACCGCGCGGTATGGCAGCGAATGACTGCGAGAGTGGCGGACATGGCTCCACAAGGTCTCCCACCTCAGGTATGGATATACTCGTCTCCTCAGCCGCGCAGGTCAGAAGTGTGGACAGTAGTGGGTAGGGAGATGATGGAGAAACAGGTTGCATATGAAGCAACGGAGGACACGGACCAGTTTTGTTTGATTTTGGTATCACTGGTTAAGTTTCTTTACGGACATTTAGTCCGTCCCTTTGTGGACTTTGGTTTTCGAATTGAGGTCCCAGTTTTTATACCTATAGAGTTTCGGTCGGATTTGATTTCCCCAACTCCTTCATCGCTTGCGATCATTGAACAGATAGTGGCGGCACTTGCCCAAACTAATATTTTCTTTTATTTTCGACCTTGGCCAGCTAGGCTGTTCCCGGTCAAGCCTCCTTTAGAGAGGAACGAGTACCTCCTCTTCCCGGCCGCGACGGTGGAAGGGCTCAGGGTAGCCGCGAAAGCAGCTGTCCGCCAGACGTGGAAAGACCTGCTGGTGGCGAATGGCGCTCATACGCATCACACGATAGAGACGCCGGCGCAGCGGGCGCTCTTACAGAGAGTCTCCTTCGCTCCAGTACACATAACGCACTCCAGTATCACCCGCATTGGAGAAACTACAGCGCTCCGGCTATTGGCGGGGGTTGCATCAGTTGGGGAAGTCCTCAACCGTATCGATCCAGAGTTTCCCCCTGACTGCCCAACTTGCGGGGACCTAGATACTATTCGACATCGCCTCCTGGAATGTCCTCAGGGACGACAGGCTTTCCCGTGCGCCCCTTCACTTAACTGGTTCCACCAGTTCCACAACATACTAGCATCCAAGGAGGCGCTCATTCATTTATTCCAGCCTCCGTAGTCTCAGGTTTTTGTACGCGCAGTCTAGGCTGTGACGTTTTCCTGATGCCTGCGATCGTTCACTTCCTCTAACGGCAGTTCTCTGCCTCTCTTTATTTCATGCGCACGGATCGGTTTGAGTTTCTGCTCGCCAACGCGCGTACATGCGGCTCTTATAGCACAACGTGGGTTTCTTACATGTTCGTTTCTTCTTACTTTGGCGGTCCAGTTGCTTTGTCCTGGGAATTTGTAGGCTACATGCCAATTTACATATTATATCAAATACATTTGTTTGTCAAGTCATCACGGCGGGCAAAATAGGATATCAGCGGGCATTAAATTTAAAGAACTTTTCTCGCAATTATTTTAAATATCAGTAAGCATATCGACCTCGCCGATATTATTTATATGAACCACGTGCCCATATTTTGGATATTGATAAGGATAATCGATTGGGCTGATATTTTAAATTCCCTTCTGTTCTTATGCATATCTTCCTGGAAGATATCCTAAACATCTACTTTAAATATCGGTAAGTATATCAATCCCGCCGGTATTATAAATATCAATCACGTGCTGATATGCTTGCCGATATTTAAAATTTCGGCAAAAAAATAATTTATAATTGGTGATTGGCACGGCCTATCAAAATTTCGTGCTTTCCCACGGTCTCGCTTAGCTTTGCCAGTGATCGACGCGTCGATTTCAGTGTCGCACTTTTGGTTTTCACCTTTGTCCTCTTGAAATAATTTACACAATTGAAGGATTGATTTAGATTCAATACAGGGATATCTTTTTGAGGTCATTGAACACAATGAACAGTAAATAGAAGCAAAATAACAAATATTGAGCAAATTATGGCCAATTTTAGACATTTTCTTGAGAACTAGGCAACTTCTCCAATTTGTTTTCTCGACAAAATGAAGAAAATCACTTGAAAGTACTGCAAATGCACTGAAACAGGTCAACTTTTTCGAATTTAGAGAGGAAAGAAGCATACATTTAGTGTGCATAAACATCACATGCCATTTTCCTTTTATTTGAGTGAGTCAGAGCTTCCATTACTACACAAAACTATGTGTTAGCATCACAACATTATCCATGAATGATAATGAGCAGAGTTCTGAGCTGATATCAATGAAGACAAAGCAGCCTCCGAATCGAATATATGCGGTCACGTGATTTAGCAGTCCCACATGAGAATGCTTTATCGAGACAAAATACGCCTCAAAGGAGGAATAATTACTTATTTAAGGTATGGCGAGATGATATTCGATGTTTTACAGTCAGCACATTCATTGAGAGGAGGTTTAATGGGTCTGGTAAAAATTGATGTTGGATTGCTGTGTCGAGAGAGTGAGACACAAAGATCGACGCGACTTACTATATTTAGGCACATATTGAAACTCCGCTCGGGAAAAGTCGTCACACGGATCACATAGGCCGTGCCAGGTACCATTATAATGGGGACTGGCAACCGCAAAGGTTGACGTGTTCTTTCCCACGGGTCCGCCGCGTTGTGCCGGTGATCGACGCACTTCAATGTGCATTTCACTTCTGAATCCAGTCTTCGACTGCATTCAGTATTGTCCACATCACATAAATTGCATCAAAAAAATGCGTAATATATACATTCATACTCCAGGAATCCATTTATGTATGTGCAATAAAATTGTATTAAAAAATGGGCAAGATATGGTGATTTCTTTCCAATATCTCAGAAACTAGGAATGACCAATTAAAACTTTTTTTAATAGGATTGAAGAAAAGCATGCAAAACTTCATTCTGTGTATTTAGGTGGACCATTTTTCAGTTGTGGAAGGCCTGAAGCTCAAGGATTTTGAGAAATGCTATAGTATAGAGTAAGGAAATACAATAGAAAGAATGGTGAGACGTGTGTTCCCACGGGTCAACTCACGCAAATTACAGTTGGAACTGTCGCATACATCCTTCTCCTGGCTGCAATGCCATCCACTATACATGTATTAAGCTATAGAACTTCGTAATATGTGTATTCACACATGCAGAAACTTCATTTGAGCTCGATTTGTATTTACTACCTTCTATAGGCTCTTTTGTGGCAAATTGAAAAGTGAGACAGAGAGATCGGCGCAGATTACTGCATTAAGTAAAATATTCAGCTCCGCTTGAAAAAAAACCTGCACGCGGGTAGCTTCGGGATTGCCAGTCCCCAATTATAATACCGCACCCACTGATATTCTATTTTGCCCGCCGTGCATATTTTACGTAACAGTAACTGAATTTGTGTTGACACGTTTCCTTTTCCGCCCGCCACGTCCACGACGTGATTATTCGTTATTTCACTACCTCTATTTTCAATAGAAACGACATGATAGACTACATTATGTAACGCTGAAATGTATCAGGCAAGAGAAGCAAGGATCGAGTCTTTGTTTGCTTCAATGAAGGCGCGATGGTCCTTGCGAGCCGGGTTAATGCGCAACGTAAGTTCAGGATCACGGTTCGGGTTTCCTTTGTGTTTATAGAACCATTCTAAAACACGGAGTTAGTCACAGATTGCCAGACTACGTGAAGGCCACTTACGGTTGCTATACGGTCACAGGGAAAGAAGATCAAGTTGTAAGCTATAGCAGGAATGACGAAAGAAAATATACGTACTTTGCCCAGAGTTCATAGTTGACAGACTTCTGAGCTTGGAACGTCGCTTCGTCTACCTCGCGAAGTTCAATGTCCTTCCCAAGTACATCGCGCAATGTCTGGATGAACTGCCTAGGAGTAAACACATCCGAAATTACACGAAGATCTTTGCCTAAATTGCGGAACCTTGGTGAGCGTTATAATTCAGTTGAACATCTCGAATTCTTACCGATCCATTCTTTAGGCTTCTTGAATGCCTCGAGTACGTATGCTCCTGTCTCAGCGACGCTATATCCACCTATGGGACCATCGGTAATTAAGAAGGGCCAGTCCGCCACTAAACGACCGTCCGCCTCTTTCTTCACTGATACGAGCGGGAATGTGAAGAGGTTCTCGTAGTAGAACGAAGTGTACAGACTAAAGAAGGCGAGTATTCAGTCAGCTCCCGCAGATGTATATACAAAACATTAGAGCTCACGAAGTTCTCGGCAGCCCCTTTTTCTTTAGATAATCATCTATAGCTGCTTTCGAGCTCCAATGCGGCACTTCCGGGTCCGAGGTATGGTCGAGCGTCGACCAGACGAAGTGCTTCACCCCTGCTGCGCCCGCTGCATCAATGAGGTTCTTCCCGTGCTGAATCTCTTTCTCGCTGGACAAAACCTCCCAAACTAGTTGGCATGGTGAGTCCGAGTAGCACAGTCGCGCAACGATGAGATTATACTTACAGTTTGTCAAACCAAAGACTCCGTAGGCACCATTAAACGCCTTCTTAAGGCTTTCGACATCGTCCAAATCAGCCTTGACTATTTCGACGCCTCGCGCGGCCAATGCTATGAGATCCCGCATTAGAAACCGTTTAGGAACGACATTCAGGAGAATTACCACTTACCTTTTGCTTTCGGAGAGTCAACATTGCGAGTGAGGCCTCGGACGCGGAACGAGTGATCGGGATCGTTGAGCAAGTACTCTACGACGCTACCGCCTTGAGCGCCTGATGCACCAACAACAGCAATGATAGGTTTATCTGAGTGAGACATAATTGTTTCAGGTTTAGAGAGAATAAAGTGGTGCTAGCTACTGGGCAGGAACAGTGTCACCAAAGGTCCTTTATACTCCTCTAGGAACGAAGTGGATCCGACTCGGAAAACTACATGTCATCATACGCAATATCGTGAAATTTGTATTACCATCGAGCGTGCGGTGACCAACGCCATGGCATGCAATGGATGAGAAAGAATGTACATAAACGGTACATGGGAAGTACACGGCAGAGCCGGCGTTTGCTGCAGTTCAGGACTTGGTCTAGCTCCGTCTTGTCGTCTTGTCCATCTTGCGTATGTAAGCGACAAGTATTCCGTCTTTTGGCAATTGATACTCACACTCAGACGCCATAGCCATCATAAAAGTGTCAGGCAGTATCCGGCACCGAGCACCGATACGCGCGACAGTCGCCTTTTCACGACTGTCGTTATGTAAAAGCCCGCCAACTCGTGGTCCGCCTCAACAAAGCTCCAAGCGCCCTTATAAAGCGAAACCTTTCCAGGACAAAAATACACACCAAGGTTAAGGATCGGAGGGAAGATCTAAACATATCGGTCGTCGGCTTCTTCAATACTTGAAGCATTTCGATGGTATTGCTAATGTCCTTTCCGGTCGAAGCCTCCGAAGAGTGTTCAAGCCTTCTTGTCAGCCTTAGAAGACTTTGTCGCCATTGCTCGTTACGTATTCGTAATCAAGGTGCAAGAAAAGACGCGATACTATAGTGATATGGAACAATCTTTCTTCACTTCTCCGAAAAGTGTGGTCGAGTTTACGACAGTGACTGTCACAAGCTCTAAGCAGCTCTATGTGGGCAATGGATAAGCAGGTAGGACATGTCTTTTTTCAGAGGGATTGAGTAGGCATTCGATAATTCAAATTCCACGTATTCAGTGATCATCCTCTGACCTCCCCAGATTTCCAGCTGCGCGAGTTCAACACCATCCGCCCGCTTCAAGCCCTATCATCCGGGCGTATAGCGGATCTCCGATCCGGTGCGGAGCCCTACCATGCATGACTATTAATATTACTAACCAAGTTCTCCGTGAAACTCACAGCGCAGCAGAGCGCTAACCTCAGACATCAGCGGTCCATAGTACTTACACATTACAAACGACAATTTCCAAGGAGGCCCTTGACGCGAAGTTACAGCTCTCACCAAACAAAGCTCAAATCTCAAAACTCGACTTTTCGCTTCTTATTTTTTACATCCTATCGAATTATTTACTCTTCTACCAAGTACATTGCTTACACTCACTGATCGAGCTCCTTCCCTATACTAATCAAAAAATCACATCTCTCTTGCTGTTCCGAAGGTATCGTCTCTATCCTCGTCGCATCTGTCTCAAACAGTATCCTTTGCGTCCCATCAAACTGTACCCACTCGGAAGTTCCAGACGCCCGATGAGTATTTGGGTCAAACGATCGTATGAAGCTCGTCCAATACCCCCGAATAACAGGTATTATGGCTGCGTTTGTCGTAGAGTAGCTCGCTGGTGCTGCACCGATGTTAGTATTCAATCCCCAGATCGCGTGAACTTCTACTGTATGAGGTACTCCTAGACCGCTTGCTACCTGGTCGGGGTCTTCAACATTGTAGCTACATAATTCAAACACATTAGAAATGAATCACCGAGGTGAAACAATACGTTTTGTACTTACTGATAAAGCCAATTCGGAGTCGGATCCTGAAACCTTCGGATCTCGTTACTGATGAAGATTCCGGGGCAATTGTATCGCAACTCTCCATACGCCAACGCAGCATTAAAAAAGAATGTCCCGCGACCTGGGAACTGTTCCGACTCGGGATAAAATCGGTGGATGGTTTCCAGAGAGCTTTCGTTTAGCTTAGGGAAATTATCCAGTAGGAAATTATCCATGTCCGTCTCCGAGTTGAGGTTCGACGGAGTGAAAACGGTCCCTTGGTACAATCAATTATGAGATCTGAGTACCCGGGCCCGCGACAGTGAATCCTACCTTCATTCGTATCATCACTTGGACTAATCAGCTCCATCTCTCAAAACTTGTATTGTGAAGTACATACCCGAATACCGCAGGCACCTTCACAAACTTTCCTTCCTCAAACAGCCGGTACGGAATATCCGGGATGAGATCCCCGTCCACAATAGCGTTATAAAAGAAGTTCGGCGTGTTGTTTCTCCCCGGGAAGGGTAGCGGGATATTATTACTCTGTAAAGCGCTTATATCCAAAGCGCGAAGACAAGCCAAGGAGACCGACGAGTCCGAGTCTGCGCAACCCACTCGTTCCACTAGTGCATCATACTGGAACTGAGCCTCTGAAACACTGAAAATAGGTGGGAATGACTGCGACTCCGCGATAACAGCATGGAATAAGTCTGTCGGCTGCCCTCCGAACGCTGTTAGGTGAAGCGTGACCGACTGGGCTCCAGCGCTCGCACCACCTAGGACCACATGTTGCGGGTCACCTCCAAACTATATAAAGCACTCGCATTAGACATATTCAACGTGACTTCGTGGGAAAAAGATGATTACCTTGGAGATGTGTCTTTGCACCCATTCAAGCGCTTTCCTTTGGTCCAGGATTCCAACATTGATATTACCGTCATTTTGTATCTCCTCGCTAGCGAGGAACCCGTACGGACCCACACGATAACTATGCGTGACTACAACCATGTCCATTTCCGCGACTTGGATTAACTGCGACGCGTTGGGGTGCGCGGTCGAAAGAGAATTCAATCCACCGCCTGGGATCCAGAAGAACACCGGCAACTTCGAATCTGATGATGATGATGCACTCGAGGGAGCAAACACGTCGAGGAAAAGACAATCCTCCGAATGCCCTGACTCCGGGAACGATGCTCCCGTACTCAAGCAAAGTGGACCATACTAAATTATTCCTTAGCGGAAATATTCTCCATTGCAGGAATGTGAACTACTGTACCTGGTCTGCGATTTGGACCGTGTCATTCGCAGGCGGATCAATAGGAGCGCGAAAACGCAGGTCACCAAGCGGCGGTGCAGCATACCGCATACCGAGCCATTGAGTAATTCCGTTCGGGAGCGCGGTGCCAAGATACCTAGTGTTGCCTACGTCTACAAGAGGATCAACGGCATGGACGAAGGATACCCCGCAACCCGCAAGCAGTAGCTCCACCAACGCTTCCAATTTCGTAGGCATTGCTATAATTAGTTTGCTTTCGGCTTTGACTATGTTGAAAGAAAGGGAGCATTAGCACGAGTACGGGGACAACTTTGATATATATAAGCTATCCGAGTTTCTGAATGTTTTTAGCCGGTACAGCCGCTCAGGTTTGTCCACGCGCCACATATCGAGCGCCTATTCTTGGCATTTATTGACATCAATAATTTGTCCAAGTCGCATCACGGGATCCACTTCAGCCCTTCGAGCCGGAGATTAATTGGAATTCTCACCTGTGATCCAATCCAGGCATACGGTGGCATTATATTCGTGCCACTGCACTGCACCGATGCACCAAGGACTGGTTTACACTGCCCTTTCCAGATCCAACGGCACATCATCACACTTTAGAAAAACGCTGCATAGTTCCGACTCGGAATCCACGATCAACACAAGTGATTTGGCGAGGATGGAGGTAAATCCAGTGGCTTATATCAGCTTACATCAAGGCAAGGAGCTCTTAGCATTACCAAGAGAGCATACTAATAAGGTAGTAAAGGTGTCAGTTCGTATGATGCCCCAAGATAAAATCCCGTGAGTCAGCGAGCCTGTATAAAGCAACAAGTGGTAAGCTAATCCGGCCAGACGTAACAAACCATTCTGTTTTCTAACCTGGGTCATTGACTCTTATGCAAGTAGAGGGCTGAGCGGTAGGCGATGCCGCGCAGGGCACATCAAGACTTCTTTGGTTCCCTGGCAGTCCAATGACCCGACCACTGGCATTGCGACGCCCCTAGCTTGTCGTGCAGTTACATCCATCAGAAATCAAATCCGTCGCAATCCATACACCACTGGCAGCGCATACCGTTAGTCGTAATCGATCAAGTCGCTGTATCATCCCCCAGGCCTGCTCCGAGTCTGTTCTGTAACGCAAGCATATTCCCTGCCCACTCGTTTCGAAAGCTTCCCAAAATCCACAAACACAAACACACGCGTACGCGTGATCTAGCACGGCCCGGGCGCGGTACTAAGTAAATTCTAAGCACTAGAAAGAAGTCAGAAAGTCAGAAAGCCAGAAGACCTCCTCGTCTTCGCTTCTCCGGGTTGAATCGGCTACCAACACCGGTGACCGACCGACTTGGCTTCCTCTGAACGATGCTTTACGACCCTTTGCAGTGCATAATTATCGCGTCGCCCCAGAGCCCCATGCGGCACCTTGCAGGTGCGGTACGATGGTGACCTCAGACCTGAATGTGGGATTGCTTCATGAACATGCTTGCCGTCCAGCGGAAACTGCTGCAACTGATACTGATATGTTGCCACCAGCTTGATGTTCCCACCGTTTCAGCCATCTGATACATCCAGAAGACAGAAGATGAAACGTAGTGGATGGTCATTCAGCAAGAGGTATCGGAAACTTATTCGAAGTACTGAATGACTGAGAGAATACTGAGTGCGAGTGAAACTCAACTAAAGGATATCCAGACTCAGTTTGATTTCGTTCACATCGTCAAGAGACGATCTACAGACCCGTAGAAGACGCCGCTCTTTCGCTTTGATGCTTCGATGCTTTGAATATGGAGAACAGATGAACGGGATGGAGACTCTGAGATAGAAACTCATCCCATTCAAATGAGATCTATCCTGTTGATGGTGACTAGGCCAAGATGCCATGATTGTTGAAGTTGCACTGCATTGATTCTTCGTGTACAAATATGATCAAACAAGATCAAGCAGGTAAAAACAAACATGGCAAAACAGTCAAACCAACACAAATACCACATTCAGTATAAAAGCATAAAAGAATACTAAACTATTATTACAATACCGGACGATTCATCACAATCGTATCTCTCAAAACAGTAGCTTTGTGAAGTGTAACAATGAAAAGCATCAGAAAGCACGTAAAATCGTCATTTCGCGCCGTAAAAACAATAAGTCCGGAAGTGAAAAAAAAACTGTTTCAAGTCACGACGTCGTGTCGATGGTCATCGTCTTTTTTCGTCACGTTCAGATAACGAGAACTCCAATTGCAACGCCGAGCAAACCCGCTCCATGCGCAAAGAAATGTGGAATTTCCAACATGGCGGACGAGGAGTCCGAATCGGTTTCTGTAGCACCATCCTGTCCAGTCGGGGAAGGAGTGAAACCGATAGGGCCGGACTCGGTGACCGACGACGTTGCGGCGTCACTTGCAGAGCTAACAGCACTGTTGGCGGCATCTCCGTCAAAGGTTTCATCAAGCAAGACGGCGTCAACAATGTGTACGACTCCGTTCCATAAAATTAGGTCCGGGGTCGTGATCTGAGCGGTGCGGTTCCCAACTGACACGAAACCACCTGTCTCGTTGAACTCCGCTGCAAGCCCCTGTCCTCCTGCAGTTGTTAAATTGGTGTCATCAAGTCCGATGAGATTGCCAGAATAAACGCTAGTGCCGTTGATGACGTGGTTCCTCAAGATGTTCGAAATAACCGTCTCGTTAGAGGCATCCGACAACTCCTGCTGAGCGGCAGCAAAGGCTTCATCGGTCGGAACGAAAATCGTAATACCGTGAGTAGTGGCGAGAGCGTCAAGAAGCCCTGCACTTTGGGCAGCATTCGTGAACTCAGTGAGGTTATTTGCGAACAGCGCGGCGTTCAGGTCTCCAGGAAAATCAATCACGGCGCTTGTGACGTGCAAGGTGATGTTGCCCACTGTCGTACTGTTCACGACGACACTTGGAGTGCTAGAATGGAACGGGACGTCAGAATATGATCATAGAATGGAAGAAGGGAACATACTTCTGGTTCAAAATCGAGACTGTTCCGTTTACCTCCGACCAAGCAAGAACTTGGGAACGTCCACCCTCCAGAAATACATAGCTCGAGGAGTTCAGCAATGTGCGTCCGACAGTAGTGTTCGGATATGTAGCGGTCGTGTTGGAGGCGAAGGTACCGGGGACAATGTGGTAAGCCAGAGTCTGCGCCAGTAGATCGGCGCTATCGGAGATATTTGAGCTCACACCGGCCCCTTCAACAATGACGTCAGCAATGACTTGCTACTTTGAAAAAATGAGAGAAACGCACAAGCATCGTTGTTAGGTGCAAACACCGTAAGTGAATCAGAGCCATTAAGTCGGGAAAGCAGGGCTTGTCCCACTTCAGTTCCGTTTGCGACGGTGGTCGCGTTGAGAAACGAGGTGAGGTTCAGACCCTCAAGCTGCTGGAGCAGCTCCGTGACATTTTGAGATACAACCGAGGAGGCCAGAAGGACCAGCGTCGAGATGAATTTTGCAGTGCGCATGTTGGGGGAAGGTAGCGAGATGGGGGCAGTAAGAAGGAGGATAATGCGTGGAAAGCACTGCGAATATATATAAGGACCCACGTTCCAGCCCAGGAGAATACGTTCCAGCCCAGGGTTCCTACTCGGCACCGAGTCGATGTCATCTCATCTGTCTGGCGTCATTGGAAGCACCCAAGAGCGAATGCAGAGCAGCACGTCCTTCGTAACAAATTACAAGGTGGCTCCAATATCCAAAACAGGAAATTTTGATCAGAATCCGTAATTCCGAAGGTTGGTATTTTGATGAGATCATTTTTTTGAGGTATATATCTCCCGAAGTAGTCTTGACTGGGTGGAGTAATTGCGCGATATAAAGTGGAAAAGAGACAACTCGTCTGAGCTCATGGCGTCGAAGCCAAGGAACGGAAATGACGAGATGAGCCCACGTGCTCTCGGCATCCTGCCGTATTTCATTTCGTTCGAAGCTTCATCTTGCCGATCACTCACTCGGAAACAAACCCTCCTTGAGTAACAAACGTCCTATAGTAACTCTGGCAGTCACTCACCAACGTATTATTCACCCGACATGGTCAGTACACGACATTTACCATTCCTGTACATCGCCGAGCAAAGAACCTGAGGGACAATATTGACCGCACCTGATCACGCCTGACTGCACCCTGATTTAATCCCAGACTTTGTGAACCCCGAACATCGATCGTGATATTGCGTCAGCCGCGCTGGCCGATCTAAGCGCGGGATACCTCACTTGGAACTGCTGCTAATCAGGAGACCAAGATCGACTTTTTGACGAGATGTAACGTCAACAGGTGATCTTGTAACGTTGGGAAGGATGCTCACCACGTGTCCCGAGGTACGTCCAATGCAGCCATTCGTCCGACAAGTATCACGAATCTGTATCGACTGAAGCCAGCTTGCAGTCTGCCTTACGTTTGACAAGACTCTTCACATCGGATCGGCTTGAAAAAATGCGGTTCGAAATCTCTTGGCTGATACGAGGAAGAACTGCAAAAGTACACGGCAACTAACAAATCCGAGCCCACCGAGATGCCGACTCTGTGAGGTGAACGGAATCTCCGGGGATTTTTCGTTCCGCATTCACACAGGAAGTTATTGATGCTTTTTGTTGTGGTGCGATGACCTCAACTGAGGAGCAGCTTCAGGACAGCCTTGGCATAGACTATGGTCACCATCTCCCTTCAATCAACGGAGGGTCTTGCGGTGAACGTGATCGAAGACAACGATGGCTTAACAAGCTAGAACAGGCTAGAATAGTCTGCCAATATTCACGTTTACCTGCTGCAAGCATAAAAAAGGCAAGCATAAAAATTAGCATCAAGGGATTAACAAGATAGGGGGAACAGCGCATAATTTACTCATCGTAAGTACCATCTATCCTCATCTGTCCCTAAAGTTAGGACTAGTGTCAAGCCACGTCGAGTTGATTTGATATCAATATGCCCTGTCCCCCGGCATGTTGACAAGTCAATGTATGCGTGCTTGAAGTATGTAGAACTGACTGAATAGAACTGAGGCGAGAGAGCTGGCAAGCAAGTGGCACTGACAAAGGACCACACTCTCGGCATCTTCCGAACTCCGATGATTAGTGTAACTTCAACGGGGATAGAAGATTTATTGTAAAAAGTCCAGAAGACTAGAGAAGACTACGGCGGTAAATTTAAATGCAGAGTTATCATGCAATCTCAGGCTAATCTTAAGACCGTTCACAGAAGTGGAATATTCAAACTACTTACATGCTACTCATCTCAATCTTCGACACTAGTACTGGTTACTAGTAATACTAACCCTCACGGAGTGGCAGACTACACAAAAAGTCGGAACACAAGACAAGAAGACTCTAAAACTTAGAAATCCAAACTCCTATCCAAGTCAATCAGAGGTCTTCGAAAGTTGAGTCAAGAGTCAAGACTTATCAAGGCGCTCAATCAGCGATTCGATATACCATGCATTTCATTTGGACGTATAGCACTTAGTCTTCGTCAACTGCCCACTTAGTAGACTTCTAGTAGTAGTACGAAACTAACGGCAGACCATATTCCATGCTTCTTCCGACTATACCTCAACAGGAGTAAATTCACCCATCGATGAGTTTTATCCTCGTTAATCCCGAGTAATTTCAAGCTCACCTTCACGATGCCGTCTCGACTCTCCGAAGCACAGAATCAAGCAAAACTGCAACACGTTCTCTTCGTCTACAGTCTTCGGACTTGCCGCTCTGCGTTGGTCCACTTGGCGCTAACGTCAACAGCATACTGGGATTCGGAAGTCTGCAATAGATCAGTGAGTCATGATTCATGAGTACTAGTCATCAGCAGCTCCGGAACTCTGCGAAGCCGAAGCACGTAGTGTTCAAGTTCGAAATGACGGTCTTGATCAAATCAGCCCTAGGCTTTGATATTAGTTTTACGGTCTTCTCGAGAGACGACACATACTATGATTGGAGTATAGCAGGACGATCAATATGGCGGAGATTAAATGCGAAGAACTGATCATTTTTCATAGTGACTTTAAGAATGTTATCAGTCAATCAAAGACACAGAAAAGAAGGAAGACGTATACGCGCTGCCATTTCTGTGGTCAGAGATATTGTATGGTCAACCTCAGCTTCAAGGCATACCAATCGATCGTTTGCATCAGTAACTCGCAAGATATCTCGCTTTATTGACATTATCGGCAATATCGCAAATGGAGTGTAACGAATCGCAGGTATTGCAAAAAAACACTTCTAATACTACACATTACTGTCACAAAAGGCAAACAAGAAAACACATTGTCAGTCGCTCGCCTATGGACACATTGAGTGTAAAGCAAGAAACAGGCATGCACTAGAGAATTACGCAGGAGATCATCGCAGACAGTCAACAATGGACATGGCCTCCTCCATCCAAGATGATAACATACAAAGAACTGAAAGTCGTCCGAGGTGAAAGGAAAGATAAATTAATGTACAATGATTCGAGATCGAGAGCGAGTTGACGAGAAAGGTAGCGAACCAAGATCAATAGGGAACTGGATGTATCCTTGTGTTAGCTGTCAGAAAGTCAGAGCTACATGAAGAAACAAAACTCACCAAAACCGCTCCATTGAGATATACGTAAAGTCATAAGATAACATTATCGTCCATGCTTAGCCCGCATCACACGTTCATAAGAATCATACAACGGATTATACTTCGCAACGCCCGTCATATGCGTTTCAAGGCACTGCGGGGGAAGGAGGTGGTGGAACCCTTCGTAAGGATCACGTCGACCATCCGCAGGAGGGAACCGTACTACCGAGGGCGGAGATGATGGGCGGGACTGCAAAGGCAAAGCACTAAGAGCGGTGAGAGCCGCGGAGGAGGAAGAAGTCGAGATTGTTGATAGCGTGCGTGTACGGTCTTGCTTCCCCCGACCGCCACCGAATCGCGCAGACGCAGGCGCCGGTAGTGTCGCGATAGAGTGTAGGGAGGATATTGACCCCTTCCGCGATGGTAACCGATCTTGATTCTCCGTCGATGTTTCCGATGGCGAGTCCTTGAATGACGATGTGAAGTATGAGGGTGAGCCCGACCGACTTGGAGTCGATGGTGAACCAGTTAATTGCGCTTGCGCTGCTTCGGCATTCACCGTAAGGGGCGCGAGTCGCGCAGGTCTGAGCCCTGCTCCATGATACGACTGCCCTCGGATAAGCGGATGCGGAGGCATATCCCTCTTCAACTCCCCTTGTGTTGATACATTACGCATCACCGTCATTCGCTTCGCCGTCGATTTCTGTCGTGGTTGGGTGGGGGAAGGCGCTTCTGAGTATGCTTGTCGTATAAGCGGAGCCTTCTTCGTTGGCTGCTCAACAGCAGGTGGAGTTGGCAAGGTGGGAACGGGAGTGGCAGGCGTGGATTGAGCCTGTACACGTACGACAGGTGGCTTCATCTCGGCTTGTCGTGAAGTGGAGGCAGTAGCAGCAGCAACAGGAGTAACATCCGGACGACCAGACTCAGCTCTTGTCAAGTCCAATTCGACCTCTGCACGAGGCGTCGTCACGTCGTCCGCCCCATTTATTGCTCGGTCCGTGTTCCCGTAGAAATTGTTCCCGCCGTTTATCATGTTCTCAGGAAGTTCATCTTCAGTTCTTTGCCGCCCAAGTGGTGTAATCGTCCCATGGCCACCCTCATCTTTGTCTCTATTAGCACCCGCGACGTTGGTCTGCGGCGTTGTTGCACCACTTTCGCTAGAGACCCACTCGTCATCCGAATCGGTCGTCTCGTCCGAACGTGCTATCGAAAAGTTTGGTCTTTGTTGCTGCTGCGGCTTGCCTTTGAGTGAAGGAGCATGTCTCTGTGCTGCGGAAATCTGATCTTTGGATTGAACACGGGAATTCGAAGTGAGATGTGCGGCTCTCGGATATTGCGAAGCAAAACGTCCTTGATGTAACTAGACGAAGTCGAACCCAAAAACATATTAGAAACACTTCCAAAATAAGAGATTAAGGTATAGATTGTACGAGAAAAACGTACGTCGGTAGCGCTGTGACCAGACCTCTTGAGATTCTGTTGCTTCGACTGAGGACCATCCTTCTGAGTAAGAGCAAGATTGTTGAGTCCGACTTTAGAGCTCCCGCCCGAGCCAGTACGATGGTGGCTCTGTAGCCTCGCCGCTTGATTGCGTGGTTTGTTGTGTACTGGCATGGCGTACGTCGCAGCCTTGGGTGACAAAGGATGTGAAGGGATGATGGGTGTGTTGGACATGGACATTCGGACCGTCGTTTATGCGTCCTTTCCCACGGCTCCCCCCTCCTACGTAAAAAATAAAAAATCATCATTCCTCTTGTGTATCTATACCTCATCATAAGAAGGGCTCGGAGTTAGTTCCAAGGAAAGCAGGCGGGGATGGAAAGGGTTCAATTTCAGCAGGAGCAGGTATGTAGCACTCTTGAGCATTTGAGAGTTACCTGCCAATGAATTTATCTCTGCAGATGCTCGCTGAGCTGAAGGACTTGGTTCAAAAAGGTCTATTCACCCAGGTCAGAAGCAAGCAGGTGTTTATGCTCGAGTAGCCTAGTAATGCGTTTATTTAGAATGAAATAAGGCAAATCATGAAGAAAAGGACGGCGTTTGAGACTGCTCTTGTCCGCCGGATTCCAAAGAAGAGTGACTTTCTACGGTACGCAGCATACGAAATGAGCCTTGAAGCTCTTCGAAGGAAGCGAGTGGAACGACTCAGTGGGCCATTTCCTTTGCGTCAGCCCCGTCTATTCAGACTGAACTAATCCTAGACGTGCATCAGAACTACCAAAAGGACCTCCCACAATTTCGGACTTTGCCCTTGTCAGCAGACAATTCCAGGTCTTTGAACGCGCTTTGAAGAAGTTTAAAGATGATGTAGGCTTATGGGTACAATACATACAAGCTGCGCAACGCGCGAAAGCTCGTGCGCTCGTCTCTCGCATATGTGGACGCGCTTTGCAGATGCATCCCAATTCGCCGTCCTTATACATCCTGGCTGCATCACATGAACTCAAACACCTCTCGCATGCAGCAGCGCGCGTTTTGCTCCAGCGCGGTATACGGCTGAATAACGAAAATGTAGACTTGTGGCGGGAGTACGTGAAGATGGAGCTAAACTTTGTTGAGGCGCTAAGACGACGATGGAAAGTCCTGGGGTTAACGGCGGAGGATTCTGAAGGAGCTAATGACAAGGATCTCGAAGTGAGTATGGACATGGAAGGTACCGAAGAGCCGGAAAAAGCCAGCGGGGCCGACGAAGCTCTGGTAGAAGCAGATAACAATGACGAGCAAGCGCGAAAGGAAATTCTGAATGGCGCGATAGTCAAAACAGTGCTATCAAGCGCAGTGAAAGGTGAGCATATAAGCCACATCCTGTCAGATGTAGCCATAGTGTTGACCATACTCATAGCGCTCCCGACTGCTGAGCTATATGCCTCGCTTCACACAGTACTCAGTACTTATCCATGCGCGCCTTATTTGCGCCGTTCGCTCCTCGATCACCTGCACTCTCATCTACACTCCCAATTTCTCTCACTTCCAGGCAATCTCAGTACCTCGAAAACATCAATAAGACTTGACGCCAAGGGCCGAGCACAAGTTGCGAGACTGTATGCTACTCGATTCTTAACTCCTGATTTAGAAGGCGAAGCACTCGTAGATGCCCTCCGGAATGCCAACGAAGATTTCATGGAAGTGGTACAAACTCAAAGGGACGATGAGACTGTCTCCGCATACTGCGACTTTGTTTCGGAATGGTTCGAAAAGGACATCAATGAGCATTTGGTAAGTCTATACACTGCATCACTGACGAGCTCTTGCTAAAGCAACTTTGCAGAACTTGTATCTCCTAGCTTCCCTCCAATCACTCTGTTCGTCGATACGCTCCCCTTCGTTCCACGTTTGTCACCTCCGCCTTCTGCGATCTACACGAAACCCGGCACCCTTATCTCCAGCTAAACTGCTCAAGCTTGCAAGAAAATACACGTCGAGATGTCCCACGAACGTGGATGTCTGGATCCTCCGTCTTGATATAGAGAAAGCACTTGAAAATGACAAGCTAGACGAAGGTGCAGATTGGAAGAAAGCCTGGGAGGATGCTAGGAAAACGTGTGTACCCTGTGTACCCAGGACGTCATCGGAGGACTCGAGGATAGACAAAATATGGATGTGGGGCCTGGAACACCAAGTTGAGCGCCCATTGACGGCGCAAATATCGGAACTTGGGGTAAGCCATTCCGTTGCCAGACCTACCGTGCTTAGGCGCTTATCACCTGTTTTTGGTGCTCGTTATAGTCGCTCCTTCGTGAAATGAAAGCAGACCCCTCTGGTTTATTAAATGAGAAACTGCTGATTCGGTATATCGACTTACTACATCAACGTGCACGATTGGCCATCCGAGATGGTGGACCAACTCCGTACGCACGAGGTGACCAAGAGCGGGATATCGCTCAAGTAGCTTCCCAGTACCTACCAACTGAACACGTCTGGGAAGCCGCATTTGACATCTACTCTAATGAAATTGGAGACACGGGTGATCTCCTTGAATCAAGAACGGTGAACTCAGCCATCGAAGAACGGGATGAAAGAGAAAATGCCCTTCGAAAGATCTACGACACTTGGCGGCTCATCTCTTCAACCGCACATGCCACTGCTGCTTTGAAGTGGGGTGGTTGGCTTATTCGACACGGGCGAGGAGGAGAAGCTGCGCGCGTCATTGCCAATGCGAGGAGTGCCATCGCTGCGAACCAGGACGCTTCAGTTAAGTTTGATCAGCTATGGAGGGATATCATTGATGAAATCGATAACCACCAGAGCGAGAAAAGTGATGATAGCGATGGAGAGCATGTAGATTAGTTTGCTTCTTAGTGAGTGACTTCATTTCCGCAACCGGCGCCAGTACTAATTACAATAATTGCAGGATCGCTTTTCTGCCTTCCTGCCGTGTCTTGCAATAAACATCGAGGTTCTGCGTTGTGTATTCAGTTATTTTGCCATTGGACAGGAACTCAATTGACGAGCACCCATGACATCAACCTGTTCTCAACGCCGCGTTCTTCTCGCTCCTCCTTGTCTGAAGTCTTCTAACTACAATTCAAAGATTGCATGGGAAGATTCAACTCAAGTTCATTTCAGCAGGAAATGCGCCGTCATCTCCAGTTCCCATAAATAATCGTGAGGTAGTTTAGTTTTCCTTCGATGACTACACTATGTCAGGAACTGATCATTCATGCTAAGTGGCAGATCCTCGGAGATACTCGCCCCTTGTCTCTTCTGCTTCTAGTTCCAATTCCCTGGATTAGATGCTCGCACGTTAAAATCCTTCTCTCTTCTACATTGGCGCGTACTCGCACATCCCCTTCTTTCAGGTCCACCTTTTTTCAGGTCCAGGAGCATCCCAAAGTCAATCGTTCCCAATTATGGACCCAGGCGACTTTAAATTAACTGAGGAAGCCGGGTTAAGCTAAAGGGGGTGGGCGGTGTCCGGGTGCTTTGCTCGCTATTTCACGCGATTTGCCTCCTTGATTCTACCCCTTTGTAAGAGTAGGGGTCGTATGACTGGATGAATACGAAATAAGCCCGGGAATGGTGGTCTGGTGGACTTTCGGTTGAAAAGAAATTTACCCACACACACCGAGTCCGAGGGCTACTCTCAAACGCTTCGCCCTGCTATGTAACTTGCCTCTTGTTTCCAGGATTACTACGGTATATCGTCCCCGGGAATATCGTCCGTAGAGTGGTCATGGGCCTCTGAAACTGACTTCTAGGACGGCGCCATCATGAATGAACAGGGCGTGGGTCCAGCTACTCCCACCCCTACCTGGGAAAGACACGATAGACATCTTGTCTTTCTAAAGTACCTTCTCACATGTTTCTGTATATCCCGTTGCATTCGGCTTCGGGCCCGCAGGTACTGTGAGTCTCGGCTCCGAAGTCACTTTCCGTACTCCCAGGCTAACAAAGCAGTTAGAACTTATCATGGGTGTTTATCCTTTCTTTTATCTGTTTTCTTCCCTGGACCTGAGGGGACATTCTCACAGTCATACATGACAACCAGGGGAGATGACCCACATATTGCTGCGGAGTACGAGTATTAATTCGAGACGCCCTTGGAACCATCAGCGAAGAATTCGAAGTTACCTTTGTACTAATCTACTTTCGGGCTACGGACCATCAACGAGGGAGACGCTGCATGCTCGCCTCCCATGCCCACCCCTTCGGTATCGATTAAATTCTAATTCGTGCCGGTCTTGAATGCCATCCTGCCTAGTGAGGTTAACTATGCAGAGCGTTCCCACTGTCGTGCGTTCTCTATCCCATCGACTTATTGATTGTTCTAATTTGGGATATGGCGGATATAGCTTGTATATGGTGCGTGTATGGATGGGAGGTGAGATTGTGTGTGTTGATTGGTGTGTTCCTGAGTCGGGATAGATGCGATAGGCGGGGTTTGCTTGGATTGGAAGGATAGACATGATTAATTTGTTCCTCCTTGCGCAGCTCGTCTTATCGACAGAAAGGGAGATGAAACCAAAGAAGGTCCCACCCATTCACCCACCGGACGTACTCAATGATGCGACTTTGTCGCGGGACTCGATGATATTTCTGATTGAGGTAAAGGTATAGGTAAAGAAGAACGGTCTATGGATCTTCCTATCCATCTTCCCCTAATACTATTCGCCACTGAAACGGGGGTCCGCATCTCCCCTTTCCTCTACCCCTTTCGTCAAGGACTTGGACTGGACAGAGTGCTGTCTCGGTCCTTATGCGCGTATATTATTATTATTTTTCCAAGGGAATGGTTCCATAAGTATTTGAAGATGCATTGGAGTCGGATGATACTCAACTCCATTTACCTGTCCACTGGCATCTATCACATTACCGTTGATTCCTCTTCTGCGACTTCGAGCAACGTTATCACCTAGCCAACAGCCTGATTAACCATTATCTTTGCCGCTATGAACGCGATCTACCGCGCCATCCTCATCGTCATCCTCCTCTTCGTTGTCATGTCATTATCATCAACTACTACCGCTACCCCCGTCCCACTTAATTCGGAACGTCGCCACCTCCGTGACGTCCACGAAAGCTCATCCCGGGATAGTAGAATGTCCGGTTCGCATCAGGGAACAAAAGAGGTTCGTGCCAAGTTATTTGGATAAGAAACTCGGTTTCTCATTGACATTGGAATCGTGTTGGATCTATTTAGACTGGCGGTTGTGGTGGTACCGGAGCACCACATTGTGATCCTAAGCTGAATGGGTTCCCATTGATTGACGACTTGCCCCTTGACTTGATGTGACAATAGTAAGCCCCATATGCTTATACGAGTAGTCAAGTCGAGCTGATCCGAGTCCTATGACACTTACCACAGATCGATCTGGCATCTCGACCTTCGACTCATCCCTATCATCTCCCTTTTCCTCTCCCGTACTGGCTCACCGACGCATACATGTAATATGGACCATTGAAATCGTCGTAGTTCCGGACAACACGACGTTGCAAAATATTCAAAGCTTCCCAAAGAAAGTCTCACAACCGTCCAGTATCTTCTGCATACTACGGACTTCCGTCTGTCCGCGTTCGTATCCTTGATAGCATACAATATAACGCGTACTCTGTCCGGGTTTCGTTTCTTCCTTACATCAGTACCGTCGTGAGAAGTCGTGATAATCTCCGACTCCAGATCGTGCGCAGTGAGTATTTGTACATACATGGATTGGCTTCAAATGAGTCAGCCCAGAAAACAACGGTATCAGCCAAAAGTACATGGAGGGGCAAACATATGTCTGTGAAGAGGACAAAGCAAATCACGACAGAGCACTCACTAATAGTGCTTCAAAGTCAGTAAGAAACGATCACCAGAAATTCTGCCATAAGCCCCTGTGGAATCGTCACTTCGGTTGCCGGTATCAGTTTATTTTCCACTACGTAGTCGTCTGACTGTACTCGTATCATAGAGACACGGGGCACCCGATGGCTCATATGGCTGTAAAATTGAGAAAATACACTCGAAAATACAATCAGTCATCCAAATTGACATTGGGTCACTTACTGTTGTGCTAGCTGGATACCTGGAAAGTCAAAGAATTGCAACTTGTTGTTTTAAATGCAATGCTTAGTGGGATTTATTGTAGCCGTTGAGCAGAGTTTTCGCAGCAGACACGCAATGCACCGTGCCTGACTGGAGTCTGCCTTGAAATGGATGTAAAGTAGAGACATAAATCACACCATCATGCCGTTCAAGGACCACGGGTATATGTTGTATGCGTATGAGTCCTCAGATACTTACGCATAGTACGACTGAAAAATACGCCATACTACTACTTAGTCACGGACCTGTGTCGCAAGCTCGGATATCTCCTTCGGAGCATTCCGAGACTTGATTTGTATACTGGACTCGAAAAAAATTGAGAGATTGGAGATCTTGTTATGAACAAGCAAATTGAAATTAACTAAATTCACGACACTTTAGGACCATAAACAAATGTTGTAGCGAATAAGTCCTCTGATACGTATACGACTGAGAAAGCTGTACTGTACCGTGATACCTCCTTCGGAGCTTTCCGAGACTTGATTATTTCCTCTGAGACCTCTCGAGATATCTTTCAACCTTTCACTATGGATAGCCTTCCGCCGGAGATTCTCTGCAACATATTCATGGAGAGATTGCTGAATGCGCGCTTCAAACGTCACTATTCTTCCTCCGAATCCATCCCAGCACTGCTCCACATCACCCATGTCTGTCGGACCTGGCGACACCTCTCTCTTTCCTACTGCGTACTGTGGTCGTACCTTTATCTACACTTGAGGAGGTGGAAGAACCAGGAGGTAATGGTGGAAGTTTTCGATGCGTGGATGGCACGGTCGAATGATGGGCCACTCAACTTTGAGGTCTTCATTTGCTTGCTTTCTGGCGACGCAAGCATAGAAGGTCACCAAGGCGCTGAATACATTTTGACGACGCTTATCGAAAATCAGCGCCGCTGGAAGGACATGAAAATCTTTTGCAGCGGCGTGTCCCTTTCATTGCGATTTCCAGGCTTCAATCTGACCAACATGCCACTCTTGACGTCGCTGGAACTGGCACTGGACGAGTCACTGCGATCCACGGCCGATTTTACCAATTCTTTGCGACTAAGACAATTGACGATTAAACATAACAATTTCAATTTGCTGACAGATGGTAGACTGTCACAGCTGGAGCGCGTTAGCTTGTCCTTATCCACTCTTTTGGGCTTGAGAATATTGAGAAACACCCCCTTCATGCGTTGTCTCTCCATTTCTGCCAACTCCACGGCACCATTATCGCCGATTGTTTTGGACGGAGAACCTATCCTGCATATCTTCCTCAACGAGTTATCTCTGTTGGGAGAGCATGGTAGTGTTCTGCCAGCCACGATTATCGATGCTGTGACACTCCCGTCCTTGCAGTCCCTCACTTACCGTAATCACATCGGAAACGAGAAACTGCTTCGTTTCTTCCAACGTTCCTCCCCTCCCCTCACACGGCTTTGTATGCGTTGCAAGGACTCGCGCGAAGAGACCTTGATTGATATTCTCCGCCTTTTGCCTTCCCTAAAGGATCTTCGGATCTCTTACACGAAACTATCCGACTGGTTCTTTCGCGAACTCACCGTCCCGGGTGATATTAGCGATAGCAGTTCAGCCACCCGCGAGCAGATCATTTGTCCTCTGCTATCGTATTTCGCAATCAGAGAACGTGCGACTTATGGCTTAGATCCCTTGCTCACCATGGCGAAATCGCGAGCCTCCATCCTTGGGACGTTCGAATTGGCTTCGTTTTATAACTTTTGTTCCCCCAGCAATCACTATGTCACAAAGGATCGTACTGTTCCCGTCGTAGACCTTGATACCTACGCTAGTGTTATTGACCCGGGGCGAGCCTTCACTCTCCGTTAGCTGCATACCTGGATCACGGAGATTACAGGAAAAGGGAACAACCAACCCAGAAGACGAAAAAACCTCGAAATAATGGCTTTCCGAGATATGCATACTCGTTTCCTCGCTCCCTTCAATACTCACTACAGTAAAAATCATCACTCATCCGATTGACCCTCGACACTTTGTGCAAATGGCAGTACAGAGACATCCAGTACGTGCAATACCGATCTGTGGAAGGCAGGATACCTACAAAGGATGCAGAAAGTACCAAAAACTTCAAAGCAATGATTTTACAATTCCAAAGTGACAATTAACCATTACTTCTTTTCTTCCTCCACCTCCGCATCCGTATCAATCGTATCAGTCTCGACCTCCGAATCATCAAGCCGCTTTCGGAGCCTGAGATTTGACCAATTTCAAGTTTCTGAATAACGCTCTTCACAGAGGCTTCGTTGACGTTAGTCCTCGATGCCAACTCTTTCACCTTCGAAATAAACTATATCAACATTTCTTCCTCAAAGTGAAAAGAAAAGGATTGCATTTCTCTAGCGTTTCAAAAATTCACTCCCAGCCTTCCCCCTGACTTCTCTAATCCCCCCAATCCATCGCCAAACAACTCAGTCGTCTCTTCAAACATTATAACATTTATCCCGTCTTTATGTGTGTTGTATAACAACTCCAAACGTTTCGTCGATGTATGAGGTAGCGCCGGGTGCCGGAAATACATGGTTTACTAAATTCAGAAGATGAGAAAGAGCTTGACGGATGGTTCGTTTGCTTTGAAGAGGAATTTGAAGGTAGCGACCTTTCATTTCTTTACCAACCAATATGCAGCAAAAATTTCAACGGTGGCCCATTGCACATTCGCTAAGAACTAGATCAGGAACCGCTTGTTATCAGAGTATCTTAGGTACCACTGATTGATTGCTGAGAGGTCTAATTATCTCTATGTAATACCATGCCTGGCCCGTGATGCTGGCTTGGCCTGGCAATTCAAGCAAATGCAACTTAGGCTTAGAATGAGAATGTCTACAGTCGGTAAACATATGGCGACTTCCGGCTTGTACCTCCTTCGGAAATATCCGAGACTACTGTATATCATTGTAAGGTATCTTCCCATCTCATCTTTCTTTCAGGCTTCCCTCCACATCCCAGCAAGACGAAAAGCCTCGAAATAATGGCTTTCCGGAATATGCAGACTCGTTTCATTTCTTCCTTCCTTCAATGGTCAATATATTAATCATCATTACTCATCCGATTGACGCTCGACACTCTGTGAAAACGGCAGTACAGAGACATTCAGTACGTGCAATACCGATTTGCGGAAGGCAGGGTATTACAAAGGATGCAGAAAGTACCAACGGCCATACAACTCCAAAGTGACGAACGCCCATTACTTCTTCTCTTCCTCCACCTCCGCATCCGTATCGACGCTGTCAGCTTCGACATCTGAGTTATCGACCCGCTTTCGGAGGGTTGACGTTCTCCTTTGTATAAGGTCACGAACTCTCTTTACAGAGCCTTCGTCGACGCTAGCCCTTGATGCCAGCTCTTTCACCTTCGTAATCAACTATATCAGTATTTCTATCTTCAAACAGAAAAGAACAGAATTGCCTGTTCGCTCGCCTCCCTCACTGCTTCCTTACACTCCAACCCAGCCTTTCCCGCCAAACTGACCAACTGCTCATAGGCACCTCCCAGTTTCTCCCTAACAACAGGATTCCTATCCAAAATATCATTTCCAGCTTTTCTCCCAACTTCTTTCATCCTCCCAATACCTCGCCCAACAATCTCATATACATTCTTCGCAGTTTCCAAAGCCGCTTTTGTATCTGTACCACGACGAGTTTGTGTCGCATTAATAATCTCCTCAGTCGTCTCCTTTAATATAGCATCCATATCGTCTTTATGCGTGTCGTACAATAACTCCAAATCATCAAACGTGTCGTCGATATATGTCGCAGCACCAGGGATGAGAAAGGTATAGGATTTAGCTATATTTCGGAGATGAGAGAGAGCTTGACTCGGGTTTTTGGAAGATTCATTTGCTTTGGAGAGGAATCTGTCTCGGGTGGATTGGAGGTAACCTCTCATTTCTTTGGCGGATTGGATGACGTTTTTGAGGCCGCTTGTGTGGTACCATGCGTAGCCTGTTTAAAAAAGAGCTGAGGTGAGTCTTGCCACCTTGATATAGGTTGGCTTACCTGCTAGAACGACAGTCAACCCACCCGCTACTCCAGCAGCAACGTGCGACGCTCCAAAAGACCTTGAAGAAGACCTAGACTCCGAAGACGTCGATTGGAAGCGTCCCCGGGCTAGAGGACGCGTCGGTCTACTAATCCCGGTGACGATACGTCCCGCCGAAGTCGAGAAAGCTTTTGGCCGGGCTACGGGCAAAATCATCCAGCTAATCGAGCGAGTGAGCATGATGAGTGAGCAGTACTCCAGTCCAGTTACTTCGGGTGGTCGGGGAGGATAGGGAAACAAGAGCGAAGATGAAGATGAAGAGCGAGTTTTATGCTTTTACGGGGCCCAAGGAGTGGAAGACCACCCAAAGTCCATTTTTAGAAGAAAACACATTGTTTTCGTTTGCCGCATGCGAATTGGAGTTTATTTCATGAGATTATGTAATACGTATTCTCCCACACCGACAAACTCGCCCACTCTGAGTTTGTTACTTTGTCCAGCTTTCGAAGTCCTACGATGCCCAGTAACCAATCCGGCGTTTCTCGAACTCTATCTTCCATATAGATATACTAACTTCATCGTTGGGTCTTTCCCTGAGTCTTATATTTTTGCCTCTAGTCACCTAGCCATCACTTTCGCCTTATATGTTGGAGAATCTAAATAACTGGTTCTACCACAAGGGAAGTTATAACAGAACATCAAACATCCATTCCTATCTGAAACTACATCGTCGCGTCGCATTCGGCAAACACATTGCAGCTACCTGAGTCAAAACGCATGGCTCGCGTCGTGTTACTGAAGCTTCAAAATCCATTGCGCTATCATTCTTTACCAATGAAAGAAACCCCGAAATTTCGTTCTTCTTGCTTGACCTCGAGCTTTTTCGACACGAAGAGCCCAATCTTACTCCCAAGATGGGACTTGAGGCATCCGACGCTCGTTCGCATAGGCATCCGCATAGCCACAGTCAAATCTGTCGATTTCAAGACGCTCATTTTGGCACGCGAGTCTGCGCCTGAGGTCAACGCCGAACTCGACTCCAAGTCCGGATTCGTCGCGGTTTCATCCTCCACTGCGGTTTGATTCGTAACGGCGATCAGCCTTCGAACTTCGTCTTTGGTCTGCCTTTCGGTCGCGTCGATTGGTGGACATGACAAGAACGCCTCCTTGAAGTTCGCCCAGTGCTCCGCAAACCCTGCATATCCAAGGTCATGCATGTCAAGAGACGCGTTCGTCAGATGGGAGTAGTTTAGCGGCAACGTCGCTGTCGGCGATGCTGATGCTTCTTGCTCGGAAAACGGTTCGACATAGCCCACTCCACTCAATGCGCGGAGGAATAGGAATAGGGCACTGTAATATAAGCAGGTTGTCAGCCGTCTTTATTTCTTTTAAGATGAGACGAGGGGAGTGGTATCCATGTCTCAGCGGCAGACCTCCGGGGTGCTCTGAGGCTTTGAACAAAAAAACTAGACGCACCCCAAGAAAGCGATGGCAAGAGGCACGTTAACTCCTTGTAGTCGTTCTCGGGAAAACATCGTGTACGTTGACGGGAAAATCAAAGCAGATTAGTGCCGACATCTGGCTAGAGCGATCGTTTAAAGCGTCTACTGCCATAAAGCCAGCCCAGCGGCCAGCCATACTCTCCAGCCTCACCCTGGGCTCAATTAGAATGCCGTATTGGATTTGGAGGAGAAGTTCGCATTGTGTTTATGCTGGGTTCATGGTAGACAGCGACATCTCTAGAATTTGAACGTGGTTAATTACCCGATCCCTCATGGCAACAAGAAACGACAATTGCATTCGAATGTTGCGTGAGAGCAGACGAGACATTAAGGCTCCAGAAGATCTTCTCAAGAACGAGGAGATTTTGTTGATAGAATGGAATGTAGGTTTCCGACGAAGGGTATTCCGACGAAGGAGTAGGACAGTTTCGAGAAACGTTTGAGCCTTTGAGGGACTAGAAATGTGCGTAATTTATTCTCTTTTCTCCTTGAGAGCAGTAGTCCAAGAGTGTTTCCTCGTACATTCACCGTTCACTCGCCCATTTGCGTTGCTACCATTCCTCTTGGGCTGCAGGCCTGGAGAACTGCAAGCAATATCCTCACGTCCTCTGCTCTAGAAGCACCGGAGCTACCCGTCGCTTTTTTACAAAATGTGAAGGTGCATGAAGTAAGCTCTGGACGTCATTTCCAATGAAGAATAAAAAAACCTTCATAATTTAATCGGAAACAGTACACCACCTGCCGTAGGTAACTCAGCACGCAGTAGAAGGAGGCAAGCCCGAACGAGCCTTCAAATTCACTGCCTTCCGTGAGTCCGTGAGGACAATGTGATAACAAAATATCATTTGTGAAATAATAATGGCTTGTGGCCATATACATGTACCCGGGCGCGAGTGCTTCCGGTTTATAAAACTATTCTAAACTAAAAGGAACTTCTTAAACAAAATTAAAGCATTACCTCCCATATTTCAAAGAAACCTGGAGAAGCGGAGTGCCTCCCATATTTCAGAAAGAAACCTGGAGAAGTGGAGCTTCCGCCCTGCTCATAGCCCAAAGGTTAAGCCGGGAAAAAGAAACATCACCCGCAAACGGATGTAAACAAAACCCTGCTTTAAGGCGGCTGGAACACTTTGATTAATCGGTCGATCGAAGAGAGAATGTTGTTGAACCGGTGGAACCAGTCCAGAGTCTGGGCGAGAGGGAAGAGTCCCCTGCTTCGTGGACAGCCGAGGAGGCAGTGCCTAACCATATCAAGGGCGTCGCAAGACGGGCAGTCCGCATTTGTAGCTCCGAGCCTTGACAGAAATTCTCCTACCACGGGGACCCCTGCAAGGAGCCGAAGGGCAGTAGTTTCTCCCACTTGTGACATGTTAGTATGTGTAACGTGTATAGGAATGGGACGTGGGTTTTGGATGAGTCGCCTCTGAGATGGCGTCTCAATCGTATGGTAAGACACTGTATGCACCGCGACCAGAGTTTCCTTCCATGCCGTGACCATGTCTGCTCGCGCGGAAGCCTTCACCCCGTCGACCGACGCAGCTGGAAACAAAACAAACTCGTCATCCTCTAAAGGTGGTTTGACGGGAAAAATGCGAGAAGGAAGAACTTGAAAAGAAAACCAGGCCCTAGACTGACTCATCGCGCTAGTAAACTGCTCGATAATCGCCTGAACCGCGGGTTCTGGGGACAGAAGGTCCGCACGGAATTCTACTGAAACGAAAATACGTATCGGAATGAAATGAACATCAGTAAAAGGATGAGTCAAAAATTGAAACATAAATTTGGACAAGGAAACCAAGATCAAAGAAAAGGAATCCAAGTCTTCTACAGCCCTATATGCGACCTGCTTCTCCAAGAGGCCATTGCCGCTATCCGACCATACTTCCACCTGTCTCAGCCTTTCCGTCGAGTAGACCCATACCTTAGGTCCCTGCTCCCTTGCCTGGTAATCCAGGATTTGTGCCATAGCCCGGTGCCACATCGAGCGGTGTGCTGGACTTGGGAAATGAGTAATAGGAATAATGGGTCGTCGAACTATACTCCGCCAATATTCCATTCTAACCGGCGGGGATCCCAGTCTGCTCGCCTCAATCCTCGTGTTCTGGGTTTCTGCCGTGTACGCCATCGTGAGGACTATGGGGGGAATGCCTGCAAGCACCTCCATGATGTCCGTCCTTGTGAATGGGAGCCAAGCGCCCATGTCCATAAGCGTGCGCCTGTGTATCGCTTCGAACTGTGCCGCCATGTCCGTTTGCTTAGTCATCCAGATAGGCGCCCCCCATGCCATTACTGGGACCAGGACATTCTGGTAATATCGCCGCATCGTTTTAAGCCTCGCACCCGCTGTCTGGTTTGTCATCCATCGCAGCGCGCTCCACGTATGTTTTGCAGCGTTGATCCTGGACGTGACATGGGGTGCAAAGCTCCCCATTCTCAACATCTCTATACCCAGCCATTTCAACACCTGACCGGACCATTCTACCTGCGTGCCTCTGACGTTCAAAGGAGCGCCGACTATCCGTCCTCCCCTTCCCTTGACAATGCTCTGGATCGAAGTTATGTCTATGTGCAACCCGATGCCTGTCAGCGCCTCATCCACCTCCCTCAGGCCAGCTTGAGTTGCGCGGAGCAGTTCGTATGTGTTCCTCCCTTTCGTGAGCAACAAGCCGTCGTCCATGTAGAAGAACAGTGTCCAGTCCAGATGGCGAATAACTAAGTTTGCCGCTATGTTCGCTAAGACTGGTGACATGGGTGAACCTTGTGGGACACCAACGTTCGCCTTGACGAACCATTGGGATCGTTGACTGTTGAAGGAAAAGGCGATGGACCTGTCCTCCATGAAGCGGGCTATCGTGTTGTTCCACGCTTGTGGGACTCCCAACTCATCTAGACTTTGTCAAAGGGTCTCCGGTCTAATGCTATCGAAGAAGCCCTGTATGTCGAAGCCAACCATCGTATACATGTCTTCTTCCTCCCAAGACGCTTCCAGGAGTGTGTGCCACGCTGTCATGACCGAAGCACCCTTTCTTCCCCCGAACTGCCTTTTGTCGAACAGCGGGCTCCGGTGTAGTAACTCTTGCAGGCAAGCCGCAATGACCCTCTCGAAGAGCTTCGCGAGAACTTTTTCCACGCAGATGGGCCGGTATGCCCTCGGTGTGTTAAGTGGGTATGGCTTAGGCTTGCACACCATTGCCACCACCGACTTCTTAAACTCCTTAGGGTAGCACTCCGTGCGTAGCATCTCGTTGAACAAACAAGTGAAGCAGTCAATGTGCCATCGAACCACTCTCTCCACCGCATGATAAGTCATGCCCAACGGGCCTGGCGCACTGTTAGTCGGCATGCCTCCTAGTGCGATCAACACTTCGCTCTCCGTGATGTCCCGCTGCGTTCCCACTGAGTGGAGGTAAACCGCCTCCGGGTGATCTCTTCTCTCCGGGAAGTAGTGTTGTTGAAATGCTTGGGCTATCTCGACGTGTCTAACTGCTAGGAAGGGTGTTGTTAGAGACGGGATATTGACTTTCCTACATGGTAGACCCACTCTGTGATATGACCATGGTGATGCGTTACCCGCCTCCTCTCGCCGCTTGCGAAACCATTTCTCTCTTCTGTCCCGTAGCCAGTACAGGAGATCTGGAGCGCCTTCCCTCACTCGTCTATCGCACTCTTCATCCCACCATCGCTCCTTCTTCTGCGACGTGGTTTCGTAAACCAGGGCTCTAGTAGCCTGCTCCGTGCTTATCCACAGCCGTGACACCCATGCCGCCACCGCTTCCTTGTCTCTAAACGCCTGATGCCAGAAGGTTGCCGGGACCAAGTATTCCAGCTTGGCTGCCCAGATCTCTGCTTTGTCATTAGGGATGCCCATTTGAACCAAACTCGCCCGGTTATACCAGCCCGAGAAATCTGCGATCAATACTTTGTGCTGTCCCAGGACACCGGTGTTCCTGACAGCGCGCCAAGATTGTCGGAGATCCGGCAACATGTTCGGGGTAAAGAACATGACATCAGGGTGAGTGCCCCTTCCGTCAACTGCACCGTGGCATGTGATCGCCCTCGGATCATCGGCGCATGCCATATCCGGGAAATCCTCTAGCTGTTACAACACCTTTTTCTGTTTCCTCAAATGGCCTTTCTTTCTTTTTTCGTCAATGCATATTTACATTCTTTCAACCACATTCCTTACTTAATACATACAGGCTTAGCTAATTACAATCTATAACAACTTTATCCCGCCACTCCCTTTCATTCTTTTTCCCATTCTATTATTACTCATTCTTGCTGACTCATTATTCTTCTTTCCGTTTAACCCGACAACGCTTACTCATCTTTACTCATTCTTGCTGACTCGTCAGGCCCCGTTGTTTGTTTGTTCATATTCACTTGCTGCTAGTCAGCACCTATTTAGAGTAGAACTTACCCGCAATCAAAGTGTATATAAGGCTGAACTGGAGAGCTAGGGATTCCCCACTCTCTTGTTTTAGTACTATCACCTATGTCGCAGGTAAGTCGTATGATACCTGTATATTAGATAGACGTTCTAATTTAGTACTATCACCTACGTCACAGACTTCGGTCTTTTGTGATTATAGTGGTAGCTCGCCTTCTTGCCCGTCGACGTCTCTGACTGCACAAAGCGTAACACTAGCCATGATTCGAAGAAAGCTCCGCACTCCAGATGGCTTGTAGTTCTTGACGATGGGTAATTCGACCATCTGCCTGCCACATTTAGGTCCGCTCCAATCACCGTCCGCACCGGGAAGCCCTGTTGAAAGCACCTCACCATTGCGTTCCAAGTGGTATTGTGTGTAGTATGTGGACAATACACCAAGAAAACATGGATGTCCCCTTCCTCTAAGTGAAGTTCGACGTGTACTATTGTCGATGGCAGGACGTCTATGTGTTGGGACCATCGGACCCCATTCGGAACTGCTACAGCTACCCATGGGTCCTGTCCACTAGCCATAACTATTGTGTGGCCATCAAAAAGTGGAGCACCCATATCCACAACCTCCCATTCTCCTGTGTTCCACGCCAAACCTACTGTTGAGTGCGGAACCTCCTGGATGCTCCAGACATCCAAATCCCAAGCCGACAACACCTGTTGTTGAAACTTGTGTTGAGCCATAAATAGAGCCATGCGCGAACGACCAGCGTTATAAGATATGAATTTAAGTTCACCCTTCATTAGTATGTGGGCGGAGAACCTGAACGCGGAGTGTTACTCTGAGGACGTCTCAGGCAGTGTTGGGCGTCCGCTCGATGCGGGCCTTGGCAGTTGGCGCACTTGATGACGTGTTTGCAGACGTTTGCATCGGCGCAGGTGTCGCACTTCTTTTCGCACATCTCCATTTGGTGCAGTTCTGCGCATCGCACGCACCAGAACATCTTGATGCAGTCCTGGTCACTGTGGCGGAAGCACGAGCATTTGCAGCATTGCCTAGGACCCGACCGCACCCTCTGTTCAATCGCGTATTGGAAGTGGCCATAGTAGCGGATCGCCCGTTTGACAACGCCATTGTTGTGGAAAATCGCCTCCCTCGCCTTGAGTGGGTGCGACACTGCTACTATCACGGATGCGGTAGCCTTAGGATTCTTAGTCACCAAGCCTCGAAGGAAGGCCTCCTGACCTGCAAACCGCGGAGCCTCGGTGAACAGAAACTCAATGAAGACTGGGTTAGACAACTGCAATTCCTCCGCTATTTCGATCGGAGTATGCATCTGCCGAGTCGTTGGGTTGATAATCGGGAACCCCAGGACGATGAATTGGAAGTTTTCCACAAACGGAACAACCTCCACCGATGTCATTGCGTCTAACGTAACCCTGAGCTTCTTCTGCATCTCTTCCGCCCACATCGGGCCGTACTCCGCGGTGTCTGGGCGCGCATCCACCTCTATGATGAAGTCGCCCTTCATGTTCCATTGGCCCTTGCAGAGCGTGATAGCCATGCCTTTGTGCGGCACCGGTTTGGCGGACCTAGCCACGATAAACATCTCCTCTCTGGATAGCGTCGGGCGTGGTTTAATGGCAAAGCCGAGCATCGATGCGACCTTAGCCTTGTTCTGGCGGGCCTGGTTGATAGTGATGGACTTTTTCTTCGGAGGCGCCTTCTTAACCGCCGGAGCCTTCGCCGCCTGCGCATAAGAGTGGGAAGCCGCATTCTTCTTTGTGACTTGGACGAACGCTTGTGGGGCAGGGGCCGGAACATAGCGGATGTACTGGTCCGGGATGCCTTTGGCTTCATTGGATGAGTTGATCGCATCTACGTCGATAACCTCAATCACCTTGCCTTGTGGGATTTGTTTGCCCTTGCCCTTGTCTTGCGGCTTGGGTTGGGGGCCCTGTTGGAGGGTAGTATTATGTGTAGCCTGCGCACCGGGGGCTACTACCTGCCCACTCGGTCGTTACCTAGGGGCTACTTCCTGGGGAGCTTTATACATTCCTCCATCTGGGGCAGCTCCCTGCTCAGCGGATGGTTGTGCCCACTGAGATGCCTGGAGACCCTGGTTAAGACCGGGGCCCCTTATGGCCGTCTGGTGGGTGGGACTCGGCAAACGTCCCTGTTCCAATTTCTTCAACCTTTCGCCAAACTCGGCCATCTGCTGCTTCGCGACATCAGCCGCCCTCATAGCTAAATTGCTAGCCGACACCTGTTCTATGCCTATCTGGTTAAGACGGTCGAGGATGGTATAAAGAAACGGATCTGTGTCCTTATCTTGGATCGGGTATACATCTGGCATCAAGGCGCATTCAGCCGCCAAATAGCATAGGCCGTCCTCGAACGATCCTGGGAATAGGGCTTCCTTACTGTAGCCTTTGTAAAAAGCCGATTCATATAAGTCCATAAAGTCGCCCTTAGCGAAAGGCCTGTCCTCATGAGCCTGTGATATCGCCGAAAACAGCATTGCTGTGACTTTACCCATTGAGTAGCCCAGCTGTACATAATTGTGCTCCGCCGATCTGGGTTGCGATCCGAATGACTCAGCCGGGTCCACTAACTCGGGGTTTTTCAGTTCCGATTCTATCCAAGACATCGTCTCCCCCACGTAGTCATACGAGCAGGCGTACGCTGCCTGTGCGTCGAAAACGCTCTCCACCTCCATCTGCTCATCCCACGTCTTCTTCTTCACCGATTCCAAATCAGAGCCCACCAGGCGCTTGCCCAGTACATTCTGTGCTGCATCTGCAACTTCTGTATCGATATGTTGGGCGGATGGCACGTCCCAGCCCGACAAAGTGATTGACTCGGGGTCAGGGGGGTTGAGGTCAGGCGCTGTCGTCCCCGACCTACTCGCCCGTCTGATGGCTGATTTCGATGGCACTGCAGGGGCCTGCTTGCCCTGCAATGCTGCCTGTATACGCTGAACCCCTTCACGGGTCACCAATCGCAAACTTTGTGTCTCGCCCTTATCACTCATGGTGGTTAAAGAGAGAGGACAATGTGTTAACAACTATCATTTGTGAAATAATAATGGCTTGTGGCCATATACATGTACCTTAACAATGTATAATTTGTAAATAATAATGACTTGAAAAGTCATGTACATGTACCCAGGCGCACGCGCTTCCGGTATAAAATGAACTATTGCTAAAAGGAAGAACCCCCCCCCCCCCCCCCCAAGTTTCAGAAATGAATCTCAGTAGAAGAGCCCCCCCCCCTTCACAACAACTGTGGGGGAAAAAGAAAGAAAAAACCCCTATGCTAATAGTTGAGCACCTGCTAGAAAACAACCTAGTAGGAAAAAACTCATAGGGCCGACTGTTTCAAAATCAATTATCGCACCCAGGATTCAACGGGAGATGCCTGCCAAAGCCCCATCGACGACGTGAAATACAAATCCCCTAAGAAAAATGCACCGCCCCTACTTTTAATACTGCATCCTCACTTCCTCACTACCTCCCCGCTGATAGGCCCCATACGCCACGTTGGAGGGAGCAGCTGCATCCGGCAGCATCCGGCCTGGTTACTGGCATGATGTTCTGGGTCGCTACATCTGGTAGCATCCGGCCTGGTTACCGGCGTGAAACCCGCGTATAACGTATGGGACCTCCTGAACTCGTCCGATCCAGGGACCGGTAAATGTGCGAGATCGCTAAAGAGTAATACCGGAGGCTACGATCGATATGGGCTTAATTCTGCGATTCTACCGCTTCTTCCAATTAACAATACTTCTGCGATTCTACCGCTTCTTACTTCTCTTCAGACCACGGTACTTCTGCCGTCCTATCTACGCCTGCAGTTCCAACAAAGTACGAGGCTTCTGCGATTCAACAAGGCTAAGAACGATTGAGAACTGGTCCACTTCTGCGCCAATACCGAATCACCAATCCCTACGCCCATCTTCCATCACAGTACCGAACCACCAGACTTCGATACCGATGATACCGATACCGTACCGTCCACCCATCCTGATACCGACGATTAACAGTCCACGTCTAGTCAATACTACGCCCTCGACAGCCCATACCAGAGGAAAAGGCTCACAAAGCTGCGATCGGTCTGCCATACATTGCTGCGAAGAGTTGGATCATGATCGAAGCTCCAAGTCCGACGGTATGCCCTTCCAAACCACCAAGCATCGATACCGACGATACCGGTGTTGATACCGATGGTCCGCTCCGGTACCGGAGTTCGTAACGTGCGCTAGGTCGAGACCACGCCCTCGGAGATCTACGTCGAGAGGAAGGTTGGGAAATGAATCAAGTCCGCCGTACGCTGCTTCGATCTCGGAGGAGGCCATCGATCCGACTCGGAGGGGAAGCCAAGCAATGCCCAGTCGAGTCAGGCGACGCGTACCGGTCGATATCGAGGGGCTAGAGCGATGCTCAGGGACGATCCCAGGGTACTGATTGGTACCGAACGGTAGAGTACCCCATTGCCAAGGTTGGGTTGTACCGACACGTCAACATCGGAGCACGCCGTCCGATCGACCGGTAGACGCCCAGACTGACGCCGCACGGATCATGATACCGGAACAAAGGTAAATCAGGATGACGTGCTTCTTCTACGACAGGGACATCGCCAGGAGCGCCCATGCGGTAGCTTGAGACACGTCCTTAATTTAGCGATGGTCAACGTCGGTATCGCCGCCCTACCTCGGTATCACTCGTCGTGAGTTTTCATTGGGTTCTTGTCTCGTCCCACCCTATTCTTAGCTACCCCCTGATAAAACTTCTTATTCATTCATCATCTTATGTTTCCCCTGATTATAATTTTACATTCAATTCGACTTTATGTTCCATTTCTTGTACCGGATTACGGTACGATTCGACTTGTAAAAACCCCCCATTTGGTATCTTGAATGGCTACGGTATTATGGTATTTATAGCCTGCATGTTCTACTGTAGCAAACCAGCTAATCTGAGAGGAACTTCCAGAGTGAAGGTCCGGGTTTTGCTCATCTCGTTCAAGTCCCCGTTCGTTCGTCTTGTCTCGTAGTCACCGGTATCGATACCGGTAGTCATCGTTCTCGTCTTCGTCGCC
Source organism: Inonotus obliquus (assembly GCA_032164295.1). Lineage (NCBI taxonomy): Eukaryota > Fungi > Basidiomycota > Agaricomycetes > Hymenochaetales > Hymenochaetaceae > Inonotus > Inonotus obliquus. The sequence continues at coordinate 2,082,000 of JAJHTX010000006.1, read as the reverse complement.
CTCGTCTCTTGTCTCACGACCAGTCCTATCAGAAACACCTCCTCAGCTCGCCTTCTCTACTGCTTCGTTCTCTCTACCGTGATACCGGATACCAGACGACTCGGTATCGATGGATTCGTCTCGGTATTGATCGTCTCCTGATACCTCTCCTCTTGAGCGGTCACCTATAGTCTCCTGTACTCATCAATCCAGCCAGGCCCTACTATTCTCTCTTGACGACTTGTCTGTGACTGTACGACTTAGTACCGCCACGTACCGGCCCTCCCAACGCATCTAAATTGTACCCCCCTCGTCCGGTACTTCTGATACCGGCCGCGTTCTCGCACATTCATCGTGTCCGGTACCGGAGGTACCGAGACGAGGGGTGTATGGTTTTAAGTGGGGGAGGGCTAATATGTGCCGGTACTTAACCAGTACAGTCACGGTACTTGTTGTCTATGAAAAGGGGGAGTGAATGGATGGGCCAGAAGCAAAGAGTATATGATTCTGGTATGAAAAGGACAGTTTTGAACGTGGGAAAAACTTCGGTATAGGTCGGTATGAGAGAGAACGTAGCAAAACAAGAGTCTAATACCGTGGGAAAAACCTCGGTACAGGTCGGTACAGAAAGAAAGGGGTCGGTACGTGAAGGTATGTTGTCAAACAAGAAGATCAGTACAGAAACAAAAGGGTGACGTGCAGAATGCAAAGGATAACAAAATGTTGGTACCGTGGGAAAAACGTCGGTATAGGTCGGTACTGCAGGAAAACAGCTAGCACGGGATGGTATAGCAAGGGACTGAATGAGGTTGACTGGTGGCTGAAGGTGTCGACTGGACTGGGAAGCAAACCTGAGCCCTCACACGGGAGGCTAACTCCGAAAGATCACTTGAGACGGAACTGGGATGGGATTGGGACGAAGCTTGAGATGAGACTGAGACGGAACTGAGAAGGGGGTGAGGAAACCCAAGCCCTCACGTTAGAGGCTAGCTCCTAAATGAAGAGAACTACGTGCAGCTGAGCTCGGTATCAAGCCCGGTATCCCATTCTATGCTTACCCCATGCTGCGGTACAGTCCCATCTACACCTTCCAGTATCCACCAGCACACCCAGAGAAACCGTCAGTCCCATTTCTCAAGATACCGAATGCTGAGAGTACCGGTACCGTGCGCCAAGAAACCCGGTACCGAGAATATCGAGAGTACCGAGTGCCGAGAAACCCGGTACCGAGACAAATTGACAATTCAACATGCTCTCATGACATGGATCAGACGTCTCCCTCTCTGGTATTCATTCCTGATGGTTGGACTATGCATGCCGGTTCTTTGGGAAAGCTCAGGGTCAGTATCTGTTAAGGTTTTCAGGTCCGGTACCACCAGGAACGTGTCGGTATCAATCAGCAGGGGTGCAGATCTCTTGTCCTGAGGACTTTTCATCCAGGGGTACTATATGCTACGTTTTCATTGGTATCTTGTCCTCCCTAACCCTTTCTTGTTGTCCCCCTGATGGCGCTGCAATGTTCACTTTCCTTGTTACATTTTTCTTCAGACTTTTCTTTGTTTTGATCTTCCTTTCTACTTTCTCCTTTTGGATTTATGAGCTAACTACGGTACAGTAGTATAAATATCTCCTCCTGTACGTAGTAGCTCTGGAGGTAATCTTAGGAGCTAGCCTCTAACGTGAGGGCTTGGGTTTCCTCACCCCCTTCTCAGTTCCGTCTCAGTCTCATCTCAAGCTTCGTCCCAATCCCATCCCAGTTCCGTCTCAAGTGATCTTTCGGAGTTAGCCTCCCGTGTGAGGGCTCAGGTTTGCTTCCCAGTCCAGTCGACACCTTCAGCCACCAGTCAACCTCATTCAGTCCCTTGCTATACCATCCCGTGCTAGCTGTTTTCCTGCAGTACCGACCTATACCGACGTTTTTCCCACGGTACCAACATTTTGTTATCCTTTGCATTCTGCACGTCACCCTTTTGTTTCTGTACTGATCTTCTTGTTTGACAACATACCTTCACGTACCGACCCCTTTCTTTCTGTACCGACCTGTACCGAGGTTTTTCCCACGGTATTAGACTCTTGTTTTGCTACGTTCTCTCTCATACCGACCTATACCGAAGTTTTTCCCACGTTCAAAACTGTCCTTTTCATACCAGAATCATATACTCTTTGCTTCTGGCCCATCCATTCACTCCCCCTTTTCATAGACAACAAGTACCGTGACTGTACTGGTTAAGTACCGGCACATATTAGCCCTCCCCCACTTAAAACCATACACCCCTCGTCTCGGTACCTCCGGTACCGGACGCGATCTCGCACATTTACCGGAGTAGATTGTTCGGCTTCGGGAGATATTCGGGCCTGCCTGTGCTCAAGATGCTGCCCAGCGCCCTAAGGACAGTGAACAAGAATTCAGGGCATCACCCCTAAACCCCGCTACCCTATGTGGAAGGCCGTGCGATCGTCTTTTCGGAGTGTCACAAACTTCGGGTATAAAATAAGCTCCGGACCGGTAAACCAACCGTGTGAGCATAAAAGACAAACTCGTGGCCCAAGAGAAGTCAGACGTGAGAGAGTTGTCGACAGCCAATCAATGACCGCCATAGAATGTGGACTGAGCAGGGGGTGACGACCCCGCCCTAGGACATGCGCCGATGTGCTTCGAGTCGTAGTGCGCCAAGGTGCAGGTAAGCCGTATCGTGGACAAATGGGTGCCACAAACTCTCAAGGGATGCAAACCCTTGCCAGTATTTATCAAACTGGACGGTCGCCAGCATAAGTTGAGGCAAATGGCTGTACGAGTCGCGGCATACAAGGAGCGCACATTGGCGACAACCAAGCAGGGGCCCACCCACCGTCCGCAAGCCGTAGCCGTAGCCTTAGGCCTTAGAGCAGACGTCTGGCCCATTTAGTACAGATACCAGTGCGCTCCACCCCTCTCACTCGCAGGAGATGGTGGTGGTTAAAGAGAAAGGATACATGTACCCATAACAAAATTTCTAATTTAAAATAATAATGGCTTGTGGCCATGTACATGTACCCGGGCGCGAGCACTTCCGGTATAGATTACTAATTCATGAATAGAAGAGAACAGACCCATATTTCAAAAATAAACTCGGAGAACGAACCCATATTTCTAAAAGAAACCTGAAGAACGCACCCTTATTTCAAGAAGAAACCCGGAGAAAGCGCCCCTCGGCAACACGAATGACAAACGGGGAAAAAGAAAGAAAAACCCCCACTGCTAATAGTCGGGCGCCTGCTAGAAAACAACCTAGTAGGAAAAAACTCACAGGGCCAACTGTTTCTGGATCAGATATCGGACCCAAGACTCGACAGGAGATGCCCGCCAAACCCCATCGCCGACGTAAACTTGAAAGCCCAAAAGAAACCTGCACCGCCCCTACTTTTGATACTGCATCCTTGCTTTCTCGATACCTCCCCGCTGATAGACTGTTAGAAAACGCTCGCCCTAAAGGGACTATACAGTAACCACAATAGGACGGTTCGCAGTGTTACGGGTTCGGCGATGCTTTTCTAAGAGTTTCCGGAGCCTACTCGGTTTTCACAAGCAGGGCAGATTCCCAAGTATAATAAGCGTTGCCTCAGACGCTCTCGTTTACTAATCAAGTCGGGCCTCAACCTCGTTGACAGACTAGTAGGACAGTGTCGACTGCCGTTCGTAAGCTTCCCTAGTCGGTGGGTGACTAATCAATCGTTCCACGCCGTAGAGTAAGAGAGGTTAAGCAGATTAGGTGGTCTTCAGATTAGAAGCTAGATGCCTAAGAGGACTCGATGTACAAGACGATCGAAAGAAAGATGGGGAGCTACGGTCTAAGTCTACAACTATTTATACCTTTTCCTCATGTTGTGGACGGACCACTTCCTACGCTCCATAGTTCCTACTCTCGATCTGATTCGTTATTCTAGCTTCCAAACTCGTCTGGTATTCCTATTATTCTGCTGCGGATTGACTCATCGACTGCGCCCTGTGCAAGGCGATGACTCGGCGTTGACTCATCTTGACTTGAACTGAATTGAAACCTATGCTCGGGGTCGGCCTTGTGCTGCGCCTTGTGCATAGAGTTAGTCAGTGAGTGAGTCATTGAATGCGTGTTCGTATGCCATTGGTTTTGCATGGCTGCGCCGTAGTTAAAGTTTGCTCGTCCGCAGTTGCTTGTGCATTTAAGGAATTCCGTCGGGGTTCCATTGTATAGCATCTGGGGCTATGAAGGCTGTGATTGGCTTGTCGCCTCGGGACTCTTGTTCGGGGCCGTCAAGTGTGATTCGACATCGGATATCATCGTGGGGAAACCAAGGTGGTTTAACGTAGGTGCCTATGGCGATGAGTAGCCGTACACTTCGTCGAGTATTGTTCGAAGGTATTCTCCAGCCTAGGTATAGGTCTCCTTGTAGTCGAATAGCTTTGCAGTATGCCCATAGTTCCCTGAGTGTGTTTGCAACCCATGCCGCTGTTATCGGTGAGCGGCGGTTCGTAACATAGTCTGCACTGATCTCCACGAATGTGCTTGGGCACTCGAGTGCTAATATGTCGTGGATTCCTACTATTGTCCAGTGCGTCTTTGGTTGCATGCCTATTGCCGTATCCATTGCTATTGTTGACCTCGTGCGATTTCGAACGACCTCCGGGGGATTGTGGTATTCTCGATAAGCTGTTGCTCGTTCGCTGGACACATGATATGTCAACATGCCCGTTGCCTCCCGTAGTATTATCTTGTGTAGGTCTTCGATGATCTGTCGCACTCTTCTGCATTTATAGCAAGCCGTTGGAGGTTGCTGTACTTGCTGCATCGTTTGCGAAGGTTTAGTGTGATCATCGGGATTAGTGTTGCTAGCCGATGCTTCTTGATCGTCGGCTTCAGATTGTATTAGCCGTGCGTGTTCTCTGCTTCTCGCTGTCGATCCTGATCGTCTCCGGCCAGTGAAATTAACCGGTCCCATCCGGGGTAGTTTCGATCGGCGTTCCTAATCGAATCAAAATTTCAGCACAATCCTTTCATAGACCCCGTACACCACGTTGGAGGGAGCAGCTGCATCCGGCAGCATCCGGCCTGGTTACCGGCATGATGTCCTGGGTCGCTACATCCGGTAGCATCCAGCCTGGTTACCAGCGTGAAACCCGCGTATAGCATACGGAACCTCTTGAACTCGTCCGATCCGTGGACTGGAGTAAATTGTTCGGCTTCGGGAGTTATTCAGGCCTGCCCGTGCTCGAGACGCTGCCCAGCGCCCTAAGGACAGTGAACAGGAATCCAAGGCATCACCCCTGAACCCTGCTACCTTATGTGGAAGGCCGTGCGATCGTCTTTTTGGAGTGTCGCAAACTTCGGGCATAGATAAGCTCCAGACCGGTAAACCGACCATGTGAGTGTAAAAGACGAACTCGTGGCCCAAAAGAAGTTGGACGTGAGAGAGTTGTCGACAGCCAATCAATGACCACCATAGAATATGAACTGAGCAGGGGGTGATGACCCCGCCCTAGGAAATGCGCCGATGCGCTTCGAGTCGTAGTGCGCCGAGGCGCAAGTAAGCCGTATCGTGGACGAATGGAACACCCCAGTCTAAGGGAAGGCTATAGCCCTGCCGGTTTTGATGAACTGGATGGTCGCCAGCATAGTTTCCATCGAAAAGAGTGCGAGACTAGGCGAACAGTCGCGGAGTGCAGGACAACACAGTCTGCATCCCACTGCAGTCGACCAGGCCTTAATAGGACACTGGGTTTACGACGCCCGCCACCGTATATCGGGCGAAGCGGGGCCGTCCCACCACGTCCACGCAGGACAGCACACCCACACAGGATGGCCCATCCCATGCTACAGGCGATGATGGTGGTTAAAGAGAGAGGATACATGTACCGACACGGGTCACGTCATGGGACTACCGGTACATAATGTGACTTGACGTGACTATTCATCACTTATCCTTTTTCTTCTTTCAACAACAACAAAGAATCAGACCAAATATCGATGGCGCATCGTGCACTCCAAGATGAACTCTACAACGTTGCAAAGCGATCATTAGCTGACCTGCATGCGGAACATTGTCCGTCGTCGTACGTTGCAGTTTCACTGATTGTTTTGTTCTTGATAGATTGTTCCGTTTGACCCCAGTAACGAGTCTATCCTGACACGCCTCTCGATGAAGGTAATGCTCAAGTTCGCAGAGATCAAAGCCCTTAACTCGTTGGTCAAACAAGCAGAAGCTGATCTAGCAATCGCAAAATTTGACTACGAAGATTTCCGCCGTGGTCGTGAGCTGACTAGCAAACTGCCGCTACCTACTCTTCCGCTTGACATCGTGCAGTATATTATCTCTCTTGCCTACGACAACGAGACCTTGGAGATGTATGATGAAAACGATAACTGCAACGAGAGCATCGATGATTTCGGGAAAAGCTACGGAAATCGTGGAGGAGCAAGGGCCCTAGCGTACAAGTTGCATCCTTCTCATCAGGTCTTACTCTCTAAGACGATACTCCCCCTCTCGGATGATGCATACGACTACAGCGGTAAATCCAAAGCTAAGAAATTCGACAACGTGCGTCAATCGAAATTCCGGGTTGTGTGGCTCTCGGCTCCTCTTGACCGCAACGTGGAACGCACAGTCCGACACTACGCCCAACAAGTGAAATCTTTGGTGATCCATGACCGTGATCACCTGGAAGCCTGCCTCCAAATACTCCCATATCTCAAAGAATTCACATACGTCTATCACCCATATAGCATGGACGACCCCAAGTGGACATGGCTACAAGAAATAGTGAAGAAACTGGATTGTTCTCAGCTCCGTTCCGCAACAGTCTCCTCTCGCTATCTTGCCGGGTTCGCTTCTTCTGGGCTTCTCGACAACGTCAATAATCTCCGAATTGAGGCCCCGGACGGGCACAATGGTCTTCCCAGAGTGGATCGCTGGCCAACTCTTTCTCAGGTCTTGGGACTACTATCAAGATTTCCCGGGTTGATCTCTCTCAAACTGAGCGCCAAGTGCCATATGGAGCGGGATAACACTGAAACAAACGGAAGCGAGAAGAAACGTGCATACTGTAGTATGGCTAATGATGTTTGTTGCGAATTGCCTTCTCTGAGGCGGCTCCATTTCTCCTATTACGATATAAGTGTTGCACAGAATATCGCCGAAAAGCTATTCCTCCCTAGCTTGACGGAGATCGTTTTTGAAGATAAGGGTATCATTGGCTTCGAGATCGGATCCTTCTCCCGTAAATTATCCGGAATGTTCCCTCAACTGCAAATACTTCGAATCCCAACGGTATGTAATGCAATTAGAATTGTATTCCTTTCTGACGCGCATCTTGTGTGGTTAGGTTAAAGTTCGTGAAGTCTTAATGGGACAAGTTTCAAAGTCGGACGGGGACGGACATGCTGACTACGTTTGGAACTTCCACCGGCTTCATACACTTGACGTTCGCCGAGGATGGGACCGTCTGTATGAATCTTCACACCGGATAGTCGATATCATCGACGTCCTCCGTGCTCGTGCGATCTCTAGCCGCACTCTACACTGTGACTTGGAGCCACTCAACAAATTCTACATCGACTCGCCGATTATCAATCTTCTTAAGGACAAAGAGTGTAATGCGGATGCAGCACGTCGATGGAAGTTCGAGAACCTGGAAGAATGCGAACGTATGATTTTACGCGATGAGCTTGAACAGATCGTTCCGAACCTTGTATGGAACGAGGTTTGTTGTCGTTGAGGCTTTGCCGGTATGCGTGTAGGGATTGTGGGTCCCGGGCTGATGCACTATTTTATGTTCGTATGCTGATCTGTGTTATAGTGTGTGTTGCGACGTATAATACCACTCATGAATAACAATGATTCTCGAGCTCCCTCAGTCACCGACCGTATAAGGTCTGTAATAGACCGTTTTGTTGTACCCGAACCATACGGGATCCGTCACAAGTATTCAGATCTGGACTGCAACAGTAATAATCGCGAAAAATGGGCGTATGGACGACAGGATAAAATACTGAACCGACAACAAGTATGAAAAGCACAATCTTATTCTCATCATAACGAACCTTCAGCAATGTATACAACAATACAAAAATGAAGAGTTGTGTCAGAGCATTGATGAGATAAACGAGACGGGTGTGAATACGACGGCGATCTACGAAGGGGACCCATAAAACAAATAAATCCAAGTCGAGTCGAGTCGACCTAGGGATGGGATGAGATGAGACATTGGGAGAGAGAGAGGGTATGTCTGAGTTTGAGTAAAAAATAGAGAAGTGAAAAAGGAAATCTCTCCAGGAACGAAGGAACGAAAAAACGCAAAGGTAAAGGTGCAGTGATAAAAACCCGGAATAACGTACATACACCGGCCTCTAACCCACAGCAAGTACTGATCCGAAAATAACGAACGGCAATCTCCTCTTTTCCCCTGGTATAATCATATCACGCCCTGCGAACGAAAATCTATTTTTTTTCAGCCAACACGCGTACGCTTCCGAACATATTTTTTTCCTTCCTTCCTTCCGTGTCAGGGCGACATCCCTCAGTCCAAATCCAAATTTCCACTCTCGGAATCCGGGATCCGAAATTCAAATTTTCCCCGCCTATGCAACTCCCGAATCCCGTACCCAACTCTAATCATTCTTCCCCCGTCTCCGAATCTACCTTCCGCGAACCTCCCCCTCCTCCCCGGATATTAATCCCGATCCCATCAAGCGAAACCCCAAACGCTTTATCCTCTTGCTCGACTTTGACAATATTAATCGCTGGACCGCTATCATCATCATCATTATCATCATCATCATCCGGTCGACGTTCGCGTTCGCGAGATAAACCTATCATCCCGTTCAGACGTTCTTTTAGGCATCCGACGCCCGCACGTCTTGAGCTCGTCGGTATCGCTTTCGTTATCGGTATCGGAGTGGGAGTGGGAGTGGGAGAATCCTTCCTTTCCCTATTCATAACCGAATCACCGTGTCCTTCTCCTTCGGAATCCAGATCCATCCCATCCTCAAATCCCACAATACCAACAGACCCCACGACGTCGTTCCTACTCGGAGTAACATCACCCGGACACGACAAAACAGCCTCTTTGAAACGTGCCCAATGTCCCGCAAATCCTCCGTACCCGTGAGGGTTCAACGATCCCGATCCCAATCCCGATTTCGACCCTACGTCGTGTGAATAGTTGAGCGCTGGTGGTGGGATTGGTTGAGAATGAGAATGTGGGTCTACGTATCCCGCTCCGCTCAATGCGCGTAACAACATGAACAGGGAGCTAGGAGAGAGAAAGACAACCATAACCATAAACAAAGTTAGCATGGTTCACTCTAAAGGCAACGACGATTCCAAACAACATCATCCCTCCTCCCTCAAACATCTTTTCTTCAAAAAAAACGAACAGTGGACAGTAAAACTCACCTGAAGAAAGCGACTAGGAAGGGTAAATTCGCTCGTCTGAGCCGTTGATGAAGGACGTATAACACATGGCCCATACTACGAGATAAAGACGAATAATGATGACGATCCGACATGATGGGCGTTTTGAGTCGTTATTCCAAGTAACCAAGAGTTGAGACAGATAAAAGGACAAGAGGTATATAAGTAGAGGGTTAAGAATGATCTTTAGACGGACGTGGTCTTGCTACGAGGGAGACGAGGACAAGGACATGGTTAGCAGAAGAGAAGGGACTGCACTGCATGCTGGAACCATTAGGTCTTGCCAAGAAACCGCATGCCGAAACCCGACACAGCTTGGATGACCGGTGCCGCATTGTTTCCTTGCTGATCTCATCATCTTATCATCACAATGCATACAGTCAGCAACGAGTCTTATTGAATTGATTCGATGCCTTACAACATCCTTGCTACGTTGTAGTATCTAACCTGGAAACCGACTACATCTGATCCGAAACCAGAGAAACTAAAGAGACAAAGTTTCACGGTGAGATTTAAAGATACGACAATGATGATCAATGATGATACAGCGAATGCTCAAGGAGTATAAACCCGAAGTGAATTAATCTCCCAATACGCATTCGTGAACTCGCTCGGGTTGTTGGCAACATCTGTTCAAATTTCGAAGAAACATCAGCAAGGACTCAATCATTTTCCGTTTGCTCGACCTACAGTCTTCGCATTTTCCTGACCCGCATCCCCATGAATTGAACCGCGGGGCAGCCCATGGTCCCTGTATTGGTTTGGCGTGTGAGTGCCGAGCGACGGGGATGTTAATAAACCCGGCTTACACAAAAAGACGTATTGATAATGATGTTATGCGGAGCAAAATGTGAGTTGAAATCACAGTTGTCCGTCTGGAACAGAGCCTGAGGTTCGCCCCAGGAATCGTTCGGCGTAATGCTGTTTGAACCATACTTTACTTCCGGAGGCACACTCTGATCGTAGCGCCCCCAGAAGTACATTGCCACACCTCTAGATGCAGATCGAGTGAAGACGAAGTATCCTCCTCTGCCATTATTCAGTGGTTCGCCGAAAGTGCCTTCACTGAAGTACGTCTGACATCCTGCGTCTTCATTGGAGTTTACATCACAGTTGTTGTCGCCGGAAGAGCTGAGGGAGTAAACGCACTATTATAACTTCAATTCGTTCGCGAAGAGTTTTAAAACCTTACCCTTTCTGTGCGCGCTGTGGAGGCATCGAGCAACCTTCGGTGGTATGAAGAGAGCCAAGATTGTTCGACTGCATGTGAATCCCCTATAACGGTAATCAGCACAACTATGGACGAATCCGGTCAACCTCAGAAGGGAGTGGGTTACTTCAATCATATCAATTTCACCAGCTCCCGGCCAATTACCAGGATCGGCAGACCAGAAAGCAGGCCACTGCGCACAACCGCCAGGCATATGCTCCAGATCGAGAACCATGACCGAATCGCTGTACTTGTTGCGCGAGACCATACGATTGCTGTCACGTCCTCGACCCCCTTGAGGTACAACATTGGAGTGGTCAGCACGGATAACGAATTTGTTACCAGATGCTGTGGGTAGAACGAACGAATGCTCAGCGAAGGTTACAGTAAGAGCTACGCAGACTTACCATAAGTCAGGTTCTTCTGCAGTGAAGCGCCTTGGTCTAGATAGTTGACATATCCTCCGGATGGATCGTAAGTCTCCCAGCTAAATCCATTGAGGAAAGAAGAGCCGACAAAGTTGTCTCGGAGGCGGTATGTATCCGCTCGGGCGCTTGGCGTGGCACTCAGCAGTGTCACGAGCAGTGTGTTGACGATAACGGCACGGACTGGAATCATGATTGGTGGGCTAGGAGTAATTCAAAGAGGTGACTCGGTGAGGCTAGTATGTCTTTGATCCGTGTGTGGATAGTCTGTGTTGTTGGTTTGAAGAGATAGCAGAAATGAGGCTGGACGACAGATGCTTTTCTTTCACCATTCGAGACTGGGCTGGGAATCAAATTAGGAACCTACATCAGGGCTAACGGATGCACAATGCCACCCTAGTCAAATCCACACAGAGTAATACATTTCAGGTTTATGGGGCACATTGCGGAGCATGGTACGTCGACTCGCAAAGCCTGGAGTTGTAAGGCGCTGGGAAACATGACGGTTGTTTGGAATGTAATCTGGATGGAATTTGTGCAACGTTGATTGGAGTATTACACGTGACCGCGATTCGTGCTTTCCCGTCCAGGTCCAGAGCCGTTCTCTTCTGTCCTTGACCATCTCCTCGATGTCTCTGTTAGACTGTAAGACAACGCATACGAGCCTGCCACTGCAGACCCAAATGCAACCTTCTTCCAGCGCCTCCGGCGCTTGATACTTTATAAAGGACCTTGGGACAGAACATGTTCGAACATCGACCATGATTGGTGGTTCCTCCATCCTCTTACTCTCTGCTTTGTGCCACCCCGTGCTCGCTATCACCAATGTCACCAATTATTACCAAGTCGGCATGCATCGGTTTACGATACGTGATACCCCGGTCCAGAGACCCATGACTGCACCAGCTACTCAGACTGCACCTAATACCCAGGGTCCCGAAATTTCCAAGGTGCCAGTCTTTAATTCTCGTTCTGTGGTATGTTTTACTAGCGCTTCACTGCTACTAAACATGTCTCATTGTGTTAATATCCATCCTTAGCAACGAGAAATCCAGAAGCTCAATGCGAAGTACGAAGCTGCACCGAGCATTCTGCAGGGAATAGGGATCAATCCGCCAGTAAACATGCAGTTCGTCGAGAACTTTCAAGCGTTCGATGATCCAGGCGTTGTTGGCGTGTATAATAATCAAAGCAGTTCCAAAACGCTGCCTGGTGTTTCGCACGTTTCAGCACCGTTCACCAAACAGCCCGAGACTGATTTCATATCGGGCGGTCTTGATATCCTTTACTATGGTCAAATCGGCATTGGCACGCCTCCGCAGAATATGAATGTTGATATCGATACGGGTTCTGCCGACTTATGGGTAGTCTCGGAATGTCTGGAATGTTTCATGGACCAATATGAACCTGCTGCAAGCAGTACGTACCGGCGTCAAGGCGAAGACTTCTCTATAGCCTATGTACGTCAATCCTTAGTCAATTATCACTACGACTTACAGGCAAAATACCACGCTTTTGTTTTCTATGATTCTTCTAGGGTACTGGTGATGTATCCGGATCGCTAGCGATAGACACGGTGACTCTTGCTGGACTGAAATATCCAAACCAGACGTTCGGACTTGCCGATACCGAGTCGCATGACTTTGACGGATTGCCGATCAGCGGGATAATGGGTGCAGCGTTCAGTACGATTGCAGCTTCAGGACAACCGACTGTATTCGAGAACCTCATGTCAGACGGGCAGGTCCTCGCACCTTTTTTCTCCGTACATACTACGCGCGGGGCAAAGACGGGATCTGAGGTTTGGCGTTCTGGCGTTCTTTAATATTATTGATCGTCCCTCGTGGACGGAACTGATTACGTCTTGCTTCTCACAGGTGTGCTGGGGATGCTACGATGTCAGTAAGGCGAAGGGGATAGTAACATGGGTACCGGTCGAATCCAAGACTTACTGGACCGTCAGTATGCGCGGAATTTCGGTAAACTCGACGTCAGCTTCAACAAACATTTTTGCGGTGAGTTTTAGGTCATTCAACATGTTTTCAATAATGCTCCCGCTCATTTCCGAGTCTTTCTTTGCTCGCCACTGCACTTCGACTGGCGAATTATTACATTGTAACGCAGGCAATGGATACGGGCACGTCATTGATCTACGTTCCACAGGCCACTGCCGAAAAGTTCTACAATTTGGTGCGTTTTAAAGTCATTCAATACCTCGGATCGGGGAGTATAATACAATATCGGTATCTAGATCCCCGGTTCTAAGCAGTCAGAACAGTTCGGACCCGGTGAGTCTGCATTACCTCGGTTATTGACGAACAAGCCGTGGGGCTGAATACCGACTAATTAACTGATTAATTAATTAAATGATAGGTATTTACACGTACCCTTGCTCAACACACCTTGATATTGCATTGAATCTCGGCGGAACAAATTTCCAAATGAATACGCGCGACTTCAACCTGGGTAGAACGAGTGCTAATTCAACGTACGTTCTAATTCGTTTTGGTATGTGTGAAATTTGTAGTTATTTTTTTTTACCCAGAGACTGCGTCGGCGGTATTTTATCACCCGGTTATTCGTTTGGGAACGATCTTGCGATTGTTGGTGAGTTTTGTTTCTGTTTCTTATCTCTTCGCGCCACGCACGCGAGTGTGGAGTGTGATAAATCAAACTAAACTTCATGGTTTGTTTGTTTGTTTTTTTCCCTTGGTTGATGGCAACGACGACAACGAACATATGAACACGAACATATGAACAATATTCCCAGGCGACGAGTTTCTGAAATCTTGTGAGTACGATCGATCGAGCGTTCAGGGCCTCAGGGCCCATGCGCGTCAAGTACTGAGTCATGAGAACGTTACGCTGATCAAAGCTTGCCTCATGTCTTCTTGTTCTTACCTACATCTTGCATCTTACAGGGTACACGGTATATGATTACTCGAACGGCGCGCGGCTAGGGTTCGCACCCAGTATCAATAACATCTAGACATCTACATCTAGGTACATCGGAAAGGAAAGGAAAGGAGGTGGCGTGTGTCTCATTTCACTGGGTATATGCGCGGTCGATCGTGGGAGAGGGAGAAGCGTTGCGACGATCAGCGGGGTGTGAGAGAGAGAGATTATTTTTTTATTGTTATTTGTTGTCCTTTCGGTGTACACGTATAACTTATTGTTGTGGAAAACACTTCCTGAGCCTTTGACTTTCTTTGCCTGCCGGAGGGTCTCATCGACGCTGTTCAATGCTATCAATACCATCAGCCCCTATAAGTGAAAGATGAAATCATGATTTGCCCGTTTGCCATTTGCCAGTGAGCGTTTGTTCTAGGCGGTCGTCCGTTGCAGTCTGGGCCGTGGGACCTTCAACCTTCCTATGCCTAAGTATGCCTCTCAGGTAAGTCAAGAGGGTGCCGGTGACCGGTGGTAGAGATAGAAATCAAGGGCAACGCACCCTAAATATTCGATATGGGCCGGGTAGATGATATGGTAATAGATGAGTTGAGACGACATGGGAGAGCGAGGCGAGGCGGAAGGCAAACGGCAAACGGCAAACAGCAGATGGTGAGCGGTGAGGGTTGTGAGGGTGAACTGTATGATTCGCACGGGTACGAATATGATCAAAATATTTACCTACCACGTCCCGAACTTGGCACTAGTCTAGTCTCAGTCTCCTCCACATCATTCCTTTCTTTCCTCATCCTCATCGCTATCCTCTCCTCTCCTCTCCTCGTTGAAAGAGGAAACGGCGTCTTGGAACGGCATCTTGGAACGGCTAGCACTTTACCCTCACGATCATCACGAAATACCCCCATAAACCTGCGTGGGTTACGCGATCCGTGTCACTGGGAATAACTGCCGACTGCCGACCGTGACTACCGCTACTACTTATCCAGTTTCAAATAATTACCTTCCTCTACCCATCAACTCGGCCGAGCTATTTTCATTTCTTGTCCTTGTCCTTCGCATTCTACGTCCAACACCGAACGAAACAACGCGCGCTCATACGCGTTTAAACACACGTCTCATCTTTCAAACGCGCTGTTCCTAGTGGACTTTTGTTCGACGAAGATTTCGTTTCTTCGGCTAGGTTAAGTTGTGGCCAAGGCGGATTTCACTAGAAGCTTTCGGGGTCAGTACGCGGACGCGGAGGGTCGACACGAACGATGTTGGCTGCGATGCCTGGTGTGCCGCCACAGGCACAACGCAGTGTGAATGCCCAGACGCTAGACGATGATCGCTTATGTGCTGGATGTAACAAGTCTGTCAGCAGCGATGCGGGTGGTGTAGTGGTAGCTTTTGGGAACTCGTTATGGCATGTTGACTGGTACGTGTCCTCTCGGAACTTGGCATTATTGGAGAAAAAAGCACCGATACTTGTGTTACAGTTTCAAGTGTGCGAAATGTGGGAACCAGGTCAATGTAAGTCGATTCTCAACGTCTATCCATTGTCTCATTTCTATTTTTTTTTTCCTGTGACGATAGGCAGACACGAATCTGTTGTTGCTTTCTGACGGATCACCTGTGTGCGCGAACTGCTACAACTGCAAAGTATGCAAGAAGGCTATACTTGACGAGGCGGTGATGACTGGGGATGACTCATTCCACGCGGAGTGCTTTACGTGTCGAAGCTGCAAACACCGGATCGACGAGCTCGTGTTCGCGAAGACGAGTCAGGGATTCTATTGCATGAAGTGCCATAACGAGCGGGTTGCGCGCAGTCGAAGGCATCTTGCTAAGCAAAAGCAGCGGGAACGGGAACGGGAACGGGCGGGCGGCGTTGGGAGTTCTTCGAGCGGCCGTAGTGGAGCCACGGCAAGTCCATTTATTTTTTCAAATCTATTCTAGAAAAGGAATTGATTGATACATGTCATCAATGTCACAACTCTAGGCCCCCGTACATCCTGACGTGTCACGCGCGAAGCACGCCTCTGATGATGGTTCATCTACCGATAGCCATGCAGGTTCCAGATCGTCTCACGGAACGTTCGGTGAGAATGGTATCCCAAGTTCGAGCAGCAACGCACCTGAACGATCAGCCTCGCCTGCACCTCCTGCTGTCTCTGTTACCATGGCTGGACCTAGCAGTGAACAGAATGCCAAGGGAGAGAGATCGGAGATCCAGACCGCAGAGAAGCGTGCTAGCGGGGAGAGAGCGGGTGATCGACATGCTTCGAATGATGGACTGCCGCCACCCCCTTATTCGAAGACACCCCCTCCGGCTGGCGGAAGTTCGGATGTGGAGTCCGCCCGTAGTTCGGCTTCCTACGGCTGCAACGCATCCAGTACAGAACCGACCTCACCATCCGCTTCATCCAACGACCCTTGCACGGCTCAATTGCCGTATCTCAGTTCCGCTGCTGGAGGCAGAGAACGATCGAGTTCACTCACTCCTCGCGAGAGACCCGCTGATTCTGGTTGGCCAGATACTTCAGATCGTAGAAGGAGTCATGATGAGAGTCGGGCATCCTTTCTTCAACCCGAGCAAGGCGCTGTCCCTGGCTTGAATGTCTCAAGGAGGCGCGAAAAGCGCAACTCGGTCAATCCTGGCTTGCAACTCGAAGCATCGAAGATGATGCAGTATCGTACTCCCAAGAGACCAGGCACGGCTCCTTCAAAGTCGCCGAGTGATTATACTCCTGCTGGTTCGTTTGTGAGGAAACCATCGCCTACAGGAGATCGAGTCACTTCTCCCTTGCGCGAATACTTCAATGCCGATGAGAACAGCTCTGGCTCGACCGCGTATTATTCCCCATCAAATTCTCCACAGCCACAGGGTGACCATCATGCTTCACCCAGAAGCGCTCCTATACCTGCACGTTCTCAAACAGCGCCAACAGCAGAAATCTCGTTAAGTCCGCCGTCTAGAAAGGATGCCTTTGCGAAATCGTTCCCTCAACGATCTGATAGTCTCAAAGGCGCCGAACCTTCTTCCGCCACCGGGACGACGTCAACATCTTCTCGTGCAAATGGTCTACCGAGCTCTCCTTACAACGGGAGACTCAATGCTCCGTCAACACTCCGTTCGCAACGCTCATTTGATGAGCGCGGGCGTCTATCGCCACGCAAGGCAGAATTTGGAGATGCGAATGGAGCGAAGCGGAGTCGGTCTGTTAGTCCAGTACCTCCTGACGTTCCAAGAAGTATCGAGAGTGGCACTGACACGGAGACGGATAACGGGAATGATTCGGATGATATCGCTCAGAAATATATGGATATGCATACTGACGAAGGCCTAAGTCCTCCTACAGTACCACCAAAAATGGCAAACGGTGCGAACGAGTCAAACGGACGGACCGCAAGCCAGCCAGGCTCACAGCCAAACTCGGCGGGTCTGCTTGAAGGAGACGATTATGATAAGACTGAGGCTGAAGATTATCTAGCGGTAACGCAGCGGACGTCTGGTTTCTTTATGACTCCTGCACTGCCACCTATGAGGTTTTCAATGAGCGGAACGGACTTTAACGAGTTACTGAATAACATTGGTTCGTCCACTTCTGCTAAGCGGTTATCGATGATACCGGGTGGACGTAGGTCGGAAACGGACGTGGGTGACAGCATCCCAGAGGAGAAGGGTGAGGATTTGGATTTGGACTTGGATGTGGCGACTGCTAGAACTCCTACAAGCCTTGCGTCTACCATTACGCCACAGACAGACATGACTCCGTCTTCTGAAAACGCCAACTCGAATTCGAGTCCTAGCTCCTCGTCGAAGTTCAGGCCGCCTCATAGGAAGACTTCTTTGAAGGGAAAACGAAGTGCTCCTCCAGGACCTATCGCAGTTCAACCAGCTGGCGAGACGATTGCTGAAGTATCGCCAAAAATGATCTCTTCCACCCCTACTTCTCCTAGCCATAACGAAGGCAGCAACATTCATCGTCGTCGTTCTTCAAGGACTGAGGCGACCACCCCTCGCTCATCTGCTGAATCTCGTCGACCGTCGACTCCGAAAATCAGCGTCAATGGAATTGTTGGTCATAGGCGCTCGGAATCGAATGGTGCTGTAGCTCGAAAGCAAGATTCTGTGGAGCTGGTTACGCGACGGTTAAAAGAGGCGTTGGCTGATGCGACTGATAGACAAGCTGACTATGTCAAACTTGATCGAGCGTTTGTTGAAGCTATCATTCAGGGTCTAGAGCAGAAACGGGATCAAGTCGTGGATCTGTCGACTAAGCTTGATGGCATGAAGGTTCGTAGATGATTAATAGCTTGAAATAGTCATGTCTATTGGACGCTGACTGTTGTGTTTTTAGCGGACTAGCCAAATGATCTTTAATGAGATTTCGGTTGCACAAGACGAGTATAAGCAAGAGCTCGTGGCTAGGCAAACAGCTGAAGAGGAGGTTTCGCGTCTGAAGATCGAAGTATCTGGTCAAGCAGCAAGGATCACTGTGCTATCAAGCGAGGAACGGCGTCGAGAAGTACAGAAGCGACTTGAGAAGGAGTTACACGAGAGCCTCAACGGGTTGGAGCAGGACCTGTCAAAACTCAAGGTGGAAAGAGACATGACGCTTGCGGAGGTTGAGGAACTCTCAGCTTCGAAAACGTGAGTGTCTTGTGGTATTTATTCGATTCTGGCCTTGTTCTGATCCATCGAAAATGATGTAGGACAATGCCGAATGGGGATGCGCAAGGAGCTAACATTGGACGATCGCTTACGATGCGCCTAGATAACATCAAGCGTCAGTATCAGCATGAGCTCGTTCCTCTCACACAACAGAAAGAAGCGTTGGTTAGGGAGATTTCAGATCTAAAGGAGGCTCGGAATATCTTCCTAGAGGAGACGGCGGTTCTGAATGCACGTAATGAACAGCTTGCCCAGTTGAATCAGCAGTATGAGCGACGCGTTGAGTCAGGTCATTCTCGGGACAAGTCTCTTCCGCCTGTGCAGCCTCCTACGCAGGGAAAGCGGTCATTCGATAAATTCGATAGCTGGAAACGAGGACAGGCAGCTCAGGTTGCGACTGCACAACCGATTGTCAACACTACGTCCACTTCAAGTTCGGCAACGCTCATTGATGATGTTGCGGAAGTGAGGCAAATGAAACCCTCAAGGCCGGATGCTAATGACGCACCAGCACGTCCTCGAAACATCTTGCGTTGGCCTGGTGGTAAGACCAACAGGGATATGCCGTTGGGAGGTTACGCTGCAATTGATAATGCGAAGGGCAAGAAGCGTATTGAACATATGTTCCAGCAACTGAGTGTTCTCCGCTTTGCTCGGTGTGATTTGTGTGGGGACAAGATGTGGGGGTCGCAAGTGCGATGTTCAAGTGAGTTTTTCTTCATGATTTGTGTTGGAGTTCGTGGTTGACGTTCGGTATCTGCAGCGTGTAACATGTCTGTTCATGTGAGATGTGTCGGTCAGGTACACGCCTCGTGTACGCACGACGGATCCGCGGGTTCTGATGATCCTCTTGCCCCGCTTGTCCCACCGCGTATGTATTCTCAATGATATAAACTGATGACATCATTCTGATCGGTTCATTCGTTTCTTAGCACCGTCCATGTTCGGCAGGGATTTGATTGAGCAGGTCCGGGAAGATGCGAAGAACGTGAAGAACTCGGAGTTGTTTGTGCCTATCATTGTTGACAAGTGTATTGACGCAGTTGAGGCGAATGGTGAGTGTCTTGACTTTCTTTCATAGTCCTTAATTCTTAATCGACAACACAGCTCTGGACTATGAAGGGATTTATCGAAAGACTGGAGGTTCTGGTCAATCGAAAGCTATCACGGCTTTATTCGAGCGTGGTGACTACGATTCATTCAACTTGAGCGACTCCGACGCTTTCAATGACGTATCAAGCGTTACTTCCGTGCTCAAAAACTACTTCCGCAATCTTCCTAATCCGTTACTCACTTTTGGAATGCACGAGGCTTTCGTTGCGGCTGCTCAGATTAAGGATCAGTCTGCGAAGGGACAGGCTTTGAAGGATTTGGTTAAGCAGTTGCCTGCGGAGCATTATCATACGCTTAGTCGACTTATGTTGCACCTACACAAGATCCAGCTACAAGCGGACGTCAACCTTATGAACGCACGGAATTTAGGGGTTATTTTCGGTCGTAAGTATCAATGCATTATAACTTCAGGTTTAGGTCCATACATACTGATCCAATCGTTTCGTTTTGTTACATTTTTGGTTGTTTCTAGCTACGCTTATGCGTTCAGCAGATCCGAGTCGTGAATTCGCTGATATGGCGGGTAAATCACTCGCGATCGAGTACCTTATCGAAAACGCTGCTTCTATCTTCCCTTCATCTTGACATCGGCATCGGCATCGACATCGACATCGAGAACATCTTGAGAAAAAAAATGGATTGCGGATTGCGGATTGGGACTGTTAGTTGTTAGTTGTTAGTTGTTAGTTGTTATGTTATTTATTCTTTATTCGTTAAGACGACAGTACTATACTATGATGTTATTGGTTCTGGTTCTGGTTCTGGTTCTGCTGTTTCCTCCCACCCCTTCCTTTTTTTTTCTACGTTCTACATTCTTTTTTTGTCGTATTTTATTCGATTTCTTTCTTTCTTTCTCTTTTTACTCTTTTATTCTTTTACGCTCTCGTCTCTCGTCTCTTCTCCTCCCCAGCCATCTCATCTCCCGTCCGATTTAGCTCTTTAACTGAGTGCACATACATAACTTCTATACCTCCCCCCCCTTCTCCTTCTTTGCACTTTGCACAATGCAATCCGATTCGATTCGATCTCGTCTCGTCTCGTCTCGTCCTCATCCATCCTCATCCATCCTCATTTCTTACACCCGGTCGTTTGTCTTTTGTCTTTAGTCTTTAGTCTTGAATATTTGCTTACTTGAATACTTGAATTGACTTGAATACTTGAATACTGGAATACTTTGACTTGAATACTTGACTTGAATACTTTGATTTTGGATGTTATTATTTTGGATCGCGCATCATGCATTACGCATTACGCATTAGGCGGAGGGGATACCCGAAACGAAATGTCGACCGTTCAGGCTTCGACTTTGACTTTGATTTTGACTTTGGCTTTACCGGCGTGTTTTCTTACTTTCTTTTCTTCTTATTGGTTGACCGTCCGTGGCTTTTTTCGCTCGTTCACTCGTCTTTAACGTGCTCCTGCAATGACATTCTTTTCTTCTTTTCTTCTTCTTTTCCGTTTTTTTTCTTCTTTTTTTTTCTGGTCTGGGTTTTTTATTTTCTGTTTTTTTCTGTTTTATCTTTTTATTTGTCTACTTGTTCTGCGTCTGCGTCTACCTCCACGTCTACCTCCACGTCTACCTTCACCGACACTGGTACTAGTACTAGTACTCGTGTATGCGTTCCCGTTTATTATTTCTTTTGTGATTACTTATATATGTCTATGTCTTATGTTCGTTTTAGTCTTTAGTCCAAGTCCAAGTCCAATTGAATCTGTTTGTTTATTTGTTTTCAAAACTTCAAAACCTCAAAACTTCGAGCTTCAAAGCTTCAATACGTTTGTCCGTTTGTGTGTCTATTTGTCTGTTCGTTTGTCTGTCTCCAGTCTCCAGTCTCCAGTCTCCAGTCTCCAGTCTCCAGTCTCCAGTCTCCAGTCTCCAGTCTTCAGTCTGATTCGTACCTCATCCATCTTTACCTTTAGTAACATGTATTGGTTTTTGATTTTGATTTTTGAATTTGATTCTTTTTTTCTGCACGTCTGCACGTCTGCACGTCTCGGATCTCGGATTGTGGATCTCGGATTGTGGATCGTGGCTTTCATTCTCGTTCTACATTCTCATTCTCATTCTCATTCTATATACACAGCAAGTACACACATACATCTATCTATCTATCTACTTATATATATATATATACCCAGACTCAGACTCAGACTCAGACTCAGACTCAGGTCTACAGGTCTACAGGTCTACAGACCCACAGGCCTACAGGCCTACAGGCCTATTAGTCGGGCAGTCGGGCCGCAGTTTAGCAGTTCAGCAGTTCAGTTCAGCAGTTCAGCAGTTCAGCAGTTCAAGAATCAAGAATCAAGAATCAAGAATCAAGAATCAAGAATCAAGAATCAAGAGGTAGGGGATGGCTAGGGCTGGTCAAGTCAAGGTGTCAATGTGTCAGGTGACAAGGTGAAACTAGAATCCTCCGGGTTTGATACTATGATACTATGATAGATAGGATACCGGGTTTGATAGGATAGGATATGGCATTGCGGCGTGACGACATGACGACAGTTCTCTCACTCTCGACGACTGCGACTTGCGACTTGCGACTTGCGAACTTGCGACTCTGGGACAGGCTGGCGGGTCGAGGAAGAACACTGAACACTGAACACTGAACATTGAAGGACCGAAGGACCGAAGAATGGAGGAAGGAACTGAAGGAAGGACTAGAGACGAACGTTGAGCTTGATTCGTGATTACATAATATCAGGGTTCAACGCATTGAACATTGACGCAAAGTCACAAACAAAACACTTCGACTTGAAATTGACCTGAAACGGATTAGCTCAATCGGTGGGCTTGTTGTACAGTATCAGTATGTCGAGCCCCACCGCCACCTTGAGTTTTATGTTTTGTTAATATGAGGCAAGGAGGCAAGGAGGCTTAATGCAAGAATGAGGAAATATACATGTAGCAGGTTCACAAGAATATTACTGACTCCGAGAACCTCCACCTGCAACTGCTGTATAGCTGAATTGATAAAAACCATCTCTCGTCTTGAAGTTTGCTATATGGGTTAGGGAACCATGAGACGACTCCAGTCTTGAGTCTTGACCGCGTGCAACAGAAACACGAGAAGTAAGTGAAAGGGCTGTTTATCCTCACAAGGTTCCCCTGCTCAAGAGAATACCCAAGGATAGGATAGACCAACATTCCCGCCGAATAAATATATCTGTACAACAACGGTTATAAGCTATATATCACTGGACACTGGACACTAGACCATTCCGATGTACTCTAAAATTAGACATGATGGCCACTTGGACTTGTAAGAGACCCGTGCTTAAAAAGAGTCCTCTAATGAACTTGAAGATGAGACTGAGACTGATTGGTCAAAATGCGGGATCATAGCATGGACATCCGGAATAGGGCACGAATGCGGAGCATCGGAAGGCGGGAGAGACGAAGACTCTTTTATATGAAGTGGATGGACATGTGAGGTCGCGGAGAGCCAAGGCAATAGGTCGAAGTTTAGGTATATCCATCATAACACCACGAAAGCTGGCGAAAGAATGCGCAGACATTCATACTTGCACTTGGCATTTCTGCCTAAGGGATGCTTCTTAAAAGTGAATACAATTCCGTACACTTCTGTCCAGGGAGCCACATGGTATAAGGATGAGACCGACTTCTTCACATTCAACATTACTTACTCAGTCCACAGGATCACTGTCCCCCTATCATCCCCTGTTCATCCACTGTCAGGAGGACTGAGTAAATCATTGAAGTGTTGGAAGATAATGGCGATGTACTTTCTTCGCAATCTCGTCCCTCGCCGCGAAGAGGGAGACGAGTCTTCTCGCTCTGTCTTCCAAGCTCTCGTCTCCCTCACCTCTGTCCAAATCCTCCAAGTCTTCTGCGGATGGTTTGCATGGACGTGTGATGCCATTGACTTCTTCACCGTTATCTTCAGCGTCACTGAACTGGAGGAGGCTTTCAATAGGTCGACAGAAAGTATCGTAAGTCCACAGAGTCATGTCATTGGGATTCCAATGGAATTTTGATCGGCACTAGACAACGAGTATCACCCTGACGCTCCTGTTTCGCCCCGCTGGTGCCATCGTCTTTGGTATTCTGTCTGACCGATATGGACGCAAATGGCCCCTCGTTGCCAATCTCGTATTTCTCTGTGTCTTCCAGATCAGCTCAGGTTTTGTGACGACGTTCCAACAATTCCTTGCTCTCCGTTCCCTTTTCGGTGAGTAGCGCTTTTTATATTACGTGCTGGAAGGGACTCCAATAAAAGGAAATAGGTGTGTGCATGGGTGGGGTATGGAGCCTCGCCGCTGCAACAGCACTCGAGAATCTGCCGGTAGAGGTGCGGGGATTCGTCTCTAGCATCCTCCAAGCAGGCTACTCGATCGGATACCTTATCGCCGCTCTCATCAATCTAAAGCTTGTTCCAATTGCACCTTCTGGATGGCGTGCCCTCTTCTGGACTGCAGCAGGACTTACTGGTGCATCTATCATTGTACGTATCATCACTCCCGAATCCGAACTCTTCTTGCGCGCAAGGCGACAGCAGCAGCAGGGTACAGATACGAAAGGAAGGACGTGGGTGTTCCTGCATGAATCGAAGGCGATGATTAAGCGTCACTGGCTGCTTTGTATCTATGCCGTCATCCTTATGGCGGTATTCAACTTCCTATCGCACGGAAGTCAAGATCTCTACCCGACCTACCTCAAGGTTACCAAGGGTTTTACGGCCAGCCAGGCCACGACTGCTACTATCATCGGGAACTGCGGCGCCATTGCGGGCAGCATCATCACCGGTTGGGTCAGTCAGTATCTCGGGCGACGCGTAACGATGATTATCGGGGCTCTGATCGTTGGGGTGTTCATCCCACTCTGGATTCTACCTAGCAGTTTCAGTGCACTTGCGGCAGGCGTGTTTTTCCTCCAGTTCGGCGTCACAGCTACATGGAGTCTCATTCCAATCTTCCTTTCTGAGATCTCGCCACCTGCGTTCCGCGGTTCATTCGCGGGGATTTCGTACCAGCTAGGCAACATGATCTCTTCTGCTTCGGCTCAGATTGAAGCTAGTGCGTAATTACTCAATACAATCTCTTTCGTTCAAGGGCGCTGAGATTGTACCACATATATTGACAGCTGGCGGGAGAAACATACGGACGACAATCATTGTAGACGGTGTTCCGACGGACGTGCCCGATTATGCGAAAGTCCAAGGAATCTTCATTGGGGTCATTGTCGTGGCGGTGATTTTAATCGTGCTCATAGGCCCTGAGCAATACGGTGCTCACTTCGAGCGTTACAAAGCTGCATTTGAGGAAGGCGCGGGCAAGGACGAGATTGCAGAAGTGATACTGATAGAAGCAAATGGGAGACAGGAGGAGGAGGACAAAGTCTGATCATTTCCCCACGATACACACTTTATTCTGAAATCTCTCCCTTCTCAAAGTTCGTCTGTATTGCCATTCTCAAAGACCGTACGGCCATTGATAGTGCTGTTTACCCTGTACCAACCCGTATTCCTCTGTCTTCATTGCCCTCAATGATACATCCAAGCCCTGGACGAACAAGTGCGCCGTAATCATCCAGCACGCGAACACGATGGCCCCAGCCTTAGCGACAAATTTTGGAACAGGCGCCGAGTACGATATTTGATTCTGCCTCCAGCGTTAACGGCTGTACAATGTGGCAAAAAATACTGAGTGAGGTTCTGCTGAAGTAATACATACCATTCTACGTGGAGGTATGACATCACCCAGTTTGAGTTCAGCATCCTATGCTTTCTTTCTTACCGCACCCTCCCTGCACACGAGAGTAATGGGTTTCTGTTTCTCCTGCTGTCGACGTCGACCCAAAAACCAAGACAGGTCTACAGATGCAGAACGACAACAACTTCTACGCTCTCAGAGTAATGATGCTCGTATGCTTCCAGAGAAGAGAACACCTTTCGAGGGGCTAACAGATATCCTTGCCGCATTGCATTCCGGAAAACTGCCTTCTCAACAACAGCTGGACACGGCTCTGCAAAAGTTGCTTCGTACAGACTTCTTTCGGATCGATAGCTCTGTGAGAGAAGGTGGTACTTTCGATGAGAGCATGAAGAACACCATTTTGGATGCTCGCAAGACCGTTCAAGCTCTACTACAATTCGGCTTGGAAAAGAACGGTATATTACTTCGTTTTATCACCCACACTAAAGTAGAAAAGAACTGAACGAGAGCATGGATAGATGACAACCGTTTGCAGGACTTGATTTACCAGCTGCGCGAGCTTGGTACCCAGACTGTTCCTGTCAATGTCGAGGCTCCAGCTGAAGTCGAAGTTAGTAGTGATGCGGTGGACAGGATACAGACTGCAGGTGCTTCTTCTGGACCAGTCTTCTAAAAGACTATTCTGATATGTTGTATTTCCTTCGCAGCATCAGCCATTCCGTCACAGAACGAGCTCGCATTGGACACCTCCGCCTTCTTATCTTCATTACGCACTCTCGCAACTCTTTTACTGACTTCCGAGGCGTTCCGTCTCATAATCGGCGATTTGCTCTTGACGGCCAGGCAACTCGTCGCCGATACAGCAGTGCAAGTCAGGAAAGTAGCCGAGACCGTCGAGCATGTATCCGAAGCGGTCGAAGTGAATGTCCGACCAGGATCGGATATACCCGTCGTTCAACCTATTGTACGGGAGAAACAACAGACTGGCGCACGCAGCCCTCAGCCAACGGGTACTGAAGAAACAAGAGATCCCAAAGAAGTTGTGCTGGATCGTATTGAAGATGTAAGCCCTTCAAAAACTGCCTTTACGGCGAAGGATTACTCAGTGTTTGTAGATTTTCCGACGGGCGCAAGCTTCACCTTCATACAATTCAGCTCTTCGTACTCTGCTATTCATTTTCCGAAAGTACGCAGAGCGCGTGAGCATCGCTTCCAACGCGATCTCGGAGGCTACTCAATCCACACCGGGGGATTCTTCAATCCAGTTGACTGCACCCGTGATCGTTCCAGACCCCCGATTCGCTCGAGGGCTCCGTGACTTGAGGGAAATTCTCGAACGTTTGGCTAGTGGAAGGAGTCTTGAACCGTTGTTGCAGACTTTATTCAAAGCTATTCACGATATCTCCGTGATTCCCGCAATTGGTGATAACAACGAAGTACAGGTATTTTTCAGGGACGTTGGGCAGTGGCTCGACACTGCGCTTGCGAATCCTTCGTTTGTGAGCTCGCGAGCTGGGCGAGATGGTGCAGCGAAGCTTTACGACAAATGGTCACAACTCCTTTCACAAAATACGCAGTTGTCAGAGGACATACATCATCTCTTGGACGAAGCTTCTTCATTCACAGATGCCATCCGATCCGACAAAACAACGAGCAAGCTTTTCAACTCGATTATGAAACTCCATTCCGACATCCCCGCCCTTCTCGGTCAAACGACACAAAAGGGCAAGCACGCCGCGCAACACTGGCGAAGCACCCTCATCCGTTTATTCCTCGGTTGGTTCCTACCTAGAATCTTACGAGCCATCCGTGTTATACCGATGCCGAGGGTAGAATACGTTTCTCAAACGAGCAATGGTCCACAAATTGCTGTAGCGATTGACGCGCTATTTTTGAGTGCGGAAGAAGCACTGGTACCTGATGTTCTGAGCGTCCAGGAATTTACAGAAGTGAGAGTAGAGGTAGATGAGGATGTGGGTGCCGCGGAGTTGACAAGTCCGAATGCGAGGTTGGGCTCAGCGAGGAAGGTGGTAGACCAGAATCGGCACGACGGGGACTTGGAGGATGCATTGCACGTCCCGCTACTCGGAAATGGCTCTGAAATACTCAATCCAAACCCAACTCCTGATCTCAGTCAAGGAAAAAGGTCCAACGTCACTTCAACATCTCGAGTCCGAGTTCACATTGAAGGTCTCCGCCTTGCGGCCCACGACGTTGGATATTACGCGTCATACGCTCGGACTCCGAGTAGTTGGTTAGGATATGCAGACGAAGGTATTCTAAGTATCGACATCGGACGTAGCTATCGCCGAGGCGAAGGTCTTACACTCGATGTTGAGCTTGAGATAGACACTGGTACCGAAACCACCAAGCCCAAAGGAGTTACTAGTAGAACCGAGGCGAATGGGAGCACTGAAGAGGAAGATGATGATTTATTCCGGATATCAAACGTCCAATCATCCCTCCCAGGTCTAACTCTCCGCATCAAGCACAGTAAACACTGGATACTCAACTCCTTACTTACGCCCCTCGTTGGACCTATTGGTCGATCAATCTTACCACCTATTCTTAATGCGCAAGTGACAAGTGTTTTGGAGAAAATTGAAAG
The DNA here is from genome assembly GCA_032164295.1 of Inonotus obliquus. NCBI lineage: Eukaryota > Fungi > Basidiomycota > Agaricomycetes > Hymenochaetales > Hymenochaetaceae > Inonotus > Inonotus obliquus. Next base: position 2,053,999 of record JAJHTX010000006.1, on the reverse strand, counting down.
AGTGATGAGGGGTGTTAAAGGTAAAGCGAATATAAGAGCTGAAGGTAGAGCTAGAGAGGAAGAGGGGAATGGGGAGAAGGAGCTTGGCGTGGAAGATTGGTGGGAGGCACTGCTTGAGGTTTTCGGTACGAGTGGACACGAGGACGTAGACTCGGATCAAGACTCTTCGGATTCGGAAGGCGAAGAACAAGAGATCTACACCGAAACTTATAACAAAATCGGTCCTACGGGCATAGTCCACACTACACTGTCACAACCCGAACCTTCACCTCAAACGTCAGAACCTCCCAACAACACAGAAAACACTCTATCGGTAGGCCTTACTTCCCAACTCTTGCCAGGAAAAGGTGAACCTACAAACTTGATCCCATCCGATGAAGACCTCGAACGGGAGTCGCCCAGGGATGTTGTGCATGAAGTGGCGGGTGGTACGAGAGAAGCTATGGAGGATGTTCGGGATAAAGTTAAGAATGTGGAAGGGAGGGTGGAAGGGGTTGGGAGGAAAGGGGTTGAAGAAGCTGTTCGTGTTAGGAGGTTAGTCGAAGATGCTGGTGAAAGGATTGAGAGAGTGGAGAGGAGGGAGAGGAGAAGGGGTGGTTGGAGGAGTCGAGCTTTTGATATTTGAGCTGTAGGCTTTCAGTTACGTTGATACATATTTGTACATTACTGTTGCGTGTAGTTCCCCGCGGTCTGTAAAATAACGCACCACTTAACTCGCATGACCTTCATCGTCTAGTGTCTTGTGATAATATCACTGAATAATGAATACCAAGTCGTTATTTAGGATCATGTACAGTCTGCTAAAAGCGATTTTTACTAATGATACACAGGCAATCGATACGCGCTGCGTGTCGTAATGCCTTACTATCACCCATCCGTTCAGTTCAACGATTGACCATCGTCCTTCCACTACAAAAAACAACAACATCAGTCCCACACCAAACCCAAACCCAAACTCAAAAAAAGCGAAACCACATACCTAACAGTCTTCCTATCCCCAGCCGTAACAGTTTCCATCTTAGCCCTATTCAGAATCTTCTGAAACTCTGAAACTCTAAACCTCATACGCGAGTGCATATAAGCTTTAGAGCATTTAATGTGATAGTGGAAGTAATCTCGGAAGAGTTGGATGTGTGAGATGGTGGAATGGGCTACGTCGGGTTTGTCGAAGTGTCTTGGGAAGAGGACTGTGATGTGGAGTAGGAGTAGGTATGAGTTATATATGGTGGAGGTGGAGGTGGAGGTGGAGGTGAAGTGAGATGGGACGAACCGAACGTAACGTAGCCGACGTCCTCGCTTGCTTTCAAGCCTGGCACACCGCGAAGCTCGAGCGGGGCATCTTTGCTCGAGTAGAGAACCTGCGGTGCATTCTGCAACGAAGATAACCGTCTCGCATCGACGAATTCCTATTAACCAAAAGTCCTCAAATCAGTCGTGAAGTCCTACCCCTCAATACAATCCAATATCCGACAAGTACGAGGGGGGGGGGAGTCATAACATTACCTGTAAGAAAACTTTCCCGATAATCCTATCCGTCTCCTCTCTGAACACAGTCGAAAAAAATACAGTTACGCGATCATGAGCTGCTTGGATATAGATTGCTTCTTCATCGCGATAATGGATTGCCATTAGTTCGCCTAGACCTGTTCCTGATGGTTCGAGAAACTTCTGAGTTGCGAAAGCTTGCTCGAAAGGAGCAGCGAGAGCGTTGCGTTTGAGGAGGGAGAGGGACTTGATGAATGACTCGCGTGCCTCTGTTGGATACGTTTTTGTATTACGTTCGATTGAGTGAGTGAGTTGGTTGGCGGAAGTCAAGCAAACGGATTTTGAATGAGCATACAGACGACGGACAATCAATCAGCACATTCCTCACCCGACACACATACGAATACACCCAAGACTCACCTCCCTCACCAGGAACATTCCCCAAATCAATTTCCAAACTAACATTATACTCCGGTTCCGTCAAACTCTCATCTTTCAACAACGCTCCATATTCCCTTCTCAAAATATCGATAGCACCGTATTGAGCTAATTCATTCCAACATCTGATATGCATGGATAGGAGGATCGTTGTTTTTACGTTTGGTGTGGTCATGTGGAATCGGACTCCGTCAAAGTCAACGAATTGGACATCGAGGCCTGAGGGTCTGCAACGTTTTGAATTGTGATTGCAGAGGATTGGTAAGTTGAGTAATTTGATACAGGTGAGATGAGACTACGATGTTATAGAACGAAGAAATGACAACGTACTTGATGATTTTCTCAGCAAGAGTCGTTTGAATGATATGATTATGAGCCTGAAATACAGTACTCCCTTGAGTATAAGCACATATCAAGAAGCCTCAGGTACTCACTTCTAAGAGAATCATCTTTGCCTTGACGTTTATTCACTGGGACGATGCTAGCAGGTTGACAAGGACGCGGGTTACTTACGCGCAGCAGCACATCACATCTTGTGCGTTTACGTAATCAGACATCTTTCTGCGCCCACTTAAGAACGAAACATAAACATATCGATCTATTTTCCAAGCACCATACATCGGTTTTATACAAAGGACTACATAATTAGCTGAATATCATTAACAACCGACATTTACAAATGCCTCAACATGGCATACAACAGTTCTACAGAGAAAGCAATATTAATAGGAATAGGAGGGAGAACTTGAAAGAACGATAGCAGGATGATGATTCCAGATATGAACTTGGAGAAACAAGGAGAAGTTGAGAGCATGATAATGAAGGTGAGGTCGAAGTTGAGAGGTCCAAAAATATAAAAGAGAAAAATGAAGGTGAAAGATCAAGGATTTAGAGAACAATATAAGAAATGACGTCTTGGTCCTGGAGCGGGACCTTGGACGCCTGGTACACGAGCGCCTAGAGGAGCAGGATCGGCACCGCTCCCACTTCCTCGTACACCGAGTGAGAACATCCTGTCGAACACTGCAAAACAATACGGATCAACCACTGATAAACAGAGAGAAGGGGGTAGAACGGAAGAGAGGGACTTACAAGTTGTAGTAAAAGCCTTTGCATGATTCTGACAATTTAAATGAGTTAACTGTAAAGGCGGTGTAACACCCTCTAGGCCACGTAGATATCGGTAGACCATGGATGGTTGGCAGGGACCGAAGCGGAAGCAGGAGTTGTAAGCTGCGCGCCAACGTTCGTCGAGGAGCCGAGCGCATGTGGGTGGGTCGGGACATGTGGCGCACTATGAGATGCGAGATTGAAGGTTTAGTATGAAGTGGAAAAAAGGAAGAGAAAGAGGGAAACTTACGCATTGATATTCCTTCGCTACGTTTACCAGACCCAGTTTGAGTACGCGCTCAAGGAACCAATTCCGTCTACAAAATTACAATAGGTCAACTCCCTCCACGTCCACAACTCAACCAAATAGAACATACCTTTTCTCAAGTTTCAACAACGTCTCCTGACTCAACGTGCTCAACTCCGCTTCACTCCATCCGCCTGGATTATCCAAAACAAACCTACTCGACTCTCTATACAAATGATCTTCTTCAAATAACTCCGCGATCCTCATCGCTTTGATAGGTTTTCCCGCTGCGTGGGTGAGCAAGAACGTTAGGCATTGTTTGGTTAATGCCGGGACGCAAAGTTTTGATGAGATGTTCATGAGACCTTCAACGTTGTTCCAGGTTATTGAACATTCGAGACTGTGGTGGATGGAGAGAGAGATTATCGGGAGATGAGTAAGAAGTGGAGACGGGAACGGAAGGGACGATACGCACTGAGGATAAACAAACTTGAGGAAATCATGGAATATAGCAGCCTTTTCCTCCTTCAAGACTATCTTCGCCTCTGTGTCAGCTAGTTTCTTCTTCTTCACACGAGCAATCGCGTCTGTCTGAGCCTGAGTTTGTATTTGAGGCTGATTGAAAGTCGCAGATGTAGCGGTAGGTGGAACGGACGTAGAAGCATTCTTCCCCACAAGCTGATCCAGACTCTCATATCTCCTTCCCTCCTTACCGACCTTCTCCGTCTCCAGCTCGCTCGCACTAGTGTCCCCACCTCCAGCCTTACAATTCAACGCATCCAACTCATTCTTCAAATCAACCACATCCACATCACCAAATCCAACCCCATCATCCTCTTTCCCCTTCCCTTTCTCATCAGCACCACCATCATCAGCATTCTCATTCTCGTCAGCAGACTCATCATGATCCGAATTCGTTGCTGTGGTAGTTAAAGATGAAGAGCAAGATATACCCGTAGGTACGTCTTTTGTAGCTCTATCTCGTGGATTGGAAGGTGGTTGTGGGATGGTGATTATTGACGAGGCTATTGAGTGTCGGCGGCCCACGCCTACACCGGAGTTGTTATTTTTGTTGTTATCGGTGGCGAAGGGTGAGGTAGATGTGGGAGCGGTGAGAGTAGTATTGCTGTTACTGAGAATACTCGGACTGCTCTCGCTTTCCACTTCCCGTTCGTCGACGTTACGCGTTTCGGACCATTCCCCGCTGAGAGCAGCTTCGAAGAACGGTGAAGCAAATACGAGAATCTCTCTATGCGCCCTGTAACATACAACATATGCGCCACCAATCAGTATCACAGACAGCTATACTCAGCTAAAGATTGAAACGCACCAAAACGTCGTACCCTCAACAACAATTTTAACCGTCCCAGGGAACCTCCCTTCGCGAGTGAAAGTAGGATCGAGTTCAACATCCTCAGTAGGAGCATCACTCATTTCATCCCCTTCCTTCTCGCTGCTATCCGCTTCAGACTCTTCAATAACCCATTGTCCGCTCGTCGTCCCCCCAATCCCTCCTCCAGCCCCTCCATGTCCAACCCCATGTCCAACTCCCATCCCTTGACCATGACCGTAAGCCTGTGCTTGACCATAAGCAGAATAAGAAGTAGCATGACTCCCGCTAATACTCTGCGAATGATGATGTAACCTTCTCGCACGAGAATCACGATGATTATTCCGAAATATACCAGAAGCAGCTGCGTGTGTTTCTGTTGGTGACGAAAGAGCCGCACTTGGATTATGTCCTCTTGATCCTCGTGCGATGAGGATGTGGGATGGGTTCGTCGTCATCCTACGATGACGCGCGTTTGGAGAGCTCGGGGCGGAGATGGAGGTGGAGGTGGCGATAGAGAAGGGATTTCGAGTTATGTTTGCGTCCGCGTTATTATAACCAGAACCTAAATCCTCCGTGCTCGTCGTATCCTCCAACGGAATAACAGCCCACGAAGCACTTATACCCGACCCACCAGCTTCAACGTCGACGAATCCTGTACTCGCGAACGAGTCAGAAGCATTAATATTATCCAACAGAGTCGAATACTCGTTCAAGGTAGAGTTCGAATGTGGATGTGAGGCAGAACGAGAACGGCGTCTCCCTGTTCTTGCGATACTACCAGTGATACCAGCGATGTTACCAAATCCAGTAGTAGCAGCGTTGGTCAGTGATCGCCATTGGCATGACACGTGTCGTCGCACTTTCCGGGTCGGTCCGCCGATCATCTTCCTCTCTGCAAGTTAAGTTAATCCCTGGTCCAGCAGGGATAAGAAAATGAATGAACGAGTGGGTAAGGCATTCTGCACTATGGCGAGCGGTATTTATTAAATGCTCAATTATAAGCCACGGTCTAACCTTGGTGGTATAAACCACTCGCGTACTATGGTGTGATACTGGGCCACACACATATATATGTAAATCCCTCAAAGGCCACCATCTGGATTGACGTCGTCGTAGTCAATAGCAACGAATGGCCTGAAAGGCTGTGAAATGAGAATCTAGACTCATGATTCGCAGCCACTTACTAGTTAGACATCGAAGGAAAAGGTTAGCGGCTTGCGCCAGTTATATCCAGCCCGAATGTATATTGATGCGTACAGTCAACTAAAACAACAAAAGAATAGTCACGAAAGAAGACAAGCACAGAATATCAACATGTGTGCTGTATCTACGGAAGTACCTTGCTTCCACACATATCTACACGAATCCAAAGTCGCATTTCTACATAAACATACTCGCTAGTCCACCCTGCGCATACGCCATTGGTTTTATAGGTGGATGAGGCTTCGCTTCGAACTGTTGATATTCCAAGCTCCCAGCAGAGTCTACTCGGATCTATTTTCACAATTAACACAATAACACATCAGTGATTATGTTTGAATGTAACTAGTAGGTAAATTAGAAAAGGGCTTAGGAGAGGACTTACGAAAGCACCCTTGTTCCCACTCTGGTCTACATAGTTCGGCGCTGAAAATACCTATCAACACAGAACTGAGTCAGTATCCATCCCAACGATAAGTCTACGGGATAAGAGAATCTCACAGTGGTGCAAAGACCCTCATGTTCAATCGTATATCCATCTGAAAGAAAGCAACCATACATCAGTCACCATCTTTCCGTCTAAAGACTCTTATTGTGGTACAGTACGTACTTTGTCGGACCTCATGACTCCGGAAGATCCCTGTGATCTTATTCAATTCACACCACCGCTTGGTGACGTCTGGTCCGAACGCGATGCCAACTCCCTACAAAGGAATAAGAAGGTCAATGACCATGCCATGAATGGCGCGCAAAGGTCGAAATGACTTACTCTCTTACTCGGTCCACGGCCGGGCAACTCTTGAGGGTCTGTCCACAACATCTCACCTATCCCATAGTTCAAACATCAGCTCCATCTAATTCCCGCTTCCTTACCCAAAAGACATTTAGCACTTACACATCAACCCCTCCTGACCCGGCTGCCTCCCCAATCTCGGAGTTTTCCTAATCTCATCAAGCGTAACACCATCCTTACTAAATAGTCCTCCATGTACGACAAAGTATCGTTTCTTCCCATCTTCTGATAGGATAGGGTTTGTTTGTGATGGGTTAGGATCGGAAGAGGAAGGGGCGACAGGTTGTTTTGTCGCTGTTATGAGTGTTGCGAGCGGAACTGGACAGGGAAACGAAGTTCGTAAGGAGCGGATAGAAAGAGGCGAAAGGGGACTTACGGGCTGTGAAGATATGAGCGAAGAGCTGCAAGACGTCGAAATTAGTCATCAAGGCGTACTGAAAGGATAGGTAAAGCCAACCTTATACGTCTGTTCTCCATGTTTTTGCCTCGCCTCGCCTTCGAACCCATACTGTCTATTCATATCCTTCGTCTCATGATTCCCTCGGTTAACGAACATCCGCTTCGGGTACAACCCTACATGACGCCATTACCATTCCCCAGAGATGGATTATAATCAGTAAGAGGAAGAGAGACAGTTATTTTCGACGCCCAGAATCCCAAGATGCCCATCCAAAACCCATTCCGGCCCCGCAGTTGGATATCATTACCAAGACAGAGTTAAGAGGGTTCCGACACCGGAAGCAAATTCGAAATTGAATTCGGGGGAGATGATCATTAAGCAAGCCGATAGTCCGCGTAACCCCGGCGACATAGCGGGGTCGTAAGCGGGTTGACCACAACAGCATCGCAGAAGTCCGCGTCAGAAGTTTCAAATTCAATCCATTTACCGTTTGCGGATTATGAGTGAAGATTAGTGGCAGCGCATCAAATTCAAATAAGAATTCGAATCGGTATTACGGTTGGATGGTCCGAATCGGATGAAACAGGCATCATATTAGTATTTCGGTGGCATTCGATTTGACCACCAATATTCGGGAAGTTAGATACGTCCAATTGGTGTTCGTTAGCTCAGTGAAGAAAGCCATAAGGAGGGGTAATGGAAGACGCACATTTGAAGGCGAAAGCAGTAATGATGACCTCGATTGACCACGACCCTCGATCAACAAGGTCACCATTCATGAGCAGACAGTGAGTCTCCGACGGCTCGCCGGTAAGTTCCAATAAGTGCAAGTAGTCGTAGAATTGACCTAAATTCGGATTTAAGGAACATGCGCTCCTCACATATCGTATGATGATGCGTTGCTTACCGTGCACGTCCCCGATAACATCAACTGTCACCCCGTCCTCCACTTCCAGGTCCACCATGCTTTCCTCTTTGGTGAAGTGCGAATAAGCGCCGAGGGCGATCTCCCATACGTAACGCCTTGGTAAAGACTTTCCTTCCTTGAACCATGCAAGCATGTCCCGGATAAATTGAGGGTTGATCGTGTAGAGTTTGCCATCTTCAAGTGTCGGAAGATGTGGACCCGTATATGATTTTTCCAACGGGCAACCATCTGATTGATCGGTGAGCTGAATTGTTAGAGCAAGAGTACGGAGGGGTAGGACGGACCTTCGGCGATGATCTCCTTACACCGTTCCGCCGCATCTTTCTCCTCTTCCATTTCTATCGCCTGCGAAAATTATAGTCGGAAGGCATACTCAATCAGTACAACATTAGAGAGGAGAAAAGCGCAAATTTGAGTTGGATCCCATCACGCGAGGGAATCTCAGGCAAGAACTCCAAGTAAGTGAGTAGCCACTGTAAATACCACATACCTTCTCGAACTCTGTCTTCCGGATTAACTTCTGTGTCGCCTCGAACTGCGTGCGGGCAATGGCATTCTTAGGCTCGAGAGCAAGGACTTTCTTGAAGTCCGCTACGCCGAGCTTGGGTTTGAGGACTTGAACGTAGCATAGAGCTCGTCTATACACATACAACAGATGTTGTCAATAGATGATCAACGTTGGATGATGACCGCAAGAGATCACCGATAATATGCCTTGACATAGTTCGGGTCAAGTTCAATCGCCTTTGCTGTACAACATGATGAGATTAGCGCACACGACCTTGTAAGTCACATACAGCAATCTGCAATAGCATAACCATGTTCCTCGATCTTCATCCTCGCATACGCGCGGTTACAGAACAAAGTAGGATCACATGGGTTCTTTGCAATAGCTTCACCGTACAGGTTAGCGGCAGTGGCATAATCCTGAGAGGTAAAGGCCGCATTGGCACGTTGTTTGAGCACTGCGGCTGCTTGGCGATCTTCTGAGGAGATATCATGTAAGGAGACTGATGGTGAATCTGAAGTAAGAGTAGTTGTTGTTGAGAGTGGGGAGGAATGGGTTGAGGAAGCTGGTGTTGAGGAGGATGAAGTGTTGGACATTATTTTGGTAGAGAGTTGACGACAAGTTACGCAAGGTACGTTTGTATCATGTCACGCACGACTCACGAGTCATCAGCCAATGAATTCAGTCTGGGTACCCGATGTTTCCCTAGAGTCCGATGTTCTGTCCGTCTTACTCGCACTTGGTACAGTCCCCACAGCCAATGCCGCGCCATTATAAGGATCAAGGTCCGGCTGCATTGAGTTTTCATTTGGCATACTGTGTCATCTCGGATTGGTCATCACTGTTGAATTTCTCAAGGATAATTATCAACCTACAAGAGGCTCTCTCTTTCCTCGGTGAAAAAGAATCAGAAACGAGCACTGTTATGATATGCAGAACACAGGAGGTGATAAAGTGACCGTGTGACTAAGGGGGAAGTCGGAATGGAAAGCCGAAGCCGGATTGATGCCGGTTGTGCCGGGGTGAGATAGGCCATAAAAGGGGGCTGAGGTGGAAGAGGGCATTACTCAGCCTTTTCCTTACCCAACCATCTCGCGTACCTCAGCATATTATTCCTCTCAACGCCTTTACAGGGCAACTTATCCATCAAAACGTCCTTCAATCGCTGGAGAGTCCCAATGTCGGCTGCCGACAATAGTCCAAATAATCCTACCCAACAAGCGGTCGACAACAATCCTAACGATCCACAACAGGCACAACCAAACATGACTACACGTCTGTATTACATATCTTCTCTAACATAAGCCACCAAAGCTGACTCATTCCTCTTTTTTCTGTGTATGCTTCATCCACTCCCTTTATTCTTCCGCGTACGAACTGGTTCACTTTCGTAGAGCAAAAGGATGCAGTCCCGCCACCTGCAACAAACCAACATTCAAATAGCCCCGCCCCCCTTCCTGGTGCACAACCTACCCCTCCACAGAGCGCAGCTGCCGTTATTCCTCAGCAGCAGCAGCAACAAACAGTGCAGCAGGGACAGCAGCAGAATCAGCCTGCCGCTGCAGCGGGTGGCCCGATAACATCCTTCATGGCTCTACGCGCGGAGATCCCACCTGCCCCCCCAATGCGGACTTCCCGCAAGCGGAAGTCACCTTCCACCGCGGACGATTCGCAACAGCAGCAGCAACAGCAACAACAACAGGCGTCTGCTCCCCCCCAACCCGCGCAGCAGCCCCAGCCCCCGCCACAAATGCATCCCCAACAGCCCCCGCCACCTCATCCGGGCCATCCTACTATGGGTCCTCCGCCTCCGCATGTGTATGCCGGTTTACCCCCACCAGCGGGTAGTGTTTACCCGCCCATACATTATGCATACCATCCTGGTCCGCCACCTCCAGGCCAGGATTACACTACAGCGGGAATGATGCCCCCTCCAGGTGCACCTGGAGGACCTCCTCTCATGCAGGGCGCGCCTCAGCCGCAGCCCCCTCAACAACAGCCTCAGCTGCAGTCACCGCAATCAGCCAGCTCGAGGCAGCTCAGTTCAAGTAAGCGCGCAGAACAGAACCGAAAGGCACAACGGGCGTTCCGAGAGAGACGGGATCAGTACGTGAAGTTTTCTCTTTGCTTTCAAGTGTGGGAGCTAATACCGTTTTCTTTGATTTGTAGGCATGTAAAAGCCTTGGAACAGCGTTCTCAACTTCTGGATGCCGCGCTTGCGGGCGCCGATGAGGCGAATCGGAGATGGGAAGAATGCCGTGCCCTCGTTGACCAGCTGCGTATTGAGAACACTGCTCTCAGGACTGCATTGCAGCAGGCACAAGCGCAGATTACTGCTCTTGGTGGGAATCCTGTTGTCCCTGGAACTGAAGATCCGAAAGGTTCAGAGGATGCTAATGCAATTGAGCAGTCCAGAGAGGCGGGTACCGCTGCGTCCTGAATCTTGACTCCCGAGTTGGACGTATTTAACGTAAAGCTTTGGTGACGATCTCCCGAATGGACTCTTTAGGACTGATGGCTACTCAATGGACAAGATACACGTCATCATTTTCTTGTCGATACACCCGTTTGACATTATTCCAAGGACGTCGCTGTACAGTCTTTTCTCTCTGCTGTCGAACACCCCTCTGAGGTTCCTTTCTTGTTGTGCGTCACCCCCATCTCTTTCCTCCCTCCTCTTTCCCCTCACCTATCTTTTTTGTCTCCTCCGTTTCGTTTCGCATTCCTCTCTTTTCTTTCTTGGTGCAACTTATTTGGTGGCCTATGACTCAAGACGTCGCTTCTTCAGACATGCATTATGAGTCAATTTTGTCACGGTTTCCTCCTCCTGTAGTATACCTCATTTAGCTCGCCCTTTGTGTAGCTAATGCTTAATCGTTTTTCTGTTGTTGAGCTCGAGTTGAGAATTTTGACAATTCACGCACACGTGACTGCAACTTCCCCTCAAAGCTGAAACCCCTGGGGATGGGTGTAATTAGTTTATCGTGATGCTATAAGACAATAAACGAATGGATGAGCTGGTTCTCGTCTCTGTCGTGGTGCGCGCGAAAATTCGGGCATCATGATGACTTTGACGCGGGTGACATGGTAACATGCACACGAGGCGACGGCGACGTCGTCGAGATCGTCACTATGCTCACGACTCGGGGGAAATATCTTGCCTTTGACCCTTTGTGGCATCTGAAAACGACTTGAAGGCAACTGTCGCGTCCTGACCGTCTTTACTTGGTCCAGTGACTCGTCGTTGCCGACTGGAGTCCTCAAACTGAACTTGGTACTTACAGTGCTTTATTGTTATGGGGATGATGGGTTTCCTTGAGCAGTTGGGGTATGGTGCTATGGATAGGGTGCGTATGCTCTTTGTGTACCGCACGTATACGAGAGCTAAAACTACTTTCTTCATCGTTTCTCGCGTACTCGATTTTACAGGGCCTAATCCCAGACTTCCTCCTCCGCCTCATAGCACGTACACTCTGCCGAATCCGTCTCCACCAAATCTCTCACTCAACATTCTCCGCCCACCTCTCCGCAAAACAAAGCTTCATCTCGTCCCTCCGTTCTCTCGACTCCATAGCACTCAAAACTCAAAAGGCTAATGAACAGCATTATGAGGTGTCTACTAGATTTATATTGAGTTGTTTGGGTCCGAGAGGGAAATATTCTGCTTGTTTGTTTCCGAGTGGGAAGGAGGGGATTGGGGAAGCGGAGGAGAGGTCGTTGGAGAGTTATTGTGTGAAGGGGAGGATGAGAGATGGGTTGGATGTTCTTGATCTTGGATGTGGTGTGTCTTCTTGTTATAACTGATAACTTTAACTATTTGGCTGAATGGGATTTTTTTCGTGGTGTAGGTTGGGGGAGTTTGACTCTATACCTTGCCGAGGTTCGTTCTATCTCATTTCCTATATCTCGCTCTTTGTACTTAGAGCTCACACTTACCCGTCTTTGAAGAAATACCCAAACTCCCGAATCGTCGGGTTATCGAATTCGAATACTCAAAGAGAACATATCCTAGGAGTCGCAAAGGAGAAAGGTTTTACCAACGTAGAGGTATGCTGATGGTCCCAACCCAAATCTTGAGTCCGAGTACTCACGTAATTGGATAATGGTGTAGGTTATCACTGCGGATGTGAACACTTTCGATTTTACGGATGGTAGAACGTGAGTACCGTACAGTTGGTAGTAATGTGGTGAGGTGAAAGGTAGGAGCTGACCTGAATATGTTGGATATAGTTTCGATAGGATCTTTTCTATCGAGGTGAGTGACTTTTTGTGTATAATCACGGTATTCGACACGTATTCATATTGGTATCCACATTCGATCGAAGATGTTCGAACATATGAAAAATTACGAACTACTCCTTCGTAAAGTCTCGACTTGGCTGCGTCCAAAACCGACTCAGTCAATAAAACAAGATGGAAATGAAAGCGCTGTGAAGAACGGTGATATTAAAGAGGATGAAGAAGAATCACTTCTATTCGTTCATATCTTCTGTCATAAAACCACGCCGTATCATTTCGAGGATGATGATAGCTGGATGGCGAAAACGTTCTTTTCGGGTGGAACCATGCCTTCTCATGATCTTCTGGTAAGTATCCATTCTACTCAAGAATTTGGGAATAACATCTAAAGAATCAGCCGTATACTAACAACGTCAATCCCTATTTCTATGTCCCCTCCATTCCGCACAATAGCTATACTTCCAAAACGACGTAACCTTACTCCAAAGTTGGTTCATCAACGGGAAACATTACTCGCGTACTCTCGAAGCATGGTTACAATTACAAGATAAAAACGCTAAAGAAGGATTAGCTGAACTTGAGAGGGACGCTAAATCGAAAGGATTAGATCCTTCTGAAGGGAGGAAAGCGTTTTATAGGTTTAGGTTATTCTATATCGCATGTTCGGAGTTCTTTGGGTTGAATGGGGGTGAAGAGTAAGAGTTGTTTGGTTGTATTTCTTTGAGGAGTTATTGATTTTTTTTTCTTACTAGATGGGGTGTGGGACATTATCTTTTCAAGCGTAAGGACTGAGAGAGGGAGTTTCGCTCGATTCGCCGGTTCACTCATTGATGAGTCAAGAATGTACACTTCCTGTAGTCGCATCCGAGTCGGATAGAACGATGGCACTAGGTATAGACGGTTCTGTTAAAATTTGTCTCCGTGTCGTAGACCATTCGTAGAAATATCACTGACCTTGTCTCAACGGCATCAAAATCGAGTGATCCGTCCTCAATGACCACACTGGGGAACTTGAGCCTGTCTGACTTCAGAAAAACTACCTGATTTTTATGAGATTCTCCGCTAGCTATAATCCCTGCAGATACTCAGATTCGGATTAGGATATTTTTGGTTTGCGATGATGTAATGCACGTGATGCGAAAACAGAAAGAGCATCGAGCGGGCGCGTCTCTCACTTTGCGTTCACGCGAACCGAGTCTATCGCTCTTTGCTTTCGCTTCCATCCCTCTTTCCTGGCAAGAATACACTCTGAATGCAAGTGGCACGATGTATTCAAGTATCTGTTCGACGACAACTTCTTGCTTCCTCGTCTCGTGGTCCTTCAAGTTGTTCGAGTCTTTATGATACAGCTTCTTTGGAACGGTACAAGACAATTTGGGCGTTCTTTAGGCAAAAGCAGCTTTGGGACTATGGTGTTGTGCGTGTGAAGAGCCGCGGATACGGAGAGGAGGTAGCACGGACGAGCTTTTTGAAGTTGTATGACTCGAGACGAGTTGGACAGAGGAGTTTGGGTGTACGGTTCTATCATACTTCGCGTCGATTGCAGGAGGAAAAAAGGGCAGATGGGAGGTCGGCGTCTAATAACGAACAAGCCGGTAGAACCGACCGAGAAGAAAGGACTGACAAGGTGGTCGAAGGGAAGACCAACGATGTGGCAAACCCCGCTGAACCAACACCAAAATCCTCACCAGAACAAACCAGCTATCCCTACCAACACCTCGAAAACTATTCTCGCTTCTTCCGTCGTCTCGCGATGTCTCTTCCTCCAATCCCACATCACAGACCAACACGAGACGATTTCTTGAAAGTTGCTACGAGCTTTTGGCAGAGGTTAAGGATTCGATTTAAGTGGGTTACGATTAAGTCGTTTAGGAAGTTTAATGCGGATGAGATTTCGGCTTTTGTTTCGTGGTTTGTTATGAGTCAGACGGCGCTGATTTTGATTGGGACGTGAGTTGGTTTCGCATGAGTTTTCGGAGTCGGATTTGGACATTGTCTGATATTGGACTGTTAGGACGACATTCTTTTCACTCGTGTTCGCGACATTAAATAGTCTTCGGTTGCAAGGTTTGTCCACGGATCCTTATCGGTGATATTCCTGCTGAACACTTCCCAGAATATGTCGCACGAGCTATCAGCAACTACCTGACCTCAGAAACGGGCATTACAATAATCTTCGAGTCCGCAATCGTACCGAAATGGAAAGACTCGCGAATAGCATTCAAGAACGTCTACATATCACGCCGTCCTCCAAATACGAACAGCCTAGAGTCACTTTTACAGGTAGACCCTAATGCGGCGCACAAAGCAGCAGCGCGTTATGATATTCATAATCATCCCGCGTATCATGGGTTGGAAGATGAACAGTTTGCGCTGGTTTCTGAGGAAGGCGAAGATGCGAATTATGCATTCTTTGATTTGAATGTTGATTCTGTTGACGTGACGTTGTCACTTTGGCGTTGGTTAGATGGAAAGGGTCTTGTGAAGGATGCAGTGGTTAAGGGTGTACGTGGAGGCCTCGGTGCGAATCTCATTACACTTTATGAAAGATTGGTACTGATCATTATTTTTAGACCGCCGACATATTCGTTATGAACCGGATAAACCATTAAAACCAGCTGATTTCCGACATCCATCACGACCTGGAGACTTCGAGCTCGAGTCACTACAAGTGGAAGACCTTTTAATCAGTGTCTACCAACCCGATGGTTTCCGACCTTACACGTTTTCGATATTCCGCGCGGATATTAACACATTTAGGAAACGATGGCTATTTTATGATTTCTTATGTGCTGATAGTGTTGTGGGGCAGTTCGATAATTGTTTGTTCAGCCTTCATAAGCCTCAGAGCATTGGACGTACGATGGAGCAGGAGATGAAAGATGGTCAATGGGCTCGCATGGTATGTGCCCAGTTATCTCTATGACAAGTTGAGTAACGTGCTGATTCATGCCGCAAAGGCACGGTTCCGAATCGACGGAGTGAACATCGATCACCTCAAACGCGCCACAATCATGGAAGGTCCTATCTCATGGATAACCTCAGGCAAATTCGACGCAGTCCTAGATATCTGTTTCCCACATCCCGAAGAATCCGATATCAACGCTCTCCTAGGCGAACTAGCAGAAGCCATAACAACCGTAGCTTCAGAACAAGCCGCTAGACTCGTTGATCGTATACCCGGACAACGTGAATTAGCTAGACCTGCTATTTCTGCTCCTGAAGATGACGTTGTTTTGATGAAAGTTGTGGAAAGAGAGGATGAGGATGTTGTTGTTGTTGATCCAGAACGTGTGGTTTCGGTGGATATTGATTTAAGGTTTAGAGATGTGAAAGCGACTGTGCCGATTTTTACGAGGGATTTGTCGTATGTGAACAATGCGTTGATAAGGCCTATTGTTGCATTCATCAAGTAAGTGTTTTACGCTTTGTAAAGGACCGTTTGGATTTTATTGGTTAACAATATTGTTATGCAGCGCAAACAAGACTTTGGTACCTGTTCGTTGTAAGGTCGTCAAAAATCTCAATGAATTTGATGGTGCTTGGACGGTACGTAGTATACATGCTTGAGTATAGGACTACGCTGACATTTGTACCTATATTCTAGATGTGGGAGAGTAAGTCGGCTCTACGAACCATCTTATCTAGTGTATTCTGACCTAATTGCCCTTACAGCCGGCTTGATGGACGAAATCTCATTAAAGGTCAGTAGTACACTTCAAATTCACATCACCTTCCTTACTGAACTCTCGTGTTCAGGTCTACGATGCCCTCGCATACCACGTAACCCAAGCCAACTTCAACCACCGAGTCAAAACGGTCGGTGTTTGGAGTTTGCAAAAGACGATTATTGCAGCTTTACAAACGCTGCAGACGATGATGCAACCTATGAGTGTTTATTTGCCTCATTTGCATTTGAGGGATGTTGATTCGATGTCGCTTGTGGAGTGGGGGAATATGCCTTCGTAAATGAGGGAGGTGACCTTTTTGGAGCAGGGGGCAGGATTGCGTATGGGACGAAGCGATCTGGAAAAGTATGATATTCGTTCTTTATTCTTTGTTTTGCACGTTGTATGGAGGTTTCGTTTTTTTTCGTGCATTTGCATTTATTCCCCTTCTTCTTATCAGCACGGATTCATACACGATCGTCACACCTCTCAATCCCTTCTCATCTCTCCTCCCCTCTTATATTCTCTTCTCTTCCCTCCCGTTCTCGTCTTTGCATTACTGTTGTTACATGACGTATCCACATCCCTCCTTTATTGTGATGAATATACGAATTTTACGATATAATAACCATAACAATTTCTTTGGATATGAGAAATCTTTCTCTGACGGCGTCGCTTCATGACAGTAAACGTGGCTCTTCTAAAATTGGACTTCTTGGTGGTCCTCCCCTCCAAAGCATAATAAATGCTCTTCATCTTCATCTTCATCTTCTTCGCTCTTGTTTCTTTGTGTCGTGACTCAACCGCGTACCCGAAGTAGTTAGGACTCGAGTATCGGGCCTCGGCGAGACGTATCGTATCGTTTCCGGGACGGATAGACCGTCGCGTTCTCTAGCCCGGGTAACGCTTTCGATCGTCTTCCTCGTCTTCCTCCGAGTCCGAGTACGTCTTCGATGTCTTTTAGAGCTTCACGAGTAGCTGGTGTGTTGACCGTGACTGTCGTACCAGCGGGCAAGTCAACCGAGTCCTAAACCTGAGTCTGAAGTCCGCATTTCATTTCTTCCTCTCATCTCATTTATTTTTATCCTCTCAGATTCCTCTATGCTCCCCCCACCTCTTTTGCTTATTTTATTGTTTTTTTTTTTTGGTAGGTTATGCATGGTACCACACAAACACAACCGGCCTCAAAAACGTCATCCAATCTGGGAAAGAGATGAGAGGTCACCTTCTTCAATCCACCTTAGCCAGATTCCTCGCCTAGCAAACGAATCATCCAACAACCCAAGTCAAGCTCTTTCTCATCTTCGAAATATAGCTAAGTCATACACGTTCCTGCTACCTGGCGCTCATGTGTCGACGAAACGGTTATTTGGAGTTGTTATACGACATCCTTAAAGACGATATGGGTGTTATATAAAGAGACGACTGAAGAAGTAATAAATGCAACACAAGCTCGTCGCAGTACATACTAGAAACCGACCCCGACAACTGCGAAGAATGTTTGTGAATTGTTGGACGAGGGCGGCGATTGGAAGGATGAAAGAAGTAGAAGAAGTACTGCATCGAGGGCTAACGTCGACGAGGGCTCTGTGTAAAGAATCCATGACATTATTCAGAGGAAGCGTTAAACCTCCGAAAGCGAGTCGATGACTCGAAGGTTGAAACCGAGAGGATCGATACGAGCGCGGAGGGTGGAGGAAGAGTAGAAGCAACGAGTGTTCGTCATTTTGGGATTGTATAATGCTTTGAAGTTGTTCGAGCTTTCTGCATACTTTGTAAAAGTCCCATCATCCACTAATCGCTTTGGTACATAATGCTTGTCTCTGTACTGGCATTTGCAGAGTGTAGAATCTATGACGACTCTTGTAATGAGTGTTCAAGGAAGCGAGGAAACGAGTATTCATATTTTGGAAAACGTCATTCCGAGGTTATTTCAGCATGCTGGGCTAGCTGTTCCTTCCTCATGTAACATACAGCGGATCGAGATTAACAGAGAAGGGTCGCCTCGGGTCAATATCACTAGCGTAGTTATCAAGGTCTACGACGGGAACAGTACGAGCCTTCATAATGTCAGGACCGCCAGGGGGGGCGCCTATTAAAAAACGAGGCCGTATCAAACGACCTGAGCATGGAAGCTCGCGATTTCGCCATGGTGAGCGCGAGTTCTAAGCATGTCGTGTCCGAAGACATCTCGTCTATTTGGAAATATGATAGTGTGGGACAAACGATGTGCTCGCGGGAACCTGAACTACTGTCGCTTATACCACCCTGAATGGTAAGTACGCGGAAGAACCATTCGGATAGCTCCTTGCCATCGACATGAAGTAACCTTAGGGAAGGCAAGAGGCGGAGAATATCAATCAAAGTCTCTTCACGCGGGTCCTTGCGACGCATACGAAGCTGTGTAAGGGGAGGTACGGAACGTTGAAAGAAGCGAAGCAGTTTCTCGTTTCCGCCGTGGCTGCCGTGGTAATAAGTCAAGGTCAGGGACCGCAAAGACGGAAGTGTCACAGCATCGATAATCGTGGCTGGTAGCTTACTACCACGCCACCCACACAGATATAACTCATTGAGAGAAGTGTGCAGAATAGTATCTCCGCCCAAGAGAATCGCCGTGGAGCAGTCGGAGGCAATGGAGAGATAACGCATAAACGGAGAACTCCTCAAGAGTTTCAGGCCCAAAAGGGTGGATTGGGTATCAGGAACAACCGCTCCGTTATAAGGTCCAAAGGTCAAGCTAACGTACTCCAGCTGCGGCAATCTACCATCTGTGAGCGAGTTGAAATTGTTGTGCTGAATCGTCGATTGTCTTAATCGCTCGGAACCGGTAAAATCGGCCTTGGCACATGCCGAATGATCCAGTAGTATCAGACTCAGAGATCTCAAAAGCGGCAAACACGTCAAATTGAATCCTGGAAATCGTGATGAGAAGGACACGCCGCTGCAAAAGAAGAACATGTTCTTCCAGCGGTGTTGATTCTCAATAAGCGTCGTCAGGATGTACTCAGCGTGTTGGTGACTTTCTACGAAACATAGGAGAGAAGATCTCGAAGTTGAGTGGCCCATCATTCGACCGTGCCATCCACGCATCGGAAACTTCCACCATTGCCTCCTGGTTCTTCCACCTCCTCAAGTGTAAATAAAGGTACGACCACAGTTCGCGGTAGGAAAGCGAGACGTGTCGCCAAGTCCGACAGACATGGGAGATGTGGAGGAGTGCTGAGATGGATTCAGAGGAAGGATGGGGATGTTTGAAACGCGCATTCAGCAATCTCTCCATGAATATGTTGCAGAGAATCTCTGGAGGAAGGCTATCCATAGTGGAGAAAAGGTTGAATGATCGGAAGATACATTTTCAGACAGAGAGTAGGAAAAATAGAAAAATAAATCAAGTCTCGGAAACATCCGAAGGGGGATCCGGCGGAGTCTGGGCGGCGGACCAATACAAATCCAACAACAGACCTCTTTCTTTCTTAGAGAAAATCAAACGATGTCCCATTACGCTTCGCCTAGAACTAGATTGGAGACCGCTTGTTATCAGACGGTCTGGGGCCTGGGTACCTCACCGATGGATTGCAAGAAGGTCTAACATGTTGGCTGGGCAAGTCAAAGATATGCAACTATCTGGCAATGAAAGCGGCTTTACTGTAGACGTTGAACAGATTTTCCCCAGTAGACACCTGAGAAGTAATTCTCCCGACATTTCTTGAGCCTCAAACGTTTCCCGAAACTGTCACTCTCCTCGGTCGGAATGCTCTATTCCATTCCATCAACAAAAGTTCTTGGGAAGGATTTCTGGAAGCCATAATGTCTCGTCTGCGTCTGTTTCACTAGGATTGTGTAACAACTCTAGGGAATCGCTATCTAGCACGAGCTCGGCTTAAATACGATGCGAACTTCTTCCCCGAATTCATATAACATTAATTTTCCAAACGAGCCTAGGGTGGGGCTGGACAGCATGAGTGGTCGTCGGGTTGGCTTGATGATAGTAGATGCATTAAAATGACCGCTCTAACTAGATTCCGACACTATATCTGCCTTCAAGTTACTAGGTCAACGTATGCGACGTTTCTTCATAAACGTCTCCAAGGTCGTAACGCGCCCCTTGCAATCGCATTTCTGAGCTTATCATCGGAGTCCCAGAACATCCTGGAGGACTACAGCGGAGGCATGGATAACATTCCCTTCGTCTCAACTGCTACTGAATAAAGATGGGCTGACAACCTGCTTATATTTCATCGTCCTATTCCTATCCCTATTCCTCCGCGCATTGAGTGGAGTGGGTTATGTCGAACTTTTCTGAATCAGATGCACCAGCATCACTAGTAGCGACATTGCCGCTAGACTATATCTATCTTACGAACGCGTCTCTTGATATACATGGCCTTGGGCAGGGTTTGCGAGCAAACAATCAAAAAAAGATTTATTAGTTATGTCTCTCAAGAAACCAAGATCAAAGTCTTACAAGGAATCCGTTTTAATAAAAGACGAAGCTCGAATTATGAATCAACCCTCTGTAGAATGGAATCGCGACGAATTCAAGCCTGGAGTCGAGTTCTGCATTGACCTCTGGCGCAGATTCAGATTCGCGAGTCAAAATGACTCATACTGGAATCGACAGAATTGACTGTGGCAATGCGTACTAAGCCTATGCGACGAGCGTCAAGCACCTGAAGTCCCATCTTGGCAATAGAATTGCGATTTACGCGCCGAAAAGGCTCGAAGTCAAGAAAGAAGAACGAACCTTCGGGGTGTCTTTCATCGGGGCTACCTTCCTGGACGAAAGACGACTCTGGTAGAACGAATTTTATTCCAGAAACAAATCGTAAAGCTGCGGATGTCACAAGTTCAGCATTACAATAACTTTCAGATCTGACACGAGTCCTGCACATCCCGATGGAAGGTGCTTAAAATCGGAATTGGTGCATCTATATGTGAGATAGAGTTCTGGAAGTATGATCTATTACATATGTGTGGAATGACCCTCGTACATCGGCGAGAAGTTTGACGACTTTGAGATTATATACGACAAGCATAAAGAGGAGACGGATGTTATGATAATAGAAACGACCGGAGAAGTTGTTAATGCAACACAGACTCGAGGCCTTCTCAGACATGTTCATGAGATTATTGAAAGAGGAATCGGGAGGATGAAAGAAGTTGGGAGGAGTGTTACTGTTTCGGAGAAGCTACGAGGTGCGAATGAGCAAATGATTCGCTTGGCGGAAAACCTTGGAGGGGAGTGAAGCAGTGAAGAAAGCGAGAGAACATGCAATTCTCTTCTTTGCAGTTCGAGGGAGGAACACTGATTTCGAAGGTGAAAGAGCTGGCATCAAGGGCCAACGTTGACGAGGGCCCTGTAAAGAGAATTCGTGACATTATTCAGAGTACTAGAACGTCAAACCTCAGGCTCCGAACGTGGGTCGATGACTCGGAGGTAGAAATGGAGAGGATTGATACGGATGCGGATGTGAGGGAAGAGAAGAAGTATGGGTATTGGTCGCTTGCGCTTGCATGATGCTTTGAAGTTGTTGGTGTTTCTGCATGCTTTGTGAGTATCCTGCCTTCCATGAATCGATAAAGCACGTACCGGTTACCTTCGTACTCAGGCTGGCTTTACACGGAGTATTCGACGTCAACCAGATGGATTGATGATGAGTATTGTATCGAGTACTGAAGAATAGAAACAAGTCTGCGTATATTAGAAGACCACTATTTCGAGATTCTTTCGTCTTCCCGGGCGGGTGTCTCCGAAATCCAAATCATGCAGCTAATGGAGAGTGAGGCCTAGCTTCGGATCAATGTAACCAGAGTATTTATCAAGGTCTATCACTGCAACAGTACGATCAGGATAACCCCTCCGGTTGTTGGGACGCTTATTATGAAACGAGGCCGTTTCAAGTGTCCCAAAGACGGAGGTTCGCGACTTCGCCATGGTCTGCACGGAATCTAAGCACAATGCATCCGAAGATATCTCGCCTATTCCGAAACGAGATAGTATAGGACAGATGATCTGCTCGCGGGCGGCTGAACTGCTGCTTATACCAATCGGGACGGTGAGTTCGCGGAAGAACCAGCCGGATAGCTCCGTTCCATAGATATGAAGTTTCTTTAGGGAAGGCAAAAGGCGGAGAATATCAATCAAGGTCTCTTCACGCGAGTCCCTCAAACCCAAGCTTAGCTCTGTGAGGGGAGGTGTGGAGCGTTGAAAGAAGCGAAGCAGTTTCTCGTTTCCGACGTGGTTTAGACGAAGCCTCTGCAAGGACGGGAGTGTCAAAACATCGATAATCGCGGCTGGTAGTTCACTACCACGCCACCCATGCAGGGATAACTCGTTGAGAGAAGTATGCAGAATGGTTTCTCTGCTCAAGAGAATCGCCGTGGAGTAGCTGATGGTAATGTCGAGATAACGCATAAACGAAGAACTCCTCAAGAGTTTCAGGCCTAAAAGAATAGATTCGGTATTTTCAGGAGCAACAGTTTCGTTTTCCTGAAGAAAAAAATTCAAGCAAACCCACTCCAACTGCGGCAGTCTACCATCTGCGAGCAAGTTGAAATCGTTGTGCTGAATCGTTGATTGTAGTAGTCGCGAAGAATTGGTGAAATCGGCCTTGGCAAATGCCGACTGATCCAGCAACAGCTTCAGCGACTTCAAAAGCGGCAAACACGTCAAATTGAATCCTGGAAATCGTGATGAGAAGGACACGCCGCTGCAAAAGAAGAACATGTTCTTCCAGCGGTGCTGATGGTCAGGATGTATTCAGCGCGTTGGTGCTCTTCTACGCTTGCGTCCGACTCCATTACTTTTAAGACGATCTCGAAGTTGAGTGGCCCATCATTCGACCGTGCCATCCACGTATCGAAAACCTCAACCATCATCAACTCCTGTTCCCTCGGGCTCATAGTCATAGTATTTATGCACAGGTACAGTACGACCATAGTTCACGGTAGGAAAGAGAGAGGTGTCGCCATTCCCGACAGACATGGGAGATGCGGAGGGGCGCTGAAATGGATTGGGAAGAAGAAACGGGCGGTTTCTGCAAGGTCTCCATGAATATATCGCAGAGGATCTCCGGAGGAAGGCTATCCATAGTGGAGAAAGCGAAAGCTTGTAAGATGGATGAATGGGGGAAGTTAACTTATGCCACCTTACATAAAAATCAAAGTCTCGGAAAGTTCCGAAGTTTAGCCGTATGTCTCTATACTGTACACAACTGTAGGTAGGCAACCGTAACGCGTAACGGTGAGTTGGTTGTGTCGCTTCAGTAACGTGTAACACAGGGTCGGTTGCATGAGTTTCGAGTGCGTGTGGCCTGTTCGCCCAGTACATAGACAAATGTGTTCTACTTTGGTCGCTTGTCTTGTGGCCTGTAACGCGTCACCCCGCCCAGGTTGCATGACTTTGAAGCGACGCAAATGTAACGCGTCTCCGGACGGTTGCCTACCTACAGTTGTGTACAGTA
The DNA here is from genome assembly GCA_032164295.1 of Inonotus obliquus. Taxonomy (NCBI): domain Eukaryota; kingdom Fungi; phylum Basidiomycota; class Agaricomycetes; order Hymenochaetales; family Hymenochaetaceae; genus Inonotus; species Inonotus obliquus. The sequence continues at coordinate 2,030,187 of JAJHTX010000006.1, read as the reverse complement.
TACTCATGGTCCTTATGTCATGTTAGTGTAATTTTATGTTGGCCTCTATTGCGTTTCTTTGACTCGTCAGGTCAGGTCCGAGCATGATACTACATACATAGGGATGATAAGACCTCTCTTGAAATCAATAGGGGAGCCTGAAGGCACCCAAGACCCAGTGATAACTAGCGGTTTCTGATCTGGCTCTAAGCGAATGTGCAATGGGCCACCGTTCTAGTTTCTGCTACATATTTGATAGTAAGGAGATGAAAGGTTACCTTCAATCCACCCGAGACAAATTCCTCTCCAAATCAATCAAAAACCCAAGTCAAGCTCTTTCTCATCTTCGAGATATAGCTAACTCCTATGCATTTCTTCTCTGATACCTGGTGATGCCTCATACATTGACGAAACATTTGCCGATTTGTTGTTATACGTCACGCATAAAGATGGGATGGATATTATATTGAAAGAGAACAGAGGAAATGATTGAATTAGAAGACCAGTCATAGTACAGACTTGAAACCGCCTCTGGAAAACTGCGGAGAATGTTTTAGAAACTGTTGGAGGGCGGATGAGGAAAATGCATATGAGCAGTGGGTTTTTGGTGGGAGAGGCTAGGTTGAAGGGTTGGCATCGAGGACTAACGTCGACGAAGGCCTTATTCGTGACGTTCTGAATAACGTCACACCTCAGGGTCCGAAAGCGGCTCGATGGCTCGGAGGTCGAAAGCGAGAGGATTGATACGGGTGCGGAGGTGGAGGAAGAGAACACGTAATGTTCGTCACTTTGAAGTTGTATAATTATTGTTCATCTCTGTACTGGCATTTGCACAGAGTGTCGAGTGTCAATCGTATGAATGATGATGTTTACGAGTATGCATGTCTTGGAAAGCCAGGGAAGGCTACCCATATTATAGACAAAAGGTTGAAAGATGAAGATGGGAAGATACCAGCTCAGATGAAATATGAAATAAGTAATCAAGCTCGGAAAGCTCCCAAGGAGGATCTGGCGGAGTCCGGGTGGACCAATCCAATCCAACATTAGACCTCTTTTTCAAACCAAAAAAATCAAATGGTGACCCATGACTCTTACGCTTCGCGTAGAATTAGTAGATCGGAAACCACCTTCTACCTTCTCGGACGAACGACAACCCTGGTAGAGCGAATTTTATTGCAGAATCAGATCCAGAAACGAGTCGCAAAGAATGACAAAGCTGCGGATGTCGTACGTTCAGCATAACAGAAACTTTGGGATCCGACACGAAACATTCATATTCCTGATGGAAGGTGCCTACTCAAATCGGGATTGATATAATTAGATAGGCGTAGTGCTGGAGCTCCAAGTATTCATCCTTTGACAAGAGTAAGAATAACGTGTTTGCTGAATGCGACCCAACTCGGACGATGAAACGGTCAAATATCTCGCTTCATGATACAATCAAATGTATGATGTTTCGTTTAGCCTCCGTACAACGCCTTTTCGATAGACCGATTTATTTAGATTCTTTCATCACGATTAGGACCAGCGAGAAATGAGGGAGAGACTTTAGAGGCGAGCAACTGCAAAATCGGATAATATGAAAAGAAAGCAGTGATTTAGAATTAGTACATCTATATGAGGGACAGAATTCCGGAAATATGATCCATTCTGCCCGACGTCGTGAGATTTGCAAAGTAACGAACTCGGAGTGGGCGGATGACAGTCACGGCGCGTCGGCGCCTCATCTTCGACAAAATGGAACCAAATCCTGTACAGTTCTCATACCCGGTGCTACCACATACATCGACGAAACGTCTGACGATTTGGAGTTTACATACGACACACATAAAGACAGGGTGGATGTTGTAGAGTAAAAGAGACGACTGAAGATATGTTAATGCAACACAGACTCGAGGCCATCTCTAGAAACTCCGAAGAAAATGTCCATGAAGTTGTTGAACGAGGAATTGGGAGGATGAAAGAAGTCGGGAGGAAATCTGGGACTGATATTAGGATATGGTTACGGAGAAGATGGGCTGTGCGTACGCGCAGTTGATTCGTCTGACGGGAAACCTTGGAGGGTAGTGAAGCTGTGAGGGAAGCGAGAGAACGAGCAATTCTGTTCTTTTCAATTTTACTGATTTCGAAGGTAAAAGAGCTGGCATCAAGGGCCAACGTCAAGGAGGGCCCTGTAAAGAGAATTCGTGACATTATTCAGAGTAGAACGTCAAACCTCAGACTCCGAAATTGGGTGGATGACTCGGAGGTCGAAACGGAGAGGATTAATACGGATGCAGATGTGAGGGAATATGGTATTCGTCGCTTGCGCGTGCATGATGCTTTGAAGTCGTTGGTATTGTCTATATCCTGTGTGAGTATCCTGCCTTCCACGAATTAATAATGCACGTACTGGGTGCTTCCGTACTCAGGCTGACATTACACACAGTATTCGGCGTCAACCAGATGGATTAGTTGCATCAAGCATTGAAGAATAGAAACGAGTATGCAAATATCGGAAAACCATAATTTCGAGGTTCTTTCGTCTTGCTGGATGGCGGTGCCTTTTCCCTGTCATCTCCGAAATCCAGATCATGCAGCTAACGGAGAGTGAGGCCTCGGATCGGATCGATGTAACCAGAGTATTTATCAAGGTCTATCACTGCAACAGTACGGTCAGGACAACCCCTCCGGATGTGAGAAGGGGTGGGAGGATGCTTATTATAAAACGAGGCCGTTTCAAGTGTACCAAAGACGGAGGTTCGCGACTTCGCCATGGTCTGCACGGAATCTAAGCACGATGTATCTGAAGATATCTCGCCTATTCCGAAAGACGATAATATAGGACAAACGACGCGCTCGCGGGTGGCCGAATTGTTATCGCTCATACCACTCGGTACGATCAGTTCGCGGAAGAACCAGTCGGATAGCTCCTTGCCATAGATATCAAGTTTCTTTAGGGACGACAAAAGGCGGAGAATGTCAATCAAGGTCTCTTCACGCGAGTCCCTCAAACCCAAGCTAAGCTCTGTGAGGGGAGGTGTGGAGCGTTGAAAGAAGCGAAGCAGTTTCTCATTTCCGACGTGGTCAAGATAACGAAGTCTCTGCAAGGACGGGAGTGTCAAAACATCGATAATCGCGGCTGGTAGTTCACTACCACGCCACCCAGACAGAGATAGCTCGTTGAGGCAAGTATGCAGAATAGGTCCCCCGTCCAAGACAATCGGCGATAAGCTCTCCACCGTGGAATAGTAGGTGGTAATGTCGAGATAACGCATAAACGGAGAACTCCTCAAGAGTTTCAGGCCCAAAAGAGTAGACTTGGTATTTTCAGCATTTTCGTCTTCCTGCAAACAAAAATCCAAGCAAATCCACTTCAACTGCGGCAGTATACCATCTGTGAGCAAGTTGAAATTGTTATGCTGAATCGTTGATTGTGGTAGTCGCGAAGAATTGGTGAAATCTGCCTTGGCAGATGCCGACTGATCCAGCGACAGCCTCAGCGACGTCAAAAGTGGCAAATGAGTCAACTTGAAGCCTTGAAATCGTGATGAAAAGGACACGCCGCTGCAAAAGAAGGACATGGCCTTCCAGCGGTGCTGATTTTCGATAAGTGTCGTCAGAATGTACTCCGCCCGTCGGTGACTTTCTACGCTTGCGCGCGAATCCATAAGAAAGAGGATCTCGAAGTTGAGTGGCCCATCATTCGACCGCGCCATCCACGTATCGAAAACCTCCACCATTGCCTCCTGTTTTCTCGGGCTCCTCATACTTATGTAAAGGTACGACCATAGTTCACGGTAGGAAAGAGAGAGGTGTCGCCAGGTCCGACAGACATGGGAGATGTGGAGGGGCGCTAAGATGGATTGGGAAAAAGAAAAGGGCTGTTTCTCCAAGCTCTCCATGAATATTTCGCAGAGGACCTCCGGAGGAAGGTTATTCATAGTGGAGAAAAGCTTGAAGATGGGAAGATACCATCTCCATCTTTGCCACCTTAGATCATATAGTCTCGGAAAGTTCCGAAGGAAGCGTATATAAGCACGCATACACTAATCATGGTCCTAAAATGTCATGTTAGTGTTATTTTCTGCTCAAGTTGCAGTTCTCTGACTTGCCAGCATCATGGGCCAGGCATGAATACCGCATAGAGATAATCTGACCTCCCCCGGTGAGGTACTCTTATAATAAGCAGATCTAGTTGTGAAGTAAGCAAGCGAAGTGTAATGGACCACTGTTCGATTATCTGTTGAAGATTGGTTTGCAGAGAAATGAAAGGTTACCTTCAAATTCCAAGCAAACTAATCATCCGAAAACCCAAGTCAAGCTCTTTCTCATCTTCTGAATTTGGTAAACCATGTATTTCCGGCACCCGGCGCTACCTCATACATCGACGAAACGGTTGAAGTTGTTATTCAACACACATAAAGACGGGATGGATGTTATAATGTTTGAAGAGACGACTGAGTTCTTGCAACACAGACTCGTCCTAGTACAGACTCAAAATCGTCTCTGGGAACCGCGAAGAAAGCTTATGATTGTTCGGCGCTGGATTGGGGGATTAGAGAAGTCAGGGGGAAAGCTGGGAGTAGAATTTTGGTAGGCTAGAGATAGGCAATCCTTTTCTTTTCACTTTGAGGAAGAAATACTGATATAGTTTATTTCGAAGGTGAAAGATTGGTATCGAGGACTAACGTCAACGAAGGCTCTATAAAGAGCGTTATTCAGACAAAGACATCAAACCTCAGACTCCGAAAGCGGCTCAATGACTCGGAGGTCGAGACTGATAGAATTGATACGGATGCGGAGGTGAAGGAAGAGAAGACGTAATGGGTGTTCGTCACTTTGGAATGTATAATCATTGGATATTTCTGTACTGGCATTTGCATAGAGTATCGAGTGTCAATCGGATGCGTGATGATATTTACTGTAGTGAGTGTCGAAGGAAGCGAGGAAACGAGTATGCATATCTCGGAAAGCCAGTTTTTTCGTCTTCTGGGTTGGTTGCTCCATTTTCCCATAATCTCCGCTCCGAGATCCAGGTCTGCACCTAACGGAGAGTGAAGGCTCGCCCCGGGTCAATATCACTAGCGTAGTTATCAAGGTCTGCGACGGGAACAGTACGATCCTTTGTGACATAAGGATCGCTGGGGGAACGATAGTTATAAAACGAAGCCATTTCGAACGTCCCAAGGATGGAGGCTCGCGATTTCACCATGGTGAGCAAGGGATCTAAGCCATAAGTCACGCGTTCTCTGATTGAGAAATACGATAGCAGTGGACAAATGATCTGCTCGCGGGTGGCTGGACTGCTATCGCTTATATCACCCGGGACGGTGAGTTCGCGGAAGAACCAGTCGGATAACTTCGTGTGAGAGATTCGAAGATCCTTTAAAGAGGGTAAGAGGCGGAGAATATCAATCAAGGTCTCTCCGCGCGAGTCCTTGCAACGCATACGAAGCCGTGTGAGGGGAGGGGAGGAACGTTGGAAGAAACGAAGCAGTTTCTCGTTTCCGATGTGATTACGGTAAGTGAGGGACTGCAAGGACGGGAGTGTCACAGCATCGATAATCGTGGCTGGCAGAACACTACCATGCTCTCCCAACAGAGATAACTCGTTGAGGAAGATATGCAGGATAGGTTCTCCGTCCAAAACAATCGGCGATAATGGTGCCGTGGAGTTGGCAGAAATGGAGAGACAACGCATGAAGGGGGTGTTTCTCAATATTCTCAAGCCCAAAAGAGTGGATAAGGACAAGCTAACGCGCTCCAGCTGTGACAGTCTACCATCTGTCAGCAAATTGAAATTGTTATGTTTAATCGTCAATTGTCTTAGTCGCAAAGAATCGGTAAAGTCGGCCGTGGATCGCAGCGACTGGTCCAGCGCCAGTTCCAGCGACGTCAAGAGTGGCAAATTGATCAAATTGAATCCTGGAAATCACAATGAAAAGGATACTCCGCTGCAAAAGATGTTCATGGCCTTCCAGCGTCGTCAGAATGTATTCAGCGCGCTTGTGTCCTTCTTCGGAAGGCGAATAAAAGGAGACCTCGAAGTTGAGTGGCCCATCATTCGACCGTGTCATCCACGTATCGAAAACTTCCACCATTGCCTCCTGTTTCCTCGAGCTCCGTGTATTCATGTAAAGGTACGACCACAATTCGCGATAGGAAAGAGAGAGGTGTCGCCAGGTCCGACAGACATGGGAGATGTGGAGGAGTGCTGGGATGGAATCGGAGGAAGAATAGCGACGTTTGAAGCTCGCATTCAGCAATCTCTCCATGGATATGTTGCAGAGAATCTCCGGAGGAAGGCTATCCATTTTATGGAGAAAAGGAAGATATCATCTCCCATCTCAGAAATAATCAGGTCTCGGAAAGCTCCGAAGGAGGTATCCGGCAGCTAGACGGTAGTACCTTGAGTACAGTACTCAGTAGAACACTTCTAGCTTTCTCAGTCGTATACGTATCAGACGACTCACTCGCTACAACATTTGTTTATGGTCCTAAAATGTTGTGATTATAGTTACCTTTCAATTTGCTTGTTCATAACAAGTCTCCAATCTCTAATTTTCTCCAATTTTCTTCGAGATTCCAGTCATGCACGGCAGTGACGGCACACAGAGGAGAATCAGTGTAAAAATCTGTTCAACGACTACAGTAAAGCCCATAAGCATCATTATTGCATCAGCCAGTACAGTAAGTGCATTTCTTTTTGAAAATCGAAGGCATGAATAAACAACCTTCACGTGATAGTATTTCTTTAGCAACGGTTATGAACTAAACGAGTCAGAACTTCCCTCTTCTCTTCATTCACTAACCTCACGCATTTTCTCGACATGCCGCCAAAGCAGAAATCTCAATTACCACCTGTCCCGACTCCGGATGGGGGTAGTTCCTCTAAGAAAGGTCGGATTTCTATGTTTCTTTATGGGAATAATGGTACGAGGGTGGTCTGGTTTGGTTTTTCTAGGGACAAACTCAGCAGTGAAATACTACCTAATCGCATACAACGTCGTCTCAGCGCTCGCGTGGGGCTACATTCTGACTGTATTGATGCTGCATATTCTCGGATTCTCCTTCATCCATTCATCCTCATCGGCAGCGATAGCATCGCGACCGCTTTCCGCGTCGGCACGTCTTGCTTCTTTCATTCGTCCATTCTCTAAAGCCGCCAGCACAAAGGCACGAGCAAGTACTGCCGCTCGTGTTCAAGAAAAATTACTTCAGCCTCTCTTGCAACGTGCAAGTACGACATACGCGGTGATCGGTCCGGAAACAACGATTGTCCAGACTTTGGCGCTCTTGGAGGTCGTACACTCCGCACTGGGATGGGTTCGTAGTCCTATACAAACTACTGCGGCACAGGTTGCGAGCAGAATTTTCCTTGTCTGGGGTGTCTGTGAAAGATTCGAGACTGTGCGTATATCCGGTTTTGTTTCTAATAAGCCTTTTTCGATTCTGACTTTGTCTGGTCCGATAGGCGCGAAGTTCACCACTTTTCGCCTCCATGATCTTCGCCTGGTCAATCACCGAAGTTATCAGATACACATTCTATGCGTACTCGCTCATCTCAACCTCTCCTCCGCCGCACCCTCTTCTGTGGCTGCGATACACGACCTTCCTCGTCCTGTACCCCGTTGGTGCAAGCTCGGAGGCGTTCGTTAACTTTGCTACTCTTCCTCGCTCTTCCCCAATCCCCACGTCGAGCCTGGGTGCATGGCTGAAGGGAAACTTGTGGTCTCCATATGATTATCTACGCGGAGTGCTCTTTTTAATTTGGTGGCCTGGTAAGTGTCCTAGAAGATTGTCTTCCATGTGCCGTCAAGCTGACCTCGTTTCGCTAGGTCTATATGTTATGTATACTTACATGCTTTCTCAGCGCCAGAAAGTTCTTGGAAAGGAATCTGGTGAGAAACTCGGCAAGAAACCGAAGAGTCTCTGAGTTTGTTATAGGCTGGGTCTATAGTGCCTCGGTTATGATATCGAATGTCTGTTTGTTTCAGCCTTTCTTAATGATTTATACCCAGGAATAGATGTTTTTAGATAACGTTAATTACCTACTCAAATTATACGAGTTTGAACCGTACTTATGTTGTCTGAGGTACTTCCATAACGGGTATAAGATCGGCGTGACTTGATACGTTTTGAAGGCGTCTGCATCTGCACATTCTCTACTTCTGTCATGGACCGGACGAAGACAAAACTAGCAACGTTCTTCAACAATGATGAGGAGGAAGCAATACCGGTGCGTATCGCGTAACCTAACTTTTTTATTCACAGTTTTAATTTGAATATTGTAGCAAAAGGCGGTAGATGACCAAAAGCTCTCGCAGTACACTCAGGGTACTGTACGCAAGTCCAAGCGAGAGAAAGAAAAAGAACGCGAAGAGGCGAAAAAGAGAGAGGAAGAAGAGCTCGCTGCCAAGACGTATGCAGAGTTCCTTGATGCGTTTGAAGGTGAAGGCTCGAGAAGGAAGGGTAGTGGGTTTGTAAGAGCTGGGGGAGGAATAGAGCGCGCGGAGTACAATCCAAAGGGTCGTGGACGGCAGAGTGAGGGTATGAGGGCATTCGAGGATGATGAGCCCACTGTACGTCTGCGTATCATATAGATTGTATTGCGATAAGCAGAGCTCAGCTAGTTTATAGCGCCATGGTTCCCCCGCCCCGCTTTCCTCGAGACCCAGGGGCAAGCGTGCGATGGACGACTTCTTGGAAGAGATAAAGAGGTACATTTATACATTCAGCTTCTCATCGCATTTCCTCCATTCGTGTTATTGCCCACAGAGATCAGGCCGAGCGGGAGGCTCGACTCGCTCGGAGCAGTAGAGGTTAGTTTATGTTTGGCTATACATTTGACCTGGCTCAGTAACACTCGCCTCAGTACAAGGGAGATCGGTGACAGCACTTGCTGGTGGGTCATAAGCTAGCCTTTGACATTGTAATGCAAACTGAGCCCATTCGTTTTACAGCGTACGAAGGACAAAGCGGGAGTAAGGACCGCGGTGATCCTCTGGTATACTAAATACCTATGTATGAAGCATCACCTTCACTAATAAGTAAGAGCAGACATCCAACATTTTCGTTGCGAATTTGCCACAGAATGTCAATGAGGTGGCACTTGGTAATTTCTTCGCGCAGCGTTGTGGTCCCGTTGGCTCGGTACGTCGTCGAGCATGGGTTTTCATCAGTTTCTTTCCAGTCCTCTTACAAAGCCAATTAACACCTATAGGTCAAGATAATGTGGCCACGTGGCGGTCCCTCACAGGGACCTGGAACGGACATCAACGCAGCGCGCTCCAAACGGGCAGGAGGACTTAGCGGGTTCGTGTCGTTCATGAGACGAAAAGACGCGGAGACTGCTGTTCGCGAAATGGACGGTTTCGATTGGGGAGGCTCAATTTTGAGGGTCGGTTGGAGCAAGGCCGTGCCTATGGCAGCCAAGCCTGCTTATGCGGGTATGCCCTTACTCATTGGATTGAAAACATGTTTCACTGAATTCATCAACTTTGGCTACATGCAGCTTATAAGGACTCGCCTACACACTCTCGTTCCCGGTCCAGAGACAGAGGTCGAAGCAGAAGTTACTCTCCCGAGCGTTCTCACTATCGCTCCCGGTCACGTTCGCGTCCGCACGGATACAAACGACCGAGGAGCTATTCTCAGTCCCGTTCGCGCAGCAGGAGCAGACGACGATATTATCGCTCCCGTTCCCACTCATACTCTCGCACGCGATCCCGTTCTCGTTCGTATGACCGCCGTAGGAGATACGATAGTCATAGTTGGAGTAGAAGCCGGAGTCGTAGTCATGGTCGGAGCAGGCGTCACTCACATAGCCCGCTAGGTCATGGACATACGGGTGTTGATCCTGATTCAGAGAAGTTCCTTCGAACTGTTGCGTTGAAGGTGAAGGATAACGGCGAGAAGTTTGAGGGTTTGCTTCGCGAGAGGGAGAGACAGAACCCCAAGTTTAGGTTCTTGTTTAATCCTGCCGTGAGTAATTGAGTATTTTAGACCTACGAGCAAGTTTGATTGACAGTGTATAACAGACAGCAGAGAACCGGCTGTATCGCGCTTTGGTTAACGGCGAGGCTTTGATAGATGGATTTGATGATGAGGTATTTCCTCTCATCTATTGTTATTTTGAACGCAGTTGTAAAAGCATTTGTCAGGGATACAACTCCGTTTACTCTACCGACTCCGCTGAAGAATCTGAGCGTGAGCAAGGTCGCAAGAATAGACTGGGAAGACTCGCACGCAAACGATTTGAAGCAATGCTTCGCGCTCTAGCCGGAAAACGTGGAGAGCTCGCTCGTTGTATGGCATTCAGTCTTGAACACGCCGAAGCAGCTTCTGAGGTGCGTTATACCTCATATCCCAGTATCTTGTGATATCGATTCTAGTTCCATAATATACATTTACAGGTCAGCGACATTATCGTCGGTTCTCTCCTCGTCGACGGTACCCCTGTCCCGCGTAAAGTAGCCCGCCTCCATCTCATCTGCGACATCCTCCACAACTCCGCCGCTACAATCCCGAACGCCTGGAAATTCCGACAAGAATTCCAATCCCGTCTCGGTATAGTCTTTGATCACCTCTCAAGCATCTATCACTCCTTCCCAGGTCGTATCACAGCAGAAACATTTAAGAAACAGATAACAAGCGTGTTGGATGTTTGGGAGGATTGGATTGTATTCCCACCAGAGTTTATTGAGATTTTGAGATCGAGGCTTGATGGGGGTTTGGTTGAGAAGGAAGGGAAGGAAGGGGAGGATGAGAATGGGAGAGGAGAGGGGGAGAAGAAAGAGGAAGGAAGGGCGTTTGCGAGTAAGTTCAAGACGAGCTCGTTTAAGCCTGCAGCTGTACCTGTCGCCGTCGTTGCTGCGACCACAGCTACTACCATAACCGCCGCTAGCGCTTCCATACCTACTGCATCGCGCGATGATGAGGGCGAGATGGACATGGACATGGATGATAGCGATGCAGAAAACGCAGATAACAAGAAAGCAGTCGAAGATGATGTGGATGGAATACCGATTGATGATGTGGATGGAGAACCGATCGACGGAGAACCTATTGACGGTGACCCAATCGATGGTGAACCTATTGATGGCGGGCCCATAGACAACATCGACGGCGAACCGATCCCTGATGACGACATTGACGGCATCCCACTTTAAAATTGTTCAACAGAATCTATTCCGGCTCCGTATCTCCTTGCTTTTCTTGGGTTCACGCAATTAGCTTTTCAAATGCTTCGTTCACACTATCAGACGTATATATTCTATGTTTCGTATTGCTGCATGTCAGATAGTAACTGTTACCCAAATAGATATGTGAATATACTTTTGAAAGCACGCAAACATAGCGAGATGCAGAATTTTGTTCTTGCTGTAGTAGTAATAGTAAAAAAGAAGACCGATGAGGTTGCGGAGCCTCCATCCATGAGTGACAGAAAATTGAATAGAAACGAATCGGTAAAGCTTTCAGTCACCCCGACGGCCACCACGGCTTGACGCGGTGCGAAGAATAGCCTCCTTTGCTGCGTCAATAGATGTTTCGGAACCTTAATGATGATATGTGCATGAGAACCCTATCTGTGGTAAGCATCTGGGGAAAGTACGTACCAATAATGGTGATAGTGTTGTTCTCTCTGCTGACTGTAATGTCAGCACCAGTTTCAGTGCGAAGGCGGGATACATTGGCTCCTTTAGTGCCTAGAAAGAATGACGTCTGTGAGCTTTCTCTGACAGCTACGAACGAACTGAAACCCACCAACGATACGAGGGAAAGCGGTCCGGTCAGCCAGAGTCAGGAAGCCAACTAGATTAGACTCTTCCGCCTGCTTGATAGCTTCACTAATATGGTTCCTCGCTTTCTCAAGTCCAGCTTCATCGCGAGCCTTGAGGGTCCACACAGAATCTCCTTCCTCGGCGTCCTGGTAGTTTGACACCACCTGCCACTCAATCCCTGCAGTCTCTTCCTCCGCGTCGTCAATGCGCGCGGAAGCTGCTTTTTCGCTAAGCGGACGAGCCGGAAGAGCGGACTTTGTGGGAGTAGCGGATTGCTCTACGCTTACCCCGAAGGAACGAAGCGTACGGAACAGGCTACCTTGTTGAACAATGAAGTGGTGGTACTTCAGGGGCACGTTCAACGTGTCTGTTACAGGATCGAATGTTGCAGAAGGAGAAGGGGCCTTGACACTCGCCTATTGACGTGTCAGTCGAGTTCGCAAGGAAAGTGAGATTGACTAACCGAAAGTTCTTTGATAGCCTTATCACATGCAGTGCGGGTGCCGATCACCTTCACAAGGTTCTGAGGGTCGGCGTCCTTGAACTCTGCCGCATTCTCCGCTTCGCCGACTTGATTATATGAACGAGAGCCAGGGAATTGTACCTGTGCCCCCGTTCGGTGCTGGAGGTCATTGAGGTGCTGACCATTCCTTCCAATCAAGGCCCTGTGTTGAGGATGCGGAACTTCAACATAAAGCACAACTCGGTCACGAAGGGAGGCCACGATCTTTTCCAGCTCTTGCTTGAGCTTATTAACAACAGTCGCGTCACCTCGTAATCGAACTTCGTCAGATGGTTCAGACTGGTTAGGGCTGCCGTACAATACATAAGTTATAATGCCAGACTTGCAAGAAAAAAGTAATCACTAACAATCGAATGAGGCTAGCTTGCTGCCTAGTATCAGTCGGACCTCCACAGCGAAGGACAAGATCGTGAAGTCCATGGCCTTGGGGCCCGATGATTGAGCGATGGAACCTCCTCTCAATATCAAGGACAACGGTAATCTCCTGTCCAACTTGTTCTGCGATTGCAAGAATGGATGATTTAGCAGCCGAAATAGCTGCTTTCGTTCCACGGCACGTAACGTTTGTAGTCTCTGGGTTGTCAGAGTTCTTGTCCACATCGACTTGTGCACCAGTTTCATCTTTAATCGCGTTTATGTTTGCACCTCCTCTACCCAGAATGCGAGCAACGGATTTGGTCGGGACGGTGAACTTAACCACGTTGTTGGACTCCTTCTCGAATTCCATTGCCTAGTGAACGTTAAACCCTTTATTTCAGTGATTTCTACTCATTCCATCATACCTCAAGGATTTCCGACTTTGCACCAGCAACGCCCTTGCGACCTCCCTTGATCAGAACCTCGTCAGGTTTGAGCGACTCCCTGGTCTTTCCCTCGCCATTCTCTGCGGCCTCGCGAGGGAAAGTGATCTTGACCGAGTATTTCTCCTCGAGACGGATGACGTATTTGCCGCTTTGACCGATAAGAGACGGATGGTATTGTGCAGGAATCTTAAGAACCTCAGATGTTTCATCGGCCTTTGATGAACATATGTCAGAAAGCCATGATACTCGACACGGCCACCACTTACAAGCCTCTCAACCTGGCTGAGGATACGTCGTTTCGCCTCTTCCGCATTCTCCTTTCGGCCGACAATCTAATTTTACCTGAGAATGAGTGCGTTCCTGAAGGTGCTTCTATACAACCTACCTTGACCTTCGACTTCTGAACTGGCGCTTTCTTCTTCTTGCCAGCATCCTTCTCTTTATCCTCAGCCTCGTCATAGAAGTCAATCTTGACGCCAAGAGTTTCCCGAAGTTTGTTGATGGCCGACCCATGGCTCCCGACAATACGACCTACGTAGTCCTTGCTGATATCAAACTCCGTGGACTGTGGTAACCGTTACACCAGAAAATAGGACAGTGGAACAGCATTACGTACGTAGCTATTGTCGATCAACTCATTCTTTGCGTTTTCGACTATATCAATAATCTCTTTGACGGCTCGGTCGACATCGGCACTAATCCCACGGACGAGAATGAAATCCGGGGTTTCACCACCGGCTTCTTCACCGATCTTGATTGAAAGAGTTTTATCCTCACCAATGATCCTTCCCATAAAATCTGCATGTCAACACCCCGTTATCGAAATACGCAAATACTACTTACGCATTGAGGGTGGTTCCATCCTTTCCAGCAACATAGGAATGCCATTTCGCCTCTACCGGGATAAGCTCACTTTTAACGTCAGCTACATCGCGAGCCATTTTGAGGAGCTCCTTCTCAACCTCGGCAAGATGCTTGCCCTTCTCTTCCAGGTCGCGAGATGCAGAAGGGTTGGTAGGGTCATATACTAGAAGGACGGAGGATTCTTCCCTGGATTCGTCGGGGAAGAACAAGCGCACATTATGATTATCCTGGAATTGCTTGATCCTGCATAGAATTTGAGTTGCTAAACCGCACAAATGATTCTATACTTACTTCTTAGCGTATTTCCCGAGGAGTACCCGATGAAGAACCCAGTCAACTTCGACATCCTTTGTGGCGCCGAGCAAGTTTGCAACGAAAGTGGAGATGTCCTGGATAGTCTCATCGACCTTGGCCTTCTCGCCAACAATATCAATACTCAGAGTCTTTGCCGTCTTCAAGACACTAGTCGGAGGAGTGTAAACCGCCGCGCCCTTGTGCGCTTCGCCCAATGTCTTCGGGTACTGGACCCTCTTCATGTAGGTAACGATTTGCTTTGAGAATTCGAGGGGACCGGGCAACGAGAATTCGTGAATATACTGCGAATTTGCCTTTTGCATGATAGCCGCCATGCCATTCGGAAGGTCGTTTCGACTGCCCCAGACGATAATCTGTTCGCTTGGATCCTCGGGCGGAGGGACGACAGCAGCACATTTGCTCGTAGCCATAATCTCTTCTGCAGCGTCACCAATGAGCAACCTATGCTGGCGCTTTGGTAGGGCAATGGAGAACGTCGTAAGGTCCGTCTTTAAGAATTCAATTGTGGCCTTTATTTTCTCCACTACCCTTCCAACTGTCTCCCTGTCTCCAGATGCCGTTATCTCACCAGCAGCCGCATTCAATAGCAACTTGAAGTCCGGATCGTTCTCAACTTCGGCCAAGAACTCCAAACGGCGAGCTTTGACGAAAGGCAGAATATGTGGTAGGATGCCGCGCACACGTTGAGTCGTCTTCGAAGTCTTCGTAGCGATAATTTTCTTGAGCTCGCTTTGGGCCTCCTGTGCCATAGGTTTGGATCCGGTGATCGTAATGGGGACAGTAGGCTCCTCTTCCTCATCCTCGTTTGCCGAATGTGCAGTACCGTTACCGTTGACCTGGACCTGGGGCATCTCTTCCTTGCGCGGGATGTCGATCTTGACATTCGTTTGGTCACGAATGCGCTTGAGTGTAGCACCTTGAATTTCAATGTATGAGCTCTGTTCTGTAATCCAAAGTCATGGAAAACACACCTTTGGGGCCAATAATCGTAGCAATGGTAGATGCAGGAGCGTTCAAAACAATAGAGACCTAGAAAGGACACTTAGCTTCGATCTATGGCGTGAACAATGACTGTGCTTACCTGAGGACTAATAATAGAAAAGAGAGTCCGCTTTGCACGCTCGAGTTCCTTCACTGACTCCGACTTGAGGAAGAATTCCGTCTGTCGAACGCCACTCCCGCTTGCCGAGCTCGCTTCCGCACGGACTTTAGGGTGCTTCGCCGACATCTGCTTGAGCGCGTCGTGGATTGACGCGGGGCGACCGTCGCGGCCTGAAAGGTCGATGTCCGAGGCCGTGAGAGTAAACCGTTCCGTGTGTAGGGCCTGCGCTTGAACCGCAGGAACAAGGCGTTGTCCACCTGCAGCTGTACCCCACGCGGAGGAACCTTGCTTTGGGGGCACAGTAGGCATAAGCGAAGGGAAGGCTAGTTCCGAGTTGTCTATGTCAACAGCCTTGGGGCCACTACGTTGTTTTGGCTTCGCAGGCGACGATACTCCACCGAGAGAGGGGAATGGATCCGGAGCACCCTCGAGCTCATGTTTTTTCTGAGTCATAGTATAAGAAATAAAGGGATGTGACCGCAGTAAGTTGCTGTGGAACTTGCCTGGAGCTCTGCCGCAGAAAGCGTAGCCATGGTTTGTAAGATAAATGTCCTTTGTGCGAGTTGCCTGACGGGAAAAGCCTGAGCGAAAATTAAGGCCACTCTAAAGTGAGCAGACAAAGACGTTCGCGAGTTGTGGAGAGAAGAAGAGTAAGTATGAGTCGTGGTCCATTATTCACTTTTGAGATCGACACGTCGATGACCGTGTGAAAATCACAATCATCTCGTACATAATAATCATATTTATTGCTAGCGTAAGTAAGGTGTATGTGACTATGTCTATTCTACAGTTGAGTTGAGGTTCCCTTGGAAAGCATTAAAGAACAATAGACAGAATATAGAAGCACAGGAAATACTGTTTCTAGAGATCACTACGCGGCGGCGCTCTCTTGTCAGTCTTAGACGACTGGAAAGATGAACGGACAAGCTCCAAAGAAGAGTCAACTACCTGCTTGCAAGTACTCAGGCAATCACTCGTGCACTGTCTACATAAGGAGATAAAGCTCCAAAAGCGCTTTTTCCAGGTGTTATAAAGGTCACGCTGGCTAGGAGTGTCTGGCGTGCCGTGAACACGTAGCAGCAGTGGGTCGGGAGATGGCGTAATCTGAGGCTTGAAGAACGTCAGCTTCGATGTTCCTCGACCTTCTGAAACCAACTTACAGCTGTAGTCTGAGCTGCCTCGGCTTCTTTAATGAGCTTTTGCGACTCTTCATCTGGCGCCCCGGCCCATAGCTTTCGGAAGTCGTTCACGTAGACGAGACTCTCAGTGAAACGATGGAGCGTATTGATGAGAGCCACCACCTCCGAACGGGTAAGAAGGTTTGAGTTCTTAGTGGGGCTGTAATAACACCATTCAATAAAAATGTGACTTAAAGAGAAAACACTGGAGCTTACTCAAGGGCTTTCTCGTCCATTTCGAAAAGGACTTTCAGTGCCGTCGCAACACCCGTCGTCTGTACTTTACCCCACAAACGGCATTTATCACACCCAACGCAGTCCATAATACGTGAGACGTTGCGGAAATGCGCCTTAAATTCTTCCTTGACAATCTATGTCCAAGGGTCAGAAATATCACACACAACTATGGGCTACACTCACATTGGCATCCTCTCCTCTGAATAAAGATGATTCATCGAATTGACCAACGGTCTTGGCGATATCAATTGCCTTGGTGAGCCTGTCGAGCGTAAACTTGTCCTCTTCGTGGGTTTCAGAGTTGCAAGAGCAATAGTCGTATGCCGAGAGGTAGGGACCAAGCCGAGCTACTGCGCGCAGAAGAAGTACAGTATTAAAGTAGACGTATTTCAAACGCTCAGGATGAGAAGCAACGCGAGAAACAAAGCATTCGAGATTCGGCATCTAGTCAATTGGTATTAATGCAAAACGAAAAAGGTGAGGAACAACCAAAGCAAGCTTACCCATTGACCACTAGTCTGGTTGAACCAATCATGGCACAAGTGAATAGAGATCGAAGCGTGAAGACCTGGCCAAAATGATTCCTTTCCATGAGTCTAGCAATAATAATAGGGTCTCACCAGAAACGACTTTATAGTAAACTCTCTTCTCCAGGCACTGTTCATTGTCACTGACGCTCTTGCTGAGAGAATCCTTGCTTTGGGAACCCGCGCTACCATCTGGCTTAACTTTCAGGTCCAATTCGGAAATCCCGAAGCAATTATCGTTGTAAATTGTACTCCAGATGCGGTTTGCAGGGAAGCCCGAGTAGCCCGTGAACTGCTCAGGATTTGCAAGTAGGTCCACATGATCTCCCTCTAAAGAAAAGCACCTTGAGATTGTTATCCAAGTCGGGGTGAGTTCACTAACCTGAATGATCATCCAAGAAACAATAATCCGACTCCTTATAGTAACAACCCGGCAGGGAACTCCTCTAATAAAGATGTAAGAATTATTTTTAGGTACACCATCGGAAAGGAACGGCATACAAGCTCTTCCGGGGGCAGTTCTACTTTGCTCAGACTTGCAGCTCGCCACTTCTCTGGAATTTCGCTCTATTTGAATGATTGATAAATTTCTGAAAAGCATGTTAATTAGAATAATAACGCACTTCATCAACAGTAGTTATGCCGCATTCCCGATTCATGCAGAGACCGTTTTCCTCCCAGAATGGACATTCCCGGTATAGATCGACCTGAGATGTGTCAGCTTCGTCAAGGCATAGTGCTCGGTGGTATGCTGTCTTACTCTAAAGTAACGGAAGAAAGGCGTAGTAACGAGTTCATGGAGATTGTTATAGAGGTCCTCCGACACGCTTTCTATAGATTCAAAATTGCATTGTGTCATCTCAATCGGTCCTGTGGGCTGAGCAAGATTTCAGTTGCACTAAGTCGGAAGACAGCGAACGAGGAAGAGACAATTACGCACAATATGCTTGCATTCTGCGGCACTCGCGGGCTGGTGTTCCAGCACATTTTGAACTTGGTTCTCCTCTAATATCGCGTCTCCAAGGAACGATTCGTCTGATAGCTGAGCGGACACAAGGCCCGGAAGCAGAGCAAGAAATATGCTAGAAAGCATTGGCACGAATAAAGCAATGTGAAAGCTAAACGAGTCGAGAGGTAGGTCTAGTACTCTAGTATCGGTCAGGTGGCAGTTGAGAGACAGATACGCACAGAGCAGAGCAAAGGATAGGTGTTGTTGAGTAGCAAAGGACAGGTGCACCGCAACTCCAATCGACACGTATACTTTGCTTTGAGAATGTCCGAGGTCACGTGCAGTGCGTAATCTCCGACCGACGCGTCGATTGTCCCGACGTCGATCCCCCGAGTTCCGGCATCAACCGTTCCCCGATCTCGTCTCCAAGGAGCAAGCTCGTCATGAACTTGGACGGACTCAAACCAGCACAACATGTTCAACTAGGTTCAACTCCTGTGGGAGCTGGCTAATGGGCTTGGCCATGAACGACCTAGCGAACTGCGCCCACGTCGGCTGTCCGCACCCGACTAAGCATGCGACCTTCGTTCGTCGCTTCGCTCGCGTGTGTGTTCTTCCATCCTTACCGTGTACTTCTTCGCATCTTCCCAAACCAGAAATTTTTCGAGGATCCGTTCTCTCAAAGAGCTGAGGACATTATTGCTGTAATATTGGTTTCCATGCTTACTCATTTGTGCGCTTGTTTATTCATACGTGTCTTCAAGGGGTGTATGTCAGGTGTTCATAAAGTGCTTGGGACGATTACCCCGATGGAGCGACAAGGACGGGCTATCTCAAAATGGCCGTCACGAAAATCAGGCAGATCCCAGGAATCACGGCTCGCTTGGCGACAACAGCGAAGGAGAGGCGACCATTGGCCATTGGCCATCAAAGCGCACTTGTATGGAACAAGACAACTTGGCCTGGAGCCAAAAAGTCCTCAGCGGCTTGTGCTCCCCGACCGACCAAAACGCTTCATCTTCCTCCGTTCGCCTTTTTGTTTTCAGCCTTCATCATCGACCAGCCCTCGCATTTCAATCCCGCCTGGACTACCGTTTTCATCCATACCAGCTTCTCTGCTTACTTACATTCGTTTGATCTGCTACACTCCTTTTTTTTCTTCCGTGTGCAATGACGCCGTTCCGCTCGCTTTCCGCTCTTGTTCTGGCATGCGTTCTGGCTTTTAATGTGCAAGCATCTCCGTCTTTCGGTAGTCCAGCTGCTGAAATTGCCCATCTTGCTTCACACCGTGGGCTGGCTCATCGTCGATCTGTAGCTAGCGGCGTAAGTCCCGCGAGAGCAAGGCGCTCCGAATCCAATGGTACGAGGTGCAGGCCGCGAGATGGATCCACAGCGACTGCTGCTCCGGCTAGCTCGTCGTCCCCGGCTCCAAGCCCTCAATCCCAACCGGAGGAGGCCAACAACAACAATAACTCGCCCCCTCCTCCCCCTCCTCCATCGTCCGGCCATATCAGCAATGCAAACGTAGTCCCCGGAAACGGTCCTGGCTTAATCAGCGTCGCTTCCAACTGCGGCGATATTGGCGCTACAAGTAAGGATCCTATTCGGATAAAGATCGTCCTCACTGACTGAATTTTTGCCGTGCTTTGAAAAGGGGAGGTTACTTCCACAAGTGGACCGAATGGTAACATCGACTGGCTTAACTGCGGTTTGACTGGTGGAGGTTGGAACCCACCGCAAGTCCGTATCGAGAACCTCGTTGCTCAAGATCTCAATGCCAACGGTCCTTTCGCTGCTTGCACTGCATTCTTCGATTTCTTTTACGCTTACGGAGGACAGTATGGCAGTAAGCATTCGTCTACTACAAGCTGAGAATGACAACATTCCTGATTCACGTTTGAATAGTCCCTCCGATTATGCTCGCTGCATTCGCCATGCAGGAAAGCTCTTGCAGACCAGACACAGTCGGTCAGGGCGGTGAACAAGGCCTTATGCAGTTGACATGGGATAAGTGCGGCAATGCACCGGGCGGGAACTGTCGAGACCCTGTAAGCACTTGAGCACTTTGACTCAAATAAGAAACCTCACATATAACTGATGTTTTTGGGATATGAAAGGACTACAACATCCGTACCGGAGCTGAATACTTCGCTAGTGAACTTTCTCGAAATGGTGGAAATGTTCTGTTGGCTATTGGACAGTACAACGGTTGGACTCCTGGTTTGACCTATGTAAGTGAAATGACGTTGACTTTACGAGGTCAAATACTTCCAATACGAAGACATATCTAATATGTCTTGTTTTGAAATAGGCTCAGGCGACTGCTGCATTACATTCCTCATGCTGCAGATGCCAGAACAACGCCGATTAGTGCGTCCTCTTCCTCTTCCCCTTCCTCATCCAAATCGTCAAACACATTTGTCTAACTAACCCTATGACTTTCCCTAGCCTGCACCAATTCGTCAACGGCTGGCTCCAGAACATCGACGCATACACAGCAAACCCACCTCTAGGCAAATACTTCAACTTGAACGACTGCCCTTGAGCATCTTAACAGAGGAATGAACCACATCGAGTCGAGCGACCTCCGACCTCCGAACTCTGAACTCTGAACTGCAAACTCTAAACCATAAAGCATGCCTCATGTCCTTAACGCGTCATCGGTCAGCGGTCATCGCACCACCGCATCACCTCACCTCTGCATCTGCAGAACTTTCTTTTTCAAATCGTTCTTTCTTTTACTTAACCATAGGCATTAAAGATACCATATACCCCCAAAGTTTATTGAGATGGTCTACGACTACGAATGGCCCGTTAGCCCGTTAGCCGTTAGCCTATTAACCTAGTTGATTTGTCGCATTCAATGTGTGTCTATATTGTGTGTTTCCCTCACCTCACATAAAGGCTCTTGACGATGCTCGTGTCTTAGGTTAGGCGTTAGAAGTGAAATTGGACTTTTGATTTCGAAATTTTGGGAAAGGGAAGTCAAAGTCGCGATACTGCCTTGATTTTATTGTTTTACGATTTTGTGGAGGTTGGTGTGATGGTTAGGTTGGCAAGAAAGTTTATTGGATGCCGAAGTGCTTTATGGCTACAATGAAACTGACTTTCGATACTCCTATTATCGGGGGTTGAGGCGGTGCGGATGACTTTCAGAATAAGCGTATTATTTTTGATACAGCTCGTAACCATTATTCTGTCGTATATTTCATCGGTGGGCGGGTGGGAGTATAGATGACCAATCCACTTATCTCTGGACCAAATTACAAAGTCTTAGAAAGCCGAAATAACTCGATCGGTCAAGCAATATGAAATCACCGACTCTTACTAACAACAATCCTTCGTCATCCGTTTGAGTAAGTACAAATCATAAGCGAAATAAAATTAAGAAACAGTAAAACTAACCGACAGAATCTCACGGCTCGTCAACCGAAGCGACTCAGACGACCCAGGAGCGGCATCCACCACATGCGAAATCCGACTCGCATCAAAGGAATCAAGGACCATACCCGCAACTGAAGGCGTACCTCGAAACCCTACTCTGTTACACGTGAATCGGCATAGACGCCGCAGAGGAAGGAACGGGAGTCTGGGGAACCCGGTCATCAGGCTACAGTATCAGGCTATCAGGCTACCACAGCCGGGATCCTGACTCTCCCCCGTGGATATGCGGCGCTAGCGTAATACACGAATAGCACCCAATAGCATGACCGATAATCATAACAGGCGCCCAATGACAGCCGCTAAGCTGACGCTGATGCACTGTGCGCAGTTAGCCAAAGCTCGGCATGGACAGCTGTTTCCAAAATTTTCAAGCCGTTTATAGTTCAGTGCCACAAACATGACAACTCACTTGGAGTACATGAGTTACTCCGTCCGATGACCAAGTCTCCGAGTCGCTGCATAATCTCCGGCGGGTCAGTGGAGTAGGATTCGGAACTATCGTGTGAAGTAGCCCTGCCACTGACCCTTCTTGGTATGTACAGCGTAATGATCGATCGAAACCCGGCTCTTGGGTTGAATGCATCCAAGGACCAAGGTCTGTGGAAGTTCCGCCCAGCGATGAGCGCAACATTTTATTATACTATAGTAAAGTTACAACGGATCAAGAAGAGGTGAAGAGGGTGAGAGGAACGGACTAGGCTCCGGGGAATATACTCTCATAATGGGATCATACCTGTGAACCTCCCCCCCCGCCCGGAAGAAGCCTCGATTACTGCGGGAGCACAGGGACGAGGAACCCGAACGGTACGGGCTTGTCCAGGTGGCAGAAAGTTGCAATATGCAAGCTAGGTTGGGTCCATCATGGCAGACGTTCTAAGCGAACATACTAGTATCCGACAAAACGCGGTATCGACGGCCATGTGAGCGGGATGAAAGGCAGGAGGTAAGTCTCAGATTCTGGGTTAATACTTCGCCGCTCAGACGGCGGCTCCGAGGGGCATGGATGAGGAGCTTGAGGCTTAATGCAGACGGATATTACCTTGAACAACGCATGAATCAGAAGAAGACAGCACAGTCGACTTCTCTTCATTACCGTTATCCTCGCCGAGTGCTAGCAGCGAAGGGTCCGCGCGAAGAATGGACCTGCAGAACACAAACTCTCCCTGCTGAGTGATCAAGTCCGTTCAGTCGGACATCTCGCATCCCTCCTCAACTCCGCATCCTAGCAATAGCTTACTCAGAGTGGCTTCTTGACGCAAGACGTATCATACTTTCCTACTAAGAATGAAATGAATGAGTAGAAGCGATAAGTTTCATGATTAAGAGAATGCATACATTATGTGTAAGGTTTGAATGACGTTGTCTACCAGCGCACGATGGCCGTCGGATGGCCTAGATGCAGACAACGCGTAAGTCGCGCACAGTGACTAGTCAGTCGTCGTGGTCAGGTACCCGATACCATGCACATGCCACTAACATGATAGTGAGCGGTTTGAGTGAGCAAAATGACGTTTTGAACGAGTCCTCCTGATCGCGCGTACATCGGCATGGAGTATTCATCAGCCGATTCCCATGAGCTACATTTTCAGATCGTAGGATACCCCTCCTTCAAATCCCATGCCTTGCTTTGATCATCACCATACGGCAGAATACTCCGAGTATCGATGGTTCGTTACATTCTGAGCGCCGAGGTCCGAGATAATCCCAGTTCTGATCGATTCTAGACGCTGTGAAATAACAAATTGAGTGGCTCAGCCATTATGACTCCTCCAGTCCAGTAGCCACAACAAGGACACTCACAT
The DNA here is from genome assembly GCA_032164295.1 of Inonotus obliquus. Taxonomy (NCBI): domain Eukaryota; kingdom Fungi; phylum Basidiomycota; class Agaricomycetes; order Hymenochaetales; family Hymenochaetaceae; genus Inonotus; species Inonotus obliquus. Next base: position 2,006,699 of record JAJHTX010000006.1, on the reverse strand, counting down.
TTAAGGGTTAGAATACCAAATAGGGTAAGCATCATATAAAAGAACGAGCCGAAACCGAATCGGGACGTAACAAGCACGGCGAGTGCCACATCGCGGATGACACAGGAGTACAGCGCCCATGGGCCAAAGCGTGAGGATAGAGGTCATTCGTTGTTACAATACGGCGAAAAGGCTGGGTGGGTGAAATGAGAGATCGTCACTAATTAGGCTGTCTGAGCATAGCGACGAAACGAGGAGGACAGTGGCCGCTCCAGTGTTCATTGTGGCCGTTCTTTCTCCGCAAAACCAGCGCGTCTCCCGTTCCTTCGAGCATTCACAAGATAGGAGCTGGCACGCGTAGTGCATGAGGGTGAGAGACGATCAGGCCAGAAGAACCAAGCAGTGCATTTATGCTGCTGGCCATTTCTACTTGCACCGACCTTCTAGTCGGAAGCCTATATGAGAACCATAGGTCCGTCTGTTCGAAAGGATTGATATACGCATCTATTTACCGCGAGTGCTTCTCTTCTGTTCGAAGAATATGAATAGGGCAAGGACGTTATACATGTGCGGGCTTCGTGGTCATTTCGGCTTCATTGAACAAGTCTAAAAGTACAGACCAGAGGTGTGCATCGCGACACTGACGTCAAGATAAGAAACGTGCTTGATTGGTGGCTTTAGTGGATCAAGTAACGCATAGATCGCAGGATAGTAAGTCTCCGATGGGTAGAGAGGGGCTGTGAAATCAAAGGAAGCGCCAGATCAGGAGAGCGAATAGATGTGCAGATGCTCCAGATGGTAAGACAGTTGCGGCGCTGAAATACAGATAGATGGATGTGGAAGTGCAATATTTACGAAACAACTCCGGCAGCGTTATAGGCAGAAGAGCTGGCTTTAGTGTGCGGGATGAATGCTTGGTACAAACGCGCGGAGATCTTTTTTGTTGTCCTTCCGATTCTGGCCTTTACGTTACAGGCGCTGTAAGACCTTGAAAGCAGTATGCTTCTGCTACTTCTGAGTAGGAGTCTTCTGGATTCATTGACTGCGTGCAGTGTATAGCATACCCGGCAGTGAAAAATGAAGTGAAAGGGGGAGGAGTCGAGTCATATTGTCTGTGGCACGGCACCAAAGGGAAACCGGTGCAGCGCGGACTAAAAATTTTCCCGTGACTCGCTCCCGGTCACACCGGTGAGAATGTGACAAATTTACTTGTTTCCGGTTCCGTTTCGGGCAATAGTCCAGTCAAATCAACGGAACAAGGACAACACCTGACATCAACGTCTCCATATTCAACCACAGCAATTGCGGATAAGAAGAAAACTGCTTGTTCCGAAAACGTTACGAGAAAGCAGTCAACTTAACCGGTCTCCTGAACAGAAGAGCGTGTCTGTGTGTTTGAGGCGAGGTTGATGTCTTAGATGAGGAAGGCGAGTATTCCCGAAGAGCATGGACAAAGGGGAGTTGAATGATGGTAAGAAAGGCGCTAAGTTAGGGGGTTGATGTGCGTGTGTAGGCTAGGCTAAAGCGTGATGCTTTCACTGCGACGGTCCATTTTTATTCCGTTGTACATACAAGACAAGAGTATGAAAAATATAATAAAAAGAAAAGGAGAGAGTCAGAATAGAAAAGAGCCGAGAAAAGCCGAGAAGTTGATCGGCCAATCCCGTCGCGGCAGTGCGTGACTCGTGGAAAGTGTGACATCTGACTCCTGTCTTAACCAGAGAGCGTGGCTTCCACAACATTCCCCTGCGCCTGCTGACTCGCCCGTTGAATATCTCATCTCTCGCCAGCCTCCTCTTTTCCGCTACTCAAACTCGTTCAACTCACCTCATACACTCTTATTTACAGGCCTCACTCGCGAGAGTAGCCGGGCTCTGTATCAAGGACTCACCCGAGGTCAATTGACTTCGGAACGTCCTTCATAGACTCGTCCGAGTCAAGATGTATATCCTCAAGATAAACCGTTTCCGCCCGCTCGCCTCCTACACCGCCAAAGCCGACTTCTCTACATACTTTACATCTGGACTTTTCATTGCAACCTTCAACCAACCATCACTCGATGTTCGCGGCGAGCGCGTGTTTGCGGTCTGAATTCTGAAGTGCGCGAATCCATCAACTCTCGACACCCTGCTCAGCAAATAATACTACATCCATATTATTGCTTTTTGTCTTTGCATTTCTTTGCTTTTTATGCGCTAGACTTTTCGTTCCGCATCTCTCGTGAAGGCTTATTATCGGTTTGCTTTCTTGGTCCATATGCAATCAATCCCCCACTCTATGGCCCACAGGGGCGCAGGAGCAACTCGAACCAATGCTCGATGGCATCCGTACACCCCGCCCCGCGCCCCGGTCGCGGGCGCGGGGACGCCCAACTTTGCGTTGCTCGCATCGACTTCCTCTGTTCATCAACATCATCCCTGCCCGCAAGAATCGAGTTATTTAATCACCCCGGCTCCATCCGTGTATTCTATCTCCCCAGGCGCTTCGACTTGGTCGCAATCTCCGCATCCTCTCACCTCCGCGGTGCAGCAAGCAGGTCCCCCGTGCTCGAAACAGCCGCAACTACAGAAGCCACAATTGACGAAAGCAAACTACGTGGCGTCCCTCGTCGGTGAGTCAAGATTTCCATTTAAGGCAGTGTTCGATATCGCAAGAACCCCTTGCTTGCAAAGGCGATAATTATTTTATTATCTTTATCTCGTATGCTAACATGTTTGATCTTTCAGACCAAGCCGTGAAAAGCCTGACAGACATTTGGCGCCCGGAGAACATTCCTATTGTCTTCTCTACCCAAACAGATATCACAGTAGTTGCAAAACAACCACCAGCACTCCAACTACAATGCCAAACCCTAAAACGTCATCTCAGTCACAATCAACTTCCTTCACCACAGTCTCCAAATACACTCTCGTCACCTCTACCTCCTGTCGAGGAACGTTCTCAACAATTTCCCTTATCAACTTCAACCATTCTACCTTCGTCCTTTCTTACCGAACACTTCGGCAGCAACACCGCTACCATCGTCTGCGAAAAAGACCTAGTTCCCATCAAGACATTCGTACAAGAAGTACTACGTCGATCTCGCACGACATGCAGTGTCTTGCAGTCGGCACTTTGTTACATCGAGGCGGTGAGGGGGAAGGTGCCCGAACTAGTAGAAAAGGAAAAGCGTGGACTCGGAGTAAAGGGCGAGGCGGACTTGGCTGAAAGAATTACAAAAGCTAATGAGGCATCCGTTTCTTCGAAGTCAAATAACTCTATGGATTCGTCCACGCTCAACAACTTTCAGGAGTTGATGTCGATGGATTCTTTTGACATGTCGGGCGCACCGACGATCCTGCAGAAGGATTCGTTGCTTCCGATTGATGCTGAGGTGCGATCAACTGATAAGCGCCGGAAAATTCCACCGAAACCGTTACTGCCTTTGCCGCCCTTACCCTCGCCGCTTTTATGCCCTCGGAGAACATTTCTCGCTGCATTAATACTTGCATCCAAGTTTTTGCAGGACAGATGTTACTCGAATCGTGCATGGGCAAAATTGTCAGGTCTTCCTCCTCGAGAAGTTGGGCGCTGCGAACGTGCTCTGGGAGACGCTCTCGGTTGGCGTCTATGGGTAGGCAAAGGAGCGCCCGCTCCGCGTGAAGAAAAACGTAGCATCTATCGGACGAAAAGCGAAGGCACTCTCGCCTTTAGCTCTTCACTTTCTGGCTCCCCTATTGCGATGCAGTTCCCAAGTCCACCATTGTCAGACGCTGGTGCTAGTCCTGAGTTTGGACGGGTTTCGGGTCAAGCGGTAGTGGCAAACAGAGCACTCAGGCGTGCAGCGACGTTGCCGGATGATGCGTCAATGCGAAGTGTACCTCCTCGTTATCAGTCTCCAGGTTCTTTGCCATTTTCGTTCGCGTGCCCACCTGTTGCAGTCATTGCAGCTCACCAACAAGCAGCGTTCAACGCGCAACAGACATTATTGTCTTCGTCGTTCACGTCACACGTCCCGCTATCGTCTGATCCGGCGCCGATCTCAGCGGAAGATCACATGCCTCGATGGTCTTATTCACCTCTCCCGCTCCCGATGGGAGTTTCCTCCCTAGAAACACCTAGTGAGACCTTTCAAGCTCGAAATCGGTTCTGGTCGTTTGACTGCTTGTTCTCGCATGAATAACCTTCCTTTACTCTTCTTTTCTTTACTCGCGCTTTAGTATCTTTTTCTTTCTTTCCCGTGTTTGTCTTGTCTCATTGTTTCCTCGCTTGCATTCACCTTTGAAGTGCCATCAGGTACTGATGAGGTGATTCTGTGGACTGTTTACCATAGTGGTTATGTGCCGATATGCATGCTGATTTTATGCCTTCTCACTACCGATCGGAGTCGGACGAATTGCGTACTGCGTATCTACTAGGTAAATGGTCCTTACTGAATTCTGCGTTACGCCGTCACTATTGGACAGGGCCAACAGGGGAGAAGTCCGCTTTCCGATGGTGCAATAACGCAATGAATAGGCACATGGTTATGGTGAATACACTTGACAGTTCAATTCCTGCATCGCCTGCTGTTCAACTTTGATATGGTTTACAGATTTCAGATCCTTGTATGTATCCTTCAATTGATTACTTCCAATAGATTCTTCCCTTAGAGTGGTGTTCCGTCCGGTTTCTCCTATCAGCTACTCCACCTTCCAGCTTCAGAGATCACGAACCACGAAGAGGCGTGTATGTTCGCGGTTTTCCATAGTAGAGATAAGTGTTGATGAAGGTATAAGTAGATAGATAGATGGGTGGCAAAATCGTTGCTCCGCGGAATGATGGAAGTTCGTCCATTCATTCATTGAAGAACTCGAGAGGTGTGTCGAGCGACTGGATCGCATCCCAAGTCTGCGCACGTCCGTCTTCGTCTCGGTTGCCTTCTTCTGTGAGGATGGAGTGGAGTATCACATCCTCTTGGCCCTAATGATCGATCAAGCCAGATCATCAATGACAGGAATATAACGGAATCAAAGAAAGCATATGCTTACCCTGTTCGGAGGGTCGTGAATTCTGTATACGTACGTGCCCAACGGATGAGACACGATGTCATCACAAGCATTATCACATACAGAAGGAGAATTTCGGTAGTTAGTCAGTCAGTTGGTTCAAGAGAAACAAGGTACGCGAGGTTGAGAAGCGATCGAATGGATTAAAAGCGTACCTGACATGGATGTAACCTTCACCGCCTTCTGTGATAGCAGGAATTTTGATCTTCCCAAAGACGATAGTACCATATGCTGTTGCTCCCGCACGTACAAGTACCAAATCCTCCTCGACATTGAACTTCCTAAGATCGGCGTCTGAGACGTTCGCAACACGTTTAAACATCGCTGGTTCGTGTTTATCCCAATGGTGTCTGAGCCTCACAAGCTCATCTTTGATCTTATCCTCAACAACTTTGAAGGCTTCGATCGCTTTTGGAAGTGGAGGGTGTGCCTCGTTGAGATCAACAGTCTCGCGCGTAGCTAAGAAGCAAGAAGAACAGTTGATCAATTAAAGTGCGATGCTCTTCATCATGAGCTGGAAACGTACCCATGGTAGCAGGATTCAAGAGTGATTGCTGAAGATGGTAACAATCAATGCAAGTGGCTATATGCGAGAAGGTATGACGCCAAGTTTGTACTTGTTTGTGTTTTTTCTCACACTATTGACGCGCCTTCCGCAGCCGTATTGTCACTTCGCTAGTTTTTCCGTCTTTTTCCGTCATCTATGGCGTGTTTCGCATAGCACATAGCTTCCTTAACCCGACCTCTTGGTGTGGCCCCTCTTCTTGAGCTACCCATCTGCGTTTGAGAAGAGGAAATTGCTTTAGCCAAGTCATCCCGTAAGGTGGCAAGAAGCCTCGCCTCAATCCAATGTCTACTGCGTGTTGTTGGAGTCAATCTCCACTCGATGGCTCCTAGATGTTCAAGGGTATCAAAACGAATCAGTATTTGATAACAACCCCTGTACGCACGCGTGTTACTTAGGCCATTTCTTATCCAAGATACTAAATCTCTACAACTTCACGTTCTCTTCCTAGGATATTCCTACGACGACAGAAAATCAGCGCCCGGTGTTATTAACTCAGGATATGACCACCTTCTCCAGCGGATCACGATCCATGTAGCACAGCTCAGGTGAGGCATTGCTTAATAAATCGAACTATATTTTCACATACTCTGACACATGGACTACGCTCGATATTCGTCTCTCAGTAGCGGTGATGTTTGGGACTTAACAGTCATAGTTGAATCCAGTCACGGATCGCCTATAGATTTGAATCTTCATGGGCTCTACTTCAAGGTGTTACACACTGCCTACTGTTGGCACTGCAACAGATCTGTTCATTTCGCTGCTATGTATCAAGCCGTTATTTACGGACTGTCGGTTGCTTTTCATATGTCAGAAGAATTGGATCCGAGTATGCCTTCCCTCATTCCTCGACCTCGACATAATAGCACCGACTATCGCGGAGTGATGTTAGCCTTGACGATCCTCTGATACGGCTACATCAAGCCGGAAATAGCAGTTCCCGAAGCCACATCAGTCACAGGTGCGTAATTCTAATCTCAATCACACATGTGTGCAGTGGATCCTCCGCTCAGTTCCTTTCAACTGATGATGTTTCACCTTGGTATCTTCTCTCAGTATCCATCACTATCCTCTGGGTTTCGACCCAAGCTGCTGCATCGCAAGCTCAGATACCCATCTATTTATGGAGTTTCTGAGTCGCTCCGCGGCCAAAGGCACTACGAACCTCTATACCGAAAAACTGGCTCAGTGTCCGAAAGCGCCGACATCCTTCGACCCGTTTGAGCATAGACTGTGTACGTCCTTTTACACTACCGAGTGGCTCTATTTCAAAATGTTTTTGATCGGAAAGTGATTTAGGCGCAACAAACTTATAGACAAGACGGAAAAATCATCAATCCGATGGTATGTCATTATTCCTGGCTAATTCAATCCAGAGCTAGAAGACGATGGTCAGAAACTACGGATGTTTCGTTCGCCATCAAGGATAGGCATCACCAGTGCTCCGGTCACTGGAATTATATCTACCGCTCCGTGTTATAAGGTTTGCAAGGTGCTTCTTAATGGTCGCCTGTGCTCGCGGAATCAAACTCGTCAATGCTATGAGAAATACAGCCTCTCAGGTTGACCATGCGGAGCATCTGTGGTCCCGATGAACTTGATTCCGTGTAACAATGAGTAATCATACTCATGGTGATGTCGGCTAGAAGATACTTTCGATCGAGCTTCTCGTTCCTCAGGTCACTGATAGCGCTACACCCACGGCGCCGCGAAGATAAAGAGAAGTCCGGCTACGAGGTCGGTGGATCGACGAGTGTAAATTTAGGTCACTTTCAGGACATTAGGACCACTGGGAAGGTTACAAGAAGATGCACGGTCGTGGATAATACGTGATCGCGAGACACATGTCTTCCCGCTGAACAATATCGACTAGAAGACCTTCTTGTGTCTATTGGAAGGCGCGCAATTATAGTTGTGAGGGATTACGATATTTCGATGGCGAAGGTAAGACTTGCAAAGTTTCAGGTATTTGAATCGCACTCACATGGTTTTGAATAAATTCATGACGGCGATCCACATCATCCTTCCCCACTCAATCATTAGGAATAGTCTCCTAACGGAGAGGTTTCCCATCCTGAAGGATTAAGATGCGCCGAAAGGATAATCGCGGTCCAGCAGGTACACGAAATCAATTGCGACCCTGATGTTGTCCAGTCGTCTGATATTGATGCACCATCTAGATTTCCGTGGACATGAGCGCATGCGCCACGACAGTCTGGGATGAGGTCTCTTTGCCGAGGCTCTCGCCAAGAGTTGGTGGCTGCAAAAACGAAGGAGGTGTCATTCTTTATGGGTAAGGTGCATTCTTGTGAGCAAGAAATAATGTGAGTCGATAGATCGCCCTTGACTATGTGACTGTGAAAGATGTATGAGAGTCTATAGCTTCTGGTGAGAATGGGGATGCCCCGTGCTAGTTAAATCCAATTAAACGCGCACACAAAGAATGCAAAGCAGGGTCTCTTACGAAACTTGGGAAGAATCCGAGTTCCCGGCTTCGAAAGGGAATAAGAGGACTTATGGGTTCAATGAGGCAGGACATGCGGATTCCCGGAGCGGAGTGATGCATTCACACGACATACAAAAACTAGGGGTCGTAAAGATGGTCGGAGATTACAGTAACACATCATCAATATGGAGTATGTGCTGGCAGTACACCTGAGTCTGCAGTCAGGAGACGAGCCGCTTGTCACTGCTGATTCTTGGACGTCCGCCTAGATAATGACGAATCTTACCGTGTAGGCGCCCAGTAACACGAGAGCGCCATGTCATGATCTGCATCGCCTCTGAATCCTAAGCGAAAATTCTAAAGGCTGATAGGGAGCAAGTCACAAGACAAGAACCACCGATGCTGGTTATACTGCTATAAACATTAATGTAGATTAAGCTCTATTCCGGTGGTGAAAACAATAGCCTTTATGAACAAGATGTGTACTCCATGCTATGAATGGGTATAGTCAGAAAGCATTACAAAAATACAGTGAACGAGAGCGATATTATGCATTGCAATATGATCCATTTCTTAGCGTAATGCGATAGAAAGCGTAAATGAACGGCGTGAATACTGTTCCGAGGGTGCTGCGCAAGTTGAATGATATCATGTGTTTATGCGGTAGGGTAATACGTGTAGGCCGCTTCTGGACGGTGAGTGGGCAATGTGTCCCAACGGTAGTCCCTTGAATCGATAGTGGAATGGTTGCTACCAAAATGCGTTGGAGGGTGTGAGTTCGCGGTCGATGGTCTAGAGTTGCTTCGGGACGATATTGAGCCATCAGGAGAGTGGTGGAAGTCGTACGGGTAGGAAGAAAGGTTTGCGTTCATGGCGGCCGAAGATACAGGGTCCGTCTGTGCACAGTACGTTGTCCCACTGAATGGAGAATGAGCAATTTTCCACTGACTGAATTGCATGACATGTACTTACGTCTGGCGGCGATTCATTGAAGCGCTTGACTCCAAATATGTATAGGTTTGGGAACCACTTTGAGTCACAAGTCAGTGTTGATGATACAAAAGAATACGAACAATGATGCAAACCTGTACCGGCGCGTCAAATCCGACTGTGAAGCTGAGCTTACTGGGGTTGAGTTGACACTGTTGTCCATGTCACGGGTATTCGGCGTCGCATCCCGGGATATAGGAGACCCAGAAGCGCGTGAACTAGAGTCCACCACTGACATATTATCCTGGGCAGTCGTACTTTTACGAACTGGGGTTTTCTTCTTCGGGGGTGAAGGATCCGGCCAAGTACACTATGAACGAGCTTCAGTCTAAGAGGGGACAAAAGAGCTGTTCTTCGCCGGATGAACGGACCTCACGGTGTGCGTGATCACAACGGTGACACTTTGGTTTACCCTCATCGCACTGAGATTGAATTTAGTATGTTGAATCGGCAATATGCGTTGAACCGTGCACCTTTATCTTTTTGGCTCTGCAAGTTAGACAACCCGTCTTGCTACGCGTGTACTTTGGGCGTTTTCTTTGCGTTTGCTCAGTTCTTATCTGAGCAGGCGAGACCAGATGCATAGTGCCCGGTATGTGGGCGTGGGTGTGGTGCGTATGTGATGGCAGCACATATTGCGTAGCGGGACCAGTGATGTACGGGATGGAGCTGGAGCGAGGAGTGAGCATATAGTTTTCTTGGAAAGGGTCTCAGAAGAAATAAGGAAGCTTACTACGGAAGCGAATGGGACATAGTGTTCGGCGAGTAAGGTAGCGAAGCGGAGAACGAGGGGGGAGTAAGTTGTAGAGAGGTATGGAGGCTGATTTAAAAAGCTCGCCTGCACCACTACGGCAATTGAGATGAACAATGGTTTATATGAAACGGGACATCAGAGGGTCGTGGTGTATGTAACCAGCTCAGGGATGAATACTTCGACTTCGTTTTCTTCCACAAGAAAAAGTTTCACCAAGTAAAATTGACGTCCCCAAAGTTGGATAATGTTTCATAGCCGGTCCTAATTCGGCCAAGCGACCGGTGGGACGGATCACACTCGTTGCGCACGACGAGTGCGTTTTCTGGAATTTCGGGGGGTAGACTGGTCACTTTTTGGGTGCTAAAACCTTTTTCGCATAGATCGCGTATCTCTCTCCGTATGGTTTATGTAAACAAGACAATTTAGATCTCACCTCATTGTTTCCCGCCATAAAAGAGAAACCATCAGCAACCACTGCAATGGCTGCTATGGAAAAGCATCTGTCACATGCAACTGACGATGCTAACTTTCCAATGTGGAAACGATTTTTTCTGTCAAAATGCTAGCATGGTTAAGACGGATAAAATTAGGACTCACTATTCGCTGTCTTGTGAACGTGGACGGTATCCACATGTTCCCTCGAAGAACGTCCCTGACTTCCTTACGGCACTACGCCCAAAGTTCTCCATTTACAAGAAGCTTGAGCATGAGAATTATTTAAAACTGCAGCAATGAAAAAGCGTTTTTAGAGTGGATGCTGGAGTACAGTGCATGCAGAAACGTCAGTCGGCGGACTTAAGCGATGCTGATTTGTAGTAGGTATCGTCTCTCTTTCGTATTGAAGACGTTGATCTAATCAGACCAATCTTAGCGACAGTGACCGTCAATTTCAACGAGTTTGAATGGATTCGAGTTTAATTACTGTTCGTTGAAATCGTGGCATGGATATATTGATGTTGCGGGGTGCCGAAACACCTCTTGCCTAGTCCTGATTCTCGATTAGAAGTCTACGCCTGGGCGATTATGTGAATGGTCCAGGCGTTCTTACCGTGATAGAACCTTTGGCAAGGCATTAAATGATGGATAGGTCGACTCTTGTTCAGAATTTTAATAGGCGCTCTGATCAGCACTGATTCAATGATGTGCCTAATTCGTCGTGAATAAGCGAATTGATCTTGGCGGCGTGTAGCCCGCGGTTTACTTTTTCATCTGTGTGTAAATACCGTTTAAAATCATATCAATGTCGGCCACACGCCTCTTCCTTGGTAGGTTCAGAACAGCCATTCACAACCAGACGTTTGCCGTGGAGTTTCGGCCTTCAGGGTTGACTGTGAATGGAATACAATCCGATCAAAATGATTAATAGCACACGCTTTGATAAAGAAGAAAACGATACCTGAAGTCCGTAAGAGAAGCCCGAGATTCATGATTCATGGTTTAGTAATTTCAAACACAATTCTTGTGAGCTCATCGAGTTCTCCGTTAAGCATGAAGGAAACTCATATGACCGTAACCTGGAGGAAAATCAATAAGAGAGAGGGCCATCAAAGCCAAAGGAAGCAGTATGGCCATGTTACTGGATGACGCAGATGCGTCAAGAAAATCTCCCCAGATCGACGTGGATGGCGTTTCGTCGATGCGAGTTGCGATGCGAAGCGATGTGAATGCTATTGAAATGCTCAGGATCCGGGTGGCACGGTCTCGATACTGAACAAGACCGGTGTGAAGAAGAGAGGGAGAAGCTTCACCGTTTCTTAGAGCCACCGAGCAACATGCTCTGGGCACGCCAGAAAGAACGTCAATACATGTTGAAGTTGAATAATAGAACTTCAAGTGAGATGGACATCTAATGTCATACTGCATGATGAACTAGAATAAACCGAGGTTTTAGGCTCTGAACAGGCTGGGGGCCGTCCGGCGTGAGAATGATCTCCAAGACAGGAAAAGCCTCCGGTGTAAGGATGCCAGGTAAATAAAGCAAGGTTGGATCCACAATCATCAGTGTGCAGTATGAATCGGTAATGTTTTGGCCCGAACGGGATCGACAGGTGTTGCCAGAAGCGTGAGTAAAGGGATTTCCATTCAAAAGTTTCCAAAGTGCTGCAGGATAGTGCATGCCTCCACTTCGACGTAAGAATGTGGTGCATGAAGAAGCCTAATCGCCATCGATAATCAAACCAAGAGTGTTCACCCAGAGTATGAACTTGAATAGCCTGCAAGAGGAGGAAGCGTCAACGTTCACCGATTGAATGGAGTTGCAATTACGGCCACGAATATCTTCGCCGCTCACTCACGTGTAGCCATCACTTCTTCACCCACATCCCGATGCTTCTGGTCTTGGTAGAAAGTCTAACCATGTTCTGTCATAACCGGAGTGAAGTGGCACCTTCCTACATTTCCAGTAGGGGATCCTTGCTTTGTCACCGACGGAGAACGACGCGTAGTTGAGAGCTGTCACTTACTGTGCAAGGCAACCGCCAATGAGAGCCAACTCGCACCACATGGAATAGCGGGACCTATTGCAACGGAAAGCCTTTCAGACGTCAACACAAAGACAGCACGTTTCAGAAAGTCAATAGCGTACGTCAATTCCCGACTGTATCTCAATCACAGTTCCTGTGCAGTGCAAATGTAATGTTTGATCCGTGCATCAAAGAATATGCTTCCCACTAAGATGCTTGACCATCAAAAGCACAGAAGGTACGAGACTTGAACGCGGTGGGATTTCAGATAGTTCTCGTCCACTGCATACACTGAAGCGTGCAGTGCGGATCTGATCCTTGGGAAACGTTGTGAGTATTTCCACCTGTGCATTTACGTTGGATTGATGGGAGTCAGAGATTACGTACAAGTTCGGGACTGCAGTCACTCGAAAGTGACCACAGAAAGAAGCGACCAAGGATGCACATCTTATCCCTGTCAGCTGCGATCAGACTTGAAGGCCAACCGGGTCCGCTGATAGCATTTCACCCCTATCAATTACCGACGTAAAGTAGAGGAGGATGAGCTCATACCGCAAATTAAGGTATTTGCGCGTGTGGCCAAACGAAGTCTTCTAGTCCTTTGCGAATTTTAGTGCACTGTATAATGCCAGCAAATACGTCTGATCAAACGGAGGCAGCTCTCGTCAATAGAATAGACGTATGCAGACTCTGCCACGTTACAGTCGTGAGGCACGGAGCTATGCTTCCACTGGCATGGGCTTCCATTCGATAGACCAGGGTAGGGTCCCTTCCGGGCGCGTCATCACAATGTTATTGCCTATGGGAAATACAAGAATGCCAACAGAAAGCATGCCTTTGCCTCGAGTTCAGACTAGTTTCTTCGCTTTTATCCTTGGCCAAATCGAGATATCAAGGTTGCTTAGGCCTGTAAATGGATAAAGTGTCTTGAAGGATTGTAAAGTGACTCGTAAAAGACAAGCAATGAAGCATTCCACCATAGAATAGTTAAACAATACAGAATAAGTTTGTACTTATTTGTTCATGTTTGTTTGCATCCTTTTGGGCGCTTGCGATACCACGCCTTTTTCGTCTGTTGTCGTCTTCCATCCATACAAGCTCCGGATCCCTGAGGTCTTTCACGATCGAAACGAGAAACGTAAATAATATGTAAGACGTATATTGGATCTCATCTCAGTAAATTATTTGTAGACCGAATAATTGGATGGTGTGGAAAAATCGGTCCATAAAGAAATTCACAAAACGGAACAACGACAACGACAAGCAACAAGCGATTTATGTATCCCGATTCATCTGTGGCTTCGGAAATCTGGATATGCAACAACCTAAGTTGCCTCCCCCTCATCCCGATTGGGATTCTATTTCTCTGTTGCCATGCAGGAGAATTTTCGGCCTGCGGGTATGTCGGGTAAGAGATCCATGACATAGGAGTAGTCAGAATATTGACGTTCGCTTCTGGGGTTTAGACTTTCATTATTCGCATAAGTGACGAGGATCTTGCACCTTTAGGGTAGGCTGAGTTTTGTGGCCCAGGGATGGACGACTCCCGACCTATTCTGCTGCAGATAAAAGATGAGCATTAAGTTACTACTCCTTTCGTCAGTGATATTTCAACTTGAAGGCTTCATCTAGGAGGCCGGTAACAAGGCCGCCACGTCGGAACGGCGATCCCGCCGAGAATACCACAAGCTCACCGACGTTCGTTACTGTTTCCTATCATCGCGGGAGGAAATCCTTCCCTCGAACCTTGCGTTTAAGTAGTTTCAATTCTTCGGCTCCTTATTTCAGCCTCACTTAAGACACTCTCAGTCCTCGGCCTTTGTCGCTACGCCTTCAAGGTCCTTCTTGTGCTGCGCTTTGTCAATCCGCAATACGCAACATTGCGTCAGGTAACAGGAAAACTTAGGGCCCGCTCGGCTGAAACTGTTAGCTAACTTTTTGGCAGGGAGAAGTTAGCTAACAGGGGGTTTAGCTAAAGTTCCCTGCCAAACCGGTTTTTCCCATCCGCCAAAAGTTAGCTAACCCCTGCAGCCGAGCTTACAATAAGAATTATCAGATAGACAAGTCTTTAATCCCGATATTCGCGGGTTAAGGAAAGAAGTGGTCGGACTCGGAGGCTATCTTAGTATTTATCCAAGTTTGGTAGATCAGGTGGGCAAAAAGCCTTTAGCAGGCCGTCCGTTTACTGGCGGCTAGAGTCCTGAGATGTAGTGGTTTAATTTCGCGTAAGGTGGCTCGGTACGAATGGGGAGATGGCTGTATCCAGTATCCAATTATCGAACCTCAAAAATTGAAACAATTCAAACTCTTCTGTATATTGTATGTATCATATCGCTGTGAATTCTTTTACCTCACGGCTCAACAGAAGGCAAAACGACGCGGTACGACGCACCCTTTCGCATCGGAGGATGACACAAGACTTTAAGGAAAGTTTAGTAGTACCTTATGAGTCTCCCCCAGCTTCCATTGTTTGTATGGTAGTTCTGGGGCTAGTGGATGTGGACAGTGCCGTAGTGCCCGCAGCGAACAGTGGAAGCGGAAGCATTGCTTCGGGGATCAACACGGCCCTCCGGAATGATGGCTTTCCGTTACCTGAAACATCATCACTAGAAGAAGATAAAAGAGTTGGGACATTATTAACCCGCGTAACCCTGCGTTGCTATCCCACACCATTCTCAGAATTGATTCACACACACACTTGAGCGCGTGGAGAGGGACAAAAGAATCAGGAGTGTGTATTAGTCAGTACTGCTACATAATGCGAAGATAAACAATGGTGCGAAGAGGAGTTGAAACTGAGAGGCGAATGGTACTGAGGACTATACGTAGTCGTAGTCGCCATCTCGATCCTTGTAATTGTACATTGGGTCCTCCGTCCCAGCAATACGATTTTTCCTGTATGCCTCTGAAGTAAAACAAAGTCAGAACCTGATACAAATACTGGGCATGCATGAGGGGGACTAAACATACCGAGCTCTTCTTCCGTAACTTCAACATTATCCGTTCCCTTGCCACCTGAATAAGAACTATTATATTTCTTCTTTCGTCCGCGGCCTTCATCGAGATCCTCATCATTGAGCGCCTTGCGTTTACGTTCCTCGTCCATTGCTTCCGCGAGCTTAGCGTCATCGAGTTTAACGTCAGCTTCACCGAGCGTCCTCTTCCCAACTCCGAGACTCTTGCGCTCACTGTCTGAAGCGTGTTCCTTGCCTTTTCCTTTCCCGTCTGCTTCAAGACGTTCCTGGTGGGACTCAACAAGGGATTTGCTTGGCGCAGTAGAAGTGATCGCAATTGAAGATGAAGGACCAGCGAGCATCGATTGCGCGCTGCTGGACTGAGCTGCCTCAATTGCCGCCTTTCCGGCGCAGTAAGAGACGTGTAAGATCGAGTGACAACAAGCGTAACCCCACTGTCCAGTTGAAATATCATACCACGAGCCCCAGACGGAGGTATGGTTGTTGATGTATACGTCCTCCATGTACTTGGACTTGGCTTTCACTCGCTCACGACCTTTGATAACCTGTCCAGTCCGCGAATACTCGACGTACTCTTCCGTCTGGCCAAGGAGCAGCTCCTTCGGCGCCTTCTCCAAGTACTGTTCACCACCATACCTGGCGAGGATGCCGACTTTCTGCGTGTCGCGCAGTTCTTCCTTTTTCTCCTCGAATTGCTTGTGCAAGATTTCCCCCTGTGTGGGGTTCGCATTAAGGTGCACGTCGTTGCCCCGAGCGGCACTTTGCCAAGCAAAGAGCTGGAGCTTCTGTACGGCTGGGGCATCGCCCGAGTAGCGATAGAAATTATCACCAGCGAACTTGGAGTCTTCAGCAGGGACTTCTTTTTGTGGTGCGTCACGCATAGAACGCGTTTTCGGATCGTAATATGCGCTATCCGGGTCAAGGTTGATAAGATACTTCGCGGTGTCTTCACGAATACGAAGGTTGCGAACTGTTATCCGTGTTTTGGTGTCGAGCTTCTGACCAACTTGGTCCGCAGCGTCTGCATACTTCTCCTCATCATCTTCGTCCTCGTCGCTTGATCCGAAGTCAGGATCATCCCGTTCTCCTTCTGCTTTACCAGCCTTCGCGACCTTACGCACCGCAGCGAGATCAGTCGTGGTTTGCGAGTCAATTTCTTGCTCGCGTAATCGTTGCCGGGCGGCCTCGACGGCAGCAAACTCCTCGTAGATCTTCTTATGTTGTTCTGCATCATAACCATTCCATCGGTCCCGTTTTGCGTCATACCCATCCGGCAGGTCCTCCTGGATAAATTCATCAGGAGCAATGTTCCTTCCAGTGAATTTCGCACCCCTCTTTCGTGGCCGCTCGAGACAATCCTGACGGTTGTGTGTCAGGGCACCACAGTTCTCACATGCGCCCTTGCGGTACTTCGTTGCCGCAGGTCCTTTCTTGCCACGATCATACCACTTGTCTATATCTGAAGCTTTCGGTTCCTCATTCTTTCGCTGATGGCTTAAAGAGGGTTTGCCTGTGTCGAGGTACCATGGTGCCTGCGAGATATACTCTAGAACAAGAAATGAGCATCCACATAAGAAGCTACGAATGAAAAGTACACTTACGAGGGATGTGAGGGTTGATAGGCTTTCCTTCCGCATCAAGTTCGGCGGGCGCGGTACCCGCCTTTCGAGCGGCGTCAAGATCTTTTTGCCGCCTGAACTCCTCGCGAGAGACTTTGCCAACTGCAGATGCAGATGCCATGGTGGTAATTGAATGACTGAGAGAGTGAGAGCAATGTGACAATAATGATGACAAATCTGGTGTCACTTGTTTGGAAACCGAAGCGTGACAAACATAGCCAAATACATCGCGGTCAGTTCAAAATTAGCAACAGGCAGGCGGCTACAACCTGTTTTTGCATCTGCGTGGTCTTTTCTTGTATCTGTTGCGGTTTCTCTTTGCTTGTCTATGATAATCTCAAGAAGCTCATGCCATTAACTGTCACGCTGCCTATTCTCTGCGCTCTTGGAGCACGCGTCGCGTTCACTTTACTAAACCCATCCCTCACGCCGCCTCCGCCGAATGAGGAACTCGTTGACGCTGCGATACAAGGAGCTTTCCAAGGTGTTCTTTTCCAATATGTATCCTCGGAACATCCTGTATTTGCGCCAGCACTCGCGCTCGCGTGCATAGGCCGTGCGGGTATTACAACGTACTTTACGGACGTGCAAATAGGTCTGCAAAAACTCGCTATCACTGGCATTGCGGCTGTAATTGGCTTTGCGTTGACTCAACTGCTATCTTCGGCCGCGGAAGAATGGACTGGTGATGACGGACATGATAGGCGTCATTCCAGGCGCCGGGAACGTGAATTGGCAAGAGAACTGGCGAGAGAAGCACGAAGGGAACACATGCGGGCGCGCCTTCGGGAAATCAACGCGCGAGAACGAGAGCGCTCGCCTTCTCCATCTATTGCGCGCTCGCATTCGCTGGAACGTACATCTCCGCGCCGTTCTTTCATCACGCGAGCGCGTTCCGCATCTTTGCCACGTACTGAGCACACAGGCGTTCCTCCGACCCTCATCACCGAAACGACATCCACAACACTCACCATGGAGCAAATGGGGTACACGGGGCTGGGCAGGCTCCTTGATCTCGAGCTTGCGAATTTGCGCAAGAAGGCTGCGACGGCCGAGGCCGACCGCCGTCGGTGTAAGGAGGAAAGGAAGTGGGCTTTAGCACAAGGGGACAAAGTGAGGGCGGAACAGCTTGCCTGGCAGGTGAAAAGATATTCGGCCATGGCAGAGAGCTATACGCGAGAAGCAGATCGAAAGATTATCGAGGCTACGCGAGCGAACCATCCTGGCCAGTTGTCCGCTGGTGCTGCGGCCGGCGGTTCGACGCCAACACAAGCGAATCCGTACCTTGAACCTGTTCCGTCAAGTAATGGATACGAAGTGCCGTATCCTGACTATATGCGAAAGGAGTAAGCAACTTACTATGAATACAACAAAAAACTTACATAATTAAGCAGCAAGGGAAAGGCGCCTATGAGATACCCCGATCCCCCGGATGCTCATGGATTTGGGTTCGACAGTGGGTGGCAGACTAGCAAGGCTTACACGTGATCTCCTCACCGGTACGCAGATTCTTCCCGCCGATAGGCTGGAGTTAAGAGAGAGCTCATGCGCATAGATCTAAATCCCTTCTTCACCTTTTTCTCATTTGCGCGATACCTACTGCTCACAATATTGTATTATTCCTCACACATGCATCTACTCAGCACTAGACGGACTCATGGCACGACTTGCATTTGCATAACAAACGGATGTATATACCAATATATTGGATGATCAGCCTCCGGAGATTAGGAGATGGAAAGTCCGGTTCCGAGAAAGATGAGCCAATGGGTGACGTGTGTCGATCCAAAGTGGCACGCTGACAGAATATATCCAATACGAGGCGGGCACTTCTCAAAAACCTATAAAAGACCTCCCTCGTCGCCTCCTCCCCTTTCATCTCTTCTTCCACCTTCCATCCCCTGCTCCCCACAAGCCTACGCTATACACTCCTTTAACAGCACATACTACTATCTTCATCCCCCCTACAATCAGCCAATATGCGTTCCTTCGTTGTTACTGCCGTCATCCTCTCCCTCCTTCATCTTGGTCAGCCTGCAGTTGCGGCACCTCAACTTCCGAGTGTACCGTCTCTGCCGTCTGCGCCTGTGAGTTTATTGAAACTGCGGGGCCTCTTCTGCTGGATTCTAAATAACGTGCATTCTCAGGCGTCCGCTCCCCAACCGAGCAACTTTACTGCAGGCGCTGCTAAAGATATCGTTGAGTGTCTCTGGTGCATTATGGATCATATACTAATCGACTTGCTCTACCAGGCACAGCATAATTCTCGCCGCGGTGACCACGACGGTGACCATGGCAGTATTGTTCTTACAGGAAGGGGCATTGTAAGTAGCATCAACAAGTCAACAACAACGATGTGTACATGTTAATGGTTCTATAGCACAAGCGTGTCGTTATTCCAGACATGGATGTCAACGGCAACGGTAATTCGACAGACGGTTATGATGGCGGTATCAAACTCAACCACAAGCGACAGGAGAATGAGAACTCGACGTCTACTCCGATCGCTTCAGGAGTGAGTTCAGTGGGGGGTACCGCCGCGCAGGGGACCGTTAGTAATATCAATAACGGTCTTTCAAACAACACTGTTGGTTCAGGCAATCCCTCTTTTTCAAACAATAATACGACCATCAATGCTCGTGGTGCATAAGCGGCCGAAAGGCCTGCACTTGGGAAAGTCAGTGCTCAATGTACCCCGTGTTGTCATGTCCTTCTTTATTCTCGTATGTGGTATTGTCCTGGGCTCGTTTACTTTAAAATGCATCATTGGCTGTTTGTTCCGCTACATCGTCTAGAAGGATTAGTCAAGGCACTCAGCTTGTCCTAAAGGAACCACATCAAGCGCTTGAGTGAACTGAGGCGCTTTGAGAACAGCATCCCACGCAACTTGGAGAATAGAAGCTGTACTGCCCTCAAAATGAGAGTCAAACAGGTCGAACATGGCTTGTATACAGTGTTACTGATGGGATCAATTACATAAGCGCGCATGACCTTCTAAAGTTCTATCTAGCATACTCTGCGATGCGTCGACCATTTTGTACTTATGAGGAGGCTACGTTCCATTGAGTGTCGTCATCTGATGACGCACGACGATCCAATGTGGCATGCGAAGTGGCATGGCGATCTCCCCAGCGTTGCTCAGTTCTGGCTGACAGCCTCGAAATGTTATAAAAGCCCAGCTCTGGCAAGTTCTCCCCCCCAACAGCTCCTTTCGCGTCTACCTCCAACTTCCCATCTCCCCCCCTCTATCTATACACATACATTCCTTTGAACAACACATATTACTATACCATATTCTTCTCGCTCTCTTACAAACAAACAAGCCAATATGCGTTCCTACTTCGTTGCTGCTGCCGTATTCGCCCTCTTCCACGCCGGTCACAGTGTCGTTGCCGCTCCTCAGGCTCCAGAGAGTCCTGTA
This sequence comes from Inonotus obliquus, assembly GCA_032164295.1. Lineage (NCBI taxonomy): Eukaryota > Fungi > Basidiomycota > Agaricomycetes > Hymenochaetales > Hymenochaetaceae > Inonotus > Inonotus obliquus. Next base: position 1,986,458 of record JAJHTX010000006.1, on the reverse strand, counting down.
AGTTAACGTTGCGCCATTGATATTCTTCTGTACTAATGCTCCGTTCAATAGAACGTATGTCGTTTCTCTGTGGCACTCAAGTTTACTTCATGCCACTGAACAGACTCAGAATATAACTGTCGTCATTCCTCTGGGAGATACTCCGGCTGGAGTAGTAAGTGGCATCGCTAGTAGAGTACCTTGTATGCATGCTAATCATATTTGCTAGAACACGACTGGGACGATTAGTACTACGACCACGACCATCACTGAGACATCGACGGTGACCTTGAGTAGTGCTGCGTCAGCGACAGCGACCTCGAACGATACTGCGTCAGCGGTAGTGGCGGCGAACGGTAGTTACATAGCAGCAGCAGCGAACTTCGACGATGCGAGTGCCGCGCTTGCAGGCCGTGGCGCGACGTTCGTCGAGTAGTATACCCACTCATGAACGGGCTGAATGGACTCCATAGAGGTCAGTGGTACTAATATTCCTCGAACATAGTGTAGATGGTGGCTCTAATGATGCGGGTTTACAGTTATCCTCGTCCTTGTCTTCGCTCGCCCTTGTAGATGATCCAGGTTTGAATAGTATGTTTACTGTGTTTGTTATTCCGATAGAGTTATACGTATACGGTTTGATGTCATTTATGTCTTGTGCGAATGCAATCCTTCCTTCCTGCTGTGAAATCAGTGAAAGTCACAAGAATAATAATCTTATAGAGTCCGTTGTAGTGACAACTTGAATGGGGCGGGCATACAAACTCCATCGAGTCTCTTGCCTTATCCCATAATGGTTCACGACTCGTTTCTGGTTCTCACAGTTGCCCCTCTGCAAAGAATTGAAGACTAGCGGTCGGAATTGGTCTCGGGTCACGGTGACGGAAGGCTGCGAGTTAGTCCGAAGTCCTAGTCTTGTGGATTAATATTTCTTCACCCAGATCTTCGTTCACCTCTTTGGAGACCTCGAAGCGCCGGCCCGAGCATCCTCAGCTGTGAGTTCAGGTTTTCGATTTTTTGACGGGAGTGGCGGCGGCTCTTGAGTTCTGCCAGTGGTCACTAGATGAAACTTGAGGATAGGACAATAGGTCTCATGGACTCATGCTTTGCGAAAGCCACATGGACGATTTTTCGAGGTTGCACATTACTGTTCGTATCGTTCGTCCACTCGCAAGGAGATCCTGTCGTATACTATACGGCGTATATGGCAGGGTCGTATCCGTACTCAACCGTTAAAGTATGTCGGTAGGTCATACGTCCGTAACCGTGACTGTATATGGTTACGCTTTGACTCGGTCACTCGGAACCCCTGGATGTGAAAGTGAAAGATGAGGTGGAGTAAACGTACAGTTTAGATCATGATCTGGAAGGCTGCATGTTTAGATATCGATTTAGAGGCAGTTGTTCATATGATTACTGTGTGTGAGAATCAAGAGAGAATAATGAGTGACCTTGTTGGGAACTTGAAGAGTAAAACCTTGCTGATAGCAATTCTTTAGTAATAAGATGTAATGTGATGTGGTGGATAAGTGACGCTTCAGAGGAAAAATCAAAAAGAGCATGGTGTTCTCTTGCAGTTCACAAGAAGGACTGAAACATTAGCGATATATTGCAAGGAGGACTAAATATGGTAGTGCACAGAGAATCAGAGATGCGACGCCGCGGAAAACCAGAACAGAAAGAGTTTAGTATATGATTTTAATGTAACTAGCAGTGAGTCAAGGACTCACTGGTCTAGCGGTTATGATTTCTGTCTAACAAATTACCTTTGAAATGTGTTGTTACACAGACGGTTCCTGGTTCGATTCCAGGGTGAGTCATCCGAATAAACCAAGATGAATTTTGCTTTTCCACATTCGTCTTTTAGTTTCTTTTTTTGGGAAAGGAAATCATAGATTGTACAGTAACACCACAGTTGCTAATGTTGGGTTTCGGCCTTTCTGAATTCTAATCCCGAATCCGAATTCCCAATCAATATTTACTGAAGACACATGCACATATTGTTTCGCCTTCTCTTGATTTAGTCGGTATTCATGAAGCTAGCTGGAAAGAAGAACACAAGACACCAACTGATTCGATAATGCAAAATGCTAAATCTGACCGATATATATGCCCTCTCCACTTGGCTTGGCAAATGGGTCGGTGATCGGAGACGACGTATTCCCTTTGTGCCTTGCGCCTTTCTTCCTGCATGAGCCAAGCGGGCAGAGACACGTGGAGGTCTGTCGCGCCTGGCGTTGGACCTCGTTGGACACACAATTGATCGGTCGATCACTGGTAAAGTCGAGTCAAGTCGTTCTTGTCTTTCTTGTCTTTCTTGGAGGTGTTGCGGAGGTGGTGGGCAAGCCGAGTGAATTTGATACGATGTTAATGGTAGATTCATAGATAAATAGAGTACACGAGGAATTTTGGGGACAGTATCGATATGATATTGGTAGGTGATGCTTTGAAAGAAAGAAAGGGCATATTATTTGTGAATGTTGGCGTGTATGTCGCCAAACAGAACGGACTATCGACGACGATTCACTTCTTTTCGTGTACAATATCCCTCGCATCCTCAGCGACACCTTCAAAGTGATACAAAGGCTCGAGTTTGGCGTCCTTGTTCCAGAAAACGTATCGCTGGAAGAAGTACGGGAGCCATACCCTGAGTTGGTACGATGTGAATTTCGAGACTGGGACGGCAAAGACGTAATCGAGTTCTTCGAGGGTACGTTGTTTCGTTTCTGGGACCCAGAAGAAGATCATGACGAATGCGACAACGTTTAGACCTGCGTAGAAGCAGAATGCTCCGGTGGGTGTCATGGCGGTAAGCATGCGCGGGAAGGTGATGGAGAGGACGGCGGCCCAGAAGAGACAAGTTGCTACTGCCCATGCCATTCCGACTTCACGATGAGACAACGGGAAAACCTCGGCGGAGTAGGTGAATGGCACGGGTCCTTCTCCTGGTGAGTAGAACGCGGCGAATAGGAAAACGAATAAAGCAACGAGTGCCAAGTGCGCTTTTGACTCGCTTGGAATGAGGAAGCAGAACCCAGCTGCAAATAGAGTCCATGCCATCTGAGGGAACGTAAACAGGAGCAACGAACGACGTCCGAAGGTATCGATCGTGCGTAGGGCAGGAAAGGCGAAAACGAAATTGACGAGACCGAAACCCCATGAAGCGAAAAGTGCTTCTCTGTGCGACGAACCGCCTTCTCTGAAGATCGAAGACGAATAGAAAGCCATGATGTTAATACCACACATTTGTTGGCCAAGCATGACCGTGGATGCTGCAAGAGTCGCACGCCGGATTCGCGGGATCGTGAAGAGTTCGACAAAACGTTTGAGGTAGCTGCCTTTCTGAATAAACCTATCTTCCACCTCCAATTGCGCGTGGATATAGTACAGGTCGCGCGCTGCCTGGAGCGGGTGGTTACGGAGCCTCATTAGCGACACCCATGCATTACGGTAGCGTTTCTTCTTCATGTACCAACGTGGGGACTAGGTAGAAGCGTTGTAAGCAAGTTGTACCTCGAATCTTGGTGGAAATATATACCTCCGGACATAAGTAGCATCCGAGGAGCAGTGGAATTGCGGGGATAAAGGCGGACCCGATTTCCAGACGCCACGCAATTTGACCGATGTCCATGACAATCAGATTTGCGGAGAATCCCCTTTTGAATAATCCATTCAGAACATCACTGGCGGTATGAGCAAAACATTCAAGGCTTACAGGAATATACCAAATGCCGTCCATAGCTGCCAAGCTATAGGATTTAGACGTCAGAAATGCAAACATAACATTAATGGGATTACTCACTCATGACCAAAGTACCACGGATCAGAGCAGGCGCGTTTTCCGCAGCGAAGATCGGAGCGGTTGAAGCTTTGGAGCCCATACCGATTCCCAGAAGTAGGCGAGTGATGAAAAGCTGTTCCCAGCTCTGAGATAAGGCGCCTCCGATGGGTGCGAGCAAACAGAAGATCGCAGAGAAAAAAAGGCAGCCACGACGACCAAACAAATTGTTGATAGGATCCGATAACCAGCAACCACTACGGAAGATCTTCAGTCAACGATCACGCAAGAGGACGAAGAAAGTACGTACATCAGTGCAGAAGCGATGTACGGAGCAGCGTTGACGAGCCCAACGAGCATCGTGTCCCGAGTGGAGGTTGAACCGATTCCGAACTCGCCTGGGAAGGATAAGTTTGCACCATTAGATCCAGTCTGATCCCACCCTCTGTGATGGAGCTGTCAGGGGCATTGTCATTCGATACTAGCTGGAGACCACTTACTGGACAGCGGCTCCGATAGAGCAAAGGGCGATCGTATAGTACAGAGCTCTAGGTTGCTTCCATTTATGAGTCACTTCCTGGCGGAGTGCGTCGCGCTCTTCCTCCGAGAGGTCCTTTTGGTTCTCATACTCTAACGGGTTCTGTGCTACGAGCGCGCCTTTCTGGAGGAGAGGGAGGATGTCTTCCAAATTGTTCTGGTTCGCGAACCTCTCTACATCAACCATGAGCTGATCCTCTGGAATTCCATAGAGCGGATTCTTGATTCTGGGACGGACAGTGTAGTGAGTTGGTGAAACTCCGTAACATCAGGAAAGGAACGAACCTGGCTCCGACGTTCTCATTGAGACTGGGGATTCCGGACTGGCCCAACTCCGCAGAGGAGTATTCTTCTTCTACGATGGCCTTCTTGTCGTCCGACATGGCCTCTAGAGTCTAGAAGTACAGATACGGATAGCGATGGGGAGTAAGATTAAGGAGGGAGACGAATGGAACAACTGGGAAGCCTCGCTCTGATGAGCCGGGTAACGGAAAGTAAACTTCTCCGCCATTTTATATTGTCTGAATCTTTTGAGTTTGGACGAAATCGGGGAGCAGAAAGGACTCTTGGCCACCACTTCATTTTCGGTCTTCTTTCAGGATCGAAAGGCGTTATGTCTTGGCGGGCGAAATGTTCTGTTCTGCATTACAGGCTCGTTTCATCTACTGGATGTTCCTCCTCTCGTATGCAGCTCTCCGTTTATGTGGGCCCAATTCGCTCCTCTAAGCGTGCCACCGAAAGAGTGATCGCGAAATGCTGAGAACCACATACAACATACGCTGAAATAGGAACTCTGCGGCCCCCGTGACAAATCCTAAATCAGACTAGTCAAGATAATGGGGACAAAGTGCCAAGCGATCAATGGTAACAAACAGGAACGGATGAAAAACATAAACCAAGCCCCGTGGGGTCCTTTATCGATCCGAGCGATTGCATCTGGAACTCTAACCGAGGTGCACCATATGGTTCAGGCGTTAAGTACTCCACTGCTGCCATCTTGCCAAGGCTGGAGGTATTGATTATTCGGCGGATATCAACCGACTCCGATAGTCAGTCGTCTCGATGAGCACCCTCAATCAGCGCAGGTTGAACGGTCTCACACCGCACTGTAGTCGTATTAGTCCGTGCATTCTTGTTGAGTACGACGTTTCGTCACCAGAAAACGACTGTTGTCGTCCTGAAGGTCAAACTGGTCGCGGGCCCCGACTCGGAAGAAAAGGAGTCGTGACGGTAAGGTTTAAAAAAAGATCAGACGAACAGAAGGGAAAGCTCAGGTTCAGCAAAGTGCGCAAGTATCGCTGATCGCTGATTGCATCGTTTGAGTGGCTTTTGCTTGAGGTCACAGCTTGAATATGTTTACCCGCGAGGGCGAAAGTGGTCCATCAAAGTCACATGACGGGGCAACACAACGCGTCGCGACTCGCATCACGCGTGTCCCGTACTCTCGTCTTCACCACGACGCGTGAGGTACAGATGACAACTCACATCAGCATTCTTCCCAAAGGTATTACTATATATTTCTTACTAATGACGTTGTGTTCACAACGAACTTCTCAAGACTTGCTCATCGCGTTGTCCATGGAGCTGGACGAAAAATGTGCTCCGGGGCGGTCTGATCATTCGTTTATCAGGCTTCTACACCCTCGTACAGGTATGACCGCTCTAGCGCGTAAAACTTGATACTTACTTATAATCGCGTCCAGGGCTAGCATCCCTATTCCTGCCTGTCTTTTCCCCTAACGGAGTGTCGTCTATTCTTGAGCTTCAGAAAGTGTCTCCGATTGCGAACAGAAGTTGGTTCAATGGTGGAGAGGTCTTGTCAGGCGCGTCCATGTCTACTTCAACACGATCTATAGTAGTACTGAAGTAGTGTACAGATGGAAGTATGCTACTATTAACACCCATAGATCCGGTCTTCCTTTCGGTGCCAGTATTGAAGGCCGCGTTGCCAGTGTGTGGACTATTTATTCTTTGCCATCGCGCTTGTCTGACCAGAGGTCTTACAGCAAGATGGCTCCATAGGAAACTTTCGAACTCTTGATGACATTCTCGAGGGTGCATCGGTGACGTTAGCGAAGGATGAGCTGGTTGCCGGTGATATATTGGAACTCGGTAGACTTCAATGTGTTCAGGACGCGATGCGGAAGATCTGTGAAGCGAAAGGCAAGTCTGCTCTGACCTTTATCATTCGTCATGTTTATGCCCGTTCTCGTCGTAAGATATTGCACCCGATCTGATAGTATTCCGGTACTCTCATACAAAACTGATTGAATACCTCGTCAAGAAAGCGAATCGCCTTGGGACGGGAGCCGCAATCGGAGAGTCTAGAACTCTTGAACGCGAACTAGCAAAGGACGGTCTTTTAGAAGATGGCAAAGATCCACTACTTCAATGTACGAATGGTTAGATTTACTATTGTGCCGTGCTCAATTCTTCTGCAGCTGGTCGGATGAAGCTTGCATGCGACCTCATATCGCAGTATATTGCACCAGACATCCATGAAGAGCTTCTGACAAAATTCGAGTACGTGTTCGGATATATTGAAAATGGATATTCCTATCTAATACCCGACAGCTTCTCGGAACTCACGGAGCATGTTAACATGCTCGCTCAGACGGACCTTGCCCACGGCACAGCAAATAGTAATGGGAAGGTTCCGAAAGGTGAGGCTACAGAGGACCAAAATGGGAAAAAACGTAAGGCCGCGAGCCAAGCATCAACGGGAGTGACGAAGCTCAAGAAGGCTAACATCAAGGGAATGTCGAAGTTGTCTTCCTTCTTTCAGAAGAAGTCATGATGTACCAATATAATGAATTCGTACCTATCCTTGTGTATTGGGTCACATATCAAATATGTGCAGGGGTCTATGATGTGACATGTTCATTAATATTATTGTTTGCCTTCAGTACTACTTGTGTAGTCTATTTCAATTCATAGGTAGTCGTGGGAACTCGGTGGCATGACATAAGAAGACAACAACCCGCATAGCCAGGCTTGACTTCATACCCTCACCATCGCGACGCAGTTTATCGCCGAGAAGTGGCAGAGCCTGTTGGCGTGTTCTGCGATGTCCCTGGACAACATGAAAGCTTGCGAGTCCAGGCAGTACTCTGATGCTTCCGTGCAAACGTCTCCGATTGCTTCTGCCACCCGGGACCAGGACTTCAGCGATGTAAAGGCTACTCCTGCTTCTCGTTCCGTAAAACGTGTAACCTACGTTGATCAGGCAACTGTTGAGGCTTACTATGATGACTCGCACTCTCGCCGCGTATACCCAAGGACTCCCATAAACCGGATGAAGACCCATCTTCCTCTTAATCGTCCAAACCAGATTCTCAACCTGTCCACCGGGACTGAGGAACAGCGCAGAGTCTTCTCCCTTCCTGAACAAGTTGTAACAGATTTACTCTCTCGGAAGTTGGCAAACTCACTTATCTCTTGCTCTCGGACTGTTTCGATGCCTGCTGCTATCCAACACTTCCCGCAAGGAGCATTGGCTTATGAGAAATCATTAACAACTAATATTTCTCCTTCCATCTCGTACGAAGAAGATAGTTCTCATCTCCAGCGCTACACGCAGATAAACGATTTACCCCGTACACCCGCTCTTGAGTTGACTCCTGATTCGATAGAAATCTTTGATGGCAGCTTTTGCTCTGATACCTACTTCCATGGTGGTCAGGTGAACGCACCGAAAGCACTGAATAAAGGTGTGTCTTCATGATCAACGGCAGTTATCGCGATTTTTCACAGTGCCTTCCAGATTGGCATGCGTGGAGCAGCTCGCCGCCTCGTCCTATCCCCGCTTTACATGGACCTTCCTCTCTCCCTTATGCCCGATGTCCATCGTGAGTCTATAGTTCCAAATGTGGCTCTTCACTTACATTTATACAGAGGAGCAGAAGGAACAATAATCGAAGAGCCTTCGAGTGTTCCCTGCCTGATCTGGGGCTTGAAAGATTGCGCATCGAGTGCTCTTTCGGAACGAAATGCTGCGGAGCATGGGAATCAAGGGATACCATTATGCTCATCAAAGACCCAAGAGTGTCGGAAAGCAGATACCGGCGATCGACGGAGCAGTGCTGTTCATCATCCTCAAGAACAATTCCTTGTGGACTCACACCATGATATTAGTGCAGCGAGAAATGATCACCCTTCTGTACAGTACGAGGCCTCGATCCGGAACGGCAATCCCAAGCGCGAACTCTTGCAGAATGGTAAGTGTGGACAGCATGTTTCGAGAGTATGCAAAACTCAAGTGCATTCCTTATCTTCGCCAGGCGGACTGAATTATAACCGTTCAACGAACGAACATTCTTCATCACAGCCCAACAACAGTCGGAACCCCCATGAGCGACTTATTAGTGTCACAGCGCAGCAACAAGTTCCTCAACAACACGTCTGTTTCCCTCGCAGTGTTCTCATTAATCGCGAGCGAAACGGACATTCCGTTCATCTGGACGAAGCAGCTCCGGGGCTTATCTCCGTTGACTCTCATGGAACTTTTGTGCAACTTGGTACAAATGATACTCTTGGAGTAAAAACAAGACAGACAAGCGAAGCTGACAGATCTGGTGCCAGAGAATACTGCATTAGAACTCGCAGGCTTCGCCGGGACCACGTTGTCCCCGCCGATTTACCTCTGACGCCTCCGGATTCCACTTCTCCCATTTGGTCCTCTGAACATTCACCATTGCTAATGGACAGTTTATTTCCGCTTCAGCAGCAATCACATTTGGGAACTAGCCATCCTTTCTCCACGCAAATACAAGGCTTGAACTTGCATGCCCCAACTGAAAGTATCGAGAGCCTTTCGGAGCAGCTCAAACGACTCATCCTCCGCCAACAAACAAACCATGAAGCTGGCGCCACTTCTCAGGAATACGACCATGGCACTACACATAATCCAAACCGGAATCAAGTCTCGGCTCTTCCACTCCGTCCAAGATCGTCCACGTTGCCTGATTCTCGCAAGCCTGAGATGCCAATCAACTTGCACGATCTAGTTGTTCGCCATATTCAGGACAGCTCCCCCAACTCCGGTGCCATTATAAGCTCAAAATCGGAGTTTGTGACGTCTCCAGAACCCGCTTCCACAGCAACTTGCCAGAAGCCTACTACTGTCCTTGCAAATGTCAACGATATGCTTGTTCCTAAGGATGTGATGTCTGGGAGGCGGAACCTGCGGTCTATCCCTTTCGCTCGCTTGCTCGAGAAAAGACTGGCTCCAGTGCCGGAGGAGACAAGCTTTGGTGGAGACATTTCAGTTTCCCTGTCGCATCCTTCTGTTGCCTCGCCTTTGACCTCATCCGAAAAGGACTATGATTTTGCAGAACTTCGTTCCCCTCTGGAGGAAACGATGACGAACAAGTCTCATAACATCCCGGATGAGGCATCTGAACGGCCCAATCAGCGTATCGCTCTGAAACCTCTGAAGCAAAGGAAGCGACAACTCAAGCGCAAAGAGCCAGCTGACGCTAAAGCAAGCCCGAATAAATCGACGGAGCACAGAAGTGACCAGAACGATGAGAACGTCTACAACCCTAATCCTCCCACCACTACATTGAGAAGAAAGTCGAAGACCGTCAACAAACGCGGTACCGCAGTCACATCTGTCAAGCGCGTCTTTGGCACGCAGAAACCACGTCGCAAGGCGTAGAATCATGAGATTCGTTATAGAAGAGTGCAGCGCGCGTCGTGCAATATGCAACTCCCATGCTTTTTGTTCCAACCACCCTGATTTCGCACGGACGAAGAGTATCTCTTTCACTTGTTTTCTTGTTGATTCCCGCGAAACCCATAATCCTTTCTTCAGCTTAGCGCTCGCCTGTTTTGCGATGTCCGAAATACGCACTTCTTTCTTGACTCTGTGCTTTAAGACTTCTCTATTTCCGCTCGACTTGTCGAGTTCATAATTGCGGTATTGTACATGCATGACTCTTATTTAATGTCAAGATCGTGTCGATCGGTAGCAAAGCATATTCAAATTATCGCAATATGATGGCTCTCTCCGATAATCTATCTCACGCCTTCACGAACAAGTCGGTAAACTGGTCAACGGGGAGCTTGTAGAACTTCTCTGCATCGGATACGGTCTCCAGGATCCTGAAGTACATCCTTTAGCAAAGAGGTAGAAAGAAATAGAGTAGCATAGCATTGGTACGTACCGTTTCCTGTGACCATCATCGAAGTGATGACTGATATGGCGCTCAAACTTGCGCATGAGAAGCGGCGTACCTTCTGCGCGGCGGCGTTTGTGTCCAACGGGGTACTCTACAACGACCTCATCGAGGACGGTACCATCTTTCAGCGTGACGGTGATCGCATTGCCAATAGAGCGTTTCTCTGGGTCGTGATAGTCCGTGCTGAATTGGGTGTCTTGCACGCAGGTAATTTTGGCACGGAGTTCGTCGATGCGAGGGTCTGCGGCTGCTTCGTCGGAGCTGGAATGGGTAAATATGAAGAGGTTCGGGGATAATGAGGAAGGGTAAGACGTACTAGGACTCCGAGGTCAACTCGCCGAAGATGAGTGGGTAGGCAATCATGTAGTTGATGTCATGACTACATGGGCATAGACGTTAAGTAAATCAACACGAGAAAGGTAGGAACACGTACTCTCTATCGGCAAAGTTATGCAGTTTTCCCTTCTTGTTAATGATGCGCATAGCAGCCTCCTGAGTACGGACTTGAAGACTCTTGATATCATCCGAAGACAATCCACGAGCTTTAAGTTGCTCATGCAAAATCAGTGAAGCTTCGACAGCAGTTTGAGCATGGAATTCAGCCGGGTAAGAGATCTTGAAAAGAACGTTTTCCATGATGTAGTTTCCATACGGCCTATCCAAGTCGAATTGGTGGCCTTTGAAGAGGACGTCGTAGAATCCCCAACCTTTAGCTGTGAGAACGCTCGGGAGACCCATTTCGCCTCGTTGGACGAGGTATGCGAGGTGTACGGCTCGCATACAGGCGTCACCTGCTGCCCAGGATTTACGTGAGCCGGTGTTGGGTGCGTGACGGTACGTGCGAAGCGATTGTCCGTCAACCCATGCCTGACTCACGACATCGATCGTCTGTTCACGGGAGAGACCCAAAAGGCGGGAGACGACTGCTGCTGACGCGACTTTGACGAGGACGACATGGTCGAGACCGGCGCGATTGAAAGAGTTGAGAAGCGCGATGCATCCTTGGATTTCGTGTGCTTGGATCATCCCTTGTAGGAGGTCGCGGACTGTGAGATGCGCCTTCCCCGAGCGGGTTAGATGGTCTGCGACGGCGAGGATCGCACCGAGATTGTCAGACGGATGACCCCCTTTTGGTGGTGATAAGTTCAGTACGTCGTATGGGAAAAAAAGATAGTATAAGCATACATTCAGCTGCCAAGAAACAATCGTTGAAGTCAAGCCATCGAATCATGGTTCCGATATTGAAAGCACCCCGGATAGGATCAAGCTGGTAATTCGTTCCAGGGACCTTGGTGCCTGTGCGCGTATCTCTTCGTTAGACACTTCCGAGCATTTCCGAGATTCCATTCATATTCATATTCCTTACCGTTCGGTACAACAGTGCCCTCGACGACAGGACCCAGCAACCTCCTACAATGCTCGAACCTTAGCCCCTCAAGACCGCATCCTATTGTGTCAATCAAGCAGAGACGCGCGGTTTCGACAGCAAGAGGCGAGTAATCCGTGAATTTATGGATATAATCGGCGATGTCGACGAGGACCTTGTCGGGTTGGGGACGTTCAGCACTCTCAGCGGACATTGCTCGTGAACCGACGATTCTCGCTGGGTTAAGTAAGGAAGACTGAGGAGAGAATGAAAGTGCCGGAGAGAGAGGTCGTGTACGAGAAGAAGTGTGAATGGACGCGGCATATACAGCAGGTGATATGGCAGAGCGTCCGAAATTCCGAGTGAAGGCGAGGAGGGACGTTTTGGGGACACGCGAGAGCGATAGCATCTTCCAAACACAAGCTCGTTCCGCGTTATCTGGGTTTAACGGTAAACTAGACCAAGCTCGAACGACCAGGAGATGATTGTGGTTCGAGTTCAAGTTACGTCGACTAGTACTCTGGCCTGAGTATCCAACGTATTGTGTAATTGGTTGTAAAATACTATAAAAATAATCGAAGCAGACACCCCGGCGTCGACGGCTAGCCGCCATTCCCGGTCACCGGTCAATTCCCACGTTTGTGTCCGCTTTGCCCAGCCGAGAGAACTTGGCCTTAAGCGCTCTTCGACCACACACAGTCATCGCCGTTCTGGTTCCGTCAAAGATAGAAAATATCAACTCGTGCTAAAATTTTCGCCCAAGTTGCCTGGTGCCCCTTGTTCTTCTCGCAGTGGACTCTTCAGTTTCTGTCTGGTATTTCAAGAGTTTCGTACTGTTTTCAACCCAACAAGGTCTGGCGAGTAGTTGTCCATTCAATCATGGAACGTTTCTCAGGGCGAGCTCGCGCAACCAGTCCCTCCGAGAGAGCATACTATGCCACGATGTATCAATAAACAAACATACAATAACTCAAAGATTCCATAGACACAATAATATGCAAGGAGATATCAACAGGAATACACATATCCTTGACGCTCATGGGGTAAAACCTCCGAGGTTCAAACGTTGACGAGGCACTACAATATGTTAGTTGCCTCTGAATTGTCGGAAGTGCTCGACGTCGTCTCTGTCTGAGACACGGATGCCGAACTCGTCGTACCATTGAGAGATGTGGAATCACTCGAGCTCCCCTAAAGATACGTTCTTAGCATACGGGCAAGTACATCCTCGTTCCTGCCACTCACCGGGAGGCCCAGAATGTCATCGCGACGAACATTGCTATTTCCCTGGCCGTCTGCAATTTCGGCTTCCTGGACGTGACAGAATGAGACAAATTAGTGAACCATTTAACTGTTGCATGGAGTTACTTTACAGTTGTAGCATCGGTGGCTGCGCTTGTGTTCAAATTGTCACGGACACTAAGGGTGTTTAGATGATCCTAACGAGCACGTCCGCGATTAATCCAGAAGCACATCATGAACGAGTAAAAGAATGGACGACAATCAGCAAACTTACCTGAGGTGCTGCAACAGCCACATGAGCGGCCTGGAAGAACGACAAGACAACGGCGGCTATGACGAAGGAACGCATTTTGGATCGTTGTTTGTTTAATTGACGGTTGTATAGTAGTGGTATGTGTGGCTCAAGAGAACGTGAAAGTAGAAGTGGGAAGTACGAGAAGGTGGAAGTAGTTGTGAATCAAGCTGCTGAAGGGAGATCTTGCGCAGAGGTGGGTTTTTATAATATTTTGAGAACTGTCAGCCTCGTATTGAACATACTTCAGATGATCTTTGGCTGGAAGATCGACTGGGCCACTTCAGATCGGCGGACGTCGTTCATTGGCTCGTTGACCAAGATAGTCATGACGTAGCATATTTGGGTGATATGGTCTATATATATCCGAGTCCTTGTTGCTCTGGGAAAAGGTTATATTCGTGCACTTTGTCCAGATTACCAGATGACGAAGATGTTCAAGAGTGGCTGGTCGGACTGACATCTTCTATTAGCGCAATGCCTTATGGAACGCTTCAATCATTCGCACGAAATAAAATCAATATTATCAACGGTCAGAGTGAACACTAGTCCATTTAACACCAAAATACCGAAGCGAAAAGCTAATCAACGAAACCCGGCTTCGCATTACAACTTCTCGGATTGCTCGTCGAAAGGACCGAGCTTACAATGCAGTAGGCAAGGGAACGCCCAATATGGAAGTCACCGAGGCAACCTGAGTCAGGGAATCGATTACATCTCTTACGACCTATTCGTTAGTCATTAGTTCATTACTAGTTCATGTATACTTTCATTCGTGATTGTTGATATTACCCACCTTGGGAACGCCCGGAGCGACATGTGCACCACTACCTGAGTGCCCCAGGGAACGTGTCACTACCTGTCCGATTACGCGAATTCACTCAGTACGACGTTGAAATACACTGGACGCGATAGAACCTTACCGTACCACCGCTCAGGGTTTTACCTAGGCCTAGGCCAGTGAGTCCGGTATTGGTGAGTCCAGCGGTACTGGTGACTCCTCCGACGACTCCACCGAGACTAGTGACTCCGTCGAGACCAGGTACTCCGCCGAGCTTAGTGATTCCGCCGAGATTGGTGATGTCGCCGAGATTGCTGACGTCTCCGGCATTGGTGACTCCGCCGAGATTGGTGATTCCGCCAAGATTGGTGAGGTCGCCAGTATTGGTGACTCCGCCAGCATTGGTGACTCCACCGAGATTGGTGACTCCTCCGAGATTGGTGGCTCCGGGATTGGTGATTCCGCCGAGACTGGTGACTCCGCCGAGACTGGTGATTCCGCTGGGAATAATGCCTAGGAAATAACGGTAGCCTGAGTAACATTGCTCCCTGATACGTCAGTAACACTTAAAAGGGGCATACCCTGGTGAATAAATATTCATTAGCAGGAGGAACATGGACGCGTAGAGACGGATAGCAAGTCGCGGACTTACTGCAGGTGCTGCAACAGCTGCCTGTATAAGGGAGCAGAGGATGGTGACAACGATGAAGGAGTGCATGGCTGTGTTTTTGTAAGGAAAGTCGACTAAGTGACTGTAGTAAGGACTGTTGGGGTTGTGGAATGATGGGCAAGGAGTTGTAGAGCTTGCTTTATATACCCAAAAGACTGCCTCGAGAGGTGCGCCGGGATAGGTAGATTCTTTAGGTTTCAATGGAAGGACTGGGGAGCGAGCTTGCAAGAGTGGTTCCTCTTCTCGGACGCCGCTATGTTCCATGAAAATCGATTCCAGAAACCTTCAGGTTTGACACTTGAATTGAAGTAGATGTTTCCTGAGGTGACGGCTGTTATTGCGTTGTATCGAGTGCTTTCTTCACCCCAGGCATAGCTCGAGTACCTTAAAAAATGTCCCAAATACATCAGAATGAGCTCTAAGTTAGTATATGATGTTACCAAAACTGACGCACCAAAATCGGTGATACTGTACTCGGCTGTGTTACTCGATCGTGCGATGGAAGTCAAATGTGGCTGCAATTTGGTCCTATCACCCTGGTGGCATCGCGTGCAGTCCAATCATAATGCATTCCATTTTGCGATCCATGAACGATTTCGCACCCTGTGTTTCACAGCTCGAAACATGTCCGGAAAATAAGGCAGACTCCATAGAACATGGATGACTGCGGAGTTATCGACTTGACAGGACTCAAGTAAGCAAGAATGCAATTTCGCGTCTGGACACGGGAAAACAGGATATTGTCTGGACTTGAGCATCAGGCAGGAAGGAGGCGACGCGTTTGCATTGGGAAAAATGATCTTTGATAGCTCATACCCTGTTCGGTTGAAATACCTGAAGTACTATCAAAGCCCGTGATCTGAGGAGATCACGGTTGCGGTAAGAAAGCGGTTGCGGTAAGAGAGCAGTTTGTGGTAAGAGAGTGACTAGTCTTGAGAGTATGTTTCCACGGGTGCTACCTCAATTTGCTCGCCTGCGGGATAGAAATGCAGATCAGGCAAGTTACTGCAACCGAACAGGCACTCACAAGTATCTCGACATATTGACTATCGAGTTACAAATAAGGGTGGATGTGGTTGCAGAAGAAATTTAGAAGGTAGGGAAGCATTATATTATAATGGTACCTGGCACGGCCTATGTAATTTCCGTGACATTCCCACGGTCCCTCCCATGGCTAAGCGGCGATCGACGCACGGATTCACCTGTTTCACTTTTTGTTTAGAGATTCGATGGCTCGTCCTGTCCTCCACCACACTAAATAAAATCCGAAAAAATATTCAAAAATTATTTTTTGAGATTCTGAGCAAGACTGTCAAAAAAAATCAAAAAAAGTACCTACCAAATGTCAAGATATGGCGATTTTAGATGCATATATAAATAACTAAGACATTTCTACAAAATGTTTTTTGTACAAAATCTTTATTTTTCCTTAAGATTCAGATATGTGAAAGAAACACAATGAAAGAGCACGAATTCGTTGAGCTATTAAGCATATATGCTGCTGTGTCTATTGTAGATGCTAATCTCCACACCAGTAAGTCAATTTGTTTTGCAAATTGTTGACAGGACTACTCTAATACACTCATACATAGTGCACAAGCAGTTTTAAAGGTGTTTTATGAGTGTTTTCAGAGGAAGATATGGTCATGCAAAAAAGCCAAAATAAGATCACGTGACACATAAATGAAAACAGACATGTGTATTCTGCTTGAATATCACCTACAATAGACTTGTACTTGATATATTTCACATTGGATAGCTATTCTAAGCCTTTTTGTGTTGAAAGAAAGGGACAAATAACTCGAACTCTGTGGAACTACATATTCAAGGGATTTAGTGGGGACGGAAAGTGGTCCATGAAGATCGACGCAAGTTACCATAAATGGAGATTATGTAAAACTCCGACCGGGTAAAAGTGTCACGGATTTTTCACAGGCCGTGCCAGGCACCAATTATAATATATTTATATTGGGCACGAAACGCACGTGAAGCTCATGTGCTTGATTACGTAAGACGAGGATCTGAGCTGATCAGACACAAGCAGCCACACCAACGCGTTTTTAGCACAACACGACCGACCATACCCTCCCCTCATCATACGCTCTTAGTGGATTCACTTTTGATTGTCTAAAACTATAAGGGCCTCTATTCGAGTCGGTGCTACTCCTCCATGTCGTTCGTACCCGGTGGACAGTTCGTGCAGCCTCCAGGCCCGACGGATGATCTCATTAACGCATCGGCACAGAGAATAATAAGAGCTCCCGGAACCACCGTCCATTTCGCGGCTTTTGACCCTTCCACGGCAACAGGGGATCAACTTGGCGCGTCTGCGTTCCTGAAGCTTTCTTTGAATGAAGAGCTTTGTCGCCCAAAGCGTATTGTAATTGAGACTCCTCCGGACGGTCGATGCACGTGGAGGTTCGTGCCGAACGCCCGTCGAGAGCGGGGAGTGGAGAATGAAGGCTTCTGGCCAAGGGTTGTGCTCTTTTTCGGGTACGTATGAGCCTCGTATATGCTCAATCGCGTTGCTAACTCTTTTACAGTCAACCTATGACGTTGACCCAGGATCACTGGGATTTCTTCAAACTGGATCGTGAGCTCATGTGTGTAGTCCGTTTACCTCCACAACTGTCTACCATCGACGCCAACTCAAGCGCTCCTCCGACGCCTACTCCTACAAATCCGGCTTCATTCTCTGTCGAGCCACCAGTCACTCCAACTCCCAGGGCGAAACGGCGTGCGTCAGAGAGTACAGTAAGCCGTTGGCCCTCCGGAAGCAATTCGGATGGACAAAGGAAGAAGGCCCGGGGTTATGCGCCCTACTACATCCCACCTATGGAATGTAAAGGGCGGGCTGAGGTCCAAGGAGAGGACGAAGCCGATGAAGAGGAAGTTAATGATATGTTCATTAATGAAGAATCTTTCTTTCCGCGTCGTCAAAGTTCGCGTCTCCGAAAAGTGCGAGCTAACACCGAGGACGCACGAAGAAGATCCCAGCAGGCTAGTGACAGGAGGAAGGCATGGAAGACGCGAGTTGCCGATGAAGACGAGGATGATTCGATGTCTTGGTCGGAATGCCCACCTCCCGAAAGCTCGACATTGCCATCCCAGCCTGCGAGTTCACCCGCCAATAAACGGAAAGGTACGGTTATGTAGCTGCTGTGATATACAAATTATTCTAATGTACGATTAGTTGAATACTTCAGTGACGCCGGCGGTACATCCAGCGACAGCGATAACGGCGATAACCAGAAGCAACGTTTCAAGCCGTACGAAAAAGCTGAGCGGAATAAACGCTGCCGCACTGCTTCCCCTTTCGTTCTTAGGAATCAAATAGAAATAAAGCGGCAGAAACGGGCTGCTGCTCGAAAGGAAGAATTAGACCGGCGTAATAAAGCACGTTCGGAGGCGCTCAATGCTAGGTTGATGAGGGCCATCTATAAGGAAGCAGCAGAAGAGTTGTCTCAATATGCTCGTACTGCTACTCCCAGTGAAAACGGTATGTGCAGCCTTTCCTTCTCCTTGATGAACCACACTGATGAGAAACGCGTAGGTTCAAGAACTGGAAATCGGCCACTGTCTCCCCGCGTCGAGCGCTCAGAAACGGGTCAAGGTCCTTCTCCATCACCGCCGGACTTCACACAGTTCCATCAGTCCCAGAGCGCACGATCGCAATTTGGCCAAGAAACACGGGCTGAAAGTGAACTAGACGCTCAACGACGGGCTGCCATCGAGGAGTCAAGGCGAAAGATCGCTGAACTGGAAAAGGACAAACCTTTTTGGCAGGAGCAAGCTCGGAAACGCGCTGCTCGAGAGGCGGAGGAAAGGGCTGCTGCCGAAGCTAGACGTAAAGCCCGCGTCGTTGAACAAGAATCTTCTTCTCAAAAAGCAGACGCTAAACAAAGGTCTGCTGAACAACAGGCGAAGGACAAAGAAGAAGAAAGGCGTCGTAAAGCTGAAGAGGAACGACGTGCTCGGGAAGCGGCAGCAGCTCAACTGCGGGAAAAACGAAGGCGCGTCAGAGAAGCAGCCATTCGAGAAGCGCGAAGCTTCTCCTCGTTTAGACTCTGGAATAGAGTAACGGCACTGGACCGCTACATGAACCTGTCCGAGTCGTTCGACAAGCTTAATTTCTCTAAAGGGGACGTCGTCGTATTCGAGACAATCCCATGGCCTGTTCTCTCCCGACCCGGAACATTCGGCGTGGAAGATATAGATTGGCAAGCCGTCGAATCGTTCTTTCGGGAGATCAGATCAAGTTGTTCGCCGGAAGAGTATAAAGCGGTCGTTGTGATGAGCCATAAAAGGTTTCACCCTGATAGATGGAGTTCGAGAAAGGTTTTAAGATGTGTGGAGGATGAGGATGAGAGGGAGTGTTTGGATGCTGCTGCGAAGACTGTTGCGCAGGCTTTAACGCCGATTTGGGAGAAGGTGACGGGGAGGTAGCTTTCTTGATGGGATTTTGCCCGGAGCTTTGAAGGCCTTTTCAAACAGCGTTTGTCACAGTAATCACATTCATTCCCTCGACTCGATCACGTCACCGCCCTAGTCATCACCGCGACCCGTCAGCCTTTTCCCGTTTGGAACGAAACTACTTTTGTTACACCCGGAAAGCTCTCTTATCTTTCATTTTATGATAACGCCACCCAAGACATCCGAAACGGGGGCTCAGGATCTTTCTCCATACATTCGCAACCGGAACCATTTCATAAGCATCCACGAACGAATGAACGGACGAACAAGCACAACTGCTCTTCAAGCAAGCAATATGTATTTTCTAATCTTATCCTCACATTTTCTTATTTTGTCTACTCTCTCACTCTCCCTCGTCTTGACTACCGTTCATGCTATCTACTTGCTGTGACCTTGCTTTGCTAATGGCAGATCGTAGTCGTCTCGTCTTTTCCTTCTTATTTCATATCTCTCATCTCTCAATTATTAATTTCTGTTTATTCTTACTTGTATCAAGCAACATTGGCTCGACCCGCAATTTTCCTTTTCTCTCTGTACGGAATAGACTTACATGTAGAAGTCTGGAAATTTATATAGACACTCGGAAATCGAACTTGACAAGAAATCTTTTAAATCATTCGTTCCTATGGGCTCATGACTCGCGAAGAGCAAAAAGAAAGAAGTTGGTACAAGATGAGGTGAAGAGATATGTAGGCCGAAACGAAAGGGAGGAATACACGGACGTAAGCCTAGGTCCTTTTGCGAATAGAGACGAGACACACCAAGCACGAATAGACAGGATAGGATGGAAGGTATATAACTTGAAAGAGATTAATGCGAACGAACAGAGCAACGTGAGATGAGATGGTTATCGAAGACGAAGGGGTGACGGTGGCGGGTAGCGGACTTAGACCATAACGGTTAGTGCAATGAAGTCAGTGAGGGTAAAGGGCAGAAAGAGGGTGCAGGAGACGGAATGACAAAGAATTATTAGAAATGCGAAAAAAAAAGTGTGATCAGAATTAAGAACCAGAATCAGAATTGGAAAACATCAAGGTGGGAAAAGGTCCACTCCCATTTGATCTCGATTTCGCTCTGTGTTACCGTCCTGTCCTTGTTCTCGATTCTGACGACGATTCTTACGTGGAGGATCTGGGAGGATTGGTCGTTGACATGTTGGACATCGACCCGAGACGCCTGTTAGCCATGGGTCGATACATGATTTCTAAAGAAAGTGGACGAGGTTAGGTGAGTTGGATTAGAATAGTGATTAATTCGTAGGGTGGTGGGAGACTCACGTGAAAGACGTGCCCGCAGGGAAGTAATCGTAAAGGCTGAGCACCTTCTCCTGCATCTTCGAGGCGTATTGAACGATCTTCGTCTCCACTATGATCACTGCTTGTGTCGCCATTGTCTAAGACGAGTGAATGGGTATCTGAGCTACTTCTTCTTGACGTTGATTGATGACTAGGAGAGGCTGGGGTTTGGTTGGATGATGGGCCAGCTTGCTCAGCTGTATCTGTATTTGCTTCTGCATCGGCAACTGAAGAGGTTTGTACTTGCTTGTCCATCTTCTCCCTTTCCTTCTTCTCCGAGCTCTTCTTATTCTTCCGTGCCCAAGATCTAATCACCTCCCGAGCAACACGTCGTTTTGGTTCTTCGAAATCAAGTAAACAAATCGCACACGATGCACGGTTCGCATCAAGTCGAACGAACGGTAATCCCCCGCCCTCCCAGCAATCTTCCCATGTTCCTGGTACTTTCTCTCCCGATCCTGATTTCTCGGCACCCCCCGACCCTAATGCGGGTTTAGAAGATTTGCGACGTAAGAATGCGAATCGTGACCGTCTTAGTGATTGCTTAGGAGGATATGTGTGAGCTGTTACCGGTTTAGGAGTTATCTGAGGTTTTGACGCTGCTGCTGGATCTGATAGATCAGCACTGTCTTTCTTCTCATCTTCACCGGGAGGGGTAGGGATATAAAGTACGAGAGGAATCTGCCCAACCACTTTCTTTGATACCTTTCCTATTTCGGGACTGATATAATGCGGGTTTTGCAAGGGGTGTCGGCCGAGGCAGATGAGTACAATGCTCCAGATCAACTGTGTTAACATAACGAAGATCTGTTGAGAAGGTTTAAAACGACTGGATACAAAATGGAAAAAACTTACGAAAATTAGTGGGCCGATGATAAATACGATCAGAGCTGTAGCAAACACCTCCAGTAGAGTTGCGTATTGGAGGCAGAGAAAGCTAAAGTTTAGCCACCACAGGTGTGGTGCGTCAAGGCGACAGGTGCGAAGTGACGTGAAGACGAGGATGTTTGCGGTGAGGAACCACGATATGATGACCAATGACAGTAAGAAGTTTAGTCTGGAATAATAATGGAATTTGTCAAGCAAGTCTATACAAATGTCAATAAACTTACCTGTGGTATGACCTGTTCTCCCTTGAATTTGAACGCGATGGACGTCGCTGCCTTTCATCATTTCCCTGACCCAGCGAAACTGGGTTTGCGTCGCCTGGCGGCCGTGCATCGGGTCCCGGTAAAGAAGTTCCGCCTTCTTCGACATCGACAGTTCTCAGCTGTCCGCCTTTCCAATCCCGCCGAAAACCCCAATAAGTCGTCCCACAATCCAAAAGCACTTTGAATATCCACAAGCACGCCCAAACACCTAAGGGTTTGTCGCATGCTGTCCATTCAGACACGAGTGGTTGCCTTGGACTGCGACGTACGCTTGCATAAATGATAAGCGCCAGTGCGACGGCGACCTGTTTTAACCCAAGTTAAGACTGATGTCCCATGACACAAATGCAGATAATAGGCATACCTGCACGAAGCCAAAGCCTAGACACCATATCAAGCCAACCAAGTCTTTCCTATACATGTTACCAGTTCCGCCGTAGCCCAGGAACGCAAGCAATCTTCTTAAACCATGTGCTCGAGGTTGCGGGCGGTTCTGAGTATCATTAACAGCGTTTGCGCGGACAGGGCCGCCATTCGAGGCCAGACCTTGAGTAGCATTAGGGTCATCGCCCTGCGTACGAGGCCTAAAAGTTGGTGGTTCGGCATCATTCCTCCAGAGATCGGGACGATCTTCGGTCGCAGGCATGAGGGGCGGGAGGTTGGGCATTGATTGTGACAAGCGATTGCTGGACCGACGATTGGTGGAAGTACTTGTATCAATTCCAGAGTCGCGAAGGTGCGCCGGTTGTTGCGAGTCATCATATTCCCGATTGTCTGGTGACGTGGGTGATAGTGGTGGTAGAGAAAGCGCACTGACGCCAGGATCTGGAGTTTGGAACGCCGAGTCTGATATAGGAGCTGTTTCGTCTGACCGTCTACTCTCAGTTGATGACACTGCGCGAGTAGCAGATCGCAAAGTGCCTGTTGAGAAACGACGTGAAATCGAGGTTGATGGTCCCGCAGAAGGACCAGGAGGATGGCGAGTCTCTTCAATCTGCATACTAACTTATAGAGCAATAATCGAGGTGAAGGCCAGAGTCAAAGGGGTGGCTTTGGAGTCATAAACGACGATGTGCGGTCGCGAAGGAAAGGAGAGCAAGCCAAGTAATAGCCTGACCAAGCCGTGGTTCGGCGCGCGGTGAGCGTTATACGTCACGTAGTGAGTAGAGTATCACCACTTCTGGACAATGCCTTGATTAGTAGTCAGTAGAACATCCGAGCGTCAAAGATATGAGTTGGCGGCGATGGAGACACAAGGCAGTGAAGGCCTGTAAAATGAAATGAACAATGCATGCCCGCAGTGCGTGCTGTGGACAACATCAAGAGGATATTACGTAACATTCATACATGATCGGCGCACGCATTTATCCAGGAGCAATCACTATTGATTGAAAATATCATATAAATCATTATTACCCACATCTGTATGTATATGATATGAACTTGCTTGGTGTCTTCTACTCCTTCCGAGTTGGAATTCTATCTCTATCCATCACTCAAGGCCAGAAGACACTCTCTCAGAGCCATCATCATGTCCTCCTTCCAAGTCAACAACCTCTTTAATGTTGAAGGAAAAGTTGCAGTTATCACAGGTGGTGGCACAGGTATGCAGCGATATCCTGTGCTATTTGTCTGTTCCGCACATACTGACAACTTTGCGAAGGTATCGGACTTATGATTGCCACAGTCTTGGAGAACAATGGAGCCATCGTCTACATACTTGGACGTCGACTTGAAGTGCTGGAGAAAGCAGCGAAGGAAAACGCCGTAAATGCCTTATTTCACCAGTGAACCATCATCAGAACTCAAGCGTTTCGGACAATTGCAGAAACATGGGAAGATCATTCCACTACAGTGCGATGTTACCTCGAGGGAGAGCCTGCTTTCCGTGAGAATCTATCTGTAACCCTCTATAACATATACTCAGACCCTACCCGATGAATAGGCAGTCGAGACCATCAAGCAGCAACAAGGCTTTGTCAACGTCCTCGTGAACAATGCAGGCGCGATGTATAACAACGCAAAGCCTCCAGCACCTGGTGACGACATCAAAGCCATGCAAGAGAAGCTTTGGAACGCAGGTACACCAGAAGAATTCGTAAAGACCTACGAAGTGAACGTCGCAGCTGTATACTATACTTCCGTTGCGTTCCTCGAGCTTCTGGATGTTGGTAACAAGCGCTCATTACCCCAAGGCGAGCCTGCAAGCCAAATCATTACGATTGCGAGTATCGGAGGGCTGAGAAGGGACGAGAAGGTCTTCAGCATTTCGTACTCGACTAGCAAGGCTGCGGTATTGCACTTTGGAAAAATCCTTTCCAACACGCTGAAGCCATGGAAGATTCGGAGTAATGTAATCTGTCCAGGAATCTTTCCATCTGGTATGTCGTGAACACCCCGATGTTTCCTTGGTAGAATACTGAACCGTCACTTTTAGAGATGACGGTGGGTGTTGTCGACACAGGCAAGCCTGTTCCGCAAAGCGAAGTCCCACTGGAGCGCTGGGGTGAACCTGCCGACATGGGCGGGCTCGTGCTCTTCCTAGCAAGCAAGGCTGGAGAGTACGTGAACGGTGGTGTGCATGTTACTGACGGAGGACGTCTCGGGCTTTTCCCAAGTACTTTCTGAGATGTCTATATACTTTGTATGCGTGTTAATGAAGTAAAGTTTCGGCTGAATAAAGTTCAGGATCGGAGGAAGGTGTGAGAATCAACTTCCATATAAAGAACATTACGCGTCACTCCACACAACTTTTTTTCACACTCCCCTAGGCCTGCTGAACGCGTCCATCGCCAGACGATCGTTTTCGCAAAGTATATTGACTTTGAAATACTCAACTCTCTAACAAATAACTAACAAAAGCACCATGGCTACTGAAGCTTCGCGAAAGTTCGTACCTGGTGCACCTCCTCCACCACCATTGAGCAAGGCTCAGAAGAAAAAACGTCGGGCGGTCAAGAAGGACGGGGAGAGCGAGCCCGATACGCCTGCAACAAACACAGTTGTTCTGCCTGATACGCATGCGGCAGCGTTAACGGAGAAGGCTCCCGAGGAGAAGGACGTGAAGAGCGGCGCGGTTGCTGACGAACTCGTCGCGAAACCCGAAGCGCCCAAGTCCGAGGCAGGTGATGCTACTGGCGCCAGCGGATCAAAATCCAGTCCTGTTGTTGAACTATTAAACAAGAGGCTGAGGGCTGTTGGGAAGAAAATCGTGAGCATGCTATTTTTCTTACTCTAAATCCGATTTATTTATGGTCCTTGTTTCATAACATTATTAGACACGTATACACACATACTCGTATAAACCGCACTCGGAACTCAACGATGATCAGAAAAAGACGTTGGCTACTTTGCCCTCGTTAGAAGCCGTGCGAAAGGAGCTGGAAGAGACGAAGAAGGCAGTTGAGGTCAGCCTTAAGGAGACGACACTGATGATTATTTCTGACGTGAGACTTTAAGACCCTTGAATCGGAGCAGTCGCGTGATGCAGCGCATGCACGAAACGCGGCCGAAGAAGGTGAACGACAACGGCTTGCAGAAGCCGTAGCTGGGGCGCAGGTTTGTTATGTTTCTGTTTTTCACTGAGGTGCTTTGAGCTCAGATTTGATCCAGAGAGCACACGCCGAACGCGCTGCTCAGATTTTGGATTTCATCCGATTCCACTCGCTAGTTTCTAACGCCGATCCGTCCATTCAGGCCCTCAATCTTGTAGAAGCTGAACTCAACGCAACTTACGCTGCAGTGAATGCATTGCTTGCACAAGACGCGGAGTCGAAGAATGCCGTACTTCATGGGTTCTTGCATGGAGAGGGGGAAATTGAAGGCATTTCTTGTACGTATCATACCGTTTCTATGGTACAAATCATGTCCTTACAAACTCTTGATTGATATTAGATGGACGTCTCCTTGAAATACTCGATGCACACTCACGACCAACGCTCCAGGAGGGAATAGCCGCTACAGCAGAGGAGGTCGTCGAAGCTGTTGCTGAAGCTATCGCAGAAGTTGAAGCAGAAGAGCAGGCTGCTGCTGATGGTAATGAGCCTCCTGTTTCAGGCGTACCGACTGCTTCTGGAGGATTGAGCCTCCGATTTATGCAGGAAAGTGAGATTGAAGGTGATCCAGTCTCATTTGAGAACGGCACTGAGTGGGTTGAGAAGGAGAATACCCCCCAAGAGCATGTGGAGGTGAGCGTATCTGTGGAAATCAGGGAGACTTACGTATCCGACCAACCTGCTGGGGTATGTAATCAAAATATGTGATGGATACTTATTGATGGTTTATGATTTGTCTCAACAGAACGGACCAACTGAGAACGGTGCCGACAGCGCTCTCGACTGGGCGGATGACGAGGGTGAGCTACCTTCAATTGATGGCTTACACAAGACTTTCGGTACCTCGGGATCTGGAACTCCGGCGGACGCTTCTGCTTCTGCTGAACAAACAGCCGATTCGGCTAAGGGCCAAGGGCGATCAAACGAGGCAACGGACGCTGCTCCGAACGGAATTGCACAGGCGCGCCCTATCGATGAGGATGGTTTCACGCAAGCGAGAGGCGGTCGCGCTCGAGGGCATGGGGGACGGGGACGAGGCTTCCGAGGCGATCGTGGTTCATTCCGTGGTGACAGAGGAGGATTCCGTGGTCGAGGTGAGATAAAACCTTTGTGATGATTATCTTCAGGGTTGTATTGATGTCAATATCCATAGGTGGCCGCGGTAGTCGTCCCCATCAGGGAAGCGATAGCAACAACTGGAGAAGTCCACCAGAAGGTGAACATCGGGGACGTGGTCGTGGACGCGGACGCGGATTTGATCGTGATCGTGATCGTGGTGCTGGTGCTGGTGCGTAATTGATGCTCACGATATAGATCAAAACCGGCTGATCAAGCATTTCTCGTACTCTGGCCATCACAGCCCCTCGTGGCGGTAGAGGAGGCGGCAACGAAGACTGACCGGGTATTGACAAAAAAAGGGCTGACGGTAGTTTACTACAACACTCGACTGACCTTGTTTTCATCTATTTCCTGCCTTCGTTTTTGCACGATTTACAAAGTGATGTTCGCATCATTAGCATTCTGTCTTTTCTCTTTTCATTTCTTTTGTACCGCCGCATTGTCTCCCCATCCACTCAATACGATTTATCCCTTTGATCATTAGCCATGTTTGTGAGCCGCATCGTGTGAAGAGTGGTCTCTTAGCTTCCGAATCTGATTGCCATCACGACGGCGGTGCTCATCTGTGCTCATCTTCCTCTTTTGCCCCGATTAGTTGTAACCAAACGCCGACTTCCTCGACTTCCCCAGTCGCCACATCATCTACCTGCCCCATCTTGGAACGGGACCGGGTGCCTGTGCGAATGTCCAGATCCGGGTAAATTTCGCAAGACTGGACGTCTTATAACAATGCAAACACCGAAGAACTCGTGAGTCTCCTTCTGATCACTTGCAACGAGTGTCGGGCAGCTGCATACTAATAGACACTGCCGACGCGTGTCCCCGGGCTGGATAGACCATCATCAGCGCTATAGATGAACAGGTTCAATACGACTATTGATGATAATAGTCCTTTCATAACATACTCGCCGGTAGAAGCGTGGACTTATGGGCAAGCAAGCAGTGACGCTTATTTCGAAGGGTGAGTATTTATAAATAGAATTCCTATGTACTACTCTATCTCTCTTGATTGGAGGCTAACTGGTTTAATTATGGCACTAGATATGCAAATGGCACTTTCACTTTAACGGACACGGTCGGCGCCACAGCAACGTTCACTTTCTATGGAACGGGTGTATGGATATGGGGTGCCAGGAGACCTAATCATGGGATGTATACCGTGACCGTCGACGGTAGTAAATCTGGTCCAATTTCGGGAAGGAGGAGTGATGGGATTGGGGAAGTTGATGATCTCGGTCAGTTAGCAAGTCTACGTCCAGAAATATAACACTATTTTTGTTTCACTCTATTCTTTTCTTTCATACACTCCTCCCTTCCCTTTCTCGTTTCAATAGCATCATGATATCGATGCTAACTGATCTGGTACTTTGTTATTACTGCAGGCAACCAGTTCAACTCGCTTCTGTACCGAGCGTTCGACCTCGACTTAGGTATCCACGATGTCGTGTTAAGAAACGAAGGGAGTCAAGGCTCTGCAGAAGCCGCTACCTATGTTGATATCGACTACGTACGTTGTTCTTGTCCTTTGTATTCCAAATTTCGCGTATCACGGGCACTTATCACTTGATCATCTTTCATCTCTCGGTCATTATTTAGATTACCTGGGAGACGCAAGTTGGTCTGGAGAATTCTACGGTGACTACGTCGACGCTGGATTCGAATAACTTCCTGTTATCCGGTTCTGGTTGGAGGAGTACTGCTGAGAATGAGGAGCTGGGTACTCGTAGCGGGTTGTAAGTATTTCATATATTCTCCAACCAAGCCACAAATGAACCGAAATTCACGAAACTAGGTACACAACTGTCCCTGGTGATGCACTGGAACTATCTTTCGAAGTAAGCACAGCCATCCGTTCTTTGATAGCGTTGCACTGAAAATACTTTCCCTTCCTTTTGTTCGTTTCAATTCCCAATTAGGGTGATGTGAAACTCCTACTCCATCATTATCTGGCTATGCCGGCGACTGATGCTTTATCTTCTCTTTTGTGCATCACTCTCGTTCCCCAAACATCACGTATCCATCTGCAACAGGCGATGCCGTGGAGGTACACGGATCAACTGGACAGGCTTGCGGATTGTTTAGCGTTCAGATCGATGGAGGTATCCCAAACACATATAACGCGTCGACGCATAAGAATTTTACGAATCAGCTTTTATTTTACGGTGCGGACTTGAGCCCTGGGTTGCATACCTTGAGAATGACGAATAGCGAGTCGAGCAATGGGACACTGGTTGTTGACCATGCGAGGGTGCAGAGAGCGCTCCCTGATAGGTGGGTATTGCTTTCGGTGATATTTTCATATTATTTTTTGTACTGAGATGTTACGTTTCAGCTCTATTAGCTCGCAGAATGCAGTCGACGGGGGCTCAAGGTGAGCTCACTCCTTCCGCACATTTATTCAAAATCTAACACTGCCCGTAGCTCAAACAAAGCACTCATTGGTGGACTTTGTGGTGGTCTTGCTTTCCTAATGATACTCGTACTCGGGTTATTCCTATGGATGCGAAGACGCCGACGCGTTGCGATAATCTCACGAAAGACGGACCCAGCGAGATTCGAGCGATTCGACATTGACCAACCAGCTCTTCCCGCGCAAGTTAGCGCGCGCCAGTCGTTGTTATCTGACCTCTTGAGAGGAAGCATGATGAGCCGAGGAACACGTTCGGACGTTTCCAAGACTAGTAATAGGACCGATGGTACGGAGTCAAGATCGCATTCGCCGAAAAATCTTACTCCGGTTCCTTTCATTCTGGAGAAACCGAAACCCGAGAGGATGGATGTGATGGGTAGGAATTTGAACGCGAACATGAGCATGAACATCATTGCGTATAACAACCCGAGGTCGATCCTTCGCGCACCTTCACCGATGGTCGTACCGAATAGCGATCTTTCGTATGACCTTATAAGCGGGGAGGCCTCTGCCTCTACCAGCAGATTACCTTACGATGTCCCAGGCACCGGCACAGGTATGAGCTCGAGCATGGGAACAAGCGCAACCCCAATCACCAACCGACGGAAACCGCATGGAGGTCGAAAACGCGAACGAGAACGAGATCCTCGTAAGAAACCATCCAAGAATAGACGTAGACGTCCCTTACCAATCATCCCTGGTGCCCGCCCTGGACCGTCGGCCTCAAGCGGGGAAGGCGAAGTCCTATCAATCTTCCGACTCCAATCCTCTTTCGCTGCCACCCGTTCCCGTACCACCTCTACCCCTTCGTCTTCTCAACAACCGCATAGGAGTACTAGTACGATGAAAGGACGCCGACGCTCCATTAGGAACTCGCGCATTGTCCGTGCGGGTTATAATTTCTTCTTTGCTAATCCTGGCTCGAGTAATTCTGGTTCGGCATATGCGCCAACGACGGTGTTGACGAGCACAATCTCTGAGCGACCGACGGCAACGTTATCTCCGGTTACTGAGGTATGTATTGATATCTCCGAAGGCATCATATCTGACTAATCTTGACATCTCTTTAGGCGCCACCCCCACTTCCTCCCTCTCGATCACAATCACCGGTGCCCCGTAGACCTTTGCATCTCGTGAACCAAGTGGATGAATATTAATAGATTACTAAATGCATCGTCGCATCGTTACCATTTTCCCCTTGTCGATTCGTTGAGGACAGGGACCAGTGACCAAACGGGAAAACTTACTTTTGTTTTGTATACATATACAAATCTCAAGGATTATTCGGAGATTAAATAATTTGTAAAACTGTAGCAAAATATTCTAATATTCCTGCCATTAATATAGGCATGCGTCTAATTCTAACAAAAAGCGAGTACAGTGGAAGTGCACGTGTATGCGTCTACAATCTTTGTATGGGGTCAGAGGAGTGTGAATTGAAGCGATGTTCTGGTTGTCTACAGGATTTCTTTATGTTCAAAGTGCATCGGGAGAAGTATCGCCTAGTGCACTGTACGGCGTTTGAGGGAAAGCGGACTCATCACCATATGCAGAGCGAGTCTCGGGATGTTCCTGTAAAACACGTCTATGTAAATACGGCTGTTAGATATCGTGATGCATGGGCTCACATCAAAATAATGTCTAGCAATACTACGAGGGCCTGTAAATAGCGAGATATTAGACAGGACTGAATAGAAATTGGATGAGGCGTAGAACCGCTCACTCTTCGGTGTCCGTGGTAGGCGACAGGTAACTCCACTCTGCATGATGTGGAATGCTATCAGGCCAGTCCAGCCAGTCTGGTGCGATGCGCCAAGCCCACGCCCATCGTCAGCGTGGAAGAACTTAGAAGAGATAAGTACGCAAGGCAACGAAAAAGTGGAGGACAGTCGTACTTCGTAAAATTGCAGGTAATCCCTAAATTGTGGGTCAAGATCGAGCTTCGTGTTCCCTCCATTCGTTGCGCGCCTGCCTTCAATATCCCGCCCAAATATGTGGATAATACGATGCTGAATTTCTTCTGCAACGGCAGCAAGATTCATGAGGTCTCCGCTACCAGTGGGGCATTCGATTTGGAGCTCATCTCCGTAGTACTGATGGAATCTTTGAAGGGATTCGATGAGAAGGAAATTGGTCGCAAGCTAGAATAATCGACTTTGTCAAAGGATAGCTCCGATTGCACGCTAAGTGAAGGATCTTACCCATATAGGTCCACGCCAGTTGGAGTTTCCTCCAAACATTCCTGAATGAGAGTCTCCCGGCCAGTAATTGACTTCATAACGCTGTCCATGCACATACATTCCCCAAGGTTCATCCTTGTGTTTCTTGGACAGCCTGTATTCGCATTGGTTCATCATCTTACCAACGAGGGCAATGCATCTACCACTTACGAGCGAATGCCATGATCGCTAAAGAATTCATCCTCATCAAGCATCTTCTCCAAGATTCTCTTTAACCTTTCTTTGCTCGCCAGGGCCAAGAGTCTTCGGTCACCCTTTCCGGGTACTGGAAGTGTTCTAAGAACAGAAGTGAATTTATCACGATGAAATTGGGCTCACGTCTCATATTTGCCATGTTTCTCTGCGAAACCTCCGGTCTATTCTCTAAGAACCACTCCATTCTCTTCTTGAATCCAGGGAGTCGGTTGATGACCGATGGTTCCAATGTGAGGGTAGCATACAGAGGAATGAGGCCGACCAGACTCCTGACCGGGAGTTGCATAGAATTTCCCGGTCCGAATAAAATAGCGTCGTAATAGAATCCATCTTGTTCGTTCCAAAGAGACAAGTCTTCGTCGGTTGAACCTTTGTAAGTCATTGCGTCGGCTATGAAGATGAAATGCTCAAAAAATTTTGATGCAATGTCCTCGTATACTGGATTGTGTTTGGCAAGCTCCAGAGCAATGTTCAGCCTGACGAAAAGCAAGTTCCAGCACCCAGTGTATTGCGAATGGACGGAGCTCACATATTCAGACAGTAGAATGCCATCCAGGCGGTACCGTCAGCTTGACGAAGGTTTCCCCCGGTCGGCAGAGGCTCGGATCGATTGAAAACACCGATATTGTCTAGACCAAGGAACCCTCCTTCGAAAACATTATGTCCACCAGCATCCTTGCGGTTTACCCACCTGAAACATCAAGGATCTGTAAACGCAAGAAACCCTGAGTCGAGAATGGATTTACCATGTGAAATTCAGAAGCAGCTTCTGGAACACGCTCTCGAGGAACGGGAGGTCCTCCTTGCCGAACAACTTGCGTTCAATCTTGAACACACGGAAAGTCGCCCTGTAAGATAGAACATAAGTAGGATTTCGTATGCGAAAACACGACGAACCAGGCATGAACTGGAGGGTTGACATCACTGAAATTCCATTCATACGCAGGGATCAGACCGTCGGGTTTCATGTACCATTCGCGAACTAAAAGTTGGAGCTGATTTTTTGCGAAAGCTGGATCGACCATGGCCAATGGAATACAATGAAACGCCGTGTCCCAAGCTGCGAAGAAGGGATACTCCCATTTGTCAGGCATGGATAACACGTCCGCGATGTGCATGTGCCCCCATTCCTATTCTGATCAGTATCGGGAAAGATGAAATTGCTATGGGAGACTTACCCGATTCCGAATCCATTTGCGTTCCGGAGGAGGTGGTGGTTGGGCGGGATCCCCTTCCAACCATTGCTTCTGGATGAACTGATAGAATTGCTTCGTCCAAAGCATGCCGGAAAGAGCCTGTCTCATAATCTGCTTGAAATCATCACTGATTCCATTCCCAGCTAACATGTTGTAAAACTCGTCAGCTTCTCTACGTCGTTCCTCAATAATATTGTCAAAGACAGCTTCATCTTGTAAAGAATCGTCTTTGTGTGGCTTGTTCGGAGTTAGTTTCAATCGGACGACTGCACAACCGCCATTGCCCGGAACATCTTTGAAAACATAATGCGCTGCTGCCTTTGTTCCCTTCTTCTGCGGATTGACGAATTCATTCTCTACAGGAAACGGCGTACGCGGGCCGTATTCGTCTTCTGCATCGTTATATTCGGAGTATCCACGCGAATGTATTCTTCCAAACCCGTAATCGTCCTTCTTTGGACGATGGGATGGAATGAGGTAATCGTGGAATGCATCCTTTGCATACTTGCTTTCGTTCCGACCTCCGTACAGGCGCTGAAAGTTCGTTTCATTCTCTGTGAAGAGAAGCGTCGGATATACCGAATCGTCATCCTCCGATACCTCGACCTCTGCCTCTTCGTTAGGGCCGATAGGTGGGGGAGAAGGAATGCAGTAAAGATGGGTCTTTCCCAGACTCGCATGCGATGCTGTGATTGCGTTCTCGTTATGACCTACGAGACTGGGCTTCTCTGGGCGAGGTAGAGGCCAGGACCAGGTATTCGGAAACCAAAGGTGGGGCAGTATGTGTAAAGTAGCAGGGTCAGGACCACGATTATAGGCCGTCACTCTGATATAAACTGAATCCGGGTCATCTTCTTCTTTAGCATACTATTTGAATAAATCGTCAGACGATATACTTGTGATCTTCACAGCTAGCGCACCTCGACGAAAATGTCCCAGTAACGATCATCATCAAAGATTCCAGTATCAATTATCTCGAACTCAGCAACGTCCCGAGTCCTGCTCTGATTCTCGCGAACAAGTTCTTCATACGGATAAGCCCTCTGTGGATATTTGTAAAGGTACTTCATGTACGAATGCGTCGGCGTGGAGTCAAGATAGTAATATAATTCTTTGACGTCTTCTCCGTGGTTCCCTTGATGACCAGTGACGCCAAAAAGCCTCTCTTTCAGCATGGAGTCTTGTTCATTCCAAAAGGCGAGTGCGAAGCATAGACGAAGGTGATTATCAGATATACCAGCGATTCCGTCCTCACCCCACCTATATGCGCGCGAACGAGCGTGTGCATGCGGGAAATGTGACCACGCATCTCCATTCCCTGAGTAGTCTTCACGAACGGTCGCCTGAAAGAAGAAAAATGCTTAAAATCGCGGAGTGTATATCGACAGAAATAGGACTTACCCATTGACGTTCGCTCAGGTACGGGCCCCATCTCTTCCAATGTTTCTCTTTATTTTCATCCTCCTCAAGACGATAGCGTTCCACGCCATCATATCGTGTCCCAAGTTTTGTGAGCAATCTCTCCTGAAAGGTGGTTGATTGTCTCGTCCTTCCCGCGGAGGAGATTGATGGTCTAGACTGGGGCTTCCCCTTCGAGGAAGCTTTGTTATCCTTAGAGATGGAAAGCGGAGAAGGGTTGCTTTTAGGAATCTGAATCGACAGTGTCGGTGATTCGGAAGGAGCTGGAACGCCTGATGGAGTAGGCGAACGAGTAGTACTTTGGGAGGAATCCTGCCCTCCAAAGACTTTTGCTTGTATGTTCTTTGCGGTGCTCATCGCAAGGGGAAAGAGCAGCGAGTTACACTCTGTGCCACCCAAAGTAGCGTGATTCGTGGTGGTCGGAAAGAGGGAGCAGATGAGTGGCAGAAGCAGCTGTGAGTTAAATAGATCACGCACTCCATCGACGCGTCATTTCCATTTGGTTAGCTTTGCTGCAAGGGGACATCCTCCCTGCAGTCAGCCCGGTCGTAGACCACTAAGTAGAGTCCTAGTATCAAACTATGCAGTCAATTTTAGCACAATAAACGCCCATGAAAAATAGACGCTTCAGGCATTTCGAATATCCTGCTCAGGCGAGCTCCTGGCGTATCATGCGAGCGATATTCAGTTGCCACTCCTGCAAACCGCGAGATTGTAACTCGTCCGAGTTGAATTGGCTGCAATAATCTATTTGAATCTTTCCTAAATACGCGCCACGTCCAGCTACAGTCCCACATTGCCCATCATTGACCGAGTATGAGGCAAGAAGATCCGATTTTAGATATGCGCCCGTGCATCACGTGATCCATCACACTTCGGTAAACGCTATCTGCGACTTTCAAGCTGATGAACTGACCACCAAGGACGCAGCGATTGAAGCTACCCTTTAGTTCTCTCTTATCTCTATCATGACCCAAGAATCAGAAAGGCCAAAGAAAACAAGAAGGAGGCTACGAGTCAGCTGTGTTGAATGCACGAGACGCAGACAGGTATGAAACCTTGCCCGCAGTCGACCAAACATTTAACCTTTCCAGTAGAAATGCGATAGGACGCAGCCATGTGGACTCTGCAAGAGGCGGGGAGTGGAGCATCTCTGTCGCTGGGAGGTCGAGCCTTATGCCCGTCCTCCTCCCGCGCGACCGAGCGGCTCTCGAAAGTCGGAGAACAGGTCTTCAACTGGCAAACGATCGCCGGCGGAATCGCAGTTGTCTACCGAGCGAGGGGATAACTCCATGAGCCCAGAGGAAATGGACTTTGTCGCTTCAATTGGTACGCTAGAGCACGAAGTGAAGGAGGCTGCAATAGCATTGGCACAGCTGTCAGTTGCAAGACACGTACGTCCCTACCACTTTCTTCTGTTTCGACGATTGGCTCATGTATCATCAGGGAGAATATCTTGGAACGGGATCCCTCGTTTGTGCACTCCACAGAGTAAGCAGCTTATCCCTCTTGTGCTTACACGACAAGCTTACTTCATGTTTTCAAAGCTCAACGACTCGTCCGAGACGAAAGTTCCGATTGACAAATCTTCCGGAGTACCCTTCTCGTCAAGGAATCAATACTCTTCTGCTATCTCCGACACATTCACCGGCACACTCCAAAACTTAATTAAGGACTTTCCGATCAAATCCCATTGTGATATACTTATCTCCGGCTTCTTCGAACAAGACAATTGGAGATACGGACTTCCGGAGGCGCTCATAATGTCAGTATACAATGCAATGTGGGATACGATTGAGGCAGACCGAGCGTCTATGGAGAGAATCAATTTTAATTGGGTGACTTGCTTGTTCGCGATGTTCGCGCTCTCATCTTCGTGTTCATCGGAGGAAGAGAGTCGGAAGTATTTTCTCCAGGCTTTGACTAGTAAACGCCTGGTTGAGGACGTACAGTCCGCCTCATTCTTTACGCCCCGAGACTCCGGAACGTTCTCTCAAGGGACCGCCCATAGCTGTATTGCAGCAGCGCTTATGGCCGAGTATCTATGCGATAGAGGCCAGATGACAGAGGTACGTAAGAACTTTTCAAGATACGAAACTGGCCACCAACATTAAGGTCCTACCAGGCTTGGAAATTAGTCGGCTCTGGTGTCCGTAATGCACAGAATGCCGGCTTGCATCTTAATCCTGCCTGGAACAAATGGAAAGACATGACAGAAAATGAGAGAGTCTTGAGGATGTTGGGTTGGCATATGTGTGCGCTTAAGGATAGGTAAGAGGTGCTCCATATTCCTTTCGTCATGAGCTCACCCATTTAGTGTAGATTTCTATCGTTCACCCTTGGCAGACCTACTATGGTACACTCTCGTGACTACTATGTACCTTTTAAAAAGACCCCTCTACCGGCGCTCGCGGCTGATGGAAGCTCCGATACGACTTGTCCCTTCAACGTGTGCTTAATCACCTTGTTCGAGAGCGTTTCCGAAGAAAAAGACAAGGTAATAATCCTGTGGTCTTTTAATCAACGGTCCTCATGACAGTCCACAGTATTTCTGCGTACGTCCTGATAGAACCGATGGTGGCGATTCGTTCAACGCAAAGATATCTGCATGGGAGAGAACACTACCATCATATTTTTCCGTGCGAAACCCGAATACGAGTTATGACCACCTATATCCGAGGTTACGCTCCCAGCGCGTTCTCCTCTCATGCTACCATCATTTCTGCTGCATGCTCTTCCACCGCTCCCTACCTTGCATAAAGCTCCTAACAGGATCTTCAGAAGAGATGATATACAAACACCACCAATGGGATTTCGACAATCTGACGCGCTATGCCATTGATCTTCTTCATGCACAGAGGTGTTTTATAGGGGTCATACAGCCGCAGCGTCAGCTTTGCTTTACGGCATCATACTTCGTTTTCGAAGCAGCGGTAACGCTTAGTATCGCCATCTGTCGCGATTCGTGCAATCCAAATGTACGTGAATGGAGAAAAGAGCGAGACGGGGCGATTGATTTGCTACAGTCCGTACTGAACATGGATAACAGCGAGCTGACGCAACAAGCGATAGTAGTCCTCCGAATCCTCCAAGACAAGAGACCAGGAGCAGCAGGCACTTCTTCCGAATCTGACACCGAGATGCAGGAGATCGAGGTCGATGATGCCCCGACGACCACCTCGATTGACTTTGCGTGGCCTTTATTCGAACCTCAAGACGCGATATTATCATCGATGTTTCCAATGGATACGTCCCAGTTGCAAGGGTCTTCGGGACTCGTAGATCAGATTCGTAGCAATGTCGAGAGCACATCCAGCTTGTCGGGATTTGACTTTTTGTTCAACTCAGTTACAACACAGTAGTTATGAGCATGTACTCGTTCCTTCAGTATGAAATATCGTACTCCCTTCTCAGATGATTCCACCCAATTAAGCATATCAGAGGAATGAACGAAAGTACTTGTTCGTCAACAGGTAGAGAAAGTAACTCGGAGCATTGGCAATGCTTCCAAAATAGCCGACGCAGTCAATTGGAAGCGCAAGTTTGATAACAGTTGCAATTGCTTTGAGTACATCCCCGGGATCGATATCAATGATGTTCCTTCCCATGTGCGTCGTGGTGACCGTGGTGTTCCCAAGGATGACTTAGACCCTGAAAACCACTCAGCTAGGAACAACCCGGATTTGCAACAGCAACTGAGACTAGCATACCAGTAACTTTGCACCATCTTTCCTAGAGGTAGAGATAGTACCTCAGTCCCCGTACAGGATCCAAGGAAAGGGCGGCTACACTCACCGAGCACGGTAGAATATGAAGAACCACATTGTCGCACCCAACCCCTTCGCTAGAATCTGGTACCCCATTCCGGGTATGTGCGGATGAAAGCCACCTTAATCGACATCAGAAAAGGATTAAAAGGGCCCAAGATGCACAATAAATGGTGAAAGAACTCACCGTGAGCGCCAGCCATGACGAACGGTGTGTTTCGTGTAGTGTAGGTAGTGTAGGAGTGATGGCGCTGCTGGCTGGGCGCGCAAACGGATCGCATCACGTGCCGTTACGGGACGAGATTCTCTTTTCGTAACGCGTTCCTGTGCGTGCAATCCATTACTTATACCGCGTCCATCTCAGCCTTCACCTTGATTACCAGCTGTGAAGCTCTTCCCAGCTTTCCCCCGCCAACTGCGGCAGACTCCACCATGTCGACAGTGGAATCAAAGAAACGGAAACGCGAGGCTGAGCCTCCTCGTATCACCTTCAGCGCACCTAGTCGGACTTTTGAACGGTTATTGAAGGGTGCGTCGTTTTATCATGTCTGAACGATGCAAGACATTGTTCTGACATTTTGCGACTTTCAGAAACGTCTCTTGATGCACTGCGGTCTAATATAGTCAAAAAGTTGGGCATAGATGTCAAAACACCGGTCGAATTCACCCAAGTTCGAGCTGGGAGGTATATTGACCTGGAGGATGGTGTGTGATTACTTATCTGCGTGTTATCAGTTGCGTTTACTAAGTTGATTTGTAGAGGACGATTTTTCCGCTTTCAAATCCTATGCTATGTCCAACGGGGTCGCCGAAGTGCGGATCAGACTTTCGACCAGCGGTTCTGGTGTTTCTTGGCAAGGACAGGTCGTTTATATCCACCATATTCTTTACATCTGCTCCTTGCTCATATATTTTATCGACAGACATCGGATGGTGTTGGAAAAGGTCGAACTGCTCCGGCGCGTAAGTCAGCCACATTAGGTTTCTATTCATAGCTCATAACTACTCAAGAACCTCCGACCGCTGGTCCGTCAACCACCGAGACATCGGATGAAACTTCCAATCCTCAGACTGATAAGGTAGCTGGATTTCAGGACGTTCCAAATGTATCGGTGGAGCCATCGCAAAAGAAGGCGTCCCAGAAACGCAATAGTAAGATCGTGGTTTTTCGACTCATTCACTATCTCATGGTTGCATCGATTTGCCACAGCTAAGAAAGCACCGGTTCCGACCATAGAGGCTTCAGCTGGAGCCGTTCTGGAAGTCCGAAAGAATCTTACTAAGTCCCGTACATCAAAATCCAAGGACGGTACGTCCCGTCTTTAGTTAAATCGGACAGATTGACAAGAATAGCTCCCGTCAGCTCACAGCACACCATTGGCTGCAGAACCAGAGGGACATGGTGACCCTACCACGAAACACATTGAGTCCGCCCGTGATCAAGGCGATTCTGTGGCAGCTGCAGAGCCACAATTTGCTACAAGACTGGAACCTTCAAAAACAGGAAAGGACAAAAAGGAGAAGGAGATTAAACCAAAGAAAAAGGCCGGACAAGCGAGCGTAACTTTTAAAGAACCTCCTGGTGATAAGGCCATTGATACTGCCGAACCTTCATCGGCGTTACCTGCATCGTTTGTAGTTTCTGAGCCTACATCAGAAGTTCTGGCCTCAGAAGCTCCGCAAGAACCGAAGGCGAAGAAGCGAAAGAGCAGGAAGCAACAAGCTACTGAACCCGTTAAGCCGGCCGATGGTGATCAGGAACAGTCTCGGGCAGGATCCTCTACAACACCTCTCCCACCAACAATAGAGGTACAGCAAAGGGAGCATCCAGTTGTTGCGCAAGCCGATGCATCTTCGACTTCCCGAGATACTTCGAAGAGCAAGA
This sequence comes from Inonotus obliquus, assembly GCA_032164295.1. Classification (NCBI taxonomy): domain Eukaryota; kingdom Fungi; phylum Basidiomycota; class Agaricomycetes; order Hymenochaetales; family Hymenochaetaceae; genus Inonotus; species Inonotus obliquus. The sequence continues at coordinate 1,946,927 of JAJHTX010000006.1, read as the reverse complement.
AGCGCAAGTTTGATACCGATGAAATATCGAGGTTGCAGGACGCGTCTGAGCCTGGTATGTCATATGCGAAAATCGGTTTTCACTATGATTGATGAGTACCAACATTCTCCACTCAGGCAAACCGAAGAAACGCAAGGCCACCGGTGCCCCGTCTACCGTAAGCTCTCACGCTGTCGAGCCAGAATCTGCCGCACCTACACCACCAGATGGTATGTCCACTTATCCGATTTGTTTTCATGATCTGGTCCTAAATAGTATAGTTGCCATGACAGATGTCAAGTCTAAGACTACCAAGGGAAAGAAACGCAAACCAACGCCAGAGGAACTGACGCGATACGACGAAGCTCTCGACAGTGTGGTTGCTACCGTCATAGCGAAACGTGTAAACGGATCTTCTAAACAGACTACTCCGACTTTGCCCATGCCAACTGTTGCATATTCAGCTCCTACCAAGCAATTAGATATGGAGCATCCGGAAAATTCGACTGAAGTTGATACTGGCGCTCTTGCCGCCGGGAAGAGCAAGATCAAGAGGAGCAAGAAGACAAGTACGGAAGATACAATACCCAAACTCGCGCCATCCATCGATGAACAGCCGTCTGTTTCCTCTCATCCTCAGGCAGAAACCAACGTAAATGCACTCACACAACGCGAGAAAGCTAGCCAAAAACGAGCTGACGACAGGACTCCTCATGAAGCAGCACAACAAGGACAACCTGATCCAACCGTCGTTAACGCATCTCCTAATGTCGAAAAAACAACTGCAACGAAGAGAACTTCGCGTTCAACAACTGCGAAGAAAGTAGAGAGCGGTGGCAATGTCGCATTGGCAAGCCGGTCCAAGGATTTGACCAGTCGGCGAACGGGGAAATTGAAGACCACCGTTAAGGATCAGGAGGTGAACAAGAAGATGGCTTCGATGTCTACATCGAAGGATGCGAAGCAAACCTCTGCTACAGGAGTTCCACCACTTGTGCCACCCGGATCCAATGTCTCGGTTGTTGTAATAGAAGGAAAAGATGAAGGAAGTAGCTCAGATTCCAGTAGCGATTCTGGGTCTTCCGATTCCGATGATGGTGACAGTATGGAAACTGCTGGCCCGTCTAAAACGAATAAGAAGTCACCCACTACGCCTAGTGGTGGTATAGCATATCCTGCGCCTAGCTCTTCCTTAGCAATTGGCGGTGTCGAGATGGACGACTCGATGGACATAGATTCTCTTCTTCATCCAGAGGGCAACAATGTTTCTTGGCGAAAGGTCACCCGTTCGGCGGAAAATGACGGCGATGAGAAGGTTGAGCGTATGTCAGACGTCGAGGAAGAGGAGGAAGAGGGGCGACCGAAGAAGGTTCCCCGGAGCAGCCAACAGACCAAGCATGTGCAGTCGTCATCGGATGATGATGATGACGACGACGACGACGACGACGACGAGGGTGCTGGGTTAGGAGCTGTCGATTTTGAAGAAAAGACAACAATATCGCGGTCGGAGATACCGCCTTCTCTTGCAGCACATGAAGAGTTGGACAGACCATTCCCAAGAAAAGTGATCTCAGCCGAGCAGGAAAATGAAGGATGCAGACAAAAAGCTACCTCTCCCAGGTCAGCTATGGAAACGGCCGGGTTTAACTCTGATAGCTCTCGTGCAGGCTCTACCCAAGCGCAACACTCACCTCCATCACCCTCCTTGAAAGAGATCAATGCACGTGCCGAGAGCGTTCTTACTGAACACGTAGCTGACTCTGTCGTCAATCGTGCTATGGAGGAGGATGGAACGTTGCTCTTGGCTAATGTAAGCCTAACCAACGTGGCGAGGCTTGCGACTAATACGTTGGCGATAGACACACGGAGTCCCGCGGTTACTTCTGCAGAGCTACCCGAATCACAGAATGGCAAGACGAACAATATAGGGAAAGATGTTTCTGCATCGGCAGCAGCAAGGAAGCCCGCAGCACGGGATCCAGCACCTGCTCCTTTGCCTTCAAGAGCGAAGAAATCTGCGTCTACAGCTCCAATTGATGCTGCTGCCACTGCTGCCACCGGATCACCTCTGAGCGAGGCAAGAGCCTTATCTCAAGACTCGGGAATACGGGGGACGGTCAAACGTATGAAAGGTCGTGATGGAAAAAGGCTCGAGCCGAGTGGTCCCCTTTCCCAACCTATGCTATCCATTAACGAGGAGCCTAGTTTCACTCAGTCAACGCCCGTGAATGATCGACGTCGGAAGAGTGCTTCACAATCTTCACAGAAGACTGCTGCCGGACAGCGAGATACTTCTCAGTTGGCAGGCTCCCAGCAACCACGATCGACCAGTCAGAAAAAGACGACTCCTCCGGGCAAAGTTTCGAAGGAACCAGCTCCTGCGGGTTCTGATGTTCAAGCGCAGTCCGCTGCTCCACCGCATTCTCAAACAGCAAACTCGCAGTCAACTCGGTCCACGAGAAAGGGGAGACCATCCCCCGCTGTTATTTCCGAACCACGTCCCTTATCCTCTCATAGAGTCGATAAGGATAACGGAATCACAGGATTTAACAACAGTTCAACAACAGAAGTCGAAAAAATCCCCAACGACGAAACGCGGTCCTTATCCGAAGCTCCTACCAAAGGCAGAGGTAGAAGCACAGTGCTGTCCATTCCGTCTCCAGCACCAACCGGAGAATCTGAAGAAGTCGCGTCTGAGTCCGACGACGAACGCCGACTGATCCAACAATCACAAATACACTCTTCTCGTCCCTCGGTCGTTGGATTGCGAAGCTTAACAAGCATTGCTAGCAACTCCAAACTCTTCTCTCCGGCATCTACACCTAAATCTACCTATGGTCTCTCGCCTGCCACATTCCGTTCGCAAGCACCTATCGAAGATGGAGACGGTGGTGGTAATGATGATGACAGCGATGACGATTCTTCCTCAGATTCGGGAAGTGATAATTCGTCAGCCATCCCGAAAGATAGGAGAGCCGGAGGCGTAGCCGCAAGAGCAAACAAGAGCCATAATCTTAGTCGACTTTTATCTTTCGTCTGACTCACGTTTTACTCTGCATACCAGTCACAGATCAATCTTACGGCCTTTCTTTCTAGAATTGTCGCTCAAACTATTTCTCTTCGTGCTGTCTATACAATCATTCACGCTCTGTAGTTTTATTGCTCCTTGCAACATATTCTATTCATTGCTTTGTTATCCCTTGTGACTATACATTGTTATTGTAGATTGTAATGCGGAGGAATGAATGGTTGGAAATGCAAACTGTTCCATGCTGTGTTCGAGTGCGACCTTTGTAGATGCAATATTAATAGAAACGAAACAACGACGAGATTCCATCCTCAGCTGAAGTGAATGTCCGAGATTCTAAATGCTGGCGCTTCAGCAGGATCATCGGCAAAATAGTTGCCACCAAGTGAAACTTGGGGGTCCCAATCACTCTCCAGAGCAGCCCGGGACAGCCCAAACTGATTCATAAGCTCGGTAACCTTCTCTTTGTAAACTTTCCCAGGCTGCAGCTTTTGTTTGTGAGGAACGGGTGGCAGCGTCGAGAAGACTGTTCGAGCGCGTCGAATCTTCTCCAGGTAGCCTGGTACGTCTTGCGGAATGTAGCGGGATTCACGGCCGACAACACGTTCGATGCGCGAATGCGCAGTGATGAAGCTCAGGGCGCGCACGGGGCCGACGTTACGTAGTCGAGGGACGAAGTCTGTACCGATGAGCAGTGCGAAATCCGTGAAAGCAGCTCTGGAAAGTCGAAGGGCGCGGCGTACTTCTTCGCTAGAGATGCAAACAATTGCACCATTCCGAGAAGAAATGTTACGCAAAAGTGGTGCTCCATACACAAGTACATCCTAATTTACCTGATCAGTCTAAAATATACACCGGAAGAGCTGAAACATACTGTGTCTTCGCTAGCGACGAAATCAGCCAAGCCTCGCCTGACAAGAGCAGCAGCGAGCCCTTCGGCTTCGTACGGACCGGTGGACTGCAGGCATGGCACCCCGAGAGCCTCGAGGATCATCATGCACTCCCTATACGTGTTCTCTGTTGGTGGCTTGGTCCGTTTCATGTAATTATCAGCGAGAACCCTGCTACGTTGTATGAGGTTTACGAGCAATGGAGGTGTTCGTATGTGATGTGGTTCTGAAATGAATGAGTGAATCTTGGACCAAAGAATATCTTCATCGACTGATAGAGCCAGCTGGTTTCTAGACTCGGATGCTTCCTCAGCTGACGGTGCTGACATATCGATAGAAGGTGTAATGCTCTGGATAGTTTTGGATGAATCTTTGTGAGATGCGTAAAGAGCACTGAGTTTCTCAGAAAGGTCGTAATGCATCGAAGGGGGCAGTCGGTGGTCCAGATATAAAAAATCTTGATCCTGAATTAAGGAGTCGTCGGGCGTAAATGCTTGTTCAGCATCGCCGAGAATAATCGGAGAAAGCGTCGAGTCCTCGTATGACCCTGGCATATACGCTTCTTCGTACGATTCCAGAGAAGACAACAAAGAAACCGGCTGCCCCTCAATACCTTCAAGTTCCACATTCGACTCATCGGGCAGAAGACGACGTCCTTCAGTCATCAATCCGCCCCTTTGTCCGATGAACGCCCTAAGTCTAGCAGTTGCTGAGGTACGCTGTTCAAGCGGTAGTTTTCTCGCCCTGTCAAGTACACCGAGCAGGGACCTCAATCGCTCTTGCCGCTTGACTTCCATGGACCAACGAGCAAGAACCAGTCGTCGAGCAGTCGCGCGTTTTTCGTGCTACCAATACTTGGGGTCAAAAAACCAAATGGAAAAAGGGGGGTTCCCGTACTTCAAGAACTTTAGCAGCAGAACGACCTGCGCCATCGAAGACACATATGGCATGGACATTATTGTCCCTCAGCTCGGTTATTATCTTGTACCATCCTAATACGTGGCGATACTCAAACGGAGACGGAGCGAAGTGAAAACGGTGTGTAATAAGTGTTCCATCACTAAGAGAATTTGCCAGCGTAAGTAATAATTAAACAAAACGTAGCTCAACCACTCACAATACAATGGTCTTGCCACCAAAGTCTCGCAGACGTTCAGGAAGTTCCTTGACGACCTGAGGGCTGACAAGTCATAAGCAAATAGTCAAAATTCCATGGAGACCCAAAACTCTCACAAGTGTCGCTGGAGAAAAGGTGTAAGTCCCTGCACTCCCATGCGGTGACATTCAAGGATCGAGGAAAGGTGCCACTTACCGGCCAAATCTTTTTTAAGAAACTCGATCACGTGCACTGAGTCGATCACTCTGCTGACTAAGCACTGGTGTTTAAATTTTTTCTTTCTCGCTTGAGTAGCACTTCTCTTCACTGACACCAAGCACAACAACACAAGGGCGCGTAGCTCAGGTTGATGACTTTTACTCAAAACACCAGAGACGAGTGCGTTTTTTTACGTCTTCTTCTTTCTGGATTGTGTTTACCATTCTTTTTCTCCTAGTTATCTTAGCGACCTCGTTTTCTCCCTTCTCAGCCATTAAGTGTTCTTCATTGGCCATGTTCATTCGTCCTATTCGTCGTATCCCAACTTTCTTTCGTGGATATGCAATGCATACTTCCGCGACCCGACTACCTGCAGTGTTACACCTCAAGTCGGGCGAGTCCTTCACAGGCAAGGCATTCGGTGCACCTCGCAGTATCTGGGGAGAGACCGTTTTCTCCACTTCCATAACTTCATGTACGCGAAGCTTACTTTCCGTGACAACCGCTATACTAAATCATTGCTAAGACACAGAATCGATGACTGACCCTTCCTATCGCGGGCAGATCCTTGTATTCACTACACCTCTTATTGGAAACTATGGAGTACTGTTAAACAACGCACCTACGGATAATCGTGACGTTGGTGTGGTTCTTGAATCCAAAAGGATTCAATGCGCAGCCGTTGTTGTCGCTGATCTTGCAGAAAGGTACTCCCATGCTTCTGCCGTCGAATCCCTGTCTTCGTGGTGCCATCGCCACGATATCCCTGGCATCACTGGTGTCGATACTCGTGCAATAACGACCATCCTCCGAAATCAAGGAACAACTCTCGGTCGATTGGCCGTCGGACAAGAGGCTACTGTCCCTGCTCCAGCTCAGGATGAGTACTGGGATCCTTCAAAAGAAAACCTTGTTGATCAAGTATCTACGAAGCAACCGTATGTGCTCAATCCAAATGGGGATGTAAAAATCGCTGTGTTGGATTTCGGCGCGAAAGCAAACATCCTGCGTTCTCTTGTCCGGCGAAATGCCGCACTCACGGTTTTGCCATGGAACTTCGATTTCAACACTGTCCGTGATGAGTACGACGGCTTATTCCTGACGAATGGACCTGGCGACCCGAAAATGTGTATGGAGGCCGCTCTGAATCTTCGTCGCACTTTAAAGGAATGGGATCGCCCGATATTCGGTATTTGCATGGGACATCAGATTATTGGGATCGCTGCTGGCCTTGATGCGTACCGTATGACTTTCGGCAACCGTGGGCACAACCAGCCTGTGCTAGCACTTGCTTCCTCGGGGTCAGTCAAAGCAGGGCGAGTTTATGTGACAAGGTCAGTTCAGGTCACAAATCGAAATTCATTATATTGATAAATAGTATCAGTCAAAATCACCAATACGCGCTTACATTGTCGGACCCCTTCCCTGCTGGGTGGGAGCCGTTCTTCATCAATTGCAATGACTCATCCGTTGAAGGAATTAAGTCTACGGCTGACTCGGGTAAGAAAGTATGGGGAGTGCAGTTCCATCCTGAATCTGCTGGTGGCCCTCTTGACACCATAGAGGTAAACTACACGTGATTTTATGTTTCAAACTGTGCTAACGATTATGGCCAGATGTTCACCGACTTCGTTGCTGAGTGTCGAGCGGATAAGCTACTCCGAGAAGTGGAAGAATCTGAGACTGAAGAAGTACAGGTACAGCCTGCGATTCCATACAGTTCCGCTGGGATGCAATCAATGGAGAGTTCGCGACCGGTTGCGGTAGCCGCATGATGAATATCTACGCAGCGCCCTTTCGAACAAGTCGCCTTCATGTAAAATAGGTGGTTTGGACGTGTTGTAATAGTACTGAAATCAATTATTCTGAGCTTGCTCCCAAATTTGGGAACTGATCGGCGGTCCTCTGTCCACGACCAACTTGAAACGAAGACCTGATCATTAACATCATACCATGAATTTCTTTGACTATGAGCTATCGAGAACTGCGACTGCAACGCCTCCTCAGACAGCGGGAGACTCGAATAATACTACCGAGCCGTCATTAAATGACGAAGTGTCCCAGGTAGTTGGACAGCTTGGAAGACTCTGGGGTGGGTTCAGGAAACAGGTACATTCTGCATTGCGTATGAGCACGAGCTCAAACTTATGTACCATTCCGTAAAACAGAGTCAAGTAGCCTTTGAGACGGCGCGGAAGGATTTCTCTTCTGTCGTTGCGCAAGCGCAGAAGGAAATTGGGAAACTCACAACCGAAACAAGCACGAACACTGAGAATGCTAGCGGTGCTGAAGCTGGGGCATCCTCTACATCTTCACGAGAAGCAGGTCCCTCTTCGGTAGACCCTGAGAAAGCTGCAGAGCCTACCTCTTCTGCAGGAGAGGATGGGACTACTCCTCGACCCTCCTCTCCCTCTACCGCATCATCAAGCTCGTTCCAGTTCCAGACTCTTCTCTCGCGCGTCCAGTCTTCTCTTCCACCCAATATCTCCGCTACTCTCGAACGTACTATCCCTGCTGCACTGAAAGACCCTGCCTCACATGCATATGCGGATATACAGCACCTACGCGAGACGCTTGGTTCGGAGTTTGCCCGCGTACAGGGTGTGACGCGCGCTCAGGCAGAAGAGTATGTGCATCGTAGTGAGGCGCTGTTACGCGAGGCTGGTGCGTACCTTAAGGACGCTGTGCGCGTGATTCCTCCCGAGGAGGATGGACAACGTACCGGGGAGACTGAGGTGGACTTTGATGGGATGGGATCTGGAGTCGTGGTGTTGCCACCCTCGCTTGGATCTGGTGTCTCTGCCCGCTCAAAGGGCAAGGCTCGTGAGACTGCGGCTCAGGCGCAGCAGCGCCTTGCTGGATCCCGCGCGGCCGCGATGCTGGCTCAACTGAAACGAGACCCCGAGGTGCTCAAGAAGGACCCGCTTCAGGATGAAGTTGCAAAGGAGCTTTATAAAAATTGGTTACGTGAGGAAGTATCTTCGAAGGATGACGGCATTGAATCAGTTCACTGGAGTGAGAGAACGAAAGTAGCGTTGGGTGACAAAGAGGAGGGTGAGGTATTACGAGCTACCCATGATGCTCTTGGTAAGATTCCACAGCTAGCATTCACCTGCTTTCCTGATTCTGACTCAAATCCTGTCTTTACGCAGTGCCGTCGACGTTTGATTCAAGAACATTCTGGACTAGGTATTTCTTCCGCGTCCACCAGATTGAGAAAGATGAAGAGAAGCGCAAAGCTCTGCTAGCCGGCAAGTCGTTTCCCTAATCTCAGTTTCTCTCCGTGCCACTGACACCCAGGATTCACGCTTAGCCTCTGGTGACGAAGGGAATGACGAAGACTTCAGCTGGGAAGACGACGACGACGAGAGTGTCACACCATCTGAATCAGTCGCACTTCACAGAGATGCTCGTCCTGACAGAACGATCTCAAAGGGCTTCCCAGACGCCGAACATGCGTCTCGCGACACACTCCATCCAGGCGGTAACGGCACAACCCCAGTATCATATCCTGAATCGCTCGTCACCTCACCCTCAAATACAAGTCCGAGGGAAAGTACCGATGGGTATGACGTTGTCTCTCCCTCTAATTCCCCCGACGCCAAATCTAAGACTGCGGTGGAGCAGAAGGATAGTAAGGATAGTAAGGAGACGATGGAGGTAAAGGAGACAAAGAAAAAGACAAAGACGGAAACTGAGAAGAAGGAAGATGAAGATGCAGATAGTGATTGGGATTGATAGTCAACGAAAGTTTCTCGCAGACGGTTTTTCCTTCTACTCCGATGCTATTTTGTATAATCCACGTTATTCTGTAATGTGTTATTAGGGCATCCCTCCTCGCTATCAGAAAACGCATGCATCGGCCATTCAGCGACTGACATTTGTTGGTAATTCCGATTCTTTTACTGAGTGTTTTGCTTGGTATCGCAGACTATTCTACCAATGGACCAATTTTACATCAAAGTATAGCAATATACGTAGTACGATACGTCGGTACATTATCCACATGTCCACCACAGTCCAATCACCGAAGTGTGTACACATTAATGAAAACAAACAACAGTACAGCGGGCCATGCTGCCCTCGAAAGCTCATCTACAAATACGAATACTGCATTATCATCCCTACGCACGCGTCGTCCGTCCTTACTCGATCTTCGAGTTCCCAGTAGTCCGAATCCTCCACGAGCGTCCCGGCGAAGAAGAATGTGAGTGATTCGGAAGAAGAGTTGCTCTACTATGGTAGGAACACCGATTGTGATGCGTCTTCGTCGACCTTTGAGGACGAACGTCCAGGACCATGAGAACTGTCTTTTGCGTTGTGGAGCGCGAGTGAGAGAAGCAGGAAGGAAAGCTCCTTCAGATGTCTCTCGTCCATTATCATCGTCCTCTTCATGGTCAACGTGACGTAAAAATCCCATTCCCATTTCAGTATCTCCAGGTAAAACACCTAGACCCGCTGGTGGTGCGCTTAACAAACCCGATATGACTGCTCTACCATCCAAGGTTGTAGTAGTGGTGAATTCAGGAGTGTTTGGTGTAGCGGTGAAAGAAACGCTTGAAGCTCGGTAAGTACGAGCCACTCCGAGTCCTCCATTCCCGTTTCCATTCCCATACCTGTCTCCGAAACTACCAGAGTTTGGCATACGAGCTGAACCTAAAGTTCCAGGAAAATCTATCTCAGGGCTGGATTGGATTAGAGAAACATCGTTTGGGTCGACGTCGAGATTATACGCCCCGCTACGTTTCCCTCTCGCGGTGAGTCTTTTTAGAGTACTGATTGCCAATACGCAAAGGGTAAATAAGAGTAGTGGGATGTAACGGGTAAGGTAGATTGCAAGTTGGTCGGGTAAGAAGCATGGTGCATCGGCGTAAGATAGTGTTCCGGGTACGAGAGATGATGGGTTTGCGAGTGAGAGAAGTTGAAAGCCCGGGTCGTGGACACCCATAGCCATAGAAAAGGACTTGACGGTCACCTCTCGTGTATACTTGATTCTTGGTTCTGGTCCATCAGATATGAGAGGGATACTATGTACGTATTCGCAGTAGTCGTGGTCGTCACCACTGAAGAGAACACGGTCAGTTCTATCTTTGCTTTAGACACTAGAATAATTGATCACTACCTGAAAACCACATCGGGTTGAATATTTTTCAGAAGATACGCAGATGTCTGCCTTCCGAGTGTATTTTGATACCCAAAGCCGACTCCTCGTCGGATACTTCCTCGTTCTCGTAAAGGCCCACACGAAGCTGTATCGGGTCGGGATAATGGGATGTGACTGAACAGGACCACTGGATCATCTGTGCCCACTACCAGACGCAATGATTATATTAATAAACGTCGCCTTCCTTTTAGCCGGAATGGGATAAGAGTAGGACGTGAACTTACCGCTAGCAAACTCGTTGACAAAACTGACTACACCGTTTGGCGGAGGCTTCCAGTCCTCGAACCTTAAGCCGGCTGAAGCACGCCTATAATCTTCCTCTACCAGACCTGGTGCATCTATCATCACCAGAGTGTGATTGGCAAGCGAAACTTTGTAGTTCAGCGGACCAAAGTGCTCGGTATATCGTGATCGTACACGCGGTGAAAATGACTTTGATGATCCTAAACTAGGAGAGGATGGTCGAGTTAGTTGGATAGGCTAGCATCGCCATTGATTGAATTGTCAGTTACCCGACGTCGTGATTCCCTGCTATGTAATACGACTTGACCAAAGGATCGGTCTTAAATATGGACTTGAAGCGGTTGAAGTATTGCTGGTACCTAATTAAGACCCCGTATCAGTATGGTTGTTGGAAGACAGAATATTCTCGGAGTGTGTTTCCATAGACCATACTCCAAGAATGAGACAGAAGATGAAGAGAAACAGAAGCGCACAGACAGGCGGGACTTGACGAAGCCCACTCACTCCTCATCGGCGTATGCCTCCCTACCATTATCCATCATATCGCCCAAGAACACAACCGCATCGCCATCTCTCAGACTCTCGCGATTGCTACGGAGCAGTATTCGTCGGACGGCACCCCAGCTCTTGCGCATATTCAGGTCGACAATAACCTGGGTGAGCAGGCTGAGTAGGTATCCGCGTTCCGGGTATGACTGTCCATCAAGTACTTGTGGATCAGCGATCAAAAGGATGTGGGTCGCGTGCCGTGACGGAGACTATCGCCCAATGCGTGCCAATAAAGGAGTCAAGTCAATGTCCGAATTACGAAGAGCACTCAGCTCACACACCTCCTTTTCTACTTCGTCTACAAACTTGAACTCCTGATCTGGCCATGCGCACTGCGCAACACTCCAATAGAACACCCCGAACTCATACCATGCAATAGCAGCTATCCACACAGTTCGCAACGCATTCACGGCCGTTATTCTCTTTACTCTTTTGACGAGTGGGTCAGGAGTAAGTGCATAGCGCACCTTGCGCGCAGGTCGCATATGCGCAAGTTTTTGGTTTGTCGTAAAGTGTACTGACTTGGCTTCAGTGTTTAGTTCCACCTGAAGAATTGTCCTTCCACGTCAACACTAATGTGCGTTGCGGAAGATCGACACAGATCGACGCGCGTGGTCATTACAAGCTCCGCTCGAAAGCGTTTCAATGCCTTCTTAGACTTATTTTCAACCAACGGACAGCAGATTCTGCAGCGAGTTTTCCTGCCTCTATGACCGTTGGCAACTGATATTGCATTGAGACTACGCTTGAGTCCTATACGATCTCGTCTTTCGTGGAAAATGAGCTTGTACGCGTCACGCCACGCGATGCTCCTCGACTACGACGCGACACATCCTACGTGTTCAAGTTTGCGTTTCTGGAAAAGCGTTGCACCGCGCGATGCGAGCATCAATGTCCCATGATACAACCACTTGCTAAGGGTTATCACTCATAGGCCAGTCTTGACCAGAGATTGGGAACAATTCCGGGAAAGAGGAAAGAGAGACTGTTCGAGCCCCAGAACGTTATCGCAAGACTGCTTCAGATGACCTGCTTCCCCGTTGACGTCGGCCATTCGTACGAACTATGCGTAGCTCATTCTGTTCATCCTTGAACCGTCTTCTCCGCTCCTCATCGATAATGACGATCAGACGTACGGTGTCCAGGCAGGAAAGTCCCGCACTTCGTCTAGGCACAAAGTTATTCTTTGCCGGATGCGTAAAGGCATGAGACGTCATATTTGGAATTCTTGCGACTATGTGGCAAAGTTGTCTCAGTCAGGTTCAATCCTATCTACAGATCCCGCGTCTTATCGAGCTCTATCAGTTCGTTCAAAGCAATATGATAGGAGGCGACAAGACAAGGTCGTCTTCATGATATGCGCAACCCAGGATGGAGAACGCCGAACGGAATGTGCTTACAACCGCCGGAGGAGCTCAGAATCCAACCCACGCTGACCTACGTAGTTATCTCCTATCCGCACTTGCTCAGCGGTCTAATCCTTTCGCACTCGTTCGTCTTGTGCCGGACTATGCGACCCCGATCAGCTACCAATGAAAATTGGTGGATGGGCTCGTACCGCGCCTAAAAGCGACATTCATGCACGCGCTTTCTTCTTTCCATTTGTTGTGGGAATGAGAGGATGGAACGATAGACATACATGAGCTATCCTTTGTTCCGCGTTCGGAACTAGCACAGACCATTCACGATGAATAGCGTCGCACCAAGAATAGTGAGAAGTGAAAGCCATTGCGTTGGTCAGTCTCGATCCAACGGCGTGACGTGCTCGTTGAGTCAGATCTAGCGGATTCTCTTACTGAAGTTACGAATCTGGGAAGACTCGGTGAAAAGGTGCAAGCGATGCTCCGTTCCGATCGTCTAAATTCATAATCATATGAATCTGCTTCCGACAGGAATAATAGCAGAACAACAAACGACCCATTCCAGGCCGGACCAGCGCCCAGAGCGAGAACATCGAAAGCAAACAAACTCGCGAGTACTGCATGTCCTGTTCTATATCCAGTAGCAGTAGGATGAAGCCTTCATATCGGCGCAGGAACATCAGCGCGTTTTACGACACACGGGAATATTGAAGACAAAAACTGCTCACCCTAAAAACGATGATCTGATCATCTGCTCCGGTGAATGCTTTCGCATATCAGGGGTCCTCTCCACACTGAATGCTTCGCTCCATAACCGTCCCCAGGCATTTATTATCCTGTTGCTTTTCTTCGCTTGGCATTCGGCAATGTGGTTGTCTGTATCATGCGGTATCGATCACGCTTGAGTGGGATGGAAGGATTACGGATATGAAAGCTGGTGGTCTACGGCATTCCGCAACGATAAGGACATGAATGAAAACAGAACTCTACATTTTACAGCGTGCGACAACATGCGACAGTGGGACTGACCTCTTCTGCGGGGGTGGGGGCGGAGTCAATATTCGCATGGATGAGGAGCTGGAAATTTTGCACGTCGGCAAGCCGTGTGCATTCTGCTCAAGTTCCGCGCGGCGGGAGTTCCGAAGTCGTCCGACAGAGAAGTGATGATCACGTTTTCCTGATCCGCGCCGTGTGTATGCTCCCGAGCGGCAGAGTATCATTATTGCGCGCTGACAATCGGGCCAGCATGCTCGACCGGTCGGCTTGATGACGAATCACCGCACTGACCTATTTATAGAAGACCTATAATTTTTTGCGTCATGCCACGAGATCAAATCGGGCACATACAAGATTACCAGATTCGTCCCGGTCTTTGGTTTACGCGATCATGGCTTTCCGCCACTATATCGTTGGACTGGCGAATGAGAGGGCCGGATGTATTGTAGGATGGACTCCACTGAGCACCAGCCTGGCCGGGCGTTTTATGTCGGTCTGTGTCGTGAGCGGCGTGGAGCAGTGTTACAGACTAGGACCTCTCGCTTGTGATTCAGTATATAAGGTAAGACTGGTTTTACGTCGGGTTCTTCCCAAACCTCCCCTTCCTTCATACCTTCTCAAATCTTCAACCTGTTGTACTCACTGGAGTAACCTCTTACGACCCCTTGCTTTGGCATTGGTATTAGTACGGAGAGCGCACTGGCTGTGTTGAGCATCATGTCGCTAAACGAGAAAGACCTTGAGAAACCCACGGAATCCTTTACGGACTCTGTCCCAGACAAGGGCGAGCCTGCATACAAGCAGAATATTAAGGGCATCGATCCCACCATTGAGAACATCAATGCGAAGCTCGCTAACCCTCTGGCTGGTATCCCTCAGGACCAGGTCATGCGAGATGGTGCCCTCTTCGCTCGAACCCACGGTCTTGCTGATCTCGAGACCGAATTCGCCAAGGGTGCACTAGTGGCCCAGGACCCTCTCGGATTTGAGAGCCTTGATGCCCTCACAGAGGATGACAAAGCCGTCTTGAGGAGGGAGCAAACGAATCGGTGGGACCAGCCAAAGACGTTATACTGGTGAGCCTCAAAATGACCTATGCCTGTACAATCACACGGATGATTTCACCCTGTGTAGGCTCGTGGTAATGTGTTCCGTCTGTGCGGCCGTTCAAGGGATGGACGAGACCGTTATCAATGGTGCTCAAATTTTCTTCGGACCTCAGTTCGGTATCGACCCCAACGAGGGTGATACCGGCCGCAACCAATGGCTTCTCGGTTTAGTAAACTCCGCGCCATATGTAAGTAATTGAAATTCTTCAGGAAGTTCATGCGATTGACATATAGGATAAGTTATGTTGTGCCGTCGTTGGGTGCTGGATAACAGACCCACTGAACAGATTATTCGGCCGTCGCGGAACCATATTCATCACCGCGACCTTCTCCTTCCTCACCTGCATTTGGCAAGGTGTGACTAATTCTTGGCAACATCTCTTCGTCGCACGTTTTCTCCTTGGACTCGGTATCGGCCCAAAGTCGACGACCGTACCGGTATACGCTGCAGAGTGTGCTCCAACTCCGATTCGTGGTGCGCTTGTAATGATGTGGCAGATGTGGACCGCGTTCGGTATTATGCTCGGCTTCGTCTCGGACCTTATCTTCCTCCATGTCAGAGATCCCCCGCACATCACAGGATTGAACTGGAGACTTATGCTTGGGAGCGCTGGTGTTCCCGCGATCTTCGTCATGGCTCAGGTATTTTTCTGCCCCGAATCTCCGCGTTGGCTAATGGGCCGCGGACGCTATGATGATGCATATCGCAGCCTCGCCCGGCTTCGGAAAGACCCACTCCTCGCTGCCCGCGACCTGTACTATATCCACGTACTGCTTGAGACGGAGGAGTCGATTGAACGCGGAAACCGGTTCATCGAGCTTTTCAGTGTTCCGCGGAATCGTCGGGCAGCACTTGCCAGTTTCATCGTCATGTTCATGCAGCAATTCTGCGGTGTTAACGCGATCGCATACTATTCGACGCAAGTATTCAAGCAAGCTGGGTTCGCCGACACACCTGCATTCCTCGCAAGTTTCGGCTTCGGTGCAATTAACTTCTTGTTTGCAATTCCTGCTATTAAGACAATCGACACGTTTGGACGACGTAATCTGCTCCTGACAACATTCCCGCTCATGTGTATCTTCCTCCTCCTAACGGCATTTGGGTTCCTCATCCCCCGAGAAAGCAAGGCGCATCTTGGTGTCGTCACTCTGGGTTTATATTTGTTCGGCATCGTTTACTCTCCCGGCGAGGGCCCAGTACCATTTACAGTACGTAACGATGATTATCGTCTATATCTCATTCACAATTGACACATGACACCTGTAGTATTCTGCTGAAGCCTTCCCGCTTTACGTACGTGACATTGGAATGTCCTTCGCTACTGCTACAACTTGGTTCTTCAACTTCGTCATTTCTATCACCACTCCTCGTCTCTTGGGTGCGTTCACAGAGACAGGCGCGTTTGGTTGGTACGCGGGTTGGAACGTTGTTGGTTTTTTCCTTGTCCTCCTCTTCGTCCCCGAGACGAAGGCTTTGTCCCTGGAAGAACTGGATCAGGTCTTCTCGGTACCCACGGAGACTCACGCAATGTATCAACTAAAGGCACTCCCGAGGAACATTAAGAAGCATATATTCAGGATGAAGGTAGAGGAGGTTCCTCCGCTTTACCATTACGAAGGCGAAAAAACGTTCGCGCCGACTGCCGCTGTGGGCTGAGCGCTCGCTTCTTTGTACTCTGCGGACGGTGTTTACGCGTCTGCTTTCGTCTCTTCATCTTACGCTCGGATGCCTCCCACCGCTGATCATCCCTGGCGTTGTTTTACGTTCGTGTCCCTACCCGGACGCTTTTTTATGACTTCATGTTCAAAACATTAAGGGCTGACTGTAATTCGCTTTCACGACAGTAAGGAGATCGTGTACTTACATTGTTGTCATCTTGCTTTGTTGCCTTTCTTCCTGTATTTCTAGCGTGGGAACCTATTTTTATCTTTTTGTTTGCCGTTTGCCATTTGCCGTTTGTCACGTTGTCCCTGAAACATTAGAGGAGACGAAATTGAATTGTATTGTATTCATAGATTTGAAATTCAAGTGGCTCTCTCAGTATCTGAGTCTGATTCTGATGGATGGATGGATAGGATAAGTACATAATAGAGGAGAAGGTCCGAAGTTCCCGAGTAACATAGTCATTTTGAATTGGGAAGCTTGAGCTTGTCCACAGAATGATATCGATATTGATATTGATATAAGTTGATATTGATATTGAGGAGCATCGACCTTCCTCGGAGGCTCGGAGTAATGCATATTCACCGTTATGTGATGTCAGAGCGCAGGGTCGAATTTTGGTTCTCGTGTTCAAAACGATTGGGCTTGGGCTTGAAGTGAGTGAGAGGTGAGAGATTCCGACGCCAACGACCGGAACACCTTGGCGCAGGCCGCCCGCCGCCCGCAGCAGCACAGAAAACATACCCAAAATAGGAAATTATGTATGCGATGCGGAGACAAAAGTGATCGACGCACTAGTTCTGTCGGGGATCATGATCTGAGGACAAGAGAGATCACCATTCTTGGCCCCTCTTTTTTGAGGGATTTGCCAAGGGGCCAAGGGGCCACAATTCTTTGTTTGAAAGGGAGAGGGGAAGGAGGAAAGGAAAGGGAGAAAGGAAGAATAATGTTATTTCGAACCCGAGTACAAGAACAAATAGCTATGTAGGGGCGTCATGTAATATACGTTAAATAAAACAACACAGCCGTAACGGACGGAGAGGGTTCGTTCAGCTTGGAACAGGGAGTAAGTCGTTGTGGTTTCGTTATGAAGACCTCGGTCCGATTCCATGTATGTACTTGGAATCAAGAAAATCTCGATTCATACCCCAACCTATCCCATACCACACTCTACTACGCTTTCTCATGAATCCTCGCCTCTTGCAAATCGAGTTGGCTCTCATCCGCAGCAACACCTTCAAACCGATACAACGGTTCCAACTTCGCATTCTTATCCAACAAAACATACCGTTTAACGAAATACGGAAGCCACGTTGTTAATTGATACGAAGCGTGTTTGTTAGTCGGGACGGCAAAGATGTAATCGAGTTCTTCGAGTGTACGTTGTTTTGTTTCGGGTACCCAGAAGAAGATCATGAAGAAAGCGATGACGTTTAGACCTGCGTAGAAACCGAATGCTCCTGTTGGTGTAAGAGCTGCGAGCATGTTGGGGAATGTGATGGAGAGGACGGCGGCCCAGAATAGACAGGTTGCGACTGCCCATGCCATTCCGACTTCTCGATGCGATAGTGGGAAGACCTCGGCGGAGTAGGTGAATGGAACGGGACCCTCGCCTGGGGAGTAGAATGCAGCGAAGAGGAAGACGAAGAGAGCAACGAGTCCCAGATGTGCTTTTGACTCTCTTGGGATGAGGAAACAGAACCCGGCCGCTAGAAGGGTCCATGCCATCTGGGGGAACGTGAACAGAAGCAACGAACGACGTCCGTAGGTATCGATCGTACGAAGCGCGGGGAACGCGAAAACGAAGTTGACCAATCCGAAACCCCAAGATGCGAGAAGCGCTCCCTTTTCTGAAGCTCCTCCCTCCTTGAACACAGTCGAAGAGTAGAAAGCAATAATGTTGATACCACACATTTGTTGCGCCAGCATGACGACGAAAGATGCGAGCGTCGCACGACGGACACGCGGGATCGTGAAGAGTTCAATGAACCTGCTAATGTAAGTCGACTTGCCGATGAACTCTGCCTCGACCTGGAGCTGAGCATGAATGTAGTACAGGTCGCGAGCCGCCTGGAGTGGGTGATTACGAAGTCTCAAGAGTGAGTTGTATGCATTTCGGTAACGGTCCTTCTTCATGTACCAACGTGGAGACTAATAATGACAGTAACAGTCAGTATCCCGTCAAAATAAACGCATAAACAATAAATTTAGGACTCACCTCCGGGCACATATAAACGCCGACGAGAAGTGGTATTGCGGGAATGAATGCAGATCCAATCTGTAAACGCCAAGCGATTCGTCCTACATCCATAACGACTAGATTCGCAGAGAATCCCCTTTAAAAACAATTAGTACGGCTCAACTGAGGAGTAAATAGCAAGCTTACAAGAAGATCCCGAATGCCGTCCACAATTGCCAACCTTTGAATACAAGTTGTTAGCATGAATCCCGCCCTTCTGAAGAAGAATGCGCATACACATAACCAAACTACCCCGAATCAATGCAGGTGAGTTCTCTGCACAGTAAATCGGGACCGTAGACGCTTTCGCACCCATTCCAATTCCAAGGAGGAGACGGGTGATAAAGAGTTCATGCCAGTTCCTGGCGAAGGCTCCTCCAATCGGGGCAATTACACAGAACACGGCCGAGAAAAATATGCAGCCACGACGACCGAACCATTCGTTAAGCGGATCCGAAATCCAACATCCACTGGAAGAGAAGGAGCAAAACAGGTTGATGAGAGATATTTGAATCAATAACAGCAGACGCACATGAAAGCGGATGCGATGTATGGAGCGGCATTGACGAGACCAACGAGAAAAGTGTCATGATTGGATGTACCTCCAATGCCAAACTCAGTTGGGAATGATAGGTTGGCACCATTGGAACCGGTCTGATCCCACCCTCTTTGATGAAATCAATTATTAGCACACTTTCATGAAACCGGCAATCAGCAGCGGATAAGAACGTACTGAACGGCAGCACCAATCGAGCAAAGGATGATCGTGAAGTAGAGTGCCCGGGGGTGCTTCCACTTGTGCGTTATCTCGAAGCGGAGCACGTCTCTTTCCTCGTCCGTCAGACCTTTCTGGGTCTCGAAGTCCAGAGGGTTCTGAGCTGCGATCGCACCGTGCTTGAGGAGAGGAAGGATGTCTTCCATTTCCCTCTCCCGTGCGAACCGCTCGACATCGGCCATGAGCTGGTCTTCCGGAATGCCGAGCAACGGGTTCTTGATCCTTGAATGGAGGAAGATGTTGTCAGCAGCGGCGTCTTATGTAGTTCGGCGATAGTAAGGAGCTTACTTTGCGGTGGCATTCGAGTTCAGGTCGGGGATTTTACCCTTACCCTCCAGCTGCGAGGAGGAGTATCTCTCTTCGACTCCCTTTTCGCCGTCTTCAGACATTTTCGGTGAATGCACAGAGAACCGAGAGTACTATTGGTGTGGAGTGCGGGAAAGAATGGCGGTGTGGGGAGGAAGGGAGGGGGTGGAGAGCCGACTCGGAGACGGGGCTGAGTCTAGTGGGCCGAAAGCATGAAGGTCTTTATAGGGTGTTGTGGTATCGTATGGCACATATTGAATTTTTATTTTCAAGTCGTGATTCAGGTTCATCAACCGGTGTGGCTTCTTTGCCAAACGCTCATTTGTCACGAGGTATAAATATTCCGCATCAATACCTCATTCTCGTTCCCGTGTTCTCCTCTTTCCGGATACTCGCATATTGGTACCGCGTGCCGGAGATCTGTAGGTAGATGCGGCCGGAAAATAGGTGGTTGTAGAATGAAGAAAAGAGGTGAAGGAAAGGACCCCAGGCGCTTCAACGAACTCCCGTTATGGAAGTACCTTGCTCCCGTGATAAGCTTCCGTAAAATGCATATTTATTGTCTTCATTTTCTCACTCACGGCTACTATGTAGTTACGTCGTATAGTCTCTTTATGTAGGATATATTCCTATGACAACCGTATTCGGAGTGTATTCGGTTTATGTTTTCCATCATCACCGAAAGATACTCCACCACAGCCTGAGCACTGAGTGAGTAGCACTGGCAGATACGCTATGAATATGCTCGTCGACGTCTACTTGTCTCAAGTGAACTCATCAGACATTGACAAACATGCCATCTTCTCACACCTGTGTCTCAAAAGAATAGCTTTGGCACATGGTTCAAGGTGCCAGCGCCACGAGTGTATTGCGCTCGTCAGTTGATTCAATGATGCCGACAACGGGGTAGTCCTAAATATGAAATACCAATTGATAATTCTGGCTGTGTGTATCTGAAACTTGATGATGATCTTGACGCTCCCCTCTCGTAATACGAAGATGAGGACGCATTTCTTTCTTAGTGCTACGCATTGCCTTTCATACAACACTCAAACGAACAGGGCCACAACAAGATTGATAATCATAATGATCGCGCCGAGCGTGGACACACAAACGAACGGTAAATCACCCCGCTGCAAAGTCAAGACAGGCCTCTTGTTCTTGTCATCCTTGTCGCTCTTGGAGGTCTTGGCCGACGGATAGGGAAGCCAAGCGGTCCATTATAGACGTTAAAGAGAATATACAAATATTACTTCGTATCCAGCGAATCAATGGAGTACATAAAGGACGTTGCAGGTATTGCATCAATGTTGATAAAAGGCGATTATGCGCCTTCATCGAAAGAAAAATGAGAGACCATCATAAATATAACTAGCCAATACGTTGCATCATCGTGTAGGTCTACGACTAGACCGATGAACTGCGGTCGTTCACTTCTTTTCAACCACAATATCCCTAGCGTCCTCGGCGAGACCTTCGAAGTGGTACAAAGGCTTGAGTTTAGCGCTCTTATTGCGCGCAACATATCGCTTGAAGAAGAACGGAAGCCACTCCGAGACCTGGTACGATCCGAATTTCGAGACAGGAACGGCAAAGACGTAGTCGAGTTCTTCAAGGGTACGTTGCTTCGTCTCTGGAACCCAGAAGAATATCATGACGAAGGCGACAACATTGAGACCCGCGTAGAAGCCGAACGCGCCGGTGGGCGTCATCGCGGTAAGCATACGCGGGAAGGTGATGGAGAGGACGGCGGCCCAGAAGAGATTCGTTGCAACAGCCCAAGACATACCAACTTCACGATGAGACAACGGGAAGACTTCGGCAGAGTAGGTGTACGGCACAGGACCTTCTCCTGGAGAGTAGAACGCGCCGAACATGAAGACGAAGAGAGCAACGAGTACTTGGTGCGCTCTGTTTTCATTCGGTATCTGGAAACATAATCCTGCTGCCAACAGAGTCCATGCCATCTGAGGGAACGTGAACAAAAGCAAGGTTCGACGTCCGTAGGTATCGATCGTGCGAAGGGCAGGGAAAGCAAAGAGGAAGTTGACGAGACCGAAACCCCATGAAGCGAGAAGTGCCTCTCTGTCCGACGCACCACCCTCGACGAAAATCGTGGACGAATAGAAAGCTATGATGTTGATACCGCACATCTGCTGGCCAATCATGACAGTGGACGCTGCAAGAGTCGCACGACGAATTCGCGGGATCTTGAAGAGTTCAACGAAGCGCTTAGCGTAGTTGCCCCTCGGAACATATTTATCTTCCACGTCCAATTGCGCACTGATATAGTACAGATCACGCGCTGCCTGAATTGGGTGGTTGCGGAGCTTCAGTAGCGATTCCCATGCATTGCGGTAGCGTCTCTTCTTCATGTACCAGCGTGGGGACTACGTTGAGGTGATGTCGGTAGGTTGTCTTTCGCTATCGTGGTTGAAATACATACCTCTGGGCATAAGTAGCATCCGAGGAGTAGTGGAATTGCAGGAATGAATGCAGATCCAATCTCCAAACGCCACGCAAGTCCTTCAATGTCCATGACAATCAAATTCGCAGAGAATCCCCTTCAGAAGAGTTCGTTCAGAACATGACTGACAGAGATCAGTGAGATTGTTCAAGACTTACAAGAGAATACCAAATGCCGTCCACAGTTGCCAAGCTATAGGATTTAAACGTCAGAATTGCGGACATAATATCATTGGGATTGCCTACTCATGACCAAACTACCGCGAATTAGGGCGGGCGAGTTTTCCGCAGCAAAGATCGGAACAGTCGAAGCCTTAGAACCCATACCAATGCCGAGAAGTAGACGAGTGATCAAAAGCTGTTCCCAAGTCTGAGATAAGGCGCCTCCGATAGGTGGGAGCAAACAGAAGATCGCGGAGAAGAAAATGCATCCACGACGACCAAACCAGTTGTTAATAGGATCCGAGCACCAGGCGCCACTGGAGATGCTCATCAGTCAATGAGCACCCAGGACGATAAGAGAAAGTACGTACAGCAGTGCAGAGGCGATGTACGGACCAGCGTTAATGAGCCCGACGATAAACGTGTCCCGAGTAGAGGTTGAACCAATTCCAAATTCACTCGGGAAATGCAAGTTTGCACCATTGGACCCGGTCTGGTCCCACCCTCTGCGTGGATGGTTAGCAGGTCGGTCAACCGATAATAGCTAGAGACTACTCACTGGACGGCGGCACCGATAGAGCAAAGGGCAATCGTATAGTACAGAGCCTTAGGCTGCCTCCATTTGTGGGTTATTTCCTGACGAAGCACATCTCGCTCGTCTTCCGATAGACCTTTCTGAGTCTCGAATTCCGTCGGGTTCTGCGCGACGAGTGCACCCTTCTGGAGGAGAGGGAGAATGTCTTCCATCTGGTTCTGGATCGCCCACTGCTCTACATCAACCATGAGCTGATCCTCAGGGATTCCATGCAGCGGATTCTTG
The DNA here is from genome assembly GCA_032164295.1 of Inonotus obliquus. Classification (NCBI taxonomy): domain Eukaryota; kingdom Fungi; phylum Basidiomycota; class Agaricomycetes; order Hymenochaetales; family Hymenochaetaceae; genus Inonotus; species Inonotus obliquus. The sequence continues at coordinate 1,923,862 of JAJHTX010000006.1, read as the reverse complement.
ATTCTGTGATAGGCAGTGCGATAAATTGGTGCAGATTATCGCACTGGAGAAGGGCACGTACTTCGCTTGAATGTTCTCATTAAGATTGGGAATCTTGGACTGGCCCAACTCCGCGCTGGAGTATTCCACGACGGCCTTACCGTTGTCGGACATGGTCACTAGACGCACAGACAACGAGAGAGATGCAGGGTAAGAGAAAGGAGAGAGACGAGTGGGATAACAAACAAGCCTCGCTCGCTCTGGTGAAGAAACAGAGACGGGTAATGCGAGGTAAGGTTCTCCCGCCAATTTATATCTTCTTTGCGTCTGACGAAATCATGAAGTAGGGACCGATTCTTGGCCACCATTTCTTGGCCACCATTTTGTTGTCGGTCTTCACTCAGGATCAACAGATGCTATGTCTTGGCAGGCGGAGTGCTTTGCTCGACGCGCCCGTTTCAGCCAGCGAGTAGTCATCTGCTTGAAAAGAAGTTCTCCGTATGTATAGTGAATATTCCGTCCGAGAATTGCACAGAAATAATGATAACATATTGTTCGAGAGAACCGTGTTTGACAATTGCCGAAATAGGAATTATGTAGCTCCCGTGACAAATGCCTGAAATGGACTAGTCAGGGTAAACACTTGTAACTCAAACGAGATGTGACGTGCCGAGCGATCAAAGAGGACAAAAAATCGACGAGAGAAACGAAAACCAAGCACCCCGTGGGGTCCCTCTCAGTATCTCATCCGGAACTCAATCCAACACGAAACGGAGGCGTTGCTTGTGATTCGATCAATATGAGTCGAAAAATATCGATCAGTATCCTCAATCGGATCCAGCAGTATCTATACCAGAAACTGTTCTATTGGTCCTGATATGTCCGATCAGGCAGATTTAGTGCGAAGTGTCGAAATTACGAGAACAGAAAGAGGTCCGTCGCAGAAAATCCTAGAAAATCTCGCAAAGACCAAACGAAGGGAAAGTGGAGTACTTGTCAGCAGACGATTAGTATTTGTAAGCAGGGAAACTCACAACTTTCTTCAAATTTCCTCACGAATACCCTCAAGAGATCATGAGAAGGGTCGCGGCTTGTGCCTGTTTCTTTGCGGCTCGATTTCGTTGTTTTCCTTCCTCCAAGTCCACATTCGGTCTTTAGATTGATCACATACACAGAGCCAAGTGCAAGATGTTCGAGTTTTGGTCCGACAGCCCCGAAGATGAGAAGGTCAGAGACCACAATATCACAAAGTCTGCTCTTGGAACTCAGGGTCGACGAGCTAATAATTGTAAAACCATCGCGGTCTTCCGCCAAACCAGACCCTACCAGATGTGACCAAGCCCAAGATACTGAGCGATCGATTGTCGGCGAGTGCACCGTCAGACAAATGAGGGGTGTGGGGTCTGTGGGGGAAGGGTCTGGGGTTGAACGTAACAATCGTGTAGTTGGCATCAATATCTTCGGAATTGGAGAAGGAATCGCCATAGGCCTTGTCAGCCAAATGTTCTCAATTGTCGGCTTTTAGTGGATTTCGCCCTGATTTATGAGGTCGGCAATCTACGTGTCAAACATAGACCTCGACGGCTGTGCGTTTGATGATATGATGCTACGTCGACGGTTGTTAGAGAGGAGGGATTATTGCTTGCATGGATGAAACAGGAGCTACAGAGAAACCAGGCCAGGGAAGCCGAGAGGTGCACTCAAAAACATTGCTGACACCTCGTGACCAAGTTCCGCTAGGCAAAGGATGATTCGCTGAGGGACATCGGGTTCTTCATGCAGAGGACTAATCTTCGCTGGTACACGCAACGCAAAGCACCTGCAGAGATTTACGTTCACTAGGTCGAAGCTAAAGAAGGAGGATCCATATGTTCTCTGTGAGTATGCGACTGCGCAGAGTTTATCTGAGGGCTCTGGCTTACCACTCACCAGCAACATCAGCGCAATCTAATCAACCGTGACCAGTAGATGGCTGATAGCCTTCTACGGTCATGAGCGAACTTGGTATGGTCAGTCTTTGCATGCATCGAAAGGCCGCAGGATCATGTGCCATAACCAGATAATTTGTTTATAAATGCCTCGCACATCGTAGGAATCATGTATGCCTCGTGCACAGCAAAGGCTATTGCCATCGGCGGCTACGCCATCGATCGAAATGCGTCCTGCAGAGTGGAACGTATCCCTTGTCTGTATCTTTACAGTAGGTCGGTGGGCGTGCAATATACTGAATTGCTCCTTTTCCACAACATGCTGGCCTTGCAGATTACTCGTGTCCTGAAGTGCGGCACTGACATTCAGCCCGATTTGTCGTTTATATACTGGACTAGTACAATCAGTTAAAGAGTTTGAGCTCTGGGTAACTCAAGAAGACATGCCTTTGACAATGCGCGCAGTGCGAGGAATACCAAGAGGGTTTCGGGTCCTGTGGTTGTACTGTGGCGCACAAAGTAGTTGCTTTCTTGAGGAGTCGCGGTGTGTCACAACCCAACATTGTCATGATCGTCACAAGCAGGGACCACTAGGTGACGACTTGTCACGCTCGAGTGAGTCGGTGCGCAAACTATTTTCTTCTACCTTCTTCCTCTTCCTCTTTCCTAAATTCTTTCGAACTACAAAAAAATGCCTCCGGGAAAGCCTGACCTCTCTGGCTATAACTATGGTGCAATCTCTTCCCTCGTTCTTACTGCCGATAAGTCAGGTCTTCCCCGGCGAGACAACGAGCCAGATGGCACTCCCGAAACTCTTGTAGGACGTATCAACCCGAAGGATATGGGCTCACGAGTGCAGCGTTCGGCACCGAAGGATCTGGAGAAAAAGAAAAAGAAGGCGGTGGAGCATCAAGAAGGTGCAGACCGTCCTGCAAAACGGAAAACCGCTGATACGACTGGCTTCAGATATACGGATATCATAGAAGTCACGCAGGAAGTAGAGGGTCTCACCTACCGACCTAGAACGGCAGAGACCAGGGAGGTTTACGAACTCATCCTGGCCACAGTTCATCAGGCGCTTGGTGATCAAGCAAACGATATCGTTCGGAGTGCAGCGGACACCGTACTCGAGACCCTCAAGAATGATTCCATGAAAGACTTCGACAAGAAGAAGGAAATAGAAGAACTCCTTGGCTCGCTTCCGAACGAAACGTTTTCGCAACTTGTCAACCTGTCCAAGAAGATAACCGACTATGGTGTCGAGGATGCTGAACTTGCAGATCCGGACATGGAACGCAAAGACGCTGAGATTGACGACGAGCTGGGTGTTGCGGTTGTTTTTGATGAGGAAGAACAAGAGGAAGAGGAGGAAGAAGGGTTTGAGATACGAGAGGAGTCGGACGAAGAAGATGGAGAAAGGGACCAGATCGGGACGCCAGAGGGTAACGAGGAAGACGACGACGAGCTCGTTTTCGGCACGGATGCAGCTGGAGAGCGAGCCCCCAAGCAAAAGCAAGATCAAGAGATTGTTGCCCCTCACGAAATCGATGGCTTCTGGGTACAGCGACAGGTCACTGAAGTCTACCCAGACCCTGCAACTGCAACTGAGAAAGCGACTGCCGTACTTTCCATCCTGAGCTCAGAGTCTTCTCTCCGTGACTGTGAAAACCAACTAATGGAACTCTTCGAATATCAAAGCTTCGGTCTGATTACGAAGTTCCTCAAGAACCGAGACGTCATTGTTTGGTGCACAAAACTTGCGCGTAGCGACGCAGACGAGCGAGTCAACGTTGAGGTAGCGATGCGAGAAAAGGGCGTGGGGTGGATCTTACGTGAACTCACTGGAGACCGTAAAGCCAAGGTGGTGAAGACAAGTGACGCAATGGATGTTGACGAAACACCCAGGCAGAACGTACCAAAGACAGGCACACTGGCTCCCGGATCTACAGCTCAGCCCAGGCAGATGTTAGATCTTGAAGGTATGGTATTCAGTCAGGGTGGCCACTTAATGTCAAACAAGAAGTGCAAGCTTCCGGAGGGATCATTCAAGCGCTCCAAAAAAGGCTACGAGGAAATCCATGTCCCAGCTCCGAAAAAGAGGGATAGTGATGCTTCAGAGTTTGTACCAGTATCCTCTCTGCCTCAGTGGGCGCAAGCAGCGTTCCCTGGCATCAAGAATCTCAACAAGGTTCAAAGTAAACTTTACCCTGTTGCGTTCGGTCAAGACGACCCAATTCTCCTTTGTGCTCCTACCGGCGCAGGAAAGGTAAGTACGTTCTTGTTTTCTTTCAAAGTCCTGTCTGAAAGGGGCTTTTCAGACTAACGTTGCGATGCTTACTTTCCTGAACGAGCTCGCTAAAGTTCGCGACGAGGAGACCGGCGAGTTTGATCTTGACTCGTTTAAAATTGTATATGTTGCGCCGATGAAAGCTCTGGTCCAGGAAATGGTCGGCAATTTCAGCAAGCGCCTGGAGCCTTACGGGGTCAAAGTCAGCGAGTTAACGGGTGATCATCAGCTCACGAAGCAGCAAATTGCGGAAACTCAGATAATCGTCACGACTCCGGAGAAGTGGGACGTCATCACTCGCAAGAGCACCGATCTGAGCTACACGAACCTTGTCCGGCTGATGATCATCGACGAGATTCACTTGCTTCACGACGAGCGTGGTCCGGTTCTTGAGAGTATCATCGCAAGGACGATACGTCGTATGGAACAGACGAATGACTACGTGCGGCTTGTTGGTCTATCCGCCACTTTGCCGAACTATCAGGACGTCGCGACGTTCCTTCGGGTTGATGAGAAGAAAGGGTTGTTCTATTTTGACGCCTCGTATCGCCCGTGCGGTCTCCAACAACAGTTTATCGGTGTTACCGAAAAGAAAGCTATTAAGCGATACCAGGTAATGAATGAGGTGCTCTACGAAAAACTCCTCGAGCAGGCCGGCAAGAACCAGACTCTCGTATTCGTGCACTCACGAAAGGAGACGGCAAAGACAGCGAAGTTCATTCGTGATATGGCACTTGAAAAGGAAACGATCACCCAGTTTGTTCGAGCTGAAGCGGCAACAAGGGAGATACTTGAACAAGAATCACAAAACGTCAAAGACCCGAATTTACGCGATTTGCTTCCTTTCGGATTTGCTATTCATCACGCCGGAATGACTCGCGAAGATCGTGCGCTTGTTGAGGATCTTTTCGACGACGGTTCTGTCCAGGTTCTCGTTTGTACTGCTACGCTTGCCTGGGGCGTTAATCTACCAGCGCATACCGTGGTTATCAAGGGAACGCAGATCTACAATCCTGAAAAGGGACGATGGGTAGAGTTATCATCTCAAGATGTCTTGCAAATGCTTGGACGTGCGGGTCGGCCACAGTACGATACATTTGGCGAAGGCATTATTATCACGAATCACTCAGAACTGCAATATTATCTGAGTTTGATGAATCAGCAATTGCCAATTGAGTCGCAGTTCGTCTCAAAGCTTGCCGATAATCTTAATGCCGAGATTGTCCTTGGTACCATCCGCAATCGTGATGAAGCTGTACAGTGGCTGGGATACACTTATTTGTACGTCCTCGGGAAATCACCAAGGATATGCACTTGCTGATGAATTAAACAGATACGTTCGCATGCTCAAGTCGCCAGGTCTCTACAGCGTTGGCCCGGACTACCTCGACGATGACCCTATGCTTATTCAGAAACGGGCAGACATTGCACATTCCGCAGCTGCCTTACTGGAGAAGTGTAATCTCATCAAGTACGAGCGTCAATCCGGCAAGTTCACGTCCACAGAATTAGGTCGGATTGCTTCGCACTTCTACGTGACGTACAACTCGATGGCAACCTACAATCAGCACCTGCGTCCCACGATGTCTACGCTCGAACTGTTCAGGGTATTTGCGCTATCAAACGAGTTCAAGCTTATCCCTGTTCGTCAGGACGAGAAGCTGGAACTTGGCAAGCTGCTTGAACGAGTACCGATACCTGTGAAGGAAAGCGTTGACGAGCCTGCCGCGAAGATCAACGTGCTTTTACAAGCATACATTTCACAGCTGAAACTAGAAGGATTCGCGCTCGTTGCGGACATGGTTTTCGTACAGCAATCCGCCGGTCGTATTCTTCGTGCCATGTATGAGATTTGCCTCAAACGTGGATGGGCTATACCGACTCGTGCTGCTCTTGACCTCTGCAAGATGGTGGAGAAGCGCATGTGGGGTTCCATGACGCCACTGCGTCAATTCAAGGGTGTCCATGCCGAAGTTATCCGTAAAGCGGAAGGCAAGCAGTTCCCATGGTACCGCTACTTTGATTTGACGCCTCCTGAAATTGGTGAATTGATCGGTATTCCGAACGCTGGCAAGCTCGTACATCGCCTTGTGCATAGCTTCCCAAAGCTGCATCTCCAAGCACAAGTCCAACCAATCACAAGGTCACTCCTGCGAATCGACTTGTCCATCACACCTGATTTCCGCTGGGACGAGAAGATCCATGGCGGCGCGGAACAGTTCGTGATTATGGTTGAAGATGTCGATGGTGAAATCATCCTCTTCCATGACACGTTTGTGCTAAGACAGCGCTATGCGGAAGACGAACACAACGTCACGATTACCGTACCGATGTTCGAGCCAGTTCCTCCGAATTATTACATATCCGTAATTTCGGAGCGATGGCTGCACGCAGAGACGCGCCTGCCCATCTCCTTCAAACATCTAATTTTACCCGCAAAATTCCCTCCTCCCACTGCTCTTCTTGATTTACAGTCATTGCCCCTATCAGCACTCCATAACAAAGAGTTCGAAAGCATATATTCCTCGACGATAAGGACGTTCAACAAGATCCAGACGCAGGTCTTCCAAGCCTTATATACGACCGATGACAATGTCTTTATCGGTGCACCTACCGGTAGCGGCAAGACCATTTGCGCGGAGTTCGCACTTTTGCGATTATGGTCGAAGCGTGATTCCCCTCGTGCAGTCTGCATCGAGCCGTTCCAAGATATGGTTGATCAACGAGTCGCAGAATGGCGAGCGAAGTTTGGGGATCTTCAAGGCGGAAAGGAGATTGTCAGCTTGACCGGCGAAACAGCGGCGGATTTGCGCCTACTCGAGAAAGGTGATGTGATTGTCTGTACACCAACACAATGGGACGTGCTTTCGCGAAGGTGGAAACAGCGAAAGAACGTGCAGAACATTGGCCTGCTTATTGCTGACGAAGTCCAGCTTGTTGGTGGTGAGATTGGGCCTGTTTACGAGGCCGTTATCTCGCGAACGAGATATGTTTCTGCACAGACCGAAATCAAGACCAGAATTGTGGCATGTGGCGTCTCCCTCGCTAATGCGCGAGACTTGGGCGAGTGGATGGGCGTGCCGAGTCATGCCATCTTTAACTTCCCTCCTAGTGCTCGCCCACTCGACATGGACATCCATCTACAGAGTTTCTCGATTCCTCACTTCCCCTCTTTGATGATCGCAATGTCAAAGCCAGCATACCTCGCCATTTCCGAATATTCTCCCGTTAAACCTGTTATCGTCTTTGTTCCATCGCGGAAGCAATGTGCTATGACTGCTAGTGACATCCTTCTTCATGCATCAGCAGACCGAAATGAGGATCGTTTCCTTAACATCGAGGAAGCGGATCTTCAACCTCATCTTGATCACGTCACCGATCGCTCGTTGGCAGAGAACTTGCGACATGGCGTTGGAGTTTACCACGAGGCGTTGAATAAGCAGGACAAACGAATCGTCGAGCGCCTGTTCCAGGCAGGCGCCATCCAGGTTGTCGTTGCATCCAGGGATGTTGCGTGGGACATCCCACTATCAAGCTACATGGTGATCATCATGGGTGTACAGTACTTCGAGGGCAAAGAGCATCGCTACGTCGATTATCCTGTAACGGATGTGTTGCAAATGATGGGTAAGGCGTGCAGACCCCTGGAGGACGATCGTAGTCGATGCGTCTTGATGTGCCAACAAACGAGGAAGGACTTTTATAAGAAGTTCTTGAGTGAGGGATTACCCATCGAATCTCACTTACCAACGCATATGCTGCATGATTACTTCCTTGCGGAAATTGCTGTCAAGACGATCGAGAACAAGCAGGATGCTATGGTCCGTTCTCAGTACTGTATCTTTTGTTGCTTGTTTAACTCATGTGATGCGTTTTTAGGATATTCTTACTTGGACGTACTTCTACAGACGCATGACTCAAAATCCGAATTACTACAACTTGAGCGCTGTCAGCCACCAGCATCTTTCGGACCACCTGTCTGAGCTCGTGGAGAATACCCTCAATGACCTCGTTAACTCGAAGTGTATTGCTATCGGTGAGTTTTAACGAGCCAGATGTCTGATAATGGTGTCCCTAACGCAAATTACAGAGGATGAAATGGATGTATCGGCTCTCAACCTCGGAATGATTGCCGCATATTACAACATATCTTGTAAGTGCCTTTCATCTGTCGGCATCGCAATATTCTGAAGAAAGTCGCTTTGCAGATGTCACCGTTGAGGTCTATACGCTTTCGCTTAAGGAGCGAACCAAGCTCAAGGGTCTCCTCGAAGTCGTCTCGTCGTCTGCAGAATTCGAGTCCATCCCGATCCGTCGACACGAAGACATCCTCCTCCGCCGTATCTACGACCGTGTACCCGTCAAGCTCGAAAAGCCAGACTTCGAGGCACCTCACTTCAAGACATTCCTCCTCCTCCAGGCGCACTTCTCGCGTTTGCAACTCCCACCTGACCTTGCATCGGATCAGGTGCTGGTGCTCGAGAAAGTGCTCAATTTACTATCGGCCTGTGTGGATGTGATGTCGTCTAATGCGTGGTTGAGTGCACTTGGGGCGATGGACTTGTCACAGATGGTTGTGCAGGCTATGTGGGAGACTGATTCACCGTTGAAGCAGATTCCACACTTTGAGCCAGAGGTAAATTTGTATACGGTAATTGTTAGTGTCCAAAGGTCGCTAACAGAATTCATAGGTAATCAAACGATGCCAGGAAGCGGCTGTAGAATCTGTGTATGATATCATGGACTTGGAGGACGACAAGCGCAATGAATTATTGCAGATGGACAACCGCAAGATGTGAGTATATACTATCAGCATGGACAGAAATCATACTGATTATCCTTCCAGGCGTGACGTAGCGGCATTCGTCAACTCATATCCAACCCTAGAGGTCGAACCGGAACTCGTCAAGGGAGAATATACTGCTGGGTCACCTATCTTCCTGCAAGTCGCACTCTCACGAGACGCAGACGAGGACGACGAAGACGACCAACGCGTAGTCGCACCATTCTACCCTTCGCGCAAAATGTCAAACTGGTGGTTAGTTGTTGGAGAGCCAAGTACAAGACAGCTGCTTTCCATCAAACGTGTTACTATCAAAAGGAGTCTGAACGTGAAGTTGGAGTTCACTCTTCCGAAGGGCATGCACAAATTAAAGCTTTATGTTATCTGTGATTCGTACATGGGTGCGGATCATGATATTAATCTTGATGCCATTGACGTTGCGGAAGGAGAGGATAGTGATGAAGATATGGACAGTGATGAGGAGATGTCGGAGTAAAAGAATGTCCTTTCGAGTTACCACCGCTATGTTGTTAGGTCATTCCTTGTATGCTTTGCATGTGTAGTATTATTATTCGATGACTTTGCACAGTGTAACATGATTTGTGTGCTGAAGGCAAAGTAAGGTTGAGGTTGCTGCGGCTCCGGCTTATACGGCTGTTCCAACTAAGGCGACCAACGTCATCGGACCGCCTCACATAATACTTATTTATTTTTACGCCCTTTTCGAATCCATTCCTTTCTCACTTCATCACTGGACTCTGGTTTCGAGAAACCGCAACGAGGGCGTTCGTGCCTCTACTTATGCCCACATTTTGGCAAACAGGTTCGTTGTTTCAAACACTTCAGCATTCCGAGTGATTCTTGATCGGAACAACATCTAATGTAACGTATGTGTTGTTAGATGGAACACGCGTTGACCTTACACCTCTTGCTTCCCGTACTTTACAAGTCCGTGCTGACCCCTCTGAAGAAGCCTCAGCACTTCCCGAAGGGTACGTCCATTCCTCTCATTTGTTCTACTGCACGTACTAACTCTCAATTTGTCTCAGCGAACGAGCCCTAACACCCATCATAGCGGGTGTAATTTCTGGCTCCTGCATAGCTGTCGCCTGGCTAGTCGCACTAATCCATATCCTTGTCAAACGGTACAGACGCAAACAAAAGTACAAACAACTGGGTCAAGATGCTGAAATTGCCCTGAGTAAGAAGAAGGAAGAGGAAGAAGAGAGGAGGAGGATGGAGTTCATTGTTCCGCCTGACCCGGCTGTGTTGGAGGGAAGATGTAGACCGGGAGAGAGGGTTGTTGTGAGGAGGGATAAATGGTGGCGGAAGGTTCTTGGTGCTGGGAGGAGAGGAGGAAAGGGCTGGATAAGGGAAAGTGCGAGTGAGGGTGGTTTAGGGGGAGAGAAAGGGAAGGGGAAAGAGAGACCGACGTCTCCCGGAAGATCTAATACCTCTCCCGACTTACGACGACATTCTATCAATGGCCAGCCAGATAATACACATCCTAACGACACCGAATCGATCCCTACCATTACCACACCAGATCAAACACAGGACACCCTTGAGGGTCAAGCAAGTCTAGACGTAGATGAAACAATGGAACTTCGTCCCCCTTTCCATCGTCTTTCTACAATTATGTCCGTCGTCGACTCTGAGAGATTTCGTTCTCGTTCTGGCACCCCTCCCCACTCAGGCCCAGGTTCGGGTCGATCTTCATCACCAACTACTTCCCCTGTTCCTTCACCTACTCTTTCACCTGGATTCCCAAAAGGACCAAGACGCTCCTCGGAGAAACAACGCAAGAACCAGACTGGTGGAGCTGAGGACAATTCTAAGGGCGAGAATGCGAATGCTCTTGGTGATGCTTTGAAAGAGAAGGGAGATGTCAAGAATGTTGTGGACTTTGCTACCTCCGACCCCGATAAGGATGATTCTCGCCCTTTGGTGGATCATGATAATAATGACAATGCGAATACGAGAGTACATAGTTACCCACCCTCGCGGCTCCGATGATCTCTGTCTGGTATGTCATTATCCACCTTTTAAACATTTGTTTTGGGAAGTCTGATGCTGAAATGTGACTTTTAGATGACCTTTACTATCTTTATTTGTTTGAAACACACCCGCTCATGATGCATACATATTATTTTATCTTTCTTGGTTTGACATTGGTAAATAGGACTTTTTACAACTGCATTCTGCATTCAAATTGGGATTCGTGGGTGGAATAATGTTGTTCCTTGGATAGTGATATCGCCGATGGTTCTTAGTCGCAATACGCACCGACATTCGCAGGCTACAAATCATCCTCGTCATGGAATATGAAACCAATGAATCAATCGAAGCGGAACTTACAGCAACATCTCGAGCATAACGGAACAACACGCCACGCTTCACCTTAAGCTGGCGCCCTTCCGCTTCCCATTCCTTGCGACGTTGTTCTTGAGTTGCCTCATCGACCAGCCACTCAATCGAACGTGTCTTCGCGTCAACGATGATCTTGTCACCATCTTGAACCAATGCGATTGGACCGCCGAGTTGTGCTTCTGGGACGACGTGACCTATGAATATCAAGGACATGCGAAAGTACCACGGGGAATCAAGGACTGAAGGACAGGGCATGAAAAGGTCACTTGCCTATGATGAATCCATGCGAAGCACCACTGAACCTCCCGTCCGTGATTAAGCAAGTCGTGTTGCCCAATCCAGCACCCATTATAGCTCCAGTTGGTCCTGAGGCGTACTGTAAGCGCTCATAACTCGGTGCATCATCGAAGAAGACTTACCGAGCATCTATATCGGGCGGATCCAAAGTTGAGAATTAGTCGGTGTCAGTAATTGAGAAATCCCAAGAAGTACCTCTGGCATCCCCGGTGCACCCTTTGGACCTTGGTACCTGAAGATGACAACCGTTCCAGGTTTGATCTCGCCCGCAGCGAGCGAAGGGTAGAAATCGTCTATCCTGTTGACACGAGCGAAGTTTCAGCGACTGTCAACTCAGAAGATAACATAACAAAATAACTAACGTGTCAAAGCACTTCGCTACGCCCTACATAATCAACTCAATGAATCAAACATTCAAACACAGCAATACAAAAGTTGAACTCACCTCAAAATGAAGTCCTTCTTTTCCAGTCAATTTCGCCACAGCAGTTCCAGGACACAAACTCCCTCTCAAAATCGTAAGATGTCCAGTCGGCTTGATAGGATTCTCTAACGGCCTAACAACATCCTGAGAATCAAACTGAAGCTCAGGAATATCCGCGAGGTTTTCGGATATGGTTTTGCCTGTAACGGTTAATTGTGTACCATCCAGGAGAGTAGTGTGTGCGAGGAGGTATTTCATTATTGCTGGGATACCGCCGGCTTTGTGGAGGTCTTCCATGTGGTACTTTCCCGACGGCCTGTAATATGGTAACTAGAAATTAGAGATTACTGTAAAGGTGTGATGCAGAGTTTGCTTACTTGAGGTCAGCTAGGTATGGTGTACGTTCCGCTATCTCTTGGAAATCGTCGATGGTCAGAGGGATGTCTGCTGCACGAGCCATTGCTAAGAGGTGAAGAACCTTGTGGAGTGGCAGAGTGAGTCAGGTAAACCAAATACATTTTTTTAAAAGATTCGAGCGAAACCTACAGAGTTGGTCGAGCCTCCTATAACATTGATAACTGCAATCGCATTCAAGAACGAGTTTCGCGTAAGAATGTCCCTAAAGTCACGAAACAGCATATAATCAGTCGTGACGTGGTACTACTTTGCTGACACTGTTCTGCGCTGAACCTTGGCTTGAGATCCTTCTCTAATAAAATCTTCATGAATTTCGCTGCCTTTCGACATTCTTGCGCTTTCTCTAAAAACTCATACGATAAACGAGTGAGACCATCGTGAGATGAATAGATTTACCTGGGTAGACCGCAGGGATGCTAGAAGAGTATGGCAAGGATAGACCAAGCACCTCCAACGCCGTACTCATTGTGTTTGCCCTATCAATTGTTATTCAGCTCCATCCTCCCTTATATAGGATACAACCAGACTCACGTATACATACCGCCACAAGCACCAGCACCGGGACATGCATGACGCACAACGTCGAATCTTTCTTCATCCGAGATTTTGCCTACCGTGTATGCACCTGTGTAACGTTTTAAGTCATCATTTAAGTCAACACGAATAAAATTGAGAATCTCTGTGACGAGTCTAAGGGACTGACCGAAAGACTCAAAGGCATCTGATATATTCACAGGTTCACCCTGCTTGAATCCTAGAGCAGGACAATCTTTATGTCGCACGCCCGCTTGGATACTCCCACCATATACGATGACGGTAGGACGATTATGACGTACGGCGGCCATGACACACCCAGGCATGTTCTTGTCGCATCCTGGTATCGAGATGTTTCCATCGTAATGTTGGGCCTGGACAACCGCATTCAAGAATCACTATACACTCAACGATACTATGATGATCTCTTCTCACCATGACGACCTAGATGATATTTTGCTTTAGTTTACGGGTAGATGGAAGTAAAATTATTCATCTGCTCTTCAATGCAACGTACAGATTCGATTGAATCGGCAATTAGGTCCCGGCTCGGAAGACTATGAGTGTTCAAGGTCAAGCCGCTGTTGAGAGAAGCAGGGAATTCAAGCTCACGAATAGCGCATTCCTATGCGCAACATTTAAGCCAGCGTTTCAAAAACATTCATGCTGAATCTCTTACCGTCATTTCCCTGAGTTATTCCGTCACTATATACGCATGTAGATTGTTCATCATCTTCCATAGATTGCTGAGTATCTTACCTAACCCCGATGGTATTGAACGTCAGACCAACAAGTCCCTCGTCGATGCAGCCTTTCTTGACTTCTCTCGCAAGGTCAAGCTACGAGGGGATCAATGTAATAAGTCCTGGCTTAAGATACTGGAATGTGGATCATACCAGATGGATATTACAAGGATTCCCTAGGACAGATGGATAAGACCCAGCCAATTTGGGACAGTCCGAAAGACCTACCTTCCCACCATATAGGAGAAATACCGATCTAATGTGCCGCGAAAGTTCAATCAAACTATTAATATACGGAAGTTATTTCGATCTCGACTAGGTCACCTGCGCTTTGTCCATATCTTCCTCGGTCAACCCAGCAGCATAGACTGCATCAAATACGAGACTCAGGAATGATTGTTTCGAACGTAGCAGTAGTACTTGCGCATAGCTTGGGCACCCCCAAAGGTCTAACGATATAAATTTTCAGAAGAGAACTTTGCAAGATAGGTTTTCATACCTTATTCTGAGTCCTGAGTGCCCAGTAAAGCGTTCAGTAAGCTCAGTGGCAGAATTATTGTGAGAGTTCCAGTCTAGTCTTACAGATGACTCGATATTCTATTCAGCCGAACTCCATTTTCTCCCGGCTTTACGATATTATGGCTGGAAGGAATGTCAGTCCAACACAAAACCTGGAGTCAACAACGACTTACATCTGTATACCTCCAGACATGGTGAAAGTTCCGATCAAAGATAGCAACGTTGCGCTACTTCGAGTCCTTTCTGTATGTGAAAAATACGATTGCATTCGTGGATGCTTTCGGACCGTCGGAAATTCAGATGCAGGAATAGCCGAAGGGAAGGTCATGGGTCAACTGATGGTCTAATCACATCCGTGCGATTAGAAAGATCAAATAGCTCGAAAAATGGCTCATAACCGTCGTTATCCGCCCTGTGAAACCCACTGATGTGTAAAAGTGAGTTGTGAGTTGTGATTTGAGACGCGAGCTTCAATTCAGAGCGATCATCCTTAATCCCTAAAAGGCAATGACGATAAAGCCGGTGATCGACGTCCAAGTGAGTGAGAATGGATTTGCAGCGCTCACACAACTCAACTCAAAGTCGACGATACACATTCACTAGCCTTTTGATAACGCCAATCAATTCAAACAAGACACGTACGGGAATGGCTCATTTATCTCTCCGACTATATATATACTCCAATGCTCCCACAACCGGGCTTGATACTGAGAAGGTGACTCTGTTGAGCCTTTCATCGCTCAGCGAGTAGACCGAGCCCGAGGGACTGCTCGCAATATCGAGGATCAAGAATGGAACCGAAGTTAAGAGTGGCGATCTGGTATGTGCCTTTTGGTTGCTAAATTGATATACGTTCGTGAAGACCTTTGTTTCAGTGGTGGAGGAATCAGTGGCCTTTGCTTGGCCGTCGCGTTGTCCAAGTTCGCCAACGTAGATTTTCACGTGTACGAGGCTGCAGAGCGTTTCAAAGAGATAGGCGCTGGTGTGATGATCTGGACAAGAACATGGACGATCCTTGAGCTTATGGGCTTATCTGAACAATTCTCGAAGATCGCTCACGCTCCTCCTGATGGCTCACTCGGTGCGGTGAAATCCTATGCCAAAACTCGTAATTTTCATCAACGCAATGTGTCTCGCAGGCGTAGGATTTGACTACAGAAGGTCCGATCAACCAACAGAGGGATTTCGCTTTCATCTCGTTGAAGTACCTCGTAAGTCTCACGGTTGGTTTTCACTTCCGCTATGACATACTATATATGTACAGATGGTTGCATTCGTTTTCACCGGGCAGACTTTCTCGACGTCTTTGTCGACAATCTACCTAAAGACGTAGCCTCCTTTGGAAAGCGGTTGACGTCGTACTCGATTCAAGATGAAGAAATTCATCTGAAATTTCACGACGGTTCCGAAGCCGTCTGTGATTTGTTAGTTGGCGCCGATGGAATAAAGTCTGTGGTACGGAAGCGGCTCCTCGAAACCCTGTCGGAAGAGAGTGATCGTGAAATGTGCGGCTTTATTGAACCCATATTCACTGGGACTGTGGCGTTTCGCGGACTCATTCCAGCTGATCGATTACCGAAGAACAAGGATGGGAGCTTGCACGCGTCGTTGCAAAGACCCATGATGGTACTCAGTTTGACTAGTTATGTGATGTGATACTTACTATATTACTCTCGACGTAGCATTGCGGGAAGAACAAGGTTGGTCTTGTCTTGCGCATATTCTTAGTATCGCTAAGTATCTTTCAGCATGTCGTCAGCTATTCGATAGCACAAGGCAAGATCGTCAATGTCGTAGCGTTAACGTCGGATCCACAAAAGGAGAATACACCATTTGACGGCCCATGGGTAGCGCCGTGTTCTAGGAGTGAACTGTTAGAATGCTATTCTGGCTGGGAACCGGAGGTCCAGTCGCTTTTGCAGGTACGCTGCCATAAGATTCTTGCAAGAGTCCCACTCTTATAGTCTCTGTTTGACGACAGTGCGTCGAAAACCCGACGAAATGGGCTATTCATCAGCTGAAGCCACTCCCCACGTATGTATCTTCCAACGTTGCGCTTATCGGAGATGCAGTAAGTAGACTATGATTAATTCACACCTGGTATTAAATACCAAAATGGTATAGGCACATGCGATGTGTCCTCATCAAGGCGCGGGAGCCGGGCAAGCAATCGAGGTACTTTTCTGCACGTCCTTTCTTGAATGAGCTTACAACATCACGGAACAGGATGCCTACGTCCTTGCGAAGATGCTGGGATGCTCGCTCACTACTCGTCGAACGTTGGCAAATGCACTCCAGGCTTACGAACACGTTCGTCTTCCAATGGCTAATGCTATTCTGCAAGGATCAAGAGACTCCGGTCTTATGTATGAGTTTAATTATCCAGAACTGGGTGAACATTATGGAGCACTGGGTCCTGTCATCCAGAGTCAGTGGGATTGGGTGTGGGCGACTCACCCGGACGAGGAGATTGCGCGAGGGAAGCTGTATCTTGAGTCGCACATTCATTAGAGGACTTCGGTCGCAACACTCATTTGTTGCTAGCTGTAAACTGACTGAACAGAATACTGCCTTTCACCAGTCGGATCTTGCCCCGGTATGGATACACCACACAACAGTGAAAGTATGTATCTTGCTTGAGAGAAGTGTGTTGTTCTATCTGGCAATTATGTAATAACAAGCTTTCGCTACGAAACACTTTCCATCTTGCATTAGGGTTCTTGTGCAACCAATTTGCGGAACATCCAAGACCTATTACTGATCCACCGTGGAAGAAAGCAAAATCACAACTGGAATCCCTCGCAACGTGTTACACATAAATTCTTCAGCAGATTGAAAGACTGATCAATGAAACCATAAATGCATTTAGTACAGCTGCTACTATAGAAAATACCTGATTAACTTCTTTATAATCCCTGGTAGTATATCGGTTTAGTACACGCGCCTGTCATTAATCTATCTTAAAATGGTCGCGCGAGAGCGGGGTTCGACTCCCCGCCAGGGAGTATTGATTTCGGAGCGTTTTTTTTCGCCATCCCGCCCGGTTAATGTACCGACGAAAATAAATCTATTGCCTCAGCAGATTTTCAGCTCACTTCTGTCTGTCGGTGTGTTATTAGATCTTAAAAATATTACTTTAGTACTAATAACTTACCTATTTTCACTGCTGATCAGTCACCTGACTTTCCAACAGTTACTTCAGCCTCAGCCATCATCCACTGGCAGCTATCTAGAACAAACACTCTCTTACACCATATGTCAGACAAGGAATTCGAGATAGATGAACTGGAATCTGATTACGGGGATGCTGAGGAGTACGACGACGACGACCCAAATGTGTTCCAGATAAGGTAGCCGCGGGGTGACCCGAGGACTTGGACTTGTAAAAGAATCGTTGTTAACTGTGTTTGTTTCTTTCACTACAGAGACCCTCTACCTCCACCATCTGCGTCAGTCTACACGACACACCAGCTACATCAGCTCATACACGAAGGCCATGTAGACCTAAGTCCTCCTTATCAACGTGGTGCGCCACCTCTCCCTCCTGACTCTGTTGTTTAGTGGTTTGACTGTTCATAGGTGTTGTGTGGGGTAGGGAAAAGCAAGTGACCTTGATAGAGTCGATATTCCGCAATTTCTATATTCCCCCTGTTCTGTTCTTCGTCAGACCAGAGTCAGACGATCCGGATTTGCCGGTGAGAGTTTGTATGGATGGGAAACAGCGATTGTCGTCGATACAGGCGTTCTTTGATGGCCAGGTGAGAGAAAGTGGCTTTACATGCTAGATTAAAGGTCGCTCATTTGCTTTCAGATACCCTGTATGTTGCCAGCCCGATGTTCCGTTGGATTACAGTTGACCTTGTGGCTTGCCGCAGACAAGGATCCTGTCACTAAAAAATTATTCTACTACACTGTTCCGAAGTCACAGGTCGGGAAGAGGCAACTTATACCACCAAATTTCAGGCAAATTTTTGCACAAAAGCACATAACTTGCGGTGAGACTCGCGTTCATCTTACATCTCTTTCGGGCTATTGCTCATCCTCGACAAGTTGAGTTTTCTGGTATCGAACCAGAAATAGAGCGTGATATCTTCCAAAGAGTACAGTTGGGCGTGGCTTTGACCCCTGCAGGTAATGTAGTTAACTTTCCTTTTAGGATGTTTCTCTAAATTTCGCCTTTTCCGCTTACAGAGAAGCTCGCCGCTATATCATCCCCATATGCAGACTGGATTACAGAACTCGACATCAGACACGTACGAGGAGTAGACGACGGTCTCAACGTTGTATTGAAGTGGGACGCAAGAAGAGGGAAACATTTCCAGGGCATAGCACAATTGGCATACTGCGTGGAGAATTTGCCTAAGCGAACAGATCCGCATACCAAGAAAATCGCAACATGGTTGCAACGAGACGAAGTGCCCAAGGAAACGTTCAAGCAAGAAATTGAATCGATTCTCAAGAAGTATTGGGTCATTGCGTCCAGTGAGAACCTGAGGCAGGCTTTCACACTTGTGAAGAATGCTGTTGCTCCTGTTGAGTTTGCTTTTATTGGTATGTAGCTGCTTCGTTTATTATCTGCAATTCCTTTGACTCCTTTTGTACAGGTGTACTCTTATCTGTCTTGCAACACTGCAACGAAAAAGTGATAGCAGAAGAAATCCTCAAATTCCGACAATTCATACGAGCTAAACACACAGACGTCCGATCGAATAACCGAGTCTTCGCATCCATATGGGACTTTATCGAAATAGTTGCAGAGCGGAATGGTGTGGATATCTTTCATACACCAACTGCGAATGGAAATACTAGTACGGGCAAAAAGAGGAGACGGGGGCAAGATGATCGTGATGACCAGGAGTATACGTCAACGCCAATAAAGAATATCGGCGGCACGCCTAGAACACGGAAGAGAGCTGCGAATTGACGAGGCAGTGAATCCCACCACCTTTAGGCTAAGCGAATTCTCTTACTCGTGATAGAATTAATTTACTCTCCAGTCAATCCTATCCTGTATACTATCCTTCACGGTATTATATCCTACGTATGTTACTCTATGCGATCGTTCCTCCCCGACTAGTATACGAAGTCACACCATCCTTATCCGTAACACTTCTTGCGAACTTCATGAGAAGCTTGTCTCGATCTTTCTTGTCGACTGATATGTCGTCCAAGAATGGAGTGATATCTGTAGCTTTCCATTTTGACTGGGCGAGGAAGAGCTCTGTGAAACGGTCGGCTGGACTCGTAGGAAGCTCTGATGAAGGGAAGTAGGAAAGTGCGGGGTTTCCTGTCAACGACGGATATGTTATTAAAAAATTGCCCTAGAAAAGATATCGCTGAGTTGCACGAATGTAGAGTCATCGGGAATGTTCGCACCTGGAGCAGGGACAAATCGACATGACTTTCAAACGAATCGCCTACCACCGCCTTCCAGTTTTTTAAGAGGTTATCTGGTTCGATAAGAGAGCCCTGGAATGGCATAAGTAGAGGGTCATCACGAATCGGAAAGAGGCACATACACGGTAAGCGCTCAGAATACCGATGCCTAACTGTCTCACAACGCCATTCACATCCATACACCAAACCTCCGTAACACTAGATCCTGACTTCTGGAAGCTCCCGAACCACGTCATAACCTGCCTCGACACATCTGGAGATATCTCATGATCAGCCTGAAGCGTTTCGATAATGTCGACAACGTTTGCTCCGTCGCAGGGTAAAGATAATGAAACGAGAGTGTTGAGGATGAGTTCGAGGACGTTGTTGAGGTAAGATGGAGTCATTTGGCGGAGTTCGCCTTTGAGGACTAGAATTCGCATTTCCCGAAGGCCGCATTCAAGTTCGTCATCGCTTGCTTGGAGTTCGGATTTGACGTCTGCGAGCATTCGACGTTCCCGGATCTAGATAGGAATCGCGGTCAGAAAACGGCTTGTGGATGATAATAATACGAACTCGATCATCCGAATCCTCATCATATTCACAACCTCGCAGCAAACCGCGTAACCTATGTAACTTTGCAATGGAAGGCGATAATTCCAGAATATGGTCTATAGTTGCTCGAATGACAGCATCTCCTTGTTCATCGTCATTAGGTGGTGTTAACACACAGAACGAATTAGACACCATCACGGCACGAATGTTGTAAGTCTTGTCTCCTGTGCATAGTACCGCATCGTCATCGTCCCTTCCGCGAATCGTGATCCTACAACACGTTAAATCTCACAGATGGCCGAGATATTGATTTTTGACTCAACTGATTATGCGTCTCCTTCTCAATGATTTCCACGAGTTCTTTCGGTAATTCCATTAATCGATATTGACCTCCTTCATCGCCACTTTGAGATGAGAAATGTAGAGAATACTCGGACATTATTGTAGTGTTAGAACGCGAAGGCAGAGGCAGGAGCTGAGAAGAAACGCGGTGTGACTTCGACGCGTTCTCATGATGATGAACGCGCTTGTGGCGTGGAAAACTAGTTTCTGATTTTTGATCATGATACGATCAAGCAACGCGTGTTCGTCTAGTTGAACCTCGTCAGTTGATAACGCGCTGCACACGTTGAAAGCGTCTGTCCTCTGTCCTCTGATGAACGATATATTTGCGTGCCTTGCTTCTCGTTTTCATCTATATTCTATTAATCGCCCGAGCATGTCTCAAACCCTTTGATAGGCTGGCCTGTAGCTTGATCCTCCTTGGTCGGACCTGGTCTGAATTTCTAAACTCGTATGCCAGACTTCTGAGACTCGTGCAAGCTAATTCCACCTCGGGCCAGACTGAAGACTCGTGGGTATCCCAAACCGGACCTAAGGTAATGAAGAACACGAAGTGAACTCCCGCTTGAGGGTGCACATCACCCTGCTTGTTACTTGCATCCTCCCGCCCTCGATCCGCGTGGTGGTTCAGCCTCATTATAAAGACCATAGTGGACTGACCGAGTGGCTTGGAAGGATCCGGCGTTCAGCCCAGCCACAACTCACCATTTCGCGGCTGCTACTATACTATTTAGGCTTTCCCTCTTTTCATCTTCAAGGGCTATTCTATTACTGACTGTGATATCCATCTCGTTGTCTGGTACACCGAAAAGAAAACTCTTCGACAGGAGGTAACAGGATGGTATGTGCGCGAATCTGCATGTTGTTAATATCTCGCTAAATTATGACACGTTATAGATGCAGGGACGTCGACCCGCGCAAGCGCGGAACAATTTACCTCGTCTGACTGGTCGGATGAATCCACAACAATCATTGAGGAAAGTTGGTCCGGCAATATCAGAAGTCCTTCGTACAAGCGTACGTCCTCGAAATCGCGCTAGTGTTCCGACGAATACGAATCAGAAGCAGCCACAGAAGTTTCGACCTAGTAGTGGAGCAGACGCTATTCTGTGTCTTGATGAAGAGACGGGTGTGGATGATGTAGCTGCTGAACGCGAGCAGGACTCGCGTGTTGAGGCGAAAGGAGGTGTTGTCCCTTCCAAATCTATGACGGAGACTCCACTCCCGACGAAAGTCGCGCTACCAAAGTTTGTTCGACCCGTCGATAAGCAGGGTGTTTCGAAGCGTTACGGTGTCGTATCTCCAGAAACTAATTTATCAATTCCAAGAACGCCAGCACCTACAAGAAAGGACACCGCAAAGGTCCAACCCCCAGGTCTCCTCATCAATCGTCAACCCAACTACGCTCGAAACCGACGTGTCTCCAAAGCTCTTCCATCACTCCCACCTCCATCTCCATCACCTTGCAGAGCATCATTCCCTCCTCCTCCTAAACCATCCAAGGATGTCTTTGACACCAACAAGGGGAAAGTCCTTCGCGGACAGGGTTCTCCTATCATCCCTTCACCAACAATCGCTCCTAAGATGTCCGAGAATTGCGATAGCTCCTCAGGTTCATCATACGATAGCGCCGAACAAACGTGGAATATGATAAACGGTCTGATGAACGCTGTTAACGAAGATGAAGTGAAAAGGGCTAGGGAGTCGATTATTCGTATGAGTGGTGTTGGTCTACCGAGTCCCCAGCGTAAATCGAGGGAAGTTCAAGTAGGGCGGTTTGGAAGAGGAGAGGGTAATGGATTGGTGAAGTTCCCTTGTAAGGATGAGGGTGAAGATGACGTGAAAGAAGGAGATGAATGGAACTCGGAAGATGATTCTTCCTCCGATAGGACATATCGAACATCTTCAACAGGTTCAGCCGCTTCATCCTTAACCCTCCATTTATCCAATCCACCTCTTTCCTCAGAAGACTGGAAAGGCTCCATTACAGACTCCGTTTCCATCAACAAAGAACAACTTCAACAGCAGCACAACTTCCCTGATACCTTCCCCCGTACACGTAAACGCGGAGTATCAAGAACCGCCTCCGTATACTCAGTCGTTATCAAACCTACACGAGAACAATCTAGCGAAACTCAGGAAGCTCTTATCTTGGAGGACGATCTACCCACACGTATAAGAGGCATTATCCAGTGTAATCATGGAAGTTACGAGCCGGGTTTGTGTAGTAGGAGTATCTCGGAGGACGGGGAAGGAGTTGGACTTCATCCTGACTTGATGTTGACGATTGATACTTTGAGGACTGTTGAAGTTGAGGATATCACTTTTACTTGAGTTGCTTTTCGTGCTTTGTGTTTTGATATGTTTTGAGGTCATGCCAGACATGACTGACTGGTTACTACAATCCTTACGGTTTTTTTTTCTGCTAGCTTCTATTTTGTATTTCCTACCATGTGTCATTCCTTGATTTCGAGTCTTTTATGAAGAATATATATTTTCTATCGTGCATGTCTAGCTCGAAGGAAGGAAGAAGATTATCAATAATGACAAACTAAGTAAATCAGTACAACTGATGGATGGTTAGCAAATAATGAAGTGACGGAACGCCAATCCGGGTTTTGTCTTCCTCTAGGTCTAGATTTTTCCGAAAAGTGTCTAAGCCAAACCAGAAGATCCAAACAGCAAAGCAAACCAAGGGACGGTACAACAGGAGTCTGCATGGAACACCCTTTTACTCGTCGGCGTTCTTGAGAATCCATGGTTCCGGAGATACCCATTGGTTCTCTGGTACACCGAGTTCAAGAAGCCTGGCGAATGCCTTTGAGAAGCTGAACCAGTGAATTAATAATCAAATGTCGGGTGCAAGTGGAAGAAAGACATACTCATTGAAGAAAACGTCCTGGTCATCCGCATATTGCTTCACATACTTCTTGAAGCTCTTGTCCTGAGTCAATACGTAATCGGTAGGAAGCATCATTAATGTTCCAGTCTTCTTGTCCTGGAGTTGCTTCGGGCCGTTCCACTTTCGCCATACCCACCTGATAAGGCATAATATTAGCTCAAGCAAGTTACGAGGATCAATCAACATACTTCTCATCTAGGAGAAGGGTAAAGAAGTCATTAGTGAAAGTCGTCGGCGAGAATGTCCAGGGGCCATCGAAGCCGGAGCGATCTGTGTGGCAGCGTCCCAAAGCGTGGGCGCCTGCCAAGGCAACGATCTCCTGATCATTGAAACTAGGCATAAAGTTAGACCAGTTGAAATCCAAATATTCCAAGAATGTACCCCATGCGGTAGAAGATGTTGCGCAAGTGGTCAGAACCCTGAGAAGCGTCAGGCAAGCGGCCATCTGGTGTTGCGTCCTTCGCAAAGCCATCAATGCGACCCGGTCTCCACAGGATCTTCGGTCCACCCATCTCCTACAGATACCAAATATAAACCAGGCACATGAGCACCAAAAAACTTGACCATTCCTATATGACTTGCTTACCTGAACTGCGGCGACGCCGGCGAGAGTCCAGAGGTCACCATAGCTTATCCATGGGAACTTGGCTTTGACCTTCTCCAACAGTCCTCGTGCGACATTCAACCCGGCGTTAGCGCCATGGAGGGCCTCGGTTTCGAAGCGCATCGTAGCATAATTGCTATAAATGGAGTATTAGTTAATATAATTCTTTTTTCCCAAGTGAGAGATGGAGATACCTTCCACCTGTCTTCGTATCCTTGTCATAAGTACCGGAGGAATGCCACGCCAGACGGACAAGGACGGGACCGTATGAGCCATCTTCGTGAGAATGAACAGATAAGAGTAGTTCGGGTACATTAGGAATCACAAAAACGCACCATCGTATTCGTTGTTCTCCTCTAAAATACTGGCAATTTCATTGTAGACCTGGCTTCATGTCAGACGGCTAATCCAAAAATAAGAACTACACGGTTTCTGACCTTTTGGTAGTCCTCTTTTGACGGGACATAGTTGGCCTTGACCTTTACAACCTGTCCGGCAGACTTGGCAGCGCTCGCCGCCTCCCTGCCAGCATCAGATGTGGAGTAGACGTAGAAACCAACGGAAATGAGAGCAGCGCCCGCGATTGAACCATAGAGTAAGGCGTTGCTACCCGACTTGGGCGGTGGGTTTGGGGTGGATTCCGTTGAATACTTGCGGAACGACGAGCGGATGCTCGAGCGGGCCGAGCTGCGGAGAGCAGCACGGGGTGCTGTGGCGAAAGCGCTGCGACGAGCGGGCGCACGGAGGGCGGCGAGCATAGACATGTTGACGGAGAAAAAATGAGGGAGATAAGGGTGAAATCGTCGTGCTTGGTTTTATAATTTGATTTCTGCTGGTTATGAGTAAGGTGGTCCCGAGTTTACACGTGACTCTTCACTTCCCTTTGCCCAATCACATTTCTTGCATTTCTTTTCACTTCCTCCAGGTCAACGTCTCAGCGTCGCCGATGCTGCTCATCCTCGACGTCGACGACGAGAAGAATGTAGCCGACGGAAGCAGATCAAAATTAACCTTTAGACACCGCTTTGGGTTCAATTCAGTGAAGCTCCCTTGGTCGTGGTTTCGTTATGACATCTCGTGACCGCAATTGGCCTCAAAGTGGTCATCTGCCCTGCCCACGCCCTGGCTTCTCATTCAACCATCACAAATACTCCAGGATCTGCTTCCGTCGATTCACAGGGCTCTATGCTTTCATTTTTCCTCGGTCCCGCTTGTGACGCAGTCGTGCAGAGCCACGCCACGAAGCTTCGTGCGAGTACCACAATTTTACTGGACTTCTTTGA
Organism: Inonotus obliquus; assembly: GCA_032164295.1. Classification (NCBI taxonomy): domain Eukaryota; kingdom Fungi; phylum Basidiomycota; class Agaricomycetes; order Hymenochaetales; family Hymenochaetaceae; genus Inonotus; species Inonotus obliquus. The sequence continues at coordinate 1,898,519 of JAJHTX010000006.1, read as the reverse complement.
TTCATCTCACGCTCCCACTACTCGGCAAGAAAAAGTCTTGTGCTTCGAACTTACACAGCCAACTTCCTTCCCGCGAAGTCCCTCCAACCCTGCTTAGGCACTGCATACTCGTCAAGTCATCCTCCGCTGCATCATGCTTCGAGTCAATCATAACGCGTCGACATCGGTTACGATCGATGCCGATGTCATCTTCCGGAATAACCATACATTGCTTGTGAAAAATGCATTGAGAAAGTACTTCCGGCGACTTTAACCACATCCTATCTGATTGTTAATCTTGTCGAGAGAATAGCTGACAAACACAATCAATCAAACCCGACTCTGTCAAGACGGACTTGGAACACGCCACCACTATGCGCATGGTGTTTTCACGTTGCTCTGTTTCGATTTAGATTCATGAGATTGCGCAGCACAAGAATTACTCTCACGACGGTTTTGATACATATGCGCACTTTTCAAAGTCTTTCTCTTTCTCTATAATCGTGTGCCAACTGTCTTTCCGAGACATTACCGTAAATTCGTGAGATGTATGATCAGAATAACGACACGGAGGAAGCGGCGCTTTGAGAAAGGGGTGATGGCCGCTATGGGAGACATTTCAAATAGACAAAGTTTGGAAAAGAAAAGAACTCCTATTCCTCCTTGTCTCCGTTTTCTTACTTCGCGTATTAACCAATGACTCGACTCGTATCGCAACACTCCGATAGCGACTGCGGAGAAAAAGATAAAGGAAAAGTAACGGAAACGTATCTCGCATTTACGACGCCTCCGACACCAACGACTCCGACTCGGTCCTAGTACTTCCTATTTCGCTTCCCACAACATCTCCGTCCTTGAAAGTTTCTCTTGTTTTTCTCACACAAGCCCCAGAAAGCACCGTGACTACTGACGACTGACGACTGACTATTACGTGGGGACAAAGGCGATTGGAACATCAAAACAAGGAAACAACAAGTGCACATAACACCCAATGTGCTATTCTCTCCAAAATCGATCCAGGACGAAGAGCTCGGAAATCAACTCCCAGTTGAAGCTGTGTAGCCGTCTGGTTCGCCAACCTCGCCCGAGTCCACGTAAAATTAAGCCTGAGATTAGCACGTCCTCCCTTATGATCGCCTCAAACTCACCCTTTCATAATTAACGCAGTTAATCTACCTCATTTTTAATCCATCATCCCCCGCCTGTCCAAAGAGAGAAACAAAGAACAAATGTTGTGTAGCCGATTATTGTTTAGTGATATTGATAGGGCGATACTTGGCCGATGGGAATTCATTTCCTCAACACGAAAGATAAGTCACGGGATTCGGATTTTGCCTTATTTGGGCATAACTGCTTAATTCGGAACAGCATGTGCTACAATCGCTATATTCTCTTCTCCCTCGTCACCATCAAACGTTGTCGCGAACGTGAGAGCTCATAGCGCGATTTGCAATGTCTTTGATGGGGCGGTGAGCAGAAGAGTGGAGTCTTGAAGGTCCATTGGTCGAGACTACAGGCACCAAGAGGTGTTTACGTACAAGCAGTTAGACGCCCACTACCATCAAAGTTCATAGCAAAGGTCATCATCTCTCGTATTCGCTTTCGGGGTACACTGTTGCCCGTACATTTAAGGCAGTACACATTGAATCATTGTGAAGGATGGGAAAAAGCAAAGGGAAGGGTAAACAAGACGTGCGTTGCGCGTTTGAATACACGCAACACAGCATTTAGCACAGGTTCGGTACCGGTGAGCGGTGTGAGTCAGGACTCAAGAGAGGGGTAGAAAACAGCTATGAATGTACTTCTACGCAAGTGGAAGATAGTCATGAGTCATATTTGATTTGGGACCCTTGTGTGGAAATAGAATCAAGGTCAAAGTCGCACGCGCAGCAGGTCGACTTGATCGTAAGATACTAAGAAGTGGGGAGACAGGGGTGGGCGAAGTGACGAGGACCACCAGAATCGTTCGTGATTGGGTCAGACGGAACTACGCAGAAGGCGATCTCGGGGCATTAGAAAGCGCTAATTTGCGAGAGCTTCCCGGATCGAGGGACCGGAAGAATGAGCTACTCATAACTTTTCCGGCGGCGTTTAATTGGCGGCATCAGAGAACGGGCCTTGGATAAACCAGACGAGTGAACGTGAGGCTGCTCTGCAGCCTGGGTGTCGTGTCAGGTAGTGGGGGCTTCTCCGTGCTGGGCAGAGTCAGCGCATGTGCGTTTGCGACGGCCATGTACGGGTGCGGGACGCGTTGGCGAGGGGTCGGGAGTTGGCGGGGACATGGAGTGACGCGGCTTCGGAATCGGAATGCTTTGAGTTTGTGTAAACGGATGTCCATTGGCGAATAACGGCATAGCAGGGGCATTAGTGGCTGCGGGGACCACGGGGGCAGAGTACGCGATGGGGTCTCTGGCAGGGTACGTATGCGGGGGTTGTGACCGATGCGACGAGCTCGGAGTTTGGCCTGTGCACGGCGATACCGCACCACGCGTACATTCAGCTACAAGTCAATAGTGTGTTGAACTGGACGTACCACCGCCCTGCTGCCCATACGGTAACGGAATGAAATGCAGTGCGCCACCTGCATCGCGACCAGTGCGAGGAGGCACGTACGCGGTAGGGAACAATGTATGAGAGTGCCTCCGCGTCTCTTCCTCCGGGAGAGAAATGGGCATCATACGCGGTGCGAGGCACAGTTCGGGGTGCGCGTTCACGTACTCGTTCGTGTACGGGGGACCGCGACGAGCATTGGAAGGCTGTGTCCGTTGAGCAGTGCTCGACGTCGTCGCTGTAAAGCGCTTGGGGGGTGCCATTGCAGTCAGAAGGATATAAGATGCACTTTGAGCTCGAGTAGACGACGTTTAGGAGGGTGGGATGGTAGGAGGGGGATGCGGAGGTGGGGGAGTCACAGAGCGTCTGTATAAGTATTTAATTGAGATACCTTTTGCCCGGCAATCCGGCAGCGGCAGCGTCACGCGTGATCTAATAGCTACACGTGTTCATTTGGCAGTGTAACTAGCTATGCTCGCGTTTCCCGTTCGTCCAACTTTTCTCTCCGCAGCTCAGAGTATTTTCGCTAACCTGGACATCATCGCGCAGCAACTCCCAATCCAACCTACGCGTCTTTTTATCAGTAGTATCTGCCCATTCTCTTTCGTTTCGCCTTATAAGGACGGGACCCTTTGAAGTTAGACTTGGATGGAGAATCAATTTTTGTACGTCCAGCACCGCCCTCTCCTTCATTGCTTTTTTATCGATCACAGGATATCTTGCTATAGTCCGTCGGACAAAATCTACCAAAACAAGCCTTGCCTCGCTTGTGCCTTACACCTCTGAAACCGCTGGTCAACACGAGGCGACGTTAGCCACCGTGGGCCACGAGCCAAGAACTAGCAGTCATTCAGTCTCTGTTTCTTAGCTTTTCGAGGCGAGTTCTCTCCAGGAATAGCTCAAATGAACGCTCAAAGCCAGGAGCTGATGGTTCCTTTCCCCGAACGCGATGACGCAGAACCTCCGACATGACATGGGCAAGCTTGCATCGGGTTAGAATCGTAGATGAGTTGGGCGCTTGGTACGGAACTACAGTGCTCCAAGTCCCTTCAGAACGTGTTATCAGCGCAGAACTGCACGATCGTTCGCGATACACGTTCTAGTAGTATTCATAAAGCCTTCGGACCTTGATTGAAAAACGGAGAGCATATTGGACCTGATATGGGCCCATGGTTTCGAACGTTGGATTGTTCGCTTTTCTTTGTCTTTAAAGTCCAAAGGAGCAAAAGGAAACGTTTCTATCCGAGTAATTGGATAAACATTATATTGTATTGACCTCCTTTGTCTTTTTGCGAGCCCGACCTCAGCGGAGCACATGTCGTTGTGGGTCCCAACACGCTTCCGGTCGCCCAATGGCAGGCGCATGCTGTACCCGACACTTTCCGAGGAAAACACAGCCTGCCTGAGAGTATCAAATAGGTACTGGTCACACGAACTTATCGGTATTCTGCTGCATCTATTGCAGAAATAATTGACGAATATTATTCATGAGAGATGGATACTAAACGGGTGCGCAGAACAAGTTTGCAGTGTCGCTTCTGTGCTTGTCCAGGGTCGACAAGAATCGACACTCAAGGCGAACCCGTGTTAGGACATGATACACAATGTTATTAATAAAACGGCGGCTAAGTACAGAGACTTCAATCTACTGATTCCGCTAACAGCTCCCGCCGATGCCCCATCCCCGAGACTTAAGCGCCCGTAGAAATGAGATGCTCAGAAGCTGCGGAGCGCAGCTCCATGTTTGACCGTGCAGCTTGTTCTTGTAAGGATTTCGTATATGGTACGCCTCACTCAGAAATCAAGAATCACGCCACACTTTGTCTTTCTCCATGCCCGACTATTGGTTTCGGAAGATCCCTGTGAGAAAGACTATCGCCAAATAAGTGCCGCCCGTGATCCGTGTTTGATCAATTCCATCCCGTGCGACCAGATGCCTCATGGCTCACGGCGATTGTACTCCAATAACGTGCCGCTTTCCTTCCGACGCGACTACCAGTCGGCTGGCTAGCTTGGTCCGCATGCTTCTGTGGCCTTATGTTTCAGCCACGATTGTCAGGTAAAGAGCAGGAGAGATTTCTCACAGCGATCCGGAGTACCCGCAGGAGTTGGGCTGCCAATATGTCTGACCATCTAGCATAGAAGCAAATGGAGCGAGACCTTGCTCTTTTTTCTCCGGAGCATGACACAGCAATCAATATCGCAGCACAATCCTTTAAAATTGAAACCGGAACGTTGAGATCAAAGTCCCCGTTACTGCGCATGCAGGGGCCTATCCTATCTCCCTCGCATATGAGATCTGTTGGCTGGGACATGCCCGCAAGCACCTTGATGCTGCTCGCAAAGTCACATGGAGAACATGCGCCAAGCCAAAATATATTGCTAAGATAACCGTGAAGGAGCCGAGGCTCTGCAGATCATGTAGTGATCGCGCGGTTAGGCATGCGCATTCAGCAGTCTCAGCGGACACGTGGATGTGGAAATACTCTGTAAAGTGAGTTTGGGCGCTTGCGGAATAGGCGACGTACTCATCTGGCGACGTGACTTCTCGATCTCCTCGGTGCAGAAATTCCTCCGTCCACCGATGGTGATGCAGGTTTGGGTAGCAGTACTGTATCAATGGAATTGTTGTATGTTCGGAACTTACCAGGTCTACCATACACATACATCGCGGAATACTTTGACGAAAGGGCCGATTCAGGAAGATGGCCTTTGGATTGTCCCATACGCATATGAAGCGGAAAGGATGCTGACGAGATAAGATGTTGCTCATACGGCCGAGAGCTCGTCGATGTTATAGTCGAGGGCATTGCTCAATAGACTCTGAATCGATGAAGCAAGTGAACGTCATCAAGAGAGCCGTGATACTGGTCCTTAGATTAACGCAAAGACAAATAGATCTGGGGTGCTCGAGTGCGAGGTACGCGATAGCAGTTACAGAGTTTACAGGATGGAGGCGTGGCAGTAAGGTTATCGGCTCTCAAGGCAGTTGTGCTGACTAATCAAGACTAATCATCGTTAAAGCCGACCCAGTCCAGTATTCTTTCCATTACAGTCTTTGGTCGAGGTAGTTATTCTCCTTTCTATTAATGCGCCTGGCCGCTGGATCAAACCCGTTGAAATCTTCACACCCATCGTGGGAAGCACCTCCGCCGCCTTATACACTGCGAGTTCTTTTCGCTAGTTCAACACTGGTTCAAACGATGTATCGACCTCACTTCATCTGACGCTCCAAGACGCCGAAGGAGGCCCTTCGCATGTACCCATCTGCTCTGAAAATCCCGCGTGTCACCAGATTAGAATGATTGTCACGGGTCGCGGGATCTACTGGACAGTGGACAAGTTCCCTCACATATCTCACTTCTCTTTGGTGACAAAGATGCTGCGCTTCACTGACACTATATGCACAAATATACTCTTGTTCACCAACACCTTGTCCCGGGCCTGCAGCCTGCACTAGTTCAATGACTTCCTAACGCTTCGCTTGGCCGACAGCTCGACACGAGGAGTCATATCAAAAGGTCCTGTGGCTGACTTTCCTAAAAAGGGAACTGGTAACTAATTTGTCTTGCTGTACAATCGAGGCGGTGAGTCGTTGTTTCCGTGTATTGGCCATGGGTTATACGCGTGTTATGCCGAACCGACGCAGTGCCCCAACCTACGAGGGTGCTCTGTGATCTTTAAAGTCCATTTACATGCAGGGACAGACTATCTCAAGCCTGAATTCCCTCGTATCGCATACCGCTTTCTGGAGTTTTCATCCTCCCGGACTAGACAAGCGCCTCTCCATCTCATTGAAGCATCTTTGCAGCCTAGATCCCGTGCAATTGAATCATCGACCTCTTTGATATTCGTGCGCTTATTCCTTGATTTCGCTTTGCCTTTTTAGTTCTCTCATCATCGTAGCACGAGGTCCGGGTGTAGTGGTGCAGTAAGATTCAGGATGCAGCTTCCATCCTCCTCGGCTGAATATCCTATGACGTCTCCTGTCCCCAGTCTCACGTAAGTGCATCGCAATGACTATTTAGCTTCTACGAGTCCCTAATCATCTGCCCATCACCCCAATGTTCCCTGTGCCATTCGGTAAGACCAACTCCGGACCCCCCTCCAGTCACTCCTTTGGAAACGAGCATGCCTTCGCCGGGGTCATACCATCGCGCCCCGTACCAACATCTTAGGAACGGCTCTGGCGGCGGGTCGTCCTCGCGGCATCAGTACGGGCAGCTTCCATCACCAACGGACTCCCGTTCTAGCAGGAGTCACAGCGTCCGCGATGTGGACATGGATATTGGCCAGTACACTACCGATAGGGCAAACACTCGAAACACTCCCATTGTCACGGATTCTATGGAGTTTCTTCCGGTTTGTAAGTATCGTTCGTACCGGACTTTCAATTCATCTGACAGTCGCTATTACTAGTTCCCGAGGTTGCATCCAGGGTCAACCCAACGCTTCACTTCCTGCTTGCACGAGACTCCGCACAAGCCAATGGCTTTACAATCGATATGCGTTTCGACCCTATTACGAACATGAATAGGAACTTGATAGATGGCTACGGAGCCATGTGGGTCAGCAGAGACCGACCCGTATACCTGCGAATCGTATCCGAAGACTTTCCTTGGGTACTTGAAATCAGGGCGAACGAAGAAGTGGAAATAGCACAACGCGGAGTGACAATCATTCAGGTCTGGACTCAAATCTATGCGGAACTCCAGACGCCGATTAGTGAATCCGAATGGGCCATATTATGCGAAATGTCGACACGCGAATCTACGGCTCGTCGTCGTCACGAGTATCTCCTTAATGTAGCGAGGCTTCGCTTGCAACACGGCGAAGATGTTCCTCTTCTCCGCTTGCATTGGCTCATGGGGAAGACTGTCTTTACTGGGCTGGAGAAAGACGGTGATTATAGGTTGGCCGCACGACGTCTGCTCCCTGGTAGAGAGCGTGGCCCAGAGACGTGGGTCGCGCATTTCGTTGAGGGTAACTGAATTTATGTCTATGATTATTTTTTCTGCGTGCTAGACCCTCTCTACCTAATGTCTTTCTGCTTATTATTAGATACTGGCATTTCTCAAGTTCTAATGTACTTATTTTCAGCATTCCCCCTTTTAGTGGACCGGCAATTCCTGTAGATAATTGATTCACGTGTTCCGACTTCATTACTTGTATACCTAATCAACGCTCAATTTTCCTCCTTGTCTTCTTTGATCGATGTATTGTATGTATCGTTATCAAAGGTGGTCTCCCTCCTTACGTAACTTCCTGTGGCTTATTCAATCTTCTGATTGATATCCTGCGGGTGTGTGCCTTCGTGCGGGTTGCACGGCCTTGCAAACTTGCATTTCGGAACTCCCTTTGCGGAATAGTTTCAATTGATTGGACTTGAGTTCCAGTCGCGCAAAGTACTCCTAGGGAGAGTGAATGGATCAGGATGTATGGGATGAGGAGCCTTAGTTTGCTCAGACTTTTCTCTGACTTGACGACCAGCTTCCTCCTTCTCGCGCAGTTTCCACCCCTCTCTAAAGAGTCAATCACATACAAGACTATCATTGAAGGCAAGAGAGAAGAGCGTATTGGGTGTACACATTGCCAAGAAGCCCCTACTGTCGACCACAGAACCCTTTAATAACTAAGAACTATTCATGATGGCGTACTCCTCAGCCTGGGCTGGAAGGTCGCCACAGCGCTCTCGGGGGCAATATTACCCGGCCACTCCAGGGAACGCCTCTCAAACCCATACCCTCACACCAGACCCCGGAGACAGACAGAGCAAGCTTCGCAAGAAGCAGCAGAGATGGTCATTACCGGGATATGCCCAGTTGACTCCAAACTACCCAAATACACCGCCTCCGACCCCTTTGAAGCCGCGGCGGGTACTTTGGGAGGCCGATTACAGTGAGTTCTTCCATTCTGCATAATTCGACCAGGAGTTTTGATCAATTAATCAAAGTGGTCGCTCCAACATCTTCTCATCATCCTGGACTACATCCGGTGCTTGCAATTGATACGACTCGCGTAAATTTTGACGTGAGGCTTCCTCCCGAAAAGGGAATAAATCCTGGCGCGTATACTCGTTTCTGGAGCAATAGTGTTCTAAGGCGGCCGACGATGCACATGCGTCTGATCTCACAAGATCACCCATGGATCTTTGAGCTCGATTTCCGACCCCTCGCCACCAGCGGAACTCCCCATTACGTTAGTTGTGGCGACATATGGACGGCATTGACTTCTGGGCTCGCGCAGCCCATTACGGATGCGGAATGGTCGTTATTTGTGTCAGCCAATAGACCAGATCAAAGCCAACGAAGGAAGCTCCTGGTAGATACCGTGGACATGCGGAACCATGAGCATGGAAAATATCTGCGACGCGTAGACTGGCTGGGACGGCATGTTATATTCGGCGGTCTTACCAAAGACGACAACTTTGCTCGCGACGTACTTCTTCCAGGCAGAGAACCTTGTCCTGAGACGTGGGTAGTGAAGTTTGCCGAGATCAGGATTTAGAATTAGAAAATATCATTGTGTTTATTGAAATCAGTCATCGATGAACAGCCTTCCTAACAGAGGGTCAATTACTCACCGCATCGGGAAATTTATATTTACCGTAATGTGTGTGAACCGTGGCGTGACACAAGAAAATTGAAATTTAAGACTGTCACAGGCCTGTGACACACGCGTCTATTTCGCATCGCCCCCTTGCATTTATTATAAGAGGCATGTATAATGGCTATATGGCCCACCACTCCCTTTCACGACGACCTCACGAGCTCCCTACAACGCCGGCAAAAGGGCAAGCAATGGCGACGTACATCCCAATTATCGCCCCCTCCGCTTTCCATCTTCCACCTTCCCCGATGGGTAGCTATCCGCCACAAGTAGCAAAGTGCCTGGCGCCACTTATACGACCCACTCCTCTCCCATACGCGCATGAAGCCATTTACATGGCTCCGACATCCCGTCGCACTCGCGACCGCAAAAGAGAATCAGCCGAACTATGCCGCGCCCCGTTGCTCCGGGCACGCGAACTGCCACCACACGATGATTGTGCGTTCTGTCCGGGGCGACGTCGTTCTACACACCGGAGACCCTAGAGGGAAGTAATCACGCGAGGTAAGCGTTAGATCATGGCCTAGCATTGAAGCATGTTCCTCAATGGAAATCGCGTATCTGAAATACAGACTTATACGTTGCATCGTCAGCTGAACACCGCTCAGCACCATTCTTTATTACCCGGAGTAGTCCCGTTGCCCGGACTTCCGAGCAGAATTAGTTGGCTGGAGGCCTTCACACGTTCTTCAACAAGATCGAAACCTCGAAACGCACGACAAGAAGGACAATACGTGCGCCACTATGCGCTATCCAGTGGTAGCCATGGTGCTAAGGCCACAAGGAAAGATTTTTCAACGGCATCGGTCAAAGAGATTATCCGTAATTCTTCTCCACATACATACATCTCTCCAATCATCTTCAAAGCGCCTCGTAGACACATGGCTACGGGAGAAGAATAAAAAAATGGCCACTCACTGAATATCCGACATATCTTCCCAACTCCTCCGTTCTTCTATCATTCGCAAGCGCACGTATCAAATATCCCAACCTGACTCCCACCCATTTTCCTCTTGTTTGTTCTGGGCGTACCGATAATGGTGTAAAGAAATAAAATTTCTGTCTCTGGTAGCTGATACTCCAAACTATTGACGAGGGAGCGAATTGGCCCCTCATCACGAGATAAACGCCGACTGCTACAGTCTAGACAGACCTCAACGTTTCAGGGACCAAATCTCGCGTACTTCAGACTGTAGATGCGGCCGTGAGGCGCTTGAAAGAAGTGACCCTCCCAGAGATGGCGGTGCTCAAGATAAAGCACAGCAACCCGAACACTGGGAGTTAGGAAGGGAAGGCATAGCCTCGCAAGAGCCAGATGCAACCTAAAAAAGCTTCAAGGCAGATCGATAAGAGCAAAAGAGTCCGAATGGCAGGCGTACGACAGGATAGTAGTAGTCGAAGTTGATGGCGGTGGGAAGACACCGATTTTCATTCCAACTTACATAATCCGAAAATTTGTCAACCCCGACCTTACTGTTGGTCTTTTTTGAGATCTGTTTCGTTGACCAGAAGTAGTGAACTCAACGATGGTGTCTTTTCAGTGAGTTTTTTCACCTATTCATTTGCTGCTCGGTTCTAATGGTTTAGGTGCGATGGTCGGTAAACTCTCAATAAAACTGTCTTCCTCGATGTTCGCCCAGCTCACCGTCTTTTCTGCTGTGCGCTGACAGTCTGTCAGGATGTCGTTAAAAAGCCCAAACTCGACGCTCATTCATACAAGTGCCATGCTTCGTTTACTTGCGTAGACTGCAGCAAAACATTCTGGACGCGTTCCGAATGGAAGGCTCACACATCCTGCATTTCTGAAGCAGAAAAGTATCAGAAAGGTCTTTACAAGGGCAAGAAGGCTGTGAGCTGTTCAGCCCATCTCTACATCAGTATTCTCTCAATATTGCATTACAAAGCAGCAGCAAAATGGATCAAGTCGACCACAGCGTGACAAGTCCCGACCGTTTGGCAGCGATGTAACGAGCAAATCGATCGACGAGCGATATGATCCTGCTCTCAGCGCAGCCGAAAGTAGTGAACCAATGAAGTCCGACGCAATTATCAATGGTAAGCATCTGCAATCTGGGATTTGTCTTCTCGACCCGCGTTCGTACGGATCTTCCCTTCGAATCAGCTTCACCATCTAAGTTCCTTGGTTGCTCCGATTGCCGCAGACTGTGACTTTGTTCTGCGCAGCCTTGCTTCTTTTCTTTTTCAAGGCATAGTTTGATTGATGCCGTAGCCGTTATTACATCATGAGGTTAATATCGTCCATTTAAGGTACTTCAAACACACAAGTATCGGAAATTACCACAACAAGCGCTGCAAAGGAGAAGGAAATCAGAAAAGAAAAGAAAAAAGGGAAGGCAGACGGAGCGCACACCGCTCCAAAGGATGATGCACCACCAACAGATGGGGAATCCAAGAAAAAGAAGAAACGAAAGTTAGACGCTGCGGATAGCTACGGAGAGACAAAAATAGTAAGCTCAAGGATTCCGTGTACTACGATCTTTGATTCATTGCGTATGTCAGGATGCGACTATTGAAGGAGAAGCAACCAAGCAAGATGAACCTTCATGGAAGAATATGACCCTGCAGGGTTCGGAGACAAAGACACCAAGGGAGGAGAAGAGGAAGAACAAGAAGAACAAACGGAGCTCAATGGAGGACGGTGGGCCCGTAGAAACTGGCGCTCTGCCCGCGACGGACTCGCGGCCTCCTGCTTTGAATCCCGCAAAGGAAAGCGACGAGTCAGAGGTATGTATTAGGCTTCCTATTGACAATGATCTGTTACTAATCTACTTATGAAGCCTGCTAAGAAGAAGCGCAAGAGCAAAGACGGCAAGCCTGACGCTCATACAAATGAGGTTTCACCAACAGCCGAGGACGAGTCTGAAAGCAAAGATCCGGAGAAGAAAAAGAAGAGGAGGAGAAGGAGGAAGAAAGGACGGGAAGAACAGCCTTTACTGAAGTCTGAGGACGATGGTGCTGCACCGGAGAATGATAGGGCCGAGGGTGCGGAGTCGGGTACGAAGCGTAAACGCCTTGACAAGGAAGGCGACGGAGGTACCAAGACTGCCGGCTCAAAGAAAGCAAAGAAGGGAAAGGAGAAAAGGAAAATAAAGGAGGGGTTCGAGGCTGAGGAATAATGGACGGATAGTTCGTGATATTTTGGCTTGTTACTTGCTCGTTCGCACACACGTTGCATCGGTTTACCGGTGATGTACTTGGGAATCCTGCTTGCTTGTATTTCGCCCGCCAATCCCGTATTCAACATCCCCTCTAAATGCGACTGATGATCAATCAGCTTATCTAATAAGGAGACCACCAATCCAAACTTGAACGCGCTTCCAGCCTCTTCCACTTACCACCGTTTAATCCTTGTTGTACTATCCAAACATGAAAAACAAAGAAAACAAGACGCGGCCTTTCATGCTGACTCGCAGCCTTTCTCATGCGCTTGGAGGGTCACGACACAACGTAGAACCACACGGAGCTGCACCACAACAGCACTTTCATGGTCTGCCACTTGGTTCTCCAGCATGCTCATGTCACAACTGTGTCCGTTCACACTATACGACATATGCAGACTTTGCAAAGCAACAATACTACACCCCTTCGCTACGCAGTACGAGTGCGACTGCCTCCGACGTGCAGGCCCCGTCAATAAAATCGCATGGCTATAGCTCTACCAGTACTAGTGGATCCGGGTCCACTGGAACATCATGTAAGTCACGCTTCTCCGTAAAAGATGCTTTCGAGCATCGGGTGCGACTACACTGAATTAAATATTCTTCTGGCTTCAGCTCATTACTCAGGATTCAACTCTTCTGTGTACGGGACTCAAAAAACGCCTAGTCCAGTCGAAAGTCCTCCACATATTCATAACCTCCTTGACTTGTCCTCTGCTTCTCTTGTCTGGGACGTCCGTGCACAACCAAAACAGCTTCAAGTCTCCGGACCAGCTTCAACGCAGATCATCAGTCCACATGTGCTTTCTTTCCCTGTGATAGCCAACGCTCCTGGTCATATACGGCTCATCAGCCCCGACTTTCCGTGGAGCATCGAGATCGGGCCCAAACAACACGGAATACCGTGCAGCGAGGTTTTACATGCACTATATGACATGCTAAGCTCAGAGTTGGAAGATGCGGTCTGGTCTCTCGCTGATGAGCGCAAACGCTCTAGTATCGTTCGAGCCTGGAAGCGACGTCCAGGGTCTGGGCCTCGTATACTGAAGGCCGATTGGCTTGGAAAGCACTACATGTTTAAAGGAATCTACCGTGACGCTGGCCAGAAACAGCAGCTACTCCGTCCTGATGCCGTAGATGTGCCGGAAACTTTGATCGTGGCCTTCGGTAAGGCTTAACTCCACTGTTAGATCGTCATTCTGCTTCGAGAACTCGGAAATTCAAAAAACTCAGCTCTTCCGTGAAATCCTACATTACACTGCCTATTAGAACGCTCCTCACGCCCTCGCGCTAGATATGTAGTTCTCTGGATGATAAACTCGTCTGCCCACATAATTTTATTACTCTATATTTTCATTCATTCCAGTTCTTTCGCAAGGTCATGTCTGGAAACTGGAGCCATATTCCATGAGCTTCTTGAATACCTGTTCAATCATGCCGTCATTCCTTTAGGTGCCAAGAGCCAGGTGAGGCCCTCTGTTCTCTCCCGACGTTTGAATGTGCCCCCCTTTTGCATACCTATTCCGAGGGCCCTTGTGAAAGTTTCTGCTAGCCGCTGCCGAGGTGCAAGTTGCGACTGATTATATGCATTGTTTGAGTTCCATTCCCTCTGCCAGCTGCGCCTTCACATTCTGTCTTGCTTCAACCCGCAGGAGCTAGCCAATACGCCAACTCGGGTCATTCCCATTCCAAGAGCCACACGAAGTCTGATCAAGAGTTAGTCAAGTCTGTTTGGAGGCTAAAGGAATCCCATCTTGTATCCGCGTTCCGTTACAATATTCTGGTTTAACTGAATGGAAGATCTATCCCGGATCCCTTTGAAACGTTGCCACGCATTATCCATTGGCTGAGCTTCGAATCTGGTAGAGGCTAGTGTCATGAGTAATTGGCGTCTCGTATTGTGGCAATAGCCTTGCTTCCAGGAAGAAGTTGACGCAAAAGTGTCAATAGGACCAACGTGACTACTACAGGCGTACTGTAACCACTTGCTCCAGGTAACAGTTATCAGTGACACGACATCCGCTCCGTTTATTTTGCGACGGCGCCTCCGGGTAGAGATACTCCTCTGCCTCTTCGCTGTAACAATACAAGCTAAGTAAGTCTCTGCAGTCTATTGATTTGAATCTTCCCTGAGTTTTTGAACTTTATTGCAACTGCATCGTCAGAGCAACCAACGAAAGGGCTTGATCGCATGTGCATCTCTGGTGCACATCGTTAATGATCTTGTAATACTTGTCTCTCGAGCTGCTGCAATTTCTTGATTCCCACTATAAGTTGAGCCGAGGTCAGTTATCAACATCCATGATAGAATATCTCGACAGGGCTGCTAGATCCATCCTACTGTAGCGCACTGTGAGTAGGTAACCGTAACGTGTTACATGCGGTCCGTTGCGTCACTTCAGTAACGTGCAACACAGGATCGGTTGCATGAGTTCGGAACATGGCACAGACTTACGGAGCCGCAAACTGAGAAATCTGTGGCTCGGTAGCCAAAGTTGCGGCTTGTAGCGCGTAACTTCGACCGGGTTGCATCACTTCGAAGCGACGCAAATGTAACGCTTTGCACCAAGGTTGCCTACTCAAAGTTCGGTACAGTATGTGCGCCGTATTGCTTGAATTAGCCTGGAGTTTAAGTATTATCTGTCCGGATGTGGCTGGGTGTGTGACCGTGAAGCCGTGAAGGGAAGGTCCAAATCAGGCACCGTGAATGCCCAGAAAAGGTAATTTCGTATGTAAGCACATTTAGCAGCACCTAAATAACCATAATCGATGCATGCCCGTTGCAACGAGCAACCACGATGCACACCTTACAGGTATGTACAGCGCGTCTTAATAGCCATTCTGCTGATATCTGACGGTATGCATGAAGAGGAACTATTGGGCAGTCCGCGAATACCTGAGCCCGGTACGCCGCATAGAAGCAGCAGTTATCATCGCGTGTTCTTAACTTGGTGGCTCATAGGTTCTGAAAGAAAGCAAATTTAAGGAGCATGGGAGGATTACGCCTGGTAATTAGAGTCTTTTGCACCGTGGGCTAAGTACTTATGAACGTGTTTCCAGAGGAGTTTGTTGCCGCGGGTGATTTCCTGACTTACAAGTTTCCCGTCTGGAAATGGTGAGTGACTTGACGCGTCAAGTGCCTGCGGGGAGACGCTGGTCTAACTGCGATACGTGCTTAGGGAGAAAGGAGATGCTTCCAAGGCGAAGGAGTACCTGCCTCTTGATAAACAATACTTAGTCACTCGAGGAGGTGCGTGCGTCGTTCAGCTAATCAGTCCTCTACAATTTCACATAACACATGTTCATCGATAGTCCCTTGCTTACGTCGAGCTGCATCTCTACAATATACCGATGCAGACGAAGATGCAGAGCGCATGGTGTCCGCATCTGATGGGGCTGCTGACGGTGATGACTGGGTTGAGACGCATGCTCGAAAGAGTTCCAACTTGGCTGGGGAGGCGGGGGCAATAGGTTATATACCAGATCTAGATGATGGACACGCGGATAGCGCCACGAACGCCATGGCGAATTTGTCTTTGTCAGACTCGAAGGCGCCTCATTTGAGCGAGATCCCCGATATGGATGAGATACCTGACATGGAGGAGGACTTGGAAGAGGAGAATGATGAGGCGACAGCGGCTCCTGCTAAACCCCCGGTCAGCAAGGGTCTTGACCCAAAGTGAGTAATATCCGCTTTTTCAAGCCGGGCCATTAGCTGATTTGCCTCGATCATTAAGTGATGTTGAACCTACGAGAGGAAACTTACTTCAAGTTCGAACGTACGATGTCATGATCACATATGACAAGTTTTACCAGACACCAGCCATCTGGCTGCTGGGGTACGACGAGGTTTGTTCAAGGTCTTCATCAAAATCGCTATGACTAAACTCATTTCTTTTGAAAAGAACGGAACACCTCTCAAGCCAACTCAGATATTCCAAGACGTTCCCGCAGATCACGCATTCAAAACGGTTACAATAGAGCCTTTCGCACACTCCACAAGTCTACAAGCCGCGCTCGTTCATCCATGCAAGCACGCAAGTGTAATGAAGAAAATCATTGAACGAATGAACGCGGGAGTAATAGAAGAACAACGGAAGCTAAGCGGAGCATCCGCATCCGCATCTGGGGCAAATGCGAAGGATAAGGAGGGTAAAAAGAAATGGCTTTTCCGACGTACGAGTGGAAATAAAGATGAGAAGGTCCCGCCAAATGCTAATGCCGTAGATGAAGAGGAAGTGGAGGGTATGAGGGTGGATTATTACTTGGTTGTGTTTTTGAAGTTTATTGCTTCTATTGTCCCGACGATTGAGGTTGACTCAACTACCTCGTTCTGATTATTTACCCCTTTACCCATCCTCGTGCTGCTAATGTGTTAGTTAGACCATTACGTTTCTGATTGTCACTTTCCTTACCTGTTCTTTTTCGCTCATCTTTAAGTACGTTGCGGGGAAATTGTCATGCATTATGTGTTGAGTAACTGTATAATTCATGCGCGCATGCCTGTTTGAGGGCAGCGCGAACTTATATATCAAGAGCAGGATCGGTTGGTGCCAGACGTTGCTTTGTTTCTGGCCTAGGAACGCTCGAGCATCTACGATGTGTAGTGCTGCGCTCAAGATAACGACCGGAATAACGAGTTTATTATTGACCACGGCTCTATTCAATACCTTATTGTGAAACTCAATCACAAGGACGAAATACACATCATCTCCAGGACAAATCACTCCTGAGCGATCTCAAAACCTTTCAACACAGGGAATGCAATCCTCAGACCCGCAAACACGCAATCAACCACCGCAGCTCCATTTGCCATTCCGAAAACTAAGGTACTCGCGTAAAAGAAGTTGGCGTTGCCTGTTCCTTGGGTTAACCAAAGCGAATGGAACAACGGTAGTAAGAGTGAGGCGTGGAGGTGTAGAAGGGCTGTTACTATTGGGTGGCGGAGGTCTGTTGGAATAAGTACCAGTGCAACGTGAGTCTTTGAGGCATAAGGAATGGTCGATTGACTCACGTGGATATAGTTCTGGGAATAACGAGACGCAGCTGAGGAAGAGGCCAATGTCTGCCATAGTAGGGTACGGCTTGAAGATGGCCAATATCCCCTGCAAGATGAATGTCGCAAAGAGTGGATCATGTCTGTAAGCCGCAGTTAGCTCCAAATTCCTCAGGAGCAAGCATGCTGAAAACGCAACTGGAACTTTATGCAAACAGGTGCGACGTAGATGAGCAGGTGAATCTATCCTATGTTCAGAACATCGTCGACATGTACATGGAAGTCAAAGACGTACGGAGAATACCATTAGAAAGAATGGTCGGAAATGGTCGAACATTTCGGTGAAGAAGTACCACCATAGTCCTGGATTCGGTGTTAAATCAGGCAATAGAATCCTATATTATCGTCATCAGAAAACGCAAATAAATTGGGAGGTAGACGGAAGCTTACTGGGTTCCCCATGTTCTGAAAATCCAACTGGTACCTCCCGAACCTACGCATGACACAATAGCCAACGCTGCAACGTAGAAAAGATATTCTACGGTAGAATTTATCGCGTGAATTGTATTCACAGCCACATGGTGTGGTGACGCCAAACGAGAGGTGGGCGAGCCAAGGAGAAGCAGAATTATTGGAGGGGCGAGGAGCAGGCTATTCAGCGATAGATGTGTTAAGACAGCAAGCGCGAACAAAGCGGGTGCCTTTCTTTCTGAGCGGAGTGTTAGTGATGAGGCAATCACGGATTGTTCGAACGCTCACTTTTGCAAGCAAAGAAGACAGCAGACAAGTATAGGGTATTCTCCAGCGTAGCAGTAGATAATGATAAAGAAGACAAGAATAAATAAGGATTCAGCAAGAAACTGTCCGTTAGAGCCACGTCGGATGTCAGAAGATGAGGAATACAATCAATATTTAGAACTTACGCGCCAGCAATCATCGTTTCTCGTAACCCGCCCGAGCTATTTGACCTTGTTCTCCATATTTTTACAAGAATAAGCGCGCTTAACGCGTCGCATACCGCCCAAAGAAGCCGGACAAAGGCTGTGCTTGGCGGCAGGACCGTCGCGAACAGCGAGAGCAAAAGAGGAGACTGTACGTTGGTTCAATGGTTAGTGGAGCAATACCAGACGGGTTCAGTACACATACATGATAAAATCCTCCCCCGGAATATGGGTCAACGCCATGGTTATGTAGAAACAAACCCTCTTGCACTGGAGGTCATTCTGTTAGAGCACCAAACGGGAAAGTGAACTGATTGTCGCACACCGAGGGAAGGACGTTAGAGGTGAGGTGAGGAGGTGATCATGCTTCAGCGATTTATGCAACGTGGAGAATGAGAGCAAGAAGCGGCAGACGATAGCAATTGGTATTGCTTTCGACATGGCCAGTGCAACGATCAAGTAGGAGTTAATAATCTGTTCATCAGTCAGAGTATTGGGTAATCGTGGGAATTTCTGGTCGCCAATGACTCAAGCTCGTTGCCTCATCTTTCCCTTCATCTCATCTTACATGGCTCTCGTTGGGACTATGACGGAACCTACCTTTTACAGAGTACCTCCGGAAATCTGGGTGCGTCGCACTGTTGTTGCTGAGTTAGGATAGCACTTACAGCCCTTCTCCAACTTCACAGGAAAGCATAGTTGCGCAGGTCGGAACTCGCGACCTCGCAGCACTTGCTTTAACCTCCAAGGAGACATATGCAATAGCGAATAGGTTGCTCTACAAGACTCTTGAAATCTCCTTCTGCAGATGTTCAGAATCATACTACGATGCTCTCGCTCGAACGTTCCTTAACAATACTGAACTTGCAGATCTCGTCGTGCATCTTTGTATTGACCTGGAAGTAACTTGCAAGGTCAAAGCTACGTCCTCATTCGACGACACTACACCGACGGGATCATGGAAGAACTTTAGTCCGTATGCTCTCCTGTCCAGAAGGGTTGAGCATAGCAGATATGACACTCCAAAGGGACAAGCTGACTTGAACCGTGAAGCCGTTCAGACCTTGTCAAATCCTCAGTTGCACAGGGTTCTATCGCAACTGCACAACGTTCGGAATCTCAGTGTACGTTTATTTGCTTGTTTGGCGTTCCACAGACTTATCTTGATTTTCAGTTAATCTTGGGTCATTTCCAACAAAACTCTGAAATTCTATCCTCGTTGATTAACAGTCTTCCCGAGGGCGTCCTGCCATCTCTACACTCCCTGAAGCTATACGATACACATCTAACCTCGTCACCGCTGGTTTTAGCAACGTCTCTTCGCGTCCTCGATCTTGGTTACGTCACCGCTGACAACAAAGGACTATGCGATGTGATAAGTCGGAATGCAGCCACACTTGAAGAAATTCGATTACAGTGGATAATGGACTCAAGACACACGCTTTTATTCTCAGATTATCCGGGACCCGTTGTCAAGAATCTGAAGACATTTTCGTCCCAACTTCCATATTCATTTTCCCTTTCGGGCCTTCAGAATTTGTTCGGAGATGCATCGATGCTGGAGGAGTTACGATTGGAATCACTATCAGCTGTATCTGCCGTTGTGTGGGGGCAGTGGTTTTCTACCTTAACGAGTAGCAAGCATTGGAAAGCGGAGCGAATGCGCATCCTGAGCTTCAGGGTCTCGACCGGCTGCTCGGAGTTCTGGGTCCCGACGGCGAAATTTCTCCATCGATGCGGCAATAAATTGGTTTCTCTCTACATCAATGGCAGACCGAGAGGTTCAAACGCGCCTTTCCCCCCAGCTCTTCTCGAGGCCTTCGCTAGTCTCACGCAGCCGGAGCTAAGTAATCTTGTCTTAATGTGGCGCGACGGTGAAGGAATCTCACTAGAGGCAGCCGGATCATTAGCATCATTTGCTCCTTCGCTGGAGTTATTCCATACCTGCCTCGCCTTTCCACTTCCCCCGGATATCGTCGAGGATATCCTTAGATTGATATCGCCGTTCCCTAAATTACGCAGATGTCATCTCACGTTCCTCAAACATGCGAAATCCCATGAAAATCAGCAATATTCTTCCCACTCTGATGATATGGCGAAGCAAATCGAGAGTAAAGGACCGATATTCCAGGATTTCATTCGGCGTGCCGTTCTTGTACACCCTGAGCTGGACGAAGTCAGTTGGAGCGTGTACGACAATATCAAGTACTCAGGGCCTATGGCATATGTCAAGGTGAGCCTTAATCCATCGCCCTTTATACCACTACTTGACCCACAACTGTCCAGATCATTAGGTCAGAAACGACCACTGATGTAGTATGTGCTATGCATACCCCTCTGAAACACGCTCAAGCCAGCTTTCTGATTATACTCCCGATCACTAGCCCTCGTTCACTCTCACAGACCTCGCTGAAGAATGTCGCAAATACGACAGCTCAGACTCACCACGTTTCAGATGTACGATCGGTACAAGAAGGGTTCTTATCAACCAAAAACCGAGTTGGAGAGAAGATATGGGAAATCATATTTAGTCTTGTCGTGTATGTCTTCATGCCGAGCTTAATGCTAGTAATGAGAGTCGTCCGCCGCCTCGTCGTAGGGAGCTTTGAGCTTTGAATTCGTTTTGTGAGGAGAGGAGAGGTTGATCTGATTTACCATTTGCTTTTTGGATATTCTTACGGATTTACTGGATCGTTTTTGGTTTATAACGGATTAATGGACTCATTTATTATCCGGGTTTCAATTGACTGGACGATATGTACATACGGACAATGCAGTAAATATATGTGATGGTAATCGTATAACTTACAAAAAAACCAAAACCAAATTCTTTCGAAGAAACGAAAGCGCATATCTCCTGTAGCAACAGGATCTATCTCCTTCCAATCACCCTTCTGAACCAGGCCAAAACACTGTTCAGAGTAGAAGAAGAAGTAGTCCATGATTCTTCAAGTAAGTCATCCAAAGCAACACGAGAGCTCCAAGAGGAATTATTTTGGTGTTCTGTTGCGATAAATCGGAGAACGTCTTTTACTGTTATGAGACCGACGAGTTTTCCGTGTTGTTCGACAAAGACGACTCGTGGACTATGTGTTTGTATTGTTGTGGTTTGTATTTTCAAAGGTGAGCATTGATGTTGGGAGTGGTAAAATGATACGTACCCCAGGCGTTTGAAGAATTGCATGACGATTTCCAATGGGAGTTGTGGGGATACTGTAAGTGGCGTCTAAACCACACAATCAATAGACTATACTAAAAATATCCAGGAGGCATGACCTTGACTTACCAGATTCACCCAAGGCCACAACTCCAACTTCTCCCGAGACGCATGTTGATGAATCACACGAGAAAAAGTTTCATCATCAGAAGCAACTGCAGGACCTGTTGCTAGAGTTGCCAAGTCTTCTCTATCTGCATCCCTAACTCGTTCTCTTTCGTGATCGGTCGGCATAGAGTAGAACGAACATGGAGTCTCGGCTGTTGTTCCAAATGAACGTTTTGCTCTATCTGTTATGCGTGATTTTTTTTCAACATGGTTTAGGTGAGGTTAATGTAGTGTAGAAGTTGACTACTGACCGATGATATAGCGTAGTTCGTTTCGT
Organism: Inonotus obliquus; assembly: GCA_032164295.1. Classification (NCBI taxonomy): domain Eukaryota; kingdom Fungi; phylum Basidiomycota; class Agaricomycetes; order Hymenochaetales; family Hymenochaetaceae; genus Inonotus; species Inonotus obliquus. The sequence goes on along the minus strand of JAJHTX010000006.1, from coordinate 1,876,663 downwards.
CCGATGTAGCCGAGGAGGAGGGAGCGATCGTCTGCGGAAACGATCGGAAAGCCTTTCACGTCTGTTTGTTGCATGCGGTATTCTGTGTATCTTCAGTTACCGAATATTTTAATATGGATGAATGGAGAAGACTTACCGACATCTCCCACTCGAAGCCCGGTGGCTGGCATGGTTTGCACTTCTCTACGCATGACGCTAGAAACTATTTATTTCATGTCAAATTTACGAATGGTAAGCTAGGTGTGTGTTGCGCAAGTACCTGCCGTGTTGAAAGCATGATCATCCTTTTCTAAGATTGGATAACCGTTGAATCGTATCATTTCGTCTGCGATACCGTTAACTCCCAAAAAGTCTCCGACAGCTTTCGTAGCAAGCAGGACAATCTGATGTAGTTTTCTTATTTCAAAATATTTCCGAGATGCTATGAACATAAGCCAGCTTACCATGGTCGGAAGGATATACGTCAGAGCACCAGTTAGTTCAAACATGATAACCACTACGGTGACGGTGATTCGCATGACACCACTGGGTGAACTGCCATCAGTATGCACTACTATCGGTGATAGATTACCGCCTCACCTGAGCGCGGCAGCGGCTCCAAGGAATGCATAAGTTCCAGGAGTAATACAAGGAACATCCGGTTGGCAAACTGAGAACATCCCGGATTGAGGATAAGCCCTAGAATGCCATGAGATCTAATACAGCCGATGTAACTCGGATTCACGTACCTATACAAAGCCTTGACCATCGTCCCAATCATTCGTCCGAACGTCGCCCCAATGGCCATGGATGGAACGAATATACCAGCTGGTACTTTACACCCGTACGAGAGTATCACAAATCCGATACGGATAATCGTTGCCCAAAACAAAGAGTTTACTATCGTCCATTGCGCAGAAGTCCTTGACAGAATTCCCAGTTAGAATAAGCAGGTCAAATCATAAAGCTGCAAGCTTACTGGCAGAGATTATCGACATCCCCAGCAGCGTCGCACTCGTGAAAGAGTAGAGCGAGACTCTCCGTCATGTCTATTCGTAAGAACCGATTGAAGTAGCCAACCATCGCAGTGAGTATCGCCAGCGTGGTTGCTTCTGCTATACCGTGGTTCGCTAGATGCTTCTTGCGGAAAGCGGACACTTGCACATGGAACTTTATAACTAGAGCACCGTAGAGACCCTATTATACGACTGGTTCAGGTTGCTGGACAAGTCCTCTGTGAATCAAACTTACTCCGAATATGCCAATGATAATGAAGAATATTATCTCGAAGAAATGCCAGTCCCTGTCGTAAGTTACTTGGAAAAGCACGAGTTTCCCTGTTCGAAATGGATTCATAGCCTTGTTATCGTCAATAGATACTCTAATAAGTAGAGTGTGCTTAATAGAGCTCACAGACAAAGTCACTGTTGCAACCAAGGCACAAAAGAAGCTCCGCCACATGGTCTTGATACTGAAGGTATGGCTCATTTCCTGTTGGTTAACAATCCGACATTAGGCATGTACCAAACTTTATGGCTGATGTCAAACCTCTATTGAAAACATCACACCCCCAATGGGTGAACCGAAAGCTACTGCGACACCGGCTGCACTAGCGGCTGTTATCATTTCTCGCATTTTCCCTGGAACATAGGGCTAAGCATTGTTTCTTCACACTTACACGAACTCTACCTTGACTTTGAGCAAAGTTCTTAAACAATCGTGCAACAACATAGCCCATGCAACAAGCAACATGGACCGAGGGTCCTTCTTTCCCAACAGAGAGTCCAGAAGCGATCACTAATGGCTAATGTGCGGTTAGTATGACAAGAAAAGGACGAGGCATGAGTCACCCACCAACGTGAGACTCTTGAGAGCCAACGTCATAAAACCAAGATAGCCCTTCATTATAAAGCCCGCTAGAATACACTTGATTTCCGAAATGCCTGAACCAGCAGCATACTTCGCGAAGGATTTGACAAGGTGGGATGCAGTGAACGAGAATGATCCCTGTTTATAGGGAGGCGTTAGGCTTGGACAAGAAGAGCGAATGACAAGAAAGCTACTTACAGCAAACATAACATAAATTGTCCACCGTGCAATCCCGACTGTACTCCAAGGATGCCAAGAATCACATGCATCTTCATCCCCCTCAATTTCCCAGCAACAGAATTGTTGATTTAGCCACCAGCCGTCCGAGCAATATCCCATTTTCAGATCCGACAACCATTCAGTAATGATCGAGATGAGTGCTGCATCAACGCCAATGCAAACGCCTTGAGAAGAACATTAGTTTTCGGAAGCGGGTTAGAGTATATGAAACACACCTGCTAAGCTTACGATGAGCCATGTCTGGGATGCCGCTAGCGCTTTCAAGACTTGTGCCCATATCCAGGACACGGTGATCTCGCCGTTAGGACCGCGATGTGTGGAGTCAACACGACGGGCTATTCGCAGTCTTCGATTCCGTTCAAGTATCGAGTCTTCTATCCAGTCTATACATAGTAGACCAGTTCAGAGAAGATATCACCTGTTGATTCTGTTGAAACCTGCCTATCGTCGTGAAGTCCTCATAGCGACTACACAAAAGCATACATGTCAGGGTCTATCCAAGGATTCTTGAGAGTAGGACTCACCTAATTTGCTCGAGTTCATCAGCATCGAGCGCGTCATGTTGCCTTGAGTCGTCCAGAGACGCATTCTCTGAGTCCATGTATTCGCATCACACGGTTTTTCGACGCGTGAGTGAAATCCAAACGCGCAGTCACTCAATGAAGTGAAGGTCACGTGATAATATCTACCATTTTTAGAAACGATTTGGTGATTGGCACGGCCTATCAAAATTTCGTGCTTTCCCACGGTCTCGCTTAGCTTTGCCAGTGATCGACGCGTCGATTTCAGTGTCGCACTTTTGGTTTTCACCTTTGTCCTCTTGAAATAATTTACACAATTGAAGGATTGATTTAGATTCAATACAGGGATATGTTTTTGAGGTCATTGAACACAATGGACAGTAAATAGAAGCAAAATAACAAATATTGAGCGAATTATGGCCAATTTTAGACATTTTCTCGAGAACTAGGCAACTTCTCCAATTTTTTTTCTGGACAAAATGAAGAAAATCACTTGAAAGTACTGCAAATGCACTGAAACAAGTCAACTTTTTCGAATTCAGAGAGGAAAGAAGCATACATTTAGTGTGCATAAACATCACATGCCATTTTCCTTTTATTTGAGTGAGTCAGAGCTTCCATTATTACACAAAACTATGTGTTAGCATCACAACATTATCCATGAATGATAATGAGCAGAGTTCTGTGCTGATATCAATGAAGACAAAGCAGCCTCCGAATCGAATGCATGCGGTCACGTGAAAGGATTGTGCTGAAATTTTGATTCGATTAGGAACGTCGATCGAAACTACCCCGGATGGGACCGGTTAATTTCACTGGCCGGAGACGATCAGGATCGACAGCGAGAAGCGGAGAACACGCGAATCTAATACAATCCGAAGCCGACGATCAAGAAGCATCGGCTAGCAACGCTAATCCCGACGATCACACTAAACCTTCGCAAACGATGCAGCAAGTACAGCAACCTCCAACGGCTTGCTATAAATGCAGAAGAGTGCGACAGATCATCGAAGACCTACACAAGATAATACTACGGGAGGCAACGGGCATGTTGACATATCATGTGTCCAGCGAACGAGCAACAGCTTATCGAGAATACCACAATCCCCCGGAGGTCGTTCGAAATCGCACAAGGTCAACAATAGCAATGGATACGGCAATAGGCATGCAACCAAAGACGCACTGGACAATAGTAGGAATCCACGATATATTAGCACTCGAGTGCCCAAGCACATTCGTGGAAATCAGTGCAGACTATGTTACGAACCGCCGCTCACCGATAACAGCGGCATGGGTTGCAAACACACTCAGGGAACTATGGGCATACTGCAAAGCTATTCGACTACAAGGAGACCTATACCTAGGCTGGAGAATACCTTCGAACGACACTCGACGAAGTGTACGGCTACTCATCGCCATAGGCACCTACGTTAAACCACCTTGGTTTCCCCACGATGATATCCGATGTCGAATCACACTTGACGGCCCCGAACAAGAGTCCCGAGGCGACAAGCAAATCACAGCCTTCATAGCCCCAGATGCTATACAACGGAACCCCGACGGAATTCCTTAAATGCACGAGCAACTGCGGACGAGCGAACTCTAACTACGGCGCAGCCATGCAAAACCAATGGCATACGAACACGCATTCAATGACTCACTCACTGACTCACTCTATGCACAGGGCGCAGCATAAGGCCGACCCCGAGCATAGGTTTCAATTCAGTTCAAGTCAAGATGAGTCAACGCCGAGTCATCGCCTTGCACAGGGCGCAGTCGATGAGTCAATCCGCAGCAGAACAATGGGAATACCAGACGAGTTTGGAAGCTAGAATAACGAATCAGATCGAGAGTAGGAACTACGGAGCGTAGGAAGTGGTCCGTCCACAACATGAGGGAAGAGTATAAATAGTTGTAGACTTAGACCGTAGCTGTTACGACGTCTTTTCTCTTTTCCTCATACGGCCATTCTTTCTATTCATTGACGCATATTTACTTTCATTTTAATCACGTTCCTTACTTAATTCCTACTGGCTTAGCTAATCACAATCTATAACAACTTTATCCCACCATTCCCCTCTCTCTTCTTTCCCATTTTATTATTCCTCCTTTTTTCTCGTCATGTGACTTTTATGCTTTGTGCAAAGATGCGATTTGCACAAAGCGTTTTCTATTTGTCTTTGTTTATACTGTATAGTTTATGTAAAGCTTTCCCGCGGTGTCTGGGTATATAAGGCTGGGCTAGAGAGTGATCGTCTCTTCACTCTCTTGTTCTAGTACTATCACCTACGTCGCAGGTAAGTCGTATCCTCCCTTGTATATTATATAGACGTGCTAAAATCTAGTACTATCACCTACGTCGCAGACCTTGGTCTTTTGTGATTAAGTGGTAGCTCGTTCTTTTGCAGCCGTCGACGTCTTTGATCAGCGGATCGACGTCTCTGACAGCGCAGAGCGTAACATAACAAGAGAGTCTCTTAACTCGTGTCGTTGTTGTCGACATTAAAACAACAAACTCGTACGTGTCTCTGACATCCTCCGTTCCACCTCTGTTTCTCTCGTTGTCGACGTTGGTCAGTGGATAGTCGTCAGACCCCTGAGACGATCGTATACCTATCGTTGGTGAAGTGTCGTCCCACGTCCTCACTCGACGTTTGACTTAGACACCTCTCTCTGACAACGCTACCGTCGGTTGTCGCTTGCGGCAAGAAAGCCCAGTAGTGTCTTGCGGATACGTTTCGTTGGAAAGTCGTTTGTCGAAGTGTTGCTGAACCCCCTGAGACGACGTGAGAGTTCACGTGCTATCTGAGCGTCGAGTCGATCGACGTTATATGTCCGGTGTACCACGTTCCCTCCGTGAGTATATCGGGTTTCTCGAGTGTTACCCCACCTACGCGATCGTCGGTTATTACCTCGACGATAACGATCATCTTGTTCCTTTCGAAGTCGGAGCTTACTTTGAGGTCGTCGGTCACTTCCATCGCGCGCTCATTACCTGGGTACCGACCGTCCGCATCTACGAGTTGTGGACGCCTCTAACCCGTCGACGTTGACAAACTGCCTTTAACACAAGAACAGTTAGCAGCGCTCCCCTCCAACTCCGTCGTCGACGAGCAGGACAACGTTACAGTCACCGACAAACTAGGCAATAAGTTCGAATCCTGGTGGTCGCCGACTAGCAAGTCTTGGGTGTCGTGGGATAACGACGAACATACAAAGACTTTCAGGTGGAAGCCGAGAAATCCGCCACCACCGACAGCTGCCCCCACACCACCGCCTCGATCTCCCGCTCCCTCGTCGCCGTCTCTACCTTCAACGTCGACTGCCTTTGGACTGACACGAACTTCGTCGAACCCTCGAACGACGATGTCATCCTTCACCGCCGAACAAATTCAGGACTTCGCCGCTTTGGTCGCGGCGGCGATGTCTGCACAACAAAGGCAATCGCCTAAACCGTCGATGATGAAAGATCTTGGGATCGCACCGCCGACGCCGTTCACTGGAGGCAAAGATTACCTCCGATTCCGTCGAGAATGCCTGGCGTACATCAGCGCCGACGACACCCAGTCGATCTTCACCAATGACAAGAAGAAGATCTCTTTCGTGCTGTCATACATGAAAGAGGGTACGGCGTCGACGTGGGCGCAGAACTATTATGACGGAATAACAAACAACCAGGGAGCCATAACGATCGTCGACACTTTTAAGAAGTTCCTTGAAAAGATCGACCAGTCCTTTAAAGACCCTGGCGAGAAGGACCGAGCGTACACTCGGTGGACGGAGATGCGCCAAGGAAACGCCGACGCCGGTGTTTTCCTCGCCAATTTCGAGATCGCGATGAGTCAAGCAGGAGTCAAAACGACGGACGTCAACGTCGTGCTTCCGCAGCTGAAGAAGGCTCTTCGTGAGGAGGTAGCGACGGCGATCATTCGTCTCCCGACGAAACCGGCGGATTATGACACGATGAAAGGGTACGCCATCACGTTTGACGCGAACGAGCGCGAAGTTCGTCAACTGCGTAACCAGAAGACACCGACGCAACCACTACCGCGTCGACAAGTCCACCCGCCGGCACCACAACAGCCGGCCCTGTTCGATCCTTCGCGCGGCGACAAAAAGGATGCGACGGGAATTACCTTCGGAGGCCAAGGCGAACCGATGCAGGACATCCTTCGACGGCTTCGTCGCGAAGGAAGGTGTTTCCAGTGTGGCAAACAAGGCCACATCTCCGCAAATTGTCCGACACCGACGACCAAACAACAAGTTCGTGCGGTCGTCGCCGAATTATCCGAGCAGGCGAAGGAACTGCTTCGTGAGGTTTTGTTCGTGGACGCTGATGTGGAAGCGGCAAAGGCAGCAGCGGCTCGTCGATTGCAAGAAGAAGAAGTCGTCGATGAAAGTAATCTCGACGACGAGGATTTTTCGATCAGCCAGTAGATGACGTCGGTGTCACTGGCTTAGGTTTCTCAAACTCTTCACTTCGATCCCCTGTAAATTATAATTCGTCAAATGTACAATTATTAGATGCGACGTCTGCAAATGAAATTGGCGAATTAAAAAATCAGATCGAAAGCGAACCGTTTGGAAAAAATGAACCCGACAATGATGACTTTGAGCTTCTCCTCGACGAACTCGTCAAAGGCCCGGTCGTCCGAAAGATAAATGAGGAAACCCCGACAAAAGCTCGAGACGAGCTGGATCTTTACGTCGACATAATCCTGGATGATGGAAGAGTATTAGATGCTCATGCATTGATAGACTCGGGTTGTACAGACTCGTATATCGATGCAGGTTTTGTCGAAAGATACCAAATCCCGACGCTGAAACTCCCGATTGCGACGAACGTCATGAATGCTGATGGAACACCAAATGAAGGAGGCAAGATGACGCAATACGTCGAGCTAAACCTCCGAATTGAGAATCACGAGGAAAGGGTACGCCTACCCGTTCTTATGATCTCGACGTCGAATCTATTCCTGGGCTATTCGTGGTTGAGCAAACACAACCCGTCGATTGATTGGAGGTGTGGACACATCAACTTCGACAAATGCCCGACGTCTTGCAAACAGCACGATGTTCCTAAGGCCCGTTACGTCATTCCTCAGCATAGACCATCGTCGGAATTACCGTATTTAAGGGAGTACTACGACGTTTTCAGCGAAGAAAACTTTGAGCGGCTACCCGAGCATAGAGTGTGGGACCACGTCATCGACCTGAAACCGGATTTTAAACCATCCGATTGTAAGGTCTACCCCTTGAGTGTGAAGGAACGCGAAGAACTACGGGCTTTCATCGACGAAAATCTCAAGTCAGGACGTATACGTGAATCGTCGTCTCCTATGTCATCCCCTTTCTTCTTCATCAAGAAAGCCGATGGTTCGTTAAGAGCTATCCAAGATTACAGGAAGCTCAACGAAGGAACGATTAAAAACAAATATCCTCTACCGCTCATTGGTGAACTTGTCGACAAGGTTAAAACGGCAAAGGTTATCTCGAAACTCGACGTCAGATGGGGGTACTACAATATCCGCATCAGAGAAGGTGACGAATGGAAGGCGGCCTTTAGAACGAAGGAGGGACTTTTCGAACCCACCGTCATGTTCTTCGGCTTGTGCAACGCGCCGGCCACCTTCCAGACGTTCGTCAATCACATCTTCAGAGACCTGATCGGACAAGGAAAGATCGTCATTTACCTCGACGATATCCTCATCTTCTCGGAAAATGTCAAAGAACACCGACGGCTAGTCAAACAGGTACTCAGCGTGCTGAGGGAGCACAAGCTGTATCTGAAGTCAACGAAGTGCGAGTTCGAAGTATCAACGGTGAAGTTCCTCGGATATATCCTCGGTAATGGTGAGGTACGCATGGACCCTACAAAAATCGACGCAGTCGCCGAATGGCCCGTTCCAAAGAACAAGAAACAGCTACAACAATTTCTTGGGCTCGGCAATTGGCTTCGACGATTCGTCAAAGGTTACAGTGCTGTCATCAAGCCGCTTACTCGTCTAACCGGAGACGTCGCATGGGAATGGACTCCACAGGAGCAGGCAGCCTTTGAGGAAATCAAACAAAGGTTGACCAGCGCTCCCGTCCTAGCGATCCCAAACGACGACGACCCGTTCCGAGTAGAGACCGACGCATCGGACTTTGCAACTGGAGGTGTTTTACTCCAGAAGCAGGATGACGTGTGGAGGGTAATCGCCTACAGGTCCCAAACGTTGTCGCCGGCCGAACGAAACTACCAGATCTATGACAAAGAGCTTCTTGCAGTCGTCCAAGCATTGACGGAATGGAGACAGTACCTCCTAGGCGCTAAACACCCCGTCGAACTCTGGACGGATCACGCGAATCTGACGTACTTCAGGAAGCCCCAAGATCTGAATCGTCGACAAGCTCGTTGGTCTTTGTTCTTGTCGGAATTCGACCTTGCATTCGTTCACAAACCTGGGGCCACCATGACGAAGGCTGATGCTCTCTCTCGCCGGTATGATTACGACGAAGGAAAGGAGGACAATCAGGGGCTGATGTTGCTAAAAGATGAGTGGTTTAAGGCTAGAGCTGTCGTGGAAACGACGCAGACAAGACTGGAACAACGAATCAAGGAGGCTAGTGAAGGGCTGGAGCCCAGAGTGGACGGTCGACTCGTCGTACCGATCGAACTAATCGAAGATGTATTAAAGGAGTATCACGACTCACCGTTAGCAGGACACCCCGGTCAGACCAAGACTTGGAGGTCCATCGGTCAGAAGTACTGGTGGCCCAGCCTAATCCAAGATGTTGTCAAGTACGTCAAGGGTTGCGACATTTGCCAAAGAACTAAACCGTCTAGACAACCGAAACGACGCACTCTACATCCGCATGACGTCCCCGAGGGTCCATGGCAGACGATATCGGTCGATTTCATCGGTGAACTCCCTGAGTCAAATGGTTACAATGCAATCTGCGTCATCGTCGACAAATTTTCGAAGCAAATGCACGCGATTCCAACGACGACGAAGGTAACGGCTCAAGGAACAGCGAGACTCTACAGGGACCACGTCTTCCGACTACACGGACTTCCCAAGAAGATCGTCCACGATCGAGGTCCCCAATTCGACGCCGACTTCATGAAAGAGCTTTACAAGCTTCTTCATATCGAAGGAAATCCGTCGACGGCCTATCATCCTCAGATGGACGGACAGACAGAACGAGTTAATCAAGAACTCGAACTGTACCTGAGGATGTACATTAACCATCGACAGTCGGATTGGTCTGAATGGCTAGCGCTTGCGGAGTTCGCTTACAACAATCGGGAACATTCGTCGACAAAGATGTCTCCTTTCTTCGTCAATACGGGTCTTAATCCCCTTAACCCAGGAACGATCCATACGACGTCGAGTAACCTGTCAACTGAGGAATTTGCCAAGGAACTCAAGGAGGCACATACTCAAGCAAAAGAAAACCTGGAGAAGGCAAACGACGCAATGAAAAGAGCACATGATCGACAAGCAACCGACGTCGTTGAATATCAGGTCGGAGATAAGGTTATGCTAGACGGACGAAACGTTACAACGGTCAGGCCCACTCGGAAGTTCGCGGACAAATGGTACGGTCCTTTCGAAGTTATGGAAAAGGTTGGTGCAGCTGCGTATAAACTCAAGCTGCCCAAAACATGGAAAAAGGTGCACCCCGTTTTCAATGAGGTACTCCTTAAACCGTACGTCGAACCATCGTTTGAAGGACAGAAGAAGCCACCTCCGCCTCCGCCAGAACTCGTTGACGGTGAGGAAGAGTACGAAGTCGAAGAAATTCTAGACTCGCGCGAACATCGAGGAAAGCTTCAATTCCTCGTCCGCTGGAAGGATTACGACGAAACCACCTGGGAACCCCGCGATAACCTCATCCCAAATTCTAACGAGGCTATTGACGACTTCTACAAGCTACATCCAGGGGCTCCTCGGGTTCTCGCCGCGCGTTTAGGACTCTCGACGTTCAAACCGATTTTCCGCTACACCGAACCGGATCGAACCAATGGTTGGTCGGGTCGCCCAACCTTAAGGGGGGGGTGATGTTACGACGTCTTTTCTCTTTTCCTCATACGGCCATTCTTTCTATTCGTTGACGCATATTTACTTTCATTTTAATCACGTTCCTTACTTAATTCCTACTGGCTTAGCTAATCACAATCTATAACAACTTTATCCCACCATTCCCCTCTCTCTTCTTTCCCATTTTATTATTCCTCCTTTTTTCTCGTCATGTGACTTTTATGCTTTGTGCAAAGATGCGATTTGCACAAAGCGTTTTCTATTTGTCTTTGTTTATACTGTATAGTTTATGTAAAGCTTTCCCGCGGTGTCTGGGTATATAAGGCTGGGCTAGAGAGTGATCGTCTCTTCACTCTCTTGTTCTAGTACTATCACCTACGTCGCAGGTAAGTCGTATCCTCCCTTGTATATTATATAGACGTGCTAAAATCTAGTACTATCACCTACGTCGCAGACTTCGGTCTTTTGTGATTAAGTGGTAGCTCGTTCTTTTGCAGCCGTCGACGTCTTTGATCAGCGGATCGACGTCTCTGACAGCGCAGAGCGTAACAGTAGCTCCCCATCTTTCTTTCGATCGTCTTGTACATCGAGTCCTCTTAGGCATCTAGCTTCTAATCTGAAGACCACCTAATCTGCTTAACCTCTCTTACTCTACGGCGTGGAACGATTGATTAGTCGCCCACCGACTAGGGAAGCTTACGAACGGCAGTCGACACTGTCCTACTAGTCTGTCAGCGAGGTTGAGGCCCGACTTGATTAGTAAACGAGAGTGTCTGAGGCAACGCTTAGTATACTTGGGAATCTGCCCTGCTTGTGAAAACCGAGTAGGCTCCGGAAACTCTTAGAAAAGCATCGCCGAACCCGTAACACTGCGGACCGTCCTATTGTGGTTACTGTATAGTCCCTTTAGGGCGAGCGTTTTCTAACATCACGTGATTCAGCAGTCCCACATGAGAATGCTTTATCGACACAAAATATGCCTCAAATCAGGAAAAATTGCTTATTTAAGGTATGGTGAGATGATATTCAATTGCTGACAGTCAGTAAAATCATTGAGAGGAAGTTTAACAGGTCTGGTAAAAATTGATGTTGGATTGCTGTGTCGAGAGAGTGAGACACAAAGATCGACACTAAAGAGTAATACCGGAGGCTACGATCGATATGGGCTTAATTCTGCGATTCTACCGCTTCTTCCAATTAACAATACTTCTGCGATTCTACCGCTTCTTACTTCTCTTCGGACCACGGTACTTCTGCCGTCCTATCTACGCCTGCGGTTCCAACAGAGTACGAGGCTTCTGCAATTCGACAAGGCTGAGAGCGATTGAGAACTGGTCCACTTCTGCGCCAATACCGAATCACCAATCCCTACGCCCGTCTTCCATCATAGTACCGAACCACCAGACTTCGATACCGATGATACCGATACCGTACCGTCCACCCGTCCTGATACCGACGCTTAATACTCCACACCTAGTCGATACTACGCCCTCGACAGCCCATACCATAGAAAAAGGCTCACAAAGCTGCACTCGGTCTGCCATACGTTGCTGCGAAGAGTTGGATCATGGTCGAGGCTCCAAGCCCGACGGTATGCCCTTCCGAACCGCCATGCATCGATACCGACGATACCGGTGTTGATACCGATGGTCCGCTCCGGTACCGGAGTTCGTAACGTGTGATAGGACGAGACCACGCCCTCGGAGATCTACGTCGAGAGGAAGGTTGGGAAATGAATCAAGTCCGCCGTACGCTGCTTCGATCTCGGAGAAGGCCATCGATCCGACTCGGAGGGGAAGCCAAGCAATGCCCAGTCGAGTCAGGCGACGCGTACCGGTCGATATCGAGGGGCTAGAGCGATGCTCAGGGACGATCCCAGGGTACTGATTGGTACCGAACGGTAGAGTACCCCATTGCCAAGGTTGGGTTGTACCGACACGTCAACATCGGAGCACGCCGTCCGATCGACCGGTAGACGCCCAGACTGACGCCGCATGGATCATGATACCGGAACAAAGGTAAATCAGGATGACGTGCTTCTCCTACGACAGGGACATCGCCAGGAGCGCCCATGCGGTAGCTTGAGACACGTCCTTAATTTAGCGCTGGTCGACGTCGGTATCGCCGCCCTACCTCGGTATCACTCGTCGTAAGTTTTCATTGGGTTCTTGTCTCGTCCCACCCTATTCTTAGCTACCCCCTGATAAAACTTCTTACTCATTCATCATCTTATGTTTCCCCTGATTGTAATTTTACATTCAATTCGACTTTATGTTCCATTTCTTGTACCGGATTACGGTACGATTCGACTTGTAAAAACCCTCCATTTGGTATCTTGAATGGCTACGGTATTATGGTATTTATAGCCTGCATGTTCTACTGTAGCAAACCAGCTAATCTGAGAGGAACTTCCAGAGTGAAGGTCCGGGTTTTGCTCATCCCGTTCAAGTCCCCGTTCGTTCGTCTCGTCTCGTAGTCACCGGTATCGATACCGGTAGTCGTCGTTCTCGTCTTCGTCGCCCTCGTCTCTCGTCTCACGACCAGTCCTATCAGAAACACCTCCTCAGCTCGCTTCCTCTACTGCTTCGTTCTCTCTACCGTAATACCGGACACCAGACGACTCGGTATCGACGGATTCGTCTCGGTATTGATCGTCTCCTGATACTTCTCCTCTTGAGCGGTCACCTATAGTCTCCTGTACTCATCAATCCAGCCAGGCCCTACTATACTCTCTTGACGACTTGTCTGTGACTGTACGACTTAGTACCGCCACGTACCGGCCCTCCCAACGCATCTAAATCGTACCCCCCTCATCCGGTATTTCTAATACCGGCCGCGTTCTCGCACATTCAACGCAACTTACTATATTTGGGCACATATTAAAACTCCGCTCGGGAAAAGTCGTCACACGGATCACATAGGCTGTGCCAGGCACCACCTTTCCTTCAACTACCACCATCGAGTGTGGAAAACTCCCTCTCCCTCCCTTCATTCTGTCCGCCTCGCCAGTGTAGTTCTGGGGAGTCTGCACTTTATGGTGTCTCCCCTGTGACATCAGGTTGTTCAGCTTTATGCTGTCTCCTGCTTGCCATGGGGTTAATCTCTTTTATGCGCGATGTAAGTCGTGCTCGCCTCCCTCGTCGGGCGAACTGGTGAAACCCAGTCTAAAAACTATCCTTTGTCCTACCCCCTAGTAGGGGTCCATTCTCACCACCCTTGTTCGCACACTGTAGACTGTCCTGGCAGCTTCGGGGCTGGGTTAGTTGCTGTAATGGCGCACCGCAGTTACGCGCTGGGGCACCCAATTCTTCCCTCTGGACTGGAGATAAGGAGTGGTCATGTGGATAAGGAGGATATACCCGTGTAAGTCAGGGAGTGACGGATGGCAGCGGTGCAGGGCCACGAGGTCTTGAGCCTGTAATGGGCTTCTACAGGGGCCAGGAAGGCCTTCCTATGACGACACCATTGCGAGTAGGGCCGTAAAGCAGGAGGGCTCGAGGACGGTTGTCACACCGGTAACCAGGCCGGATGCCATCGGATATGGCCAACCTATTCGCTTCGGGTAGGAAAGTACCTGCGGGGAAACCGCACCTTTTGCAGGTGTAACTGAAAGACATAGAAGTTGCGAGCTGCGACGGGGATCATCTGGGCTGGGCCATTCTGGGTTTCAGGTTAGGGGGGGGGGTCATCCGAGTTGGAGGGGTTTTTCTTCTGCAATATCCTTTTGTAGATTGTTTTCCTCCTCCCTTTTCCTACCATAAGTGCCGGTCGAAATCCTGGTGTATGTTGTTAGGACCAGTGCGGATCGGATCAGCAGACCGACATTGATCGACTGATCAACACAATCGATGCACCAGAACAAGTCCACTCACTCCGGCAATATTCGCAGTCCGTCTTGATAAGCGATGGGAAGTGCGAGGCGGTGCTTTGTAGAGCAGAGTAGCAGCAGTACTTAGTCGGGGTCAAGGGACCGGCCGGACACTAGTACCGATGATAAGAGTGGTAGCGAAGAAGAGAAGCTTTGTGGGGCTTCTTTGTATTCACTAGTACAGAAGAATTTTGCTGAGGGACATAGCCACCCTCGCTTGGCTTATTTATACCCGAAGCTTCTATCTATTGAGTTACCCGGGCTTCCTCGGGCACAGCTTCCTGATTCTTCCAAGCACAGCCCCTATCTTGTCCGATACCCTGCAATCTCCAATCGGGTGGCGATGCACTTCCGATTTCCTCCTGCAATCTTCCAGATCCTTCGATATGACTTCATACCTGGTCAGTGCACGGCAATCACGCCATCACCGGCCAATCCTGTGGCTATGCGGAGCTCCGTGCCTTCCACACTACCACGTCAGTCCTTCTCGAATGTTCCTTATGATGTCATGCACAGCAACTTGAACAGTCTGCCATGTCTTCATCTTCTGCAGGTGCTGCTGGGCCGTTCGGCTGTCTCGGTTGACTCGGGCTTCCTCCCTCAATAGGATTAGCTCGATTATCAATCACCAGAGCGGCGGGCCTATATGGTTCTGCCTGTACTATGGCAGGTAACCCAGTCCGCCAGATTGTCGCTCGGCGATATCCGTCGGGTATCCGTATCTCCGTTCCTTGCACCTGATCGCCATTGATTCCTTCCATGACAAAGGTTAAGATCGCCCCGTTGATCCGTTCCCTCGGTTGAGAGATTTCCAATGCTATCATCCCCAGTAGTTGATTCTGCTCCGATTTCCATCGTGCCACTATGTTGCCAAATAAATTATTGCGTAGTGTTTGATGTTCTCTTGTAGCTTCCACATGTATTGGCCAGTCGAGTTGTATTGCCACTCGTCGGCATAGCTGGGAATGTATCGATCTTCTTGTCCATGCAATTACACCTGCATTCGCAATGTAGTGTAACCCCCTTCCTGTCCAAACCGTAACTTCATGCAAGTATGCATTTAGTGTAGGTGTGAACAATGGTTGAGTTGTTTCTGCAACCGTTGACCAATGGTGGTTGGTTCGAATTGAGTAAGGTTCATGTCGAAGCATATAGTTGACTGCGTCCTCGAGTATCCATGTCTGCAGTATCCATGCTTCCTCATGTGCCCATTCACAGAACCTGCATATTGGTGTATTGATTTGTCCTGGTAATGTCGAGCCCCAGGGACAATAGCGTGTGCGTGTATAATATGTTCGATCGAATTGTCTTTCCATGTCTGATGATCGTGGGAATTTATCGGGTTGTAGCGTCTCTGGATCTGCATGCCAAATAAGTCAATTTCTTCTGACATATGTACTCTCACTGTATTGTGTATATCACTATGCAATACAACACTGTTAAGGTACCAAACGATTGGCATGCCTTCCACATAAGGCATACATGTCGATCGTTGTATCCAGTGCCTTGGCAATTCACACTGCCCAGAGAGATACTAAGAAGGGCTCCGCATACAAAACTTTGGAAGTTAGTGTATAGCTTTGAGTCCGACTTGACTGTTAAAATTCCTTCATAAATAAAAGGTAAAACATGAGAAAATCATGAAATCATGAGGACGAAACGTACAAAAATAGGCATTAATTCATTCGGTTACTTCGCGTTGCTGATGTTTTACATATTATTTCCGTGTTCTGATTCTGATTCAATAGGTTGGTTGGCTCATCAATAAATCTAACTTGGCGTGTGATTCTGCCCTGCTATTCAGCCTACTGTTCAGTGTTCGTCATTTTTTAACGCCCTTTCACTTGCCTTGAGCTCGATTCTTGCTTTCCCGAAGATGGCTACCAACATCCCCGACGACGAACTACTTCAATATGCAGACAGGGCACAAGGACAAACGATTATCATCACAGGTGAACACCTAGCTTATTTGTTAAAGGATAGCTATGAACACGTCATGCCTTCGATTGTGTAGGCGCTGCTAGAGGAATTGGACGAGAGGCAGCAATCCTATTCGGACGCCACGGGTGCGTTCCCCCACTTTCCTTTTCATGTGCGTCTCTGAGGAGCGCGTCGACTGATCTGTTGATTTTTTAGCGCTAAAGTCGTCATCGGGGACATTGATGTGAAGGCGGCAGAAGAAACAGTTTCGGACATCAAGAAAGCTGGAGGGTACGTTTTATTCCGGTATTCACCGCCTTCTGTTTGTCTCATCGTGAAACTACTGATACTGATACATTCTTATCTATGGTTTGGACCTATAAATACACGTATATGTACAGGGTCGCCATTTGTCAGGCCTGTAATGTCCTGGACTACGACCAGCAAGTATCACTCTTTGAGCTTGCCATCGAGAAATTTGGACGGGTCGATGCTGTTGTAAGCATTTCCTGACTCTGAACCCCCAACGGGCAGCTTGTTCTTAAAGTCTATCACTCATCTTCAAGATCCCGAATGCCGGCGTCACTGAAATTTCAAGGCTTACTTCCGCCAACTTGAGTCCTCAAGGTCTTCCCACCAAGCCAAACCTCAAGACAGTCGAGATTGATTTCATAAGCGTTCTATACAGTGAGCTTTTGATTCTTTTACCCCTTGCAAAACGAACGGACTTGAACAAAGATTAGCTACGCAGCTTGCGTCTTACTACTTTACCAAGAATAAGAATAATGGGTCTTTGAAATCGCTGGTTTTGATCGGTTCGATGGGTGAGTCGAGGACACTTTACGTGGTTTTGAGTATGGGGTTTGACGAAATTCGTTGGATCGCGTAGCATCGTTCTCTGGGATTCCTAGAGGGTCTCTGTACTCTTCATCGAAGCATGCCCTACTGGGCTTGACGCGCTCTTTGAAGGATCAATTTGAAGTCCAAGGGTACCGAGTTGCCATTGTTTGCCCATTCTTCGCAGGTATATCTTTTGATCAGGTTCAAGCATTAACGCGGTGATTGAACTGGAAACATCACCAGACACAGATATCGTTCCAACTCCAGCAAAAGTCCTCCTTGCTGGTATCCCATTAGTACCTGTTCCAAAAATTGCAGCGGCGTACGTACTAGCTGCGACGGATGCACCAAATACGAACGGATCTGCGTACACTCTTCCCGACGAACGTGAAGTGTTCCGTATCCCCCACGTCCACCTTGATGAAGGTGTCTACAAAATGCTTACTGAGCGCGTTAGGCGTTTGCAGAGGTAGTGTAGTGCCTTCATTCCGTTCTAGGATGTATCGCTGATGCGCTGGTTGATAGATTCGGTCAAAGTATCATCACTTTCGTTGTGTTAGCTAAGTTGGCCTTCCGATCGCCTATCACCAAACTCCTACTTGGCGTAGCAGTTGGTTATGGTGCGTACCAAATTGCAGCTTTTCGGGGTCTTTCGTAGGGTTTCTTGAGGGCATGTCATTTTCATCCCTATCTCTCAAATTGTTTTGGGTTAAAATAGCATCTTGTCAGTTACTATACTACAGAACTTCGATCTCATGCTGCGTCATCTCTGGACAATATCTAGCCAATTGCACAATATCAATAATAGGGAAATGCTCACCTTCGCCGACTGTTTTGGACTCGAATGAACAGCCAGTCAACTGCAGTATTTACACCAGTTCTTCGGCAGAGCGGTGAATAAAATTCTAATAATGAAGCTAAGGAACTCACCCTTCAAGAGCGGATACACCCATGACATCAAGGCTCGCAAATCGCTCATGACGCCTATCAGCCTCTTCACCATACGTACGACGCGCGCTATCTTTCTTCCCTTGATACCACAACTCGTAACTCTCGCGAATTTCCTCTACAGATAGACTATCCGAGGCGTCTTGTTTATTTGCGAGTAATAGCAAAGGAACGTGCAAAATCTGGGGAGAGGATAGTACTGAATCTGTAAAGGCTGTTCAGTAATATATCTAGAAATTTGGGAGCAGTTCCTACCAAACACTTCCCAGCCTTCGTTTAGCCGTTCTCTGTCCGCAGCATCTATTATATAAACGACAGCATGGCAGTCATCATAGTATTTATGCCAAATATTCCGAATTCCAGATTGACCTCCCAGGTCGAAGAATTGCAGTATGGTCGAAGGGAGGGTGATCTTGCCCACTAATAAACGAGGTTTTTTGGAGACATCCATTATCCAGTCTGGGGCGAATGCGTACTGTTCTGGCCAACAGTTGGCCCAATCTTATCCGGAGGGAGACCCGGAACGCCAGTATAGTTGCTCTTCACCTTCTCCAAGAATGTCTTTACAACATCATCTGGTTTAATGACGCTTTAGGGCAATGACAAGCTCGACGTTGCTCACAGTTTTGCCAGCGCCATCTAAGCCGAGGATAATTATGGAGAACTCCTCTTTTCTATGGCAATATGAATGAGTTAGTTATTTGAGCAACGGTCAAAATGGTCAGAATAACGGACTGAGTCAGGTATTCATGCAAACCTTTAAGGAGATGATACATGAGAACATGAGAGTTATTTGAGAAAGAAGGCTTGCGTCGATCTTCGACGATCATCTCAAATACGCAAGTCACGCATCATGTTCCCTGCTTCGCCACAACTCAAGCTCATCTTCTCAGTGTCATTATCCCGTCTTTCCGACTCACGACCACTGAGCGCGTAATGGGTTACACGACATACTACGCCTTTGGTCTACCGACGTTCTTTGTCATAATCATCGCTCTATACCTCCTTTTCACCGGTACGCCCATCTTTCATCTCTTTCATTCGTTCGCCAGGAGAATGTGCTAATGACACGCGACTAAATCAACAGGTTCAGGAGAAGCTTTCAATGTTGGTCGATTCTTAGAAGAAACGAGTCCATATGTGTGGGCTTCTACTGGTATTGGATTGTGTATTGGGCTTAGCGTTTTGGGTGCGGGTTGGTATGTGCCAGTTTTGTGCTTCATTTCGCTTAAGGGACTGACGTGAGCATGACTTATGGGTTGAAGGGGTATCTTCATTACTGGATCATCGATACTTGGAGGTGGTGTACGTGCCCCGCGGATACGTACGAAGAACCTCATTAGGCATGTAGACTCTACACCCGGGAGTCAATACAGGAGTGAGCTGACGTGGAACATGCACTTGTAGCATCATTTTCTGCGAGGTAGTGGCAATTTACGGTGTTGTAAGTATCCAATTGCCCCTTGGCCTAGACCGCCTAATCATACAGATGTACTTTTACAGATCATGGCAATCGTCTACTCTGCCAAGATCCAACCTATTAGCGAAGCAGAACTTTACACTCCCGCCAACTATTACACCGGTTCGTCGTATTCGAACTATGCCCTTCTCTAAAGCTGAAAAAAAAATTGTTCTCATTATGATATAGGGTTTGCCATCTTCTGGGGAGGTTTAACTGTTGGCGCATGCAATTTCCTGTGCGGCGTCTCGGTTGGCATCACAGGTTCAACAGCCGCACTTGGTGATGCAGCAGACCCAAACCTTTTCGTCAAAATCCTCATCGTAGAAGTATTTGGAAGTATTCTTGGTCTCTTCGGGCTAATTGGTACGCCTTTTTCGTTTCTGTTATGGTATTTTATGGGTCCAACCAGTTCACTGATTTAATTAACGTTGAATGTGTAGTTGGCCTACTAATGGTTAGTCGTGCTGATGAGTTCGCCAATGCAGGTGTGACCTCGACTTCACCTTTAGCTCAGTTCGCTCACGTCGAGTTGTAAAATGCTGAAGAGAGCAGTATTCAAGGTTATAATAATTACATGTTTACCCATGCATGACGTGTTTATATTTGCATGTCGATGTTTTTTGCACCTTCCGTCCGGATGGAGATAGGTTCTCAATATCGGTCCAGCACATCTCTCTTACTCTTCGGTTTCGACAGTCTACAATGGCATCACCCGATTTTATTCGAACCACGGCTGTTTACTGTACGCTTTACTGGACTAGCTCACAAGATAGTTTACTTACTTCAGTACGGAGGAGGTCTGGTACGATGATGTTTTCGTCCTTGATCCTCTTGCGTTCAGCTTTGACTTGCTGGTCGTCGAAGAAATGTATCTCTCTGTTTGTTCCTTCGTCTTCTCAACCCTGATATAAACAGAAAATTCCAATGGCCGGAGAAAAACCCGTTCTGCACGATACCACGTACTTCTGCATCAGAATTCAGTGCAGGACGATATTGAGAACGTTCTCGCCCAGACAATTCGTATGGTCCACGAGAGATGTTATTGCACGCGCGTAATGAGAACGATTGAAGATGGCGATGGAGATAATTGACTGGCAATGCATACTTGCGTATTACTAGTGCTGGATCGGCAAAGTCTACCACACACGTGTGAGCAATACATCGGGAAAATTACATTTCAAAGCATTCACCTTCAAGTCGGCCTCGTTCGTGTTCGCAAGTTACACTGTATGTCCACTGAGTTCCTTTAGATCCATAAGAAAAGGACAGCCCCTTGCCGATAATTGTAATCCAAATATGGCCATGGACACCATTGAGTATGAAAGTGGCATAGTGAAGGCGACGTCTAGTAGACAGTAATTAAGCCAGTCCCATGTTGTCAGAAGCAAATGACTGAGTTGGCAAGATGCTGCCTGCCAAAGATACGTGCCCCAGAGCAGGAGATAGCAGTCTAGATCTGGCAAACAATGTATTCTCTTGAGAGTAGGACAACAGTACTGGTGCTCTTCGACGGGATGCGTTAGATTAGTGCGGGTTGAAGACATCACTGTATTCCTTCCTTCTGGGTCATTAAATTTTCGATTGAGCCATGAGAATCAATTCATCCCAGCAGATTCTGGAAAATTAAGTTTACAGTGAATGGCTTTGTCTAACAATGTCGTAAGTAGATGCATGTATGGTTACAGAGATCATGTGAAGAGGGAGACATTACACAATGCGCAGAAGGGAGCGGGTCTGAATGCGAGAAAATCCGTAGACGCTAGATTACAGAGGACAGTGTCAGAAGTCGTCGTCGTCCAGCCGCCACGCATTATCCTTGACTATTTTGGCTCGCTCCAGAAGATATTTGCCTGGGATGAAAGGTTAAGTTCCAATCATGGGCAGCATTGAGCAGTCGTACCTTCTTTGTATTTCTGACCGGTATCTGAGGCCTTCACGTAGAACCACCCGAGACGTTCGTTGCATCCGACGCAGAACACGTCCGCAACAGTATGCATTCCGGTTCTGAACGGTCACGTAAGGAGAGAACGGAGACTTTGTGGTTACAGCAGGACCTACAGAAGAGGTCGATCCTCTTTCTTCCCGTGCTTCACGTTCACCGCGGAATGCATCAGACTACCAAGTCTGAATCAGGAATCTTCAAGGAATCGAGGACAAGTTGCTTACAAGCCGCGACCTTCTCTGCCTGAGAAGGATTTGCTGATCAGCTCGTCCTGTAAGGTCTTTGGGGGTTTAGATACTTTCATCCATGAGCAGTAGATGTGAACGCTAACCACGGCAGCCGAGCATTGCGAGCACGCATAGTGACCTTTGTCTCGATAGACCGAGACGACATATGTCTTGGTGTCTTCAGTAGGGCTCAGGTTGACCGTCGAACTCATGTCCATTGCGGGGGTACGGCAGGACAGCGAGTGGCACTTCGGACTCGGACCAATTAAGTGAGATCACGTGATGCAGTCAGTTCCGCCCGGATTTGGCCGAAATAGGTCCTTGGCACAGCTGACGATGAGCGGGGATGTTGATGCCAAGTGAGTGAAGATGAATCATTTCAAACCAGAAGGCAGCGGATAAGACGGAAGTGGGTAAATGCTGAACTCGCGCGGCGACAGGGGGAGATAAGAGGTGACCGTGATTGGCAGTGCCCCATGGAGCGGAGGCTGAGCACCGCCGATGTTGACTGAGCACGGCACGGAGGAGACAACGTTTCCAAGTTGGTAGCAGTCACACGATACGGCAATGACGGAGAGGAGCTTGAAAGTGGAGGTGACTGGTCACGCTGGACAGCCGGGACGACGTCCGCCGCATCGGATGGAGATTGTTGTTCTTGGGTGCTGGTGACGTCCCGTCCCAGACCAGACAGAGTCACAGGCTGTCCTCGGGGTCGCACTCATCGCGTGGGACAGTCAACCGGCTGGGTGCCGGATGGGAGTGAGGAGGGGTCCGTAAGCGGGAAGCGACCACGATGGGTAAAGACCGCATTTTAGGTGTTGCCAGAGACAGTGGCCAAATAAAAAATATAATAGAGTGGGTGTGGCCTGGCAAGTAAAATTTTGGGGTCCGTCGAACGCTGATGATGACGCCGATTACTCGTACGCTCTGCCCCCTATTTCTCCCGCGTATCAACACTAGCTCTCCAGTCTCTACATTGTTCTCCGTATTTTGTCTGTATTTTACACACAGCGAATAAACTATTTTTTATTGAGCATGAATGCTTCGTCACAAGTGAATGCTTCGTCGCCGTGAGCAACAGGCGGTGACGCCGGGACATTCGCCCGATGCGCCACGCCATTGTAAACGCGGCTCGCCCTGACTGATTTCCCCCCATCAACAGTGCCCTCTCGCCGTTGTCCCCCCGCTTCTCTCCCTCTCTCCACTTCCCTCTCCCCCTCCCATGGCCGCTCCCGCCGTTCAGCACTTTTCTTCCCTCAACGCTGACACCTCAGATAACATGGCTTTCGACTCCGACTCTGGCGACTCCACCAGCGCCGCCTCTGATCATCCTCCTCAGCCCGCCGTTGCCTCCCGCTCCTATCAGCCTCAGCAAGGTGGCAGTAGCTACCAGAACAACGCGTCTGATGCAGACATGGATGCTGACGCCGAGGGTGAGGACGCGGAGGGTGATCCTGACTACACCTATGAGGGAGACTTGGAGGCGTCCAACGACGTCTACGCCGCTCCAGGCGGCTCTCGCATCTCGAGCAAGGTACGTAGCCTTTCTTTCACAGTTCGTGAAGGTAGGAAACAAAAGACTAAATTTGGCATCAATGCTCGTTTTTGTAGGTTGGAAGTGTATGTCAAATTCTCATATGTTTTGAGCCACTTCTAAAAAACTCATCACACAATTCGTAGGGATTCGATGACGACTCAGACGATGGCTCGTTCGCCGACGAAGAATATGTCAAGAAAAAGCCAGCTAAAAAGAAAAAACCTGCTAAGCCCAGAGGTATGGTGGCTGCCCATTAATCATTTAATTTCTCGCATTTAGTTGAGTTACAGTGTCAAGAACACCCGCTCCAGCGCCCACTCGTCATGTGGATTCAGACTCGGATTCCGAGTATGGCGCTCGCTCTAAGAAGAAGAAAAAGCCACGTATCCCGGACGACAGCATTCGTGTCTCAAGCCGTGGTGTCAAGGTACCAAATTATGTCGACGACGTCAATAACTTCGAGGAATTCGAGGAGGACGCCGACAGTGGCTACTACGTAGCCGATCCAGGCGCGCAATATGAGGAAGAGCATGAGATCGAAGGTGTCTTCTATCACACGCGGGATGAGGATCGCAAGAATGACCCTGCGGACCTTTGGCACGATAACATTGTACGTCTGTTTACATTTTGTCCGTATCAGGCTCAAATTGACGTTCTGCCGGGCAAGCAGCGTTACCACATCAAGTGGAAAGGTTTCTCCCATCTCCACAACACTGATGAAAACTATGAGTTCCTCAAGCGCTACCGTGGCTTGAAGCGCGTGGACAATTACATCAAGGCCTACAAGGCGTATGAGGCACGTTTGAACGATCCATCGCTCACCCCCGAAGACAAGGAGGCTCTACTGCTTGACAAAGAGCGTGAGAGGCAGGACCTTGAAACTTTCAAAACTGTCGAACGCGTTGTAGCCATGCGTGACGTACCTGGCGACGTGGAATATTTCTGCAAATGGATGGGTCTGCCGTACGAACATTGCACCTGGGAAAGTTTCGAAGAAATAAAAGGCATTGCGAAGGAGTACATTGATGATTTCTTGAAGCGCGAGAAGGAGGGCAAATTCCCGTACCGAAGTCAGCATTACCCTAAAGACAAGCGCCCAGAGTTCGTGCAAGTTCACAAGGACCCGAGCTACATATCAGCAACAGGATGCGAGCTAAAGGATTTCCAGCTGACCGGACTTAACTGGCTTTCCTATCTTTGGAGCCAGGGAGAAAATGGTATCCTCGCTGATGAGATGGGACTCGGCAAAGTGAGTATTAGTTTTATTCAAGATAACGCTTTCCTCTAACTGTCCCATGTAGACGGTTCAAACAGTCTCATTCCTCTCCTATCTTTTCCATCAGCACAACCAGTATGGTCCATTCCTTGTCATCGTCCCTCTCTCAACAATCACTGCCTGGCAAATGCAGTTCGCGGCATGGGCACCAGATCTGAACGTCATCTGTTACATTGGTTCTAGCCGCTCGCGCGAGGTTATCAGGAACTATGAGATCTATGCTGAGCCGGGCAAGAGTAAGAAAGTCAAGATGAACGTACTGCTGACGACATACGAGTTGATTCTTCGCGATGCTGCAATGCTGGGCGAAATCAAGTGGCAGGTACTCGCGGTCGACGAAGCGCATCGCTTGAAGAACTCGGAGAGTCAACTTTATGAAGCACTTAGAGCCTTCCACGCTGCGTCGAAGTTGTTGATCACTGGCACGCCATTGCAGAACAACGTCAAAGAACTCTTGGCTTTGATGCACTTCCTCATGCCAGAGAAATGTGAGACTCTAGCAATAGTGGAACGATCGTCTTCTAACCCTCCTTTTTTATAGTCGCGCTTTCGAACGAGTTTGACCTGACGGATATCGATCACGAGACCAAGATCAAACAGCTTCATAAACAGCTAGAGTCACTCATGTTGCGTCGCCTCAAGCGCGATGTAGTGAAGAGCTTGCCCACAAAGAGTGAACGCATCTTACGCGTGGAAATGTCGGCATTGCAGACACATTTCTACAAAAACATTCTTACCAAGGTGGGAAATTTATTTTCTTGATGCTATGCGCGAGCACAGGCTCAACCCTTCGATTTCAGAACTATCAAGGCTTGGTGAAGAGTGCAAATGGAAATGGAAATATCAGTTTACTGAATATCGGTATGCTAAATGCGTATCACGTGATCATATTTACTTATTCGTTCTTGCCTGCAGCAATGGAGCTAAAGAAAGCTGCTAATCATCCTTATTTGTTTGATGGCGCAGAATCGGCATCGGAGAATCGAGAGGAAACGTTGAAAGGCCTGATCATGAGTAGTGGCAAGATGGTGTTACTGGACAAGCTTCTTGCGAAGCTGAAGCAGGATGGTCATCGTGTACTCATCTTCAGTCAGATGGTACGAATGCTTGATATCCTTAGTGACTACATGAGTCTGCGAGGATACACACATCAGCGCCTTGATGGGACTGTCACTTCCGAAGTACGAAAAAAGTCGATAGCACACTTTAATGCCCCTGGATCATCCGACTTCGCGTTCCTCCTATCCACACGAGCCGGTGGTTTGGGTATCAATCTCGAGACGGCCGACACCGTCATTATCTTTGATGTGAGTGACTACCTTTTGTGTTCCTCATTGCACGAGAAAAAAGGCACTGATCTCGGATTATTCGATGCAGAGCGACTGGAATCCGCAGAACGACCTTCAAGCTATGGCTCGAGCTCATCGTATCGGCCAGAAGTCCCATGTTAATGTATACAGATTTGTGAGCAAGGATACCATGGAAGAGGATGTGCTCGAACGTGCAAAGAGAAAGATGGTCCTCGAGTATGCCAGTGAGTTCGAGGTTTATTCGTATCAGATTCAATGGTAGCTAACCTTGCTTCTAGTCATCAATCAAATGGACACGTCTCAGGCACATCTGAGCTCGAAGTCCGGTTCTCAGACTAGGGAACAACCTAAGCCCGATAATCTCAGCAAGGATGAGTTAACAGCTGTCCTAAAGTATGGTGCTCAGAAGATGTACGACATTATACTTGTCTTTCTCTTTGAACCAGTCTGATGAAAGTTCCCAGGTTTGACAAGGATGACTCTCAGCAGAATAAGAAACTGGATGAGATGGATCTAGATGATATTCTCAATCGTGCCGAAGATCACGAGACGATGACGAGTGGCGATGGTGGTGCATCCCTTGGTGGCGAAGGTTTCCTGTCTTCTTTCGCGGCTGTGAGCGACGTGAAGAATGACATGAGCTGGGAAGATATTATCCCTCTTGAGGAGCGCGCCCGATTCGAGAAGGAAGATGAAGAACGACGTGCGGCAGAGTTGGTGGAGCAGTCGAGGGAGAGGAAACGCGCTGTTGCTCCAGTCTCCTACGAAGGCATGGATGTTGATCAACCTGCACCTGCACCGTCGAAGAAACCGAAAGCCCCTGCCCCTGTACGGAAGTCGGCTAGCCAGAAGGCGATGGAGCTGAAAGAGCGTGACATCCGCGTCCTTGTGAGAAGTATGCAGCGATGGGGAGATATACGCCAACGGTACGACGTAATTGTAAGCTTTACTCCTCATATGTTACATTTGGACCACAACTGAAGGCCGCTTTTAGGTATCAGAGGCTAAGCTTCAAGACAAGAACAAGGGTTTGATCTTGGATACAGCCGATGCTATCATCGAGGTCTGCGAGCAAGAGGTTGAGCGTAATAATTCCGAGAAGCGTGCACGTATGGCCGCTGGTGAGACACTAACGAATGCTCAGAAGAGCAAAGCAGTCCTCGTTACTTTCCGTGGCGTCGGAAACATCAATGCTGAGACCGTCTTATCTCGTCACCGAGATCTTCGAATTCTCTACGACTACCTGATTGCCCTCCCTGATCCCTATACATGGGAGCTGCCCATTGAGAACATTCGGCCGACATTGAACTGGTCCGGCCGATGGGGACCCAAGGATGACGCCATGCTCTTGGTCGGCTCATACTTATACGGTTTCGGGAATTGGGAAACAATACAGAAGGATCCAAAGCTGGGCCTTGAAGGGAAATTCTTCCTGGACGAGGGTAAGAAGGGTGAGGATTCGGCAGCTAAACCGATTCCAAATGCCATCCACCTCGTTCGTCGGGGTGACTTCTTACTGAACCTGCTGCGAGAATACAATGAGAAGCTCGTCTCTTATGAGTCGATGCGTCCGAAGTCCATCAAGGCTTCCATGTCTATGTCGCCCCCTCCGGTGCACAATTCGAATGGTATGAAGCGCCGTGCGGAAAGTGAAGCTGTGTCTGCCGTCGATGAGGGAAATAGCAAGAGGAGGAAACGGAGACCAACGCCGACATTCACGGACTCAGAGTCTTCTGATGAGTGGTGAGAGAAACTGGTATCTATGTTATTGACTGATGGCTGACAACTGTGCGCTAGTCCGTCGATGGATGAGGCGGCAACAAAGGAGGAACTGCGACCTGTGAAGAAACAACTAGTTAGTGGTTGTTATCACATATTTTATGTTCGCCTTACTGATATTGCCTTAGAAACAACTGAAACTTTCCGGTGGCGACATGCCTCGAGATAGCAAGGTTGCGATCCTTAAGGACTCGTTGGCTGCCATTGGTCGACGTATTGACCATGTACTCGAAACGAAACGAGCTGAGGGCGAAGATGTGGAGAGATGGAAGCGCCATCTGTGGACGTGAGTAAATGCTCCTTTTATTCCAATTCCACCCCATTGACATGCGTGGTCCTTGTCCTACAGCTTTGTCACGTTGTTCTGGCCGAAACAAGTCAAGGCAACGAAACTTGAGGAGATTCATGCCAAGATGGTCATGAAGGAGGGAACACCCCGACAGTCTTCAGGCTCTGTTAAGGCTAGACCAACTACGAGCGTTAAAACGAATGGGAGCATTCCGAGCTCTTCTTCATCAATGCCTTCTTCTCATCGCATGAATGGCACCAAGCCTCATCGGTGATGCCCGTCGACCACTTAACTTTATTCAGAACTCTCGAGGATTGCTAAATTAACTTCATCTCCTTTTGATTCCATACAAATTATTTTGCTTCTAACATTTTTTTATGTTTGTTCGGAATCTGCTCTTATATTCACCTTTTCGTTTTTTTGATGTCTGATCTCTGAAAGTTTCGGCGTTTTTTTAGCCTTCGTATAATACGGTTACATCCGGGCCTCTTTCCTTTGTTTGAGTCTCAATATGCTTCCTCCTTCCTCCTTCCTCTCGCTCTCACTTTCTTTTCTTCTTTTTTGACTGTATTGTACGTCTCCTGTTCGTGTACATTTGATGTTGGTACCAGTCCTCTGACTGGAACGATCAGCCTTAGTTAGATCAATATAAGAACTCATACCCTTCTGAAAAAAAATTCGGACCAACTCGACCAACTCGACTATAATTACCAACCATGTTCATACTTGGGTAATGGTACTACTAAAACTTTCTCTTGAGTCTCTGGTTCTCCAAAAAGATTCCAACACGGTCTACATATCTTGAAAGGAGTCTGACCAAGACGGATATCGTTGACTATGGATAAAGTAGCTGGAACGCGTGAACAAGCCATGCATAAATCGATTATTGGCGGTGCGATGTGTAGTGTCAATGGGTAGCCTTCTTTAGGGTCGTTTGGATGGAAAATCCTATGAAATTGGAAGTCCATTACTATGATGATGATGATTATTGGATTGAAAGATAATGAAGCGTACCGAATACAGTCGATAATGAGGAAATGCTCGCAGGTTCCTTGGTGCAAGAGCCAATAAGGCTGGTTTATTCGTAACGTGAGGTCCACGAAACGTTGCTCGTACATACAAGCACCTTTGCCGATTTGCTGTCGTTTCTTCTCTGGGAGTAATTGGATTTGTTGGATGAGTTTACTGTGCATTATCATAAGATTTTAGTACTTTGATCCTCGGATCCGTTCAAGCTTGAGAAAATCGCAGAGAAGGCGGGAGGAATGAGGTACTGACTCCGCATAATCCGCTTCCGCCTGTCCATCTCCATAGGCAACACCTTCGATACACACAACAGCCCCACGGTGCGTCGGGATTCGAAATCCAACCTCTCCTCCTCCTTCTCCCCCCTCATCACCCGTCTCCATCTCCCCACCGGAGTTGAACCCTACAGTTTCTCCGTCCTTCGCAGTTTCACATGGAAATTCATTTGATGGGCATGGAATCACGTCGTAGAGGTCGCCAATAGTTTGGGATGCCAACACGGCATGCTGGGAAGAGCGATGTAGATGGTTACCCCATGAGAGACGGCTATTAATAGATATGACTAGGAGTGCCTCTTCTTTGGATTCTGAGCTTGTGGTAGGTGGAGTGGTTGCTCGTTGTTGCTCGTCCCCGTTTGACGAGCGTGATTGTTTCTGCCGGAGAAATGAATTAGTACCCAGTGATAAATTTTCTTCTATTTATTTGAAGAATCACGACGAGGTACATACGGGTTTTGTTAGTGTGTTCAGTTCTGAGTTCTTTTGAGGGCGGATAAAGAAAGCGGCATCAGTCGGATATCTATGGTGATTTAGTCGACGACCAGGGGAGAGAAGAAGGGATGAAACGTACGACCAGCATGACAAAGCGATGTTTTCTAATGCATTTCGCAATTCAAGAACCTCTGGATGCACTTGGGACTCTTCTGAGGTGGATTGCTCGGTCCGCTTTCTCTTCTTGGTTCGGGTGGGCTTTATCGCCTGACCATTAGCGGCAAGTATCTCTTCTATGACGGATTCATGGCTCCGGACGAGATATGCATACTTGAATGGGTTTGATAATGTTTCGTTAAGGGAAATTTGTAGATCAGATACGCTAGGTACACACGT
This sequence comes from Inonotus obliquus, assembly GCA_032164295.1. Lineage (NCBI taxonomy): Eukaryota > Fungi > Basidiomycota > Agaricomycetes > Hymenochaetales > Hymenochaetaceae > Inonotus > Inonotus obliquus. The sequence continues at coordinate 1,846,497 of JAJHTX010000006.1, read as the reverse complement.
CCAGATGGTCAGATGTAATGAAATCGCATGATACTTAGATACTACTCACCTACACTCTTCTTCTATCGCGCGTTTCTCGGGAAGATCTTCCTGGTCTTGGGAGAATGTAGAGGTCGCACGGTGGAGAGGATGACCGGGGGAACAGGAATACTTATCGATGAATTCCCGTATACTAATAGGCTGCGAAGGTGGTCCGATTAACGCTTCGCTGGCATACGAAGCTGTAGTGCTCATCCCAAACTCAGTCTGCGCATTGTTCACTATTGGTAGAATAAGTCCAAGTGCGAAGAGCGCGGGAAATACTGAGGAAATATTCCCAGAGGAAATAGCGGTACCTCACGTGATTCGTTGCGGACACCCGGATTCTCACCACCAAAACCTAGCACTCATTCCCATACCTTCATCCTTCACGTCCCGATTGTCATCATTCCCCTCACCTACAACGACCGCTCAGTTTGCCAAGCTATAGCATACGCGCTTTGCGCAACGTGCTGGCGAGGCTATACCTATGATCCTCTTAGAAGTCATCGATGCCGAACGTCGCAAACTCGTAGCTGCGTTAAGTCCTGTGACCGATGATGCAGGTCCTTCCCGACGTCAACCACAGGTCGTCGAGCCTCCACCCCGGGCGCCTCCTTCTCCCCGATTGCCTGATTATGCCACCTCCCAAGCCGAAGCTGAGCAGGCAGAAAAGCAAAAGACGGAAGACATTATCAATGTTGCTAACCGGAGTCAAAGACGATTACGACGATTTCTGGTATATGCTCTGGTAGTATATCTTGTGTTGAGCGTCTCCATTGGTGTGCCGTTGTTTATTGTGGTACGTCCGATACTTGGATGACTCGATTGTTAGTCTTATTCTGACCTTTCATCAAGTTACGAAAAGATGCCCAACAAGCGGCCTTCGAGATGTCTGGTAAATGGATGAGCGGTGCCAATTTACCACCTCCACCACCTCCACCAGACTGGTTACCGCCCGATGTATCAAACCTGCTTGTGAACCCTGGATCACCGTTACAATGCAACAACTGGACGTATGTTCCCGCGTCGGACTCACAGGACTCGTACTATTGGTGAGTTGGAAGACGCTGTTGGATGACCATTTGAAATTCATTCCTTTCAGGTTACATTACAGCCTACCGCTCACCACTACGCTATATGTCCAGTCGAATTTCTCGCAACCGGGTGATGATGATGATGTTTACTCTTCGGTTTCTGGTACCTTCCGCGTCAGCGTCGTAAATGACACGTCTGTATCAAATGCAACCGTGTCCGTCATGATGAGGGATATTGGGATAGATGCCTTGAAGGAATCAAGTATATGTGTCATGGGTTCGCAAAACATATCAGGCCTCTCCATAAACGTAGGTAGACGAGGTTCGTACCGTTGTTCGGCGCTAATACCGCAATAGGTACCACATGATGCCGAGGATTTGTACTATTATGATGTACACCTTCAGCTTCCGCTCCAGCAAAGAAAAAATCGCTTATGTAGCCTCGTAACATACCTCCCCTCCTTTAACCAAACGTTTGATTCGCTCGACTCCTATATGGGCCTGGAATCGATTGATGTTGAAGGCTCATTAGGCAGCATATATTTCGAGGTAAGCGAACTACCCTATAATAGTCAAGTGGCAGCTAACTTTCTACTCTCACTAGTCCGTCCATGCCGATAGCATACTCGTAAAGGCATCTGCTGCGAGCATTTCAGGGACTTTCAATGCTACCGACAAGCTCATTCTGGAAACTGTCCTTCAGTAAGTGCCCTGCCTTTCATCATTGACATATCTGACCTTATGACCAGACCGATTACGGCAAATGTTTCGCTGTCGAACGACGGATACGGTTTCGATCCGGCGGTGCTCAATGTTGAAACGGGGAACAGGTACGCCGTGTTGCAAAGAAGGGGAAGGGTCATAGAACACAGGGTGCTCAAATTACCTCTTAGCTCCATATCTCTGAACGTCAACTTGGCTACCTCAAATGACGCGGAGTATTGCACGCCGATGTACATAGCGGGCTTGAAAAGTTTCAATGGTCCAATCGATGTTGCATTCTATCACGATTCGTCCGTGGAAACGTCGACTCTCTTCATCCGTGCTACAACGAGCAACGAACCAGCTCGAGTATTTGTGGATCGCGTTTTCCAAGGTATGTAGCTCTGCGAGAGTACTTTATCTAGCTAGGGAAAGAAGAGCTAATGGATTATAAGGTGCTTATGACGTACGCACAACGCTGGCGGACGCAATCGTCAACCGTACCACTGACCTGGATGATCCTACCGGTAACAACAGGAATCGATCTTTCCGGGATAACTACGTATCATCAAATCGCGTATATGGCTGGGTTGGATGGGGTTCTCGAGAGGACGATGATCAACGAGGTTTTCGACAAGGAAACATCGAAATTGCATCAAGTCTAAGCCCTGCAATATTAGAACTCACCGAATATCCCGATCCTGACCTGTTAGTAATCAGCAATGGATCTGAAGCAGTGATACCAGAGTTATAGCCCCACTCACTTCGGGAAAAGACATATCTTTTCCCTAAACATTTTTGACTCTTTTTGGGGATGTACTTTACTGTATTTATAGTCTTTTGGTTTCAACGCTTTCGTTTTTCTCTTCATTCTTCTTCCTGCATCTAATACCAACACATTCATTTCATATTGACATCAAATACATTACTTTGGATTAGTTTAGGCTGCAAGTACATACATGCATGGTTTCGTTATTGCCGTTCACTCGTTTTTTTCCCTTCCTTCCCGCTCCTTTAGTTTTCTCGTTTTGCATTGGTAGATTCATGTACGTTTTTGTGCTTGCACTTGCACTACTGCATCATTGATAATAACAGAGCATGCAACCTACCCTGACAACTATACACTGGCCCGTACAATGATCGCGAATAATTCTGCGTCCAGAATGATCGACGTCATCTTGATCTCAAACTCTTATCTCTCCTTCACTTCATTGAAGAATCCGAAAATTCCGAGCACAAGGAAAACAACCGCACCAGCCAAGCAACCTAATGCAATTCCTGAGTTCAGTACTCGTTCTTGGTAGAGCCTTGGAATCGTATCCAACAATTTAACATGAATGCTTATAACACCGGTGATATATGTTTGCTTCAGGAAGACACCAGCGGTGCTAACAATGGCGTGCTCAAGACGTATGGAGTCTACTCTACAATCTTCACCCTAGTGTGGCTATTTAATCCATGACTCGACCTTTTGTTTCTGGATGCTTGCTGTTCTTGATCATCGCAGTCCGTAGTACCCTGCATCTCTTGGTTCAAAAAACCCACTTCCAGTGTACTTTGTCTCGAGCGAGTGTTCTCATTTCTAACGGTATTTTAGAGAACGTAGTAGACGATGGCTATTATCCCACACGGCGGTGTTCTAAAGGTTCGTACCTCGAAGTCTATGTATCATTGGAATAGACTACTGATATGCTATTCTGAATGTTCACCATGACGTCTTATACGTTCGTAGGACCTTCTTGCTCGCGACGAGCCTATTCGCGAGAAATTGGTAGAGGAAACTCATGAGCTGAAGGATATTATTCTTACGGAGGTATGGTCATCATAACTTGAAAGATAAGACATTTAGACTGATAATAAGGTAAATACATCTAGAGACAACTATGCGACCTCGAGTTGATTATTAACGGAGGGTTCAGTCCGTTGGAGGGTTTCTTGAATGAGAAGGATTACAATTCGTACGATGTTTTAATTATGCGTGCTTTCGATTCTCGTTCTGATTTTTATGTATTCGGTAGTGTGGTTGAATCGCTCCGCCTAGCAGATGGTACTCTATTCCCAATCCCAGTTACCCTGGATGCGTCCCGAGAAGACATTGACAAACTGGGGATCACGCCTGGTGCTCGTCTTGCTCTTCGTGATCCGCGCGATGAGGAGGCTTTAGCTATCCTCACCGGTGGGTGTGCAGCATCCATGAACTTCTAATACTAGAGCTGACTACCCCATTTGAATTCAGTTGAGGACGTGTACCAGCCCGATCTCGTCAAGGAGGCCATTCATGTACTCGGGACTGACGATCCTGGCCACCCTTCTGTTGCATACCTCCGCGACCGCGTAAAGGAGTTCTACATTGGAGGCAAGGTACAGGCTATTCAGGCTCCGACTTACTTTGACTACGTTGCTCTTCGCTGTAAGGCTTATATCGGTATGAGATCCAAACGCAGTACTGAAGGAACTCCTACAGACACACCTTCTGAACTCCGCGCGCACTTCAAGAAACTGGCCTGGCGCAAAGTCGTTGCTTTCCAAACTCGGAACCCGATGCATCGTGCCCACCGAGAATTGACTGTCCGCGCTGCACGCAAGCGTCAAGCAAACGTGTTGATCCACCCGGTTGTGGGATTGACGAAGCCAGGCGACGTCGATCATTATACGCGTGTACGGGTGTATGAGGCGATCATGCCTAAATACCCTAATGGCATGGCGCATTTGGCGCTGCTACCGCTTGCCATGCGCATGGCTGGGCCGCGTGAAGCTGTGTGGCATGCAATCATCCGTAAGAACTACGGCGCAACGCATTTCATTGTGGGGCGGGATCATGCTGGGCCTGGAAAGAACAGCAAGGGTGAAGACATTTACGGCCCGTATGATGCGCAGGAGCTCGTCCAGATATATCGCGATGAACTCGACATTGAAATGGTGCCGTTCCAACAAATGACATACTTGCCATCCACGGACGAGTATCAGCCGATTGACGAGGTTCCGAAAGGCGTTCAGACATTGGACATTTCTGGAACTGAACTCCGTAGACGTCTCCGTACGGGAGCTGCCATTCCTGAATGGTTCAGCTATGAGTTAGTTTTGCAGCTCTCATAGCAATTAAGGAGAGATCCGTCACTAAAAGCACCTTCGTTCTCCCTTTTTCATTTGTTAGTACGGTTGTCAAGGCACTTCGTGAGAGTTATCCACCCAGGAACAAGCAAGGATTCGTTCTCTTCTTGACTGGTTTGTACAATTCCGGGGCCGACAAAATTGCCAAGGCGCTTCAGGTGACTCTCAATCAACAAGGTGGGAGGAGCGTGTCTTTATTATTGGGAGAGACGGTCCGTTCGGAGCTATCGGCAGGTGCGTGTTCTTCATTCATTTAAAGTATTATCGTGTGAACGTCGCGCGCTCACCATGCGTTGCAATGCACTCATACCTACCCACTGCCTCCACATTGACACCGGCAGAGCTTGGTTTCTCTCCAGAGGACAGGCACAAAAACATCCTGCGTATAGCATTTGTCGCGGCCGAGTTAGCACGAGCGGGTGCTGCAGTAATAGCTTCGTCTATCGCCCCATACGAACACTCCCGTCAAGCTGCCCGGGACCACGTTCTTCACGCCGCTGGCTCTGGTGGCAACTTCTTCACGATTCACGTTGCTACACCCCTTGAGCACGCCGAAGCAACTGACCGGAAGGGACGCTATGCAGCGGCGAGGCGAGGCGAAATAAAGGGCTTCACAGGTGTTGATGATGTGTATGAGACTCCCGATCGTGCCGACATCACTGTTGATACCACGAAGCAGAGCGTACCAGAGATCGTACATAGTAAGCATCTGATTTCTGTTTTTCCGAGCTGTGACATACCAACAGATTTCCCTTTAGGTATCGTCCTCCTGCTTGAGACGGGTCAATTGTTATAAAAAGTGAAAATGTGTACTAGAGTAGAACTGTTATGATAGAGAGCTACTTAGAATAAAGGGAAAGGAATAGAGTTTTCGGAAAAAGAACAGGAAATCAATCAATATCAGAAAGCTGCCGATCAAATTACCAAATATATTATTAGTCATAATCTCTACTTTAGGCAGGCTGTTTTCACCCTGTCCTTAGTCTCCAAGCGTGTTTGTCGCCTTCGTGCTACTCCCTTCCTCAAGTCTCATCTCCTTCCTCATCTCCTTCCCTCTCATCATCATCCTAGGTATACCACAGAGTCTTCACTTCGATCAACGCTGCTGGCTTCAACGATGTCCGTCCAAGTAGCGGTACCACCGAAGGACGCGTCGTCCAAGAAGGCGCTACCCTTCTCCAAAGGTACATCACGGAGACTCTCGAAGAAGGGCAAGGAAGGTGCAAACGGTCTTGAGCAACGTACGGGCGACGACGCAGGCGTCCCTACTGCCGAACAGGGAGACTCTGGTGCAACGGCGGCAACGCCGTCATCCAGTGAGGCTGGTGAGTGCATGCGTCATCGCTGTTGGCCATTTCAGCTGAGCGAGCTATTCTCGTGCAGGCGCCGGTGCATGGCAGGATCCATCAGCATCTCCGTCCATCAGCTTACAGCCGACCAGCCCCCCGATGCGTGAAGGTGACAGCGGATACTCTCATTCCGCGGAACAGGCGACTGTGACGAGCGACACACACAAGGAGAAGGCTTCACTGTCTACAACGCTGGTAAGCACGGCAGCATCCAGACATCGCAAGGAAAAGACATCCGAAACGACCCACTCTGCTATTTCCGAGGAAAAGGCAAGCGCACGCGCTAAACCCAGGAAGGATAGGGAGAAGGCAGGTGGCAAGAAACCGAAGAAAAAATCGATTTGGTCGAAGCTGGCTTCTGTCGTCTTCAAGTGTACGTGGCCTACGGAATCTACTCATCCTGTCGATGTCGACGAGGGCGCAAAAACAGGCGTGTCTGACCCGAGTTCTTCTCGCGCGGGACTAAAGGAAGTTCCCGTGTCCGAGAAGACGAAGGAAGTCGAGCAACCTAAAGAACCTGAGGTACCAACTCCGACTGCTCCGAGCGCTGAAGCTGCTCCACAGCAAGTCCCGACAGACGGTGAAGTTGCTCCCATCGTTCCTGCTCCTGACCTGGCACCTTCAGAATCTCAAGATACGAATGTGGTCGTACCACCTTCACCAACAACACAGGTGCTTCCGGAAGACGAAACTGCGGGTGTAACATCTGGTGCCGTTGTACCTCCCGGTTCAAGCAGGGTAGACGCAGCTGAAGAATCGGACGAATCTAGTATTTTGGACGAAGAACGTAAAATGGAAGAGGAGGACGAGGAAGAGCGCTTAATTCTAAATGGCGGCGCTGGAATTCCCATAGGACCAGATGGTATACCACGTCCTTTGCTGCCGCCCATTGCGCCTCAACACGCAGGTCGTAAATGTTTGGTACTCGATTTAGACGAGACGCTTGTTCACAGTAGCTTCAAGGTGAGTAAATACTTCTGCTCCCGTTTCCGCATTAGGCACTCCTTTTTTCCTCTTCTGACTGTCATCTATTAGTCAATACAACATGCAGACTACGTGGTACCAGTGGAAATTGAATATCACTGGCACAACGTTTATGTTATCAAGCGGCCTGGCGTCGACACATTTTTAAAGAGGATGGGCGAGATTTATGAGGTAGTCGTGTTTACGGCGAGTTTAAGCAAGGTGGGTTATGGAATTTTGTATCTATTTCTGGAAGATTAACTGTGCTTTGTTTAGTATGCGGACCCCGTACTGGATAAGTTAGATATACACAATGTCGTTGCTCACCGATTGTTCCGTGAGAGTTGCTACAATCACAAGGGAAACTATGTGAAGGTAAATCATTCGTCGTCAGCGTCGCTGATCTACAGGAAAAGGCTGATATATTTCTGTCGTTAGGATTTATCTCAACTAGGGCGACCGATAGAAGACACGATTATTCTGGACAACTCCCCTGCATCCTATATCTTCCACCCGAACAATGCAGTCCCGGTTTCTTCGTGGTTTAATGACCCTCATGACACGGAATTGACGGATCTCTGTCCGTTCCTTGCAGATCTCGCATCCGTTGACGATGTCCGTGGTGTTTTGGACGGAGGATTATGATTTGATTGATTTTCTCTTTTTCACCTTTGGACATTGTTCAGCATTCAGCTGTGAAGAAAGAATGGGCGCTACCCTATCTGTTTTCCACTGGCAACTTGACAACTTTTATCGTCTACCTTCTCCCCTTACAGATGCTGCTTCTGGTACAGTACAATAAGCGCATATCATCCATTCACCTTACCGTCCATCCAACCAACTGTCCATCCGTTCATCCCCCGTCGTCTCGCTCTCAGCGTTCAAATCAATCGATCAACGTTCTTCCTTCTCATAGGTTCTCATTCTAAATATATACCCCACGCAATTTTTTTACGCTGTCTCACCTCTACTTTTCTCCTCTCTCTCGTGCAATCATTTCCTCAGGTCCTATATTGTGTTGCAGCTCTGTTCTAGGTACCCTGCTTTCAAACCTTTTACTCTTTCAATATTTTCACCCTGTGTGCTCATTTTCTTTCTCATTCTCATTCTCTCTGCTTCTCCTATTTGTTCGGTATTCACTCATCTATAGGCGTAATCATATTCGTATACTCGCCTACACACATTCCTTCTTTACGTATTGCCGTATTGCGTACTTAGAATCAAAAATCTTTTCTTTTTTTATTGTTAGCAACTTCGGTTTTTTTAACTGGCTCACCAAACCCCTTCCTCCGGACCTCCACTCCGAACTCTGAACTCCAAACAACCTGGTTGTCAATTAAGATATACCGATACCAATCCTATACTATCCGACGCAATTGTGACATCTTGATTCATATTTTTCTTTTCTTTTCTTCCTGCTTTCTTTTATTTGAATGATACTATTTACGCTCAGCAGACAGCAGTACAGTACATTAATGTTGTTGCTGCCCGTCATACGTACACGAACGGCTCCCTTCTTGGGACGAGTAAAAAAACGTAATTTGATTTTTTTTATGAATTGATGATGAATGTTGATGAATGATGGTTGCTTGATTCTCAGGCTCAGGCTCACGAGGTGTTTTTCTTTTGTATTATTGTTTTTGTAATTGGATATTGGTATTGGTATTATCGACTGTTAGTATCTTCTTTGCACCTTTATTCATGGCCTTATTTCCTCCAGCTGTGGATTCTATTTCATTACTGGAGAGTCTCTTTGTGATTATGGATAGTGTGTACTTTCCGGGGACGACGGATGAGGGATGAGGTCTTGCATACGTACGTATGTACGCACAGTTATCCCGGTCCTCCGTCCATCTATGTAGTACTTCTCTCTTCTCCTGTTTTGTCGTTCTACTCGCCGCTAAGTACTTGCATGTATAGGCGTGATAATGATGTGATGTTGTTGCGCGCATGTAGTATGTAATGAACATGAGCATGATGAATTTTCCGTTCGTATTTGTTCGTGGACACTGGGAGGTCAAAGCAAGTCAAAGCCAGGAATGAAGAATTTCGTGTGGTACATATACGCGAATGATCCACCCAACGATTCCATGATTCGTAAAGCAAAAAGTATGGATCACTCACCAAGAAAGTAGTAGCTATGATATACAAACATTCAACATTCAAGATCTATTTAACAACAGACAAATACCGAGACAAGCAAGTAACTAGCAAGAGTAGCAGTCATTCAACGAATGTCACGGTACGTGTGTGTTTGTATGTTTGGAATGTATGCATGTAAATACTTCATTTGTTTGATTGTGGTTTTTGATACATTGGGTGACAGCATGCACTTTGGCAGCGGGCAGCAACGGTAAACAGCGACAATAATAAAAAAGTTTAGAAAACGACCAGCTAGGGCCGGTGGAGAAGAGGGGGGGGGAGCGGGTTAGTTGGTTATATGGTGAATCGATCCGTTCTATTCTCCTTCCTTCCTTCCACCTTCCTTCACTTCCCACCTCCCATTCAACGTCAACACCAAACAGTCAGCAGTCAGTAAACCAGTCAAATAATTAAAATGCATCTTTAAAAAGAAGCTCTTCTGCTACACTTTGAATGTACGGATCCGGCATGAACAATCACTCAACGCTCACGCTCACGCTCTACGATCATCTTTGTTCCCTTCTGGTACTGTCGTAGCTCTCATCGGAAGGGCTGGACGAGCTCGCTGTAGTAGGCTCGTCACCAAACGGAGAGAACACCGAACTTAACGTCTTCGTCTTTAACTTCGATCCATTCGTCCCACCACTCAGACCAAACGGAACTGCAGTAGTAGCATCCCAAGTACTCAATGGAAGATTGATTGCTGATTGAGTCTGAGGAACGAGCGCATGTTTTGGTTGTGGAGACGTCGGTAAGCTAGGCAAACGTTCCAGTCTCTCGAAGCTTGAGTTTGCCGTACCGCCAAGAGCGCGACTTAGTTGCTCGCGTTCGAATGGGGTTGGAGCGAAAGCGCGTGAAGAGCCGAACCAAGAAGAACCGAGGGCGAGGAACGAAGATGTCGTACGAGCTGGGGCTGTCATGTGCAGCTGCGGAGACGAGTTCTTGGCTACAGTTGCAGAAGTCAACGACGGTGAGCTACCAAGGGACGGAGGTTCTGGTGTCGAAACTGATGCACTAGACAGCGTGGATGAGGCTCCAGAACCCGAGCCTGAACCTGAGCTGTGGCCTGAACCTGACCCGCGCGAGCGAGAAAGGAGAGCAGATAACGACCGTTCCTTGTCCTTTGACAAACTGAATTCCTTTGCATCGGGATTTAGACCTTTTTTCTCCTGACTCTTCGCAGCCTTGTCCCTGTGCGAAGTGAACCACCCAGACCGACGCGTTGTAGCATTTGATGCATGTACTACTTGGTCTGCATTTGCGAGTGGAATGTTGCTGGGAAACGCCTGATGAAGGCCAAAATCCGACGGTGGCATTCTGTTTGGGAATGAAGCCCGTTGAGAGTCCATAGCAAAGGAGTTCGCTCGTTCACGGACAGGACGGTCCAGATCGTAACCGTTGAATGCATCGTAACCATGGGTTGATCTAGCCGGAGACACAGGAGAATCCTGACCAATACCGCCCGAAGAAGGGATGATTCCCAGTCGAGTAACATCACCTGGCGAGCTGTTACGACGATTATGCCAGTTGCGATCCAGAATCACATCATCCTCCGACTGGAACGATCGAGAAACAGACATGTCCGACGCGCTCAAAGGAGAATCCATCGGCTTATTCGAAATACCCATCCCAAGCGGCTCATACAAGCTACTAGGAATCAAAGATTCTCCGGTCGGCGAGAAAGGTCCAGGAGACGCAAGGTCGCTACTGAAAGGGGAAAATCTATGTGTAACCGAGCCTGTCTGTCGTTGGGGATTGAAAGCTGGACCGAGTACTGGGAAGGTGTTCGCGAGATTTGCATCTATCATCGGAACCGATGGCGCAAGCAGACCACTGTGAGCTTCAGCGGATGTTGCGGTAAGGGGAGAGTTGGGCATGGTCGTTCCGATTGGAGACACTGGTACAGCCTTTTCCAAAGATGCATTATATGGCATAGCCGCCTGTAGATGCGGAAAAGTATGTCCAACAAAAGCACTCTGTCGGACATGACTTTCATCCTGGGAAGAGCTCAGCATAACGCTCTCTTTCCTTTTCTCCGCATCTGCGTTCGCTTCCTTCAACCGCTGCTCCTCGTTGGCCACTTTCTCCTCCATTTCACGCAAGCGCAAGCTGAGCTGTGCGACTTCATCCTCAGTAGTACGAACCTCGGATCGCCTAGATTCAATTTGCTGTTCCAGTTGAGATACAAGTTCAGCTGTCTCTATTCCGGATGCTACGATCGCGGCACCATGAGCCTCCATTTGGGACTGTAATCGGCCAATTTCCCGCTCGTATCGTCCGATTCGAGCATCTGCGTTGTCCTTTTCCGATTGTACCGTCCTGAGACGTTTTTCCGCATCCCGTCGCACAGCCTCATTTGAGCGTTTCTGGTCCTCGAGAACCTTTGTCTGAGTCTTCAACTCAGCTTTCGTTGCGTCGTCAGATCTCTTGCGTTCACGCTGTTTATCCAGCTCGTTATCCAGAGTGGCACGTGTCGTGGCTGATGCTGAATCGAAATCAGAGAATTGATTGCGTAGATCCGAGATCGCATTCTGCGACGAAGAAAGTTGCCGCAGGAGTTCTGCAATCAATGGCGACGAGGCGAACAAGGTGGAGGGTGTCCGCGACGGATTGGTTGATGATGATGATGATGATGATGATGATGATGATGATGATGTGGATGTGGATGATACAAGGATAGGTGGGGCACTCGCATTGATTGATCTAAATTCCGGCGTGAGTGAGATCGCAGGTTGAACCGCTATCGATGGGCCCGATGAAAGCGCAAACGAGCTGCCTGAATGATGACTGCGTCCATTCGCTGATTTCTCCGGCGACGAAACATTGAGCCCTCTTTTTGTGTGCAAGGGCAGTGAAACGGATTTTGGTAAAGGCGGCGGCGTCTGACTGCGATGTCTGAGAGCACTGCCATTCTGATGAGCAGACCGCTCGCTTGAACGCAGCTTGGGGCTCGAACGCTGGCCATGACTACTATTGCCGTTGCCATAGAGAGAGAAAGAGGTTCCTGCGAGATAGCCCCGTCTGAAGTTAGTAAACAAAAGAGAGAACATGATGGAAAACAACACGCACGATTATACTCATCCGATCGATCAAGAGCCTTTATGCCCAAAACACCCGTGATAGTACCATCTACTTCATCTTTCGCAACGAAACCTGCATTCCTCCATAAACCATCCAAATTGAAAGTCCAGAACCACATGCCAAAAGCGCCAATAAACCACGAGTCGAATATCGATGAAGATGAACTCGTGCCGCTCTCCTTATCCGTTCGCGTGGCGATATCATCGCCATTCTGCCTTCGCGTTGATGATGACTGATTATGAGGTGAGGTCGGCACGACCGCGGCTACGGACAGGATACCAAAGGACCGAAAAATGTGTTTGGGGGTGCGAAGTGAGACGGACGCACGACTCGCAAACGCAAATGGCGGGGACACATAGGAAGTTATAGATCGATTCGTGAAAGTACTGCTTAGACCCCGCCGTGAGTGACCGTCGGATTTTGTAGATGAGCCCGCTGAGTCCGACTCTCCGTGAGCATCGGCATCGTCGAGTCTACTGAGATGGTGGCGGAAAGCCTGCTCGGTAAGGAAAGCGCGAAAAGAGGCCTCCGACGGGTTGGTCAAGTAAGCTATAGCATACACACAATATAATAAGTAACCATGTCTCAATCACATCACAACTTCCAATAGAAAGTAACATGAAAGGAATTATGGATACACACCGAGAACAAGCAATACGAAAAAGACCACGACGGAAAGGAGCAAAGACCTAAGTTCAAAAAGCGCAGAAAACCTAAAGAAAGACGAAGGCCCGAGCGGCCTTAAGCCAGACATGACGGCAAGACTGCCTAGCGTGAAACCCATGAGGAGAATACGACGAGAAGTCTTTATGCCTGGTTGTTGTTGGACTGTCGCAGCGGGCGGGGTCTGAGCGGAAGAATGAATTGAATGTTGGTGCGACAATGTCGCTAATAAAGTTGTTGAAGAGATAATTTGCAGATAAGCATCGGGCGCCGTCGTCGGTGGACGACGCCGCCAAGGATAGGGATTGGGAGAGTATATGTAAGAGAGGAAGAGTCACTTAAGGAATCGGGGCTCATCACCCACTCGCATCAATCCCGTGGGTATGAGACTTTATTGCCATATTCGTACTCTCGCTACCGAGGTGAAAATTGACTCAAAAATAGAAAACACAAGTATCATATCATGATGATGATCAGACACTTTCTCCCTTCAGACATATATTCAAATCACCAACACTGATGTGATTCAGTCGAGATATCACATCTCTTCTCAGTATACTAATAATACCCGTGGATCATGCCCAGAGAATGCATTGTTTAGGATGCTACCGATGCAGCGTTCTTCACGCGATCACCGCTTCCAAATACTCGTGTACATCTCGTGCACACCGTAAGGTTTACAGCTCGAATCACCCGACCCTATGTTCCCGCTGCCAGAATCCATTTTCACTATCTCACTTAGGGGCTATGCGTATCTACTACACAAGTTCTTCGTCGGAAATACCCAAAGCACCTCATTCTAAGTGCGATGATGGGTGCAATCCGTACAGCACATGAGGTACTTATCACAGCACCGAACTTCAATGTTATCAAACCGCGGAAGTAGTCCTTTTCCTTTTGTTTTTACGCCTCGGTTCTTCCATCATTTCAAGTGGCTCATACCACGGCCGCATGATCACCTGGTTCGCCTCGTGGCCACGTATTACGTATAAAAATCTTGTTTACTTGCAATCATGTTGCCGCCTTGATCGTCATTTCGTCCACGACCGACAGCTTCGGAAACATATCAGGATTTCGTCTCATACTAATCTCTCACGGTAAAGCATTCGCCTGTCAAGTAACGCCGCCCATGGGATTCCAAGCGTATCAAACAGACATTCCGGTAAAGTAGATTACAGTGATGCGAGAGAATGAATGAAACTGGCCTGAGATGTAAGCAATTGGTATGCAAGATTCATCCACAGTCTCTCATATGTCCGTGCAATATTCCATCCGTTCCACACTCAAGCTCAGAGCGCTCAAGCTAAATAACTTTTCTTTATCTCTTCCAACTCATCATACAACCGTTGATGCCGCGCCGTCAACTCCTCCAGCTCATTCAAGGGCATCATGTCCACGTCAAAATCCGAATCCTCACTGGGCGATTCGGATCCATGCCGCAATACAGTCGCAACCTTGTTCTTCTGTGCGACAAGCTTCTGGAACACCGTGAGGTATTCCCCGTATAAGCTCGCATAACGCGAACGCAGCTGCTCTTGCTTCGATAACGTAGGACGTGGCCTAGACGGTTTGGGCGGAAGAGAACGATTGGCAACTGCCGATGATGAAGTCTTCGGAGCCAGAGAAGCGTTACTTTTGCTTGTTGTCATTGAACTCTTCTGCTTCGGTTCTTTCTCCTCTTCTGAGGATGACGTATAATCGATAGACGCCCTCATTTTATGTGTCTTGCCAGCTGTTAGACGCGATATTCCATCTGCTTTCACTTCCTTCTTGATGACCTTCGATGAACCCACCACACTCTTCCTGTCTCCTGCTGGCTTCGGCTTGGGAGGAGGGTGAGGTGACGCGCTCCGCTTAACCTTCTGCTTCGGTGGTGGAGGAGAATCTCTAGGCTCCCTCTTTGGCACCTTTAGCGATGACGACACACTCTTGGCGGAAACGCTTTCCCGGTTGCGCTTCGATTTCACTGACGGCCGGCGCTCGTAGCCCCAGTCTGACGACTCTTCTCCTGAGGACTCAGATGCCTTCCGCTTTGGTGGTGCTTTCGTTTTTGCCACCGGTCGAACGGAGACCTTATCCCTTTGTTTAAGCTTCTCCTTCGCCCCTTCTTGATCTCTGTTTCTCACAGTATCCCGTTCCCTAATTGCTCGTTCCTTATCTCGCCCCCGCACACTCTCCCTATCTGATTCCCGCTCCCTCTCTCTCCGAGCAGCCCGTATACTTTCCCTATCAGATTCTCTTTCCTTTTCTCGCTTGACTAGTTCACGTTCCTTCAGAGATTGAATGGAGCTCCCTGGAGTAGCGACTCCGTTCCCTTCTTGACGGGATACGGCCCGTTCTTTCTTCGAGTCTTTGGGAACGATCGGCTTGCGATCTGGCGGTGGGATCGGAGGGGCTGCCCGTGCTGGTTCACTCGGCTCTGGAGGCGGTCTCCGAACCCCCCGGGCATCGACTGGTCCGGCTCTCTTCGAAGATGTAGAAGAGGGCAATGTTTGCGAGGCTGGAGCCTGAGCAGTCATGGGGACAGGAGGCGGAGGCATAGTCGGTGTCATAGCTCCATTCGTGCGTGAATTGGTCGGGCGTCTCTCAGCAGGAGGCGCAGATATCCGGGGAGGGGTTTGGGAAGCGGAGAGCTCTCCTTCCTCTTTCTCCGTATCGTCCTCTCGCTCTTTACCATTGGCACTCCGTACAGGCGTACCAGACCGAAAAGAAGGCAAATTCGGCTTGGGAGGGAGAGAAACTGGGGCTTGAGTTGGGCGTGGTGGAGGGGCAGCTTCCGATTTCACTTTCACCTCCACATTTGTAGCTTTTGTTTTCTTAGACCGTGCAGCAGCGCTCGTGGTACCATTCGTGGCTCGCTGCGCCGAGTTCGAGTTGGAGCCTGCGTTCCCATGGCCGCTATCACGAAACCTAACGTGTTCCCAAACCGGGTCGTCCTCAGGAATTTTGAGGGACGCGAACCACGTCCGAGCTGTACGAGCGACTCTTGTACGTACGTTATCTGTATAGCCCGAATACTGATATGGACGAACTTCTCGCCAGCTCTGAGGTTTCAGACGATAGTATGTAGTATTCGATGCAGAGGCAGATTTTCGTGGTACTTGCTCTGGCTCCGCCACCTATTAGTTGGAAATTAGATGATAATCAAGAGCGATACTACAGCCATCGGCAACTTGCCTTAAAAACTATCCCCATGATCCCAGAACGAGTGTTATGGTCGATCTCGGAACCTCCAAATTCCTTGAAAATATCCTGAGCCGTAGCTGAGCCTAGGGCAAGATAGTGAATGAGTCTTAGCTCGTACGTTGCCTCGACCTCTTTCGGAAGCGCTGTCGTAGTTGAAGCACTAGAGGTGGCCGGTTGATTTGACGGCATCGTTGCATAGCTCTTCACAATCGTCGGTGTTGATTTCGGCATTGATTTCGGCGGGACCTTCCGCTTAGGTGCAGGCTTCGGAGGAACAGGAGGCGTTACAGGTGGAGTGTCCACCATAATGGCTTTGCGTTGCTCCTTCTGCCTCGCGGCTGCTGCGTTGACATTATGCAGGCGCTGAGAAAGTTTGTCGAGTTTGTCCGAAAGTTCCTGTTCAACAGCGAACTTGCCCACAACATTCGCATTAAGCCTCAACGGTGCATTGGGACGTGTTGGCATAGTCGTACGAATAAAGAGCTCTTGGTTTTCTTTCTCCTTGTCGTACCGCATAGGAAAGAATTGGTCTCGGACATAAATACCCTTTCAACAGTGTCGAAGTTGGCTAATCACGTCGCAGTCAAGCATAAAATTACTCACCGGCTTGTCCCCAAACTCAAAGTCCATCCTATCTGCTCCTGAAAGACTCTGGAGAGCATTAAGCGTATCCTCCGTCATGCGGACAATCATCGCGACCTTTGGTACAGTAGTTACGCCCTCCCCGGGTCGCGAGTGGCCCTGCAGTGATATCGAGGTGTTGGAAGGCAGCGGCATGGTCGTGCAGGCTCAAAGAACGAACGAAGCTGATCAAAGGTAAATTGAGAGCGAGCCCCGAGCCACGCAGGGAGCTCAAGCTGACGGTTGCGAGGGGGAGGTTACTGTTGTCCTCAAAGGCGATGGAGACGAGACGAGGGAGAAAACAAGAGAGGTCGTTTGGACTAGTGGCTGAGCATGGGCCGGTGCACAAAGTGGCAGAAGACGGCTCAGGATTCAGGGTGCCACAGAAGACGACTAATTACATAATCTCATTCATCAATTTACTTCCGAACTGAACTACTTAGCAGCACCAAAAATCTAGATACAATTACTACCGGAATCTACGGCTTTTAGGAAATAGTCGCCTCTGAGGCCCAATAGGTGGAAGGAATCCGAGTCGATATGCGTGGTTAATTGTAATGATCGAAAGGTACTTAGATTAAATTGTTGGCACTGTGCCGGGTATCAAATCCCAGGTATCCATGTCCCACAGTTTCCATCAGGTTGACAGAAAGTATCAACCTCCCCCATCACCATTAAATCATCACGGTCACCACAACTGCCAAATTCGTACCCGCCAACCATAATGATCTTCAAACTTATCAGAAACGTATTGGAAAAGGTATAGAGGGGTAGATAGGATGCCCATATGACTATACATTCCGAGCACACACCTTTAAAGATCCATTAACATTGGAATCCTTGGCTGCTTTCACTTGGACGAATACGACGGCGGGGGTCCAAGATCATCATCGGCATCATCTTCATCCTCAACGACCGCCTGATTGGTCCACTCTGAGGGGCTGCACGTTGCCGGCTCCTGATGTTGAGACAATCGCACACGTTCCGCGACTCGATCGCACAAAATATTGATCCCCTGCATTGTCAGAGATTCAGATGAGCATGAAGAAGCGATGGTGGCTCTATTGGAGAAAGACGAAGACTGGCCCCTGATGGTATCATTACCATGATGAACGGATTGGGTAGGAGATAGTGATGCCATTCGTGTTCGCTGCTCATGAATGATCTCCCGGCGGACGTGCGATGAGGGATCCGTTTCGGTCCAAGGAGTCAAAGAGCGCCTCCATGACTCGCGGGCAGATTCCGAATTTGTCTCCTCCAGATGTTGAACGATAGAAATATGCCGTATCTCAGCGTTGGGCATTTGAGAGGAGACTTTACTACTCGCAGACGGGTCCTCTAACCGAAATTCAGACCCATTTCCGCTCTTTAGGCCATCTTGTCCCACGGAGAATGGATAGGGTACCGGCGCATCAGTTGCGGGCAACAGTCCACGCAAACGCATTGACAGAAGTACGCGACACAGCTTTTGCCAAACCTTCCGTTTAACGCACACGAGCACAACGGAGACGAGAAGGAAGGAAGACGTTAAGCCTGCAACTACACTGATAACCAGATACTGGTATGTATGCGACGACGACCGAGCTGACGATGCGTTTGTTGCTGATGCACTAGGGATATCAACAGAGGTCGTCGGAAGGGTCACATCGGTAGATTGAGTGCCCTCGGATGATCCCGAATCGCGTGTGATGGTAGGCGGATTGGGGAGCGAAGACGACTCTGGAGCTGGCTCTGGACCGGAATCTCCTACGGAAATCGGGGCTGGAACAGGTAAAATCGAGTGGGTCCCAGTGGTTTCGTCGGGAACTGTATTTGCAGCCGAAGATTCAGTGCCCTCGGATGAACCCGAAGTAGTGGTAGGCGGGTTGGGGATCGAAGATGTCCCTGGCGTTGGCTCTGAACCAAAAAGCAAACGGACCCGAGTGCTTCCGTCTGAAAATATGTTCGTAGTAGTTGAAGTTCGATTGCCCTCGGATGAACTTAAAGCGTCGGTAGTGGTGGGCGGGTCGGGAATCGAAGACGTCTGCGGAGTAAACTTTGGAATTACAAACGCCGAGACTGGCGCGATTGTAATCGATCGGGTCCGAGTGGTTCCATCTGAAATCACGTTTGCAGTAGTTGTGGACTGACCGGTCGTGGACTGCGTCGGTGTCGTCGTCGTCGTCGTCTCTGGAGGTGGAGGTGCTGTAATGGAAACACCAGGCTCGACTGCGATGCAGAGTGGCAAGCCCAGATCCGGGCAACCTGGAGTAATCGACAGGCTGATACTAACAGTAGGAATGATAGGAACAGTAGGAGCAGATAATATGCCACACAGAAGACCTCTGCATGTAGCTATTGCATTGTTAAAGTGACGCCTCAATCGAGTTGTAGAAAGACTTACTGGTTGGTTCTTGAACATCTGGTGGTGTCTGTTCATCCCGCTGGAGATGTCTGATCATAGGCTATCAGAACATGTTCTTCCGCATATTCCTTAAATAGAAACATACCTCTAGATTCAGACCAAATGAGCACTCGAAGTCAACCAGTAGGGAAACGGATAGGCAGAGAGCGATAACTTACAAAGGTATGATCAGCTGCACAACAGATAAGCCGTGTCAATATTAATATAATTCGAGAACTTTCAGATAACGTACTCGGAATGGTATCTCGTACTGTCCCTCCAACGGGCCATGCTCTACAAGGCGTCGTCAAGAATTTGCAAGAAGAAAGAACAGAATGAGGACACACGTAGCACCGATTATCGCATTGAAAAGGGTGAATATCAAAAAGAGTGTCTTAAAGGAGCGACAAAAGTTGACTAGGGTATAGGCCATGGGTATCCGTGGTCTGTTCAAGAGAAGAGACGAAACGGAGCACGGTAGGAACACAGATTGTAGCCTGGCGAATTTAAAGACCATTAGGGAGGCTGTATCAATGCCGACTCATGTCCAGCCGGCGCCGGTACAATGTTGGATCTAAAGCGAGCAAAGAATGTCTCATGATGCATATGAAGATTCTCGCGAGATGTTGATGCTGCATTTTTTTCGGTGATGGAACCAATAATCACCGGAAGCTGCTGCGGAACATGCATCTCAATGATAGTTTTTCTGATCAGCAATCCAACTGTGACTCACGATTGCCGCCCGTGCGTATACGGTCATGTGAGACTGATACACGCGGCAGAAGACCAAGTAGATCCTGGTAGTTGGGATTATTATCCTCTGGTCATCCTAATCGCACGTTGAAGAAGGAGATCGAGTCGGTGTGCATGTGAGGGTTGTTCCATCATTATAGCTAGTCGTGACATGCTTGCCAACTTGGGAGAGTTTGGCAACCATTAGGTGGGCGAAAGGTCGAATGACCAGACCCGCGCGCTGTGCTGCTCGATGCTCAAGGGTGGTCTGCCACTGTCGACATTTCTTTCTGCATCGTCCTATCGCTAGAATCGCAAGAGACATGCATTTGGCAACACGAGATGCGACTGAGTAGACCATGCTTATACTCCTCTCGATACACGATGATGCCCAGTTACAAAGGCCTCCTGAGATTCAGCAGTTCAGTAACTAATGTTCACCTCCGCATCAACAGCACAAAACTTGCTTACCTCGAACAATATTGGAAATGTTCGATCTCATCATGGTTGGAAGCATCCGAGTCAGGGGCGTGCTGTGCTATGCACTGGTCCTTGGACAACCAAAATGTCCACTAGCAAATAGAAAATTCACCCGTAGTTACAAGACTTGGGTACATTTCACGGCCAAACCTTCAGATCCGCAAAATTAATACTGTTATCCAGCTTTCCTACTATTTACCACCTACTTACTTGCAATGTTGGAAAAGATGACCTATGCGTTCGCGCTCTGTGACTTCACCTGCACTCATCACCAAGATCATTCCCTTGTCAACGGCAACATCCATCGCAGTGGGGAACTGCGTCACAATCGTGATTTTCTGTCTTGTGTCGGGCGCCAACCCTGAGCCGAGGAACGTCTTGCTAACCATACGAATCGAGTTGGAGTCGCATTTGTCCTCATCGCAGCTCCCTTCGTGGTGCTGATCATTATTGCCGCTCTGTATTCCCGATCATCGCATCTGCTCGTTCACGAAGTACACGCACAGGGTGCCATCGAGCAGACAGGGGTCCGGCACCGTTCTAGTTTCATACTTCGTACCAGTCCTGTTGGTGGGAAACATGACATGCTCCATTCAGCCCGCATGGGGAGCTGCGACATAGCGCTGTCTCAACCTTTGCATTGACCTCCGAACATCGATTGCGCTAATTCTGTGGAGCAAGTTGGGTCAGAAGGCGTGACTCCGTCCCGTGCACGAGCCGTCCCAAGAATTTTGCCCGACAAAGCTGTAACGTCCTCGTTAGAGAATGCCGTTGACGGGAGTCAAAGATGGTTTTTTGAGGCATCCAGTGTCGGACGAAGCGGGAGAGGACTGCCAAAGTCCTGTGTAAGCCTCCCTATCCTTGGTTGCGTCTAATCGCTGTTCGGGGCATCAGGACTAGTGCTCGCTTGCATCTACGCCGGAGGGCGCGGGAGCTTAGGGGCACGGGACTGCTTCCCCCTCCATTGGTGTCGGTCGCCATCAGCTGATCTGACCATCTTCGCAGGGCTGGTTGTTGCGCGTCAGATGTTTGTGTGGTTTCCATATCGGGAAGGTAGTGGTCCGGGTCACCGGGAGAGAGTTGTTTGTTCAGTTTCAAACTTTCAAACTCCATCATTCCATTCCACATCCCTTCTTTTTTCATAATCTGACCTTGGAACCGCAAGCAAGATCGCAGAGTTTCTTGTGATGCACGTCCTATTGTTTCCATCACCTTCTTTACTCGCAAGCAGTCAGCTTTGCCTCGTTTCACCGCAACTGGAATCACAGACTCACAGTGCTAGTTTCGTACCTATCAGCGGTACTGAGATTCGAGTTATCAGAAAAGGCACAGGAAGAGTTCCAGGGGAATCTAGTATAGGGTGAGTGGAGAAAGCATCGGTGCTCGGTGAATTAAAACAAGGCCTATAACTGGTATCGAGGATATGAGGATATAAGATCCAGGGAAATCATCCCAGGGGAAAAAGGAAAAGGTTCGTGTGTGGGGGATATATAGAAGGAAATCGTCTTTGATATGCAGAACTCTTCACAGTCAAGGTGGGATAATTAGTGGTTCTATGATTTCCGTGGTAATATATGTCGTCTGTTGCACTCTGGCGAGAGAAGCACCGGTGCTGTATCATTTAATAGCGTACAATTAGTTCTCCTACGCAGACTGTCCAGGCAAGGTCAAGTGTTTCTGTCATCGCAAGCACATTCTACAGCTTCATCTATAATTGGCATCATGTCATTACTATGGTATTTGAGAAACATTTCGAGCTCAGCATACCTTTTTAAGATCCAAGAAACATTTACTTCCTTGGTTTCTTTGACTTGAGAGCGATATGACGGCGGAGGTCCGAGACAATCTTCATCAAGATCTCCATTAACGATCGCCTGAACAGCCGAGGTTCTGTGTGCTGCTGGCTCCGAATGTCGAGGAATAAGTACAAGATCTGCGATCCGAGCGCACGACGGATTTATCTCCTGCATTTCTGAATAGGTCTCGAAAGAGCTTGAAGAAGCGATAGTGGCCACATTGGAGAATGGTGAAGACCGTCCCTCGGTGGTAACAGCACCATATCGAGCAGATTCGATGGGTGATAGTGACGTCATTTCGTATTTGATTCCCCGGGAGAGTTGGGATGGAAGATCCATGCCAGTCCAAGGGATCAGACCACCGGACCTCCACGACTCGCGAGCAGCTCCTGAATATGTCTCCGCCAGCTGTTGAACGATGGAGATACGAGGCTTCTCAGGGCTGGGTATTTGAGAGGAGACTCGACCGCTCGCAAACGGGTCCTTCAATCGACTTCCAGACCCATTTCCATTCTCCAGGTCGTCTTGTCCCAGGGAGAATGGATGAGGTACCGTAGTAGCCCCACGAGAAAGACTTCGACCAGACGTGAGCGGCGGTCTACGCAAAGTCAGTGGAGAAGGTCTGCGGCGTAGCTTTTTCCAAACCTTCAGTTTGACGCATATGAGTGCAACGGGGACGAGAAGGAAGAAAAACGTAACACCTGCGACTACACCGATAACCAGAGACTTGTGTGTGCGAGACGATAAGGTATCTGATGATGTATCTGATGATGTATCTGATGATGTATCTGATGATGTATCTGTTGTTGAAGCACTAGTGGTATCGGCAGAGGTCATTGAAACTGGAAGAGTCACACTAGCATCACTTGAGGATTGACTGCTCTCGGATGAACCTTCATTGTCCGTAGTAGTTGGTGGGTTGAGGATCGAAGGCGTCTCTGAAGCTGGCTCTGAACCGGAATCTTCTACAGACGTCGGGGTCAGCGCAGGTAAAATCGAGTGGATCCGTGTGATCCCGCCCGGAAATACGTCAGTAGAAGTCGTGAACTGAGTCGATGTCGTCGTCGTCGTCGTCGTCGTCGTCTCTGGGGGTGGTGCGGTAGTAAAAGAACAAGACCCGTCTGACATTCCGACAAGGTCTACCTCCGTCTGGCAACCTGGAGTAGTCGACGAGCTGAAACCAGTGGTAGAATCAGGTAATATGCCACACAGAAGACCTGAGCATGTAGCTATTGCATTGTTAAAGTGACGCCTCAATCGAGTTGTAAGAGAGACGTACTGGTTGAAAGGGAAACGCTTGGAGTGAGTCGCGTTGCTACTTGAACATCTGGTGGTGTCTGTTCATCCCGCTGGAGATGTCTGATCATAGGCTATCAGAACATGTTCTTCCACATATCCCTTTAATAGAAACATACCTCTAGATTCAGACCAAATGAGCACTCGGAGTCAACCAGTAGGGAAACGGATAGGCAGAGAGCGATAACTTACAAAAGCATGATCAGCTGCACAACAGATAAGCCGCGTCAGTATTTATACAATTCGAGAATTTTCAGATAACGTACTCGTAATAGTATTCTGTGCTATCCGTTCAACGGTTCGTGCTCCACACGTAGCATCGATTATCGCATTGAAAAGAGCGAACATCAAAAGGAGTGTGTAAAAGGAGTGACAAGGGTTGAATAGCGGAGAGGCCATGGCTTTCCGAGGTAAATATAGTCCAGAAGAGACGAAACGGGACACGGGGGGGGGGGGGGGGGGGGGCACCTAAGTTAAGTCTAGCGAATTTAAGGCCATTAGGAAAGCAGTGTCGGTGGCGACGGGCTGCACATATCCAGCGTTGGATCTGATAGAAGGGTAAATATGTCCACAAGATGAGGTTGCCTTATATTTCTTCAATCACAATCACTGGAAGCTTTCCGTAGTAAAGGCATCTCGATCATAGTTTCTCTGATCAGTAGTTCAAGTGGTGGTGAAGACTTCTTCTGATTCACCACTTCAGTATATATTGCCTCCGCATCAATGACAGGGGCATTACTTACTTTTGAAGCAAACGATTCGAATTGTTAAATCTCAATATAAGTTGGCCGAATGTGCGGGATAACGAACAAAGCTCACGAATTCAACGTTGATTCGAACGAGCGAATGCATCAACATCTTGGTACCGTAGATGCCATCGCCATTGGTCGGCAAGGCGAAGCTGAAGGTTGATGTTCCCCGTTTTCCGGAATCATACACTCAATTCTTTACGGCCTCAAATTCTCCTCCAGATACAATACAAACTTCTCTGCGACCTTCTCTTCGCTCCAATCTACAGCACCCTTCTCGGTCGACCCCAATGTAATCGCTTTTTTATGTAACGTAACGAACTGTCTCTTGCGCCGTTGCAGTTCCGATAGCGTTATATTTCTGGCTGGCAAGCGAACTTTGGGTTTCAGGGTTGCGGAAAGCGGAAGAGTGACCTCCTCTCCGAGGCCCATGCCTTGCGAAGCAGCTTGCTCCGCGGTTATGGCAGAGACCATTGCTGCCGCTGTTTGTTCGAGAGTGTGTAATGCGTCTGTTGGTGCGACGGGTATCTGCTGAAAGATCAGATTCTGGGAGTTGATGTATGGAAGAAGCACGGCATACGGCTGATGTTCCTGAGTTGGGCGGCTTTACCATGCCCTCCATTATAGCCTTCCAGATATCTTCTCCCGGTAATTCTTCATCCGTCCAAGGTACGGTTATGAGTGGTGAGTCCCACCGCACCATGGATGATGGTTCCTCGAAGCGCGTTATTAACTCGTCCAGTCTATGATTGCCGTCAGAACGACAATATTGAGCAAACGATGTTCAACGTACGTTGATGGATTATACGAGTCGGCATCTTCTCCCCTCGTGTTGTTCCACTCTCGACAGTGCTCAGGTTTCGCTGCAACATAAATCTGCTCCATCATGATTCATGAGTGGCGTGGTCTCCAAATCATATCAAGAAGATCGTACCGTGCACACACGAAGCTTATGTTGCCTCGCTTCACAATATAGTTGATACCTATATCCCTTTATGTAGTTCATCCCATCCACAATAACGATCACGTCTTTCCCGATTTCCCTCTGTACCTTCGCAAATAATGAAGCACGCGCAGGTTTCTCCTGTCTCCCATCTGTTAGTCCTACGTCAGAACTCGAAAGCTTAATACGGGTAATGAACGAACCATTATATACTTTCCTCTTGTTGTTAAGCGTGTCATCCGAAATGACGGTCACTTTGAGCTTCAGGCCGTCGTAAGATGGATCATTGAATCGATCTTGGAGGAACTTTTCAAGTTGATGCGCTCTACGCGTCTTTCCAGATGCAGGATATCCAGATATTGTTACTAACGCCATCGGAAAACTGAACGATACTTCAGAGTCGGAGAGTGACGAGAAAGGGTAAAGGACAAGTTGTGATTCGCTCAAAATTAAATATTATGAACGTCGATCACGTCGATCACGCCCCTCTGCCGTGCATGCAGTGCCGTCATGCATGGACTTTCCAGCGTGAGGGTGAGGAAAAACGAGTACACCAACTGAAATCTTGTCGTTCTTGTATTGTGCAGCAGTAGAGCACTATCCCAAGAAAGGATCTAGTAAAGTGTCAGGGAGCTTTCTATTTGGTACGGAACTACTGAATTATGCAGTGACACGAACGGGCGTTGTGAACATGCAGCTTATAATGATATTATGGCAGATAAATCAAACCCGATGGGAAGAGCAATTCCAGCTCCTTCCACTATACTGGTGGAGGCGGAGCATCTGTAGGCGGTTTTTGTGAGGCATTTGCAGCCAACTCTGCCTCCGCTTCTACAGCCGTTTTTGCCTCCGCTTCTAATCGTTCTTTCGCACGCACGACTTTGGATTGTAAGTAATGCGACCAGAGCTGAGGCTTTTGGCGTCCTGCTACAGGCTTTTCGGGTAGGGGAGGGGGAGAATTAGCTTTGAATAGGTGTTCGTAATGCTGAGAAATAATTAGAGGGATATACAAAATCGGTAGAGTTGATTACACGCACTCGTAAAACAGCGTCCATCCCTTCTTCCTGCTTCACATTAAGTATTAACCGCGCCTCGTCTACTGTCATTCTATGTTCTCGAGTAAGGCGATCCGTGATTGAGCCTGTTGTCGCTCTGTTCACACCAGCAGCATCTCCTACTGCTCCATTCTGTGGCCGATACTGAGCATCTACATTGTGCACGTCAGAGACATAAATGTGGAAAGTAGAGATGTTCGACACACTTTTATAAGCCTGCTTTGCCGCTGCAGCAAATGCCCTTCCAAGGATTTGAGAACCAGCAATGACGACCTGGATGATTGCTTTTGGTGCCGACTAGAAGTATAAAAGCTGACTCCTTTACGAATCCAAGACATGATGTATCACATACCATGAAGAGGCGAGGGTGTACGGGGAGTATAGAAAAAAAGGATACGGAGTTGTCCCGCCCGCTGCGTCGATCACAAACAAATGTTTGTCAAAAAGCTCAATGAAACACGTGACGCCTTTCAGACGGTTTGCCTCTCCTGATTCTTCTTCACTGGCCAACCCGACGAATGGTTTCGAGTATGATGTCTCTACCTTCGCCACCATTATCTCCCAAGAAACGAAAACACGTGGAAATCGCGGAAGAAGGGATCATCTCTTCGCACAAGAAAGCGAAGAAAGAGAAAAAATCAAGAGGGAAGAAAAAGGCGGATGGTCAATTCCAGGTCGTTAGCGCGTCAGTGCAGGTATCCATACCGCCTAGATTCTCTTTGGATCCTTTATCTGGAGCGAAGGAGATGCTTGATTCTCTGGTTATGAAGTACGTCCGCTATGTCTATAAGACTCTGACAAATTGGACTTACACCGTGATTTACTCGAAGATACGTACCAGTTCTACAGGGTGTCATGCTCTGTCACTCAAATGCGAGATTCGCCTCGAATACGGCTCGCTTAATAAACGAATGTCCATTCTTAGTATGTACCGTAAATTTCGATGCGACAGTATGGAGCCCGCAAATAGGGATGAAACTCAGTGAGCTCAAACTTTCTTTGACTCGTTTACGGAAGACTCAGTCGGATTTGACAATGTGTTAGCTGGGAAGATAAATCTCTGTTCACCGGATCACATCTCACTCCTCATACACCGAACATTCAACGTCTCAATACCTCGAGAACACATTCCTACTGAAAACTGGGTTTTCGAATACGGTCCAGCAGAGAATGACCCAGAGTTCGGTCCTCATGCTGTTGGATCAGAAACGAAAGACAGTATCACGGATACCAACAAAGTCACCTTACCCATAACCGAACCTGGAGAGCAAGACGAACCCCATGGTTTCTGGGTGCACAGAATCACTAGCGACAGACTAGGAGGGAAAGATGGTGTGCTAGAGTTTACTGTCATTGGGTGCGCAGCACATATCACACTTTCTCTTGCGAATTTTCACATTATTCACATTCCTCGTCCCTTCTTTTACTAGCATGACTATCGCAAATCAAATGCTCTCGCTAAAGGCATCCTTACAACCCGATCCATTCTCCCCGCGTCACGTACCACAGCCCGCAGTCCCTCCAGCTCAACTTGATATAGACAGAGATGACGAAGACGAACGAGACGAAGTCGACAAGCTAATAACTCAGACAGAACCTGATACTGGAGTTGAAGGTAGTGACGAGGAAGAGGATCCTTTCACTTTCCTCACGCAAAGACGAGATGAAGCCATGGAACGAGAAGCAGCTGACAAAGAACGAGAAAAAGACCAGAAAGCTCGGGAGAAGGAAGAGAAGAAGCGGAGAAAGCGGGAAAGGAAGGAGAAGGAGAGGGCTGTGGATGGGTCAAATGCTCCTAATCAGCCCACGAAGGAAGAGAAGCCACCGAAAAAGAAACGCAAAAAAGAGGACAAAGAGGCGTAACCACAGAGCTGAATCCGTATTTCTTTCTTGTTTCCATTTTGCTTTCATTGCATTAATTGATATGTATATCCTACACTTCCATAGAGCTGCATCAAGGTCTATCAACCAACAACGTAAATCTCAGCACCAAAATCGAACATACCAACAGCTTTTACAAGCAATCATACTTTCTCTCCCAAACTTCCTACCCAAATCCAAATCATCGCAATCCCAACCTCTCCTCTTTCGTCCTTCCAGTCGTACCCACGTTTCCATTACTGCTCGCGGCACCACTACCACCAACAACCGTAGAAGAACTCGAACTGGTAGTAGTCGCAGCCGAAGATAGTCCAGTTGTACTATCACTTGCGCTTGTCGATGGCGGTGGCTGTGGTTGAGTTTGGGATTGGGATTGGGATTGTGAAAGAGTTTGAGCTTGAGACTGTGATTGACTTTGAGGTTCTGATTGTGGTTGAGGCCGAGGTTTCGATTGCTGTTGCGAAGAATCAGATTCCTTCGCGGCATTGTTCGCGGTACGAAGGAGCTGGACGAAAGCTCGTACATCGTCTACGTCCGTATCGTTCAGCGGGATAAGTGTTGGTTGACGGCGGATCATGGTGTCCTCAGTCAAGCCTGCTTGGCAAGCTCAGCGAAAATATGTGAGTGTTTGAAGTGTCAAGGTAGACACGTAGAACGGTAGATTGTGCAAGACGCGTGAGCGAGAGGACTTCGTTGAAGTGATGAACGCGACTCAGACTAAAGGCTTTTAAGTAAAGTTTACTAAAGGCAGGCGCGTCCAGTTCGTGACAGTGACAGTGACAGGAACGCGTAACTCAGTCCGGCCCTGATGAAAGGTGACGTGTCTCCGTCGTGTCCGTCACGTCTAATTTTGTCACAACCTGCCTCGCCCCGACCCAAGTCCGAGCACTGCGCACCGCAGCAACATCAAAAAGCTACTCTTCTCGAGTACTTAAGTACTGTAATCACATCAAGTACCGCACCGCACCACACTTCGCTCTTGTCCTCACCCTTTCACGCCTCAAGTAAAGTCTTTATAATTGAGAAATAATGGAACACGTCGCTCGTGTAACGGATGCTTTGAAGGGCTTTAGGGTTAGTACCTCTCCCTCTTCGTCTCTCTGTACCTCCGAGTCGCATTTGTGACCTTTGATATCCTGCGGAGTAACAAATGGACTGATGGTTGTTATTGGTTGCTCGTATAGGAAACTCGCTTGAGTGCTCTCCGTCCACCCACAGAGTTCTTCGACCATCATCGTTTGTCTCGTCCTCAAGATCTTAACGAAGCAACGCAGGTACGTTCCGATGCCACCGCTATCCAAATGTTGCCATGTGTTAAAAAAAATCTGTGTATAGAGGGTTTCGTATAACACACGATACTTCTCCGGTAAGCTGCCCACAACCATATACATACCCCATCAACCTGAAAGAACCCATTCGCTGACGATCTTTGAAATGGAATAGGAAACTATGGCCTAGTCATCATCGTACTAGCAATATACGCCGTGTACGTTCTCTTCTCTCTATCCTTACCATTGATGGAAACCTAGGACGCAACCTAACTCTGGCTTTGCGATAGAATAACCAACC
Organism: Inonotus obliquus; assembly: GCA_032164295.1. Classification (NCBI taxonomy): domain Eukaryota; kingdom Fungi; phylum Basidiomycota; class Agaricomycetes; order Hymenochaetales; family Hymenochaetaceae; genus Inonotus; species Inonotus obliquus. The sequence continues at coordinate 1,816,740 of JAJHTX010000006.1, read as the reverse complement.
CCCTCCTCCTACTCTCAATCGGCTTCCTCGTCGGAGGTTTCGCAGCAATAAACAAATTCGGTACGTCCCTCTCCTCCCTCCCCTTCTCTCCACCATCTCAACTCACTCATCCTCCTCATCCTCCTCCTCCTTCCCTCGCATCCCAAATCCAAATCCTTCCTCCCCATCCCCATCTCCTCCCAAAAAACAGCTCCCGAACCACTACAAGTAGGCGACCACATAATAACCCAAAAATCCCTCTACATCGCCCTCTTCGTCATCGGCCTCCCTCTACTCTGGTTATCCTCACCCTTTTCAACTTTCTTTTGGTTGGTTGGAGCTTCGAGTTTTATTATTCTGTTTCATGCTTGTTGTATGGAACCCGGGATTGAGAGTGAGTATTCGGCCGTTGAAGCTGGGACGGGTGTTTGAAGTGGTTGGAATGGTTGGAATGGTGGAAGGTTGGGAGTCGTGAGGATGGTTGGTTGGACTAGCGGGATGGTTGGCTGATTTGATGGTATATGGTTGAAGGATGTAGGATTCCTGCCTGTGTAATGAAGCAGAATGTTTGCTAATCTCCTTACCATATTCCCTTCTACGGACTTAAGTTTATTAGACATTATATACTTCTATTTATTCTCTTCTCATCTTCTCTCTCGTGGCGTGATTACGTGACGTGAAATTTGCCAAAGGTGAGTGAGCAAGACGACAACGTGACTCAGACACATCCATCGGAGCCGAATCCGAAACCAAATACTCAATTCAACTATCTCTCAGTCCGTTGAGAAACTATGTGCATTGCGAAAATCAGCGTAAAGACAGGCATGTGAATCGTAAAAAACAACACGACGATAGGAACAGGACAAGTAGACGTGAATGTACAATAGCATCCATTAAATATTACCTGCTTCCTGCACAATCACCGGTAAATGCAAAAGGTGAAAAATCTAAGAGAATGCCGGAACTGTATATCTCATGAACTTTTTTTGCCTGCGTCGCAGTGGGATCCCGTCTACATCAAAGGAAGCCATTGTCCTATAACACAATAGAATTGCATTAGGTAACATCCATGAGAATACTCTAGCAATTGAATACGCACCGATAACAACACTTGGCAAGTCGAAAATATCTCTTCGTATCGAGAAGCAAAAGGTACATGGAATAGGCTCCCCAGACGGCTTCAACAGGACACAATGGCTAAACACAGACGTTGCAGTGTTCTCGAATGCGTGCGAGGCAAACTTCTCCCAGTATTCAATCACAGATTGGCTCTCAAAGAGCTAAACAGAGAGTTAGCTCCTCCCAAAGTCCGCAAAAATGAATGAAACTAACCTCGTAGATGTATTTCCGACCCGTGAGTAGATCTTCCTTCTTCCAATCTGTAAGGAGGCAGAACTCCACACCGACAAGGCAGATCTCCCCTGTTCGTCGCCAAACGACCGTTGGTGTGCCGCTGTACGAGATCAGCTTTTCAAGTTCCTATATAAATGAGAAATAAGGTGAAGAGCACGGATAATCAATAGCCTACGTACCAAGAGTGACCGGCGAAGACATTTCTCCATAAAGATAAAGTCTTCCTCGGTCATCGGCGCCTGAAGCGCGATCAAAGATGGTCGATAGATAGCAAGTGCGCGGATAACACGCAAGATGTCATTTTTATGGAATCTGCATCATACCGTTATCAGCATCCTTAGTATTCACGGTAATGCACGGACTCACTTTTTATAAAGGAAGCTCATCAGGAACTGATAGCTCTCAATATAGCTATAAGGCTTCGTGACGGTAGCATATACATCAGACGCCGCGTCGCTTGGTCGTACTATAGGCGTAGCAGCATCGGTCGTGGTTGTTGGGGTATCCGAGGCAGGTGGAGAGACAGAGGCAGATTGCACTGACTGTTGCGTCGAGGTGCGATGCGACATGGGCGGAGCACTTGCACTCTGCATCTGTGATAAACTCTGCTGCTGCTGATGTTGTAAGGATGAGGTAATTGGAGGGGAAGTTTGCATGTACGACTGCTGGCTGGCAAACGAAATATCCGATGCTGAGTAAGGAGTATCGGCGGCAAGGCTTTGGACCGGCAGTTGCTGCTCGCGTCCATTTTGCTGTATGTTAATGTTCGAGGCACCAGCGCCGTCGAATAAGCTCTGGCCAGCATATCGCCCGTTCTGGATATACTGGCTACCGTTTTGCTGTGATTGCTGTTGTTGTGACTGCCCACCATAGCCTCCGTCATAACCTATAGACTGCCCGCCCATGAGAGCTTGCGGAGCGATGTTCGGCGGAGAAGGCTCAGCCGGCCATGCAGCATTTGCGAACTGCGATCCGTATGTAACGGTCGTAGATGGCGGTGTCTCCGACGTGAGAAACGGTTGTTCGGGGCTATAATTGTTCATCCCCAAGATCGCAGAAAGACTGGAGTACTCGAGGTTTGCGGCCTCTGAACCAAAGCCTATGCTCTGGTCCATCGGGATGTTAAAGTACAAATCGCTGCTCGGGAACTGGTCCATCACTACATGATGTGTACCTTGCCTCAGCTACCCAATGACCAATATAAAAGAGAGATCGGAAGAAAACGGTACCAGGTTGCGCAGAAGGAGGAGGCTGGGATCCCTCTGGAGTATTTTGTTCGATCGGCCTTCCCTTCTTTAGAGCCTCTGGAGCAAAATGTCATTGGTTAGACTAGATCGAATCAAGATAGTATAGACTTCAGCACATACCAAACTCGGCATCGTCCAGCAAATACTTTGCCTTCTTACGATGTCCTTCAACACATCTATCCGACATTCCGCGCTTGACGCAGCGTTGGCACGGTCGAGCTATTTGGGATACGGAGTCAGCTAAATAAGCTCAGATGAAGAAACGAAACCAAAAAACCCGCGGTGTCTATGTGAAGAGATGAGAGAGTTTCTAGTGCGGCCGCCTCAAATTTGGAACTTCTGGAGAAGCACGAATGCAAAGCGAGTAAAGAAATTATTACGCACAATCATCACAAGTTAGATGCGCCTTCTGGCAATGAGCGCACGCGCGCTGAGCCTTCTTCTTTTTCGGACCATCGCGTTGTCGAGAACGAGTGACACCGTCGTCTGTCGGACCTTCGTCTACAACATTCGCACGGCGCTTCTTGGCGTTTGCGACACCGATGCGTTTTTTGCCCGCTGCTGGTCCGGGAGTGGAGGGACCTGCCTCTGCGTTATGGTTGGGGATACCGGGGACGGCGTTTGCGGGAAGGACGGGTACGGGAGTGGCGGAGGTAGATGCGGAGGGTAGGCGGTAGTTGTCGGTTGAAGGATTGTTCGCTGGGAGGATTGGTGGTCTTGGCTCTACAGGACGGAGGGGTGGATAGCTCTGCATTGTGGGGGGAGATGGATGAAGGAGAGAGACTGTGAGGATGGTGTTGGTCGATAGTTGAGTTGCGTGAGTTACATAACCATCTCGCTACCAGACAAGTACTGGTCCTCGGTGCGATCATCCCGCAATATTTTCATCATCATACATTTTCACTTTCCTTTTCTCCGATATCCGCTTTCCTCTCTATACCTTGTTTACTGTAGTACATTGTCTGGTCTGGCAAAATCCGCTCATACACAGTCTCCATTCAACGGAAAAATCCCCATAAAAAGTACTTTTATTTCCATCAAGAGGACAGTATCATCAATTCATTTACCAGCGCTGTTCATTGTGTCCTACTCAGTCGCATGACTTCTCGAAATCATGCCCACACCAGCCGAGACGCTTCTCGCCCAACTCTCTATTGCCCTTGGCGCTCGTTGCGCAAGACAAGAATTCAAATGGATGAAAGTTCACGCTCTTAATGCACGAGCCTTACAAGGCATGGTCAATCGAAGACTCAAGGGCGAGCCCCTCCAATACATCCTTGGTACGACCGGTTTGATCGTATTATCCTCGCCTTCAATCATTCTAACATTTCTGATTCCTTTTACGTTTTTTTGCGTTCAAAGGTACACAGCCCTTTGGCTCACTTGACTTGAAAGTACAAGCTCCAGTGCTCATCCCCCGCACAGAAACGGAAGACTGGACGATCCGTCTCGCGCGTCTCCTCTTGCCTGCATTGAATTCACGGTCAACCGCTCGCAAGGCACCCCTGAAACTACTAGACTTGTGCACTGGATCAGGGTGTATTCCACTTCTGCTCTGTCACATTTGGCCATCCAACAGCGTCCGTGCTCTCGGGATTGACATTGCTGATGAGGCAATTGCTCTTGCTAATGAAAATGCAGACCGCACTAAAGAGCGATTGAACCAAAACAGCGTGTCCTTTTTACAAGCGGACATGCTCCGTAACGACTTTCCGAGAACACTGCAAGAATTGGGCTGGTCACCTGTGGACATTCTGACGTCGAATCCACCCTATATACCATTACACGAGTATGACGACCTACCAACCTCAGTCAGGGACTACGAAGACCCACGTGCACTGCTCGGCGACCCTTCCTCGGGAACAATCAGGGACGGAAGAGGTCTGACTTTCTACCGCGGAATCGCAGACTTGATACGGGATGGCCTGGTCAATCCTGGCGGACACATTGCCCTTGAAGTCGGTCACGACCAAAGTGAAGAGGTGGAGGAGATTATGCAATCAGTAGGTTCAGTAGGCAAGAGCGAGATATGGAATGATCCCTTCGGAATAGCGCGTACTGTGATATGCAGGAAATAGAACATGGTGTGACGGAATCAACGATCTGCGTTGTGATGCGCGAATCTGGAACTATTCATTAGCGTGACTGATTGGCTGTGTCCGGGGAAAGCTAAACAGTGGTCGAACGAGCCAAAAGGACAAACGCGACTGGCTACTCCAGTGCCTGGTATCCTTCCGCTCCTCCGTCTCATCGCGATTCGCCTTCCCCGCAACACCCCGCATCCCGTGCGACTTGTTCCGACTTCCCCCGCCAAGTCATACTAACGGATAACCACCTGCACCTGCAACACTCGCGGAGATGGATTCAATAGCCCGCTTCTTCAGCGATCCCGACTCGGACTCATCGCGTTCCCATTCATGCTCGTAGTGTCTCTCTGCGCCCCTGGTGTATTCGTCCCATTCGCGCGAATGATACCAGCGCTACCCTGGCTTGGAGGATCAATTGTCATAGATCCAACAGCCATTGTCACGCTCGTCGTCGACGTCAGAGGTCGCGCGACCGGAGTACCCACGGGCGTCCGCGCGCCCGACTGCGTTCCAGAAGCAGCGCCACGCGATGGCGTCGCAATAGACGGCCGTGAAGCATTCAGTCGTTGCAGACTCTTTATCGGGAATTTGGTCCTGAAGATCAACAGCTAAGTACCTGCTTGGACTGGTAATGAAAAAATGAATCGTGGGGTAAAGTGCAATGCATTTGTGGGGAAAGTGGTTAAGCAGGATATGAGGTGATTCGGGTGCTTACGGCCCGGAGTGGTAACGTGGATTATCAAAGAAAGATCTGGTGTAATGACAGAATAAAAAATGAGCTCTGCTACGAACCGACATGTTGAGCAGACCGGAACAGGTTGGCAGAATACTGGTATAATCATATATTAGTTCTCTCAGCAATTTATCGTCACAAAGCAACGCACTTGATAAGCAGACAGAGCACACAAACCCGATATCGACGATGTTTTTGTGGCAAAAGCATGCTGCTCGGAAGTCAATCTTGTCCTGAGTGGGTACGGCCATTAACTTGCGCATAGATGGCGGAGGCAAGAATGTCATCTAAGAGGCAAAACCACATCATCGTAACATTGTCAGGTTATTCTTCTGGCCCTTTGCACTTTCTGCACTTACTAGGAGATGCTGCAGGAGGGCATCTCGTCTTTCAAGGTAGATGTAGGATCCCCCGGTCAAGTGCGCAGCTTGCTGGAGAAAGACTGCGTCAGGCCCGTATATTTTGCAGACATCAATCGCGACTTTCTGTTAAACGAATCATCAACTCAACCCTCCTTCAAAAACCTGAATCAGAGTAGAATGAATACGCTTACTAGCTTTTGAGCAGAAAATATGCTATTCATAAGCGGGATGTACGACGTGGAAAGGTCCGGTGAGACGGATAGTATGACAATGCGTGGCTCTGGCGGAGTTGATGGAACGTCGGAACTGACACTCGCGCTGTTCGGGTTCACAAGCCGATTGATATCTGCATCCCAATTGTACTTGTGTGAAAGAGATCAAACGAAAGTGATAGAGAGAACATACGACATAAAGCTTTGGTTAATGCTCCAACAAGCTGACACGGTGCTTCAGATCGTTAGGTTGTAGACTTTCATTTTGTTTTGATATAGTTGGACCTACCTTCTTCATCTTGTTCTGATAGCAAGTCAAGCTCTTCTCCGATTCGTTTCGTAACAACCGTGTCGACAACCTTGAACGGAAGGTACGTGTTAGGATCCGCAAGGCTATCATCCGCAGCATCCGTTTGGTGCTCTGTTGATGAGTAAACAAGTACACTGGACATTTCATTATATCAACGCGTGCAGAATGAGTTTTTGCGCGCGGCCTCTACTGGAAGAAGCAACGAAGGATCGTACCTCTTTCCGGGAAAGGCGCCATATACGGCGAGCGTATTCTCATGCTTGAGAGCCAAGTGAGAGTTGAGGAATGCCAGCGTTTGTGCTATGAATGGCTGGAAGGAAAGGGGATAAGGGTTCTTTGGTAGAGAGGATAGGTGCCATTGTGTTGGCGAGAGGTCGAGGATGATAGACAGGTGCGAAGGACGATCCATATCCAACTTCTAGTACCAGTCGTCAGTACTTGTTAGAATTGAAAATCGGATTGAACTAATTCTCTGTTGATGTTTTTGATTGCTGTGGTACACTGGATAGAAACTTAGACACTTAATTGTAATAGTCAAATTGTGGTTTAAAAATTATTATTTTTGGAAATCAAAGTCACGTGATCGATTTCTCTGAGTCCCACGCCGGGTATTCTTCGGAAGAATGAAGTTCACTCAATCCACAATATTATGTCCACAAGAATTACTAGCAAGCATCCGGATCTCCTAACGTTATTCTATCTTAGTATTAACGATGTTGGGTGACAAACAGTCCCCGCCATCCGCTACAGAGGAACGACCTGGCTCTCAGTTGTTGGCCTGCTTGTCGCAGCTCAAAGCAAGTGCCACTGGAAACGATGCGACAGAGGACTGTCAGCGTGATTCTGAGAGCCCTGTTGGGCGTCGGAACACCAGTTCCACCCCAACTATTAGCCCCAGCAAAGATGATGACGGTCTTACTGAAAACACAACCGAACAACTGTGGAAGCGCAGGAGACGCATTCAATTCATTACTCTATGCTGGACGTTTTTCTTTGAAGGATGGAGCGATGCTTCTCTTGGGCCCCTGCTTCCTAGCATCCAGGAATATTATCGAGTATAAAGTTTCCTGCGTACCAAATTATTCGCATCATTAATCTTTCTCTACCTAGGTCAAATATTCGATAGTTTCTTTGATATTTTTCTTTCTGTGCATTGTAAGTGCCTACTTGATACCGAGAGGAGTCAGAGATCTGGCTGACAAATCTACCCTAGGGGTACATTTTCGGAGCGATAGCAAATGTATATATAGCACATCGCTTTGACTTTGGAAAAGTTCGTTCTCTTCCGACTCTATGCTTGAATGATAATGAGGTTCCACAATATACTCCGTTTAGACCATACTACTAGGATCGGCGGGACAGATTATCGGATATGCAATGCTCATCCCTGCCCTTCCTTTCCCCGTCACGATATGCGCCTATACGTTATACGGATTTTTCAGGATGATGGAAAACTCTCAAGTCAACGCCTTTATTGTCGGTTTGAATGACCCGTCAAAGATGGGAGTACTGCAAGCCATTTATGGTGCCAATTTCGTCGATCCCAGAGCGTCATTCTGATACTTATCGACTTTCACAAGGCACAGGAGCTCTGATTTCACCATTTGTCGCGACGAGATTTGTTACACCGGAGCACTGGAATTTCTACTACTTTACTTCTCTCGGCCTGGCTCTCTCCGTTGCGATATCTCTTATGGCTGTCTTCAAGCTGAAGACGAGGGATGGTTCGTGAGAACTGTTTGACATTGCTCTTACCTTTAACATATAGCTAGATTTATATCTCTCGTCTGGTGTTTCTGTGCCAGCCCAGACAGCCGCGAGCAATGACCGCAACATCTATCGTCAACTCTCTGGAATCCATGCCTTGTACCTCCTGTCCTTCTTCAGCTTTGCTTATATCGGAGTGGAGATTACAATCGGAGGTGTGCAGATCTCGATTCGCGTTGCTGAATTATTCATTTCATTGGGTAGGTTGGACTGTAACCTACCTTATGCAGCGGACTGGCGTCGGTCCATCAGCTGGATTTGTTTCTTCGGGATTTTTTGGAGGTGCATTCATTTCATCTAGTAAGAATCGTCTCGTTTCCCAAACCTCCTCTTCAAGGTCTTGCACTTGGAAGAGTTTTACTTCTATGGGTCAACAAGAAGGTGATTAAAAGCCGTCTATTTCCCGTGTGTATCATTCAATAGGTCCAATTGTAGGTCGGTGAAAGGCGCGTAACGATTCTTTATGGCGTAATTGCCATTGCGTGAGCAAGAGCACCTTACCATCATGCTCTCGTTCGACTCTGACCCGCCAAACCGACCGTTCAAGGCTCGAAATTGTTATTTGGGCGATACCCCACTTCATCACAAGCGCGATTCTGATATCCTTCGTCGGACTGCTCATGGGACCCATGTTCCCTATTCTGATGAATCAATGTGGTAGTTTCTTCCCGTCCCACTTGTTATCCGGTGGCATTGGTGCTATCGTTGGCTTTGGTACGCTTGGTGGAGCGCTGGTACCGTTTGTCACAGGTGTGTTGGCGGATCGATTTGGTATGAGGAGCATGCAGCCCTTGTAAGTGAATTTCATAAAGGTTTTCTATGTAATGGTAATTGATCAGGAGCAGGTTGCTCGGTATGATGATTTTCATGATTTCGATGTGGGCGCTAGTAGTTTACGACAACCGTCGTAGGACGAGAAAGCAGCCCAGTGGTTCATCTGTTTGATTTCCGTGCCGCGATATTAATGTCCAGATTCACATTCTTTTCAAATGCTGCAAAACACTGGGTACAATCTCAGATACAGTATGCGAATACATCGGCAACTAGCAAGGTGAGGAGGAAAACGCTCAATGTCTACGGACCGCACTCAAACGTGAAATTGACGACGAAAGCCTGCAGAAGTTCGTCAGTAAGTCATATACCGGGAGAAAAAAATCAACCAACTCTCGAGGTCCCTCCGATCGCAGAGTTCCGCCAAGTCAAGGCGCTGGAGATGTACACAAGAAGTTCTCAGGCTATCCCATAGGGTAGATGAAGTAATTCCACGTTTGTCATCCTGTGCATGGACAGAACCATCGCTGTCCTGCATGATGAGCGCATCAAGGACGTATTGAGCGGCTTCATCGTATCTCTAATGTACCGAGAATAAAAGAAAAAAAGGTATGAGATCAGAACCTGTGGCTAGGATAGATATTGTAATACGACGAACCCTCATGTTCATGCATGATATTCCGAGGTTGAAACGAGCACGGATGTACGCGGGATTCAGTTCGAGAGCGCGGTAATAATAGTGGAAAGCCTCCTCGGAGAGACCACTATTGGCGAGTGTTGCTCCCACGCGGTTATAGAGCTGCCAATCCTATTGGAATGACGAAAGTTAGCTTGTATTCGGTGATAAGTGACGTCAGAAAAACTTACATCCGGTCGAACAGACAAAGCAGCCTTGAAACAATCCTGTGCTTTCAAATAATCCTCGCTTGTATTCAGAAGTACCGCGAGAGCAATCTGAACGTCTGCATCAACTTCACCTCTCTCGTTCCCAGCTCTCGCCATCGCCATCAAGCAATGAATAAGCTCATCGTGTCTACGCGCTTGGCTCAGACTATCAAGCGTCCCACCATTCAAACGTTCAACGCGTTGGAAATATTCTGTTACGACGCCTTCGTATTGCTGATTCCCGCGAACCCAGTGTAGGATTGCGTCATCTGCCGCGGATCTATCACCTTCATTTGTATAGGAGATGGCTAAAGCGAGCCATGAAGGGAGGTGACTTCGATCGAGCTCTAGAGCACGGTTGAGAGCGGCGATTGCCTTTGATTCGCGTTCATTTTCCTGTTGCTTCACTCCGAGGTCGTACCAGGCTCGTGCATTTATTGGATCGCGTTGGACCTGTGCTTCTAACTCTAAAACGCTCTGTACAGCATACCCTTTCGTCAAAAATACTGAGAAATCAAGAAACACAAAAACGAACCTCATACAGGGAGCGCTGAGAATGCAATGCATGTTGCCTGGTCTGCTGATTAAACTCTCCATTGAGATAAGGATTATGAGGCTGGAATTGGTAGTGAGAAACCGGTTTCACGCCCCACGTCGTTGCCTCGAAAGAGTCCCAGCTATCCTGAAGGGCTCCCCATTCGTTCTGAGGCCCAAAAGACTGTTCTGGAGCAGCTTGCTGAGCAGAGATAGGGTGCGAGGAAACGCGGTTCCAGTGATTGATATAGTCCTCGTTGTCCTGTCGGAAATAAGCCTCGTTTGGATCCTCCTCTCGCAGTTCTGAAAGTACGTTATCCTGAGCTCGAGACGAGCCTTGCGCGAAAGCGGTGGCAATACTGCGTTGCATGGAAGTGCTTGGGTCTATAATGGAATCTGTTTTCGATTCCACAGAAATAGAATCAGACCAATAAAATCAAAAGTAAGAATGACTGCTTACCTGTGGCTCTCTCTTTCCCCTTTCCCTTAACATCTGTGATAGTGTCACTCGTTGACGCGCCCCTTTCTACCATGTCGTTCCCGTCCACGACGACTTCGCCGTCACGTATCGCGCGCATGAGCCGCATAAACTGAGAGTTCTTGAACTTTGGGTTTTGCTCGTCCTTGACAGTTTCTATGAGCAAAGCCGCTGTGCGTGCCAATTCGTCTGCTTCCTTGTTCGCCTGGGCGAGATCTTGATCCTGTTGTTCAATGTGGGCCACATTATGCTCTCGCGAAGAAACATCCAACAACCGAGAAGCTTTTTCGAGATACTGGAATTGTTCTTCCAGCCGAGCAGCCGATGCATTTGCATTGAGCTGGGATGTAGTTAGGGCCTCAGGTGAAAATTGAGGACGCGACATCATGTTGATTTGGGGTGTCCAATGCATACCGAGATCTGCAACATCGAGTGTGAGTCCAGGTGGAAAATAGTGGAAAAGTAATGCAAGCATACTCGTCGGACCAAGACTTGTCATCACCTGTCTATTCGCTACTTCAATGTGTGATTTAGGAGTCGATTTTCCACTAGTGACAATGTCCGAACCCCGCGTTTGCGTCTGCAATAAAAAGTCGGCAGCCCAGGCGGGCCGTTTCGCTTGCTGTGGCTCCCTCCCTGCCTGCTGAATAGGTGTCGAAGAGCCATGAATTGTCTGCGAATGGACCACTGGAAGTGACTTCTGCAACAGAGACACATCGAAGGTAGTAGGGGTAAAAACTGGAGAAACTAGTCCTCTCTGTGGTCCTTCTCCAGAGAAAAATCGAGCAGCCTCTTGCTCAAGTACAGGATTGACATTCTGAGTTGTGCGGAATATCTGTGAATATGCACGGTCAATGAGAATGCAGAAAGTCTCAGTGTCACGAGTCCGCACCTCTCGGGAAGGTCCTGCATGTCCCGCCACAAACCGGTCCTAGATGATCAAATAACGGAACAATCGGTCACCCTTTTATCGAGACGTACAATTTAAATACCTGCTGAATGCCTCTATCCTGGTCAAACCTCTTCGCAAGACCTTGCAAGGGGTTAACTGGTCCACAGTCAACAGTATTCACGAGCATAGGGAGAGCCATCTTCTCAATCCAGGCGTTGAAGTTAGAAAATACCGCGCAACTGTCCTCTTATACTATTTCTTTCCTCGCTTTCACTGTCTGCGGACGCCCGAGAGTGGATGAGATAGAATGAGAGGAGTGGAGACACCGAGGATTTTGAACCGATGCGGACTTAGCGTGCAGTTTTCGGCAACTCGGCCTCTCGCCATAGCCGGATATCTCACCTCCCTTATGTAACCAATAACTGCCAGCCAGGATGCTGCATACTAGATGCCTGGCCTGATCCCAAGACTCAGGAAGGCTCCTCGTTATCGGCTTGTTACAAAGTGGGGTCGAATAGGTAACCCTACTATGGAAACAACTAGTATGTGAGATTCTAACTAGCTGTGTCAAGTTTCAATTGGATCGAGTTGAACTGACTGATAGGTATCTAGACTCGGTTGGTAGGTATACAATCTTAAGTGATAAACAGAAGCCCAGAGACCAATCGCGAATGGAACGCAGATCGCTTGTCTGCTCGACACATCTTGATGCGTCATCATCCTTGTTTCCTTGAAATCTGTTCTTGCTTTTCAAGTACGTGAACTGCTGATGTATCATTCCCGTGACAGTATCCTGAGGTACATCGTCCTCTGAAGCGGGACTGGTTCGAGCTCAGCAACGCATTCTGGTCCCTCTAGAATGTGAAGCAGTGGGGACCAGAACAACAGCTAGACGATTTCAATTATCGGACACGATGTCTAGAACAATCACGTTCTCGAATCAGAACAGCACTTTTTTTTAGGTATTGCCCGATGATCATCACGTTTTGATATTGTCAGATTTTTCTGTTGCGACCACCTAGAGCTATGAGAAGAGGTATCGGTATTCATATAAGGGCACCACTGACAGAGGGAAGTAACGTCACCTACGATATCATAAGTCTAGGGACTCGCATCATTAAAATGCTGAAGTTGTTCCAGATAAGGACAGGTGCCATTCTTCATTGCCTCGCACTGTATCCAATATTTCGCAACTCACTCTAACTATCCCTCATTAGAACGCACTAGCTTGCTGTTGCATGCTACCCAAACACCACCAGTCATCATTCCGCGGCAGCTTACGAGTATGTCGATATATTCGCATCGCGTACCCCCAGCGCCGTAGAAAGAGCTCACTAAAGATGTCATGATTGAAACAGTTCTGCCCAATATTGCACTTACGACCATCGAAACATCTGACACGACTACCACGACCGAACTACCTACTACGACTCCACCTACTACGACTCCACCTATTGCGAGCCTTCCCGGTACTACTAGCGTGCACTATGCTTCGAGTTACTCAAGTAACCTTGACGTTGAACCGTCAGTGGTACCGGCCCCAGTGGTAACTCCCATATCTTCTGGATCAAAGATAAGAACTGCCGCCATTGTCGGTGCCACTGTTGGCACACTGGGTTTCGTGATCTTGTTTGCGATTGGAATCTGTTGCATTCGACGAAAATGGCCATGCGCACTGTCCCATTTACGACGCCCCAGACAGCAAAGAGAAACCCCTCAAGATGGTGATTCAGATGGTGAACGTGTAAATGCTCCGTCGAATGGAGAGACATTGAGGGACACTAGAGAAGCGGGCATGCTCCCTTCAGGTGTAGTTGATGTCGCGAGGCGTGAAGGATCAAGCTTTGATAGCAATATTGCAAGTAGCGGTAGAGTACGTGGACTCCCTCCAAAGGAGTTTGATCCCTTGACGCATCACTGATCCTTTTCATCAGCAAGCAGAAGCCGAAACCGGTCTGCGAACAGTTCGGGTAAAGCAGCGTTCAACACCACTCCAGGAGCCAATAGTCGAGACACGTACAGGAGCCACGTTGACATCCTCTGACGGAGAGTTAACGGATCCGGGCTTATCGGCCGAACAGGTGTCTTCAATAATGCAGGAGATGGACAACATGCGTGAACGTATGGCACACATACTTCGCCGTCAGCAGCAGGTCCGACAGTCGGTGGCTATAAATTCGAATTTAGCGACCCTCGCGCCGAGTGAAGTCAGTGATGGCAATCATACTGAACTCCCAGCTTACTCTGAGGTATGTCAAGGCTAAAGTTCTGTGGTGTGTTTAGCGGATCAGATGTTCCGATTGAACAAATGGTACTGTATTTTGCTTGTAGAGTCAGGGTGCCCCCAAAAGACATTGGACATTTTATTTTCATTTGTTTTGCATGATTAGTAGCTGGTTTCGTAGAAGTTCTTCATCATCCTCAAAAATTCTGATTTCTTGCTTTGAGCCAATTTCCGGGACAGCAGAATTCGCGTTCAACTTTAGTTATTCGCATTCTGTCCCACAGTAAGCAAGACTGTCTGCTTTCCATTTGATGCTATGTAGCAATTGTTTCGAACGTCAGCCCCTGGAATGCTCACCAGAGTGCAATAAAGTAGAGGAGGAAAGAAAAAAAAGCTCGACGGCAATAACCGAACCTGACAGCGGGTGTGAAGTTGTTCGTCAGTCTCATCAAGCACTAGTGCGTCTACCCCCCAGGCCAGCAAGTTGAATTGCATACCACAAGTTGTTCCGTTCTTACTTCATCAATGCGACCCACGGCTCCAAAGGCAGATGCTAGAATCAAGCAAGCACATAAATATTCTATGTATACAGTCAAGCAAAGCATGCTATTCTAGCAACTAGCACTATTGTCTGCATAACGATCACTTCAAGTCCAGCTCTGGTAAGCATCACAAAAATTTGCATGAGATTGATTACATGGCTGATTGTAATCAGTACGCCGTTTAAAAGCCTCCGTAATCGGCTTATAAGCGAATGATACTTGATATAATATTGTGCAAACTTTTCTGTGGCTCTGGCAAGTACTTCCACTTGTGATGTGTATGCTCAGTCTCTGCTATTCCGACCATGTCCTTTTCTTCATCGATTATGATGTAATACCTATCGACTATACAAATGTGAGTGCTACCTGTGGAAATGTTACAATTTTACGCGAACTCACTCCAGGGCAACCCTAATATGAAGTGTCCCTCTCGTGACTCGAGGAGATGGAATACTAATGTGAGAAATCGGAAGTCTTTTCATCGAGGCGGCAAAACTTGCGCTTGTCGCTTGAACCTGAAAACTTGTGGTTCTCCATTTTTATCGACGAAATTAAACTCGATGTCCCTCAACCTTCGATAATGGCGTCTCCTGATATAACAGACACCCTCGCCAGTGTACCAAAGAACTCTACGCACTCGATTGCCCCGGATTGCTTCGTCGTACAAATCCACCACACTTTTTGGGAAGTAAACGCGAGGTGCGCCAGTGTCGATGTATCCAGACTCGATTGACATCAGTAGCTTTCCCTTCAAGCTGCAGTTGAGCGACATATCTACTCCGTGGAATCTTGCGGTTTCGCCAATTTTTGTCATTGGTATCCATTTCACTCTTCCCTCATCTCCGCCATATATTGCCGGATCAGGTGCACCAATGAGTATTTGCCCGTGCTTCCAATCTGATTCTTCTTCTCCTTTGCCTGGAAGACTGGTAAGTATACCATAAATACAGGCAGAGATCATTTTGGCTTCTTTCATGCGCTCCGTAACAGCAGGTAGAGGTTCAGAGGATTTTTCTCCAATGTACTTTTGTCCACTTTTGTACCTGTGAACAAGTCCCCTTCTCGACTGATACTTAGACTTGATACCAAAAATTCCATTGAGTCCTGCACGAGAGGGGAACTTCCCCAGGATTTCGCTTTCATCAACTATTGCAACTGGATATTTGAACGTCTTGGGTGTTTCGCGGAATCCGATGTCAGCTTCACCCATGTCACCTTCAATAGGCATTGAATTGCTAACATACTTTATGTGAAAGACCCTGTCGTCCATTACTTTGATCTGTTCTGCTCCGGCAAGATGGTCCTCATATACCTTTTTCAACACCCATACACCCGGCGCGCCCGTGTCCAGCATTAGGCTGATATAGTCAGACCCGCCAATGCTCACATCAACCAATGGCAGACCGAAGCTAATATAACTCCTGTTCTTATGTGTGTAAAGATTGGCTCTGTCTTGTTGTGTTTGCTCTTCTTCCTGATCTGGTTGCTCTTCCTGTGTGCCTTGTCCCATCATGAAGCTTGCAACCAAGCCTGACTTGGGTTTCTCCATTCCGCTCAAGTCAGATGATTTAGAAAGTAACTCTTCATCGGCTTGTAGGCATGTTTCCATTTGGTGTTTATAAATGTTCCGAGTCCGGATTCTGATTTTGACTGGAGGTAGTGTTTGTGACCCCTTATGCTCCGACCTCGACTGGTTTGCGGTCGATAGCCCGGTGTTTTCTTTACTTCCACGAGGCTTGTGCTGGCGCGACTCCCGAGTCCTCCGGGTCGCGGATTTTCTCCTATCGGGTCGTCCTTGCCTCTTGGAAATATGTGGCGCCCGGGTTGTCGGTTGTCGGTGACTTCTCTGAGTATTAGTCCTTGGCGTCTTTCCACGACTTGGTAAATTGTCAGTCCTACGCTGGGTCCCATGTCTGGAAGTCGTCAAGGACATTTTTCTTTGTCAAGTACTGCCGCTGTTTGGCCTTGGCCCTTATACGCGAAGTGGGTTGGTGATAGCTACTTGCAAAATTGCAAAATGACAATTGTGAATGTCAGTGGTGTGCTTTATTCGCGAAATTCGATATGCATGTTTGCAGCTTTGTGTTTGCTAGTTTGCAAAAGTCACGGCGTGCAAAATATGTTACGTGTGCTACAAGAGAAAAAATGTGATTTGAATGACAAAATTTGTACTAAGAGATGGTACTGAAGTTGCAAAACTGATTGCGAGCTAATGATAGGACTCACCTAAGCTAGAATGACCTACATCCCATGACTATCTTGATAACCGTCCCTGAACAATGGAGTGCGCGCCTAGAGCTTGCATCGATCGAGAGCTGTGCAAGACGGATGTGATGAATAATTGCGGCGCACTGGGATTCGTGATCTTGGTTGCGATTGGAATATTGCATTCAGTGCAAATGGCCGTATGCACTACCTCGTTTATGACGCCCCGGACAGCTGGGAGACAGACCTCAAGGTGCATCCAGTTCAGAAGATGAACATGCAAATGCTCCGTCGAAATGGAGAGACGATGAGGGACACTAGAGGAACCGGTATGTTCTCTTCGGGAGTAGGGTTCCGCAGCGTACGTATACAGGTACGCGCGTAAAGATAAGACACAGTACGTGTTACGATCCGTGCTTTACGCTCCGTATTTTTCATTTTGGGGTGAGCTACGGAAACGCAACGGGAGTATACGGCAATACGCCGTATATACGATACCAAGAAGGAAGTACACAATATAATAACAAGAAATAAGAGAGATACCTTAAGAAGTGTGTGATCTGTCTTTCGAACGTAGCCATTGCTTCACCAGCATAAGGGTTGTGATGGTCTCTGACCCCAGACGGGCACCACGGAGTGCAATAGTATCTCTGCCTCCTGAGAATACACGTTCGACGGCGACTGAGGAGCCTGCAAAGATCATCAATTACATATTCTACATGTCATTATGTCAAGAAGAAAGTTTTCGACTCACCTGGAATGGCATGGATCGCACACGCAAACTTTGACAAGTGAGTAAACTGATCACGGCGTGCGGACCACCATGGAATTGGTTCTCCAACATCCCAAGACTTTTCGCGTTTCATACTGAAGTAAGTGACGAGTTCGTCTAATGGACTGGTATCCTCCTCACTGGCATAACCTGCCATGAAAGCAAATACCATGCTCTTGGACGGGGATAGAGCGTTATCGTTTTGGACAGGATCCATGTTTGCACCCTTAGTGATTACAACGTTTCGATGGCTCTGGTCCTTTGCTGAAGTACTTGAAGGATACCGAGCTGCAAAGCGATGTTCAAGTGACGACCTTGAGTCCTCATTAAGTCGAAGCAAGGCGGCGTCTCCTTCCGCATCATCCTGAAGCTCTGTATATGAAATACGTGGATCCAGGACTATTTATTAAGATAAGTATCAATTAGAGCGAGCAGAAGGGTCAGTTAGACTCACGGGCAGCCCACATAAAGAATGGCGACGTATTGAAAAGAGTGACCTCAATCAGCGTCGTCCTCCACATCAGATAGAGCTTCAAAGCGGTTCGAAGTTTGTATCTTGCTCAGTCCAGGACCAGTAGGTTGGTCGACTCCACGAAGCTTGAATACGAGGCCGTTTTTCAGAGATGATGTTACTTTCATCAACCTCATCACGGTTTAGACGTTTTGCGTGAGACAAGTTGAAATCCATCGTTGCTCATGGTAAAGACCGAGCGGCAAGTGGAGAGAAGTGTCGAACTATCCTATTCCAATATGTCCTTAATTACCTCCACTAACACCATACATCTACCTAAAAAAAATTGAGGCTCATGTTCTGCAATGCGATATGCTATGAGCATCCACTTCATGTGGACTGTGTGATGTGAATACGCACCTCCCAGCCACATATATCAACACCCCTTACTACCAAACACCGGGTCTGCAATGTGCGATCAGGATGACCAGAGGCATGTGGGGGCAAGAGAACGAGGAGCTGCGGCATGGACACAGCTGAGCTGATCGCGCAGCTAATCCCTATCACATGACCGTATGCCGTATATAGTATACGGTTGTTTACGCCTAAATTTGGATTACTAGCATAGTACAGATCCATAAAGTAAGTCCTATTCCTTCATACGATTTCAGAGCGTTCCGTATGTGTACGTACGGCCCACTTCCGTACTTTACGCTACGCTGCGGAACCCTATTCGGGAGTAGTTGATGTCACGAGGCATAAAGGGTCAGTCTTGGATAGTACAGGATAGCAATATGCAGAGTACGCGAAATCTCTCCGAAGAAGTTTGATACCTCCATTGGATCGCATCGTTGATATTTCCTCACAGCTAGCAGAACTCGAAACTAGTCCACGAACAGTATGGGTAAAGCAGCGTTCACCACCACTCCAGGAGCCAATAGTCGAGCAGCCAGACGAAGATTCCACTTTATCACCCTCTGGTGGGTAGGTAACGGACCCGGGCTTATCGTCGCAAGAGATTTCTTCACTGATGCAGGAGATGGACAGCGTGCGTGGACGTATGGAACTGATACTAGCCGGCAACAGCATACAGAGGCTAGAAACTCGACCTTCGCTCTGAGTGAAATCAGCGATGACAATCGTACTGAACCTCCAGTTTACTCTGAAATATGGCGAGGCTGAAGCTCTGTATTGTATCCAGCAGATGGGATGTTCCGATTGCTGAAGGGAACACGGACCACGGGCCTGTTAGCGCTTGGCCTATTCTACTACGATACTGTCCTTGTTCCTTGATGTCTATCTTTACTTGCAGAATAAGTGACTGTGTCATCCCTGGGGTAATGTACCAGACACATCGCCCTCTGCAGACAACCCAATGCAAGCGCAATAAGGCATTGCAGTCTATGCTGCAATATGACGATGCGGATCCCGAAACAAAGGTCAAATCATAGATGCTTGGATCGAAAACAATCATCATGTTCTCGAGCCTTGGAAACCTAAGTAGGTCTCTTATTTTCATCGCCATTCTAATGAGACCAACTCCGCATTGATTCGCATTTCGTTCAAGTCCGTTGCGACTTCTAATTCATTGCATGGAGGATGTATTACTCCGCCTTCATCAACAACTGTTGCAATGTAACAGGCATCATTGTTATTTCTGGCACTGTGAGAAGAAGCAACGGTACTCGTATATATATAGCCAAGAAAAGCGTATACGACATCAAGTGTAAGGATCCGAATCATGACTAGTACAAAAAGGACTATACACATTACAGGTACCATTTTTCATTGCCTATCAGTCATCTAGTACGCCCCTTATCATAGCTATCTCCCAGTAATCCTTTCTGACGGTGACAATGGTCTGGGACCTACTACTGACGCGGTAACTGTTGGAGGTATGTCGAGTTTCTCGCACTGCACCCTCCCAAAAGAGCTCACTGAGAGCAACGTAGCAGTTGGAGGAGCTACAGGCCTGACCGAGACAATCGTCGTAACCGCGCCAGCAAGTATCTTGACTGACTCCACTATTACTAGCGCGCTGGATGCTTCGAGCAGCACTTCGAGCAATGTCGGTGTTGAACCCTTGACTGACTCCACTGCTACTATCGCGCTGGATGCTTCAAGCAGCACTTCGAGCAATGTCGGTGTTGAATCCTTGACTGACTCCACTGTCACTACCGCGCTGGATGCTTCAAGCAGCACTTCGAGTAATGTCGGTGTTGAACCGTCGTCAGCGGCCCCAGTGGTAACTCCCATATCTTCTGGATCAAACATAAGCACTGCTGTTATTGTCGGAGCCACTACCGGCGCACTGGGTTTCGTGATCTTGGTTGCGATTGGAATATGTTGCATTCGACGCAAATGGCCTCTACCACTGCCTCATTTACGACGCCCCAGACACCTGGGAGATAAACCTCAAGGTGCATCCGGTTTAAATGGTGAACGTCACGGTGTAAATGCTCCGCCGAATGGAGAGCCATCGAGGGATACTAGAGAAGCGGGCGTGTTCTCTTCAGGTGTAGTTGATGTCGCGAGGCATGGAGGATCAAGCTTTGATAACGATGTCGCAAGTAACGGCAGAGTACGTGAAATCTCCCCGAAGAAGTCTGATCTCTTGATTCGCATCACTGATATTTTCCCCCAGTTACCAGAAGTCGAAAGTAATCCGCGAAGACAACGAGCAAAGCAGCGTTTACCACATCTTCAGGAGCCAATAGTCGAGTCAAGCGGAGGACCCACTTTATCACCCCCTGGTGGAGAGTTCACGGATCCGGGCTTATCGTCGCAAGAGATGTCTTCATTGATTCAGGAGATGGACAGAGTGCGTGAACGTATGGAACAAATTCTGCGCCGTCAACAGCAGTCAGTGGATAGAAACTCGAATCTAGCGACCTTCGCGCCGAGTGAAGTCAGCGATGGCAACCGCGCTGAACCTCCAGCTTACTCTGAAGTATGGAGAGGCTGAAGTTTCGTTTGTATTTAGCGGCTTAGATGTTACGGTTGCACGAAAAGATGCCATATTCTTGTCTATAGGGCTCGCGCCTTTAGAATGCATGAGACACTTTATTTCGCTGTTGTTTGGTGTAGTTAGTGTTAGTCCATGTTTTCATAGGCCATAGAAAACGTTACGCAGAAAAGGAATGCCGAGTAGGGCAAGCATGCGTAAAAAACACGAAGCATTCCGGTTCGAACCTTCTCTTTTAGGATTGAGTTCTTGATGGGCGTATTGTGGGCTCTGCATCTCAAACGGTCCAGGGTTGCTAGAGTCAGAGGATAAGGTGAACGTTTGGCTCCCCATGCCGTCGCAGAAACGAGTATCGTCGCTCCAATGGCTTGATATGACTGTACGTACTAAAGGCGATCTCTCGACCCACTTTTCTCAAGCGCGGTGTTGGGGGTGGGGTAGGGTGAGGAGGGTTGAGAGGATTACATCAATAGTGAACCCTACGGACCGGGTTGACTATGCATCAGTCTAGACCTCGCAGCCATGGACAATGTTCTCGAACCTGGATGAGCTTATGGTGAGGAGAGTCCAAGCCGTTCTTTGAATATTCCTTACGTCGAAAGTTCGTTGACAACACCTACAGTAACTCTAACATCTTCAAAACTAGAGCGCCTGAAGGATCCATCACCATCGCTATTTGGAGTCGTTGGGCTTCAACCTATTCCTGGCCACCGCATTATGACGGGAATGAAGATGCGCATTATCCTAGGCTTATTCCAGAAGCGGTGGAAGACTTCATGATGGTATTAGGTCGTGAAGGTGGTACAGGCGCTTTGACGAACAGAAAATTGCGAGGTGAACATCGGGGTACGGGTGCTCTCTCCTCAAAGAAAGCTGGTGGCAAGCGCTACGAAGAGAACGCCCCCCGGAATAATCTCGGAAGTTATGATTGAGTTCGTTGAGGTTTCTCAATCAAAATCCTCGCAATGTCTGATTATCAATCTCCAGTCAGCAAACATTACTATTTACCTTGGTCTAGAACATTTATGACATCCTCACCTCGCAAATTTGAAACGTTGAAGATACCACATTCCCTCCCCTCCCCTCCCCTCCTCTCCCCTCCAGCAACAACAGCCGCCGCCAAGTGCACAGAAAAGCCAATCAACGGCACTGGATACGAGTCGAGTGGACAAGGCGACGTTTATCGCAACTCCAGGAGACAATTGACGAGCCAAGTGCAGGATCCATTTGCTATCATCTCCTGGCAGAGAAGACACAGCTCCAGGCTCATCGATCCCAAGAGATGTTTTATGATGCGCTAGATGGTCGACATGCGCGAACAAATACTCCAGGAACAGCACAGAATGGTTGGAAACTCAACCTTAGCGACCCTTAAGCCAAGTGGAGATAGTGGTGTACAACTTGACTGAACTCTCCGGCTTGCTGTGAGTTAAGGGAGCACTGGGGTTCCGTGGTGTATCCGTCACAAGACTGGTTATGATATTCCGAAACCTCCGAATGAATATAAGGTGTCATGTATTGGCTTGAGGTAGTCACACGACTACATAGAATCCATATTGAGCAAATTACTCCGCTGAAAAAGCGCCAGAAATTAGCTTCATAGATCATAGACAATGCCAACAAATATGAGACTTAAAACCAACAAGAAAACTTACCTCGTAGCATGAAACGATACCGACTCGGACGACCTATCGTTGCAGAGATAACAAAATTGACACTCTTATCTCTCCAAGTTTCATTTGTACGATTATTTGCACGAAAATTTGCTTTCTGCGCTGCAACGGTGGCTTGTCCCGTTCTCGTCCCGATGGCACTTGTGGTGCAGTTGCCATAATGGGTCGCGTGATTCGGGCGTATTTGGCGCATCCAAGTACCTGTATGAGGACTTCAAACATCTCGGTCTTCATGGAAACGAGATAGACTGGCTTCATAGCTCGATATGGAGGCACTTGAGCCTCAAAACGACGCTAAGCAATTAAGCGGTGCATCAGTATAGCGAAAGATGCTCGATAATGAACACGGGAAAGGGTGGGAAAGATCGAGGATGACAGGTGAAAGGGAGGGGCGAGCGCTCGGATGTGGTTCCCATCCAGGGCGGCTGCGGGGAATAGACGCATGACGGAAATGATAACAAGTGGCTGTGAATGCTTGGCACGAGAGTTCGCACCCTGCTGCCTTGTCCGCACATTCCGACTCTGGGATCCTGCATCAAAAAAGGCAGGAAAATTCGGTTTTTACAGGGTTTCTTTTTGAAATCCTTATCTTCCAGAACTTTGAACTGTCAGGATCAAGATGCTCCGGAATTTCATCGAATAGAGCGCAGCATATCTACCTATCTCCGGATCACTAGACAGAACTCGGTTCGCATCGGAGAGAGTACTCACATTGCTCCAGGACATGCCCGTGTTCGTATCGGCCGTGTCTATGCATCGGTGAAGCCTGATTTCGTTTTTCATGAAAAGGCATGCTTGGACAAGGTGGATAATAATAAATATACGGCGAGCTAAACCCTGTATGGAGACCCAAGCTAGGATTGGTCTGAAACGGCTGCTGAATTCAGAATAGGAAGGTGATCGTCGGCTGATCGGCAAACTGTTTTTTTCTTGTCCTAGTATTGAATCAGTTGCTATCTCCCGCCAAGGCAACATGTACCCGATCCCACATGCTGCACCCACAAACCATATCGAATTTTTCTTCTCAAAATCAATTCTCCCCTGGGCGGACAGTATATCATGCCGGTCCATAATCGCGCAATTGTATAGACGTCACCCACTTCCCGTTCTTCCTTCTCTCCCACACCTCTCCTCGACGTCCTAGACGCCATGTCTAATTGGAACAACGTAGAGAGGACCCATGGCGGCGCCAGCTCTCAGAGTTCGCTCGAGAAGGCGAAAGGTTTCGACACTTCCGCCAGCGTCAATGCCGTCGAGAAGGGCGAGATCAAGAAGCTGAACGTGCTCTCGGAGGAAGACAGTCGTCTTCATCGTGGACTCAAATCACGGCACATCACTATGATTGCCATCGGTGGCGCCATTGGCACAGGTCTCATTATCGGAAGGTAAACACTTATGCTGCGTCCGGATATCGCGAACAATGGACTGATCAGTGTCCCTTCAGTGGTGCAGCGCTTGCAAGGGCCGGACCAGGCTCCGTGCTAATGTAAGTTGTCGAGATTTGATTCAGGTCCCGTGGGACCGATTTTCAAATGCTTTTCGACAGATCGTACGCGTTCGTCGGTTTAATCGTCTATATTGTCATGTGCGCTCTTGGCGAGATGGCCGCCTGGCTTCCGCTTCCGTCTGGTTTCACTGGTTATGCGACAAGGTTCTGCGACCCCGCCCTCGGTTTCGCCCTCGGTTGGACATACTGGTTCAAGTACATCATCGTCACTCCAAATCAGCTTACCGCGGCAGCCCTCGTCATACAATATTGGGTTTCGCGAGATGTAGTGAATCCGGGTGTATTCATCGCGATTTTCCTTTTATTGATCGTCTGCATCAACTACTTCGGCATTCGGTTCTTCGGTGAATTCGAGTTCTGGCTTAGCAGTTTCAAGGTCGTCATCATCGTCGGTATTATCCTTCTCAGTGCCGTTCTTGCTCTCGGAGGTGGCCCCGACGGCGATCGCAAGGGCTTCAGATATTGGCAAGATCCGGGCGCTTTCAACGAGTATATCACAGGTTGGTCGGTTTCTGGCTCTTTTTCTCGACAGATGGCTCACTAGCTTCGGTCTCTAGACGGTCCCACCGGCAAGTTCCTTGCATTCTGGTCTATGATGACTCTCGCGACATTCTCGTACCTCGGAACGGAGCTCGTTGGTGTCACAGTCGGCGAAGCACAGAATCCGCGCCGAACGATCCCTCGCGCGATCCGCCTTACCTTCTACCGTATCCTCTTCTTCTACGTCCTCTCCGTCTTCCTTCTAGGAATGCTTGTCCCATACAACTCACCGGAACTCGCGTTTGCTACCAAGAGCTCGACGAGCGCCTCCGCGTCACCCTTCGTTGTCGCCATCCAGCTTTCTGGCATCAACGCTCTTCCAGGCATTATCAACGGATGTATCCTCGTCTTCGTCTTCTCCGCGAGTAACTCGGATTTGTACATCGCGTCGCGAACACTGTACGGTCTTGCCTGTGAAGGTAGCGCACCAAAGATTTTCACACGCACGGATCGCCGCGGTGTCCCTGTATTCGCCCTCGGCCTTTCTGCTGCGATTGCGCTGCTCGCATTCATGAACGTTTCCGACGACTCCAGACAAGTCTTCATTTACTTCTCAAACCTCGTCACAATCTTCGGTCTGTGCACGTGGATCTCCATCCTCGTCACTCACATCTACTTCCGCAAGGCACGGAAGGCACAAGGCATTCGGGACGAAGATATGCCATACGTCGCTCCATTCGGGCTGTGGGGTTCATACGCCGCGCTCGGTTTCTGCTGTCTTATCGCCTTCTTCAAGAACTTCGACTCGTTCGTACCCAACCCAGCAACGTACGGCAACTTTGACGTCAAGAGCTTCATCACCGGGTATCTTGGCATTCCACTCTACTTGCTGCTCATTTTCGGGTACAAGTTCAGGCATCGTCACAGCAGTATTACTCCGGATGAAGCGGACCTTTTCTCCGGCAAGGATGAGATTGACAGGGAAGAACGCGAATTCCTTGAACAACAAGCGGCCAAGGGCGACAAGGGCAAGGGCAACTGGTTCTACAAGACCTTCCTCGCCTGGTTGTTCTGAGGTTCCTGCTTGTCTTGGGTCATGTATTATTTATTCGGTGCGAACGACCACGTCTCATGTGCACTATGATTTCCCCTCTCTTTCTCCTAATGTAATCCCTTCCTTATTACCTTATAAAATCAAATCCGCGAGCCGGAACTTTTTTATCTATCTTGTGATGCCTTTCGAGGGACACTCGAGTTTCGAAGAGGGGGTTGACGCACAGGTTCAGCCTTCTTAGGCTCCACAACTGATATCGTCGAAGGTGTCCGCACGGAATTTGGAGTAGGCAAGTCCATCGGGTTTCATGACTATGAATGCCCAAGGAACATGTTTCCCATTTCTTTCACTCGACGTTCGCGTGAAAGGTAAGTCGTTGCTTGGTCTGCTGCCTATAGGACGATTGGAAGAGAATGATCGAGCTCTCGCTCCGATCACATTCGCGCCCATGTCGGTGACAGAAGCGCCCGAACTGTCAATGCAAATGGCAGGTAGCGCCTTCAGCACCATCGACTCGTGCTTTCGTTAAGGGCATGACTCTTTGCTTCTGCGCTCTCGAGGCGTCCATCGCGGATTTAGGTACATTCGCGGGAACGGAAAAGCCCAACGAAGCAACGCGTGTACGAGCAGTGTAGCATTGGATGTTAGCGAATGCACGAGCGAGACCAAAGGTGTATCTGCGACTGTTCTCTCAAGGGTCACTATTGCAGACGCCTACGCCATGCTCCAGAGAGCGAATGATCCATTCAACAGCGGAATCTCGTATAGCAGCATACAGTCAAAACTTGTGCTCCGAAAGCGCAGAATAAGAGTCAACTTCGTGGTCAAATACGTGGAGACTGGCGGAGATTAGCTTTGACTTTGGGATGTGTTCTTCGCGTCGGGAACTCGTCGTTTCGCAGTTTACCTGAGGCATGGCCGCGTAGGGGATCCTTCAAATCGATGGTATAAGGCGGGTGCCACTATAGCTGTACGTCCGGTGAGAACATACAATACCGTATGCACGAGAGGTCGGACGTTAGCAAATAAATTAGGAGGGTAAGCACAGGAGAAAACTAACCTGCCTCTGTTCGATAAATTAATCATGATATTGTTAACTATTCGTGCATCACATCGAGCGGGATAGTTCTAGTGTTATGCCCTCGTTTTGACTCAGCACCGCGCGACCAAAGCCTCATCCGACTCGCCCGCCTGGTATTTCTCCACAACAACAATTCCAATAACTCGGTGTATCAGCAAACAGCATTGCCTTGCCATTTTCGTCGTCGGCGTCGGCGACGGCAGCACTTCTTTGATGAAGATTGTTGTTCCGCTGCGACCAAGGTCCCTCGAGCAGCATCCGGCGGATCCGATCTCGGTGAGTGGGAAGTGAATGCCGCTGGATCGGAAGTCGTTAATAGCAATGCAACTTTGATCCATCTGATTCTATCACCAAATCCCGTCGATGGAAGATGGAATGAGGAACCATCATGGTTGAGGGCGAGAAAGCGACTAGTCTAGGGCACATAGATTCCAGATATTCCGAAAAATCTCAGCTTGCACACAGCATAGAATATAATGCCTTTGAGCAATGGGTAATGGTCAGAATAGCGATTCACGATGACAGGAACGACAACAGGTTACAGAAAAGCAAGAGCGATTACATAATACCACGCAGATCAGACGGGGAGTCCAAAAATAGCAATCGGCTGATCGATAACACTGACACGCGCAGGACAAACATGAACAAACTCGAAGTTCAATCTCCTCTCAAAGAACTTTGATTTCTTCACTCGGACTCGGCATCACCCTTGCCACCGAAAGTAAGTACCATCCAAAGATGTTGATTGAACGGAAGCATAGCCTAGTAGCGGTCTGCGGTCTAAATCCTCTTCTCCTGAATCCTGATCTTCTTCTTCTCTTCTTCTCTTTAAAGAAAGATGTGCGAGCGAGTGAGAGTCGGAGGCCAAGACGTCCGATTTCTTCTTCCCTTCTCGTTTTCTCAAGCTCGGAGACTCGAAGCCGTCATTTGGGAATCTAATCTTATTTTCTTCATCATGATCATGAACTATATCACGAATCACGAATCACGAACTGTGTAATCATCCACACCGACACGGAGTCATGATTAGAAACTGCGCATTTGATTTGATTTGATAAACAGTTGAACTATGTTGCATTGCTTCTATATTTCCGATGTTGTAGCTCTGGAGTGTTGGCGAATAACAAGAGCGTGAGTGAGTAAGATCTCCGAGTCCGGAGTCGGAGGTCGCTCTCCTCGGTGCTGACCACTAAACACCGCAGTCGTGTTTTCAACTCCCTACATAGTGGCGAAGCATTTTCAGAAGTGATAGTGATCAAATTGGCCTAGACTCAGACGCTCTCTCGAAGACCATACTGTACTCTTTCTCAATTACTCGGATGCCGGATGCTTTTCCTATCACTTCACTGCCAGTGTGATTCTAGTTCTCTAGCTGTTCTCTGTTCTCTGTTCTCTTCTCTCTCAGAGATCACGGCACTACTAGCACTATAGCTTCTCTTGTAAGATTTTCAAAGAACGGATTGAGATTGATCTACCTAGTAACTTCTGTTCGCTCGTCCACAGTTCTAGTATTCTTCCCAAGTCCAAGTCCAAGTCTTACTAAACAAGTTCAGGTTCAGTCGAACATCGTCTCAAACAAAACGATACTGCATCCCGCATAGCGCGGCATTTCAGAAACTTGCATTTGCATTAAAATGTGTTCCATTCCATATTATTCTTAGGCTCGGAACAACGATATCGATGTTTTCCTCAAAATACGGCGACATTATTGGTGCATACTAGTTACTTTATATACACGTAAGTAGGCTGCTATGGTCCGAACCACCAAAGGTCCATCTAGTCTGAAGAATCGAATCTGAAGTTTATAATAATAATGAACAAATAAAATATACATACAGACAAAACCATCCTCTACCGAAACATAGTCCGATCGTGTGGGGGGAGCAAGTGTCAAACGAGCACATCATAAGTTACACGTAAAAGAGATCATTTGTAAGTCAAAGGCAAAGAATTAGGTATGAACAGAATTTGGGAAAGCACAAAGGTGGGGAAAGCCAATTGATACAGTACTACATAATCTCATCGGAAGGAGTGAATGCATATACGTGTGAAAGGGAGAGAAACTACAGCTACTAGTGCGAACGATCCATCGTGATCAATCGTACTAAAAATTGTCATCTTCGTCATCACATCATCAAAGGACATAAAAGAGCGAGGCAGCGAAGTCCGCTATATCAGTTGTTGTTGTTGTTCGGAAAGCGAGGATGATGGCCGCATTAATCGAGATCATAAATATATGTTGATGGACAACTGGTACGATACCCGCGGGTACAATTTCCTGGGAAGGAACGCGCGTGCTGAAGGTATGGTGGGGACGCATCCAAATCAAAAAAGAGTTACTGTCCCAAAAAGGCGCGGTTGCCGCGGAATTAGGAAGGAAGAAGGAAGAAGTGCCGCTACCTCATTGAGCGGCGAGGCTTGGAGCAGGCGGAGGAGCTGGGGTCATCTGCGTACTTCGAACTCCGGCTGAATTTGTTCCATCTGAATCGTAATTGCTTGACCCCGA
Source organism: Inonotus obliquus (assembly GCA_032164295.1). Lineage (NCBI taxonomy): Eukaryota > Fungi > Basidiomycota > Agaricomycetes > Hymenochaetales > Hymenochaetaceae > Inonotus > Inonotus obliquus. The sequence continues at coordinate 1,787,670 of JAJHTX010000006.1, read as the reverse complement.
TCCATCATGTCGCATGGAGACACCGTTGGCATATTGTACGGATACAGATGATGGTCCAACACCGTTGTTGACCCGGAATGCATTCAGCGGGTTTGGTTTGGACGGCGCATTCTGCTTCGCAGCGGCCACCGCCTGCTCGTGGGTTCTTCGGCACTCCGCACCGCCTTCAGACCGAAGGTGTCGCTGATAGGCGTAATCCGAGTAGCGGAGGAAGCGATGTATGTATGAAAGAAGCCGGATACCGAGAATTCCGGAGCGATCGGCAGTCGGCCATTTTTGGATACCGGCCGGCGCGAATATAGTGCGAGGCGTTTGATGCGCAAATACAATACGGGCGTTTCGGATGTTGAACACGGAGCAACGCAAAAGGAAGAGTGACAAAGGAGTAAGGGAAAAGGGACAATGAGTCAGCAAGCGTACCCTCCGGAGTGGTCAAGTACCGAGCCGAGCGAACAGGTGAGTCAGGTTGACTGTCCAGATCCGCTCGACTTGGCACAAAAAAGAAAGGTGACGTACGTTGAGCGCATCCAGTCGACTGAAAGTCTTTCCACATCCATGGCATACGTTTGATGTTGATCTTGATGAGTGTAAAGCTTGATGCCGTCTGAAACGATTGTCAGAGCACATAAAGGGAATGTGAACAAATACAACATACTTGCAATCATGCTGACGCGCGAAACCCTTGTTGCAACCGGGCCATTCGCAGACATACGGGCGCTCTTCCGTGTGTGACCGCAAGTGACCTAATGGGATGTCTGAGTCACTTTACCGTACGGGGATGATTGGTAAGATGCTAGCACTCACCTCTGAGATTGAAACGACGCGTAAACGTGCTGCCGCATCCGGGGACAGGACAGACAAAGTGCGCCTCATTTCTTCTCCGGCTAGCACTCGCAGCCTGAGTCGCGCTGGTAGTCACCTGCTGTTTCTCAACCTGTAGTATAGGTGGGAGGCGCGGGGGTGTTGAGCCACCCCCATACCCGGGCAAACTTGTTGCAGAAGCTTGTGCCTGTGCCGCGGCAAGGGCATTTGCATGGTTGTACAGCATGGCAGCATTTGGGGCGAAATACACGTCCGGGTGGGCATGCTGTGCTTGAGGAAGGGCAGCCGCGGGTGAATTCCTGACAGGTCCTCTAGGGGGAACGGGTGCAGAGGCGTGTTGCTGCGGTTGCTGTATCTGGTGTTGATGTTGCTGTTGATGTTGTTGCTGCTGAAGTTGAAGGTGCTGCTGATGAGGAGACGCGAGATGCTGCTGCTGCGGAGGGAGCGGCCGGCGAGGTGGGTAGGGGCTATGGACTACGGGCTGGGAATATGGATGCATTGGCTGACCCTGAGGGGACATGGACGGTAGATTGTGTGCGTATGGAGCAGTATGCTGCAGTGCAGAATAGTGCATGCCAGGAGAGGAAGTGGCACTGGAAGTACTTTGCGGCGGGGTGGGAGTGTTAGCACTGGTGTAGGGAGCCTGCTGTTGTTGTTGCCTTTGGAGGTATGAAATGTTCGGGTGGTAGGGGTTATACTGAGACTGCTGGGGGGCGTGCCATTGCTGGGTCTGCTGCGGATGAGACTCCATGTTTGGAGGGGGAGAAGAACGCATCTTGACGGAAGGGGAGATAGGGTGTATAAGTAGTGAAGCACTAAGCGCGGGATGAAGGTAGTCGGAGGGAGAGAGTTAGAAGGCCCAAGGCGGTGTTCATCCAAGATCTCATCATTGCTTACGTAACTATGCTTTTTTCATCAAGTGCTTACGTATTGTTACCCGTGATACCCGCCCTTATGTTCTGCTTCATCTGACTCTGATTCTTTTATGATGCCTATGATGTTGTGCAAACATGCAAGAATTTTCCCTTGTATTTTACGATATTTTTTCTTCGTGGACATTCCTCCGCTATGAAGAAAGAGGGATTACGATAGCCGAGGGTTGAACCTGTGCTACGCACGCGAACGAGCAGGTAAGCAGTGCGGTGGCTGTTCTGCTTTGATCGTGATCCTGATTTGAATCCTGGCCTGGCTGTGTCCCAGTTCCTTTTCTCCGCGTCCGTTGCTTCTCCGTTCCTCCGATGTCTCCTCCAGATATGGGCAAACTCGACGAGAATGTCGAGTCCTCTCCTCTTCGCCATCACTCTCACCGTTCTATCTCCCCTGTTCCGTCAACGATCGTCAGGTGCGTCTCCCAGTGACCAATACAACGCAACGCTGATCGTCGTACATCCCTTTGTCGGCAGGACAACTTTACTTTCCGTACGCTGGCTTGCAACTGTGGCCTTTCCGTTTGAACAACCCTTCTTGTAAGTCGTTGACTACAAGATCCGCGCATTCCGAAAAGCAAATATACAAAGCGCGCGTCATTTTCAGGCGGTTTCCCAACCCAAACATTGCTGCCCAATCCTGTGCCCAATCCGACGGCGGAGAACGAATTCATCCAACACGTCCCACCGGGACATATATGGCAATTGATCCTGTGCCGAAGACAAAACAAGATGCGAGATGCCGTACGTACTCTCCTCTCTCAATCATCCCACCAACCCTAAAGCACTTCCATCAAGGGTTAAAATTATCTGTCGAAGCGTTTTGGAATGAATTAGACGCCCATCTCCCGTTGGCTCGGCGTTTCGTACTCTTTCCTCGTCTGTTCAGTTCAACAGCACGAGGCATGCAGAATGAATTAAACTCCTGGATACATACGCGTGGGTTGGGGTTGTGGCCGCGGCATTCGTCAGACACCCTCGTCATCCAGACCTAGACTCCATTCATTTCTTAATCAATACTCGCCCCTGAGCCATGGTTCCGGGTTTTGAAACCGTTCTCGTTAGTGTCCTGATCGACCAAAGCGCTGGAAGAGGCGGTACGTGCTACACATGACCATACTTACTACATCTCTGTCCTTTCAGCTCCAGGTCAACTACCAATTAATGGTTCTCGATTTATTCTCTGATAATGACAATTCGATTGTCATACACGTTTTGACTACCGCAGTATTCCGTGTCGTCCGTCCTTTTCACATCGCGGAATATCCAACATCTCATTGGTGCGCCACATTCATCCCTGTAATCTCGTTGGTATAGTAATCAGGAAGCAGCAGTGGCCACTACGCTACGATCCCCAGGCACGGCCTAATTTGGCCGTCCCCTTTCTCCATTTATTCGACCTAAAACTTTTTCCTTCACGCTCGGCCGAGCAAAGAGAAAAACGAATAAAACAGATAAGTAATCGAGACGAGATGCCATAATATTCAAGATGTTTCACGGACCGGCGCCAGTACCTCGCTTAACATAAGCAGAAAGTACCTTGGCAGCATTATTCTCTCATTGCAGGTAAAATTCAAATTATCCTTTTCTCGGATCAGTGTCGGAAGTTCTCTCCCCAGTCTATCTTCTGTCTCTTTCCTTCCCGCCTTTGTTCTTGCTTTGAGCGCAGGAGAGTTAGACTCGCGGAGAATATAAGAATGGACTGGTTTGACTAGTCTGGAAACTCGAAACTTGAAAGTTGATGGCAAGCTCTCCGGCAAAGAGTACTTCATAGTATCAAAGTACTGATGCGAACTAGAGAAAATAACAATGCGTATGTGGCAATCTTTCTCCAACCAGTTAGATGAACTCGATCAACGGTTTATCAGAGTAAAGCACCCTACTAAACGCCGGAAATTTGTCATGATTTTCTTTCTTGTTCGTATCTTTGGCCGAACCGATAGTTCAGTCAGCGTACTTCCCGGATGGTCCGCGGTTTGGTCGGAACTGGATTGATGGCTCAAATGGAGAAGATGGAAGACTAGACAACTAAAGTGATCGATTCATGCGTGCATATGCATGATAGGATTATGCACGTTAGCTGAGCACGGCACATGCTACAATAAACTGAATAATACTGGCTTCCCTCAATCAACTTGTTTCGTCTGAGATCTATACCCATTCGAATCGTCCAAGGTGGTCTCAATAGCAAGGTAAAGATATCACAGACAACACACCGCAGTAGTTGACAATCGTTGCCAGACACGTCGACACTCGAGTTCAACTAGCAAGCGTTGTTATGACCTCTCGGGGCTTCTGGGGGCCTGGATAACTGAAATCTTGATTACTTGATGATACTGCGGCTCAGAGCTACAAAAGACACTGCTTTTATCTCCTTGGCATTGCCTCGTCCTCAGTCCAAGGCATTCCTACCCGCCTTTCTGCGCCGCACTTTGCCCGAAGGCTCTTTGATTGTCCATATGTATGTGTAGTTATCATAGAAGCCTATAGATCGATCAGATGCTAGGCCCGCTGTTGATCATGAAAATGGTTCCGGGTTCTCTCAGGCCAATGGATCTTACAGCTTGTCTTCATCCGGTATGCTCGTCAATGGTCCGCTGTTCGATCTCCCCATTCTTCGTGATTAGAGCGAGGCTTCCTTTCCTCCTAGCTGATCGGTGGACTACAGGAACTAGGAAGCAGGAAAAGTTTGCTCGATCGACTACATCGCTACATCCGTTTTGAAGGTCGTTATGTGATGAACTTCGCCGGAGAGCAAAGCAACCTCAATCAACTAGGCCTCCTAGTCTGAAATCATGGAGATGTGGCCTTTCATGGTATAGTCTGGCTGTCGCGAGCGTTTTGATGACCGCGAAGAAAGCCGAGACAGCTATGGGCAGTTGCGAGTATCGAGTGCTTTTCGGAAGCGAATCTTTGGCAGATTTATCGCTCTGAAATTTTTTCAAATAATAAGTACATGATGCAAACAGTGGCACTGAAACTTTAACGCCACCGGATTAATCCTCGCTCATGCATATGTATCGCGAGAGAGTAATTGTTAACACTATTGTTCCACCGCCGCTCATGCTCTCCGAAGTACAGAACCGGTAATGGTTGTGTTCCGTTAAAGATGCGATCAGGGACCACACAACACAGCGTGGGTCGACCCATCACGGAGTTTCGTGAAACAACTGATCGGACTCGGGATCCGCACTTATCCGAGGTCGAATGCTGTGCGCGCCCATGATTGGAAATTTTGATGACTTCCTTTTTAGGTACCGTCGCTCAAATTGCTGTGCATGATCAGACCTTGTCTTCTTGATTTACTATCTTCTCCACCAGTCTACCCATCATTCCTATGAATGATGTACCCGCCGACGGAGAATGAGCCCCGAACGAACAGATTGGAACATGGCGAAGGGCTTTTTTAGTTCGCCAGCGCACGGTTGATCGCTCTAGAGCAGTGCCGCCAGTGCCTGCTTTGCGTCGGAAGCAAAAGACTAGGAATCAATAATATACAGATTGGAATGAGGACAGCGGTATACGTCGATTCCGAATCTGGAATACTCCCGGGATTACGCTGGCAATTAGACGAAAGTGTGGAGAAAATTCAATCGCTGCATCTTCACCCGCATGCTGAACTCTGCGGTCATCATGGGCTCCACCATCGCACGGATATAGAACCACCGTCACTTGAAACAAAATGATTACATGTATTAACGGATACGCGAACAAATGCATTACAGAGCAACATTCGGTAGGAAAACGCCACGTGGCAGATCATAAAGAGTCAGGCAAAATCACTCGTCACTTATCGCCTTAGGGTGCTCGAAAGTCGCAGTGATCCAGTCCGCAATGTCATTAATAGCCACCTTTGCACTAGGCATGAGGGCGCTCATTTGGAGGTATCCATGGCTCCATCCAGGAAATATCTGCACCGTCACATCTTCCTCCGGAAGTTCTCCCGGAAGCGTACTATCGCTCGGAGGGGTCGGCAGACTTTCCGTATCACCACTGGTGCGCTGAATACGAGCATGTTCGCGCTTTGCGGCACGCACTCTCCCACCAAACAGGACGGTGTCGTCAACGAGAGGATCACGGGCTCCACACTGCAGAAGCATGGGTGGTAATTCTGCTAGTAAAGTGGAAGGCGCCAGGAGGGGAGAAACGCGATAATCACGTTCAACACCCTCAGGGGGATGCATTCCAAGGTACAGGAGACACATCGCCCACATCTGGTCGGAAGATGGTATACCCGTGTGATCCAATCAACGATGCGACCAGCAGTGCGAATTGATAGATAGATGGGTCATTTCAAGTCGGATGGAGGCGCGATACGGCCGGGCCCGGGGGAGATCGTATTGCAAAAGAAAATGGATCATCGAAAAGCAACCGGGCGTATAAAAGACGTTAGCAGGTGTTTCAGAAAAATGTAATGTTTGAAATTAGAAGATGGAGCCGATAGAAAGCAGAAGGTGAGGTCGGCTACCATGGCCAACGAGTAACGCAAAACGTGCTCGTTTCTCCGTTGATTCACAAGTTTGACAGTAACAACGCAGGAAGGAGCGCTCGTTGCTTCGCAATACAACATCTCCAGGTCCCCAATTGATTGGGCCGCGCCATCAGCGGCGGTACAAAGTCAGAGTTGCTCAAATCTGATCGTATCTTCAATCTCGCCCGGAAACCATGGAGTATGAGAAACCAACTAGCTGTTGGGCGGCAATATCACCCAGCAACCTCGTCCAACAACAACCTCCCAACTCAGGTGCCAATATAGGTAATGGGAAAAGAGAAGTAGCACTCACCATACTTGGTGTGATAACCCGATCATGCATGTAACCAGCTTTACTTGACATCGTGAGGCGAGTCCGCGCCAATCTGGAAACCTCCTCCCTCTCAAACGGAGACTGGAAAGCCTCTGGCCCTAGCGCACTAATCACTGCCTGCCGCTGCTCGAAAAGACTCGTGTGCGCTTGCTGGTGCACAACAGTCTTACTAGGACTCAGTACCTGCCCTGATGCAACCTCTGGAATAGCCTCGAGCGCGACACTTTGTTTAGCCTTTTCGTCTCTCAAGGACCCAATCACTACTTTCGCCGAGGGCGGTAGTATCGTCGAGGTAGAAAGCAAAGCACCGGAACTTTTGACATTCCTGAGTTTCCCGGATTCATTGAGAGCAATAGATGATGGAGCTGGGGTTGGACGGGATGGCCATGCCCAAGAGCCGAAGGAAAAATTAAGGGCAGCGTAAGAAAGTGCCAGACCGGCTGGTCGTGGAAGTGACAATTTGTGGAAAGAAGAATCGGGGGATGTAGCTTCAAGAATCTTGAACATAACATTCACGGCTATATTTCCTCCACTTGTTTATCATGTCTTGTTAGTAAATGGCCGCCGTCAATCAGAAGAAGTACCTACGCAGAGTCTCCGGACAAGATTGTATTAAATCTCCTTCCAGACATGCCGATCACCCGTCCGGACGATTCGGAGAGAGTACAGTATAACTCAAAACCTTCCTCGATGGCATATGGATAGGGAACTGTTGAACAGACGTCAATAATTCACGGGAAACGAGGAGAAAAGAAACTATGTGCTGACATTCTGGGGCTTTCCCATAATCCACGCTCAACACTGGCCTGCGTGTTCTATTTGCCCAAGCTCGTAGGCGATCTTCGTGGTCAGTAGGATCCATCGCCACGAAACCGCCACCGGGGAAATCCAGGATGAGATCCGTGGCCTCACTCAACTCAGTTTCTGTACCGTAAAAGAAAAGCCAGACTGTAATGGGTCGGTCATACTCTGAGAATTTGGGCCTTTTCAGGCACAGCTGTCGGCGAATAGGTATTGATGCTCGGAAGGGAGCAGTGATCGCCCTTAGATAAATATTGTGGGTTTTATTCCACGTGCCGCGGAGGAACTCAAGTGTAGACAATTCGCGCAGCCTAAGGAGCTTTTTTAAGGCAATCAAGCGTCAGGGGTTTGTAGTTTATTGCGAGCATGACTTCACCAACCTTACTTTCTGCCTTATCACTGTGAAACAAATAGTATACGGAGAACAATACCGAACACATATCACGAAGCCACTTGGGACGAATAGACAGAGATGACGCAAAACCAGCGTCTAGGGCCATGACAATCCATGTCGCGAAATTGTACTCCGGGGTGTTCTGATGACAGTCCGTTTGAGGCATATGTTCTCAATGGAGAAAGGTGGACTCACGAAATGACTACTGGAGAGATCCGAAACTATAGAAAAGGAAACAAGGGCCACATCGGCAGTAAGTAAAACCACTGTGCGCCACAGAAAATGGAACCGCCCAACCATCAAGACCAAATATCTTATCAAGATTTCGGAGTGCGTAAAGAAGAGAGAGGGTCGCTGCAATGATTTGCCAAGGAGAAAAGCGCTCTGGATTTGAAGATGGTGTCAATTGATCAGAAACAGAAGATATGGCAATCAGAAAAGTGCATGCTCACGAAGCGCCCTGTTGAGCGGTCTGATCCATAGGAATCGCGGTCCATGCTTGCCCGACGCAAGCAGGCCGTACGTTGCGAACAAAAGGATAGCATACGCCTAGGGCAATTCAATTCGATTGTGAACCGAGGGACTGGAATAGAGGCTGTCTATTTTACTCACCTCCTTACGGCGCCAAGATACGCTCGGGCGACCAACCAGGTTGTCCAACATGATTACCAGAGACAGGAAGAGTGATAGACTCGGTTAGGTTGAAGAGTGCAAGAGAGAGCGCGAAGAAAACTCGCTATTTCGTAAGGATGAGGTTGGACGTGAGAAGGGGCGAGTGCATTCAAGAAAGGGAGAGGCAAGAGACGAGGAAGGGTCAGATAATGAAACGAATGGAGGAGGACCACAGGATGCCATAAGATGATCGATTGGCATGTGATTTTCGTCCAGTAGGAGGCGTCGCCATCAACCCAAATCGATATCTTGCCGAAATTAGTAACCGCTAAACCAACTATGGAGTCAAAGGCGTCAGGCGTTGAACACGAGCATGCCAACCAGCAGAACATATACATGGCACGCTGAAGTGGAATATGGATGAACGTCGACTTTTAGTCACAAAAGGGAGTATGCCGTGTCTGGTGTTTGTTTGTTTGGTGTTGAGGTCGGAATATTATGTAAGACAACAACCATCACCAATCAGCCAGCTCTAGCGGAAAACATCATACGAAGTTGTGCACTTTGCAAATCCTGTGCAAGTATTATGTGGATGAGGGTGCTTGGCAGTACGGGGCGTTCGACTCATTGCACGAGCACATCGACGTAATGTTCACAATATCTTTGGTTCGCAATGAACACGGTGCCGGGCACCCGGTCCTTATCTTCTATCACTATCACCATATCGACAAGACTTGCATTGGTACTATTTAGTCTCAGCTTCCTTTGTTCGTACTTGACTTGAAGATCTGAAAGGATGTCGTATGAAAGAGTCCCTCTTGATGCGTTTGCGTCGACATTTGGTACGGAGACAGGCGAGTGTCCTAACGATACACTTTATGAGAGTTTATCTGATGACCTCGTCTGCGTCTCTTCGCATCACAGAGATATCCAGCGTTGCGCTTGGGGGGAGGATAATCTCTGTATCTGATGAGTTTTTTGCGTCGGCCGAGAATCTTCTCAAAGTAGAGGTGAGTTGCACGAACCCTTTGTCCATTCGGAACATCCAGTCATGAGACTCTACAGCCAGCACGAAGCATGAAGGGTCAGTTCGGACCCAACGGGGCTTTGTACAGTGGATGGGAGACCAGACGTCATAATCCAGATTACGACTGGTGCGTCAGAACGGATGTTTTCATGCCTGGCTTGTCTAATGGAGACTAAACTGGCCCTTGCAGGTGTATAATCAAGTTTGGTGCTTCGGGTCTCCTATCAGGCTTCGATATCGACACAGCACATTTCAATGGTAAATCTGTTTTGTTGCCATTAGTTATGGTTGTGCTGTAAGCGCCTTTCAGGAAACGAGGCACCGGAAGCGTCTGTCCAGGCATTGCTGGACGTCAATGATATACCAACAGCTGATGATCCAAGAGTTAGTTTTTTACCTCATTGATTCCGGTGCTACCAATCGCTAACTGAGGTGAAGTGGACGGAGATTCTCCCTAAGGTTGCTCTGGGCCCTGACTCACGCCATCTATTCAAGATAAGCAGGAGTTTAAACCCATACAATTATGCTAAATTGAATATGTACCCGGATGGTGGGATTGTAAGTATTTATCTCTATTGCGAAACATCCACCGAGTTATATTTCACTTTCTCAGGCAAGATTTCGGGCATACGGAATTGTTCAGGCAGTTTTTTCGAATGACACCAACGAAAGCATCGATTTAGCTCATGCTTTTTCTGGAGGACGTGCCGTCCTTGTTTCGGACCAGCATTTCGGCGTGGGCTCAAACCTCTTGCTTCCAGGAAGAGGTTATTTCTTCCTTTTATTCACAAAAGATAAAATATTAATTGACTTTTCAATTGACTTTTCTCAGGGAAGGACATGAGCGATGGCTGGGAAACGAAGCGTAGTCGTACAAAGGGACATAAAGACTGGGTTATCATTAGATTGTAAGCCTGCGCGTTCAGAGCTGCAATCTTGTCTGAATTTTCTTTCAGGGGTTTACCGGGGTTCTTGGAGAAAGCTGAGATAGACACGGCTCATTTCAAAGGCAATTTCCCGGAAAGCTGCGAGCTTCACGCCTTGAATACTTCTGATGTAGGCAAGAATTGATAGACATGAGAATCGAGGTGTCACTAATAGATTATCTGGACACGATAGGTGATTCCGAAGGCTGACGAGTTGGCCTGGACGTGCATTTTACCACGGATGAAGCTCGGTCCGGATGCGCAGCATTTGTTTGACCTCCAGGACGTTCAGGACAGGTTGTACTCACACGTTCGCGTGACTATGTGCCCCGACGGAGGCATAAAGCGAGTAAGGATCATCGGAAAGCCTGCAATAGACGGAGAAGCCAACGATAGCAAGAACAAAGTAGAGGATAGTCAGTAAATCTCTTGACCCTAGAACTTGCAATTGTATTTACGGATGTGTAGCGTTGAATGCAGAGGAAACAGTCGTCACCAAATCCAATGTGCCTGTACTGTATACTGAGCCACTTTCATCCGAAACTTTCGCGCCTTATGGGCATGTGGTGCAGGCATTTTCTTCTGCAGAGGCTGCACCAAAGGACATCAAAGTGACTCCAGCTAACCAGGGCTCAGCTATGAAGTTTCATAAATTGGCACCAGTAGTTTCGTCATACCCACCTGCCAGTAAAGGTTCATTGGCTGCATCTCCCGGACTATCAGTATATCGCTGTTCTCCCCTCGGTTTCGACTTTCGACGTGATTACGAAGATGCAGGCCAAGGCTGGGCCGTCCGACTCCTTGAGCGTCATCCGTACACGAACCAGGCCTTCGTGCCTATGGGAGTTGGAAGTGGTGAACTTCTGAAAGACGGTGACGCACTGGAAAAACCTCGCGGCGCGTACCTGGTGGTAGTGGCAAAAAACGGAAAGAACGATAAACCAGACTTGTCAACTTTGAAGGCATTCCTTGCCGGACTGGGTCAGTCAGTTGTTTATGCGACTGGAATATGGCGTAAGTTTATTGGCATAGTCTGAACATTAGTGCTTACTTCGATCCCTAAACAACAAAGATCACCCCATGGTCGCTCTTGAGACAGTGAGTAGCTTTGGTTCCCAACGTCCACCAGTCGGACTGAGGATCGTTGCTCTTATAGACAATGGATTTTACTTGCGTAGAAACTCAAATAGGCGACGGATCATTGGCGGATTGTGAGATTGTCGAATTGGATGGGTCAGAAGGATATCCAAGAGTGAAAATTCTGCCTTATTAGAGGTCAGACGGGATGTAATCGAATGGGTCAGTAGATTTCATGTTTGCGGTCTTGATTGCGATTGTGGTTAATTAGCTATAGGTGGTGTTCCTGCGTGCTCAAAAATGGCAAGTGTGACTAATCAGTTGATTGGTCACTTTGTAACGGCTCACCAACCACAGTCGCTAGTTACTTATCTTTTCTACTCATCGTCGTTGGTTCCTTCTTCGTATGACCCTGTATGGAAGCACAATTCGGAAGCTCAGCTGCAGAGAGAGACTTGGGTGTGAAACGACGCGCGTCTTCAGATGAATGGACGGCTAGTAAGAAGCGAGTGTTAAACTCAAGGTCTGGCTCACCTGTCAGTGCAAACGGTACGGTGGACGATGCATACAGAAAGGTCTCAAAACAAGATGCGGGTGCCGATGAGCCAGAGGGAGAAGGTGAACTCGAGGTAGGCCGATACCATTATGCTACTCTTTCTCTAGTTGTAACACTTTGGTGCGGCATGCTATTTTCAGCGGTTCCGTAAGGCGGCGATTTTTCGAAGAATGCGACATTATCAAAGAGCGTACGGTCGCGCACACGAGCGTACCCGGCATCTTGAGGACTCGCTAAGACAGGCAAACCTCGAACGAATTGAAGCCGAGTCTTGTTGGACCAGCGTTCGTGGCTTCGTTTATCTAGCTTTAAGGTGGTTGCGCTGAGTCAATAGGCTGTATGTAGACGATGGAAACAATACGGAAGCTGATGCAGCTAGATGCACTTAAGGACGAGATTGGTGGTGGGGCATTATCATGTTGTTGGTTTTATTTGTCTGACGGTGCTTTTAGACAGTCTAGCGACTGCCTTTCCATCTCGAATATTCTCTTCCGATGATTTCAAGAGAGTGAAAGCCTCGTCGGAATTGAAGATGCAAGCTGCGGAGAAGGCGATCAACGCGTTCATCAGATTTGCTGGGAAGGTTGATCAGCCGAGGTACGAGGAGCTCTTTTCTGAATGTCAAAGTCTGCAACAATCGGTGAGCGGCATTGATATGCAGCCAGGACGTTTACTCATATGAGCTTAATCTACAGAATTCCTTTCTGTCCGCGGAAGCTGAGCAAACACACGTTTTATTGGAAGATGCTCAGAAGGCTCGCGATCGTCTATTAGAAGAGCTCCAGACAGCACAAGCAAAGCTTGAACGCTTATCTAGTCAATTCGTGAATCCATCAGCGGCACGAAAGCAGGAAGCGCAACCTGCAAAAGTCAACGGGCTTGCTAAGGTGGATGAGGGACGAGATAGTCCGGTAGTGAAGGAGGACATGCCGTCAGCAGTGAGTGGTCTGAGTTGGTTAATTGGTGCGAATGTATCGCTTATTTTCATTTTTTTGCGCTCTTATCTGTATCATAATAGACACCTTCGCCGAACGCCGCCAACAAATCCTATGTCGATAATCAGTATTGGGAAGATGCAGTTAAGTCCCGGGACGACAGAATTGCAGATCTTGTAAAGGAGAATGCAACTCTCAAACAGAGATGTGTTACGACGCATGCCAAGGTAAGACTATTCAGGTTGACATTCGAATGCAAAAGTCATTTTTCTGGGACCTAGCTCGAGTCACTCGGGGAAGATGTCATCACTAAGACCCCTACGTATCAAGCACTTCTTGACCATGCGTCGAAGATAAACGCCCTTTTGCTTGAAGAAAGACTGCAGACGTCGAGAGCTAGGGAAGAGGTTACGAAATTACGCCGAATCCAGTCGAAGTGGCGGGAAGAGATTCAGGTACGTAACCACTCTCTGCATCACGGAGTAGGATAACTTAGTATTTTATTTTTGAGTTCAGTCTACTGAGCAAATTCAGATTGAAGAATTGAAGCTTCTACTTAAGAAACGTGACGATGATTTGAATCGGATCCGTCAACACAGGGAGCAGCTCGAGGCTCAACAGAAGGAGTTGAAAGCTACCCACGATAGCAAACGCCTATCTCTGATAAAGTACAAGGAGCTAGCGGAGTCCCGAGGAGTGCGTATACATGTCGTGTGTGTCGACATTTGTCCTAATAGTCTACTTGCAGGAAAGGATAGAAATCCTGGCATCCGAGATACGGCGATTAAAGACACGTCTGGCCGCAGCAGCTGGGGACGAAGACCTTCTCAAGTTCCTTCAGAATGATGCTAATTTCGACATGGACTATGTGGAGGACATTAAGAGACGGTTGAGGTAAGCTCACTTGACGCTTTGTGATACGTACTTCTCATGACAGGTGCGGCAGTGCATCTGAGGCGGAGCTCCATAGCTTAAAATCTACCCTGAAAGACGAGGATCGGTCCTTGCCTGACGTTGCCAGCCTTCGAGCGAAGCTGGAGTCCACTACTCGGCAACTCGATGTTCTCAGGAACTCCGACGGGAATGCGCTTTTGGAACAGCTCAAAGCTAAGGACGAGGAATTGCGAGTACTGAAGATGAAAGAAGCGCAATCGGCTCAGGTTCGTGGCCATCCGTTTACTACCCAATCATTTCTTGAAGAAAATGTTGCCTTCTGCAGGAGATGAATGAGCTTTTCTCGGAAATGGATAGACTATCCAAGGCATGGGAAACTGCAGACAAGCAGGCTCAATCTCAGGCTGTCTCAGTAGATAAGTGGGAGGAAGATAAAGAAAAGCTCTCATTGGCGGTAAGAGAACGTGCTTTACGCTCGGGACGACAAGGCTGACCTGAGAGCAGAAACAAAAATCCGACAACAAGTACTTTAAAGCCATGAGCGAGTCTGAGGCAAAGGAGGCTGAACGTAAACAAGCCCTTCGACACATGGAGAGGCAGGTGAAGCAAATCGAGTACCACGAAAAGAACGAGAAGGAGTTATTGGCTTTGAATGTACGCGAACTTCCTGCCCTGCTTTCTTTGATTATCATAGGTCTGACTCTCTTCAAATAGGACTCCCTTTCGATGGAACTTCATGACGCACGAACTGAGCTACTCAGAGTGAATGCTCTGAAAGATTCATTAGAGGAAGCAAAGGGAACCCTTTTGAGAAGATGGGAGGAAGAGCACAATCACGGATTCCTGGTACGAACTTATCAACCCTACGGCTAAGATTATTCTCATTTTTGTTTCCCTCATTCGATTAGCTTCTCGATGAGATGTCAAGGCGCGAAAAGGAACTGAGCGAGCTCACATCAGCACAGTTAAGGCTGAAGGACCAGCTTCGCAAAGCCACGAAAGAAGCTGAGAGGGCATTGCAAAAGGCAGAGGCAAAGAACTCATCGGCGGTGCCTGCCTCAGAACGAGAGAATAAATTAGAGAATGAAATAGATGGATTGAAGGTACGTGGTACTTCTCGTACAGAACGTCGTTCAAACTACTGACGGAGTCTCCAGAAATTGTTGAGGTGTTCCACATGTCAGGGACCGTACCGAAATACGATCATCACGAAATGCATGCACAGTACGTGTATATTTTGTATGTTTCCTGAAGTGAAGGCAACAAGCGCTAATCAAACATTAAAAGCTTTCTGCAAAGGATGTGTTGATGCGCGAATATCTCATCGACAGCGCAAATGCCCGTACTGCAACGTAGCCTTCGCGCAGTCCGAAGTGCAGTCGATCTACTTTCAATGATGTGTTCCTTACTACATTACATTGCTTAATACTGACCCTCATTCCTTGTCCTTGTGCAATTTATCATTCTATTATTCGAATTGTCGTTCGGACTTCGTCACTTTGCGAAGATTGAATGATGTATAGTAAGGCTGGATGGTTATCTCTTAGATGAAAGAAGTAACGGAGAATAGATTGTGAAAACACCAGATGCAAGTAAGAATCAACGCTTGACCCAAGTGTACTAGAGAGAATTGGTGAGTATGTCTTTCGACAGAGATTGAGTATAAAGTACATACACCCTTCCTGGCCTTTGCTCTTCCTGTCTTCTTCCGCTCCACCATACGAGGATCGCGACGCAGTAGTTTCGCTATGAGGATGTAAGATTTAAGCGAGCAAATGTACGGTAGTAAAAGACTGGCCTCTCCGTAGAATGAGCTCAACATCGGGTACGTGAGCCGCCAACCCCTTCGCAATACCATGAGCAACAGCTCCGGCTTGCCCGCTCAGTCCTCCTCCACGAGCAATAGCAAATACATTGTAAGCTCCCAACAAGCCTGCAACTCTAAAGGGTCGAAGGACACGTTCTCTGTCTGTGGGGATCTTGAAGTATTCATTCAAGGGTAGGTTGTTAACAAGAACTTCGGTGACTGGAGGGCTTGGGCTTCCACCCTGAACTTTTGCAGCTGTCGCGTATTCTGATGAGATAACCCATACGCGTGCCGAACTGGTTTTACGCGCTCCGTAAGCGTAAGCACGACCGAATTCGTCAATGACGATAGGTTTTCGTTGTCCACGTCGAAGATGTTGTTCTTTATCCGGGCGCTCGAACATCTCGAGTACACCGTCTAAGTTTTGCGCAAGGTCGTCATGTCCGGCCGTCGATGCGATTCGACGAAAATCATTTAACTGGTTGAGGAGTTGGACGAGTCGACGATGTCGTGAAGCAGATAATTTCGAACTAAGCGTGCCTGCTAGCTCCTCTTTACTTTTCCACGCAGAAACAGGGGGAGGTAAAGAACGCAAGGCAAAATCTGGCAGGGGCGTTAACTGAAGCGACTTGAGCGTTGATCGCGTATGGTTGACTGCACGTTCGAGCGCAGAAACGTAGTCATAGAAAGCAGACCGTCCAGTGTAGAATGTTGGTGATTCTGGTGGTCGAACATGCGCACCAAGACGAGCAGAGCTAGAAAACGAACTAGAGTAGACAAACGAAGATCGAGTGCTGAAGGCTGTCGCCGCTCTACGACATACGAAGACCATGTCCAACAGTGAATGGATGAAAAATAAAATAATAAAATAAATAATCGAATCGACGTACCCAGTCACGTGTCACCATATTCCCTCCCTTGCGTTTCGAGTTTGCGGTCTCCTTTCCTTGTCCACCACGGCACGTTATTATTTGCTGAGAAATGACTTCGGAAAGCAACTTTGCGGCTGCTCTTTCGACATGGAAAGGTAAGTATCATAATACTGCTACTTGCTTTTACTGACTCCCTCCTTTAGACATAAATCTTGGTGAACTCCAAAAGACCTTGGATACTCAAGGAATTGAAATCGTTGAGAACCAAAAGGAGAGTGTTGTTGGAAGGAAAGCACTCGCGGAACGCACAAAAGGTAAGCGAGTTGACGGAATATAATCTTCTACTCGTCCTGACATCGTGGTAGAGTTCAAGAAGATTCCCGACGAGGATAAATTGAGCGCATGGAAAGGATTGTTGAAGGGTCAGCATTCTTGATTTTCAGTGCTCGCCATCGTTATTAATTATGCGCTACCTTCAGCCTATCAGACTGAAATAGACAGCCTGACGAAACGGTCAAAGATATCCGAGAATGCTTTTCTCAGCTTGTACAAGAAACTTGCCGAAGCACCAGATCCTTACCCTCTCCTCGACGCTGCGGTAGTAAGTTGCACAGTCAAAGGTAAATGAAGAATGCTAACAGAACACCGCTACTCAGGAGCAAACAATAAAAGCTTCCCAAGCCTCCCAACTAGAGGCGGAAGTCGCAAAGCTGAGAGAGGAGAATGCTTCATTGAACCGCAAACTCTCCGACTTTTCGAATATCGAATCAGCCAAGAAGAAGGTGGAAACGAAAGCTCAGCATTTGGAGGAACGTATGGAAGAGTTGATCGCTGAGAAAGTATCGCAGAAGGAGAATGAACTGCACGCGACCTATGATGAGAAGTTGCGAAATTATGAAGACAGGTACGCCGTTGCCCATCTACGTGAGCTAGACTGTTCTCGTGATACGTACGCCAATAGAGAGAAGGACCTTGTCCGCCAATTTTCATTGGCTCAAACCCAACTTCGTGATTTGCGAATGTCTAACGAAACCAATCAAGCTAAGCTGCTTGATCATTCACAGCGGCAAGGTCCGTGAACATATCTTTGCTTCGGTTTTTGTCGGTTAATAATCGCCTCTTCATTTAGATCAGGAAACTCTCGCAAAGCTTGCAGAACTGGACATGATTGTCGCGGAACTGGAGCGAGCAAGCAACCGGGTGGCCTCCGCAGAGCGGAGAAATGTATGCTTCAGAACACTTGTGGCATAAATTATATCTGACACTGGTCATAAATTGGTCAGGAACTACTTCGGGCAGAGATTGAGGCCGTGCGTAGTGGAAGTGATGCTGCGAGCAGGTATGCCCGTTTGTCATTCCCAATTTTGTGTCTAATGTAGTCCTGCAGGATCGCGCCCCTTGAACAGCAGATTTCCGAACTGACCTCGGAATCTGAGCGACTATCCCGCCTTCTGGAATCACAGAAGGCGACAAGTGTGGAGGTGGAAAGGGAGTTGAGGAAAACCATCGATGAGAAGGAGAGGGAACTATCCACCCGAGTTATTCTGCTTCCCGTTACGAGTGATAGTACTTTGATTTAACGTTGGATCTTTCTCAGGATTCGGAAGTAACGAACCTCAGGAAGCAACTAAACCAATACTCGGACTACGACGAGATAAAGCGAGAGTTGGACATTATGAAGGTTTGCTTGTTCGTTTGTTTTTCTGAAGGGATTCTCAGATTCATTCATTTAGTTTGTGGAGTTTGGTGGCATGGATGAGGATGGTTATGCTGCTGATGAGGGCTACATTACCGACGGCAACTCACTCGGTCTCGCGTTACCAAGCCCACGACCCTTGAAGTCTACTTCTCAACAGCAGCAGACCAGCTCGCTGGAGGTTCTTCTCGCAACCAAAAACAAGCGAATCATGGACGAGCTTACCAAACTGAGAGTACGTTCCATATCCAATTATACATTCCCTTCCCCCATTGAACCTGATTGTATCAGGTAGCACATAGCGACCTTGAATCAAGAATGGCCGAGGTATCGGAGGAGTTACGAATCACCAAGAGCGAACTTGAGGACAAGCGCATACTAAATGAGAAGCTTGAACTCGACCTGCTCCAGCTGGAGGTTCATAATCCCCTGGCAAATGGAGTCCGCTCACCCGCAGGGGCGGAAAAATCGAAGGATACTCTTGGACTTGCTGATCTTGACATTGGAGGAACGAAATCGGCTCCAGTAAGAAACTATTCTTTGTTCATAAGATCTCAGGCTCATATGAAACGGGTTCGTAGGACACGTCTGCGAGGTCTACGCCAATCCCATTTGCTCCTTCGGCTGATACGTCTATACTCCCGATTGTCACAAGTCAGCGTGATCGCTTCCGTCAACGAAATGCTGAGCTCGAAGAGGTGCGCATCTCCACACTTACTTTACTTTCTCAACGTATCCTATTTCTTCAACTCTTAATCCTTAGGAACTTCGTAAACATTTCCAAACATTATCGGAACTACGCTCAGAAGTCAAAGCTCTTCAAACAGACAACATAAAACTCTACGAGAAAGTGCGATATATGCAGAGCTATCGAGAAGATGCGCAGTCGCAGCTTAATCCACTGCCTGCCGCGCGACAAGATGATTTAAGCAAGTATCATGCGCGATACGAGGAAGCTATGAATCCTTTTGAGGCTTTCCGAGGACGAGTAAGCCCCACTTTTCATATTTCTGGATCTCTAAAGGGACTGAAGACGTATCTTCCACCACAGGAGGCCGCTCGGGCTTATCAAGCACTTAACCCATTAGACCGAGCCGTTCTCTCGCTCACACGCGCGATATTAGGGAACCGACGAGCTCGGACAATGTTCATATTCTACGCACTTGTACTACATGTGCTCGTTATGTTTAGCACATATGAATGTACGGCATCGTCGGGGTCGACATTACGGACTCAGCCTAATCCTTTACAGGATTAGAGGAATAGTTTGTTTCATCGTATGGACTCTTCACGCATACATTTTTGCTCGCCTATCGCATGTTCTCTTGGATTGCATTGTTTTCTATTTATTAGGTTTATACATATATAAGATATCATCATGTAATCGTGCTACCAATTACAGCCAGACTCTATTTCAAAATGCTCATCCGTATAGGGAGAAACACTAACAAAAATCAGACCAGAGTGCCTTCTTGCTTCTACTGTTCCTTCAACTTCGCCTCTTTCAGCGCTCGATACCTGTTGATCGCTTTCTCCCTTTCAAGTTCCATCAACCTCTTTTGTTGTAAGCCAATCACACTGTCCCCATCATTATCATCACCTCTAGACAACCCATCGTTGCCAAGTTTCGTCTGTTTCTGACTTTGAGATCGTTTCTGAACTAACCGGGAAAGTCGAGGTGCGGCAGATTTGAGCTCCGGAGGTGCTTGTACGATGTCGTTAAGACGTTTTGGTGCGGAAGACGATAGTCGAACGAAATCTGGACTTGGAGTTCTTTTTCCCTTCGCTTGTCGCACTTTTGTTTTGGGGTTGTCTTTTCTCCTTTGACTTCCTCCCGGCGCAGTATCCTCGCCGGATTCGGAGTCAGAAACGTCCTGCCCTCGCCCTCCTTTTGGCTTATGTCGCTGGCTTGATAGTCGCTCAACGTCCTTCTGAGACTGCTTAGCCTTCTGCCTGGATATGGATGTTGTGTTCTTCATAGCGGAACGGATGATTGGTCGCATATCGTCTTCTACACGTCTATGTAGTGCATAGCATAGCGATGATTCATCAGCTAAGCTACTAATGCGATATTTGACATAGAATCATACTTACCGCTTGAAGTGTCTTGACGACTCTCCGGGTTTGATTCTGATGTCGTTATTCTTCGTAGTACCACCAGCAGTAGTATCCGCAATCTTCCTCCGCTTCCTCTTCCCTCCTTCATCTCCTCCATTGCCATCTTGCTCCAGAGTCCTTTTCTTTTCCTTCCATGCGCTTTGAATCGCTTCGGCGTTAAGAACGCGAGTCATTGACTTCGGTATGTCATTTGAAGTAAAGGTTGACTGTGAAGGCGCGAGATCTAGCTTTCTGAAAGACCAAAGCCTGAGTCTGTGCCGAGAGTCGAGTACAGGTAATCCTTATTCACCTTTCTGCTTTAGCCTTCTCACTAACGGACCGTTTTGCTCTTTTGTGTGGCATCTTGGACGCAGTACCACCTGGAAGTAGATAAAGAAGGGTACTCAATAGATTCTTCATAAAATAACTCAGTCACGTGTATATACACCATAATGAAATCGCCCTCCCATACTTATGGGGAGTGGCAATCCCTATCAAAAAAACGACCGTTCTCACGGTCTATGCCGCGTCGTGCCGGAGCTCGCTTAAGCATAAGCGATGACCGTTTTTTGAGAGACGCATTCGACTCTATGTACCCCTCCCACATCACAAACATCACCAGTATTAAGTGTGTATATCATGTCCTTGATGTCAAAAGACCGATCTCTTCAAAAAAGAACTCCATTTTTGCTAAAATCTGTCGAGATATTGTATAGTTTTGGGTCATATCTAAGGAACTAGATAATTTCTTGAAAATGTTTTCTCAACAAAATGAAGATAGTCATGAAACAGTATGATTTGTGCACTTGCATGGAAATCGTTGAGAAATTCAGAGAGTTCCGAGAGTTGGAAGAGTGCATTGAATCTCACCAAATAAAGGAAAAGTCCATCACGTGACATTGCATTTGTGTGGGTGCACAAACCAGCAAAAGAGTAAAAATGCAAGACAATATCACAAAATGTCTGTAAGCACAAAATTCATTTGATAACTTGAGTAAGTATACCATGGTACCTGTAAGAACTCCAAAAATGCTATAAATGACACTGCATAGTGCTTATCTTAGTCTTTCTCAGAGATGCATACAGTGACACCATCTACATCAAGGAATCAATATAAAAGCTTTGAAATACAGTAGATAGTATGCTTCTGATACATCCATTCCAGAAAGTTACTGTGTATGCAAATGAATAACCAGTAACAACACCAAAGACCTTGCTCAGGACCATGAGTACTGTTGACCGATAATAACCTATAATAGAATATGCTATGTATGCTCATTTTTGTCTGCATTCATCTGGTATCATATTGACTGAATGTCTGTATTTACTTCTCTGGTATATTTCTCATAAAATGCTAATTATTTGGTCATAGGAAGGATTGGTACATTGTATCAAAAGGCGGTAAATATGGATCGCCGTTTCTTACCATATATGGTGGATGCTACAACTCCGCTTGAAAAAAAGGGGGCTCGTGCGGCACTTGGGGATTGCCACTCCCCAATACTTATGCTATTAACGTAGTTTCTGGTACACTAATACATTATGTTGCTGCAAGTTGTGCAGTTAATGATGTCAATGCCAAGTTCAGAAAAGTCTGCCAAGTGGATAATCGTCTAAGTCTTCTTGCGTGTCTGGTAGAATTGCAGCGCCTTCTCTACCGCCGTTAAAACAGGTTTCATCGCCATTTCAATTTTTGCAGCGTCGACGCCGGAT
This sequence comes from Inonotus obliquus, assembly GCA_032164295.1. NCBI lineage: Eukaryota > Fungi > Basidiomycota > Agaricomycetes > Hymenochaetales > Hymenochaetaceae > Inonotus > Inonotus obliquus. The sequence goes on along the minus strand of JAJHTX010000006.1, from coordinate 1,765,710 downwards.
CCTTTTGCCGTCTTAATGATGGCATCTATCTTCTCGGGCGTCTTCCCAAGATAACCAGCCATTTTTGCAGCTTTCGCCGCTCTTTGAGCTGGAGACGCGGAGCTCAAGGCTCCATCAATTGGTGAAGGAACTACCGACGACCAGAACTGGCGTAGGAATTCGTTCGCCGCCGTCTGGCACGTGCGCATCTGTGAGTATAGAGACTCTGGAATGTCGCCTTTAAGAAGTATTGTCAGCGACGAAGGCAAGATATCGGAGCATGCCGACCTTTCTGCATCTTAACTTCTAATCGCTGTTGGACATTTTGCGTCATAGTTTGTAGTGCTGCATCCCCAGCCTTCTTATCAACTTTCAACTACAAGTTTGAACGTGAGCTAAATAACAAGAGAACGAGTCAGTTGAGATCATACGTTGCTCAAACCCGTGATCCAGTCATTCAGCTGGGCGCGTGTCTCTGGTAGAATGATTTTGAAGAGCGGTCGCTAATGGAAGAAGGACGATTTTATTAGAGTCTACAGTCAAGAGGGTCACAAGTAACTCACAGCTTCTCCGTCAGTGCCTGCTGCAGTACCTCCTGCCCTCCCTTCAAAGTAACGCCCACGGTCCTTCATCTCCAGGATGATGCCGTCGGAAGATTGAGCGTCATGTAAGTCTTCTAAATCTATTTGAGAGTAAAGTGACTAGAAAGAAGTAGCAATCAGTATTCATAATAAGATTAGTGAACGTTGATTTAATAGCTCACCTCGTTTTGTTCGTCTAGCTTGCGTCTCTTTGCCGGATTGCCTCTAGAGACATGTCAAGAGAGTGATGAAAGCCACATACGATTGAGCTTACTCTGCACTATTCAGCAACCTCTCTGAGTGTTCGTTGAATTTCCGAATCAGAGGCAAGGCACCCTTTTGCCTCCCGGCTTGCATAGTGGAGTCTTTTTGGTTGCCGGTCTAACGGAGATGTCAGAAGGTATGCGCTAATTAATGAGGCAGCATACCTCGGTGTGATCTTCTTGATTGGCAAGTAGATCTACCAGAATATCCACTTCGTCATCGCGTTTACGACGAGGTTCCAGCCCTTTTGACATCTTTAGAATCTCAAGGAAAGCAGAAAATAGGTGCATACAAACCATCGTCTTCTGCCTCGACATACTTGTCGAAGATGGGATCATCTTTTATGACATATTGCGCGGCGGAAGATCGAATAGACGCTCGATGCCTATGGAACAGTCTTGATTGGAAGTAGCGTTTCCAGAACTCTGCCTCAGAAAGCTTTGGACGATCAATACTCATCAAACTAACTTGAAGGAGGATTCGTACCTGTTCTGGGACCGTCTCATTATATGCTTTAGCCACAACGGGATACTCTTCAAAGATGTCATGAACAAGCTGGGGGGTGACAACGATCTTGATATCTCCTCCTGCAACAGTCTCTGGCCGAGGATCAACAAGTTGTCCGGGCCTTCCACGCTTTTGCGATTCTTGTGCGGATTCGGCGAGTAATAAGTGCTAAATATGCCCCAGTCAGTATGGGCGCCTGATGAAACATGAAGCAAATACACACTTCTCGACCTTCCCAAAACTCTGACTCCGTAATTTGTCCAGACATTACCAACTCTCGATGCAGCGACGCCAATTCGGTATTCTTCAACAGGACTTTCTTCCGCAATCGAAAGTCCTCGGTTGGTCCACCAGGACCAGAGGAAGAAGCTCGACCCCCACTGGAAACCGATGTCGCACGCGAAACTGTCGGCATTGGACGAGGTGTCAGAGCCACACGTCCAGGTAACTGTTGTCGTAGCGGAGCAGCGATGCTAGGCGTTGGTGCCTCGGAAGGCGGCGCGGACGACGTAGCTCTATTCAACCCAATTATGTTCTGCATCTCCTGTTTGAATGCCTCCCGCTCTGCCAGCGCCTGTGGAGATGTAAACATGAACGTATGTCCCGCATCATTGTCGACGAGCCCGAGTTTTAGCTTCACTTGCGGGGACCCTTCCTTGCTGCAAAACAACGCTGTGTAAAACGAAAGGAGAAGAAAGAAACGCGGTCAAAAACCTAGGAGTACGGGTCTCCCTCATCTATTACACGGAACACTTACAAGCCGCTTTTGAAGTTGGGATGCGCAAGTCTGGGGCTTGTTTTCCAGCAGCAGTCCATTGTAGATGCGTTTGAGTCAGTTCGAGCAGTCCTGGTGTTTTTTTGTAGGCAGCTTTTGCTCGACATAAGTAGGTCGTGGTAGGCATTAGAACCTGGTGAAAGGACAGCCTCAGGAGGCGCGGTTCAAATCTCGGCATATTCCGTCGCACGTTATGAAGAGAAACTTTATTTTCTTCAATCATGTTGCTTTTGTAACGTCGTGATGGCACAGGCCGTCAAAAGACAACTTGTTGTGTTTGACTTCGACTGGTGAGTGTATATGTGATGTTTATTTACGGTAAAGTACAAATATCTACAGGTCTCTGTGCGATCAGGATACAGATAGATGGATCTTTGAAGTCCTTGCACCTCACCTGCGCAGGAGGATGAAAAACCTAAAGCCCGATATACAGTGGACGGACCTCGTGTAAATAAACTGTCGATTTAACCACATTCCATCCTGAATCGTGCTTTACCAATCCAGGGCACAATCACTGCGCGAGCTCCATGCTGAGGGCAAAACTCGTCAACAAATAGAAGATACTCTGCGGATTATACCTTTTGTTCGTCCAACGCACTTTACGATACGTTTCTTTCGACTAAGTCGTTCCGCTTCGTGCTGTAGCATCCCGCAATGATTCGAGCATTAAACAAGCTAAAAACGCGAACCGACACCGACACCACGTTCTTCATCCTCTCGAACTCAAATTCAATCTTCATCTCTACGATCCTCGAAGTACGCCCCTTCAATCCGTACATTATCAACCCGAACATGTTCTGACTATTTTGACTCTACTTGTAGGACAAGAAACTCACGCATCTCTTCGACTCAGTCGTCACCAACCCTGCCGAATGGGACGAATCTTCAGGATTACTTAAGCTACGCAGACGTATTGACCCCTCTGGCCCGCAGCACGGATGTACTGTCGGGTGTAGTCCTAATATGTGCAAAGGTATGTTGTGTCTTCTGACATTGTGGTATTATTGATTTCGATCATTTGCGGCATTTCGTAGGAGATGAACTAGACGCCTTCCTCAAAGCTCATCAACCATACGATAGAGTCGTCTACGTTGGAGATGGAAGCAATGATTTTTGTCCTGTTATCCGTCTTAGAGAGTACGTGCATCTTTTCGTATCCAACATTTTTGTTCAGCTCTTTGCTTACAACTTACTGTTGTTGTTCTCTCTTGACCTGATTTGGTCCGATAACAGGCAAGATCTAATTCTATGCAGAACATTCAGAGGTTTACAACGTAGAATTGAAAAGGAAGGCGGTGTAAGATGTCAAGTGAAATATTGGGGAGGTGCTTGGGAAGTTGAAGAGTATTTCGATCAGTTATAAATGGCTCTATCTATTCAGTCGGTGTCGACGCCTCCCGAGGATACTTTGGATAGTATGGGACAAGGGGAAACGCAACATGTAAGGTCTAAAGGGTTGAGGGTGAATCATATATGTGCGATGTACTCAACTACTTCAACGAGAATGCTAATCAAGATGGATTAACGCCTAATTCACCCCCGTCCTCAATTTTTCAATCGCCTCCGGGTTAAGCTCAAAAGAAGCATAATCTTCAACTCCCTTCAACAAGTTTATGTCGCGAGTTGGAGAATCATTTGCGCGCATCCAACTCTCAAGAGTATCGCCGTTGGGATTGATAGAATGAATCCATTCCATGTCGCGTTTGATAATGTCGTCGCGCCACGTTCTCCAAAACGCTCTATAGTAAAATTGCATCAGTGCCAGGAGCAAAGTCAAGAGAGAGCGGGGGAAAGCCACTGACGAAAAATTCTCCTTCCACGTCATCCCACCCTTCGCATCAACAGCGACACTCCTATCTGTGTTCGTGAAATTCCCCATCCACTCCTCAATACTCTGCCTATCAAGTACGGCTTTCGATCCCGTAACTCTCTTAAACGTCTCGACGAGGCCCTCCTCTCCATCCCAACCTACAAGTTGACTGGCAACTTCAAGGTCTCGACCAGAGTTTTCGACGCGATGATCAGAAACATATCTGGCAAAGTACCCCAAGTCGCGCAGACTTATCATTGGGACGCGTTCATCCCCTACGGCAGAAGCGAAGACGTATGTGCCATCGACGCGTTGTGTTATGGGTCCCCACCTTGGCTGTAAACAAATAAACAAAGCATCAATATTGCCGAGTAAGAAGGTCATTAGATATGCCACACCCACAATCTTCAACATATCCATGTACGGACCCCGTAGTCGCCACACTCCACACAATCCCATTATCACTCGTTGTATCCGAAGGCTGAGCTTTCATCCAATCTGCAACACGGCCTTTTCCATCGAAATGCCCGATTCTGTAATCAGGATTATAGTTCGTTTTCTATCCGAACGGTGGTTAGATGGGCATCACACAACTTCTGTTATGTTATGAACCACACTTACCTTGGAGACATAATTAAGATTACTCCAAACATAATGCCTAACACTCCAAGTCTGTTTGGCAAGCTTGAAAATACGCATCCCAGCATAAACTTCGCGAGTTTCTCCAACGAAGAAACCATCCGTGTTAGCCCACGCACCATATGTCCCTTTTAGAGCCTCAAAGACAGTTAGATAATCTCTAAATGAACCTACATGGAGATGGGGTTCAGTTGGCATCGACATTGAAGAATCAGTCAAACAAAATAGAATCACCTTTGACACATTCAACGCCCTTCGCCTTCAACTCCTGAGCGCGTCTAGATTCAGGGTCGCGCGTCAGTGCCCGAACGGCGTATGGAGAGGGACTGCCATCCGCGCTTTTGGCGAGTAAAGCATCGATGACAGCTATTCCCTGAGCTCCTGTTGCTCCAAGGACTAGGATGAGCTTCAAGTTCATTCCAGACATTCTAGAGAAGGGGTCGGCTGTCTCTTCCAGTGAACTGAGCGTTGCTACAAGCCCGACAGGGATCCCGCAGCAATCAAAGCTTTCAATCCGTTCTAGAGTCAACCGTTGGTCACTTCGGCCACACGGCGTAAGCCCGAGCAGCATTGACCAGTCAGCTGTGGAGCTCGATGGAGTGTTAATACAGATACTCGGTATTGCACACGACCTAGTAAAGCATAGAAGGGGCCAACACCGAAGCCCGAGTCAAGCCATACGGCTTCATAAGCACTTGTATGCATTATTTCTCCGCTATTCACCGGAAGAAGCATATCCCATCCATGCGCAGACCCCAGCAGGCAAGTAGCTCAAGCTCCAGATGTCCGAAGAAATCCTAGGATCCAACAATTAGTTTTGGACGATGAACACACCACTTTCGTAAGTTCCCTAAAGAAAGCCCGTCAATACGAAGAATCACTAGCCAAGAATTGGCCTACAAATATACTCGCTGAGCCATAAGATCACCACACCTTGCTATAAAGTGTGATGACTTGTAAACAGTGGGGGATCACGATTGCAAGGTATCGTGTACAGAACACCATGCAGCATGTGGAGGAGGAGAAAAGCATCACCAATACGCCAAAGTACTCAAGCGCGCGGGATCCGGGGAACAGATGCGCGTATCAAGGACTTCAATAGGGAAACAAGAAGAAAAAACTGATCCGTGTATCATAAAATCCTTCTCCAGTTGAGCGTACAGTTCTTCGAAGTAACCAGAAATCATCGTCGAGATCCATTACGATAATGCACTGCACAGTAACAACACAATAAGGGTATTTGAGCTGAAGGGTATGAGTGGTATAGCTGAGCTGACGCCGGGAGTCGCTTCTCGGCTGTGTTACAACTATCAGACTCCACGATGTTAAAAAAGAGGTGAGATACATACGGTATTCCGTTAAGATCAGAGTAAGATGCACATGTCGTGCCAGAGTTCGTCTGTTGCGAGGAGGGTATCAATTACAAAGAACAAGGTCCACAGAAGACAATCACGGACAAGTGGGTCGGAGGGACAGCAGACGGATTCACTCCCCAAATACTTCACAGGTCCAAAGCTGGAGCTATTGGATGCACCTTCCCATGATGCTTCGCACGGAACGCTGGCATAGCTAATGTTCCATACACCGAAGTCCGCGTAACCTATGATAAAGCCCGTCAGTACCGTTGTGTGTGCATAAAGCGGTTTTCCGCACCGTAGAAGGCCTCATCGCTCGGGAAGAAATCCTCAGGTATACTCGTGGATGGCCATGCCAAGTCAAAGTTTAACTGGTGCCCACCACTGAATTCAATTTCAGAATAGATCATCTCAACATATGTTTAGTAGACTCACGGATTCGGTTTTCTCTCCGTTCCGGAGCACCACTGTCCAACGAGCGGGCAAAGGTCAGTGACTTTGACAACAACGTTTCGTGTCACATTCGGGTAGAACGGTGGATTCGACATGAATGTATTGAGAAGAGTGAGATTGAAACAGCGTCCGCATCCTGGTCCAAATGCCATGCTACTTCCATAAGCCATTTGGCTGAGAGCAGCCGTTGGAAAGTGCGTGCTTTCTGGTACGCATCCGCAAGCTGCAATCGCGTCTATGGGAAGACCGTAGTGGGTCATCGTTGCGAAACCTGATTCTGGGTAATTGATCCATTCCGAGTCCGCGATAGAGAGGTAAATAAAGCATAGTAATACGACAATAGAAAGCATAGCGAACAGTGATGGAAACAAGAAAGCAAGCAGAGTTCTAGGCGGTCATTGTGGTGGTGTGAATTCGACTACACAGCCCGTTGGAGTCTATTTGAAATAGACTCCAACGTTTCTGGATGAAGCGTGTACGTCACGTGTATAATCGTGTTTTCGGCCCGCCGTGTCTCCGCACCCTTGCTCAACACTCAGAGCGATGAGCGCGCTCTATCCTGCAGGTTTCGACATCCAAAGACTCAGCAAAAATGCGATAGCATTGAAGATCGCAAGACATTCTCGTTGCACTGATTGTGATTCATGTCTTGGCTTACACCCACCTCCCGATGTTGCTCTTGTTCTCGACACATCAGGGTCCAGTGAAGACTTCTCACTCGGCGACGGCACTCAATTTGGCTCTGATGACAAGGAAAGAGACTCGCGATATCTGAATATTTGTGCATGCGGCCATGGTACGAAGAGTCACGGAGCAGACGAGCTTCGACTTGGTAGGAGTGAATATGTTCGGCGAACCAGAGTTGCAGTTCGGCTGGATGAGTTATTAATGGTAGGCCAAAGCACTGCAATAAGAAGTCCGCCTTACTCTTACCTCCCTATCTTGGTATCTTGACCGTTTAGGTGCGCTCTCTCGGCGCTTTTCTGCTATTTGAATCTTGCATGCTCACGCCGCACTCCATGATTTAATTTGTGAAGGATGAAGGGAGACTTCTGGACTTCACCTACACAAATGAAGACACCGACTCCTTACGCCAACAGATGCAACTCCCTGGACACGTGTCCAGTCCATTATCAGAGGGCTCGCCAGGCATGTCTCTCTTGTACTCCCTTCATCAACATGCAACCTGATCACTTTGGTATGCTCTTCCCGACAATCATTGCATCAGAAGCTCCTGCATCGCCCGCGAAGCATCCATTATCTCCTGACTCTTCCTTGAGCGACGCGCCACCACCACCTTCAAAGCGCCGGCGTACATCTCAGTCTGACTCATCCTTAAGTGATCCAGAAGACGACGAAGACGAGGAAGATCGGCCCTTAGCCGCGCGTATACCACGTACCAGTGGTGCCACGAAGACGAATGGCATGCGAGCTCCTCAACGAAGCGGAAAGTCTAGTGGCAAAAACATGGGGAAGAAGGTGGCACACACATCTGTCCCCTCAGAACAACCTCATTCAGCGGCCGAAGGGGCGAAGATGAATGGGCGGATAAACGGCGTTGTACCTCATGAGCCAAAGATTAAGGTCGAAATGGATGACAAACAGTTGTCACGATTAGCGACGGGCGTTGCTGTAGATACGGGAGCCACTGCACAAACGCCGGTAAGCCACTGTGGTTCTACATGATCCTTTCTTTTCTTCCATCATCTAATATGCCATCCTCCTCTCAGAGTACTCTACGCCCAGAAAAGGCCGTGTACGCTGAGATGCGACAGAAGATAATACAAGTCACCGCAGTCGAGAATGATAAGGCGCCTCGATCGATGATTATCTTGACGGGACTGAAGACACTCTTTCAAAAGCAGCTTCCAAAGATGCCGAGAGAGTATATTGCACGCCTGACGTTTGATACGAATTCAAAGGCTCTCGCCATTGTCAAACATGGCTTTAAGGTAGTTGGTGGCATTTGCTACAGACCTTTCCCACAGAGAGGCTTCGCGGAGATCGTCTTCTTTGCTACAGCTTCCGTGGACCAGGTCAAGGTACGACTTGTCAGTACATGCTACCCGCAGATAACGTAACTCATCTAGTGCACTCAACAGGGTTACGGAGGGATGTTAATGAACCACTTTAAAATGCATATCCGGAAAACGTATCCAGATATGATGCACTTCCTTACATACGCAGATAACTATGCCGTTGGCTATTTCCAGAAGCAGGGCTTCTCGAAACAGATCACACTAGATCGTGCAGTTTGGGCAGGGTACATCAAGGATTACGAAGGCGGAACGATTATGGAATGCCATATGCTTCCGAAAGTTGATTATCTCCATACTCAAGAACTCATCGCGCAACAGCGGGAAGCCATCTTGACAAAGATTCGGCAAATGAGCAAAAGCCACGTTGTACATCCTGGACTTCCACAGTTTCAAGAAGGTCAGCCAGAAGGCATGACGGTGAATCCAGAAGACGTGCCGGGACTAAGTACGTCATTCATCTCCCAACTTTACTGTAATGAATAGGCGCTGAACACGTTTTAGGGGAAACCGGATGGACACCTGATATGCAAACTGAGGTTTCTCAGTTGTATTACGCGAAAAGCCCCTTATATGCAGCCATGCGCCGTATCCTTGTCGAGCTTCAGAATCACCCTCTAGCATGGGCTTTCCTTCTGCCCGTCAAGGCAGAGGAAGTTCCAGACTACTACAACGTCATTAAGAGCCCAATGGGTGCGTCATTCTATAAAATCAAATCAGAAGAAACTCTAATGCACCTTTTCTTGCTTGTAGATTTCAGCACAATGGAACACAAACTCGAAACGGGTCAATACTCAAACCTCGACCCATTCGTCGCGGACGGTATGCTCGTTTTTCGCAATTGCCGGACATACAATCCCGAAGGTTCAGTTTACTTCAAGAATGCGATGAAACTTGAGAAACGCCTTAAAGAACTCGTGGAAAAAGTTGATGTCGATTAATTTCATTGCTACCCACGTGTTCTGCTCCTCGAGTGTATGCCTTCCCTGCATCGCCCATTATTTCGTTCGGATGATCTGGTGTTTAAGTTATGGTGTTTTGCGGATAACATATTGTACCACATGCACAAATGTAAATTTTAATTGTATCGCTAATGCTTATCGACCAATCCTTTCTTCACAACAGTGAAAAATTGGAACTTGTATTTTCATTGAAGGAAATTTTCACAGTAACTCTCCGTCGTTCGATATATACAAGTAAAATACATGAACCAGTTGCGAAAGCATAGTGAGTCGCTTTTACAGTCATATCGAGATTACTTGCGTTGACCATCTGTGTACAAATGTCAACATCTATTCCAATAATTAAGAATAAGGCTGCACTCACAAGCCCTGGTTTCGTAGCCGGCCTTGCCAATGATAACGTTCGCAGGGTTCTGCGGCTTGTTCGTAAAGTAGTTCTCCAAAATCTCACGAGTACCATTCGCATAACGAGCCTGGGCGTCGAGTGTTGTACCAGAGTAATGAGGGACCATACCGTTACCACCGCCAATCGGGTTCTTCATTGTACGCCAAGGGTGATCCTTCGGTGCCGGTTGTACATTCCACACATCACCAGCATATCCGTTTATATGTCCAGATTTTACTGCTGCAGCGATGGCGTCCTTGTCGCAAATTGCCCCACGGGCGGTGTTGACTATCCATGAGCCCTTCTTGAAGTGTTTGAGTAGCTCGGCGTTGACTAGGCCGCGAGTACCTTCATGTAGAGGGCAGTTGACGGTGACGACGTCGCACTGTTTGGTGATAGTGATTACATATTGCGATAGAAATGATTGCAAGGTGGCTCTTTACCAACCTGTGAAACGAAGTCCTTCAGGTCCTCAACCCGACGAGCTCCGACGGCCTTCGCGGCCTCTGAAAGGGTTGTTCAATACTATATCTACTGACCAAAGCGGGAAGCTGACCTTCAGGCAAAGGAGCATAGTCATAGTAGAGAAGTTCCTTCGTGTTGAAGGGTACCAAGCGTTGTAGCACACGGTAGCCAATGCGTCCAGCGCCAATCGTCCCGACAACCTTACCCTCAAGATCGAAGGCGTTTCGTGCAACCTGCGACACTTGCCAGTCACCTCTCTCAATCATCTGGATAAATTATCAGATTACTGGACTCGAAAATGGATTAGGCCGAATACCTCGTGAGCCGGCACAAAGTTCCGAACGAGCAACAGGATCGACATGACGACATGCTCGGCTACTGAGACAACGTTCGACCCGGTGACCTCCAAGACTTGGATGCCCTTCTCGACAGCAGCATTGAGGTCGATATGGTCCGAACCAACACCGGCAGTCACACACAGCTTAAGGTTTTGAGCCTGGACGTGGTAGTCAGAGAAGTATACGTGAGAATGCTACACATAGACTCGCCTTCTGGACGAGTTCCCTGGTGAGATATCCCGGGTGGAAAGGTGTGGTAATAAGGACTTCGGCCTAAGGAAGTGAACAGCTATTAATAACGCGAAGCACAGAACAAAAGGTACTGGGATATCTCGCACGACGTACATCGACAATGTTCTTCTGGAAAGCACTATCAGGACCCTCCTTGTCACTCGTTACCTGTGCGGTCGCCACATAAGCGATGGATAGAGGCGACTTGAGCGAGAGCAAAGTACTATTAATTCATGGCCCTGGCTTTTTAACCATTCCTCAATTCCGAGCTAAACACATACGAGAGAATCAGTACTCGACGCGGTACGATATAGATAACGTAGAATACGAACCCTGTTTTCAGTAGTACCAAGTAGACGAGGCTCCTCGCGAGCAGCTTGGAGACCGTCGTAGAGCACAGCGAGAATCTGAATACGCGTTAGATCAGCCGAGAAGAGGGATTAAATGGGATACGACCTTCATGTTTGCAGGTGCAGAGGAGTGGAATTGAGACCTTGAGATATGGGAACGAATGGGGGCTTTATATGTACTAGCAAAAGCCCTGGATAGACGGAATGCAGACATGGTAGAGCGGTAGATGGAGCACGAGGAGTAAGATGGAGAGTTGTTGAATTAGAGCAGCTGACTGGTTGAACGCTATTTGGTTCTGCCATCTGAGACTCCATCGTTCCCAAGCCTTTTAAGCTCAGATAATAATAATTCCTCCGGGGTATTTTTTGGTTCTCACCACTCCATCCCGAATCACGGCACGGTCGGCAGTGGTCCTCTGTCGACCTTCGGGTGCATATTCTCTTTGTCAGCCCGTACTTTCCGCTCCGAGCCTCTGTCCATTCCGATACGAGGCGAACAGCGAGAGGACCACGAACATCCTCGGTTTTGTGGAAGGTGAGATGCTCTAACGCCAAGTCTGTTCCGAACTCTTCCCGTGTAAGAAACAGGATACACATTCATCACCCAACGTTCAGATGACAATACGGGATTCACTCACGCGGCAGTCACCTGGACTCCCACAATATGATCTTCCTCGTGAGACGGCGCCCCGAAAAGTTCGGATCCCAGGTTCAGGAGATATCTGAATCTTGAGTTTGGTGCTGTCTCTTCACATGACCCTTGGTTCCAGAAAATGACGATATCATCTGGAATTTCAGATGGCATACCAAGCCATCCATCATATCGAAAGATAGTGAGCTAGAGTACACAGCGAGCGGAGCAACGTGACTTGAAGTGGCATGTGTGACGCGGGGTCAGAGGTTACGCGTGACGTTACTACTTTTGGTAATTTCTTCTTCCGACCAAGCCCGTTAATTCGTGACTGGTTGAATTCCCACTGTCAGTGTCACCGTACTCCCACTGTCACCGTACTCTCACTGCGAGATGGTGTCTAAATGACTGGTTGGCCTCAACTTGCAGCTCCTCATCGCTCCGATACTCTTCCCAAGCCAATCGGATGTCTAGCTTGTTCTGTCTCCTTTTGTTATCTCTCTCTCAGGCAGGACTCACCAATCCTCCGGTTGATCCGTCAAACATTCTCCAGTGGAGAGTGGCCACACAGATTTCATTGCGGTTTTTGCCTTGTTCCCATAGGTTCCTTTGAAACGAAACCGCCGGGGCAAATCGCATCATCAAGGCCACACTGATCAGCCAATGGAGAACGGGTTGGGATGTTCTATTTCTGTAACCGTTAAGTCCCGGAAGTATGTACTACCACAACATAGTTGTTCGCCATCGGGTACAGTACTATCGAGTAGCCACACACTCCAGCACTCCTCCATACACCACCACTCTCGGGGAGCCAGAGTACATCTTGGGGAACTAACTCGCGTCACGATTGTAGAATGAAGCTCGACACTGCGGCTGTGACCCTTGCATGCATGCATCTACGACGAGATCAAGTCTCAAAGTTGCTAATACGTCGTCGTCTGATCTAGTCTCGATTGCATTAACGGGCGAGGAGGCAGAGCTATCTTGTTGCCGTATCGACCCTGTCAACGCCTTTGATCTTGACGACATTGTCTGGAACCGCTTAATGGATCCGACCGGAAACTATCCTTCATTGCTCCTCAGCTTTCCCCGTTCAAGATCTTGCGTTATGATCTAGGTGTCCGGCAGCCTTGTGTACGGCGCACTATGCCGCGAATGCCCGGAGAGTATTTTAGATGCTCCATGCATCTCATCCACAAATCTCATTTCCGCGGTCGACGAGGGTCGAAATTTGCGGGGCTACCCCTCCATTCCGCACCTTTTGCAACCCCCCCGGTGTATTCTCGTCGTAATCCGATACGGACATCAGCCTGCCTGGACAACTGCCCTCATCTAAACAGTTTGACAAACTTGCATCCAAGATTGCCGTATATACGGGAATGGATACGTATCTCGATGAATTTCGGAATTGCGCTCCGCCGATACTCCAATATTCTGCGTCTGGTAGGGAAAGAGCATTGTCATCAGTCAGCTGTCTACGAAGGATTCTCCTGCAGGCCGTCCGTTCAGACACTAGTCTTTGGTGAAGGCTTAATACAACTCAAAAGGAACTAGGGTAGACAGCTAAGATAACTGTATTTCCAGTTATCCTCGAGTGCTGACAAGCATTCAAGGATACTTAACGAATACCAGGACCCTGGGGAGATCGGCGTGAGACAGAAGACGGCATCGAAAAAATCCGGCCGTTATATGTGCCCTGTTCGTCACCGCAACTTTATGTTCTTCAGGGTTATCAATTCCGCTAGACAGACACCGGTACGGAACAAATTGTCAGCATCCATCTATATATCACTGACCCATCCTTCAGTTCAGTGCCTTTGCTAGAATAGTGTTTCTGTACAGAGCGGCATTTGTTTACTGCCTTCGTTCAACCCCACATCTTCCATTATGCGGGGGAATCAAGACATATAATCACTTGCTGTAATGGTCGTTTTCTATCTCACGCTTGACAGGTGAGCACCCCTTTATCACCGTTTCAATTGACTTCAACCAACATTCAGTTCTGATCTCGTTTCAAATGTTTGGCTGGGTGTCAGAAACGCTTGGTCGTGAGGTCTACTGCTCTAGCTTCTCACACGTGCTTAGTTGCAGCTGGTGGTTTATGATTCACTTGAAAATGCTTGACGAGAATTCAACGAACGAGAATTCCATTTGTTCTCAGCGACTTCATGCTTTGACCAACAGCCTCACTGCGTAGAAGTCGACCTCGTCGATCATCGTATTCGGGAGTTCGGCGGTAATTCATTCAATACATAAATCATGGTTCTTCGGCTATTCAGTGGGCTCAACTGTCTTCGCGGTAATTTACTTTACCTGTAAGCACATTCTCGCCTACTAGAATGCGCTCGGGACACAGCTTCCGTATTTATCTGGTTGTTCCTTTGGTAACTTTTGTCGGAAGTACGCAGGTATTTTCTCCAGTCGGCTATCTGTGGTTCCAGGACCACCAGGAGTCCCCAGAGCAATGTTCTCATATTGGGGCATGATATCAACCTTTGGGTCGAGGCAGTACCCCTAGATCGGTTATCAATTTCCGATTTGTTTATCAAGTTACTCAATGCTTCAGAGTCGCCTCGAACAGGTATGCCGTGATGGTGCTGGACGCTTCTTCAGCGCCCAATCTCACCTCTGTGGATGTAGTGGACGTGTAGTGGATCTACTAATAAGCTATTTCTGGTTATCGGAGACCTATACAAGCGGTCGATGGGCGCGAAAGTGTCGCTTGTAGGCTCTATTTCGGCCCGGGCGGAACTGGATCATAGGCGAAATCTTTCCTGATGCTTGCTCTGTGAAACTCTTCTTTTCTTAGATCTCCTCGGTTATTCGTGGTTTCATTCAAGTTCCAGGCGAGCGCATTCCTTTCTCCTGAAGTTGTGAGTGCTTTCAATTTCTTCCGCAGCTCTGAAGCTCTGCCTTCTAAAAGAATATACTGTCAGTTACGAAAGCATCACCATCTTGTTGTTTCCATCATCGCATGCGGATTCGGCTCAATTCCATTGCGCAGCAGATTCGACCGGAAAAGGTAAAGAGACAGTAGAAAAGATTGCCGGTCCAGTGACCTACTGCTTCCATAATTACGACGCAATTCGGCGGCGGCGCGGAGAACGTACCCGGCCATCAATGTGAGCTCCAGGTGGTAGCGGGCGTCAATCACCGCTTGAAAAAGACTTGCGTGCAGGCCCGGCAGAGCAATGGCGAGCTTGTTTGCGGCCTCTTCATCTCAGTTGAGTGATTAGACAAAATGAACAAAGATTAAAATTTCAAATATGCTAAGTCTATTTTCTGCTATCTCTCTTCTTCTACTGCAACATTTCTGAGCTGATGAAAGAACTTCGTAGAATACAACTAAAATGATCGGGGCACGAGGTCTACAATATTTGGAGGTAATGCGCATATAGTCGAATTGGATGACAAACGGAAATGGGCTGCGTCTACCAAATGGGCGGTTAATAGACAAGTCAGACAGTCTGGCCTTCAGATGCGTCGGACAAGGGGTGTCCATCCGCCGTTGGACATCAGGCTATGGACTCAAAAGTCTCTGAGCCACATGCTGCGAGAATTGGACCCACTGGCAGATCATAGTTACTCTCCGCTCTGATCTGCCTGTTCCTGAATACGAATCTGCCTCCGAAATGTCGAGTCAGCATTGCGTTGAAAAGCGATAGATAGCTTTAACCTCCGCCTTCCATTCATTCGGGAAACAAGCATATATTGCTCACTTAAAAGCGTGTTGATCGGCCATTCGTTCAGGCAATCAGGCACCCGCGGACTTTGTATGCTCTTGGTTCGTGCCTCATCAGTCAATATTGTTAAGCTCATCATCCCAAGACCGAGAATTAGATTAGACGTTAGTGTTAACTGGTTCTGGCATCCTTTACCTATATGTAGGTACCATGAATCGGCTCTGCGCTTCGGTGGGAGCAAGCGACGCTCGTTGGCGGCATTTTTGCACATATTCCCGGGAATCATTCGAGAATTACGACTGGATACTACGGTTTCTGTCTTTAGCGGCTTTCTACCATTTCAAGCACCTCAAGCGGCCGCCGACGGAAGAGCGCAGCGATCCATTGGTCCTCTATGTCTCCTTACTTGGCACGCAAATCCTAGAGCTTCTAATGAGCTCGGCAATACCGCGAACAAGTTCGGATATTTTGATCCATGGAACTCTGTTCAGAGAGGACCGTGTAATTCAGCGGTATACGGAACGTGGTCGCCCGCGACGTGGGATTGCGAAAGGCGGCTTAACAATCACTGTCCGAGCGTCGGGTTGCGAACACGGCGTTGCTTTGTAATTTAAAGTCCTTTCGTCCTCGTACACTGAAGTGACGCGTGAATGCTTCGGTTCCTTTTTAGGTAACCTACTTGAGCGATTACAACCTGGTGTGCCTGGAAGACAGACATACAAAAGTATTAGGTTTGCTTCCCCTTAATGCCGTATAGTGCTGCGGAAAGCACAGGATTCTTTCTGATATCTTGTCCTTACTACTAATGAGAGATTGCTCACCTATATACTTCTTCTTGCGCATATCGGACGGTGATAACTTCGTGAGTGAGTTACGTTTAAGTTCTAGTACAAGATTTTGACAAGTCAGGAGTAGAACACTAGAAAGTTTCGAAAAATATGGATCCGAATCTGAGTCTCACGGGAATATAACAACTCAGACGGAATCTTGAAGGAACGAACGGAAGAAAGCTCCAGACTACCACTCTTTGAGGCTTGCTTACCACGCCAAGTGTCGGCTCGGTTTCTGTACGTCATATGAGTATGTTTTCTGTAGGGTCGAAACTTGTCTGTTTGAATCCATGAATAAGCCAAGGGTGGAATAGTCTCACGGATCATGTGTAGCGAGCATTGAAATCTGATTGTCTCGGAGGCAAACTCAATGCCCGATACCGGTACGTTCCTCGGTGAGTATTCTGATGTGATACTGTATGACTATATGAACCTGAAGGGGATACGATATATACATTGTTTTTTGACTCCACTCAAGTGTTCCTGGCGGACTGTAGTTGTGCGGTCGCGAACAAAGAGAAAGGTGAGCCACCTCGATTTGGTTTAGAACAACTCAGGGAGTTCTGGAGCTGATACTGGAAGTCAACTCACGGTTTAGGGCTGCCGTAGCTAATTTCCATTCCGAGATGCTTTGTATCGAAACTTAGGCCTTCATATACTCCCTTATACTTTCTTAAACGGAACAAGGCTGGTCGATAGTCGCGGTGACGAAACTGATCGAAGACTACAGTTTATATGAACGGACCAAGATAGGTACAGATGAGGCTCAACATTTGGTTAGGTTACATGTCCAAAGGAGCTGATATGAAAAGTTGGAAAAGATTGTAGGATACGATCACGAGTAAATTTCAAGCTGATGAAGCCCTGCGGCTATCTGCGAGGCGTATTCTGTGGCAGCATATGTGGCAGCAACATCAAATCCATCTGCGCTCCCGGAAATGTCAAGGTGTTCTGGAGTTGCGGTAGCAAACATCGAAAAGGGGTCAACTTGAGCTCCGAGGCGATAGACTGATTCAGAAAGAGGGATGATGCGCCCATAATCTTCCTCATCATCTTCAGCAGGAAGTATTGTATACGTTCTGGAACTGGAAAGATGTGCTTCTAGCTGATTTCGGTTGTAATCACCTTGCATTTCGGTTGCGTGGGAATTAGGGTCATGCAAGACGTGTGGAGTAGTAAGAAGTATTCGAACCGCCTCCTTGCTAGCGTTAATGGAGGATGAAGGGCTCTCCCCGGCGGCCACAAGATCTGCTGCGAGGCTGAATTGGTCGTAAAGGACTTCCCAGCGTGACATCCAACATATCTCCCATGGTCTACTCCGAGTTTCGGTTGAATGTAACGAACATTGAGAAGCGCGTGAAGTCACTTCCTTCCCGTGCGCGATGTGGGTGCGTGTCGGACTTCTCGATTTGTCCCGAGGAAAATAAGAGAGTACAGGACTAGTATCGACCAAGGTCAGATCGCTGGAGTCTGCGTCCGAAACCGAGAGACATTCCTCTGAAGAATCGTCCCTAGCAAAGGACCCCTTGAGAGTACTGGCATCCCAGATAGGCTTGCATCGAAGAACAGCATCCCCCGATCGATAGTTAACATCGTACATCCAGATCAGTTTTGACAGCGTCCAAAGTGGAAACTCAGCAAACCAGGTATCGACAGAGGTGAGGAAGGGATCACGAATGGCGGACAAGTCCCCTAGACGAGGAAACGTTGCGTAATTCAGGAAGACAGGAACATTGAGGTTCGATTCAGATCTGCTTCGAGACAGTGAGCTTGATCTTTTCTCCCATGGACAATTCCTCAAGTGAGAGGGAAGCGAATGAACATGGTTACCGTACTCGTTGACCATCCCGCCGTATGCATCTTCCAAGGTAATACCAGACTGAGATAGCACGTACTCATAGTCGTCCCAGTCAAACTTCCGCCTCCTCCACAAATCACGTTGAAGATACAGACCCGATTGAGAGTAGCCTCGATGTGGATAATTGTGGCGTGGAAGAAGGAGCCTCTTTACTGGACAGACACCTGAGAGCGGAGAGGGAAACTTCGGTGATGCAGGATGGGAAACGTGTTGCCTATAGACCACCGGACCAGAGAAACGACAGGACTCAAACTCAATAGGGAGAACATTGCTATCCTCGTCATCCAAGAGATCATAATCGTGCGTGTCCGACGAAGTATTTGGTGACGTGTCAACGGATTTGTTTGACCGCATGATTTTGCTCAGAACTGGCCAACGGTCAGATAATCTGCTGTACTTAGGACGACGTATAGAAGAGCCTCTTTTCTGCTTGCCTAGAGGCGAATTCTCTTTGTTTATGGTGTAAGCCGAGTCCAGAGTAGAACGCTTTCGTTGAAGTGGCAGCATTGAGATAGAGTAGTTCCCAGAATAGTCCTTTACCAAGGTTGGTCGGAGTGGAGTGCGTTCAAGGGAGTCGGAAGCGGGCATGACAAGAATACGAGACTGAGTTGAGTTGAGTGATTTGACTAAATGGTGTGGGCTGGAATCGTGGGAATATCACGTGATCAAGAGGATAAACAAACAAATAACGCGTCTAATTTTGGAAGCGCTTCACCTTTTCCTTCGACCACCATCATGTCCCCGCCAAACAAAGATGACTCGTCTCTTGGCCCCGCTCCAATCACTCCTGGGGGCACATATTCAATCGAGGTATGCATTATAGCACCCTTCACACCTTCTGAAACTCGAAACTCCATATTTAATAACTTCTCTTGTAGACTATTTCTGTCGGATGCAAAGTCTATATAAGTAGGAAAGACTCCGATGGTGAAATAGAGGAGCGCCTCGCCGAAATTCTCTCAATCCGTGACAAACGTACCAGCCCATATCTGTCCAGACGATCTAAGCCTGATGAACACGACGGGCTACCAAACTCGCATCTTGAATTCTTTGTGCACTGGGACCAGTTTAACAAGCGCTTGGACGAATGGGTCTCTGGTTCTCGCGTTGTACTTAGTAGGGACCTTGAGTGGCCACGCCCGAAGCTTCCGACACAGAAGAAAGTTGGACCGCCAAACAAGGCTCCTCCGGGTAAACTTCAGAAAAAGCGTACGAAGTCGCAACCCAGCTTCGTGGACGACTCTGCCGCTCCTAGCCCTGCAGCTGGATCCCCTTTACCTTCTATTGGAGTAAAGAGGAAGACTCCACCTGACGAAGAAAGTAATGCGGGCGATATCCCAGACGATGACGAGAACGATATCGACGCCGAAGGGGAAATGGATATTGATGCTATTGATCTGACGAATCCGCCTCCTATTAATCCCCCCAAGCCCCTTGCTACATTCAGTAAAGAGCAGGAGATAGAGAAGCTGCGTACTTCGGGCTCCATGACGCAGTCCGTATCCGAGATCGCGCGAGTCAAGAATCTCAATAGACTGCAAATTGGCAAGCATGAAGTAGAGGCCTGGTACTTCAGTCCCTATCCGCGGGAATATGCGCACCTTGACGTCCTTTATATCTGCGAATTTTGCTTGTCATACTTTCCGACACCCTTCATGCTGAAGCGCCATAGAACAAGGTGCACACTCCTCCATCCACCAGGAAATGAGATCTATCGTCACGAAGATATTTCTTTCTGGGAAATCGACGGGAAGAAACAACTCACCTACTGCCGGAACTTAAGTCTGCTTTCCAAGTGCTTTCTTGACCAGTAAGTTATGCGCTTCTTCTATCGTGAGTCACGCTCAAATATTCTGCAGCAAAACTTTGTATTACGATGTAACACCGTTCTTGTACTATATAATGGTAACTTCATACCTTTTTCACGATGCGCTACTATTTCTGACTGTTATGTTAGACACAAAAGGACTCGAGCGGCTGCCATGCCATTGGTTACTTCTCGAAGGAGAAGGAATCAGCGGACAATTACA
The DNA here is from genome assembly GCA_032164295.1 of Inonotus obliquus. NCBI lineage: Eukaryota > Fungi > Basidiomycota > Agaricomycetes > Hymenochaetales > Hymenochaetaceae > Inonotus > Inonotus obliquus. Next base: position 1,745,548 of record JAJHTX010000006.1, on the reverse strand, counting down.
ACGTGGCGTGTATTCTGACGCTACCTCAACATCAACGACATGGTTACGGGAAATTGCTCATCGAATTTTCGTACGAGTTGAGCAAGAAAGAGAGCAAGCTTGGTAGTCCGGAGAAACCTCTTAGCGATCTTGGTTTACTCGGCTATCGAGCATATTGGGCGGAAACGATCGTTGAACTCCTACTTAACACTCAAGATGAGCTCAGCATCGATGATATCGCTCAGCGTACATCAATCACTCATGCAGATGTCATGAATACGTATGTTTACATCTCAGATGTTGGTTGACGTCCTGCTTATGCAAAGTGTTTCAGATGCGTAACTCTACAGCTATTCAAGCATTACAAGGGACAACACGTCATATGCCTCAACGACTCCGTATTAGAACAATACGAAAAAGCAAAGGCTAAACGTCGTCGTCGAATATTAGCTGATAAACTTATTTGGAAACCACCTGTTTTCACTCGTGACCAGTTACGATTCGGGTTTTGAGTCTTTGAGTCTTGACATTCTGCTTATTGTATCATTTCGTCTTCTTTCGTCGGAGATAGAGGGTTGTGGAGCGGATAGATGGATATTATCCTTGGTCCTTGGTCCTTGGTCCTTGGAGACAGAGATGGATAGAGCCGCAGTACTACAATACTTTGACTGCGCGGAGGTTTTCAATCTCAGCTCGCTCAGAAGCCTTCAGTTCAGGGGTTGTCTATTGTTCCTTCTCCTTCCTTCCCTTATGAATCCTATCTTCCTATCTTCCTTGCTTCCTTGTCGGATCTATGATATCAGCTAATGACACAATTTCAATTGCCATTTCTATACGCACTCTGCATCGTGCATCGTGCATCGTGCATTCTGTATGGATAGATCACCGAGTCATGAGGGCAGGACAAAAATCAACAGATTGTCCGACTATTCGCCTGGTAAGGTCCGAAAGGAATTTTAGAAGAGAATACAAACAGGAAGGGTCGGTTTGAAGGTTTCGAAAAAAATGAGTTTCGGGATTTGGGATATGGATTTTGGGTTACCATCACATCAGAATTGAATGCCGAAATGCAAATATAATATTTAAAGGACAGAGGACAGAGGACAAAAGGCAGAGAACAGACAATTTTTTTGTTGTTGCTTGATACTCTGATACTGGTATGCTTGCAAGAAACGGAATCACACTATATGGATCAACTCCATCTCATCACCATCAAGGTCGAACGTGTGCCACACTTCACTTCGTCGTAAAATTCTTCAGGACCCACCAGATCCTCCAGGCCCTCCAGACCCTTTCGTTCAGGCCCATCTCTATTTCCTCCTATTCTCTCCTGTTCCCTCCTGTTCCCTCCTGTTCCCTCTGTTCCCTCTGTACTTTCTATTAGATTCTGAATACGTCCCAAGACGATGAACGTGTCACGAATCTGCAGTTGAGCTCGCGTCTCTGGTTAGGACTCATAATCCGCATCAACATCGGCATCAAGCATCGGTATCGGTATCGGTATCGTCTATCCTCGTTAAAGGTTGTATTAATTTATGACGACGTTCAATCCCTGGAGACCCTTGTCGTGAGGGTGTTGGAGAAGATAAGAGTCCACCTGATAATTCGAGTTGTCGTTCGTCTGAAGGACTGAAGAAACATGCTTCCACTTCTGAGTCTGAAATCCTGTCACTACGACGACGACCACTACGACCACTGTCACCACCATCATCAATGACACCATCAACGACCCCTTGGTACGATTTAGTACCGCTAAAGGATGTATGGAGTTCTGGGATTGTTAACTTCTGCGTCTCGGCATCAAAACGCGATTTCGATTTCGATTTCGCCTTGGGTTTGAGCTTTAGAGTCGTAGTGTTCGCCGACGTTTCTGACGATGAAGCGGAGGATGACGAAGATTCCGATGAAGGCAGAGCGAAATCAGCTTCCGGCATCATAGTAGTAATAACATCGTTATTGGTATTGATACAATGTCTTGCATCAACGCAGATAGCTGAGGAGGAGGACGATACGGCGGCGGCGCCGGAGGTAGCGGCGGAGACGGTGTGTAAAATGCTTGTTTCGGAAGAATCGATAATATCGGGATTGGTGTAAACACCACGCGGGACTTTCTGATCGTAGGTGGAAGCTTTGGTGGTTTCGACGACACCGAGTGTACGAGCGATAACGTACGCGCCTACATCCTAAAAAGATCACGGCATACGAAAAATGAAATTAGCGGGTTATCTCCGACTGTCAAAAACCTCCCTTATGGAATCGAATTGGAACAATAAAGGAGAAGAAACGAAAAGAAACAAGACTCACCAAAAGCGTAAGCAACGCAAACGGCGCAAGAGTCAAAATCGCAAAGAGTCTGAAACTGGCAGCCATATTCTTTACGAAAGGGTGTTTATTCCAATTCCATAAATATTCGACGTAAAGATTCCATAGCCATAGTGGGATGGTAAGGAGTAAGTACGCGCCGCCAAGTACGGAGCCGAAGAAACCGACATCGACATCGACATGTTCGACGCCGGTACGTTCGTTAAGATGATGGTGGTGTTGAGACGGAGACAAGAACCAGAAATCTTCCTCCGGCAGCTGAGACATGTATGCGAGGCCAGTGAGACCTGAGACCTGAGCCTCGGGAGGTCTGCTCTGGGAGACTGACAGACCAAGCGACTCGTTTCGCTCGGTTGATGAGTTGATATGTCAACAGCGCTAGTAGCGGACCACTTGTCAAACGGTCTTCCCTGGTAGGCAGGCTCGTTCAAGCTGCAGGTTGTCGTCGTCGTCGTCGTCCCCAAACTTTCGTCGGTGACTCGGGTGGTGTATCCGGTACGGCACGACGAAATGACACATGTCACGTGCTAAATTGATGTGATGTCGTGAAAAGTAGGGTCGATCACTATGACCAAGAATAGAAAAGACGATCACGTCTAGCCAATGTCATCTCCTCTCGATCATTGATTTACATAATGTGTAGTGAACGTAGCTGTCCTGTCAAAGGGTGTAGTATCTTAATCTTCTAAAGGTTATTGACTTTCTTGGATGCTCGTCACGATCGCCGCTTCAAATTCCCTCTCCCTTCCTTTTCCGTCCCTTCGCGCGTTTATTCTCAGCTCCGACTCCGAGGATCTATCGTCTATACGTACATACGTTCCATAGTTCTATAGTCCGTCAACGATTCGACTCGGATACAGGAGTTTCGTTTCGTTTCGATCCGATCGTAAGATGTAGTCTCTTCTTGGTTTTCAATCTCGAATGACTCTCCGGCCGCCGTTTGATTCGGTCAAAAGATGAAAGAACCAAGTTTCCATGTTGTTACAACACGTATATGGAAACGCGTAGGACGAAAGAAGAAAGAAAGAAATTGAAAACAGTGGTACCTCCTTTTCTTTTTCTTTTTTCGTTTCCTTTTTCTCGGCTTTTTATCGTTTTGTTCTCTTTGTCTCCTTGTCTCCTTTCATTGAAGGCGTTACGCTTTCCATTCGTTCGCCATTCGCCATTCGCCATTCGTCGAGCGGAGGTACGCCAAGCCCCGGGATCATATAGCCATACCGTAGCCAACCAACCGTAGAACACTCTATGCCAGTACTTGTTCTATAGGGCGTTCTGCGTAACAATAGGACTGCGCATTAGTATTCAATTTGCTTCCCTAGTACTGGCTGTTTCTTTTCTCTAAAACTTTCCATTCATTCCATTGTCAGTGGCGTATCCGAGTCGATGTCGATGTCTTCCAATTCCGAAATAAATCTCCGTTTTTCTTTGCCTCTTCTGTTATTCTCTCCTTCCTATGCCTCCCTTCCGTCTTTCTCCCTTTCTTCCTTCCGCCTTCGCCTCGAACTCGGAGAAACCTATGGTTTCAGCTTGAGGATGCAGAATGTAAGATGCAAGACGCGAAAATGCAAGAAACAAACACCCTTCAATTCCTTCGATGTTTTTTCTTTTCTTTTCTTTTTTCTCTTTCTCTTTCTCTTTCTTCTTCTCCTCCGAGTCGGGATTATCCCTCCCTCCCAACTCCTCCATTTACTCCTCCACTTACTCCTCCACTTACTCCTCCTCCTCCTCCTCCTCCTCCTCCTCCTCCTCCTCCTCCTCCTCCTCCTCCTACTCCTACTCCTATCACCCCTAAACTAAACAAAACCAAAGCACCGAACTTCCAACTTCCAACTTCTACCTTCTACTTCTTTAACTCAACTCATTCAGATACAGTTACGGATACCAATGGATACCAATACGGAACGAAAGCGGGATGACGGTGGATTTTATTCTTTCTCTTTCTTCTCTCCTTCCCTCTTCTCTCTTCCCTCTTTTCGTCTCCTCTCTTATATATATATGCATGTATATTTATGTATATATAAATTCCTTCCCTATTATCCCTCCTTCCCTTCTCCCTTCCATCCACAGACTCCACACCGGTGACCCATCCGATCATCGAATCATTTGAGTCCGTAACGTACGTAGATACAGATAGATACAGATATACAAATATACAGATATACAGATATGCAAATACTAGATGTAGACTACACACACCGAGCAGTTTCAGATCATGGTCAATTGACTAGTTGACCATATGCATGTGTCCCTGTGTCCCTATGTGAGTCGAACGTCGAACGTCGGGAGCATCTATGTTTAACTACACACCTTACACACCTTACCCACAAAAACAAATACCGATGTCCATATTTCTCCATTTTCATCACTAGCGCTATTACCAGTGTCGGTCATTCAATTGAAACTACAATGTCGTCGGTCAGAAGGTTGAAGGCAGAATGTAGAATGTAGAATGTGCAATGTAGAAGCACCACGTATCGCGCGTTATACCTATAAAAATGAGATTTTATTTTGTAAATATCCAAGATCTATGCAGTAGGATGAACAATTGAAGCGAGGCGAGGCGAGATGAAATGAGGCGAAAGCATATAACACGACAACGACGAGGGAACGAGGAACGACAAGGAGAATAGAAATAGAAGAAAGGTATCTTTTACTAAGTTCAGAAACGGATACAAAAAATACAAAGTTACACAACGGCGGGATCGGAGATACTTATCTTATCCAGGGTAACGGAATGCGGTTAGATGTTGGATGTTAGGATGTTGTTAGATGTTCGAGAATGCACAACAGGTTAGACGACAGCAGAAAAAGCAAAGAGGCGAAGAAGAAAATACTAGTCATAAGCGGACCGGGGATTCGGAATGACCCACACACAACAACAACCGAAATATTAACTATTAAAGCAAAGCCGAAAAGAGTCCATCGCCAGCGAAAAGTTACGAGGGTAATGCGAGATGTGTCTACGGATACAGTGTGTTTGATGGGAAAACAACGCCGTCGGAGCGCACAAGGATGATAGGCCGACGTTTCGTCGATTGGTTTTCTGGAGGCAAGCACCCAATGACCTCAGTACATCGCACCTCAACATACGGAGACGGATCTGAACCAAAGAACACCGTAACCGGGTCTGCCTTGTTGAAATTCTCCCCGTACAATGTAAGCATCTTCGATGCATGAGGATTCGGCTTTGCAAGAGCAGCCCGCGACTGCGGACAGGTAGACTTGGGAGCTTCCGCGGCACGATCAGGGGGAAGATATTTCACAACGGCCGGGAATGGTGTTACCGGCTTCGATGGAATCGGATATGATCCAGTGACACTCGGTGTTTGCTGATCGAAAAGAACCGGGGGGACGTAGAAGTTGTACCGAATTTGATCAGTTCCGACGATCGTCCACACACTCGTCTCACCAATATCGACCGACCATAATGCACCAGAAGAAGCCCCTTGCTCACCACCAGAACCATGCCGGCTACTGGTTGCAGAGCCGGCCGAGTTCTGCCGTCGACGTCCTTTCGCAGACTGTGTCTTGGTAATGCCTCCACCTGTGCTAGATGTCGACCGCTTCCCACGTTTAACGCGTCCACCATCGTTCGAAGGGAAGTCATACGAGGTCGGTGACGCGGGAGCACTTGTCGTGGAAGAAGGTCCTCCACCGGAGAAATAATCTGCCGCAGAACTGGAGCCTATAGAAGCAGGTGTTTCAAGTACCGGGCTGCTAGGCTGCGTTGGCGAATTCGAACCGCGAGAGGAAGGCGCCTGCGGCGTGTTCCAGACGCGCCCGTCCACAGGACGGTACGTGTTAACCTTTTCGCCCATGCACGAAAGGAAGGCACCAGTAAGGCCTGGACTGCCCGGCTCGGGAGCACCTTTGTTCGCGTCGTAAACCTCGAACGCTATTTTGTGTAATTGTGACACAGGATCACCGCACACTTCACCGAGAGCACAGTAATGGTCAGCAACACCCTTCGCTCCTTCTGCAAGGCCTCCGCCGACAACGGTTGTGCTGTGATCAACCTTCCGAATTATGAGTACCGGCGAGACAACACCAGATGTGAGACATTGGAGGACGACCGTTTGATTGTAGAAGATCGGAATCTGCGAGCCATTGTTCGTAAAGGGAATTGCATTCGGTGGTGGGGAAGGATAATCGGGTTGTGGCGGGGGAGGAGGCGGTGCGTCGATGCCACCTGCCGGTTTGTTTACGTCGACGATGTACATAACAAAAGGATCTAGCGAGTAGCATTAGTACCGAAAACAACGGAAGAATGATTTGCTGAAATCCTCACCCCAACTGGCAGTGCGCGCAATGAAAGACGGCGTTGCAGTCCGCGTGCGTTGGTCGACACCCATAAGTGGAGCGCCGTCCGAGCCTTTGAAGGAAGCACCAGAGCCAGAAACGCAAAGGTATTTCGTAGATACCGTTTGTGATCGCAGACGGTGGAACAAAGATATGGTTGAGCCGTGATTGATGCACACTACAATGACCCGTAAGTAAGCTAGCGGAGAAATTCAGACAGCGGATAGTAACACACATTCCAAATTTTTTGCGCTTTGCCGTTTCTTGCTTGGCTTACTGATGACTTTGATGGGTCGAGAAGGAAAGACGCCGATAACGCGCTCGGGCTCGTCATCTGATGCTGGCGCCATGATCTTGACGAGTGCCTCAACCTTTTTCTTTTTCTCGTCAACATCGGAGATGTACAACTGCTTCCCGACGCAGCGACCGATGAATGTGGTCCCGGCAGGAGGATCATTAACATCAAAAGCCTTTCCGGAGGTTGAAGTCCACTCGACGCTACCCTCCTGGGGCATCGGCTCTCCCGATATGGAGATCACGACGCGTGGAGGAGCTTGCTTCGGTTCTTCGCCGCGCCTCGTCGTTTCAGACCACCAAGAATTGCCGATCATGATCGCTGTTGGCGGCGGGCACAGGAAGCGCTTCTCTGTCCCATATGACTTCTGAGCCACACGCGATGACATGACAATCACCGTCCGTTCACCGAAGGCGATCCGATTCGGGGTGCGAACGTACTGGTCAAGGTACGGTCTACGAACAGAACAGGAGGGAGCGACACAAAGATAGTAGAGAACATAGTTAGCACAAGCACAAAAATAGAGAAGAAAGGGAACACGAATTATTTTGAAAAAGGGATGAGTAACCATGAGAAGACATACCTGATGAATGATTGTAGGTCTGTAGCGGCACCCATGCCGACGTGTGCCTGAAGCTTCATGCGAGAGAGCATCTCATCAGCACCGATACCCTGGCCCGGCAAACGAAGTAAGTCCGCTGGGGGTGCCATGGAGGGGTACGGTCCCATGTCATCAAATCCGACACCGCCGTGCGTTGCATGTGGATTCACACCACGCATCATGTCCATGGACGATCGGTGGTGCAAATGCGGGGCACCTGCGTGGCTACCAGGGAAATGCGAAATGCGCTCCTGAAAGTGCTGCATTGACGAAGGCGATGAAAACCCGAGTCCAAGCGCTCCATTAGAACCAAAATCATCATGAAAGTCCGATTGGAAGCTTCCAGTACTGACATTTGATGCACGTCGGTCGTTCATAAGGTCACCATAGCCGGTGGAGAAGGCATCCTTGCCCATCCCGTTGCCTAGGCCAGGAAAGCCGGGGGAGCTCTGAAGACCAACAACAGAGTCATTGGGTGTGAGAGGAGACACTTTGCCGCTAGAGTAAGAAGACGACAGGCCGTTGACCATGTCAAAAGAGTTATGGTTGTTAGGAGGAAACGAGGACAGGGAGTCGGCAAACGGAGAAGGGGCATGAGGGTAGAGCGACTCAGAACCAAGGCCTGGATACCCCAGGGAGGACGATGAGGACGCATTCGTCCTATAGCGAGCGCCGAATGGAGCGCCTGCGCTGGAGGGAGAGAAGTATTCGTAGTTGGACTGCTCAGACGAAATATCCATTCCGTCCTGCTGATCAAACCCGTGATTCGAACGGGAACTGGCAGCAAGAGCGCGATCAAAGTCCGAGGCAGGGGGAAACCCAGAATGAGGTTGTTGCTGCTGTTGCTGTTGACTATGTGGGTTGGCCGAGTGAGAGGGGGAGGAGGAGTAGTCAAGGGTCATGCGCTTGTCGCTGCGGGGATTGAGGAGATCTGCGATGTCGAAGGGAGAGGAGATGAAGGGAGCGGGAGAACGGTGGTCCATTTGGCGAGGATCGTTGTGAGAGTGAGGGGAAAGAGAGGACCAGACAGCAGCGGCTGTTTGGCTCATGAATAGGCGGGGAGGTGGGTGGAGGAGAAGGAGAATTGAATCTTGATTTATACGAGCGGCAAGAAGGCGGCGGTGTCTGCGCTCCCTGTGTGATTGTGTCACACGTGTGACCGTCGCGGGGCAGAGTCACGTATGCTTCGTTGGTCGGCAAATGGCGATGCTGTTGTCAAGTGGGCAACACGCGTGGTAGAAGAGGTGCGTAAGTGTAAGCGGGTGGAGAGGGGAAGTGGCGAGGACGGCAGGAGTTGTTATGATATTCTTTGAGAGATTTATAGGGAGGAGGAGATGTAACGGAGGCAGTAGAGAGTGGGCCGCGGAGTCCGTGACGAAAAGTGTTACAGGTACAGAGTGAGTGTGATTGCCATCGTCTATCCTCCTCTCTTCTAAAAACGCACCTCCGCCTCAAACTCTTTTCACCCCACGGTCCATAGGCCCAACTCTGGTCCCCCTCCTACCGAAGAAAGAAAGACCTCGGTGATAGTTAATTCGCTTATTCCTACTGCGTTAAAATCTCGATGATGACAGGCGCCCGTCTGCACTCCAGGGTGCAAAACGAGGACAGAATTTCGGACCTAAAAGTCGAGAGCCCATCCAGGGACAGGGATTGCTGACCAAGCGGGTCAATGGACTTTGGAAGCGGGAAGAAAACTCAAATGTCAGGACATGCATCTTTGTGCCTGGGTCCACGCTTCTTTGGTATGGGAGCCATATGGACTGTTCACGGCTGAGACTCGGCCCAGAGTCGGTTCGGAGCTGATCGTGGACCCGGGTCCTGTAGGCTCACCGGCTCTAATTATACATCCCACCCACCGCCGCCTGTCTTCCGCAGACAGCGCAGTCTGATGCGTAGCCGACAAGCCCTCTACCCGACATCACACGCCTGATCATCACCGCTAATCGGCCACACACTCTATTCGCCGGTCATCGTTGCTACACACTCGAAACACCATCACCCACGTTTCATTGTGCTTGCTTGCGAGAAGAAGAAACATCTAAAGTCCGATGCACTCGCGTGACAAGCATTGATCATGGCCACCCAACTCTTTTTTTTCGAAATTGCGCCATATCTGCGAGTGAATATTCGCGGGAATCAACAGTAACAATAACAGTATTAGACACTCCAGGCCCGCGGGCTCGTCGCATGCGCGCACAGTCGCTAATTCTAGATCTCAGTGAATCCGAACTATCTAGAGCACTAAACTCGCATGCTTCAACCTCGATCGAGATTTGGCTCAGTTGTGGGGGGGGGGCATCTGAAGCCATTGTTCACATTCTGAGCGGAGAGCGAAACACCACGAGAGAGACAGAGAGAGAAAAGGCCCGCTTTTCGGCGTGCGCCGCGCTCGGTGCTTCTCTCAAAATCAAGTTTCTTTACACACTCTACGAACTCCATGCAATCTGAAGTCACTTACCTGATTTGGGTCAGTTTTCACTCTCTCTTACAGATGTCCTTCCCTTCTTTAGCTTCTTGTTTGCTGAAGGTGCTTGTAGCTTATCCTATGGGATGCAACAAGAACTCTGTGGACCGTATGGATCGACTTTTCGGATGGGAGTGGAATAGAGTTGGGTCATCTTTCCGCGATTTGTCGTGAAAAGTCGCGATCGAGAGCCGTATGACACTGCTCATTGACTCTCACTGCTATTGCAAGCGAAACGTTCTTTCATTATCACCTGACTGGTACGCCCTGCATACACTTTAGTCATTGCCGTCATTCAAAACCAGCTTATTCAGGATTCAGGATTCGGGATTCAGGTAGAGTTAAGCTGTAAGATGTTATCATCGTTCCTTTTCACGAACTAATCTTGAAGTTGTCGCACGCAGGTCAGTTTTTACCTCTCTGACCGCATGCTCTAGTCTACTTGAATCTGAAAGAAGGGAATGGTGCTAGCAATCTCTGTCCAATCCCTATCCCTTACTATTCCTTTGCTTCTCAGCTTCTCCCGTAATACTCATGCAATCATTCAATGAAGTGAAGTAAACGAAAACGATACGATGCGATACGATACGAATACAAACGATATGAAACGGAAGTCATTCAAAGCAGTGTATGCCACTTGACTTTTTTCGACAAAAGACATATCGCTACCGGAAAAATGTCACTCCGCACCCGTGGACTCGGTTACCCGGGGGAGTCTTTACCAACCGTTATACCGAGTACGGCACCCACGGCCTACATTATTTCCCATTCTTTCGGATCACTTCATGAAGAATAGTGAAGAACAGGGATGGAGAGAACAGTCTGGTAGGACGATCACAGTTTAGGTCCAAAGAAGCTCTTCTCGCGAAGAGGGTAAGGGTGAAGAGGGTAAGAGGGAAGGGGGAAGAGGGAGGAAATGTGTTGCGTGTGATGGGTTTTTGGCTCCTATTGGTAGACAAGGTCCATAGAATTGGTTGGGCGCAATAAAGAGCGTGATAGAGTCCGATTCCGATTCTTTTTTCCGCGATGCCGTCCCGGCTTTCCTCTCTCTCTCTCTCTTTCTCCCGTCTCTCTCTCCCCATCTGTCTATCTATATGATTATCTATATAAATTGGGAACGAACCTTTTCAGGAACCAGAGATCATGGATCATAGATCTTGCATCTTGCATCTTGCATCATAGTAAGAATCGGAATCAGATTAGGGATTAGGGACGAGCAATGACCGAACATTCTCTTACAAGTAATTTGGGATTCTCATTCCCTCAATTTTTTCCCACCGTATACCATGACTTCTCATCTCTCATCTCTCATTCGTGCCTCCTTGCCAAGCCCCCGACTTCAATTCTCTCACCCATATATATGCGTATGAAAACCGAGCACCCCAAAAAGCAAAGGTTAAAAAGCCTCCGTATTCCGAATTCTGATCTTGACTGAATACCGAATTCTGAACTCTGAATACTAAATTCATGAATATTGAATACTGAATACCGGATACTGAATACTGAATGACAAATAATCATTATAGTTCAATGGTTATAGTTATAGTTATACTTAGTTTTAGTTATTCCTCTTGAACCTTCTATCTATCTTGTTTCAACAACTGAATGCCTACGCCACAATGGGCGAATGGTTTGGGTAAATGGGTGCCAGGCGAATGGACAAATGGGCAAATGGGAAATGAGGCCTAGGATGTTTCTAACCAACCCGATTTATCCGAGTCCGAGTGGATATGTTGATGGTGATTGACGAACGTAAAAGAAGGAAGGGGGCACACGACCTTGATTCGGAGTCCTTGAGTCCTTGAATCCTTAAACGCGAGCGAACTCTCACAGAAATCAAGTTACACACTAATTGGTGAAGTGAGCGTTGATAGCGATCTTGAAATAGACTCGGATAGGCCTACTAGGGACGATGGGGATGGGGTGGGGTAGGTATTTTAGTAAACGAGTATGAGACCAAACATGGATAGTGGATACACTTGCGATTGGAGTTTCCCAGCATATGCATAGGCGTGACGCAATATTGTGGTGCGGCTTTGTGGCATTGTGGCAATGCGGCGATGTAGTATTGTGGCAGAGGACTCCGTCCGTCCACGAATTCTTAATTATAGATGGTGTTTTATCGAAAAGGCATAAGATTTGAGGGAGTCAAGGACGAACTTGGGTACTTGGGTACTTACTTGAGAATTACTACCCAATAACAGACTTTCCAGTGGAACCAGAGGAAAAACTTGGAGACACTCACCACAGCGACTATTACTATGGTCGATATTATGTAGCGTAGCATACCTGTGAACTTCGTATGCGTACTTTCCACACAAATGACTGGGACACATTAGCGTCGTCTTTGGTCTTTTCTTCTCACTTCTTATTCGTCCACATTGCATTTCGGGCCGTTTCGTTTCTTGTCGCCCAGTACTGGTGTTTCTTTCTCAGATCTCTTTCTCCTTCTCTATTTTAATCCTTTTCGAGAAAAATGCAAGTCAACTTCGGTGACGCTCGGAAATGAAATACTGATATTTGGGGACGGGAATGCGAATCTGAGACCACTATGTATGTCAATGACTGTAACCGTTATCGTAACTGTAACCGGAAGCGTAATCGCGGCTCTCCTTGCCTCAGCTCAGGCACCGTCAAGCATGCCAGTGCGCATGCAGAAATTTAGTCATTTGGTTATTTAGTAAATCAGTTGAAAATAGTTTGTAAGATGTAAAGATGAACGTCCGGATTGACTTGATGACTGATGGCCGGTCCTACTAGCGGTCGATCGGTCAGTCGGTCAGAATGTTGAAGCGGATTTCAAGTTGTTGATCATTCTTGTCTTGCATTTAAACGAATTACGAATTGCTTTTTTATTTGAAATTCGAAATGTATTCTTTCTATCGTCTACCTTCTACCTTCTCGCTTCTCCAGATCCCCGGCGGCGGCGGCGAGCGCGATGTTCTCCGATTATGTTACATCGAGCATAGAGTATGGTCAAATACCGATTTTGAGCGTAATCTGCGCTTCGTTATGCCGTGGTGAGCGGTCAGGTCAAAAAGAAGCTATAGAACTTTCAAGCGAGAGACGAACGGGCTTGGTTTTAGTTAGGGAGACTGATCTGCTCGCCCAGATGGACTATTGTCGTAAGCCTTGAGTTGTAAGTCGTAATTATAACTCGGAGATCTCTTCGTATAAAAAGTTACTGTCAATGCACTCCTAAAAACGTTAGACAACTGAACGCGGATACGCGAGAATGATGCGGTTTGCTCCCGTGAACACTGAGTATGTGTATACGTGTATTAGCGCCACAAGTCTGATGTCTGATGTCCTTTCTGTTGATCAAAATCATTAAAATAAAATATGTAGCTTTGCTTTGCTTTGGATGGATTGATTTACCAGGTTTCACTCCTCATGTCGAGTTAATACGCTATACGCTGCGCAGGACTCTAATCGAACGAATCAAACAGCCATACCGTGACGGCATACCAGAGCATATGGAAGGAAGGATTCACCAGAGGTAGATCACGCATATTCGCGCGATGCGGCTGTCCCACCCAAGGACCAACAAGTGTAAATAGCAACTGCGGATCCGCTTATGATCATGATGATGACCAACCTATTTATAGAGACTTAGACCCATTAGGAAGGTGCGCACTTTGTTTCCGTTTCCCGTTTCCGAATATTTTTTCTTTTGAGAAAAGTCTGAGGGGAGGGCGGTGCAATCTGACGGTCCGTCTGTCTGTCGAACAGTATCAAACATATCATCCATGATGTGCGGGATGTACGTAAACGGGTATCACTGGCCGGAGAGTACTCAGTCCAATCACAGAAAAAAAAGCTGAAACGAATGAAGGATCAAGGACCCTGGTTGTATCTATATCTAATTCATGTCGAACGCTCGGTTATCCATGTAATTTATCTCTGGAGAAGTAGACGGGCACCCGTCGGCGTTGATGTTATGTTGAAATCCATCTGGTGAGTCAAGGGTAGACTGTTGCGATCAATGATGTTGTTTATTTTATGCGTTTTTTTCCTTCGTCTTCGCTTCGAGTAATGCTCTTCATCACTGATCAAAGCCCTTTGTGCGTGCGTGCGTGCGTACGTACGTACGTAGCGACACAATACCTTGCTTCTAACTTCCTAGACCCCATGAATTGGCTACCGCGTAGCATAGAATAAAGAAACGTAGATCACTCAACTTCAGCAATTGAGTATTGGGAATTGAGGACCGAAACTTTATTTCAGGGGCCTCACCTTTACCATGCAGCAGCGGCCGACACCTCACACCTCACATCTCACGTCCCACATCAACACCATCAGAACAATTCAATCGAAAAATAATTAGCAAGTCCGAGGCGTGCGGACATAAGGCGCTTCAGGAAGATTCCTTCCACTCTTCCCTCTTTCTTCCAACTCAATGGGTGGGGGACTAAGTACACTTGATTTTGTTTATTTGAAGTTTTAAGAAGAGAAAATGAAAAAACCCCGAAGATGCATGTCAAGAATCTGTCGTTGAGTTTCAAAGGAAACTGTCACCGTATAACCGTTTGATGGTGCCGCAAGGGTTCATTCAATTGTGAGTAACCGGATCTTATATGAAGTCAGTATTGAAACAGATAACTCCACTTGATATCTGTAATACCTCTCTTTGCTCGTTGGTCAAAAGCGAGGAGAATGATCTAGAATGATAAGAATTTAGTACCAGGGTAATTTGACTCGCTCAGTGATCAAGAGCATCCTTACGGATGGTGGCTTTCGCCCAGCGATACCAAAATTCTTGTGGACATAGAAGACGGAGCCGTTAGGAAGTGGAAGTGCAGGATGGCAAACCTTAAATAATGAACGACGGAGCTATGCATTTCCCTGGAAACCCAGGCACGAAATAGCTTAGCACGAATAAAATGAAATGAAAAGACGTTCATTTACGCCGGAAGATAAGTAAGCGTGATGGCAATGAGGATGAGGAATCCCAGAATCCCATCAGTGATAATAGATATTGAATTTATCATGGAGAATCTTGAGGAACCGAAGGAACTGAACGTCAGCTGAGCAGGCCCAAACAATACGCACTCAACTGGAAGACGAGATAGCGTCTAGGCATGTGCTCCCGTACGGCTTGAGAACGCATAGATGTTGTGCGGAATCCAAAATTGCACCGACCCGCATATACTGCATGTGTCTAACGCATCTCGAAGCAGTTAAAGCTCAGCGTGAGCATCTCCGAGCTGCTTCAACGCATGCTCAAACTCTGTGGATACTAAATGTGGAGTAGACGCACCCACTGTTATCACCTACCCCAATGTCGAACTCGGGCAACACGGGAAAGCAAAGACTCGCTCGTGGTTGCGCAATATCTGACATATCAATGTTGACATGTTGATAGGACACTTTGCTTTTGCAGCCGTGAAGATAGTTATCGCGACCGCGATGTACCACGCAGTCGTTGTAGATGAAACAAGTAATCAATCAGATGATAACAACACAGTCGTTCGCCAGGAGGAATTGTTCTCATGCGAATCCATATCGCCGTCCATATCGCCGTCGTGGATTTGGAGTGATACAAAGCGAGTAAGATGTCGGTCATGATCCCGAAGGAGGTTTCGTGCAAAACTGGACGGGCAGAAGTGGAGGTCCTCTGCTAAGGCCGAAATTGTATGGGCGGGCAATGATCGTCAACGATCAGAATGGCGAGCCGCTTTCTTGGGTAACCCCTCGAAGTACAAACATCGTTTGATTGGACTCTGAATGCAGGTTGACAAGTAGGCTCTTCGGTTAGCCGGCAATGTCACATCCCTATCTCGTTCCTGGATATTGACGTGGGTAGGGAGGAAGCACTTTCCTGAATGATAAGAGATCAGCGTGCATCGCGATTACAGCTCTCCATCCATGAGAGTATGCTTGACCTTAAAAGAGTTCAACTTGCCTGCAGGGAAAAAGACGATAACAATTGTATTGGTCTTGCATCAAAACGGGAGAAGGATCAGGTAGCATGCTCTGTATCAACCAAAAGTGAGCCATGCGTTCGAGGATGTTAAGTTAACGAAGCATACGACAATAAATATAGACCAGCCGTCCTCGATAGCGAAGCGACCTTTCTCATCGCTTTCTTCCATAACAAGGTTACGCGCCATTATCATCGAATAGGGAAATGTGTTGGGGATGCTCTGACATGGAGAATATGTACGTACCGTGGCGTCCAGCTATTCCCAGTTTATCGAGCGAGATAACGCAAACCATAAGCAGACTGGTGGATAGTTGACGAACTTCGCGTTGTACCTTGTTGACCTCCTCTGCATGGAACAATGAATTCAGTGACGACAATTACCTTTCAATCCATACAACTTACGCCTGGGTCCCCGACCCAGTTCGGCTCGAGGGCCACGGTTGTTGGCCACCAAGAACAAGGCGCCAAGAGCGTAGAGCTCGAAGTCATTAGCAATAGCATAGCTAAGATCCAATCTCCTTTACTGATTATATCGGGGTCGCCTCAAGAGCCAACTTAAACGTGATGGGCCAAGTTCACAAGGTCGAAATCGTGTTCTCAGTGCGTGCTCTCAGCCCAACTCAGTCCCGTGATACCGTATATTTGAAGGCACGTGGCCAACGGCGCGGCAAGGTAGCTTGATTGTGTTGCCAAGAGGTAAACGGTCTGCAGGTACGTGGTCGCGCCCGTTTGCTATCGACGCCCATGTCGTATATCGCCCCTGTCATGCTGCGGTCCCTCCTTTAGACTTTAAGGTGTCGTTCATTGCATAAGATACTTTCTTTGTGCCACCCTCATGGCTCCCACTCGTCCTCGTCCTCCACCACCTCCGCTGCGTCTATCCAAGACACATAGATCATCAGCAATTAATATCGAGAGTCAGTTTCTTTACGATTTACCTTCAGCATCCTCTGTATGCTCCCCATCTTCCGATCGCGACCAACAAGAAGATATTCTCTTGAATTCACCAACTAGTTCACGCCCTCAAAGCAGACTCGGCACTCATCCTGCGAATAGACCCTCCCGTGCTCTTTCTCCACCTTCTCGGTCGCCCCGGGCCCGGCTATCACCTTCTCCCGGAAGAAGTATTGATGATGAACTGGAAAAGTTTGCTCTTGGGTGCCGAGCATGGTATGTGACAGTATTGTCTACATATGTGCCCTAATCCCCTCATGTCCCATCCTGGGTTAGGTACTATGATCAAGACGAAGAAGCTGGACGTCAGATGACCCAAACACTGTCAGGACTTCCCCAATCACTTCGAGCAAATTACGCCCGAATACAGGCTCATATACGAGCTTCCTACCATACGTACCTTGCTGTTCGACGTAAGGCTGAGTTTCAAGCACATCTGAGTTCTACTGCACCCGGCGGGTCATTGGCACCACATTCTCGAGCGCGCCCGAATAGTTCCCCCGCAAGACGCGAGAGGTGGGAGCATTTTGAACGATTTGTCAAGACTTGGTGTAGCCCCGCAATCCCAGGAACGAAACCCTTTTTCGAGAGCTTATGGGCTACCATGAGACTTCAGGTTGTACCAGAGAACCTGGGTGGAGCTGGTTCTAGACTCATCGAATGGGAGTTTGACGACGCTGTGTTTATGGAATCTGCGTATGTTATAGAGCGAAACTGCCGACTGACGAATAGAAAGCTAACGCGATGTTTACTGAAGCGGAAAAGAATTCATGTTAGAAGCCATCGACGTTCTCAAGGGAGTCAGTGAGATGCTGTTGCCGGAAATTTTTGCAATACTGAATTGCTCGTGTTCATATAGGTATTAGGATTCGAGGAGAGATTAACTTCTCGGGATTCCTCTGTTCGACTGTCGGATGACACAATCGCATCTCAGCAGCACTCAAGGTCGCAGTCGGAGCCTTTAAGCTCTTTGCTTCTCGCGCCGACGGATTCCCAGAAGAAACCGGTCAGACCCGCGCGACAACCTCATTTGACTCGTTCTCGTGCGCCATCTGACCCCTTCCTTGATTCCAACACTGCTGCTTTGACGTCTCCTCGAAGCATAGGGCCTTTTCAAGAGCCGAAGAGTTCGGGGGACGTTTCTATTGGGGTCCCTTCACCACCGACAGGTGCCGAGATTGACGCATTGCTCATGCGGACTGCCGGTGGGGAACATCGATACGCACCATCATTGACTTCAGAGGCCCTCGATAGGCATGCTCAGCTGAGGATCTGGACAATGCCAGACTTGTCCAACCCGGAGCTTATTTCTCTGTTGTCTGTTTTTCCTTCTTTCCTTACACACCGTACTCTTCCGCGCTTTTCGGGTGCGATGGCAAGCACTATACGTCGCCAATCGGATCTTGAAGAAGCTGCTTCCCATGTTCTGGACGAGCTGGAAGATCTACGCATCGGTACGGGTATACTTCGAGTCGGGACTCGACATAGGACTGGTACATGGCGGGGAAATTGGTGGGAACGATTCAGGATTTGGTTGCGGTGTCTTTTCCGGTAGCATGTGCACCGAGGGTATCGATATGATTTGTCTTTCAATGGTAGCAAGTACAGCAACTAGGCGCCTATTCTCTCTATTTCAGACTGGATTCCGCTCTGCAAGCTGTCACAAGGCATGGGTGTGAGAGATTTTCGATCGTTTGTCCTGGTGCTGACCATCAGAATACCTTTTCTAGCTCTTTCCTGATCATCTCTTTCTCGCGTATTCTCTAGCTATTCCATCACCTGCCATTGACGTGGGCAAGGACACTTATGTTTGACGTATTTACGAGGGCTGGACCCGCGATCGAAGATGCGTTTCTACCTTGTTCTTTGGCACACATTGCTGTGACGCTTTGGCCCCGGGACTTTGTGTTTTTGTAGACAATTCGCTGGATACATACAATCATCATGATACCCTCGATTCCAGAAGCTCTTGCGATTCTAGTGCACGGAAAAGGGGTGAATGAACTTAGTCTCGCACGATGGCGAATTGGATGGCGTCGATGGATCAACCTTGCCATTCTCGTTTTCAATTTGAAAAGTGGTCTAGGCAGTATTCAGGCAGAGCATCCCACAAGACGCAGATTTCAAGTGGCTAGAGGCGAGCGACTAGCATGTTGGTTCATCGAAAGGAACGCTTGCAATTTGGTGGTCTGAGCAAACCGTGAAGTATGAACAAGCGCGACGATAGGTAGTCACTGACACGACGGCTGACTTTTTACAGCAATCCTTCATCCGTGCATTATCGCTTTTCTAGACGTGCATATTTGTAGGTACGTTTCGAGCTAAAGCGCTCGGTCTCAATCCTCAATTATTTCGATAGGTGGCATAGTACTCGTGCCAGTGTAAGCTACATGTACGTTGAGAACTATAAGATCATTGCGCCTGTCTATCACTGATTATAGTAATAGCATTCACCCAAGTCCTCACACAACGAATGAACCTAAAGAACCTTGTGTTCAATGAATCGTTTTGCCAGTCTTGCTCCTGATTCGGCGGTAGTACAGTACGTTTCTGAGCATCAATTGGTTCAATAGGTCACGAGGGTGGCTCCAAGGTTCGCTTGCATTGAGTGCTTTCATTGAGTGCGCTTCGCTTTCCTCCCAAGGCAGAATAGTCACTGGGTTTATGGGAACAAGGGTGTTCCGTCGCATGGCGCTGAATGGCGGCGTACACTACAGAAGTGAGTGCGATGTGCACGTTACTAAAGCCTCCTGATATGCATGAATACCACCAACCGTCTCAGTTAGACGTCCCGACAGGCTCCTGAAGTATCAGCGATTTTACGTATGCCAAAGGGCCTTTTAGACGTCAGATACTTCCCTTCGCGTCATGCGCCGCGGAGTAAAGGTGGCTGAATGGATTAAACCTCAGCCACTGCATTAACCCAACTTCTCGGTAAACGTGTTCTTCGTTCCTTACCGTACCACAACATCTTCTCTAAACAAGTTGCTTCCCTTGCTACACAATTTTTTTAGATCATGATGGTGCCGAGAATTGAGTTTGTATCGGCTTGTCAGGGCGTTTACTTGAAGAACGTATTTTTTTGCTTCGAAGAAATCATTAGGAACGTGCCACCACCAGTGCTGTTGCTCCCATCCATTGAGATCCCGTTAGTCAGGTCGTTCTGTGGCTGATTAAGGCTTCCATCATTATTAAGGTCCGTTCGACAGAGTTTTGCCTCTGGATCTACCATTATATTCTTACGAAGCTCAGTGTATGGTGAGAGCACCCCTTTCATTGAAGATCGTGATCCGTGAGGTCCCCGACAGG
Organism: Inonotus obliquus; assembly: GCA_032164295.1. NCBI lineage: Eukaryota > Fungi > Basidiomycota > Agaricomycetes > Hymenochaetales > Hymenochaetaceae > Inonotus > Inonotus obliquus. The sequence continues at coordinate 1,725,396 of JAJHTX010000006.1, read as the reverse complement.
CTTATCACAAACGAGCGTATGAAATGCTGTTCTCGCCGAACCAACTTCTTGTCGGCATCTTCCCTTTCATCGCTAAGCCGTGTTTTCTTTCCTTTCAGAATTTCCCTGAACTATTCTTAATGCTTATGCCGGGGCTTAACCACCACTGCAGCTTTGTGGTGCCTGGATGGATTTGGTTCTCCCTATGAAACACTCTGACCGTCTTGAATTTAATACGAGCGACGAATGTTCGCCGCCGCGCTTTATTTTTCATGTGGTCCAGGTCCGTCTTTCTCAGGTTGTTAAAGTTCAGATTACGAAGTTGTTCTTCGTACCAGTTCTTCGTTCGTTCCAGCTAACTTGGCCATCCGCTGAGATGCACTGCCTGGATGGTGTGCCTGGCGTGCATGTGCTCCTTTGCATAGCAGGTTCCTCCTCTTTCCATAATGGAAAGACTGAGGATCAAATGCGAAGCGGAATATCGCTCCTGCAACTTCGTTCACATTCAGCCTTGTTAATAACTCTGGTACTAGTCTCCCGGAATAGACCATTTGGATTTGTCTGCTTTCCACCATGATTACTTTCAGTTCAATGATGATAACGCTGCTCTCATCACACTCCATTGCCGCCCCAAGACCGTTATCAGTATCCAATGGTGTACGTGAACCCTCATCTTGTGGTGCCTTACGATCGGCATTGAAAGTCTGGACGTTGGCCAAACGGTGCCATGGTCCATAGACTCGAGCTTCCCCTTGGACCAGACGGTTGAGTATTTTCCGCCGACAGGCCGACGCATTAGACCGTTGAGCTGCATTTGGCGTTCGCGCACCTGCGCGAATTTAGAGGTAAGCAACGGATGAAGTTGAAGTTCTTGTCGGCTTCGTGAATGTCGTAAAGTGGGGATTACTATTTTTTCTTTTACCTCAGAGCCATGTGGATTGCCTTTTGCTCTAACTGCATCCTGCGCGATCGCATCATCGCGCCCTCTTTACCAAGAACAATAACGTATGCGCTTCATTTTTTCGATGTTTCTATGAATGGTTGTTACTCATACTCACGACGTTTATTTTACTGAGGAGTGTAAGATTCTGATTTTGGACTTTTATGCCCCCAATTCCAAAATCGCGTAGGCGGTCTTTCCACTTCCTAATGCGTATCACTAGGTTCAGGTGTCCGGAGAGGAACTGTATTAGACACTGGTGAACTCTGTATATCCCCGAGCGGGGCGGGAGGGGCGGGGATAGGCTGCTCCGAAATGCCCAGTGCGAAAATATGTACCTTTGTGGAGGTCCATTAGCCACCAGTAAATGCAACTTTGGAAATTAAGTGTAACATCGATTGGAGGTCGACGAAGATCATCCGTCTTTGCTGCGGGTTGCGGCGCAATCTCTATAGTGCGAAGGGTATTTCTCAGGAACTCACCAACGTTGTCTATCTCTTACTTCCCCGGCTCATACTTCAATACGACTAATATCTCAACATCTCTGCATTCGGCCCCGTCTTTGAATGCTGAAGCGGCGCCCGGAGTCTCGTATCCTATTTCGAAACACGAGGATGAACGAAGACGAAGAAGGGGTCCTTCCGAACGCATTGTCGCGGATACACATTCCCACAGACATTGGATGCGGGTTGCGTAGAAGCCGAGTAAGAAGCGGACAAAATCAATGAGGACACACGACAGTCGGATGTTGTGATAGTCTCATCCAACCCATCTGCGGCCATCAACTGCACCTTGGATGATTTTAAGATCATCTTACTACTCTCAGTCCGATTCGGAATGCAAATACTAATCAGCTCCGACCATGGTGGTCCGTTCTTACTTTATTTCTCATTACTCGTTCAACGGAAGGTCCGTTATTGCCATTGTACCACGTTATCAGCGCCGGCGTTACCACCTTCGTTTATTTCTTTTTCTCACCGGACATAGCGGATGCAGTGTAGTTCATCACGGCACGGCCAATTGTTCCTTCTAGAATGTGAACGAGAGTAGTTGACGCAAGACACAGTTCGCAGTGGAAATTTCTTTCGGCATTCAAGTTAGCCATTGGACACCAACTTGTTCAGCAACCGTAATCGACTTTAGACTTCAGTGCATCGTGATTACCGTAAATAATGGTGCTTGGGTTCTTGTGGAGGAATACAGCGAAGGAGTGGAAGAACTCTTCTTCAATAAACAGTCAAGTATGTTTAGTGACGAAGTGGGAAAACATAACCTTATATAGTAGAGAGGAGGTCGCGCTTCCTGACACAGGAGAAAGGGGACAAAGCGCCCTTCAAAATAGGGAGTGCCACCTTCCATTTTACAGCGTCTTGCGTTCTAGGCATGGTCGTCAGCCAATTTGCGTGTTGAAAAGAGCTTCATGTGCTCGCCATAACACTGGGAGTGTGACACGGCGGTATCGGAGATCTTGACAAGATGAAATTAAGAGTGATTCAGTACAAATATATCTCCGCCCTCTTTTGGAATGACTCATGAATGGTTAGATAGGAAGTGAGCCACGGCGTTCCTCAAGCCACATTTTTTTGAGTTGGGTGGTCTGAATACCTGACTGATGAAGACCGCGATGCTCCTCCGTTTTAGTCTTGGTCCGTTTTGAAGGGAAATGACGGAGACACGCGAAATCGTTCCACGAAGGTGAGACCATCCTATCGATGGATTCAATTAATCCTATCGTATAGGGGTCAAATATGTGTACTCGAGTAAAAGCACCAAAGCCTTCTCCATCTGGGCGTATTCAAAGAGATTGCAGAACAGATGATTTCCGGGGTCACATCAGATTCAGAGGGAGGGAAACACGGTGATACGAACTACCGTGATAATCATCCCAGTTGTCATTGGAGATAACCAGCGTATTGTAATCGAATAACAAGGCAAAGCATACAAAGAAAATTATCAGTAACGCAAGACGAGCGTGAATGAAGCAACTAAGGCGTACCGAATTTGTCGATGTCAGTCAGCAAGGAACGACTTTCCAAATCTTTCCTATCTGGAGGCCATCAAAAGCGGGAAGTAAACAAGTGAAAATCAGGCAGGAAACAATGCGACTCTGGGAAAAGTAAAAGATCCTCCTTCATCCAGAGTTGACACAAGCTGGATACTGTCGCACATTAATTTTTCCAACCATCCCGGATTGCGCGGAGATGCCTGAAGGAGGGGGAAGGGGATATGGGCGCCCAGCGAAATCCAACGACAAAGGCCTGACAATAGAACAACAGACGGCATTGTCAGGGTAACGAATCTGGAATTGGACTCGACAGAATTGAAATATCCATAGCAGATCAGACAAACTCGACTGACTCGGTATTCGTGGTGGCCGCGTTGCAGAGTACTTAGAACACCCATACATACTTCTTTGGTTACGTTCCAGTTTCGATTCGTCATTTACTTGCCCCATCCGAGGGGTTAACAGGTTTGATCCTATACGAGAAAAATAAGATTGTCAACGACGCCTCGTGGAAAGTGGTAGAGTAGAAAGCAAGAAGGAAGCCAACCTTCTTCAAGTTGCTTCTCAGGAGCAATCAAACAGAAATTTAGACGAACCCTTGTGGTGACGATCGGATCCAGGAAAGCACAAGAATTCGCATTGGCGTACAAAAAAGGTGAGGGGGTTGCTGTCTTCGGTTAGATGTAGGTGTTCACTCATCATCTAGCCTCCCCGTTCAGCACGAACGCACCAAATTAGACAAAAAGCTGGTAACGAGACATAAGCACCCGCAACTGGATGAACTGTGTACGTGTATGGACGTACCTTATCGGGCTGTGCGAGGCCTAGGGCCAGTAGGTTAAGCGGGATGCAGTGTAAACAAGACCAGCTAGGAAATTGAATGAGTGGATAAAAGCAATAGAGAAACAAACTCAAGTCGAATGGTGCTGAGGCGGTTTTGAGAACTGACAGAGGTATGGACGGCGCACGGAGATGATGACATTCGAATCCCCAAAGTTGAACAGGGGACGCCTGGAAAAGATGTTACTAGATGGAGTAATGGACAAATAAAACCAGTTGCCCAGTGATAACATCAGAGCACGCCGGACCACGGAAACGCCATTGCGATAAGGATAAGTATACGAGGGCACAAGGGCCAGAAGATATAAAGGAATTGCCTCAGGATAGGGGAGCTTGAGTTGTTTGACCGAGAAGACCGTATTGAGGGGCTTCGCTTGATTCCATGCCGGGAGGCCCCCAGCTCCAGCTTGCTTAGACGGCAGATGATCCAGTATCCTCAACATGAGATAATGACACTACTGCAGTTAGTGACAGTTAGTATCAGCGTGGAATGTGATATGCAAATGCAACAACTTTTCCTCATGTCAAGACACGGAATATCCGAGAAGGGTGCCAGGAAAGAATGATTGCACGAGGAGTTGTGTTACATTCACTAGCACCAGGACCACTCCTGCCACTGGCGGGAAAACTCAAAGGGTATTTTGCCTGCTCGAAGAACTCGAGTGCGCTGGTCGTGATCGAGTCTAGTAACCAGGCCGGAACGACAAGAGTAAGCGTCCCACACAGCAACGCCTAGTCCAAAGTCCATTATCACCGGCATCAGCAATGCTTTAACAGAGTATACAACCACAGTGACTCACTATATTATATCCAGGCTTGACAAGCTTTGATCCCAACCGAGCAAGAGAACGAGCAGAGTCCAAAGGACGGCCCGGAAGTTAATAACCAAGGAAGGAAACTCACTACACAGGATAGCGAAATATGTAAAGGTCTGAAAAGTAACTCGAATAAAAGCACGAACAAACTAGTAATTACAGCCAATCTACGACAAATCGAGAAAAAAAAGCAACTATGATACCGGGAAACGGAAAAGGTAGGTTGATGACGCAGTGGGGATTGGCACTGAATCTGACACTGAATCCTGTTGTTTAAGAATCGAAAATGTAGGGTGCTAGGAGGTGTATCGACGAAGAGTCTTGGGCGCTGATGGGGGGAATACTATGAGGCATCTTGGGATGTGCAGAGAGAAGAGTATGAATAGTAAGAATGTGGTCGCAATAATAAACAGAAGCCAGATTGTAACAGTGAACGGTAGGAAGAAGGGTAGAAACTTGAAGCACTGCGATGACGGATATGCTCGAGTGAGCCCAATAGAAGATGTTTGAACAGGAAGGACCGGATGACAGCAAATTTGAAAGCGACGCGATAGATGTGATCGATACATGACGAGAAGTGAAGTTAAGCCAAGCAGATTGTAGCGGCTCTTAGCCGTCAGGTTTACGGTGGCGTTCGCCTCACACTAGTAGGGCTGCCTGATTGAAAGAGCTGTTCAAGTCCATGGTGGAATGCCTCAAGCCTAAACAAAAATCAGTGATTAACCCAGGAGGTAAAAGTAACTCGTAAACTCACTCTGCGTTCCGTTTTCTCAATCTACGAAATAAGCACCGTTGTCAGCTTATCTGATCCACAAAGACAAAGAAAAGGGAAATAGCACAAGAAGAGAAAATGAAACTTACTCATCAACTATCCCAGTCAACCCAGCATTCTCCCTCTCTTTTCCTTGAACAACTCCTTCCAGTTCCTTAACCCTCCTATCCAGCTTATCATACTCAGCCATAAAATCATGCACAGCAGCTTGGAACGTCATTTGTTGAGCAGCCATGTTTGATGCAGCTGTTTGAAGAGCAGCTTGGTGTTCAGTCATTTTGGAGAGGAGAGCGACGAGGGCGGATGAGGGAGAGGGCAAGCGAGTGGGATGGCTGGGTGTCTGGGTGTCCTTCTGTTGCTCATGAAGTGTGGAAATAGGAGGTGTGATAAGAGGCGGAACAGGTATCCAGGATGAGGATAAGCCGCTGCAGATGCTGGTGCTTCTTCGTAGTTCTTTACTATTGCGGGCGCTGTTTTGGGCTTTGTTAAGACTCCGAGCATGGCTAGAACGAAGATTGGACAATGGGGTTCGAGGACTTGAGTTTGCACGCTCGATGGTTGAAGCCAGCTGAATTGCGAAATCTTCAGACCTGCGCTCACGTTCACGTTCCTGCTCTTGACTCTCAGCTGAACCAGAGTTCGGCACATGGGTATCAACTAGAGCGGACTGGCACGAGGCCTGGCTTCGAGGGTTCTGTACAGAAGTGGGAGCCGTCAACACGCGAGACAGTCCACGAAAGAACTTGGAAAATGGACCGACGTTCGCTGTGCTTTTAGCAGTCGCCTGTGTCTGTCGTTCCGGGTCCACTTCCATCTGCAATAGATTTCCATCGATGGCGTTGGCGTTGGCATTAGTACCAGTATTGGTGCTTGATTCACAGGAGAACTCTTCCACTTCCGATACTTTGCCCTTATTCAAGGGTGCTAAGCTCGAAGTAGAGACGCCTGCGTCTCTAACGCCGCTGTTGGACAGGAGTTTCTGTTCCTTCTCCCTTGCACGCTGTCCACCCTTCGTGAAGGATGTTGGCGAGGGAGGAACAGACTCGGAATCCGCGTAGAGATCATCAACGTCCGTATCCACTGCTCTCCTGCGCTCCACTGTCTGTGAAGGAGTTGGAAGTTGAATTGAGGTGAATGTGATTGGGCGAGGTGGTGGCGTACTAGGCGCGGGCGTTTGTTCTTGAGGCTGACGTTGTGTTTGTGACAGAGACTGAGGGAAAGGGGGAAATGGCGTCACCCCACTATCAAGCTCCTCGGTCTTGACAGTCGTCAGGCGTGTCTTTTTGCTCGCAGGCAAACCAGACCCCTCAATTTGTTCTTCATCGCTTGAAGCGTAGTCAGGGTGAAAGAGTCCTCTTTCATCCTCAGCATTTCCACCCGCGTTCCCAACCTGCGCATCTACATCTACTCCCACATCCAAGTCTGATTCATCGAATCCATTCATGTTCTCCTCGTCGTCCTCTGCCTTCATCTTATCCAAGGCAGCTTGTATCTCAGCTTCTCGACGCTTCTTCTCAGCGAGCTTTGCTTCATCAGACAGTTGCGTCTTAGCCCTTGCCGAGCCCCCCGTTCCTCCAACGGAATGAGGAACATGACGGGAACCGCCTGTTGACATGCGTGCGTAGCTTCGTTTGGCTGATTGAGGGCTAGATAAGGTATTGGCGTTTGCGTTTCCACTGAAAATACCTCGGGGGGATGACTGCGGAGTCTTAGGAGGGGCTGGTTTATCGTCTGTAGGAGGAATCAGGCCCGCGGCGAGTAGTTCATCTTCCCATCCTATAAGTAGGGTGGCGAGGAGGGGGATCTGTCAGCCCAAGGACAAATCGAGATCAGGCAAAGAATGATGGTGATGCATACGCACTCCAGAATCTGCAATTTCCATGAGCACAGCTGTAGAAAGCTCTAGAAATGGGTAGCAAAAGGTGAATCCGCGAAAAGAGTGAATATTTGGTGTTAGACGCGGGAGCAAAATGTGATCGAGGGTGGCACAGCGAACCTTCCTGGATTCTTCTGAGTCCTAATAAGAGAAACGGGTTAATAGACGCACACCAGTACTAATAGATTCGACTGACCTGCTTATGAGCCTACTTGCTGGTCTGTCACATACACAGATTGCTCGGCCATTCTTGATGCAGCCCGCTGAGTGGACCTGAAAGTTGCCAGTGGGGTTATAGTTTGCCTGACGTGACTGAGAGTCAGGGGTCGCTGTTGAACTCATCCGCAGTACTGCGATTATGAGGAAATCATGTAGATCAGCTTAGCGATTAGGAGGAGGGGCAGTGTCGCTGTGATGACAGTGGTGGAGGAGAGCGTTTGTAGACGAGAGCATGGGACAACCGGCTCCAGCCCTAACCGAACAGCCAAGCCTTGTACCACCATGATTCAATCTCAAGTAAAATATTTCGAGCCTCTCGACGACGCATCTCCCGCCATCGTCGTGCAAGTAACGCAGCTCGTCGACTCGTACATGATTTGGGTTGGACCGACGAGCACTCGGCGCGAGGAGGCTGAAAGTGCGCCTCAAAATGGCAGCTTAAGTAGAGATTGGGCGTGTGCTATGCCACCCGTTTCTGTACGTTCTTTTCAGCTCCTGATCGATTAGGTGGCTTATAAAGTTCTATTGACAATGAAGGATGGTGTACCACCTTCTGGGACATCGCTTGTGCGAGCTTCTACTTCAGACTTGGCTTTACCAATGGCCCAAAGACTCGGTGAATATTCTCAACTGTCGTGGGGATATAGTGCGGCTGATATCAACAGCACGACGGTTTAGGAAGCAAATGTTTCTGTCGGTTGATATGCCGCCAACGTTTCTCTCCATGGGGCATGGACCCAAACTTGCAGCCGAAGCTGAAAAGAGGGTAGTACAGACATTGAGAGAGCTCGAACAATAGGCTATATGCGTCGAATTTCTTGTTATCGATTTTGTGTAGATAAATGAGCAAATAAATGATAATATAATAATAAAAGCCCTTTACCACGGGACGTTACTGATGTGCTGACGTGCGTGTCACTCACTCCCTCTGCTCATCCATCCATCCTGGGCCATTTCCGTCGTTCAACTCGTTCATCTCTCGTCCACTCACACCCAGCGTCAAGTCGCGTTCCTCGACACTCCTCCCGACGCCATTTCGTCCTGGCTGTTTCACGAAAATATTTAACGTTTCGCTCGTTGGTTGTCATTCCAACCCCGTGACCGACGCTGGCTTTACCTGGGCTATTATGAGTGAAAACGAGTTGGCCTACATGAGAGGCAACGACGACTTTGACCTTCCACGATACGCACAGGATTCTTACTCTACGTATCACGACCCTCCTCTTTCCTCCTCTTCGGCCCAGGCAGCTCATGCTGCACAGCAGGCGTCGTATGCCAGCTCGCCTTATTCGACGGTCCCACCTCCACCCCAATCCAACTCAGCTCGGCAGCCGCCTGTAATCAACACTCATCAGCCGATCTCAGCTCAGCACGACGCTCCTGCTTCTGCTCGTAATCCACGCGTACAGCACTTCTTTGACAACGATCCACAGCATAGCGGCCAGCAGTATCTTTCGACTGCCCAGGCTAACCTTTCTCGAAGTGCTTCTCTTGGAAACGCCATTGGTAGCTCCGCTGCGGCTTTCGGTGCGCGCAGAAATAGGCATCATATTTCTACCGATTTAGAGAGTGCGTATATGGACGACGGTGGCCAGACAGGTGCGATCGTCGGCGAGCAGCGCCCCCCGCATCAGCAGCATCGTTCACTCGGCACATCGCAGCAGATCTCCCAGTCGTTTTATCCGCCCACCGTTTCATACGTAAGTCCTCAGCAATCTCAGCTCACTGGACATTCTCCGCACTCCAGTATCGGAGGCGCGAACGCGGCGGACGCCTATCAGGATGGTCACTATTCTGGAACACCAAGCCAGGCGCGCCAGCAGTTGTCCGCCATTAAATTAGAAGATGTTTCAGGCGACTCGAGGAGCGCGCGACGAGGCCAAGCTGGCGGACAAGCAGCCACGCCGCTTCTTGATCCGTACTCCCAGCTTCACCAGCTCGGTTCACAGAGCAGCCCGGCAACAACGGCTTATTCGCCTACTTCAACAGCTTATCAATATGCGAGCCCGACCGAGATTCAGGTTGCATCTCCATATCAGCCTCAGCATCCTCCCAATAAAAGCAACTCACAACATCAGCAGGTGTCACCTATCGGCTCACCATTTGGTGGCCAGCGAACTTTACCACCACCGCCATCACAGGTATCTTCGCAATATTCCCATTATGCGATGGATACGACATCGCCTGGTCCTTCGCATTCTGCACAGGGCAGCCACGCGGCTCAGCATCATTATAATTCTCAGGGCACGATGCCACTAAGGCAAAGTTTGTCGACACCAAACACTCCGCTTTCATATCAGCATGCACAGCAACTGGCTCAGGCACAGTATCACACTACAGAACCTGACGACGCGATGGCAGTCGAGAGCACCCAGAAACGCCATCGCGCCTCTGGTCTGCGGCGAGTACGCGATGCGCGTGAATTGAAACCTTACGTAAATTCCCAGCCCGCCGGGCGAAGGGGGGATGCGAACGGGCAGTTTCTTTCGGTGAGCTTGGCTTGATTTTCTCTAGCGCAAGACTGACGGTTGTTCATTATCTTCTCATGCTTCCGGCGGCCGGCGTTATCAAAGCCTCTGCGTCAACTTACAACGAACATCTGTGATACCTATCGCATCTGCAATCCTCAATTCCACTATGAGTCTGCAAGTAACCCACGGCGAGTACTCACGAAGCCAAGCAAACCGATGCACAACGACGGGTATGACAATGAGGATTATGATTATATTCTCTATGTCAACGACTTGTTGGGCATGGATCAAAAAAAGTTCGTCTCTAATTATGCCTTTTCGGCATCATGGCTTCCTCACATGTGAATTATATAGGTATTTGATCTTAGATGTCCTTGGACAGGGAACATTCGGGCAGGTAGTGAAGTGTCAGAATATGAAGACCCACGAGATCGTGGCCGTGAAGGTCGTGAAAAATAAACCGGCGTATTTCAACCAAAGTATGATGGAGGTAACGATATTGGAACTGGTACGCATGTTTCTTCCATTCGGCGGGTGTTGTTCTTGTATTGACTGTGATCTCCAGTTGAACAGCCAATGTGATCCTCACGACGAACATCATATTTTGCGATTACGCGACTCGTTCATCCACAAGCATCACTTGTGCCTGGTTTTTGAACTCCTCTCTTCCAATCTCTACGAACTTATCAAGCAAAATCAGTTCCAAGGTCTAAGCACTCAACTCGTGAAGGTATTCACGGCCCAGCTCCTGGACGCGTTGAGCATCCTTAAAGATGCTCGGCTTATCCATTGCGATCTGAAGCCTGAAAATATCTTGCTAAAATCGTAAGGAATTAGACTGTGACCCGCGTTCTACCTTGGAGCTGACGTTTCCTATAGTCTTCAATCGCCCACTATCAAGATAATTGATTTCGGCTCGGCTTGCCATGAACGGCAGACTGTGTACACGTACATCCAGTCCCGATTTTACCGATCACCAGAAGTGTTGCTGGGGATACCATACAATACAGCAATCGACATGTGGTCTTTGGGTTGCATTGCCGTCGAGCTCTTCTTGGGTCTCCCGCTCTTCCCAGGTACTAGCGAGTACAACCAAATTACCAGAATCGTGGAGATGCTTGGGTATGTTCCCACCATCAAGATTCTTCTCGGTTGTTGGCGCTAACGATTTAGTAGGCTTCCGCCAACTTATATGCTGGAAATCGGAAAGCAAGCAAACCACTTTTTCGACTCCTATATTGACCATTACGGGCAGAAGAAATATCGCTTAAAGAGTATTGAGCAATATTCGAGGGAGCGAAATACTCAAGAGCAACCAGGCAAGCAATACTTCAAAGCAACAACGCTTCCGGAGATCGTCAATTCAGCACCAATGCCAAATTTCAAGTCGAAGTCGAACCATGAGGTAGAGAAAGGTTTGGAAGCACAATTCGTTCAATTATAGCACGGCTTCTGACGTTCCCTCATTACTCCAGAACTCATGAATCGAGCTGCGTTTATCGATTTCTGTCAAGGGTTACTAAACCTGGATCCCATGCAACGGTGGACGCCGCAACAAGCTCGGATGCACCCGTTTATCACCGGAGAGAAATTCACCAAACCTTTTGTGGTACGTAATTCTTTCTCGTCATAGTTTCATCGGGAAGTCGACTATGCTTCTAGCCACCGGCACATCTGAATAGCGCTCCGGCTGCGGCTGCTTCGCAAACACCAAGTGCCCAAGCGGACCCGAAGCGGCCTTATGGCGGTCTTGTACCTTCTCAGCCGAAGGGTCAGCGTGCGTACCAGGATGCGGCGACTTATAATCAACACCTCGCGCAGCATCAAGCGTATACTGCGCAGCAGCAGGCGAGCCAAGCTGCATCGAATACATACCGTAATCCATATATCGCACAGCAACCTCAGCAACAGCAGGTCCAGACATCATCCCAGCCACTTCGACAACAAGATGCGCAACAGTTTGCTCCGTCCCAGCAGATGCATCATGGATCCACGGGCCACCCGTCTGCACGTTAGTACTTGTATATTTTGGAAAAACCTTCATATTGATATATATCTAATTTACAGACTTGAATGCCCTACCAGGTGCTCATCCAAACCCGCCATCAAGCACTTATTATCCCAGCTCTCGGGGGCGTGCTAATACAATTAACAATTTAGATGCTATTCCGCCTGCCCTGGCTCGATTGCAACATATGAACCATGATGTCATTTCTGGACGAAATGCCTTGACGCCAGTGCTTAACCGAGATGATGCGATGCGCGAGTGGGAGAGGCGACAAGCTGGGAAGGCTGCCGCTCTGCATACCTACCAACCATTGGAATATCTGCAGCAACAAGCAGAGCTGGCTGCCGCCCAAGGATACACGAATTGGAACCAACAACATCGCAGTGCACATCGGTACCCGGCGCAACCATCTTCGTTGTCACAATCCTATCAACCTACGAGCATTGTCGTGGATGAACCGTCCGAACGAAGAGAGGCAGTGATGTCGAGTGTTCGCGCAGCCGCACGAGGGGATCAGCAATCGCTATATGGCGCGTCGAATTCCGCGAACTTGTCGAGTCCACCACAGGCGTACGTTGGAAACTCTGCTCCATCGGGTGCACGATATGCAGGTTCGTATCCTCAGCAGCAACAGCAAGTGCAACAGCAGCAGCCACAACAAACTAATGTTCCATTTGACGGACTGGATCGTGGGAGAACTGATATCGCAACGATGTATGTCCCAATGCAACCTGACCAGTACCAGAGCGCATATGCGCCGTCGAGCCATCACACCTCACCCGATCAACGACAGGCTAACAACGCGGCTGGAGCTCAGTCGTTCTATAACGCGGGCGTGGTTGCGAGTGGCGCAGCGCAACGGAATCCCTTTGTTGCAGCGGCGCAAAACTCACCGCCAAGTATAACACAGCAACGAGACGTCCAACGTGCTGCGAACGGGATGGAAATTTGGCCACGCTAAGTGGTAGTTGACTGCGCGCAACATTCTGGACTGGCATCGCGTATTGAATCTGATAATTATATCTCTTCCGTACTTTTTCCTTCCTTTTTCCTCCCTCGAATCTTGTCTCTCCCTTTTTTGACAACATTAAGCACCCGATTCGATCGAAACCCATGATACGTGCTTTTGTTCCTCGTGCGCTTGAGTATGCTGGCGTATTGGCGATACTTTTCTTTTTCATCTCCACTGCTTCCTCCACATGCTCCATGATGTACAAGATACCTTGCAATCGTGATAGTGCACTATTTACAAGTCATCACACGTTGTAGCAAGACGTGGTGATTTTATGGTTGAACGGGTATATTTGTCGGTTTATTTCGTTTCGTTTGATGATTTGTCGTTCTTCACAGACGGATGCTAACCTTTTTTGAGGCGCTTACAGAGCTGGCGCAAGCTTAGAACCAAGACAAGACAGCTTTAGTCATCCAAAGCTTGGGTCACTTGCCTGTGTCTCTTATGTTGTTGAGTGCTTATAAAGCTATACGCCCTCGGTCTTCGGCGTCCCTTTTCAACGCTTTATCTTGCAGCTTGCTGCAGCGGTCTCTGGGCTAATGACAAGATGGGTCGTGTGTAGTACCGAGAATCTGCAATGTCAGTCCACCGAGCTCCATTGCTGACTGGTCAAGGACAATATTAATGCCCGGGCTTGCGCCATCTGGCCGAGGTAATCTTACAGCCCACCATTTGGCGGGTTGGCTATGAGATGGACTGAAAGCTTTAAATACGAGTAGAATGCTTGTTGAACTGGCATCAATATTCGACAGTACTCAACTTCACTGGAAGAAATAGTCGATTTATAATGTCTGGAAAGAAGCTTATCCTGGTCCTTGGAGCAACAGGAGCGCAGGGAATAGCCGTCATCGACGCTTTGCTCGCCTCAAGCGCGGATGGTAGTCCCTCTCCATACGCCGTTCGGGTACTGACGCGCAATCCTGAATCTAAGCGCGCACAGGAGCTGAAGACAAAGGGCGTTGAATGTGTTAAAGGTGAGATATCCGCTTTTATTGTTTCCTTCAGTGAGGATTTAACATCGTCCCCAGGTTCATTTGAGGATTTTCCAACAGTCTTCACAGCTCTGAAAGGCGCATATGGTGTCTGGGCCAATACGGATGGTTTCACCGTTGGCGAGACTCGAGAGGTCTTTGCTGGGATACGTATCTTTGAGCTTGCAAAACAAGTTGGGAGTGTCAGGCATTACGTTTGGAGTAACCTTGATTATGTCTCCAAGGTATGAAACAATACTATCTGCGGTAACAACCGTGTTTAGTCTGGGTTAACGCATCATCGCGTTCGTGTAGATAACGAAATATAGTCCCGAGTATAAAGTGGAACATTATGATGGTAAAGGTCGCGTTGCGGATTGGATGAAAGCTCAGCCTTCGGATACGACGAACGTGGATGGGATGGTGTGGAGTGTGGTTACTACGGGTCCATACATGGATATGCTGAGAATCGTAAGCATTAGTTATCAAAGCAACCTGGCATTACTAATGTTTCCTTGTTCAATTGTAGCCTATGTTCGCTCCTCTAGCGCAACGTACCGATGGGACATACGTCTTCGCTTCTCCAATCGGTGACGGACGCGTCCCAATGATTTCTCTACGCGACTTAGGATTCTTTGCCAGATATGTGTTTGATCATCGTGTTGAAACTTCTGGTCTGGATCTCGAGGTTGCTAGTCAGCTCGTGGGCTGGGATGGAAAGGAAGGCCTTGTGGAGACATTTAAGAGAGTCACTGGGTTGAAGGCAGTGTTTGTTAGACAGAGTGTTGAGGAGTGGGTGGGAAATTTTCTGAACACAGATCGGGATGTGGCTGCTGATGTGAAAGGTGGGACAACGTGGAAGGATAATTTCTCGTGAGAGGCTTTTCCAACCCTTTCTCGCTACAAATCTAACACCCTTGTATGGTATAGGGCGTTCTGGAGAATGTGGCGCGACGACATTATCAAACGCGATATGAAGTGGATTCGTTCTATCAATCCCAACGGAGACACCCTTGAAAGTTGGATGCGCGCAAATAATTATCCTAATCTTGATTCGAAGTTGCTGAAGGGAGTTGAGGATCATGGTTATCTGAGTCTTAACCCGGAGGCGCTTGAGAAAATAAAGGCGGGAGTGGATGCCAGTGGGCAGAAGTAGAAGTTGTAAATTCATTATGAGTAAAGTTGGTTAGTAGTCTCGCTGAGTATGTTCTAGTTGAATTAAATACATCGCATCTATGTGAATCACTGAAACCCTTCAGAATGTACATGTTACATATGTACAATCTCATTCCCTATTCTCCAAGATATCCTCTAGAAGCATGAACGCAGGCCGAACAAGAGGAACCGACTACAATACTACTCTTCACCTCCCAAGCGCCTCCACTTGACATCTTAATTACGCCTCCTTCGTTTCCGACTCTATAGCACGATTCCGAAGCATAAAATAAAATTACAATTAACTGAATTGACCTTTGCCACATAGGTATGTGCAGTATCGTATGTTTCGCCTCTTCTTTTACATAACGTCGAGAGATTCTGACCATTGTTATACGGCCGAGAAGTGACTCCTGGCGTCAGCTGAGCCGCATCACTAGAGCCCTTCAGCTTGAGTGCCCTTTTTGTCCTGTTGCTTTGTGTTGTATTTGCTATAGTGATTCTCAAGGATGCGTTTTCTGTTACTCCTTATAGGAACATAAGGACTGAGACGGACGGTATGCTCAACTAGAGAAGTAAAGTTATATTACACGAATTAAGCTTGTCTTCTAGTTTCCCGAACGAGCGATAGCAGGTAAACGAAAGGAACGACGAATGAATGATTGTGTGTTCTTACTTCTCTAAGTCCTGATTTTGGACTCTCTCATATTGGCCTCTCTCCGGGTTCCTATTGATGATCCGTCTCAGCCGCTGGAGTCCACCGCAGTAGATGAAGATAGCTGCAGGAACACCCAGAGCAATGAGACCGAAGAAAAGATATCGGAAGCCCGACGACTCGTTCGTGTCGTCAATCTCAGCCTCATCAGCTTCAGGTGTCTCTACTTCCTTCTCGGCATCATCAGCGGCAACCTTCGTTGCAGCGGGAACATTCTTAGCAACTGGCAAAGTCGTCGCAACACCGAACTTGGGCTCTGTTTCTTCTGCTTCCGCAGTCACCGCAGAAGTCGTTTCGATGTCACCCTATAAAAAAAGATCCAACGAAAACAATGTATTGGTGACGAGCGCTTTTGGGGTACAGAACGAGACTGAGGCCACTTAGACTCAGAGCTCGGCGTGAAGAGGCACCTGGTTCCCGTCCTCGTCAACCTCTAACTCGAGTGGTAATTCACCAGAGTCGACGATGATAACGTCCACGTCGGGCTTGTCGTTCCTACCCTTCTTCACGTCCTCTACGAGAGCATATTAGATTAAGAGTGTAATATATCACCGAATACACATACCGATTGCGTAAACGATATCCATGCCATCAATAACCTTTCCGAATACGACCTAGAACCAGAGCGTAAGTACACTTTCATACCGGTTGATGAAAACAACATACGTGGCGACCATCGAGCCAGCTCGTTTGTACAGTGCAGATGAACTGTAAGGCAAAGTTTATAATATAGAAAAAGAGTTGGGAAACCCTTTCACGCACAAATTGAGAGCCTGTGAGAGTACAAGTCAGCATCGAAGGAAGCTCATAGTACCTCCACTTACCGTTAGTGTCCCTGCCTGCGTTCGCCATCGAGAGAATGCCGGGACCAGTGTGCTTGAGTTTGCTAGAATCACCAATAAGAAAACTTTGCCAAGAATATCTGAAGAAAGGATCCCACAAGTTCTCATCGGCAAACCTGTCCCCGTAGATAGACTACGAGAGAAACATAAGGAGAGATTATCGAGTATTCTGGCGTAAACATACCTTTCCACCAGTTCCGTCACCCTTGGCTATCCAGATGTTGAATACAAGGAGCTTCCGGTAATGCAGGAAGGAAAGGCTCACTGAAGTCACCTCCTTGAATCCTACAGAGTAGAGACGTTAGAAACAACTATGGCACTGCTATTGAGTTACATACATGAAGTTCTTGATGACACGGTGGAATTTGCTGCCTTTGTATCCCATACCTTCAGGAAGAGGAGTTCCATCCTTTTTCACACCGGTTGCAAGAGCACGGAAGTTCTCCGCCGTCTTTGGTACAGTCTGCGGAACTGTTCGTGAGATTCAATACCTAGACTTGTTACAAAGCTACGAACTCCTCCGAACAGTCCCATGGTCACTGGCAATTAATAGAAATTGGATTTTACACTCAACAATAAGAACTCAAAGAGCTTACCTCGTCCAAGGTCTTCGTCACCATGTTTGATGTCGAAATAGACCTTATGAGTGATCTTCGGACCCTTAACGGCCTCTGCGGACTGAACCGCAAAGAGAGCCGCAAACGAGACGGCAAGGACAGAGAAGAAGAGCTTCGCGTACATGCCCTGCTTTTGAGGTGGTGGTTGATAGAAAGCAGAGAGATGAAGATGGGGAGACGCGACGTGTCAAGGCACAGGTGAGCGGCGACCGTGTCCGTGTAACCAGACACGTCGATCACTTGGTCGGAAATTGCCATGGGAGCAAAAATTGGACTTTATTTTGACCTTATCCGCAACCATGGATGACGATATTGTGCTTAATCTCGCAGAGTCGTCTGTACTCCCCGTACGGTCTGCGAATAAAACAAAGGGCGGCAGATGGACAGATAGGTGCGTCGAGCTTTTGGAAGGGACAAATAATCGTCTCGTATTCAAGTATTATTGGCAGGGTACAGGCCAAACGAACACTAAAGCGGAAGAATGTACCTAGCTCCAAATTACAACAGAAACCCAAAGAGTCGACCTCCATTGAGCTTGAAGAGAGCCCTCATCCAGCGAAGAAGTCTCGAACTTCTGTTGCTCCGCAGAAGCAGCAATCCGCCTACAAAGATCCAGGGAATCACAAGTCGACCAGCACCTCCAGACACCCTCAAATCGTCTCCTCACTATTTTCCTCCAATCCTAAATTGCGTGTCGAAGACGCTCCCGATGCGCTTCCACGAACTACTAGGCCTAGTAATGCTCCTCTGCAAGACAGATCCACCTTTGCGGGCCTTGGACTGGATTCTTTAATAATCGCGCATCTGTCAACAAAAATGAACATCAGCACTCCTACGTCCATCCAACGTGAATCCCTTCCAGCACTACTACCTCCATCACCTGAGGATGCATTGGAGCGGGATGTCTTTATCCAGAGTCAGACCGGTTCAGGAAAGACATTGTCATTCCTCCTTCCAATTCTTCAAGACCTTCTTCCATTAAGCTCGCTTTCGTATATTGACCGTTCGATCGGGACGCTCGCTATAATTATTGCCCCAACACGGGAACTAGCGAAGCAAATCTCGGACGTCGTTGAACAATTGCTGACTTTACGATTACGACCTTCAGACGAGAATATCGATGATGCAATGCCGTCCGCCCGACTTACGCGCTGGTTAGTTTCTGGACTACTTATCGGTGGTGAGAACCGGACTCACGAGAAAGCACGTCTGCGAAAAGGCCTTCCTATTCTTGTCTGCACTCCCGGACGTCTTCTCGACCATCTCCAGAACACATCCTCGTTTAACGTCGGAAAATGTCGGTGGCTCGTTTTGGATGAAGCAGATCGACTTATGGATCTCGGGTTTGAGGAGACGATCAAGGATATTCTTCAAGCTCTTGAAGGGAGGAGACGACTTGCCATACAGGCTGTAGAAGAAGGCAAGAGCACGGAGGTTGGCGGATGGGATTGGAACAGACGGCGAAGAACGATTCTTTGCTCCGCGACTATCAAGGAAAACGTGCAGCAGCTCGCGGGAACAGCGCTTGTGAAGCCAATAATCGTGAAAGCATCGGAGACTGAAAAGCCTGTCGCTGGACCAGGTACCATCGAGGGCAAGCAAAATATAGCAGCTAAGGACGAGAAGTTCACTCCACCTTCCCAGCTCTTGCAAAAATACATTGTGGTTCCATTGAAGCTTCGACTCGTAGCACTAGTGGCCCTCCTGAGAACCTTGTTAACCCAAACACAGGGCCGAAACGGAGCCAGAATTATCGTGTTTCTCAGCTGCACGGACTCGGTCGACTATCATTGGAGACTACTCGGGGGTTCTTCCATTGACGGAACCTCGGGCGAGCCTGCCAGTGACAGCGAGTCGGAAAATTACAACGACAATGAAGATACCAGTGGTGTCTCCAATAAAAAGACAAAGGAGGAGATCGCTCTATCTTGCTCTTTCCTCCCTGAAACAACAATATATCGTCTACATGGCTCCCTTCCCCTACAAACCCGACAATCATCACTCAAAGGATTCGCAGACTCTCGATCCCAATCGAAGTCCAACGAACCATCACCGAAAGCCCTTTCACGGAAATCTTCAATTCTGTTATGCACAAGTGTCGCCTCGCGTGGACTCGACCTTCCTCTCGTCCGTGCAGTAGTCCAGTACGATTTACCAACGGAAGGTGGGGCAACTGAATATGTACACCGTGTAGGGAGGACAGCGCGTGTAGGGAAGGGAGGCGAGGCGTGGAGTTTCGTTTCGCCCAGTGAACAGGAGTGGACGAAGTGGATTGAGGAAAGGATGAACGTCAGTGATAATACAGACGGGGAAAGGAAGAAGAAGAAAGCGAGTATTGTACCTGTGAGCGTCGAAAGTGTGCTAAGGAGTGGGTTTGGTGGAAAGGGGGAGGAGTACGAGGAACGTGCGACACAGGTTCAGCTTGCTTTGGAGCGTTGGGTTCTCAAACAGAAAGAGGTTTGCTTCTTTTTTCGTTACGTGTATCCGAACGATGCACAGCTGACTAGAATACTTTACGCGTAGCACGGAGACCTAGCTCGAAAAGCTTTCCTCTCACACATGCGCGCATACGCAACACACCCATCAGACGAGAAACATATATTCCACATTCGTAACCTCCATCTTGGACACCTTGCTAAATCTTTTGCTCTGCGCGAAGCTCCAGGGAATATTACGCAGAAGGGTGGCACCTCAAAACCAAAGTCGAAATCAAAATCAAATCAAAAGTCGGGTGTGGTAAAGAACAAGCCACATGACCGGCTTCGAGTGAAGGTTGGCACGAACAAGGTGGATCTGGAGCGCGATGGGACGGCTGAAGCGCGCATGCAAGAAGTTGTACGCCGTCAAGGACGGCTTGTTAAGAAGGGCGGAAGGTTGATGGCTACTGGAACGGATGAATTCCAGGTTGCAGGAGGTGACGACTTGGAGAGGCTTGTTGGCTCACGATAGCTTTAGCTACGGAGTAGTTACTTGTTTGCTTCCGGCATTCATATCGATAGCAATCAATGTTAGATAACGATGAAGAAAGGTATTGATTAGTGCCAATAGAAGTGCAGGGATATCTAAACAAACATCTACGTATAAAAATGGGGAGTTATGTTATGGCAGACCATTCTCGATGGCCAGTTTATCACGGGATTCATCGAATAGAGGACGACCAACACCATCCAGATCCATACCAGACCTCGACACACCAACACCATCCTGAAGGCCATATACTTCACTCTCTTCATCCTCTTCGTCGTCATCCCCTCTCATCCTATTCCTAACCTGCAACCCAAACTCCTCCCCTCCCATCATCTCCATCTCCCTCCTCACACACTCCCATTCAACCCTGAAGAAAACCCAAATCCATCTCCTCACCAACTCCGCAACCTCCAACCAGAAAAACAATAATGCACCGCTAACCTGTGCATGCAAATGAGCGGATAATTTAAGCGACCACGTAAGTCGAAGAATGAGGTTCGTAAAGATTGCCATCGGGTAAGTTGGGAGTGGAAAGAGAAGGAGAGGACGAAGCCCCCAGGCGTAGGGTCTTGAAGGCTGGTGTTGTGAAGTGAAGGGCGATGATGATGATGATGGATGGGATGTGTGGGAGTAGGACTGGGAGTCTAAGGAAGTGCGACGAGCGTGTAATGAAGGAGAGTTTTCTAGAGAGGACCTCCGAGCTTGCAGAGCTGGTAATAAAAGGGGTTTTGGTGGTTGACGAGGTGAATCGTGTTTCGGTTTTAACAGCTCGAGACCCCAGTCATTTGTTACATCCCACCAGAACGAGTACAATGAGTTCAAACCGACGGATAAAAGCCTAAATCACCTCGGTTAACATCTGAAAAGGTATATAATCAAGGACATGGACGTACCAAAGTCGAAAGAGCGGATGCTGTCCAATCTTAGCTTCGTTCTCCGAGTCTGGAGCGATCTCTCGCTGTGCAGCGGACAAGAATATGACAGGGAATGACGTGGCGTATTTCAATGCGTTATACAGTTGTTTCTTATCCGTAGTTGTCGGCTGCATGTAGTCGATTATACATTGTCGAAATCGAACAGCGTATGGAATACTTTGAAAAGACAATGGTAAATAAAGATTATACAAGTTGATGCTGGCTGATTACTTACCTCAAAAGGCACGGAACCATCAACCTCGTCCAGCCGTATTGTTGGGGGAAGACGAGAAGGCTACCGCCAGGCATGATCATGTAGAAAGATAACCAGACATCTCCAATAACTTTCGCGAAGGAAGTGAAAATATCGGCCAGCACGACATCACAGAAATACACTGGTGAACTCGACGAGCTAAACAGACATCGTCGAACAGATCTATACATTCAAAAAGTAGTTAATACACAAGTTGTTATATCAACACGCTTTCTACATTTACTTACGCGAGAAACATATCACGCACGCGCCTCTCGAAAAGATTAAACGGCGAAACCATAAACATCACCACAACCAACATCGTCACCGCCGGTACCCACTTGTACACATCCACAAGTACAAGCTCACCGCGCGTAACAACACGAAAGACCGCCCATCCAGTGAACACTACAAATGCATAAGAAGCACACAATCGATATACAGCGCGTGCAAGTGCAATTGAGTCAGGTGGTCCTGGATTAGTGAGACCATGTCGTAAACCTTGGGCGTACGGGCGTCCGTGTCCATGCCCGAGTGGGAGTCCGTACGGATCATGAGAGCGAAACTCGAGAGCAGAAGCTGCATCTACGCCGAGGAAGTGTAATCCGTGGAGGTTGGTTGCCCAGCAGAGTATACCAACTCCCGCAAGAACGAGCACACGAAACGGGAGAGGAAATGTGGCGGCAAAAGGGGCTTCTATTGGAATCGAGTCCATGATTATCGTGTTATCGAGTCAACCGTATTGCTAGGACTGGTGGAAGAGAAGACATGAGTGCTGGTAGGTCTCTTCAAGTTTTGAAACTTTGAAAAATAAATCTCCACTCGAATATAGTGCCCACCGCAGTCAGGGCCCAAATTAGGAAGGACCACATGCACGTGCACGTTTTGGGTGATCGACGTGCTCTGGGGAGATCTTCTCACAGAAACTCCGATCACTCTTGTTTTCCCAACTCCAATTTCTGCTTTTTTTTGCACCCATGCCGACTGGTTACAGTACCGCGGCATTTCCGTGGCTCATTGCGGTACACGGAGGTGCGGGATACCACAGTACCGATCCCGCGTCGGAGAAAGCTGTCCGGCATGCCCTACGCTCGTAAGTTAACCCGTATTCCGTCGGATTGCCAGTGAAATCTGATCTTCGATTGGCAGAGCGTGTAGTGCAGCTATACGCTTACTGAAACACGAGGAGAAAAGTCTAAGTGCCGTGGAACTAGCCATACGTTCTCTAGAAGATGATGAATGTCTGAATGCCGGTGCTTTTTCCGGATCTTCTTGAAACTCGGCGCGGAAATTCATGATTTATCGTGAACAGGTTATGGTGCTAATTTAACCATCGACGGAACAGTAGAATGCGACGCGTCGATTATGGACGGTGTTACTCATTACTTTGGGAGCGTCGGTGCTGTTCAAGGTCTGTATGCGCTACATATCTTCAATTATTCGTGAGAATAATGCTGGTTCCTAGGAGTCAAGAATCCAATCAGTCTTGCACGAGAAGTTCTAGAAAACTCGCAGAAACCACAACCTCTCGGGCGCGTACCTCCTCTGTAAGTTCTTTGTGATATATAACAACGCACTACTTATTCTTATTCTTTAATTTTTAGTACTCTAGTAGGCCCTGGAGCACAATCCTTCGCTTCCTCATCTGGACACCAGCTTGTCAATCAAGACGCTTTGATTTCGGAGAATGCTCGAAGAGAATGGCAGAAATGGAAGACCCGACTCGAAAGTGCTAACCTTGAATCAGAAGCAACGACATCTAAGGGTTGCCAATCAACGCTTGCGAGTGCTATCTTACCTAAAGTTGAAGATCCTTCGTTGCTTGAAGACACAGTCGGTGCGGTAGCGTGTGATACCACCGGAAAACTCTCTGCTGGAGTTTCAAGGTTTGTAGTCTTCTTACTCTACAATTGAAGTCACTCATGCTGGTATCGCTCAGCGGTGGCCTACTTCTTAAATACCCTGGGCGCATTGGCGAGGTGAGCGACAGTATTTTACCTTTAGTTTTTCTTCGTGGTTTGAATTCAGAGGAAAGCATAAGAGGCAGCTATATTTGGTGCAGGTGTTTGGGCACATTCACCTCCTGGTGCACGGACTGGTGTAGCATGTAGTGTTTCTGGTACGTGAAACGCCGTCGAATGTATTCCTTTTTCTCTTCTATCTGTCTATGCTGACTATGATAACGTGTAGGCACAGGTGAAGCCATCATACGCACCTCTTTCGCACGTACATTATCAGAGGCTCTCCTATCTTCGCCTCCTGAGGAAACGCACAATATCCTTCAAGAGAAACTCGGAGCGTTTTGTGGTGAGCTCAATATCTCTCTCGGAATGTCCGTATAGACCATAGCATTGCTGATCCGTTTGACTACTGGCGTAGATGAGATCGGCAGACGCGGTGAAGAACCAAACATAGGAGTACTTCTCGTTACGAAGGAATTCGTCAAGGATGATACGATTTCGGACTCTGGGTTCGAAGACGACGATTTACCTTCAGCCTCCGAAGAATCTAGAAAGAATAAGACTCCACAGGACGATCACACACAACAGAACCCGTTGGAGAAATCGAAATCAGATGAAATCCAACCTCAACCAGAACCAGAGATTTCAATTACCGAACAACTAAAGCTTCGTCTCTGGTGTGCATTCACGACGGAGAGTATGGCGATTGCATATGCTTCCTCAGAAGAAGAAAAACCCCATGTAAGTAATCATATTTCCTTCCAGATGTTTATTCCGTGCTTGCCGCTTAATTACGATACCTCTCAGGCTTTGATAATAAGGCGTAGAAGACATCTGAATACAGATGCTAAGAGGAACGTTCATATCGTTGCACTTGCGCTTTGTCGATGAAGAATCACGTTTCAACGTAGTCAATACCAATTTTCTTATTTGGCTAAGAACCAAGGCATCTATAGGCGTTTGCAATTAAGATATATAAACAGAGGGGATAGTATAAGATGAGCAGGCGGGGAGTTTGAGTGGACCCGTTAAGAAGCAAGATGCTCTTTTCGTTCCCGCCAACCACCGTCAAGGCGATCTAAGAGTGCCTGGATATGCTTCACAGCACTTTTACGCTCCGCGCGCGCCGAGTCCCACGATCGATCCATAGTAAGAACGTCAAGCCGGAGGAGTGATTGTAAGAACTCTTCGCCAAGACGATTGTGCTCCATCTCGATATCTGGGAGGGTGCTTGAGGGTGGAGGTTTGGGTACGGTACTAGCAGTAGTGCCGGTGCTAGTGCTAGAGCTGGTTGGTTGTGCCGGTGCTTGTGGAGCTGGTTGTGATTCGGTGGATGAGGGTGCGTCATCGGCAGACGTGGCGCCCGGAGCTGAAGAAGGTTGTGAAGGATGTGAAGGAGCGATGGATTGAAGGAATACATCAAGTGCAGGCATGAGGTTCTCTTGCACGCGCGCGAGTTCATCACGGATAACGGTGATCGTCGCTTCCTCTGTCTCAGGTTTCGTTTTGTTTTTATTTTCAGTAGGGGGCGGGGGAGGGCCTCCGGAATGAGCGTGAGCAGCACCGTCGATGATTACGATTTTGCTACCACTCCGTAGACCATAGGCAGTCAAAGGAGCGTTGTCATCTTTCATGACGGCGCCAGCATGGATGAGCTTGAAGGCATCATAGGGAAGGCCTGTTTGTTCAGCGAGGGATGAGCGGAGAGCACCGAGTTTGGTATCTGGTGAAGGGATTGGGACACGGAGCCTGACGGAAAGGTCAGCCGCGGTGATGATAATGTCATTGGCTAACATACTTTTCACGACCCCACCTGACTGAGAGCGTCATCCCTCCTTTCGTCCCCAAGTGGGTAACCCCGATAGTGAAGATAACGACAGCGAGTGCTACAACAACGAGGTGAGTAAATGTTGTACCATGACCTTTGTTGACTGATCATCACCTGCAGCACCGGCAGCGTATGTAGGATTGATGTCGTCCCAGTGAAGGTGTCTCCTAAGGTCGGACATGACATAAGCATCACAAAGAACACACAGGAGAGGGAGGATATAGAAATAACACGTGACTTGATTAACGTCATCTTGTTCACCTATTCTAAATCCTCACTCACATCATGGTTAACCAGCCCCAGCATCCGCCAAACCCTGCCGACCACTCTCCTTCTCTCCCTCCTTCTTCTACCATCCCTCCTCCACACAGCGCTCCCGCAGTACCTACTGTCAGTACAATGAACGGTGCCTCTCCCTCCCCTCAACCCCGTCCCAGCACGGTGGGTTCCCTAGCTCGTGGTGGGACTACCACAACCCGCATACCACCTTCCCTGGCTGCGAAGATGGCCGCCGTACGTACCTTGATCCTTTCTGCCTTTCTAGATTAAACACCTCCACTCACGCATCGTGTATTCCGCATCCTATCCCCGCATACAGATGGCAAACCGCGCTAGTCAGAACTCATCACCAGCCGCTTCACTCACGCCCGCAGCCCATCCGGGTCTCCTCCGCAACTTCCAGTCATCCCCTGTGCCCGCGGGTCCACCTCCTTCTCCTCGTGGCGGCCTCGCTGGCCGGCGAGCACGCCCGAATTTTAATATCCGCGATATTATCGGGCCTGAAGGTGGAGGCGGTGCTGACGGTGCAGGTCTCGCGCGTGGTGTCCCACCTCGAGAAGAACCTATGCGCCGACCACCAACTGTCGCTGGTAGCCCCTTTTCAAACTTCAATAAAATTGTGTACGTCTTCGTCTTTGTTCCTTTCACGAATCACTCCCCTTTTCCATTTATTTTCCGTTTCGTTATCTTGATTTTCTAATGCTGTGCGTGAACGGGGTTTACTTAATTCCTATATAGTGATCCCTCGGGTGCACTCAACTTTAGCGGCAAGGCTGTAGTCCATGCTGCGGGCGTGGACTTTTCGAATGGATCGTCTTTCTCGATCAACATGTCGCAGATGCAGCTTCTAGAGGAGCTCGGACACGGCAATTACGGCACTGTCAAAAAGGTCTTACACAAACCGACAAACGTCCTCATGGCAATGAAGGTTAGTTACCCAGGTCGCCCCTACCAGCCTGCACGGGAGCGCTAACATGCGTCTAGGAGATCCGATTAGAATTGGACGATGCGAAACTGAGCGCTATCTTAATGGAACTAGACATTCTCCATCGGGCTGTCTCAAATGAAATTGTCGAGTTTTACGGCGCATTCTTCATCGAATCATGTGTCTACTATTGTATGGAGTTCATGGACGCGGGCTCCGTTGATACCCTTCAGTCGGCGGGGATACCAGAGGATGTCCTCGCGCGAATTACGCACAGCATGGTTCGGGGACTCAAGTTCCTGAAAGACGAACTTCAGATCATCCACCGTGATGTGAAGCCCACGAACGTCCTCATCAACAGGAAAGGACAGGTCAAGCTCTGCGACTTCGGTGTATCGGGCCAGCTAGAGAAATCATTGGCGAAGACGAACATTGGTTGTCAATCCTACATGGCTCCGGAGCGAATCAAGGGCGAAAGCCAAAATAATCTCGGTACATATACCGTATCATCAGACGTTTGGTCGCTTGGTCTGTCTATCATTGAAATGTCGATCGGTCGGTATCCATATCCACCGGAGACGTACGCCAACGTCTTCGCGCAACTGCAAGCTATTGTAAACGGCCCAGCGCCTGAGTTAACTGAAGAATATTCGGACGAAGCGCAAGACTTTGTACGAAGGTGCTTGGTGAAGGAACCTACGGCACGAGCAACGTATGCGGAGCTCTTGGTATGTGTCCCTCAATCTAATTAGCTTAAAGCATCCGAAGTTAACGCGATTATCGATAGGAACACCCTTTTCTTCGTGAGGATCGAAGCCGAGATGTTGACATGGTTGGATGGGTGGAGCGAGCGGTTGCTTTCCGTGAGGCCAACAATTCCTCCCCCGCGTCATCGGCATCGTCGGGTTCTAGCATACGGGAGTCATAGAACCGTTCCCTCCCATTCAAGTGTCACCAACATGATTTGGGATGGCGATTCTGAGGGTACGGTAGTTCAATCAAACCGTGGAGACGGCTTTGCCGTAACTCGGGAAGACGATTCGACCGCTCATCCTCGATTGGACGATTGTTGCAATTCTTCCGTGCTTTGAGATGCCAAGCGTCTTCCATCTTCGCCACAAGTCAGCTACCGATACATCGACGCTGATCTAGTTCGCGACACGAATATCATTCATATTGCATGTGCTGGCTATGCATGTACTCTGTATCTCCGTCGTGCTGTTAACGTATCTCGATACCCTCCTCCAATGTCATCACGCGCAATATAGCACGCTCTAACGCCGTCATCGCCATCATATACGATGCATCTGCCGTCGTATCTTTATTCCGCCCCACGTTCGTGTCAAAGGAAACCCTAATTTGAACATTACCCTTAAAATCTCGAAAACCGGGAGGAACGATAGATTGACAATGGTACATATCGCGCGCCGACGGCCCGCGTCGCTTTTGCTTCTTGCCACACCGCAATAGGTCCACATATCATCGAAGGCGCAGACTAGTAGTGTAGGATTCATTCATATATACATACGTTTGTGGATTGATCAGCTAGTAGATAAAACCTTTTCCCTTTCACATTCGGGACTGGTGCTGGACACCGGTATTTGCAGGTTGTCTTGTTACATATACGAATACATTAATTCCTGCTTTGACTGTTGAGGTTTGATAAAAGTTGCCAAATGTGGATGGTGCTTGGATAATCCGATCGACGGGATGGAATTTATTTTGAGAAACGATCGGCGGAGTCGAGTCAACACAACTCTTTACTCACTTCCATACTGCTCATAGACCTTCATTCACAGGCAAAGACATCGATATCCTCAACTACGGATATTAGACAATCTAGAAAACTCATACGAGATTTGTGGAGATGAGCTTTCCTCCACACGATAGTAAGTGCACGTTCAATATGTTCGCCACGATCTTAAGCTCAGTCTCTTCCCTATATCATATTCTCACCAATGCACATTCCGCACAATCTCACACCATTCTAATCTTTCTCAACGAATGGGTGCGACGCGGTGAATAGTCTCAGCAAACTTCAACTTCCCACAAGAGGAAGAAAAAGTTATCAAGTTCTGGCGGGAGATCGATGCATTTAAGACGCAGCTTAAGCTGAGCGAACAGAGGCCGCCATATTCGTTTTATGATGGACCGCCGTTTGCAACTGGGTTGCCACATTATGGCCATTTGCTTGCTGGTACTATCAAGGCGAGTCATTCTTAGATCTAATTTGGTTGGATATCCCGGGTGTATGCTTACTTGGGTTGTATTCGATATTCCTTTCGTTTGAATATTCGAAATTCGTAATGCGTTTGATTGTCCTGCATGGATACAGGATATCGTTACCCGGCATGCGACCGCCTCCGGATTCTACGTCGAACGACGTTTCGGATGGGATACGCACGGTCTACCTGTTGAGCACGAAATCGACAAAAAGCTCGGGATCCGTGGTAAAGACGACGTCCTCGCAATGGGAATACCCGCTTATAATGCCGAATGTCGCGCAATCGTTATGCGCTACGCGTCTGAGTGGCGCAAAACTGTCGAACGCATGGGTCGTTGGATTGATTTCGACAACGATTACAAAACTCTCAACACAAGCTTTATGGAAAGTGTTTGGTGGGCTTTTGCGACGTTATATGAGAAGGGACTTGTATATCGTGGGTTGAGAGTTATGCCGTATTCGACGGGATGTACGACTCCGTTGAGTAATTTCGAGGCGCAGCAGGAGTATAAGGATGTGTCGGATCCGAGTGTGGTTGTTACGTTCCCACTTGTGGATGACCAGACGACGAGCTTACTTGCGTGGACGACGACCCCGTGGACGTTACCCAGTAACCTCGCGCTATGTGTGCATCCGAAGTTCAAATACGTCAAAATCTTTGACGAAACGCGAAAGGAGAATTTCATTATACTCGAACAGCTTCTGACTACGATCTATAAGGATCCGAAGAAGGCTAAGTTTAAGAAAGTTGGCGAGTATATTGGTGAGGATATGAAAGGATGGAAATATGTTCCTATCTTTGATTATTTCAAGGATAAGGTACGTCATAGTATTTGCGTCGAGGGTTCATTCTCATTTGTACGCTTATTTATAGTACGTCGACAAAGCCTTCCAAGTCCTCACGGATGACTACGTCTCAGAGAAAGATGGTACAGGTATCGTTCATCAGGCACCAGCTTTTGGTGATGACGATCACCGTGTCGCTATCGCCCATGGTATCGTCCAGCCTGACGAGATGCCTCCATGTCCTCTCAACGATATCGGGTGCTTCACCAAGGAGGTTCCGGACTTCCAGGGATTATATGTCAAAGATGCTGATAAGGAGATCATGAAGACGCTCAAAGCAAGGGGAAGACTCTTCAGTCAGACCACTTTTGTGCATTCGTATGCGTTCTGCTGGAGGTGAGTCACGCATTGATGGTGAGGATGAAGTTAGAGGATGCTTACTCGAACTGTAGATCGAAAACCCCTCTCTTGAATCGAGCCATTCCTGTCTGGTTCGTAAGAGTGCAAAACTCGACAGATCAGCTCGTAGCGAACAACAAGGAGACTCGATGGCAAGTATCTTTATCTGTGCTTCTGTATCACTTCTCATGTCATACTGTTCAGGGTCCCGCCCACGATCGGTGAAGGTCGATTCGGAAACTGGATTTCGAACGCGCGCGACTGGAACGTATCACGAAATCGTTATTGGGGTACACCGATCCCGCTTTGGGTTTCGGAGGACTTTGAGGAGGTGAGTATCAGGCGGACATCTGAATAGGGAAGTCTCATGTTGGTATCTTGGCGTTTAGATTGTCGTCATTGGTTCTGTCCAGCAGCTTGAGGAACTGTCTGGTGTAACTGGAATTACCGACTTACATCGCGATAAGATTGATCATATTACGATACCTTCGAAAAAAGGTAAGGGAGTCCTACGACGCGTTGAGGAAGTGTTTGATTGCTGGTTTGAATCCGGGAGGTTCGTCACCAACCATTGTTCACTCCAACTTCGTGCCTATTCTAACCAATTACTCGTGTGCCCTTTGGAACTGGACAGTATGCCATACGCTCAGCAGCATTATCCATTTGAGAACAAGGAGAAGTTCCAGAATACATTCCCTGCGGACTTCGTTTCGGAGGGTATTGACCAGACGCGTGGTTGGTTCTACACTCTCCTCGTCCTTTCAACACTACTGTTCGGCAAGGCCCCGTGGAAGAACCTCATAACTACTGGACTTGTTCTTGCTGAGTAAGTCATAATACTCTATGCCTTTGAGGTTTCTAATGAATGTGCAGGGATGGCAAGAAGATGAGTAAGAGCGCAAAGAATTATCCGGATCCGAATGTCATCATCGACACCTATGGTGCAGATGCGACTCGGTATATTAAATTACTCTTCCTATGAGTATCTTCGTTCTGAGCCTCCGCTTTAGGATGTATCTTGTCAACTCTCCCGTTACCCGAGCAGAGAACCTCCGATTCCGCGAGACAGGTGTACGCGAGATCGTCTCGCGCGTCTTCCTCCCCTGGCTCAACGCTTTCCGATTCTTCCTCGGTCAAGTCGCACTACTCAAAAAAGCTAGCGATGTTGACTTCAGGTACGACCCACATGCACCCGCATCCTCCAACGTTATGGACCGTTGGATTCTTGCTCGATGTCAATCCTTGATTAAACTTGTCAGTCAAGAGATGGCTGCGTATCGGTTGTATACTATCGTACCTCGTCTTCTGGACCTTGTAGACGAGCTAACGAATTGGTATATTCGGTTCAATCGAAGGAGGTTAAAGGGTGAGGATGGGGTTGAGGATACGCTTACGGCGCTTAATACGTTGTTTGAGACGCTTTTCACTTTATGTCGAACGATGGTGAGACGAACTTCTCCTAGCTCCGGTATGCTATTGCTGAAATCTTATCCTTTTGTGATGCAGTCATCATACACCCCATTCCTAACCGAGAACATTTACCAATCCTTGCGGCCGTTCGTCCCGGCTGACCCACAACAGCCCGATACACGCTCCATTCACTTCTTGCTGTTCCCAGAAGTGAAGGAGGAGTACTTTGACGAGACTATCGAGCGTCAAGTCAAGCGGATGCAGACTATTATTGAGCTTGCGAGAGCCATCCGTGACAAGTTTACACTTTCGCTGAAGGTGAGATTTCCATGAACTTCTTCATTTTCAAACGAAAGCTAAGAACAATCTTGTACTCCTTAGACACCTCTCAAAGAACTGATCATCTTCCACTCGGACGAACAATACCTTTCAGACGTCCAACCTCTCCAGCGTTACATCCAATCCGAGCTAAACGTCCAAGACATCATCTTCACCTCCGACGAATCACGAGCCGGTGTCAAGTTCCGCGCAGTAGCAGATTGGGCTGTCCTAGGGAAGAAACTCCGTAAAGATCTAGCAAGAGTGAAGAACGCACTTCCATCCGTACCTAGTGAAGCTGTTAAAGCCTACACGGAAACTGGGAAGCTAGTTGTAGATGGAATCGAATTGGTTCCAGGAGATTTAACAGTGCAACGTTACGTCGATATGGCGAAGAATGGCGAAGGAGATGCATACGGTTCGAACTCGGATAACGACGTCGTTGTTCTTTTGGACGTCCAAGTCCATCCTGAACTCCAAGGCGAATGGCTCGCGCGCGAACTCGTCAATCGTGTACAAAAGCTACGCAAGAAAGCTGGATTGCAAGCGACGGATGACGTTGATGTGTTTTACAGCTTCCAAGATGATACAGGAGGAGAGATCTTGAGTGCTTTGGAGAAACATTCGGGGTATGTGGAGAAGCTTGTTAGAAGTGTTCCTAGGGATGTTAAGGAAAGAGGTGAAGGGGTGAAGGTACTTATTGAGGAGGAGCAGGAGATTGTGGATACGAAGTTTGTTTTGTCGTTGGCGTGGCCGGCGCCGTGAAGGATGGAAGATCTGTTATTGTAGTATGTGTGTATAGAGAAAGGAAAGATGTTGTACAACGATTGTGTATTCTCGTACTTTGTTGTTGGAATAAATTAGAGTTGAATGCGTAAATACACTGTCCCCACACCAGAACCAAGGAATTCAGACAGAGAGCCATAGCACTTCATTTCTTCGTCGACCCAAACCCAGCAAAACCCATCATCTCCATCATACCTCCACCATCCCCATTCTCCCCATCTCCATCTTGCATAGCAACATCCTTAATCATCTCCATCCTAACCTTCTCCTTCTCCATCTTCTTCATCTTTTTCTTCTCTTCCCTTTCTCTATCGGCTTGAGCTTTGATTTCGGCTAATCGTTTGTTAAAGTCGAATTCTTTGGCTTGGGAGGATTGGAGGCGTTGTTGACGGAGGAAGGCTATACGTTCTCGGACTTGAGCGACTGTTGAGCGTTCGATTTGGGTTTTCTGGCCTAGCATTCGGAGGTCTGGAAATCATAACATCATGTCACGGAAGGTGATTGAGTAAGAAACCATTTTTGTAGTAGAAGATTGAATACTTACGAGCTCGACTGTTGATATGATCCAAATACGCTGCTGTATCCTTGTAGGTCCTATTACAATGCTCGCAAAAGAATCCTGGTTGACCAGGTCCTCTTCCTGTTGGGTTTGCAACCACAACTGTCTTGTTCAAATTCTTCTCTAGTTCCAGATCGTTTTCGCGTTGCTTCATTAATTCAGTTGGTTTAGGAACGTCCATTTTTGCACCCTTTCTGGGCTTCTTTCCTATTTCCAGCACAAATCAGTACATGTTTGTACGACAATGGAGGTATTGGGGTGGATTTAGAAACGTACCTTTCTTCATACGCTCCTCATTCTCCTGCATCCTTTCCTTCTCCTCAGCATCCTTCTGTCTCGCCTTCTCGGCATATTCTTCTTTATCCCATTTTCGTCGAAAGTTCGTATCTGTTGCTGTTGATTCGTACGCTCCCTTCTTTTCGGACATTTGCGTTTTGCGGTCTTTGAATAAAGCTAAGAATGAAATGTGTGATGCAGTGTGAAGTCGGATTTGCGCTCCAAGTTTGGGAAGTACTGTCACGTGGTAATTTGAATCCGAAATCGATACTGACGATGACACAAGTTCTCAATTTCTCGCCTCCTCTGACTCTTTCTTTGATCAGCATTTCTTGTTTCAGTCTCGCAATCACCACAGGATCAGGATAAACTCTAGAAAGCTCATATCAACATGAGCCAACTCGTACGCGGCTGACGTTCTGTGCTGAAGAAGCAGACGTCGTAATGCCACTTAGAAACGACGGTCCAGTAGATCGTGTATTTCTCATTTCTCACAGATCTTTCTCTTCTTCGCATGTATGTTCGTACCGGTTACCGTCACTGCATGTGTAGGCACCATTTCTGGGCTTTCCGCTGATAGAACATTTGATGGCTTGGAATGGGAATGGTTTTCGTGCATGTGGTGTGAACGGGCACGAACGCAGATGCTTTGATCTTGAGGTTGAGGATTGCTTGTTAATAGTGTGTGTTTAGGGTTTCACCTGCATTTTGAGAAGTGTCCACTATTCCATCTTGTTAGATATCAATCAGTACTCCTCATGCATAATGTCAACTTTCCTACACCATCAAGCTTGCTCACAACCAACTTGAATAAAGCAGCCTAAGCGACCCGTCCGCTTCATCTACATGTCCCACCGCACTCAAGAGTCGCTGGCAACGCGACGGGCGCCAGCTTGAATGGGCGGTGATCACTTCCTGCTAGTACTGGGTGATACAATCATCCAATGATCGTCGCAGACCAATCCGAGCGAGCATTGTGCGAAAGATCGGAATGATGGCATCGTTCGTACAAGCCAAGACGGTGAATTTTTACTTCCGTTGAACAAGTGTGTGTTTGTATTGAATTGAATTCGACGAAGCACCTAACAGATTATTTGAAGGCATGTTGATTGCACGTTTCACAGGGACGCTAACGTAGCATTGCGCAAGAATGCTACCCGCAGCTAACGTACAAATAATAAGTGACGATACCAGTGCAAAGTGCCAAGCAACGTGCTTATTGGCGATGATCTGGCAAGGTACGATTCAAAACTCCATCAGTCAGATATCAGATATGAAATTCTTTCAAGCGGAATTACCTTGAATTAATTTGGTGAATAACGATGCGAGTATGAGACTAATAGGAATTGCCGTTCTGCCCTGGCGCCTACCACTGGCTTTTGGTCTTGTAGTCGTGTGCTCACATTACCGTCCTCCAGCCAGCCGGAGAGAAATGGGTAGCGATGATCGGAAAGCGGCCTTCGGATAGTATGCAAGACGAAACAAGAAACACAAAGGCATTTTCAATTCTCAATACATACATCTCGGTCCCAGTAACTTCTTTCTGATTCTACGGTAGCTCATTGGACACCACCAATATCAAAATCAACGTTCATTGGTTCTCACACCTGCAAAGCCAAGCCAATGACATTTAGGAAGGGTGGAAGATCAGTTGACCTTATTCAGGATTGGAAGAAAGGTACTGAACGTACTGGTCTAAACTTCCAAGCGATATTTGACAGAAGCCAATCTGAGTTGTATTGTGTACGTGAAGGAAACCTGAATAATAGCGTTATTGAGGATAGTGTGTATATCATCCGAGACGTGGTGGCCTACTCTTTAGTCTAGGCAATGGATGTTGAAGATCGATCGTGAACGGTGATAGGCAAGTCCGGTCTTTAGGAATTGTAATAGGGTACCTTCGAGTAGCTTGAACCCTTCTCCGGGGCCTTATGCACCACTTTCCAGGTATCTTGACCTTGGCCTGTTTATACGTACAGCACACACCTTACCCTTCTTCATCCCCCCGTCCCTAAAGAATCAGAAGATCTGCATAGGACAACGCTTACGTGGACCTTCCAGTCGGTTTGATTGTTGGTAAAATTACTTTGTTGCGTTACCCATTGTACGCCGTCGCTGACCGGAGATTACGAACAAGTCAATTGAGATGGTATAGGCACGCCAATTGAGTCAGAAGGTACGTGAGATCCTTATGATATCTTACTGGAGACCGTACCAGACCAACACGAACGCGTGTGGGATTCGTATCCAATACGGATAATCCGCGTTCTCGATTTGTTTAAATTCGATCCATCAAGGCAGATTGCTTCCGTCGCGAATCGGAGAGCTCAGGAGATCAACACCAACCCTGAAGACGGATAAAGATAGATCGAACGTCAGAGGTCGGAGAGATATACGCGCATAAGCAAGAGATAGTTGCTGAGTGATGGCCAAGGATCGAGCAGGCTGTAGCGCAGCAGTATCGCAGTAGACCCAACACGGAGTCTCGGGGAGCAGATTCAGGGCAACGCAAAGCGGAACATACAAACGCTTGCAAGGAGTCGGACTGTCGACGGCGCCGGATCAAACTTTGCAAACCCTTCGGAGACGGTGAGTACCGGGTCTGTCATTTTCGTTTGCGAGAACGTAACGAGACGGTAATATAAGATAACCTCGATGTAAGTAAGGTTATGGACAGAAGACAGTGACCTGAAAGATTAGGAGTCAATTCGGACGCTAGACCGGAATGAATATCAGGGTGTCAAATTCAGAAACATTACAATAACAGTGTTTGCACACACGGCAAACGATATGTGAACTTTGAAATTTCGTTCGGCTGGTAGTCGTCATGATGATGATATGGCATTGCTTAGAGTATCTGCATCACGACCTGGTTTTTAGCAAGGACTTTAGTAATAGATTAGACCTCAGAGAGAAGGACCATGATCCGTAAGCGGAGAATTGAAACAATGCACCATGAAACGACAAACCTTGCTATCCTCGCCACCACTTAACGGTCTAACTATCTCTGATTTCCCAGTGACCGGTGCAGTATAGGTTCTTCGAAGGAGTAAGTTGGGATTGCGAAAAACTATTTATGCGGGATTGAAATTGTACAAGTGGAAAGGGGGGGATATCAATAGTGATATTGAAGTCAAATACGGGCGAAATGGAGGCCAATATGGCGTACTTGTTTAGTTCTAGGGATAGGCTGGGCCAGAAAAGAAGCACCGGAGTGGCCTTTATATTGCTTTTGTACCGAAAATCCTTAGTGGTGTCCTATGTACGATGCGAGCATCATTGCGGCCCGATTCCAAATGAGATAAATCTAATTACCGAGAAAACCACCTCAAGCCAACCATGGGTCGTCCATCAACTTGGAAGCTAGAGCTCGGTCTTCAGGGTCAATCCTGAGACATCTACGAAGGAACTCTGTGAGCTTGTCCTTATCTTCCATATCGGACAAGCTCTTCGAGATTCGTTCATCCAGAGTGTCACCTTTTACTGGAGGAGATTTGATCCAACCTGTAGTTATCACAATTGGCGAAAATACACCCCTTGCAATGCAAATGTAAAGCTTACCATCAGAATCGATAAATCCTTTCTTAACCGAAATTGTTCCTGAGGCCGCCCCAGTGAAGAGCGGCTCGCCTGTCAAGCTTTGCATGAGACTCAGATGGTAGTGCGGGTCTTCACCAAGTTCATTCGGGGACCGTGAGTCGGGGAAGCGAAACAGGGATTCGCCCGAGAGGAGTTCAAATATCTTCAATTTTCATACGTTAATGAAGCGTCACAAAGTCTGCACAAAACAACCAGCGGAATCACTCACAGTACATCCGTATGCCCATATGTCGACGGCAGTGGTAAAGCCGAATCCCATGACCAGCTCAGGCGCTTTCAGAGCCGGAGAACCTACACGAATCGGAGAACGCGTAATGAGATCCTTCCAGGTGGCTATTCAAGGCTACGGTTCAGTTCCCAGGGTCGGGAATGATGTTCGAATCCAATGGAC
Source organism: Inonotus obliquus (assembly GCA_032164295.1). Taxonomy (NCBI): domain Eukaryota; kingdom Fungi; phylum Basidiomycota; class Agaricomycetes; order Hymenochaetales; family Hymenochaetaceae; genus Inonotus; species Inonotus obliquus. The sequence goes on along the minus strand of JAJHTX010000006.1, from coordinate 1,688,283 downwards.
AACTTACAATGACTGAAATCAGTCAAGGAGATGTGGAGATCATCGGCCTTTCTGACATGCGGTATCCAAAGCGACGCCAGACTTCCATCACGCCCAGAATTGGGATCTTTCTTCAGAATCGCTTCAGTAATGTAATCTATCTGTGGTCCGAGATTGAAATCCCGCAAGAGATTCTCAGGTTTGACATCTATGGGTAGGTTAACGAGTAAAATCAGACGTGTATTAGTTTGTCAATTGAACCATTTACCGCAGTGAATTATTCCACAGAGGCTATGAAGGTAGTCGAGACCCTGGAGTGTCTCTCTCGCGATTTGCTTGACAAGTGCGGAAGACAGACGCCTGCCAGGTTCACCCCTCATATAATCTCTCATATGCTCTCCGTAGACAGGCAAGGCGATGACTAGATGCTGCGAGTTGTCGCAGGAAAAGTAACCTATTAACCCAGACACGCGGTACCAACCGGGATGTGGGGGACCAGGTAAGTTTAGCTCGTCGTATATAGGAGTTTGAGGTCGATGTTCAGGCTGTTTGCCTATGTGCGTGCGGAAAAGCATCTGTAGTTCACTGGTTGGCGCTGATTCATGTTCCCGTGTTGCAGGTTTGCTCAGTATCTTCAGAGCGACATACTTGTAGCGACTGAGAAAAGATTTGATCGCGTGAGTTAGATTGAAGGGGACGATAGAGAGAACTGATATTACGCATCGTCCGAACAATTTCGTGCCAGCCAGACGGTCGAGTTGGCACCACATCCAAGCTTCCGAATAGGTTCATATTTCTCGCCTTCGTCCCCTTTGATAATTCTACCAACGCTAACGTGGTACTGTTCGTTTAACACCTGTTCGTTTGACGAAGTCATCCCCATTGCAGTGTTTGTCGAAACGGATCTTAAAGCTATGCGAAACAAGTGCCGAAGCCGCACAACCTTGGGGCTCGATATGATGGAAGATGTTATCATCGATCAAGGGTGGAACCCAGCCAGTGGTTGCAGGAAGGAAACGAGTCAAAAAAGGAAGTTACTTTCAATATTATGGGCACGTGGCACATCTTCTGTTCCCTGACTCGGAATTTTCCATAGATCCATCAGATTCAGATATTAACACTGGGGAGTGGCAATCCGCGTCAAAAAAGTGTCCTGTGATTTTTTCGTTCGGAGCTTGAATAATTACTTTATATGTATCATAACGACGATCCTTTTTTACCGCAGTACCTTTCATATTGTCCCTGTCTGCTGCTGAGGATATCATGTCGTTCTACTCATAAATAAGCATCAAAACAGTCCATACATATTTATTGAACTGAGTATCCAACACAACTAATGAATAATCAGTAATACTGGCAATTTTTACTGCTGGTTTTCGTCACCAATAAACCTATGAGCTGCATATAGTGCAGAAATACGTTGAGTATTGTTAAAAACATGCATATATTCAGCACTTCTAGACACACGTACTATTGGTATACTATTATTGAAGCTTTAAAGTCTACCCAACCGATCTTTTACCTCATCTAATGTCATTGTATGCACTTCTCTCAGCGGTACATCTCTTGAATAAACAGGCCTCCATTGGCCTATATTGCATCTCCTCCTCTTATCTACATAATAAGAGCTGTACCTACCTCCTATGAAAGTAAAATGAGTGACTACACACAGTTGAGAATTGTTCTATCTCTTTCTTGTTCAATTTGGTCAATCTGGCAATGTTTTTCGAGGCGTTCTCATCAGGTCACGTGCTCGCTTTATTCCTTTTTTGTTAGTACTTCTGCATATCTTCCTGCTTCTTCTCCTCAGCAACAACTTGAAGAATCACTCAACTCAATGCATGGTGAGTATTTTTCCATGTCTATCTTCAATTTCTTCAAAAAAAATTTTGAAGAAGTTGTCTAGTTCCTAAGATATGAGCCGAGATACCACCATATCTCAATAGACTTTTGTAGAAACTTTATTTTTTTTACATAGATACAATTTATGATACTAACTACATGAAATGTACAGTTTCTTTTGGCCATTATTGCATTGTGGATGGAGGTTAGTCAAGTCGAATGCATCTCTCAAAATCCGGTCATCGCTTATGCTCGCTTATGCGTAACCGAGCTCCGGCAGGACGCGGCATGGGTCGTGGGAACAGGACACTTTCTTGACCCGGATTGCCACTCCCCATTAACACCACGATTCCATCGACCTCATCGCCCCGAGATACCCACGAAGTGGGAATCATAACCATGAAAGGAGTCCCTATCAGCTCCGAGGCTAAGCTTTTTTCATTTTGTTCTGGAGGCAGTGAGATATCGCCATGATTGATGAGGTGCTCACCGCCATTATGGCGAAGGGCAAGAGTCTGACTACACCATTATGGAATCTAGATAATTGACTCATTCGCGCTGTAACAATTCTTTTCATATCCTGGATAGTATTGTATCGGTTACTCACCAAACAGGAGTATGGGTATACGTATTCAGATAGCAATAAGGCCAATCTCGTTGGATTTGAATCGCCGACAGTACAGTACTATTGATGCCTGTGAAACTTTCAGTCAACGTGCCACAAAAAGACAACCGAATATTTACTGAGCGCAACTCATCGTCTTGGCTTTGGAACCTAGTATAAAGAACGCGGGGAACGCGTAATGAGATCCTTCCAGATAGGTATTCAAGGACGCATCTGAGTTCTTAGGAGATAGGGATGGTGCTCGGATGCAGGTGGTAAATTACCATGGCCAAATTCAGTCTGATTCAGGGCTATGTGAAGATAATAGGGCTCGACAACGTGGGGTACCTAAAGCGGAGCCAGGCTTCCCGGGCCGTCACCTCTAGCATCGGTCAATACGACTTCCGTGATGTTACTTATCCGTGGTCCAAGATTGGAATCGTGCAAGAGGTCCTCGGACTTGATGTCTATAGGTAGGGTAGTGAGCATATCAGGCGCTTCAGAGCCTTTCAAATAAATCAAGTACTACAGTGAATGATTTCACAGAGGCTATGAAGGTAGCCAGAGTCTGGAGCGTCTCTCTCGCGATTTGCTTGACACTAGTGCGGAAGACTAACGCCTGGTTCACCCTTCATAGAATCTCTCATGGTGCTGTAAATTGTCACAAGAAAAGTAACCTCCGCACCTACTGGACACGCGGTAACAGCCTGGATGTAGAGTGCCAACCTATTAGGAGTGTGGATTCGATGTTCAGGCTCTTGGTCAAAATCAGTCTAGCGAGGCGATTGTAAATTTTGGTCTCACACTGTTTCATGCTCACGTGAGGCTCTCCATCGAGATCGAGCTCACGGATCGAATCCTTATCACTACAAGTATGTCGCTCTGAAGGTATGCACTGAGTCCCGTGCACTTCGCCCAATCGAGTTCGTATGAGCCAGACGGTCAAATTGATGCCCCAGTCAAACTTTCGAATAGGTTCATACTTCTGGCAAGTTCAAGTTGAGTCGTCCCTTTTGATGACTATCAGCACTAGTAATACCGTGCCATCCGTTCCTATCGTAGCCAACGCCTAGTCGTCACCCTCATTGCTATGATTGTAGGAAAGGGTCTGAAAGCTGTTCCCGCTCGTAAAACCTGCTAGACGATAATAGGAAGGTCCTAGTATTGTCCCTGGCCATGTCAGTAGCCACATGTTTTTCTGTTCCCATTTGGGCTCTCGGATCTTTCTATCTACTGTATTATCTCTTCGTTAGCGAGACCACCTATCGATCAAGCTGACCGCCCCAGGAAGTCTGTGAAGTGGAACAAGACAAATATAGTTCTGGAAATAAAACCATGACTCCATCACTTTATATTACGACCTAGCATATAATAATAAGAAGGTTGAGCGCTTTCCATGTAACAAGGAAGAAACCGCCGAAATCCGTTTATACTGCTATTACGACGATGCGTCGCTTTCTGCACAAGTTCAAAGCTCCTTCTGGAGCTAGGGCAGTCTGTAAGTACCCTCACAACATTTCTAAGGAAATTTCACATCTAAGACTAAGACTGTCAATAATATGGCCAGCATCTAAGCAGCTCAATGTTGAAATGCCTCTCGAATGGTATCAGCAACCCACCATTTAGTCAACAGCTTATAGGTAGTATTGGCATATAATAAGAAGGACGTGGCCTTGGTGCAGTGTCTGCTATATCATCCCCATACGATCCTTGTCAAGGTCTGGAGGCATATCTGGGTAGGAGTGGATGGCGTTGGTATATAATTGTACTATACCACCCAGATACCCCCCCCCCCCCCCCCGCGCCGACCTCGACAAGAATCGCTTTGAAGTGAATCATCCTAATTATGTCGATCCCATTGCATGGTGTATAGGACATAAGTGGGGCATCAAGACGGGGATGAGGGTCTAGGTTTTATGCACGTTTATTAGGACCAGCCTACTACAGTTAGGTTCGTTTGTAGGATACTATCGTACGTACTGTGGATATGAATGTTTTGAAAGTCCTTCGTGTGTGCGCCGTAAGGCCATAAGCCGAGAAGTATCTCGCTTTAAGACTTGATTCGGGCGAGGAAGGAGAAAGACAAAGGTCGCAGGGCGGAGGTTGGAGAGACCTGCCTGCATAGGCAAGGTGTTGTTGCTGAGTGACGTCCGAGGATCGAACGAGATGCATCTCGCCAGTATCACTTTCCTCGCCCTCTGATTTGGGACACGCAATCTGGAAAGCAAAGTAGAACATACAGACATATAGCCGGAATGTCGGTGGAATAAAACTTGCAAACCCTGTAAAGACGGTGGACATAACGAGATGCACACCTTACCTCTCTTAATGAGAGCAGGATATTGGTAGAAAACGGAAAATATGAGGACTTGAACCTCATCGCACGCTAGACTGGTGAAGGTATGAGCAGTTGTTGATGTTGATTGCATCAATCAAAAGGCATCAAATGCGTTTGCGCGGCATTCTGTGAGCATTGCTCGATCGGAGGTTATTATGATGCGGTAGGATATAGGAAGTACCTCCAGTCCTTTGGAGATGCATCGTGTGCGTAACTGAGTCCAGGCGTTAGAATGAATATAAGACTCACACAACTAAGGCTGCATGCAGCAGTTTACACGAGAGCATACCGGATATGCGACAAACTTGAAGTATAGTTCCTGCCTTCAGATAAAGAACACCACCGAAGTCCCCTAGTCATCTCACTGTAAGAATGAACCAATCCTTCGTTGTTTCGAGATACTTGATTGCTGTGCAGCAGCGGATGGCAAATTCACCTAGATTAGCAAACGGTTAGATTTAAGGATAGTACTTTATAACTAGGCATTGAAAAGTAGTCTGGGTTCGTCTGTCTCTACCTTGAGTGGGTTGATGCTGACGAACATCCTAGGCAAGAAGTGGCCCTCGTACGTACGTAAAATGACCAAAGAATTGAAAGAGAAGACAGAACAATACGCCTGGATTGAAGTTAGAACAACTGTACGCTCTGCATTGTTCTTCAATTTCTCGGACTCGAAGGTCCCGCGCTCCAGCCATAGTTCGGTCAGCCAAGCTAATTAGTCACATTGGCACTGCCGCATTTCTCGCTTTAAGATATTCTTCTGAGTTCTTTCGAGATCATACAAAGGCCGGCATGAACCTGATGCAGTGAGGTGTGTCGGGTCGATGTGCTGTGTAGCACGCGCCGCACCGATTACAAATAATAATAATCTTTGTCATCCACTTTCATGTCTGAGCGAAGCGAGCTGAATGAACCTTGTCACCAGGCAAGCTGATTCAGATGAAGAGCTGAAAAAGCAGGAGGTGTGTATTGATTGATGCAATAGAGAGGAGAAAAGACTCGGCAACGGCACCATTGAACTAGTCTGTACTTGGGAATAGTAGTATTGTGACCGGTAAGGGCCTGGGTTCGGGAAACTTGTGTAAAGCATGCCATATTGGCCTCCATTACCTGCACTTGACATCAATATCAATTGATATCCCCCTTTCCGCTCGTTTGAGTTCTAGGGACAGGCTGGACTAGACAAGAAGCATCGTACTAGTCCATTTATTGTATTTGTACCGAAAATCCTTAATGGGCTCCTGACATCCTGTGTACGATGCGAGCGTCATTGCGGCACCACTGCAAATGGGATGAAACTAATCAGCGAGCAATTCACCCTAAGCCAACCATGGGTCGTCCTTCAAGTTGGAAGCTAAAGCTCGGTCGGCAGGATCAATCCTGAGACATGTTCGTAGGAACCCTGTGAGTTTGTCCTTATCTTCCACATCGGACAAGCTACTCGCAATTCGTTCATCCAGAGTATCACCTTTTACCGGAGGAGATTTGAGCCACCCTGTAAAGAATCGCAATTCGTAAATAGGACCCTTGCAATGCAAATGTTAAGCTTACCATCAGAATCGATAAACCCTTTCTTAACCGAAATCGTTCCCGAGGCCGCCCCAGTGAAGAGCGGATGCTTTGCATGAGGCTCAGATGGTATGTAGTGCGTGCCTTCACCAAGTTCATTCGGAGACCGTGAGTCGGGGAAGCCGAACAGGGATTCGCTCGAGAGTAGTTCAAATATCAACGGCAGTGGTAAAGCCGAAACCCATGGCAAGCTCAGGCGCTCTGAGAGCCGGAGAACCTACACAAATCGGGGAACGCGTAATGAGATCCTTCCAGGTGGCTATTCAAGGCTACGGTTCAGTTCCCAGAGTACGGAATGATGTTCGAATCCAATGGACAACTTACAATGACTGAAATCAGTCAAGGAGATGTGGAGATCATCGGCCTTTCTGACATGCGGTATCCAAAGCGACGCCAGACTTCCATCACGCCCAGAATTGGGATCTTTCTTCAGAATCGCTTCAGCAATGTAATCTATCTGTGGTCCGAGATTGAAATCCCGCAAGAGATTCTCAGGTTTGACATCTATGGGTAGGTTAACGAGTAAAATCAGACGTGTATTAGTTTGTCAATTGAACCATTTACCGCAGTGAATTATTCCACAGAGGCTATGAAGGTAGTCGAGACCCTGGAGTGTCTCTCTCGCGATTTGCTTGACAAGTGCGGAAGACAGACGCCTGCCAGGTCCACCCCTCATATAATCTCTCATATGCTCTCCGTAGACAGGCAAGGCGATGACTAGATGCTGCGAGTTGTCGCGGCTTCTAACTCCGAGTCCGAGTCTAAGAGTCATATGCGCTAGGTTGTGAGTCTCACAATCTGACTTGTATAATGTATCCTAAGCCCATGTAATCTCCGTCTATCATGATATCATAACTGATGTACTGACTTACTATTCTCGAAGTGTATATAGACACCCTGCCAGATCACCGCCAGTAATTAATGATATTGCTCGGCATGTTGCGCCGTTTGGAGGAAATACTACAGGTGTGTACGTTAGCAGCCCCTGTAAAACGTGCAAACAACGTGCCAGTAAGAAGATCCACTCGAATACATACCGCTACCACTGCTAGAAGCTAGAAACGGAAGTAAAAAGCGCCGTCTTGGCGTAACATGATAGTACATTGGATCGGATCTGCGAAGATCATAAAGTTCCCTGGCATATATTTTCTGTTGCCGATACTAGCCGTCGGGTTTCCAATACTAGTGATGACCAAGCGCGCAGATTGTAACAAGTGTAGCCAGTCATGGGCGGAACAGATGCATATAGACCACACTGCGCCAATGCGGGACATGGCGAGACCCGGGGTAAATAACAGAACTGTCTGCAATGAAGAAGAACAAGCGACCATCAGAATCGCCTGTATCCTCAGAGACTGCAAGAGATACGACTCGGAGTATGGAACTATATCATTTTCTTCTAGGATGATGATGCTCTAGGTCCTGGTCTGAACTTCGTCCCATAAAGGGGAATGAAGGGGGTTGGATAGGTGGATACTTCGGAAGCGACTAGAGAATCGGGAAGTACATGAAATATGTAAGAGGTAGGAATGTGGAATCATGGGCTTGCGAAGGCCTTTCCCGTTGGCTTTTTTGAACACCACCATGGACCCAAGGCTTCGATGAGTTTTATGTCATGCTCGTTGAAATCACAAAGATAGAGTAAGCCAGTAAGAAAATCAAGAGAGTGGTGTGTTATATTGCTTTTTGGTCGGAACTTTCACAGTTGCTGAACTGGGATGGTCCATCATTGCGGCATTGCGACTAAAATCAGTACGAAAGAAAGGCAACTACTGAGCTGCTAGCCTGAAGCTAGCCATGGATCGCCCATCAACTCGGAAGCCGATGCTCGGTCCTTAGGACTGATCCTGAGGCATTTTCGAAGGAACCCTGCGAGCTTGTCTTTGTCGTTCACATGAGGCAAGCTGCTTGCGATTCGCTCATCCAGAGTATCGCCTTTTACAGGCGGCGATTTGATCCATCCTATAAAAAGATCACGGTTGGCGCAGATACACTACTTTTGTTGAAAATATAGGACCGACCATCAGAACCAATAAATCCTTTCTTAACTGTGATAGTTCCTTCGGCCGCAATAGAGGAAAGTGGTTCGCCTAACAAGCTTTGCATGAGACTCAGATGGTAGTGCGGGTCTTGAGCGAGTTCGTTCGGAGACCGTGAGTCAGAGAAGCGGAAAAGGGCTTCACCCGCAAGGAGTTCGAATATCTGCAATAACCATCCGGTGATGAAGTGTCACAGACCCTGAACAAAACCACAGGTGGAATCACCCACAGTACAACCGAACGCCCAAATGTCGATGCCTGTGTAAAAGCCGAGACCCATGACCAGCTCGGGAGCCTTAAGAGCCGGAGAACCTATAAGACGCGGTGAACGCATGATGAGATCCTTCCAGGTAGCTATTCAAGAACACAGTTGAGTTTCCGGGGGCCATGATGATGCTCGAATGCAAGCAGCAACTTACCATGGCTGAGATCAGTCAGTGAGACGTGAAGATCATCGGGCCCGTCGACATGAGGCATCCAAAACGGAGCCAAACTTCCGTCACGCCCAGCATCGGGCTCTTGCTTCAATACGGCTTCCACAATGTCATCAATCCGCGGTCCAAGGTTGAAATCGCGCAAGAGGTTCTCGGGTTTGACGTCTATAGGTAGGGTAAGTGGGAGTAACAGACGCTTAGGAACCTTTCAAATTAATCACGTACCACAATGAATGATTCCACAAAAGCTATGGAGGTAGTCAAGGGCTTGGAGCGTCTCTCTCGCGATTTGTTTGGCAAGCGCTGGTGCCAGACGTTTGTCGGGTTCGCCGTTCATGTAATCTCTCATATGCTCTCCGTACACAGGAAGTACTATAATCAGATGTCGCTCGCTGTCGCAAGAAAAGAAACCAATGCATCCGGACACGCGGAACCAACCGGGATGTGGAGGACCAGTATATATAGGAGTTTGAGGTCGATGTTCGGGTTCTTGGCCAACGCTCGTGCGGAAAAGCATACGCAATTCGCTCGTTGATGCGGAAGCATGTTCCCGTGAGGCGCGACTGCTCAATATCTTGAGAGCAACATATTTGAGGTGACTATGAAAGGAATCTCATGAGTTAGATTGAAGGGAGGGAAAGGAGAGCACTCGTATTACGCCTCGTCCGAGCAGTTTCGCGCCATCCAGACTGTTGAGTTGACACCAGATCCAAGCTTGCGAATAGGTTCATACTTCTCGCCTTCGTCCCCTTTGATAATTCTACCAATGCTAACGTCATACTGGCCGTTCCTATCGTCCCCTACCAGCTGTTCGTCTGGCGAGACCATCCTTGTTACCGCACTTGAAGAAAAGGGCAGAAAAGGATTGCGCAGTAGCAGTCCAAGCCTCGCGACCTTGGAGTGCAATCTAAAGGAAGATGTTATCATCGAACAAGGGGTCAGTGGTCATAGAAGGAGACAAGTGCAGGGAGAAGAAATCGAAATCTGATCAATACTGGCACGTGGCGCGTCCTTTTCACTCTCGGAACTTTCCACACACACACCCTAAATCATGAACTCTCTGTCTGTGATCTCTCCCTTGGCCAACCCATCGAGCTCCCCGCCACGCGATGAAAAGGAGCTCAGGCTGTGCCAGTAATCCTTGGACCGCATGCCTTTCTGCCCTATTTCTGCTTTTGGGACTTTCCATATACGTTTAATTAATTAATTATGTGCCCTCTGTTCAAGAGATACTGCGACTCGGAATTGAGTCAATGGAACTCCTTCCTCCGCGAACAAAGGGAACGAATGCGACTTTAGTAGTACAAGCGCAACTAGTTCCTATCACGGATGGGTGGGTGTTCGGGGGGGGGGGAACATATATATTTGAGAAGGTCGAGCCCTCTGAACTGAAAACCTCCAGTCCAGTATCGCCATATACTCTAATTTCAACGATGTTCAGCGGCCTTCGTCGTATTCCAAGTGCTTTGAAACCAATCTTTGGAACCAGAGCCATCTGTGAGTATCACCACATCTTTTCGAATCAGAGTCTACGACTGAGATTGTTTATAATTTAACCAGCTTCTTCCGAGCTCATAGTTACGGTGAACGAAGGGTGGTACAAGAACTTTCCGCTCTTTCGCGACATGCTTGTGGGCAGAATTGGCCCTGAACAATGGGAAGCACGCGGGCTCGATAAAACTCGGGTCGCTAAGCTGTATATCACCAGGTATATGCTCTTGATCTGGACTGCTGTTCACCATGTCTGACGATCTATCGCTGTTCAGCTCTGGTCTGCATACGAGCTCTGACGAGGATGAGCACTTCACTGCTCGTGCATTCGATGCAAATGATAACGCCGTTTGGTTTTTTGACGAGAAATTCAAGTTCTACACCAACGGCATCCACTTCTACCCCAAGAGTTTGCCCAAAGACCTCGATCTCAATCGTTTCGTTGAGGTTCCTTCTGATGATACAAGCCTTGTTGTATGGTGCACAACTAACAACCGAAACATCAAGACGGGGAAGAAGAATTAGGTTATGTATGTCTAACAGGGTCAGTTCTGGGCTCATCTGTATAATACAGTTACACTGTTGGATGTGTCCATAGATAGCTTGACTACCATGTACTTGTGCTTAAGAAAGCTGTCGCATAATAAATATATTTACAGCCAAGTCTCATGAACTTCCGCATATAGGATGGAGAAACAGTGGCAGCCACCCGTTACAAGTCCCAAAAAGTGGATGAAGCAGCTTCATCAGTGCGTAATTCTTATTGAAGCCTTAATACATTTTATACTTCCTCCTTAGTGGTTCTCTTCAGGCACCACTTTCATTGAATACAGTGAATTTGCGAACGGTTACTATAAAATGTCGAGTGCTGACAAGCGGGAGAATAATGTCCTGAAATTCAATCGCGGCTAAGGATCGTAACCATTCGGAGGAGAATTATTGATGAACCATTTACGTTTGACGCTCCTATTCTACTAGTACGTACTTAGTTTGCCTGAGACTCAGCTCTCATACTAAGAGATCCCACATAAATCGCATCAAGATTCAGTACTTGACTCGGTAATACTTACATCAGAAGGAATCGAGTTAGAGTACTATTGCAATTGTATTCAACTGAATTCAGATACTTGCCCAGTGGGTATCGGATATTGAACAACATGACAGATCGGGATGGTCTTCCATACTATCATTTATTCTATCAAGTCACTATGTCAAAGGAATTGAATCAGAGAGTGGACTGGTATCAAGGTAGCGCTCTCCTTATCCCTATCTACACAATCCATGACTCGAACTCACCATATGCTCGGGTAGCACGTTGATTGCACGTTACACAGAACTCGAGATTTCAACGAGGCTGATAAGCTTGATAGACTTCAATATCACTATCGATCAATATTAGTACTATTGAATATTACCAGACCAGTATTACTGAAACAAATCGAATCATCAGGAAACAAGTTGACTCATGGGGCAGAAAGGCATGCGGTCCAAGGATTACTGGCACAGCCTGAGCTCCTTTTCATCGCGTGGCGGGGAGCTCGATGGGTTGGCCAAGGGAGAGATCACAGACAGAGAGTTCATGATTTAGGGTGTGTGTGTGGAAAGTTCCGAGAGTGAAAAGGACGCGCCACGTGCCAGTATTGATCAGATTTCGATTTCTTCTCCCTGCACTTGTCTCCTTCTATGACCACTGACCCCTTGTTCGATGATAACATCTTCCTTTAGATTGCACTCCAAGGTCGCGAGGCTTGGACTGCTACTGCGCAATCCTTTTCTGCCCTTTTCTTCAAGTGCGGTAACAAGGATGGTCTCGCCAGACGAACAGCTGGTAGGGGACGATAGGAACGGCCAGTATGACGTTAGCATTGGTAGAATTATCAAAGGGGACGAAGGCGAGAAGTATGAACCTATTCGCAAGCTTGGATCTGGTGTCAACTCAACAGTCTGGATGGCGCGAAACTGCTCGGACGAGGCGTAATACGAGTGCTCTCCTTTCCCTCCCTTCAATCTAACTCATGAGATTCCTTTCATAGTCACCTCAAATATGTTGCTCTCAAGATATTGAGCAGTCGCGCCTCACGGGAACATGCTTCCGCATCAACGAGCGAATTGCGTATGCTTTTCCGCACGAGCGTTGGCCAAGAACCCGAACATCGACCTCAAACTCCTATATATACTGGTCCTCCACATCCCGGTTGGTTCCGCGTGTCCGGATGCATTGGTTTCTTTTCTTGCGACAGCGAGCGACATCTGATTATAGTACTTCCTGTGTACGGAGAGCATATGAGAGATTACATGAACGGCGAACCCGACAAACGTCTGGCACCAGCGCTTGCCAAACAAATCGCGAGAGAGACGCTCCAAGCCCTTGACTACCTCCATAGCTTTTGTGGAATCATTCATTGTGGTACGTGATTAATTTGAAAGGTTCCTAAGCGTCTGTTACTCCCACTTACCCTACCTATAGACGTCAAACCCGAGAACCTCTTGCGCGATTTCAACCTTGGACCGCGGATTGATGACATTGTGGAAGCCGTATTGAAGCAAGAGCCCGATGCTGGGCGTGACGGAAGTTTGGCTCCGTTTTGGATGCCTCATGTCGACGGGCCCGATGATCTTCACGTCTCACTGACTGATCTCAGCCATGGTAAGTTGCTGCTTGCATTCGAGCATCATCATGGCCCCCGGAAACTCAACTGTGTTCTTGAATAGCTACCTGGAAGGATCTCATCATGCGTTCACCGCGTCTTATAGGTTCTCCGGCTCTTAAGGCTCCCGAGCTGGTCATGGGTCTCGGCTTTTACACAGGCATCGACATTTGGGCGTTCGGTTGTACTGTGGGTGATTCCACCTGTGGTTTTGTTCAGGGTCTGTGACACTTCATCACCGGATGGTTATTGCAGATATTCGAACTCCTTGCGGGTGAAGCCCTTTTCCGCTTCTCTGACTCACGGTCTCCGAACGAACTCGCTCAAGACCCGCACTACCATCTGAGTCTCATGCAAAGCTTGTTAGGCGAACCACTTTCCTCTATTGCGGCCGAAGGAACTATCACAGTTAAGAAAGGATTTATTGGTTCTGATGGTCGGTCCTATATTTTCAACAAAAGTAGTGTATCTGCGCCAACCGTGATCTTTTTATAGGATGGATCAAATCGCCGCCTGTAAAAGGCGATACTCTGGATGAGCGAATCGCAAGCAGCTTGCCTCATGTGAACGACAAAGACAAGCTCGCAGGGTTCCTTCGAAAATGCCTCAGGATCAGTCCTAAGGACCGAGCATCGGCTTCCGAGTTGATGGGCGATCCATGGCTAGCTTCAGGCTAGCAGCTCAGTAGTTGCCTTTCTTTCGTACTGACTTTAGTCGCAATGCCGCAATGATGGACCATCCCAGTTCAGCAACTGTGAAAGTTCCGACCCAAAAGCAATATAACACACCACTCTCCTGATTTTCTTACTGGCTTACTCTATCTTTAAGATTTCAACGAGCATGACATAAAACTCAGCGAAGCCTTGGGTCCATGGTGGTGTTCAAAAAAGCCAATGGGAAAGGCCTTCGCAAGCCCATGATCCCACATTCCTACCTCTTACATATTACTTCCCAATTCTCTAGTCGCTTTCGAAGTATCCACCTATCCAACCCCCTTCATTTTCCTTTTAGGGACGAAGTTCAGACCAGGACCTTGAGCATTATCATCCTAGAAGAAAATGATATAGTTCCATACTCCGAGTCGTATATCTTGCAATCGCTGAGGAAACAGGCGATTCTGATGGTCGCTTGTTCTTCTTCATTGCAGACAGTTCCGTTATTTACCCCGGTTTCGCCATGTCCCACATTGGCACAGTGTGGTCTATATGCATCTGTTCCGCCCATGACTGGCTACACTTGTTACAATCTGCGCGCTCGGTCATCACTAGTATTGGCAACCCGACGGCTAGTATCGGCAACAGAAAATATATGCCAGTGAACTTTATGATCTTCGCAGATCCGATCCAATGTACTATCATGTTACGCCAAGACGGCGCTTTTTACTTCCGTTTCCAGCTTCTAGCAGTGGTAGCGGTATGTACTCGAGTGGATCTTCTTACTGGCACGTTGATTGCACGTTTCACAGGAGCTGCTAACATACACACCTGTAATATTTCCTCCAAACGGCGCAACGTGCCGAGCAAATTTTCTCACCAGCGATGTCATTAATTACTGGCGGTGATCTGGCAGGGTGTCTTTATACACTTCGAGAATAGTAAGTCAGCACATCAGGTATGATATCATGGCAGACGGAGATTGCATGGGCTTAGGATACATTATACAAGTCAGACTGTGAGACTCACAACCTAGCGCATATGACTCTTAGACCCGGACTCAGAGTTAGAGGCCGGAAGAGGCGAAATTCTAGTAAGAGACTATTAGCGACAGCAATATCTGTGCCGTCCTAGCGTCTTCTACTAGTGGCTTGTTTTTACAAACTATGTACCCACGATGCCTGTTGGGCAGCTGGAGAGAAATAGATAGTCATGATCGGGGAACTGCTCCTGCTAGTGGATATCAAATTCTGGATACTTGCAAGATTCAAGATGAGATGATAAACCACAATGATGACGGTGCCTTCAAAGATCAATACCTTACAGTCCCAGTAGCCACTCAGGTCCTATTGCCACTCAGATCTTATTGGTTACTATAATTCACGAAGACAACGCTCACAGCTACAACGCCAAGCCATTAAGGAGGAAGGGAAGGGCATTGGAAGAAAGATAGCGAGTTCCCTTCCAATACGTCCAAGCAGTACTGATAGAAGTCTATCCAAGTTGTATGAACTTATGTAATGAGACACCTGAATAGAAGCGGCATAAGCGATAGTGTTTATAGTTTCCGAGATTTGGTGGCCCATTCTTCTGTCTGGGCAAAGGGTGTTGAAGATCGAGTGAGCACGGCGATAGGCAAGTCCGGTCTTTAGGCTATCCAATAGGGGTACCCGGGACCCTTCCACTCCCCGTGTATCTTGACCTTCGTTCGTACAATGTGTCTTATCCTTCTCTATCCTTTATCTTTCTTTGAAGAAAATGAAGAACAACGTATGGCAGCGTTTAACCATGGACCTTTTAATCGGTTCGATTGGTTACATTGCTTGCTTCTTGCTCCTTGTGTGCCGCCGCTGACCGGCGATTACGGAAAGTGATTTGAGAGGTTCCAGACGCCAACAAAGCCCGAAGGTACGCGAGACCCCTATGATATCTTATTAAAACCGTACCAGACCTGCATGAAACGCGTGCTTGCGGTCGTTATCCAATACGAATAATTCGCGTTCTCAATTTGTTTAAATTCGATCCATCAAGCTAGATTACTTCCGTCGCGAATCGGAGGGCCCAGGGGATCAATACTATCCTGAAGATCTAGACAAACACAGGTCGGAGGTCGGAGGGATCCACGTGCATAAGCTTACTGTAATTGCCAAGTGCTGCCGAGGATCAAGCGGGTTGTGGCTCGCCAGCATCGTCCTCGAACCCTCGGAATCGGGACATGGAGTCTCGAAGAACGGTTGCAGAGCGAAGTGAAGCAGGCAACACACACATATGAGGAAGAAGGCAATGTCAGCGGAACAAAACTTTTGAGGCTCTAAGGAGACGGAGTGCACTTGTCCAGTTCGTGCATGCGGAAATCGCGAAAACGTAATGAGACACTTACCCAAGTTATCTTACCGCATGTAGGTTATGGTTGGAAAGTGGAAGAACGGAAGATGCGGAAGTACGTCAGAGTGCGAGTGTGTAATTTGTTGACGTTGACAACATATCGATCGGACACAATCAAATCCCAAGAACATCAGATGAGTTTGCGCGGTGTTCTCTCTGTGAACCTTGAGCTTTCGTTCGATCGGCAGTCGTCATGATGGCTTTACTAAACCCATTAGAGTATCTGCCAGGTGGGTTCTAGTTTGGTGAATATTTCGACATCAACTAGGTAGGATAGGACCTGATAGGAAGTACCTCCGACCCGTTAAGGTGCGATCGCGGGGCATCAGTGTAACCAAGCTCTAGCTCGAATATAACTCACACAACTTGAACGGAATGCAACGGTCTACGATAGACCACGCCAGATATGCGACAAAGCGTAAAGCGGGTCCTGTCTTCGCGGCTATTGGATATCACAGCTGTGGTTGAACTTGCCAGGTCAATGAGCAACCAGAACACTAGGTCAAACAAGAATACACGTACGATTTGGACCCCTATTCAGCAACGTCAATCAATCCAGCTGATACTAGTCAGCCCAGTCAAGCCCAGTCAAGAATCGAAAAGCCTTTGTCGTCCATCGTCCAGACTTCAGAACATTTTATCATCTAATCCGGTTCTGTTCCCCTTCCGTCAACGCCTCCGATGCGTACAGACAAATGCTCCGTATCCACACGACCGCAAAGCACAAACCAGTCTTTTTGAATCTCGGCCTCGCCTCGATTGATGGAATTCGCCACGCAGGGCGGGTGGGAGAACTGCCACACTCAACACACATAGTCAGCAAGGGAAAACTCTCATATGGTTCAATTCGCACCCGTGTAACCGATGCGTCAGACGTGGATGCAGTGCGGGCTTGATCTCATGCTTCTCTGAGTTTGAGAGTCCTAGTGGCGAAGTTTGGTTCTGGTCACCGAAGAACGGTGAAAGAGGAGTCAAAACAGATCGCTAGGTCTGAAGTGAACTTAGTAGAGCAGCTGCACGTGCTGTGCTATACGGTATACTTTTCATACTGGTGACTATCGTAAGTACAACATATATTTGTATGGGCTTTGATCATGAGTTTGGTGGCTCAGCAACGGTGTTTGCTGGTCTTGGTTGGAAATGTGAAGTAAGTAACTCCACCTTTTGCCCTGTGGTGTGTTGTTGTTGTCATGTGCTTATCATCACCTTTACCGTCCTCCTTCACCTTCCTTTATTTACTTCAGTTTACGAGTCGGACGGACGAAGTCACTTCTCGAGGTCCTATCTTCGTATCTGCCTTGGCACAGGACGGAAGCAACCTGCCACCGCCGCCCATTACCATGCAATCACCAGGACTAGTACCGAATTGGAAGAAGTCAGATGAAAGTAGAAAGTAGGATAAGGAGGTGTGGATAAAGAAAAGAATGGCCTTGGCAACAGCTGAAACGGGGACTAAGTATATTGTGACCGAGTAGGGCTTGGGTGCGGGAGCCTAAGAGGTAACACAAACGACCACCATTGGCTTCCACCTTGCTCGATGATATCAGCTTCCTTTACATCTCAGTCCAAGGCCGCAAGGCTCAGACCGGCGATGCGCAGGGCTTTCAGGTCTTTTTCGACAAGCATAACAAGAAGAAAGGCTTCATCAGAGCAGGTTTTACGCGACAAACAGTATGATGTTAGAATCGGCACTATTATCAGAGGGGACGAAGGCCAAAAGTATGAACCTATTCGGAAGCTCGGCCGGGGTGCCAACTCGACTGTCTGGCTGGCACGAGATTGTTCGGATGATGCGTAATATCAGTTCTCTCTATCCTCCCCTTCAATCTAACTCACGCGATCGATTTTTTTTTCAGTAGCCTCAAGTATGTCGCTCTGAAGATACTGAGCAAGTTCGCAACACGGGAGCATGAATCAGCGCCAACCAGTGAACTACAGATGCTTTTCCGCACGCACATAGGCAAACAACCTGAACATCGACCTCAAACTCCTAAGTACAAGGAATTAAACTTGCCTCGTCCTCCACATCCCGGTTGGTACCGCGTGTCTGGGTGCATTGGTTACTTTTCCTGCGACAACTCGCAGCATCTAATCCTCGTTTTGCCTGTCTACGGAGAGCATATGAGAGATTACATGACAGGTGAACCCGGCAGACGTCTGTCATCCGCACTTGTCAAGCAAATCGCGAGAGAGACGCTTCAGGCTCTCGACTACCTTCATAGCCTCTGTGGAATAATTCACTGCGGTAAATGGTTCGATTGACAAACAAATACACGTCTGATTTTACTCGTTAACCTACCCATAGATGTCAAACCCGAGAATCTCTTGCGGGATTTCAATCTCGGACCACAGATAGATTACATTACTGAAGCGATTCTGAAGAAAGATCCTAACTCTGGGCGTGATGGAAGTCTGGCGTCGCTTTGGATACCGCATGTCAAGAAGGCCGATGATCTCCACATCTCCTTGACTGATTTTAGTCACTGTAAGTTGACCATTGCATTCGAACATCATTCCCGACCCTGGAAACTGAACCGTAGCCTTGAATAGCTACCTGGAAGGATCTCATTACGCGTTCCCCGATTCGTGTAGGTTCTCCGGCTCTCAGAGCGCCTGAGCTTGCCATGGGTTTCGGCTTTACCACTGCCGTTGACATTTGGGCATTCGGGTGTACTGTCGGTGATTCCGTTGGCTGTTTTGTGCAAACTTGTGACAACATTGTAGATATTTGAACTCCTCTCGGGCGAACCCTTGTTCGGCTTCCCCGACTCACGGTCCCCGAATGAACTTGGTGAAGACACGCACTACCATCTGAGTCTCATGCAGAGCTTGACAGGCGAACCCCTCTTCTCTGGGGCGGCCTCAGGAACGATTTCGGTTAAGAAAGGATTTATCGATTCTGATGGTAAGCCTTACATTTGCACTGCAAGGGGTTTATCTTCGCCAATTGTGATTACTACAGGGTGGATCAAATCTCCTCCAGTAAAAGGTGACACTCTGGATGAACGAATCTCGAAGAGCTTGTCCGATGTGGAAGATAAGGACAAGCTCACAGAGTTTCTTCGTAGATGTCTCAGGATCGATCCTGGAGACCGAGCTTTAGCTTCCAAGTTGATGGACGACCCATGGTTAGCTTCAGGCTAGCGGGTCGTTTCTGCGTTTCTCTTATCCTGACCCGGGTACGATGATGGTCGTATCGTACCTTAGTAGGCATTCAGCGACTACTAGAAAGCTCAGATCAAAGGCAATAAAAATCAATCCCCACTTCTTAATTTTGTTTAGGAATTCGACAAGCATAACTATCTGAAAACTTTCTTGAGCCTCGGGTCCGCGATTGGTGCTTGCATCTGCACAAGCGAGTCCGTGTTCACAATCCTCCATCCGATTCCGAATTATCCACCTGGTTCCCTTCACTCGTTTCGCTACGAAGACTCTGACAAGCATTCTTAGAGAAAAGGGAGAAAAGGAACAAGTTCCATACTCCGAGTTGCATCTCTTGCAGTTGCTGAGGAAACAAACGAAACTGATGGTTGCCTGTTCATCGCGATCAGCGCCGAATCTGCTCACTAGTTTGGGTCTCACCGTGTCCATCATTTTTCCGATGTGGCCTATATGCATCTGTTCCGCGCGTGGCTTGCTGCACTTTGCGCGGTTGGCCAGCATTAGTACTGGCAACCCGACGATTCGGAGCACCAGCAAAAATATTGGTATCACTGCTAGGTGATGCAACATGAGTTTGTGATCATCACAAACCCAAGTTGGGCGTGGTGCGAAGATCATCAGGAATTGTAACATCGCATCGTGTAAAGCCAAGGCGGTGCTTTTTACTGCCGTGATTTGCTAATGGTACCAGTCCGCGTTCGATTGTATCTTCCAGGAGCTTAGCATATTGATTGCACGTTTCATAGGCATGTTAACGAACTGATCTTTAACATAATATTATCATGCGTATGGATCTCACGTACGTTCCTATTGAATTACCTCACCTCACCTTCCTATTGACTTGGCGCGTCGGTAATTCAGACCGTGCTCAAATCCATTGGTTCTTAATCCCCGGTCGGCGGCGGCGTACAAGGAGCAAGAAACAAGAAGTGCCAATAAACAAAAGCAATTTGACCAATCAAACCGGTTAGAAGGTTCATGGGTTGAACGTTGTCATACGTGGATCTTCAGAAAGACGACAAAGGGTGGAGAAGAATGAGAATATCATACACGATGTACAATATCACAACGGACAAAGATCAAGGTTCCCGAATCCCGGAAAGAGGTGTGTATAAGGTCCCGGAGAAGGATAGGAGGATTCAGGCAGACATGATGCAAGGTACCCCTATTGGATAGCCTAAAGACCCGGACTTGCCTATCGCCGTGCAGGATCGATCTTTCTACACCCTTTGCCCAGACTTCCGAACTGAAGTCGGATGAACCAGATGAGCCACCATGTCTCGGTGACTATAAACACTATCCCCAATATCGTTATCATTCAAGTTTTTCATCTTCCATACACACTTACTTACGCATTAGCGTAGTGCAATTCAGATTGGCTTCTGTCAATAATGTTGATTATTGATTGGAAGCTTAGAATAGGGGGATAATACATGACCTTCTTCCAATCCAATGAACTTCCATACCTCACCTTCTACCATGTAGCCGTACAGCCGTGCGAACCAATGAGGGTTGATTAATATCGTTGAGTAGACGATGTGGTGCCCAGTAAGATTCGAGGAAGAAGTTACCGGGGCCGAGAGGTGGGTATCTTGTATTGAATGAATGAAATGAATGATCCTGAAGGTCTCGTCCTCCCTCATCTGAAATCTGGATCTACTTCATATCATATCGAGAGCAGCTTCCCGATCATTAATATTACCACCACCACCACCACCACCACTGTTCATTTCTCTTCGGTTGTGCGGGTGATGGGCACTGTGCCCATGAGTGCTTGGTCTGTAAGGCTAGAATCTATGGTGTACACGTAGTAATCGTAGTAATACTTACTTGACGCGGCAGCAAGGCAACTGTGATTGTGATTGATATTCATATTAGTCTCATACTTGCGCACACAGGCCGTTTTGTCTTGCAATCTCGATCGTACCTTCCAGAATCTGGGTCTAATAACTACATGCATTAGTCCCTGTGTCTTACATTTCACCCAGTATACGAAGAAATCCCGTCCAAGAGTGATCCCACATTATCAGATACACGGTGTCTGTGCCTTGACGGATCATAATCAATAAAGTTATGGCCCATCCCTAAACGCCCGTTCGGCGCGGTATCCAATACGAGTTAACCGCATTCCCAGTTTGTTTAAATTTCGATTCATGCAAGGTAGATTGCTTCCGAGTCTGTCGCGAATCGGAGGGCTTAGGAGATCAATAACGGCTTGTAGATCCAGAAATGATATTGAAGGTCGGAGGTCGGCAAGATCTACGTGCGCAGGCATAGGGTAGTTGTAGAGTGGCGACCGACGCCGAGGATCGAGTGGGCTGTAGCTTGCCATTATCGTCCTTAAACCCTCGGAATCGGGACGTGGAGCCTGGGACTGCGGTTGCAGAGCAAAGCGGAGTAGAAAATACAGACATATATGAGGAACCGCGCAATATCAACGGAACAAAACCTTGGTGGCCCTGGAGAGACGGAGTGCATCGGGCTTGTCTTTTTCGTTCATGAGTAAATCGCGTAAACGTAACAAGACGTTCACTTGAGTTACCCTTGTCGTAAGCAAGTTATTAACGGAGGACAGAGGATCGAAAAGTTTTGCAACCGCGTTAGATGCTAGACCAAATTTGCACATTAGAGTATGTGTAGGTAATCTGTGACAACATATTGATCGGACATGATCAAATTTAAAAACATCAAATGTGTTCGTGCGGCGTTCTCTCTGTGAACTTTGAGCTTTTGTTCGGCCGGCAGTCGTTATGATGATGTTTTGGTTATGGCATCACAGCCCTTGGAGCATCCACGCCGATACCCACTTTTGGTGATGATTCTAGCATCGGTAAGGGCAGAATGGTAGAATCGGACATACCCCCGGTGTGTTGGAGAAGAATCCATGATACGTAAATGCATCTAAGCCCTAACCTGAACGTGAGACTCACACAACGAGTTCCAGACACTCGGACAGCTTGCATGAGACTTTGCCGGGTGAACAACAAGACAAGGCGGGCAGGGCAATATTGGACACTTTCTGTCTTGAGAACTGTTGAACAATACGTCGCTTGTGATTTGGACTGCGTTTCCGATGCTAATGGCTAGGGCTAGGTCAATCAGTGACTGGGACTCAAGATCGATCAACAGAACACAAGAAAAACATACACGGCCAAGATTAGTACCCAGCCACGTCAATCAGTTCAGCCACTACCAACGATCGGACAGTTCCTGTCGCCTCTTCGTTCGGATTTCAAAGTTGCACCTGCAAGCCCTTATCAACTATTTCCATCCTGATCCCTTTTCATCCACATCTCATCGTAAGTAATTCATGATATTTCCGCTACTCCATAATGCTCGTCATGAATTTCAAATTCTACATTTGAAATTCATCCCGCTTGATAGAGTTTACTAGGTCGGTTGAGCGGCGGGTGGCAGATAAGTAGGTCCAGCAAAGGAGCGGCCCTAAGTATAACTCACAGATAGGCACGGATAAAGTGGATCGGTTTGATGCGGTTACACGCACTCGTCTGTCCGTACCTTCCTTGATCGTGACTTAACAAATCCGAGTGGTCTTGGAGCGGAAGAACCTCAGTATGCGCACATGTATGAACTCCTGACTGCATCCGCGTCACCTCGCCAGTCGCGCAAGTTGGATTGCCGTTGTTCTTTCTCGATAAGTCCTAGTGTCGATCGTGGGTCCTCGTCCATGGAAAAAAGGCGCAAAAGAGAAGACAACTAGAGCGCTAGGCCTGGAGTAGAACTAGAACAACAGTTGCATGTGCTGCGCTAAGTCTGCTTTGTTCTTCAATTGCTCGGAGGTCGCGCCAGGTAACGTAAAGACGTCGCTGGCAGTTTTAAGAGGTACGGATGCATATGATACCGTCCAGCATACTTCGCACGATCCGAGGAATAGATCCGCTGAATAAATGCATACCAAAATTGGTCCTTCTGGATTCCGGTACTTTGCGCAACAATCTGCCGTAAACCTGTATGAGCAATACATGCAGAGATCTCGCAGTCAAAGACGACGGATCTATGCGTGCGTCAATCCACGATGCATATCATATTTCATAATTCAAAAGCACACACTAACCAGACGGTGTTACGGGAGCCGCGAGCGCGGGAGGCGAATAGTGTCGGTGCCCATTAAGTTCACTTATTTACTTATCAGCCGCACGCACTAATCAGCCGCATTGCTGTACTGCCGCACGTCTGCACTAGCATTGCCGTCAGTTCCACTGGGTAGAAAATTTTACTGTTGAATGCCTTGGCTTACGCTACACTCGCGGTCAGATCCAAGTCACGGATCTGACACTCGATCTAAGCGTACGCGGAGAAACTAAATTAACGAGTTGATAAGAATAAGTAGCTCGCGGGGCGCAGTGAATGACGATGAATACGTACATACGTGGTTGAATATATGCATATATGCACACGGGCATTGACTGTAGGCGAATGGATAGAGAGCGGCAGATGAAGAACGGAGAGCTGAGCGTTTCGCGGTTGAACGAAGGTTTCAGTGTCAAGCTCAGCCTTCGGGAAGTGCCAGCTCTAGAATCATTGAGGTCGCCGCCTTTCGTCCCATGTTTCGCTACGACGCGTCAATTGCAAATGAACATATACTTTGCGTCGGAGCTCGGCACACATGTCGCGCTCGCGGATGCGAGCGCTCCGTCTAAAATGTTGCAGTCTGGGCCTGAATATCAGGTTGTCGTCTTCCTCTCAGTTTCTCGTTGTTCCGCTAATTACTGAAATTTCCGAATGAACGAACCGACAAACGAATGAATGAGTGGCTAACCGTTATTTTCAGGTCCCTCCTTTCCATTCTTCTTCACCAAACACCATCCCGGACTCGATCTCCGTCTCCGTACAGTAGGTACTGTACCTGTCGCTATGCCCCTATCGGAACTATCCCAACGGAGCCAACGTCCGAATGACCAAGTCACGGCCGAGTACAATACGGGGTTCAAGCGTGCGGGAAGGAGAACCCAAGAAACCAGGCAATCACCAGGACCGTGACTAGTGCGGCTTCGGATTCGGAAGAAGCGAGACGAAGAGAGGAAAGTTGGTGAATATGGAGGCAATAGACAACGGAAGGAAAAGGACACACGACATCCGCAGCAACCAGGGACAGTACTAGTGATTTAGCACTAGTGTTTATTGATACTTACACTGGGACTGTGGTCGGATAGGTCCGGGTAAGTGATGGGTGCGGCTGCTGGATGGGAAGAGAAGAGCGAACTCGTCGGCATTTTTGCTTCAGAAATTGGATAGCGAGAGGAGCTGATACCGAGTCTGAGTACGATAGGTCCTGAATTCTGATTCCTGACCCTTGACCGTGACATATTGCCTATCATATTGCGTTGCTACATCCTTGCACTCTTGCAACCCAGTCGCATGCATTCAAGGCACGCAATAATGACGATTCCTCCGTATCTTGCGAATGCAGGTTTGGAATCTTGCGTTGCATCTACGCATCTACGCGAGGAGATTCAAAATTGATAAGAATTGATTCCGTTCGAGAGTTGTGCCTTGCTTGAGATTGAAGAATGGTTATGAGCGTCGTTGCGACACATTTGATGTTCCTCATGTTCAAAAACCAAGATGATGATTAGGTAAGCTATTAGGTAAGGCATGCGACAGTTGCAGCGACGACCACTGCTGGTTCTGATTCCATCGCATCGAATGAGAAAGAAGTGGAGAGGATCGAGAGAGCGAAGTAGAGAAGAGAAAGGATGAAGTGATTATCCATAATCACCCACGGACACGACTATTCTCTGGGCGATCCATTCGAGAATCAACATCAAAAATGGTTGAACAATCCCACAACCCACGACTACCACCGCGAACTGGACATCCTCTCGTCTCCAAACCTGTCTTCAATTCCATCCATCCGTATCACGAACTAAACGGGAACTCACTCGAGAAGTTGACTGACTGGTTGAATACGTAGGTGCGAATAAAGTAGAGTTTCATGAGAAAATACCGGATGTAAGTCTAAGTCCTTCTTTAAGTCGACCTCAAGTCGACTTGCACCATTGAACAGAACTTACACTGCGGAAAGTTTAGTTTATACGAGCAAAAGGTATCCCTGGCCCAATACCCGGATGTCGGACAACAGATACAGATGATGATATGACCATTGACAACACTGAAGCATTCCCACCCCTTCTCTTACTCCTGCGCCTGCTCTCCGTTACCCCGTACCCCATACCCCTATTCAACCTTGCTGGCCCTCTTACCAATGCTTCTTTAGTTTTTCCGGATCGTTCATCCCTTATCATTCGTCCATACCAACAGCGACTTGGACTCGAGAAAAGCTACTTTAATTAATTAATTGATGTGATAGGTCAAGTCAGACGGGACTTCATTTGTATTCAGGAGGGACTTGGACGCCTTTTGGGGGACCGATAGATCGAATCCATATGGTTATGGGCCTCTTGGGAAGAAGAGGGAGATGGGGAAATTAATTAATTTCACAGAGTCGTGACGCCATTCAAGTTCGGGAGTTTCACTTCACTTTGCACCTTTCTCGAAAAAACAAAAAGAAATAAACAAGTAAACAAGTAAACAAGTAAGCAATCAAAAATTTTATGACTGAATGGACTCGAGGACCTAACCAACCTAATTACAACTCCTAGCTCGTTTTGCGGGAACCTGACAAGCTAAGATCTGGTGGAGGCGGGCAGAAGACAATTGCGGATGAATCAATACAAATAATTGATCAGGGCTTTAGGTACGAATTCGATTGGCGGCGTTGGATAGGCATTAAAGATCTATAAATCAAGTATAGCGCCGACGCAACTATCAAGCATTTAGGGATAGGGATCATATGGATAAGCGGTCGGGGACAATGTCGTTGAACAAGCCGCACCGATCGGGGCCAGCCATCCAGCCCATCTAACCGTTCCCAGTCACTCGGTCTCTGTTCTGTCAACTGGAGAGGTATAGTACAGGTACTGGGTACTATGGTCCGAGAGGGAAGCAATTGAATTATAGAGTATTGAGTTGAGTGAGTTGCATTATTATCATTCAATGTCCGATTCGTTTGACATCGAAGAGCCTGTCCAGTGTCAGTGCCACTTGGTTAGCTGGTTCAAATCTGCCATCTACTGCCAGAGAAACGGTCCTTTTTTCTCCTTCGTCTTATTTCCCTGGCTCGTTCTCGCTTCCAAGTCATCCACCAATACACCCGAGAAGGGAAGGGAAAGACATGCTTGCGGTATGCGGCCTGGATAGGAAACGTGAGAAAGCATCCGGATCCAACTGAGCCACATGAGATCTACTAGTAAGCGGATTCAAGATTCAAGATTCCGAAGGTCTAGATTTCTCTCTCAACAAGTTCGGGATGTTCTAATAAGAAAAAAATCGCCTCGTGTGATAGTCCGGTAGCGGCGACTCGGATGGTTGGATGGTATCATGGTAATGATGTGATGATGAGTGTGTGGTGGTGTGATGGAACGACGCTAAGGCCGTTGCGGAAGGAATCTCGGGAACCTTGGAACCTCGGAAGCTTGGAAGTTTGGTTTGGAAGATTGAGGATTCCGAGTCTTCAACCGGTAAGGTGAGTAGTTCCGTGTCTATCGAGTCGAGTCTACCGTGACCTGAGTCGAGTCCTTTCAGGTCAAGCTTCAAGTATTGTAAGTAAGTACTAAGTCGGTGAGATGGACGGTCCAGCCCTCAGACTCGGATGCCGGGTGAGTTGGGTACTTCTTTGCTTCGTTGCCTCGTGCTTCGGTTAGGAGTTGCTCCGGTGGACAGGATTCAGGATTCAGGACTCAAGACTTGGGTTTCGAGACTCGGGATCCGGAGCGAAAAAGTTGAAAGTTACATACAAGAACGGAGGGAAGAAAGAGGAAAGTAGGAAAGGGAGCGTCATAGGGAAGGTCCTGGAAGCTGCTTGATGATTTCCTGATCTTTATTCGAAATTCCGCCCCCTCGAGATCACCGGAAATCAACGAACAGGAATCAGATAGCACTGAACAAATTGGTAATTGGAATAATGGAAGGAACGGCTCGGAAGTGTAACGGTGCAACGGTGCTTGGAAGTCTACGGAGGGGTCGGATTATACTGCATTCAAGACCTTTCATTAAGAATGGTCAAAGATGGTCAAAGATGGCAAGTATCTCAGAAACCTTCAACCAAACTCAAAACTCCGAGTTCATCGGCGTCGAAATCGGGACAAGCTGGCCAAGCCATGGCATAATTAATACTCGTTACCAGCAGATCTGGAAAGAGAATCATAGCTGAGTAATCTGTTCCTACTAAAGCGCACTAAGAAGGTAAGGAGGTAAGAAGGTAAGGTATTGAAAGGATTTGATTCTCCGAACCTCCCTTGAATCTTGACGTTCGTACGTACCAAATCCAAAGATACGAGGTACTGATAGTAATGATAGTGATAATGAGGTTCCAATAGAGGTATAGGGTTCAAGTTATCCCTTAATCAGATCAAATCCAAGTCTTTTCAACTTCCAATTCAATTGGCTAGTCGACGGAGGACGGAGGGTCGAGGGAGTAAAGTGAAGATCGTATTTTGCATAATGCATTTCCGACCCATTGAGTAACTTTGCTGATTGCTGATTGCTGATTGAAGTGGTGATTGAAATTGCGATTGAAGTGGGAGAATAGGGGGTTTTAACTTGAAGTTTCAGTACCGATAACTGATAATTGATCACTGATGGATGATGCACGATGCACGATGCACGATAGAGAAGAAGGTACATATTGAATTATAAGAATTATAAGAAACGAAATTGGACCGACGGCAGAAGCATGAAGAAAACAAGGAGCTTGAGATTTTACTTACTTACTATAGAACAATTTCTATAGAACAGAACGAGGGGTGAAAACGGAGGACGGGAGAGGGAGGACGGAGAACGGAGAACGGAGAAAGGGAAAGGACGACGAATGAATATTATGCACGTTGTCAATTTTTTTTGCGGCTGCGGTTGCGGCTGCGGTTTGAAGTTTGAGGTCAAGGGTATGGGATTCATCCGACAAAACCATCCATCCCACCCATTCATTTCTCATTTCCCATTTCTCATTTCATACTCACATTCACATTCAATCTCATTTCAAACACAAAACTCGACAATGACACATATTGACGTATAACGGTTAACCCACCTCCGACCACTAAGAGTCTCAAGACGATCAGAATTCGAAAAAAAAAACTCCCAAGAGATTTCAGATCTATCATCTAACACTAACACTGGTGGTTATTATTGTAATCCCCAGACCTAGATTTCCTAGATTCCTCCGGGGAGATTAGAGGTTACTAGACTGTCACTAGTTGAGTTTGAGACTAGGCTAGGTGCTAGTCTTGATAAGGAGGAGCCTGAGGTAGCCTAGTAATCTGTTTAAAAAGTTTCTACAGATTATTCAGACTATCTGACTTCAATATTGATTGTGGATGAGTCTGAGTGGCAAGCGGTCTATCGGTTGTCGGTTAGGGTAAGATGAAGAAACTTGAAGGAGGAAGGATGAAATTCAGGTTGAGATTTATTCTGTAGTTTTTCTTACCCAGCTATGCCATCCGTCCTGAGTACTATGTGGATAGAATCATAGTTGAGCGTGTTTTGTTTAGCCGTTCGTATGCTACCACGTATGCCTACCGACGGTGCGTGAGAATGAGAACGAGAACGAAACTATATGTACGAAGACCTTGTAGCGTCATCCGTCATCCATATCCATATCCATATCCATCATCCATCATCTAGAATTGAAATCGCCATCCTTATCTTTAACCATACATGCATATAAGCTATGAACTATGAAATCAACTCCTCCGTAAATCCAAAATCCGTGAATCCAAAATCCGTAAATCCGTAAATCCGTGAATCCAAGAAGAAGAGAAGACGAGACCAAAGAAGGTTGAAGGGCGGGTGATGAGAGATGGAAGATCAAGGAAGAAAGAAAGGGTAAAAGAAGGAGGTTTAGGAAGGAGGAAGGAGGAATTACGACCGACCTCAGACTCAGACTCAGACTATTCGACTCCGATTCTTCCGAGTTGACAACACGAGTCAATAACCGACTTCGACTTTCGCTTTCTCGTCGAAGTCCAGTTCGTTCACCTGTTCTTCGTTTGTTCAGCTGGACTCAATTGGATAAAGCCAGATTCCAGGGACGTACCAGATTCCATACCCCACCGTGAGTGATACGGTGTAGACGATATGGATATGTTTCGGTGGTTTTTATTATGATTATGATTATGATCGGGCTACGATCACGACCACGATTCACAAGAAACATGTGTACTAGAGAATACATGACGCATGCAGCGTACACACCTTTGATACAGTTTCATATGTTTCCTTTTCTTCCAAAGTTCAAAGTTCAAGTTCGTAAAGTTCTTCATGGCTTCATCTCAGAGTGAGAATCAACGGAGCATTGTAACCTTATAAGCAGAAAGAGATCAATGAAGATCAATCAGTGTCTTCGCCGAGTCCAAAGACTCCAAGTTCATCTTCCATCTGTCGGTATCCGCACACAGACCTCCGTCGGGGCCTGGAGCACCATGGCCAACTTTAGACGAATGAAATGTGGGTCCGGGGTAAGTCATTGAGGACACAACGACTTGTGTGGGGTTAAAGTTTCGAGTGACGAAGCGAGGAAGAGATACGTACGTAGGGTAGGATGGTGGCCGCCATAGAGCAGGTGTAGGAAAATCCATCGGATGAAATTATCTTCAAGCTAATTGGTTCGGCTATTGGTCTGCTGTACAGAAAGGTGAGTTACGGCAGAGGTAGTACATAGGGGCAACCCTCCGCCATATAGCTGGTAGTGACCTACGAAAACAAATAAGGCTATTCGAGCTCCCCGTTTGGTATTTTGCTGTATTGCTTACTTTTTACTGCAATCCCGACGGATAATTTGACTCCGTAACGTATATAATTGCCTCATTTATTCAATATTAAAGTATTTTGAGTCCGTTCGGCGCTCGATCTACAATCCAGCCCAAGTCGATACTGTTGCCGATTGAATTAGATTGGGATTGGATCGCATCGAGTTGATAGGGCAGAAAGGATAAGATGAGAGGGCGGAGAATGAGAGTTGCTAGGGACAAAGGGGAATGCGGAAGGGGAATAGTACAAGGAGGTGGCAGAGCGAAGGTTAGTAAGAAACTGGAATGGTAGAAAAAATACACAGACACAGACACAGACATCCGGGTAATGCTGTAATCCTGCATCTCCCTTTGAAACCAACGTAGCTAGCGCCGGCGCATACGAGAGAGCGCAAACACCAAGGGGAGGCGTTGATGATCCGTTATGCGGATGCGCATAGAATAAACTCAAAACGTTACTTATCAGCCGTGGATTGCCTCGACGTACACGAGGTGCAGGTAGGGAGGAAAGGAGGTGAGAAAGAAAGGAGGAAATAGAGGAAATGACCAAACGCCGTCTTATTCCCCGACCGAGCGAACCGTCGGATCCTCTTCGGCGATGTACTCCTTGCGGGGGTAAAGGTATGAAGCTACGTCCAACGCAAAAAACGAAAAAAGAAATGAATTTGGGGCGTGTCCGAAGTCTACAACGGATGTAAGGAGAGGGTGGTTAGAATGATCGAGTACGGAGAGGGAGAGGCTGTGGCGAGAGGAGATGGACAAGCGGAAGTGTCTGTGCAACAAGATGATGGATTGATGGGGGAGAGTGATAGGGGAGTAATCGAGCAAAGGTGTCCTCGACAACGACGACGACGACGACGACGACGACGAGGAAGTGAGATCTTGATCTGTTCTGGTGTTTCGAGGAAAGTCAAAGGGAAAAATACGTGTAAAAATATAAAAATATATATAAATAAAAAGAAATAAAAAAAGAGAAGATCTACGGGCAACTGAAAGTGATCTACTCAAAGCATCCTCCTCCTCCTCCTCCTCCTCATCCCATCCTACAACTACTTCTACCTCTCCTACTCAAATATCAACCCGCCCCTTAAACATCCCACTCTCATTCCATCTCACCCACTTCCCATCTCTCCCCGCTCTCCTGGTCCTCTGCGCCGTACATCACGACGACACGACCATGGACTCCTCAGCTACCTACAACCTCCACAGCCAGCGTGCAAACATCGCACCCCGTTATCCCCACAACGCTCTCCAGCAACATGGCAATCACCATCTTCATCATCACCACCACCAAGTTCCGCCGCCTTCGACAAGTGGTTCGGTTTACCCCTCAATCGACCCAGATGTGCTTGCATCCAGTGTGCAACGATTCCTCCCAAGTAGACCTACCCAAGGCTACACACATAATTCCTCGTATATTCACCTTCCTCCGGGCGTCGACCCAGCAACGGTTGATTTTCGTACGTTTTATCCGTACAATCCCTCTGAGGTCAAGCATCGGAAGCGTACGACGAGACCTCAGCTCAAAGTACTTGAGGAGACGTTCAAACGCGAGACAAAACCGAATGCAGCGCTCAGGAAGCAGCTAGCAGCTCAGCTTGAGATGACCCCGCGCGGTGTACAGGTATGTTCTCTCTATTTTTTACACGCGTCGGATTGGTTCTTCTCCGCGTCTTCATCTCGTCCCCTCTCCTCTCACTCGCGTCCCTTACCTACCACTACCGGAGCTTTTCTCCCTCCTCTCTATCCCCTTGCCGCCCACCCACCAATGTGGTATCTATCTTCTCCTCTTCTCCCCTCTTCTTTTCCCGCCTTCTCGCTCAGTGACCAATGTGCTCACATATCCGTCTTTCTTCCTCTTCTAGGTCTGGTTCCAGAACAGGTAACTACCTTGTCCTTCGTGATCGCGTCGCGCTTCATCTCCCGCCCAAACAGTTTCCATTCCCTCACCGCACCCCTCGCGCGGGTTTGCGCACGCGTCCCTTCCTCTTCCCTGTCTCCTCTGCTGCATTTATCACGCTTACTGACTGATTTCTGTCCTATTTTTTCCTCATCCCAGACGCGCAAAGGAAAAGAACCTGGCAAAGAAGGCATCTGCCAATGGCAGAAAGTCAATCAACAAGGATGATGGCCAGAAGGGTGATGCTGGCAAAAACGACGCTGACGGCGATGTTGATCGTGACGATGGTGACGGCGCCTTGGACGATGACAGCACCCAGTCCAACTGCGAGTATTCCGCACATCCTGCCAGTCAGACTCCAGGAACAGCTTCCGCCCTGGATGAACGCTCTCTCTCGTCTTCCAACTCTCCAGAGAGCATCTCCCCTGAGCTCACACCTCCGAATGGACCGAACGACGCACAGCCATGCGTAAGTGTAAGTACTCCTGGAGATAATGAGAGTGCTTCCATTCAGCAAGTCGAGGTAAAGCAGCAGGGTGCGGATCCGAGCGGGCTCAACTTCCCACCCTCCTCGTGGCAAGGCCCACAGCGGTCGATGAGCCGAACACCGACATCGGGCATGACTATGGAGCAAGGGAGCGATTACGGAGGAGACATGGGCTATCTATCCGACCGAAGGACATCGTTGCCGTCAGTCCTCGGTATAGGCCCTTCGCGGGTGCGTGCAGGATACCATGGCAGTCCGCGAATAAACGGTATGCCTTTGGGAGGATATCATTCTGCCCGTATGCAAGGCTTCGACCCATCCGTGCGCAGAATGAGCCTCGATCGCCTCGCAAGTCATCCTTATGCACACGTTGCCGTTCAGGCGAATTCTGTGGTTTACGGGTCCCGCTACCGGCCTACTCTTCCTGCGACGACTCACAGCACGCCGACGCTCACACCTCAGGCTCGTACCACAGAACTCCCGCCAATCAACCAATCGACTATGGACGACGCTCAACAGGGTGGCAATGGCAACGCCAACGGCGACATCAGCTCAAACAGCGAGCTGTCCCTTCCACCACATATGCAACACCCGTCCCTTTCTCCGCCAGCACCAGAGATGCGCCCGGAGCTCATGCATCGCCAATCACTACCGGCGCATATTGCTATTCCCGGACATTTCCCCCCGTCCACTCCAGGCTACCCACCTCAGCCTCAGTCGGCTAACCCCCATTCGATGCGGTTCCCGCGACCGGGCCATGTATATGCGCTCTCATCGCGTAATTATCAACCGCCGATCGCTGGACCATTACCAAATCCTGACTTCTCGTTTGGTTCTGTCGGTAATAGCGAAAGCGAGGGCTCCCCGGGAGAGAGTTCGGGTACGCCAGACTTGCAGCTTCAGTCTTCCCTCAACAACTTTCAGTTCCCTGCAATGGACGACGGGAAGGACAATCACGGTAATAGTACGAGTGGTTCTGGTAGTGTGGATATGGAATTGGAGAATGATTCTCACTCGAATGTGTCGTCAGGCGGTCTGGATCCTCGATCTGCGATGTATTACCGCGATCCACAAGGCGTGCATAATGCTGCCGATCCGTACGCTTCGCGCTTCGGATCAATTGCAAGTACGGTGAGTATCACCGAGTCGGAGTCGAGCGTAACAAGCGGGGCGTGCTTCAGCAGCGAGGCTGGTAGTAATTTTGAGGCGGCAGGATATAACGATGCTCGGAGAGCCTCATGGTTCGTAGACGTTCTTTATCAGCGATTTATTGAGATTTATGCTGATTTTCTTGTATAGCACCGGCTCGATGATGGAGATGTTTTCCAACCTCGGCGTGCACAACAACTCTCAGTCATCCTTGCCGCGACCTCTGGACCCCCAGAAGCAGCGAGATGCACGCCAGTCGCAAGTACCTATCAGCAATAGCAGCGAGCTAGCATTAGCATTCTTGCATGTGAGTCGATGATTCAAACAGGTATTTTCTAACCGACTAATGAAAACTTTCGTCTCAGGAGGACGACAACAAACCGCCCACTTATGGAGGGGACAATGGGAGCAATGTCAATTTGAGCATGAACAATGGGTCAACGAATGACTTGGGAATGTATAGCCGTGCAAGCTTGAGTTCGTCTGACGTTTCTCATCATGGGTACGGACATAGACCTGGACAAGCACGCGGACTGGGAAGTAAATACCCCTTTGCGCATTCCTCACGATCCGCAACATCTTCCCGGTCGTCACTTCACATGCAACGAAGTCCTTTACGAGTGGACATCGACTTTATTCGCAGTCCCGAGGATGTCTCTGAAACAGGACATTACTCGCCTGTTTCACATAGTCCTGCACCTTTCGAATACCCTCTGAGCGAACCAGTGCAAAACGGGATGCGAAACCATGGGAACGGGAGTGTTCCTAGCTTACACGATATGGGAGATCGGGAGAATAATGGAATGATGAACCACACAACACCGCATTCACATCAATATGGTGTAGATAGCGCTCAAGGACAACATCAGCAACAGCCGCAATCCCAACAGTATTACTCAATATCAGCAGGACATGTAGGATATGGTCAGCCTCATCATCCACCGCCACCTTCGACGTCATCTTACTCCGTACATTCACAGGAGAATGTATCGAGTTACGGGTATTACAGTTGAACTAACTGTATGGATCCATGCTCGGTCGACTCTTTGGCTCGACTTTGCATCTATCTATTCGCTTTGGCTGCCAGCTGCGCAAACACACGGTCGGTGTCTAAACCGCCGTCTCTTCCCCTCGCCATCTACCGACCGGGGATTCTTGTTCTATCATAGAATCAAGAATCATCATCTCCGCATCATACCGCAGCTTCCCTCCGGCCGCGCGACGTCTCTTCCATACCGTCTTTGAGTTCAACAACTCTTCCTGCTCAACCGATTCATTCGGTTATCTTTCTTTTCAAAATGTTCATACTCGATAATCGATTGTTCGTTTTCAAGCACTTTTTTTATAATTCATATTGGGTGCTCGACATCCCCCGCCGCTCCTCGTTATGTGTATTTTATTCTTGCTTGGCAATTGTTGCACGTTGCACTTTGTTTTCAAATTTCCCTTCGTTTTTCCTCTATTCGCTTTCGTCGAGCTTTCCTCTATTATTGCCACCTTCGTTATCTCTTTTTTTCTTCGACCGACCGACCGGTGGTTTGCTTTGTTGTGCTGGCAGGCATTTGAACTGCTAAGCACTGCATTGCTTAGGTCGAGAGCTTGGGATGTCGTACCTCTTTGTCCTCCTTTCCTTTTCTCCCCCCATCCGTTGTTCCGGATTTTTGCGGACGCTTTGCCCAACCACTGGCGCTTTACCTCGTGGAAATGACGAGTTCATTATCATGCCTTCTTGACGTTTCTGATCACCGTATCGCACACTCTCCTCCCTCCTTTCATCGTATCTAATATTAATGTCTTGCTATCCGCAATCCCCTCTTTCATCCCCATCCGATCTAACACGTATATATCATCATTCCTTTAGTTCTTCGATTCCTCTCTATCATAAACCCTTCTTCCTTTTCTTTACCTTTTCTTTCGTATGTCACTCTTGCTCGTATTTTTTCCCATATCTTCCATATTTCATCTTTCTTGTCCTGTGTTCTGAGATTGTTCTGTTCTGTTCTATTCCGTTCCGTTCTGTGTTATTGTTCTGTGTTTTTTGTCTCCTCTTTCGTTCGAACTCCAATCACTCATTCACTCACTCACTGAAACGTTCATCAAAGTATCAACGTTATCAACGGTACTCTTTCTTACATACTTTACTCTTCCCTAACTCAACTGATCAACGTACAAACCGTGTTCGGTCTCTTGATTATTTAGTTTGTAATCATCCTTCATTCTCCAATCTTCATTCAATATTTTTTCTCACTTTCTATCGTGTCAAGCGGCCTGTGCGTTCCTCGCTCCGTCCGTCCGTCTGTTTATCGGTCTATTCGAGCACCGAGTACACAGACGAAACAGACGAGACAGAAAAAAGATGCATATCGATAGTACATAGTACATAGTACCCATTTCCCAACTTTGTTTGATATTTGCTGTAACATTGTTCTCTCTGTCTCTGTCTCCGTCCTGCTTTCTGTTTGTCCTCTGTCTTTTGACTTCTGTCTTAACTCTCCATCTCGGTCTCCATCTACCTCAATCAACTCTCTTTTTCTTTCAGGCTTGTCATTAGTGTAGAGTGAAAATAATCAACTTGTCAATTCTCGATTCTCAATCGCTTAATCGTTCAATTGTTCAAAGTGAAAAATCACGCAATGTCTGGTCAGAGTCTGTTCCTCTCCGTATGTGTGAAGCATACGTCAGAACTCCTATGGGGCTTTCGGCGGTAAGAGATGAAGAACCTATATGATTAAAGCATTATGAATTAAGATGTTACATAATTACGCATATACTGTAAATTCTCTATGACTACAAAGTACAAATCACAACTTAGTTGTCTGTACTGACCCAATCCCAGTCCCCGACCCCGATCCCGACCCCGATCCTGAACTCGCCGACGCGTGATGCCCAAAATACCCCATCCCAGGCGTCGCACCCGCACTCGAACTATTCGCAGCAGGTCCAACACCAGCACCAGCACCACCCCAAGCCGAACCATTCCTCTCCGTAATCAAAGCATGCACCTGCATCCTTAACCCATGTATAATAGCTCTTAGAGCCCCTACTTCCTCATTCATCCGAAGGTTCTCAGTTGTCAATGCGATATCTGTTCTTCGTGTGAGTAAGTCGAGAGACTGAGAAAGGGTTGTTATGTTTGATTGGAGTGTTTGTAAGGCTGACGGAAGGGTGGGGGATTTGAGAATGTCGGTTGTGGTCATGTTAGCGTTGACGTTAATGTCAAGAAGTGGTGAAACTGAGGATAAGGTACGAGATGACGATGACGATCCAAGCGCAGGTCCAGATGGTGTTGTTTGAGTATGACTTTGATAGATATCGGGAAATCGGATGAAAGGAGGTGGATAGATGCTTTGGAATCGACTCGAGTATGGGAATAGATGTCGTGTGATTGGATCTAAATGAATCGTTGGGTGAGGGGGGACAGTAATAGGTGGTGAATTCGAATTCGGGTTTGAAGTCGAATTCAAGTTGAGTCCGTCGGAGGATGTTGATGAAATGCCATCCGGAGGGAAATAAGATGCAAGAAACGCAAGGTTAGAAGTAGAAGGCTGGAGAAGAGTTGTATTCGTTGTATTTGCGTCATTGGGATGACTCACTGGCGAGTTTTCGCGCGGAGGACTCGAGTTTGGTGCAAGCAGATTCGGGGGCCGCAATTGGTGTTGGTGTTGCTGCTGTTGTTCCGTTGAGCTATAAGATTGGCTTAGCGAATGAGTGGAGGAAGCCGCTGGTGTCTCGAGGATCTCATTAGATGATACGCGAAGACTACTGCCATTGTCTGTCTCTCGCCACCACGGACCCAGAGCCCTTCTCGCAATCGCAACTCCCCTCGTCATCGCATGTATACTCGCCTCAGCCTTATTGAGATTCTGCCTCAACACGGTGTTCTCATCACGTAACGCCGATATCCGTGTATCATAAACGGTAAAGAATCCTTTAATCGCTTCATAAGGACATATTTCCAAATGCCCAGACAGAGTCTTGCGCTTTCCAGCCCATGGACATCCATGATCGGACTGTGAGCAGGCGATAGTTACTTCGGAGCAAGTGGCGATATGTCCGTTCAGCTTTCCTCGCTTTAGCCTCTCATAACACGCCACACATTCAGTTTCTTGCTCCGCGCATTCGTTTGTATGAGTCTATTCTTCAAAGAGAAGGTAAGGATAAGCGTATAATTAAAGAAAGTATTGGTCAATGATACGGATCAGCAACGAGTTACGGGAGCATACAACGTACCTCTAGTTCAGATGTCGTGACCGACGCGCCACACGCGGGACAACTGACTAGCCTGTGAACACAATCATGCGTGTGCTTGCCTACGTCCCTTCGTAGCACCATTTTCTCACAGCCCTCCTCCGAGCAAGGGACTTGTACGTATTGGCATGTCTCCCTGAGATGTGTGTTTAGAAGCTGCCGTTGGCAAGTAACCTTGCACCCTAACGAAGCATGCGGACATTCCACAGTAAGTTCGTCTACCATCTGGGGGAGAATGGGAAGCGCTCGGTAAGCAAGCAAAAACGCGATATGTACGCTACACACACGTTTCGCAGGAGCAGGTTTTCTGGCTTCAAGTCATCCAGTGAAAGCGGAGAGCGATCCACAGGACAACACGGCTGTCTCTCTAGTGTCCGTTCGATGCACGATCCACAGAATGTGTGCGAACATGTTGTCGTCACCACTGGATTCAAGAACGGAGAACTTTGCAAGATTGGACTAAGCTTTGGCGAGAAACATATCGATGAATCTAACTTACTGGCATATGCAACATATCTGTTGATACCGTTAGATTGGTCAGTAAGCAAAGTGTAAGGTACGTGCTTACCAGATTCAAGTTCACGTCCCCGACGTAAGAGTAGAATATCATGGTTGTGGAAGAGAGACGGAAGCGGAGACGGAATGCACCAGCGACCATGCATAGATATGACACAAGAACGTTTGTTCCCGATTGGTAATCGTGCCGATCAGTTGATGTATGTATACACTTGTTTGAGTATATTTCAATCCAGTAATACGACAGCAACAAGGATGTACATACAGCAAGATAAAGACATAGGCAAGATATTGAACTGGGTAGACAAGAAAACCAGCTTATAGTGAATCTTAAAAAAGATGTATCCAATGAAGAGGGCATAAGAGCGCGGGGAGGAGGGTACGCCTTTCGAGGCAATTATCCGATAATAATATAGTACATGAAACAAAGCAACAAACAGCAATTGTAATGGTGATCATGCTTTAAATGATGCGAGGGTTGGGCTTTGGATCGTTGGGTATGTGAGAATGAAGTTATCTTACAAGAATATGTGCATCTAAAGACTCGAGTGCATGCGCGTAAAAATCATCAATCATAATCACGTCACTGCGTTTGAAACATATGGGGAGAAATCCGAAAAGGGAGGAAGAAAGAAGAAAGAATTTGCGCGAATGCGAAAGTATGAAAGCGTAGCGGTAAGGCATCACCGTCAAGCGGTGCAGTCCATCTCCATTGGACCAACACCTGCGTCGCCACACAGGATGTCTGGCAAGAAGGAATCATCCACGCTTGCAAGAGGGGAGGCCTTAAACAAGATCTCCGGGGTCGCTTCACCCAGCGAATGTAATTCATCGACCAATGCTTGCATATGCTCCCGAGCCCGAGAAACAATGGTATGGGAATAGATCTCGTTTGCCGTCGGACGTGAGGTCGGATCCTTGCTCATCATCCACATAATCAAGTGTTGAAGTGCTTCACTGCATTCTGCGAAACCTTCGACTTGACTGAAATCCTGTTCACGTAGCCTGTGCCAAGAATCGCCCCTATGATAGACGATCAATTGGTTAGCGAATTCTGTCGTTCGCACGGTAATGAGAAAGGGATTCCCTGAACGCGGGAAGTATGTAACGGATAGCGACGGTCTGACTGCAGAGCAGGGATGGATAGGGAATTGGGTACGTACTGTGTAGGAACATAAATATTGGTTGCTGTTTCCAGCATCATCATCCCGAAACTTTAACGACAAAGTTAGCATTCAGAGTTGGGCTAGATGGCAACTACTCACCTGAATACATCGGTTTCTTTGCCATATCGCCCTTGCAGTACTTCCGCTGCAAGGTACATCTTGTCTCCCTCCCGTTCGAAGTCAAAAGTAGGTCCGGAAATGTTGGCTTCCGAGTGCAATCCAGCGCCTCCACGCCAAACCCGTGGCCAAACGGATGCCATGCCAAAGTCACCAATTTTGAAGCGCCCTGCTGATGTAATGAAGATATTTGCTGGCTTCAGGTCGAAGTGCACCACGTTGGCATCGTGAACGAATCGCAATCCCTAAAAAGGAATGATTAGTATCCTTGTTATGTAAAGTACTTCCGTTCGAAAAGAACTCATAGAGTAAACGAAGTCGGAAGACGGGAACTCTTGCACTCAAGGTAGACAACTGATCAACTCACCGAGCTGATATCGGCAAAGATTTTCCATACTCTCGCCTCATCCAGCCTTTGGAAGTGGTGACCGTACTCGTCAAGAAAATGAGCGAAGTTCCCGTACTCGCAAAGCTCCGTCAGGATGTAAAGACGGTCGTCTTGTTCCCAGCTGTCGACATAACCGAGGACGTTTGGATGAAACTCAGGGCCGGCGCATGCAGACAGGTACTGAAGAACCTCGACCTCCTCTCGCAGACGTGAACTGCAAAATAAATCATACAAATCAGTAAACCGAAGATCAAGTCACAGTGCAAAGAAGTGTGATGAGATGAAACAAAGCTGCACTCGGAGGTTTGAAATACCGGTGAAGCGAGCCCAGAGAAGAAGTGGATGAGTATGCGTGAGCATGAGAAAATCTACTCACCGATGCCGATTGCCCTCAAACCGTTTTGACCTCTTCACGGCATATACACGATTTTGTCGATCTTCATGCTTGAAGCGGACTTTAATCGCACTGCCAAATTCACCTGCGCCGATTTTATCCACTTCCACAAACTCGCGTTCAAATCGACCGAGTGGTTCTGAACGTCGGGAAGCGCCAGTTATAGCATCCAATAAACTCCCACGCGTGCCACCCTGCCGCGACTGTTTATTACTCTTCGAAATAAGCGGGGTGGCACAGATGTTGGCTCCAGGCCTTCCCGATATGGTCGGACGTGAGCCACTGCCCTGCATTGACTCTGGCCTTTGATTCTCCTTCGTGTGCTTGCCGAAGTTCGAAATCTGGCTGCGAGTAGAGAATTGCGTACCAACTGTGTCATGTTTGATTATAGAGGGAGAATTCGGAGAGAGTGGCAGCAAGCGCGATGAATTAGTAGACGGTGTACAGAGCTGCGCGGCTGACAGCATCGGCAATCGCAGATCTGCGTGTTAAAGAATGCTGAGTGGTGGCTCTTGTGATGATTGGTTACTTAAACACATACCGTTATGCTTCTTCGCAAGAATACTGCGTGTTGGAGTGCCAGTGACGCTGCCATCACTTCCGTCACTCGTCGTCGAGAAAGCGCTACTCGAGGAACGACGTAGGAGTTGGGAGGCACAGTATTTGGTACCGGGTCTTCCCAAACCCACATCACCATAGCTCCGAATCTTAGAATTGTTAAGCCTAGCATCGGTGGGGCTCATTTCAGCATCGCTCGCCGTTGAGCTGTTGCTCTGGAAGCTTCTCGCGCTGTTCATGGCATTTGCCTCGTTCACGGGAAACCTCAGGTCGCTTGGACAGCTTTTCCTTGGTTTTCCACCCAGACCAAGAGTTTTCTTCGGAACAGAAAGATCATCTGCACTTCCACCACTATCCATGACAGCGCTGAAATTCGGTGCCGGAAGCTTTTCACCAAAAAGCGGCGCCCGATCCATTTTCTCAACAGCCGCACTTGCCCAAGGGCGATGGACGGCGAAGCCCAAGAATGCTGTTTTCGTGCGCTTCTGGGGCGTGCCAGGGGGTCGCTTTTCTGTCGCTCCGTCTTTCGTACCGGCTTCGAGCGTCTTTACAATGAATTCGTCCACTACAGATGCATCACCTGGAGAAACTGGCCTGATAGAATCCCGACTATTCTCATGCGTCGGTGTTACAAGGCTACCATCAAGCAATGTTGTTTCTGAGGGAGTCGCGACGCTGACGGATGGCTGTGGAAACGTCGATGCCCGCGCGTGAAGACGACGAAGAGAATCGGGTCCAGTGATCTTCGATGGCCCTACTGTCTGAGCATCGCCGATGGTTTCATCATCACTCAATACCACTCCAGAGTCACGAAGCTTGAACTTGGTTGGAATGCGACTTCGAGGAGATGGCGCGTCTGAGGCCAGAGAAAATGAGAATTGGACAGATGTGTCGGCAGGTTTAGGGAAGGCGCTCGTGAATGATGATTCGGGTGAGGTCCCATTCATCTCTTCGTCTGCCTTCACAGGAGTGGAAGGAGGCGGGACACGCGGAGACCCTTGATCTACCTTCACCCGCGCTTCCTGGGGATACACAATGGCCGGACCGAAAAAGAGAGTAGCGGAACTGGCCAACCGTCTGTCACAAGGAGGCTTGCCCTTTCCCGAGTTCTTAACCACGTTGACCGGCGAGCCCGCGTTGCTCACAGAGGTATTCGAGCCACTCCTCTCATGACGAGCCTTGCTCTTAGCTCTTGGAGATTCTATACGACCTCGGGCATCTCCAAACTCCATAGATGTAGGTCTCGATTTTGGACGACGTTTGAAGGACTGTCCAAATTGTGACATGCTGTCCTGCAGGCCTTTCGTCCCGCAGATAGATGAGCGAATCGAGCGATTAGTGGTGCGGGGAACCTTGAGTCTGGAAAACTCCTCCTCTGAGCTGGAGAATGCATCATCATCCCTTTGTCTGTCAGAGATGCGCATTTCCTTGAGAGTATCGACATCTCGCCCCGTGCTGTTACCGAAGGGTTTATGTCCGTGGAGGAATCGTGGTGCTGGAAGCGGTGCCAATGTTGCAAAGCGCTTCAATGGCTCGCCTTCCTGAGGTGCGTGACGGACGTGCAAAGGTGTGAGGCCACGTTTGGAATTGGGTGAGGAAGATAATCGGTTAATCTAGTGCTCAAGGTTATAAGGATAACGGAATTGGATTCAATCAAGACGCACCTTTCTCTTTGGTGCATGAGAGAAGTCGAAACTCGCAACAGAGCCGGGGACACGGCCATTATCAAGCCTAGGCCTGTCGGGTGTACGCAAAGGTAGCGACGTATGCCCAATGTTCGACCTAAGGAAAGAGCCCTCGTCGTCCTCGGTCGGAGGATTTGGTGGCCTGAAGAAAGGGGGCAAGTCATCCTCTAGTTTCGACCGAGGTGGACGAGGTGAAAGCGCCATCTTCTTGCGTTGATGGCAAGGCGTGCTGCTTCCTGTGACAGCGGAGAAATCATCGAAGTCCAGCTGCATGGAGGCGTCAAAATCGAAGCTGTCGTCCCTACGCCAGCGTTGTGGTGAGGGAGTGAGAAGAAGTGGCTGCTGACGATGCGGCGTCGCTGTGGGTCGTTGGCAAGGAGAGAGTGGGTATTGCAATGATGATTCCTGCATATCTTGAAGGCAGGTATGAAAGCTGAGGAAGTCCTGGCTCGAAGTGGGAGAGTGGCAAGGAGTGTGTATAGCGGTAGACATAATTGTTTGAGGGAAAGGTGTAGTGGTTGGAAGAGAGGGTGTGCACACTCGTGATTGAGTCGCGTGGCTTGGCACACTCCACGCCCAACATAGTCACGTGATGACTGTGCGTGATCGCGTATTTTTAAGTTTGACTCCTCAACTCAATTAATTATGATGTGACTCATTTTAATTTTTAGGCCACGTCCGGTCTTATCATCATAAATTGCTTATTATTCGAAGCCGAAGCCAGATGTGTATATTATTCTTCGTATGCGATTGATACAGAGCCATAGTTCAATAGGCAATACATTCAGCGTGAGAACAAGTAGGTTGGACGCGTTTCGGGTACGACTTGGATCGACGTTCTCTTTCAGTCACGTTGTTCACCACCCTTCACGCACAATACTGGCTGCGCAGTGCTGTGCGCAACCGCAGACGGCTAAGCGTGCTAGATCATGGCCGAATCTATTGCTCGACCTTGGATTCTCAACCATCTGCGTGGAATTGCTGAGACACGCGGAGCAAATATCCACGACGCGCCTCCGTTCAAGGTGAAGCGTAAAGTACAAATCACCAGAGTAAGCATATTTTACAAATCGCTTTTATTTCGCGACATTATTGCTTTCTAACTCGGTCTGATACACAGTTCCTCACTAAGCCACCCAATGACCAACCGAATAACACCATTTGGGCCCTAATCTCAGACAAACAGTACGAAGTTCCTGCAAAGTTTACCGCGAATGCAATTACAGTTTATAACCGGTGCGGCTGTCGTTCTACATTATCCGTATCAGAAAATTAGTCTGACGTGGTTTTGTTTGTATTTCGGTGGCGCGCTTCACATCCATGATTATTATGCACATTGACGTCAGGGAGAATGGTGTCCTTGGGCTGGATGAAGACGAGCGCCGGCTGACAACGCGACGCTTCGTGCTTGTGATTATCAGTGACGTGAAGGCATTCTTTGCCCGGGTGCCTGTTGGGAATAGCAAGGGAATGAGTGACACCGAAACCATCGCACTGGAAGTCGGAGCATTTCGTGTTCTCGGGGCCGACCACGAGGGAATCTTTGGGGACCCGGCGAACATTGAAACCCACGAAGATATACAGGAATGGATCGCTGGCCTCAAAGAGGGCGGTGGAGGCGGGTAAGTTCTTACCTTACACTTCGCGTTCCCTCCGAGTTTAATTCAAACCAGGAATGTCCTGAAGCGCCCAAAGGAAGAAGTCCCATTGGTTAAACCATCGCCCACGAAACAACAGACAGTCCAACTTGCAGAAGGGATCTCACGTCCAGAGAGGCCACAGGACCCAGAAAAGAAGTTAGAATTATCGAGAAAGCCTCGATATGCAAGAGTTACTGCGTTATTCAGTAAATCATCTCTCGGGAAGGAGGGTAGTCCTATAATTGCAGCCGAAGTCCTGAAGGAGTATAATCGACAAATGAAGGTTCGTAATTTTCTGGAATAGAATACACCTGT
Organism: Inonotus obliquus; assembly: GCA_032164295.1. Taxonomy (NCBI): domain Eukaryota; kingdom Fungi; phylum Basidiomycota; class Agaricomycetes; order Hymenochaetales; family Hymenochaetaceae; genus Inonotus; species Inonotus obliquus. Next base: position 1,643,750 of record JAJHTX010000006.1, on the reverse strand, counting down.
CTAATTCACAATTCTCATGCACACAGATGATCTATCGCATTCCCTACATTGAACCATCCCCCGAAATCCGACTACAACTTGACCAGATACTGGGTACGTGTTTTGTTCCTGGAGTTGGTGTCTTTCTTCAACTTTCATTGTCGCGTTTCGATCGGAATAGTCTTTGGTCGTGACTTGCCACCCGAATCAAAGCGCAAACTGACCAGAAAGGTGGTAACTGAGCTCCCGGATGGGACATCCGACGGCGATTCCGATCGCAAAGACGTGTCGGTGAAACAGGAGTCCGAGATGGTGATTTCAGGCGCGGATAATCGTAAGTATTGTTGGGCGCCTTTCACCTTGCCCATCTTACCTATGTTGCTTAGCACATCCGTCTCGATCACTCGGTTCGAATACTGTGAACACTCCACCGCCCTCTGCTATGAAGGCTAATAATACTCAGAAAAGGGTGCCGGCTCCCACCACGCCGAGCGTATGGGAGGATTCCGGGGATGAGCAAGAAAGCCAGAACAATACTGAACAAGACAAAGGCCAGGAGGATGGTTCGCCACCCGTTGCACTACCGACACCACGTCACACGAGTTCACCTGCTGCGCAGAACTCCCCTGAGTCTGATGGGAATGTGACAGAAGATGACGACGAGCTGGCTGACTCGGACAAAGAGAATTACGAAGCTGACAGAATTGAGGACCGAAATGATCGCGGTGACGAAGAAGACGAGGCGGAAACTTCTTTCCCCGCACCAACGCCTGCACAACGTCCCCGGCAGAATTTTGGAACTGACTCGTCTGTTGCGCAGTCCGGAGTTAAGTTCTCCCAGCCACAAGGATCCGACTGGGCTCCGAGCTCCGACTGGCCATCAAGTATTCCTCTCCCTGCCTTCCCCTACCACACTTCACCAAAGCATTCTGTACTTCCAAAAACCTCCTCGAGCAAGAGGTTGTCCCAGCCGGAACATCACGCGCAGTCACAGTCGCAACCGCGGAGTCTGCAATCATTGCAGTCACAGTTCGATACTAGCATTCAGGAGAAGCCTACGGGTAGTGTGCCTAGGATTCTTGTTCCGGATTCAGATACGTCAGGACGCATCAACTCACAGTCCCAATCCCAGTCACAATCACAATCGCAGTCTCAACCGCAGCCTTCTAGTTCTCTCGAATCACAGATTGACTCGCAGCCGCATCGCAAGAGGCAGAAACCTCCATCACACAATAGTCAGAATTATTTGTCTCGACCCTTGACTGGATCCTCACTCATCAAGTCAGACCGTGATGCTGTGCGTAAATCTCTGGATCACTCTGGGGAAGAGAAACGTGTACCCCTCTCTCCGTCACGCTCTATTAATCAATATCAACAACTACGACCGCAATCCGATGAGCAATTGAATAAAAACCGTGTTCTTCATCCGAAACGCCAACGACCTACCACCATGACCGACCCACAGGCACCTGCTGAATCCCACCCACAACTCGAGGGCGACGTATTCACAAGTTCTCCGTCTGAACCTTCAACCCTTGCTGATCCAGCAAAAGTCAATACGGGTCTCGCTCCTTTGGCACCTTCAAGCAACCCAGCTCAAGACCAACAAGGACAGTCGTTGTCATCAGTAACCCAGGAAGATTCACAACAGAGTCGTACACAGGAGAGTTCAAATAATCAGGTGGAAGCATCAAATACGGATGCACAAGAACTCGTTAAACCAGAACCAGCGGTACCTCTGGACGACGACGACGCTCGGACGCACAACCTCTTGTTTGGCGATTCGTCAAAAGCTCCTGGGTCGACTGAAGAGTCCGAACCGGAAGCCAAGCGAAATCTTATACAATGCGCACGAGAGGTATTTCGTTTGTCCCACGTTCAAGGCTCGCCGACCTCACACCTTGGCAAACATCCACTTTCTTCCTCGCATAGTCCCGGTTCTATTGACGAGGAAGAGCACATGCGAAAGAAGACCCGGGTATCGCCACCCGCGGATGCAGAGGCACCTACGAAAATTGAGCAAAGGATGCTACATGACAGCGAGGCGTGGCGGGCACCTACTTTCTTACAACATCGTGAAAGGAAAGATGGAAACGCAGCTTCTGACGACGCCGACAGCAGGGAACAGCAACAAATGGGCGGGGGCAAAGACAAGGGGAAACAACGCGCCGACGCCGTTTTCAGTCATGGCCAGTCTATCACACATCCCAAGCAACTTGTGCGAATGAGCGTCGCACGCAAAACAGCGGAAGCTACGCGACCCGCAGCGAGCAGCAAATCAACATCGCGAACTTCCACCACAAGCCAAGAAACAAAGAAACCCAAGCGCGACACACGGGACGATATGAACACCTCAAGTTCCGATCACGTCAAAGTTCAAGACGCCAACAAGTCCTCAGTTGGCGGTCTTCTCGGAGGTTTCACCACCGATTTGACCTTACGCAGAGAGCCAGGAGGACCACAGTGGTTCACGAGGGACGACTTATTCAACATCCTTTACGATATAAATAGGAAACAGTTTGGGGATAAACAGTAGGAAGGTTCCCAAGTTAATTTCTTGCTTTTCTACAAGTTAAAATGCTTTCAAATCACGTGATGTATTTGCTGGTGTTTAAATTAAAATCATTTACCTTATACGTTCTGTTCAATCTAGTACTCTTCTCTCACACTGCTGCAATGGAACAAGCTATTCCACCTCCTGCTCCTGCTGCTGATTCCAGTGGGAATGCAGAAAGCACTATCAATCCCGTCCTAATGTCTTTCCCAACCATCCTTCGCAACCCGAAGCTCGCAGATCGATTTGCACACTTACGCGAAGCTGTCAAACCGGGTGATAGAGATAGTCAGTCATCTGTTAACTTGAAGAAGAGATCCAGAGATGAGAGAGAGGGAAAGCGCTGGGTTCGAAGGAGAGAGAATGCGCGGTTTGCGAATAATCCACATGTTGTTCAGGCTAGTAGTAGGGATATTCAGATCGAGCCGCCGTCGACGAGGCGTACTTTCGTGAGTTTCTTCTGCCTGGATTTTGACCTAGAGATTCACATCGCGTTGATCATGGGCAGCCGGAGCCTCTGCCACATTATCTCCCACGGAGCGTCTCAGCTCCAGCGGCAACTCGTCCCATGCTTGATCCCTCGTCAGCAACCATGGGGCACTACTCTATGAGTCTCAAAGGCATGCGTCGTACTCTCCGCGGTCACGGTCCACGAGCCCAATTCCTCGTTCACGAAGTTGAGAAAGAAATCAAAGACTGGTTAGCTGGCGGCGTGTCCATACAAGTCGTCCCGGATGATAACGAGGACCTTCTATTGATTCACGGACGAGTTATTGGGGATACATTGACGATTGCTGAGTTGTCTAGGACGCCTTTACAGTTGGTTTGGAGTATTGAACAAGATGCTTTTGCGAGGTATATTGTTCATTGTTGTGCGAGGTATCATAAGGTTGTTAGTTACAGTAAGTACTCATGCATGTTTCATCTCTCAACAACTAGCCGTATGCATTCTTAACAGGTAAAGACATCGACGGCAGACGTCTAACATTCCTCCTACGCCCAAACGTCACTCGTAACGACTACGCTTCTCGAAACACACTCGACACGCCACCCGCTACAGAATCAGATTACTCCCTAGGCGTCCTATCAGAATCAGATATTCAATCCGTGGAGGAGAACGATAACGATAACGATAACGATAACGCTTCCGTTTCGTCTGATGTCGATAATGAAATATCCGCTCGCGGAACAGAAGAACGTCACAGACACATGTACAGGCGGCTTTCATCCGTTTCTGAAGGAGAGAATGAGTCAGATCTAGATGACACGGCACGACCAACAACTCAACTCCGTCCACCACTAGAACGAGACGAGCCGGCGGAACACGGTGATGCAGATGCAGATGGCGATGGCGATGCAGATGGCGATGAGTCAGAGTCAATTAACGACGATCTCGTACAAAGCGTTGACTCCTTAGATCTCAATCCCACATCCCCAACCCCAGCAACGACCACTTCTCCATCCGCACCTCCTAGTCTCAGGTACTCATCTCAATTAACCGGGAGGATTCCGTTACGAGAGCGACGAAGTCTAGGTCAAAGCCGGGCGTCTTCTTCTCCTTCACGTTCACCTTGTCCTCCTTCGAGACGTTTGAGAAAGGGTAGAAATCGTTTGGCTAGAAGGGCTCATCATGATTCTTCTGGCCGGTCTTTTTATGATTTTTTGTACTCTTAAGTTGTGTACTTGTACTTGTATGCTGTCGTTGATTTTCCGTACAGCTTATGTATTGTCCAGCAAGAGGCGACGTGTTGGTCGCTGTAGGGTATTTCATATCATGCATTGATATAAATACATGCAGCACGTCTACTAAGGTCCGCTGTGCTACCCATAGGAACATGACGATGAAAGTTGAGGACTATCCCGTGAACAGATACACAAGCATATACAGAGTAGATCCAAGAAATCGCTTTCATCACAAGGCATCAGCTGCTAAATCCCAACCGAAAAAAAATACGAAGTGAAGAAAACACATACGATGATATTCGTAATCCCCACAAAAGCAAGAATGATAGTCATATAAATCTTTGATGCGTTGTTTCCGGTGCTAAACGCCTTTGAAGGATCTCCGACGCTCAACACGGCAAGGAGGAGAAGACCCTAATAACAGATAACTCATTCAGTTTCGACGGTCCATATGAATGTGCCACGTTCCGCATCTATAAACTCACATTCGATAAAACCCATACAAGGAGAACCTATCATCCCAATCCCATGAACCCCACAACTCATCAATCACATATTTCCCAACACGTCTCATCAAACCACTCACATTCGTGCGAACATTCGCATAATAATCTTTCACCTGTTGTTCTTTCTCCGATTCCGTAGTCACATTATTCGGCTTTTCCACAGGTTTTCGAGTTCGCAAGTTCGCCAGTGTCTCGTCATACATTTGATTAATATCACCTGGTTCCGTTAAAATCTCGACGTCGACTTGTGATTGACTGTTCTGGACGACTGCGCCGAGATCTGTATCGATAACGTTGTCCACTTTGGTACCCCATGAGATCTATCATAAAAGTCAGGACAAAGATATATCTGAATCCAACAGGAAACTTACATCGTCCAAGTTCGAATACGCGTAACTTCATTGACACAGATTAGAACAAGAAATTCCGAGCACAACTCGGGTACGTACATGCTCAGAATGTTGACATAAGTCGGGGACAATAGCACGTAGGGAATGAAGCTCGTAATCATATGCCATGGATCAAGCGCAAGGATGCTCGAAACGACGTATACTGCAAGAATTGTAATCAAAGTCAACCAGTGTATTCCACGTTTGGTGCCGTGCTCACCTCCATAAGTAATAATTACACTGAAGAGCATAGTCGAATAGACAGCTCCCCCTTGCTTTGCAGCCTGGGTTGCGCAAAGACAAGCAGCAACGATAGCGTATATATTAATGATCGCAAAAAATATCGCGGAAAGCTTATACTTCCAAGGAGCGCTGGTAACGAATAGTGAGCTTACATGAGCTCAAGAATAATTTGAGGATTCACTTACGCTCGAGGCCTGTTTCCCATAGAGAAAAGGAAGCAACCTATAACGATTGAGGCGTATGCATACTTCTCGCGGTCAGCAAGACCACATTCACCAAGACGAAATCACTAACTTGTATGATGGAGTTGAAGAATGATATACCCGAGAGGCCGAAAGACCCATCTTCCAGAGATGACGTGACAATATTCTAGGGCGACCTCAGCTCTAGAAACCTATTACAATCGCCCCGCACACTCACAAAGAATAAATAGTAGTTTCCCTGACATACCTGTCAGATAGCTATATGAGGATAAACAGAAGAAACACACTCACAAGGGCGAACCAAGAAAAAATGAGATTGATAGAATTATACACCGTCTCAATCATCAGCATGATCTTCCGACCGGTACTATGACCAGAGCGTATAATCTGCGCAGCATGTGCGATGGCATAAACAGACGCAAAGAATGAACCGTTTAGCCAACGTCGTCTCTGTGCGATGAACTCAGGAAGACCATCCGGTACATCCGTCTCTCCCACGGCAGACTTGACGTAGCGAAGCACCCTATGGGTACAATAATCAGCGGTTTAGTTCCGACAAGATGAACACACAGTTACCAGTTTGAGTTCTCCTTGGCAGTTAGCTCAAAGCAAAGAATACGCTGGAGAGTATAAACGTTTTATCAAATCATTGACAGTATCACTGGGACTTACATCTTCGGCGAGGTCTACAGAGTTGTTCATGGTGAGTATTCGTTTGCAGACAACGTTTGTCGGTACATACACATATTTGACGTAAAGACATCAGTTTCTCTTCCATGTAAGACTTCTCCCTTGAAGTACGATGCCAACGGTCCGACACCATTCTTGTTGTTCTGAAGCGCTATGTACCGATATGCGGAGAAAGCACCAGGCTGCAGGACACAGTATGAACAACGAAACCACAAAGCAAGATACAAAAACACACCAGAACAGTGATATATCCAAAAAGCGATTCCGTCGGCTTGTCCAGGATGTTCGAAACCTTGTACTCGAAATTTTGCGAGGCGACTATATGAATACGAACCAAGTGAGCAATCATATTCGTGACGTGAACCCTGGACGTAGAAACTTACCCAGAGGGTTTATAAGCGATAACCAGTGCTTCCCTTTGTAAGCCGCAATTTCACCGCATGCACCACCAACGTTGGAGTTCAAGTCAAACGTCTTCCACAAATGGTACAAACTCTTATGCCCAGGTCGAGTTCCAACGTCAATGAGCACACACACGTTGGGCTACAAGCATTTCGTAAGCTTCTGTGAAATCACGCAGCTTAGAACCAAAAAAAAAGGCTCACTCTAAGCAAAGGGGCAAACGCATTGAAAAACCATCGATGACTATTAATCTTCTTCTGGTTCTTCTCCTTCAAACAAAACAAAATCTGAGTTGGGACGATGCCTTTATCCGGATACCTGAAATGTAGGTTCTCGTCCAAACCAAAGGACGCGGTATATTCAAACAAATGAGCTGTGACGGGTTTGTTGTTGATCAAGTTCTTCATGAAGTCTCCGTGCTGATAAACACCAAGCGCAGCAAGACAGTCTAAGACTCGAGGGTGAATCTTCTTCCGTCCATCAGCAACGATGCAAACTACGACTTTCTGCCATGCATCTTGTCCCCACGTCTGAGAATTCTTCCGCGTACAGAGATGGCCTATGTTTCGCATGACACCGTGAAGTGTTCGACAAAACAAAATCTCATCCTCCTGTACTCGACAAATAAGTGAACGACACGCATAGAAGTAATCACACCAAACTCACGTTATACATTGTTATACAAATGAAGAGTTCCGTCCTCCTCCCGAATTCGTTCTGCCGGAGAAAGAAATTACTCTTCTTGAATTCATCCGGATCGCACGTTACCGCAGTATACCGAGTCTTCATCATCTCTTCCTCCCTCCTTAACGGCAACACAAGCTTCGTCGGAACATTCAAATCGATAACGAGATTCCCATTCGTCAATTGTACCCGTCTCTTCTGATAAATACGCCGTTTAACTCGTCCCACAGGAGCCGGTCCATAATGCTGCGTCGTAACCGGCGTGCTCAGATAATCAGACATGGGCGACTTTTCTAAAAAGCTCTGACTCTGACTCTGACGCGGATTCGCATTCAGAAAATGAACCTGTTGCTGCTGCTGTTGCTGTCCGGTCTGGTAGCCATAATCATATCCACCTTTCTCCGGGTCATCGTCATACTCGTCCGAATATTCAGCACTATCCTCGTCATCTTCCACAGTCATATATTCCTCATTACCCATCGGAGTCACTGAACGAGATCGTGCTTGACGTCCCGCGCGAGAGTCAAGACCGCTAGCATACGCCTCCACATCGTGACCATAATGATCAACCATCAGCTGTCCTTCTCCATTATAATGCCCATGAGAACTAGAAGGCTGACTCGCAGTGTAAGATGACGAATGCTCGACGGCAATTTGAGAATGAGGAGCGTTGTAAGAGGAGTAAGCTACAGATGTCGGCCGCGTAGCGGGATATGCAACAGATGTTGGACGTGATACAGGATATACAGATCCCGGACGTGAGTACGCATTGTCGTATTGAGAAGTCTGCGAGGATGGTCCCGGTGTTACGGCGGATAGAGGTAGAGCGGGTGGTGGTAGTTGTTGTTGTTGTACATTCACCTGAGCAGTCAACGGAACTACCTCCTCATTACCATCAACCTGCAGATACCCTTCAAAGCCCTCCCACTCCAGCGCCTCTCCAGAGTTTATAGCAGGAAGCATGGGTGGACCAGCCCGATGAGTCGGCGCAGGAAACGTCGTAACATTACTAGAGATCCCTTGCCCTTGAACTCCACCCTGCCCTTTAACCAACGTCTCCGAAGACATATCCGGCGGTCGTGGCGGACGTGTTTGGAACAGGGGTAAAGCACTAGCACCTGGTGGAGGCACAGGCTGTGAAGCAGCCGTTCCCTGAAGAACCCCACCATTCGTAGTAAATCGACTCTGCATACTCGATACAGCGTTCTCGATATCCTGCAGCGTCATATGGCCTTGCGAAGAATACGAAGCATTCGATTGCGCGTAGCTAAATCTCGCCTGTGCCTGGTTCGTCGATGGGTCGTTGTTTACATTATAGACATTAACCGGAGGGTTCGGCCCTCTACCTATGTCCGGAAAAGGTTTCCTTTGCATTTGATACAGGTCCTGAAGGCCAATTTCTTACAAGTTGAGGTAGAGCGGCATGAACAATTAGAGTTCACGTAGTTCAACTCAAACGCGGCACGCGTCGAGCAAAACGAACCGTAGGAATCACGTGATGGTACAAGTTGTCGATCTCATTCAATCATTGATCAGCGTTCTCCCAGAATTTCTACACATATTTTCTTTCTACCTACTTTTACAAGACAAAACACAGGCAGGGTACAAAGAAAGAAAGTAACATTTATCTCCGCGTATAGCTAACGTTCACGCATCCAACCATTCCAAGAACTGCGGCGTAAAGTAGGTCAAAATCAGGGTCGCACCTAGGCATGCCGCATCCAAAATTTTCAGTAAGATGCACGAAAAACTAAGGACGTAAAATAATGAAAACAAACTAACCAGCTCGAACCATACTTTCAACAGTCTCAAACGCCATCGTCCGAAGATCATAAACACCCGCCGCCGCACCAGCACAAACCATCGCATATTCGCCGCTAACCTGATAACAAGCAAGAGGATGGTCTTTTGCGAGTTCTGCGGCGTCTGCTATGATGTCGAGATATGGAAGTGCGGGTTTCACCATGATGATGTCTGCGCCTTCTTCCACGTCGCGTTTCTAGGCACCAAGAACCACGGGAACAAGTTAAGGAAGGGGTGCTTGGTACCGGTAAATGGAAGAAGTGAGACTTACGATTGCACGTCGAGCGAGGCCTTTTGCGGTTGGCGGCAGTTGGTAACATTTCCGGTTGCCGAACGACGGAGCACTACCTGCTGCGTCCCTATTTCACGGAGTCGATTCAAATTTTTCACGTCCACAGTCCACGACGAAAGGGAGAATAAAATAGCAACAAGTTTTCTCTAACCTGAGAGAAGCAAAAAAAGAGAGAGAGACATACCTGAACGGCCCATACAAAGCACTAGCAAACTTAGCCGAATAGCTCATCAACGTACACTTATTCCCCAACCCAGCATCAATCAAACCACGTTTAATAGCCTTAACACGCCCATCCATCATATCACTAGGCGCAACACAATGAACACCCGCCTTCGCATAATTAACCGCAACTTCCGCAATTCGTTTTATAGATGGTTCTGTATTAACAGTACCATCTGGATGTAAGTGCCCACAGTGTCCGTGAGAGGTGTATTCGCATAGACAGACGTCTGCTGCGATGTATAGATCGGGGAAGAGTTCGCGTAGTTTTTTGATGGCGAGGATGACGGGTCCTTGTGGGTCATCTGCTGGCGTTCCAAATTCATCCTTTATAATCATCATCATCGTCAGACCAGTGTCAATGTCAGAAGAAGCACATTCAATACTCATGGGTGGGCATGAAAACAAAAATCCGCACCTTTTCACAACGAAGCGGAACACCAAACAAAATCACACTCTTCAATCCCTTCCTAACCAAAGGCCCAATAAACTCCTCAAGCCGATTAACGCCCCACCTCCGCTGACCAGGTAACGACTTAATCTCCACACTAGCATCCAAATCATCCGTGATAAAAATAGGGTACATGAACATGGACTTGGTGAGCTGGCGACGACCCTGCCATGAACGTGACAAAGGGTGTTGATAGCCTCCCTGTAAAATCGACCTTGTTCAAAGAAAGGAAAGGAGTTGAAGTCTGTCTGTTAGATAGAATGTAACTGCTGCTCACGAGATATCCATTTATTTCCGCTCAAGTGTTTTTGCTGAAGGTGTTAGTGTGGTCAAGTGAAGGGAGGACTCGTCAATGCCAGTGGATCGTCGGCTAACTGAAGGAGAGCCGTTCAAATCGGATGTCGTAAAGCCGTGACATCGCCTTTACACGCACATCTTTATGCTCGTCCAGTGTTGTACATAGGCCCATCAAACGCCCATGCATGGGATTGCAATTGAGAACCACGCGTTGCAATTGGTTTTGAGAGCACAGGTTCTCAGCATAGCAGGTAGCCGTCCAGAAACTTTCTCACACTTCCCTCACGCATACACGCTCCTAATTTCCCAAACCTATCTTTCTCTCACAAAGGCACACCTTCATAAAAATGCGTAAAAATAACATATTAGGCGTTCAATACCATTCGTGTCTGTTCATACATTTCGTTCCTAACAAAAATATCCACAGAAAAGCGAAAACCCGAGAGGAAAGTTGGAGATAAAGGTTATTCAAGAAAATTGGGAGGCGATTATAGTTCTATCGTAAAGGAATTGGCATAGCTTAATCATATATGTGGCGTAGGGGGGCGTCTGAAACCAGGACGTTGGGAGGAAGATGTGAGAATAATCAAGATCTCGGTAATAAAAGAAGAAATCATTTCCGGGATATCGAAGAAAATTTGCTGACCGTCAAGGGGTACGTCGGGAAACGCATGCTCTTGAGTTTTGGGTTGTATAAAAATAACGGCAGGCATTCTGACCGTGCCGCAACCTTGCTACCTCATGAGACCGGCAATCTCGTAAGCAAGTCCGTCGAGACGAAACCTCCGAGTACGGCTGAATAATGAGGATAGGACTGTCTCATCATCACCGTCATTGCCGGAAGTAAAGGCCTCACAGCATAAAGGTGATACCGTCAAAAACCGGGTGACGATCAAGCGCCTGCGGCGGCGGCTTTTGTGAAAGAGTCTATGATCCGCTCGCCATCCTGTTGGACGAACCTCTTGATCGAGGAGCGCGATAACATTCGTTCGTTCGAACCTGAACAGGCAGACGCGGGATATAGGATGCAGCTTGGCAAACCAGATGTTTACGATAGAAAAGAAAATAGGACCCGAACGACTTGGACGGATAGGATGACCCGCCTTAATAATGATTAAGCGATATAAAAAGATACGATGATGTGGGAGATGACAATAGTACATCAGGCCTTGTTGATACACTGAAGAGCGGTGTCGGAATACGTGAAGCGGGGTCCAGCCAGTCCAGCGCACTGGAGCAACGCATCAATAAAAATAACAGATGATTGGGAGCGTCTCGCAAGGTAATCCAAGCCACCGGGAAAGGGGTGTGATACGACCACAAATACGACTGTCGATATCCGTCTGACTATGGGAAACCATTCCGAACGTGATCATTGAGATCCTGCACGTTCCCGAGTCACCATCAGCTGGGCAGCTTCATGTGCTGACGAGCCGGGCGCACCATTGAGGAATGGCACTGGGAGAGCGCGGAGCCACCGTCCAAGCCTCTTTAGGCCGTCTTCGCTTTCATCGCTATCAATGTCCAACCCGGGCGGTTCTCCCAGACCTTCCACGCTGGCAAACGAAACATATCCGTCAATTCTCTTGCAGACATCGGCAGCAACACGGGCATTGAATGGTGGAGTCGGAGGGGGGGTCAGTGGCTCAGAGGGTGATGAAGATGACGTTCTGAACGCCAGAGAATCCCGTCCGTGACCTTGAGCCGGAGTGGATTGAGTCCTGGCTAAATCCGTAGCCGAATTAGACAGCGAACTAGGGGCCAGAGACTTTACGAAATTAATACATGAGTGCCATAGATAGCAGATAACTGTGAAGAACGTACCTGTGGAGATGATGAATTTGAAGGCGGTCCATCGCGATGTTTCGCCGATGTGACGACAGTGACGCCATGTGAAAGTGCACGGTGATGATTTCGTCGCTCACGCCCAGCAAACTGGGAGGGTGCCGCAAATTCCTCAGCAGGTGGTGAACCAGCTTTCTGTAGGACGTATTCCAATTTTGAGCGTAAAACCGTCTCGTGCGGACTGATAGTGCCCAGCCGCTGTTTCGGAGAGGCGTCGTTTGATGGGGAGAGAGAAGCATGTGAATGTGATACCGTATTTGGCAAGGACTGTCGACCCGACCGAGGGCTGCGAGTGTGATGTGAATAACCAGCCCGTTGTTCGTCGTCATTCATTCGACCCTTCACGCGCGGGACAACAGGAGCAGTGCGTGTTCTCGTCATAGACGGCGGCATAGGTGTTGGAGAAGATGGTGAACCATAAGGCAGCGACCCAGCGTCTCCAGAACACGTACTGGTGGCGCCACGACCAGGCATTGCCATAGCCTGAGCTCGGTTACGCCATGCAAAACCCTCACTTCCATTCCTCCGACGCGTGCTGGAGTCGTCGCATTCACAGTCACTGTCAGCCGAGTCTTCTCGCCTAAGAGCCTCAAGGAAAGAATTGCCTCGAGGGCGCGACCTGCCTCGCGACCATCTACCAGGACTCCTTGAAAGGGTCCTCCGTGCCAGTGAGCGTTCCTGTTCGTCAGCTCGTCGGAGAGTATCTCGAAGTAGCGACTCGCAGCGGCTCGGCGGGCGGGTGATAGTGTCGGGGCGTCTCGGCGACAGCGCACGTGATCTGCGCGTCGGAGAGCCAGGACGGGATGGATAGTCTGGCATGTAGATAGCGGAGGAGCGTGCAGGATGTGTATGTAGTTCCAAAGAGGCCCGGACTGGAAAGAAGAGATGACGGCTGGGAGGTGAACGCCTTGTAAGTGCAGGTGAGGGAGGGTGAAGTGTGCCTTTATGCTGTGGATGAAGGGAGAGGTTTGAGGAAGAGGGAGTAAGGAGACCAACGGGCTGTGGGGAGTAGCGGGAAGAGGGAGAAGTACGACGGGGAGTAGTAGGGAGGGAGGAAAAGCGGGAGGTAGAAGTAGTTGTGTCGTCTACTGGCTTTCGGACCGTAGGACGAGCGGAAGAGAACATGGCTACCTCGTGTGATCAGCCCCTCCTCTTCGAATCTGGGGTGCACTACACTACTAGACTAGCGTGACCACCTCCTCTCTTATGCGTAAACAATTTCTACCGTGGATGGATGGTGTCGACGTCCTTTGCTCTTGAGGGGATGATGATGATCTGTGAGACTCGACTCCCTCTATGTAGTTTTGCGTTATATTATTTAAGCAGTCCCCCCGTTTCTATTCCCTCATTCGATTATCCCTACCCGGATGTGGTCGCCCTCTTGTGCCCAAATGAAGATCCCTCGTGACCCCAAACAGCACTAGACAAATTCGCTTCCGACTCTTTCTGTCCTTGATCCTATGTCTGTCTCGAAACTACAAACAATATACAAAACATTTCTTTGTCTTTTTTCTCTTTTACTCGTTTGTTCCTTTGCCTCGCCACTTATTAGATAATGCGATGCAAAGGGGTGACGATGGTCCGAAGGGTCCAGACCCTCGAGACCTCGGGTATTCCCGATTTGTATTCTTTTATTTGTTTATGCGTGATGAGACCCTCAAACAGGAAGCACAAGCGGTTGTCCTCTGCCATGACACAGGACGAGAAACTCGCCACGCCGCGTAAAATAATATATCCGTTGCTAGCTATAGACCTCGGGATAAGTACGTCGATGACTGCCTCACGATCGGTGGGTTTTATTTCCGCTCGTCATTTTCGGATTTAGCAACATCGCATATTATCTCCTCGCCGGGTCACACAAGCTGCCTCGGCGGAGGTCACGGGAGCGATGTCTGGACTAGAATATGTCCGCTGAAAAGAGTCATTCCCCGACATTGTTCACGGAAATATGTCGCTCGCTCGTGACTACAGGTACTCGTCATAGATGATGTCAGGCCTTCCATCTTTGCGGATGTGAACGTCTAGCTCACCGTAGTACAGGACCCACCATGTATGCTTATCCCCTGCGGTTCATTTGCTATGCTCCTCTCCGTGCTTCCACGACAACTCTAAGCATACAGGCAATACAAGTACTGCAACTTATCTCGACTTGTCAACACGGAACTATCGCCAAACTCATTGCATTATCGACCACTTTGCGCTGCCCATCACTTCCCCACTCGTTTCCCATCCTTGCAGAACCATCGTCTACAGTACTCCGTCCCGTGATACCTACAGTTTTCCCATACGTAAACGTGTATTGCTAAAGTATCATTGCTGGACTCTGGATCTTGTCAGATAATTCCGTTTATACTCGACCACAATCACAGGGAATAAAATGTATCGTAATCATCCATGTAGCCTTTGTGCGATGCACAATGAAATGGGGTGAATAATCACCATCATGGTCATCTGTTCTACCATCGATTTGCCTCAAATAAGAAGGCTTGCATTATCACTCGCGTTATCACCCAGCGTCTATTTTGGCTTCCCACCATGATATTTACGGATCCTCTGTTGATTTCGGAGCCGAAATACTTACAAACCGGAGTGTTCGGCGTCCGACAAGTAAACTCGTGCATCATCAACACCTGCAGCTTGCATTCAATAATGTTTCCGTAGTGCGACTCGCTCGGGGTCGGAGTGGCCCGGACGTAGTGACGGGCCCACAGGGCGATCCAAGGGAGTCCTTCTGTAATCAAACAAATGAATTCGGGCCTTAGGGACGCCAGACCGTTCTTTTGAATAGCCGAAAGACGGTGTGGGGTACGAAGCTTATTCCCGTGATCTTGTCCAAACTTTAAGTCTAGGCTGTCCATTAAAATAGATAGGAACAATAAAACAGGACAGCGTACCCATTGTAGCACCTCGTGAGCCTCAACTAGCAAACAGCTCTGCTTCACAGCGTTCGATTACTTGATGCTGTGTTCTTCCTCATGAGAATAGAACAATTTGTGTAAAGGCGACTGGACAGAGATATTATCAAGGAAGCAAGGAAGGTCATCTGCCTCCTCTTATCTGGTACAGCTAGCCTTGCTTTGGAGCGGAATCGTTCTAAGAACACGCATTGAACTGACTTGACTAGGAGCGAGGCCCGGCCAGCGACCTTGCATATTCAAATAGGAATTGTGCTGAAGTAGCGACTTGACGAAGATTCCCGCAGCCAAGATCAGTTCGAGCTCCACGGCCATGTCGTGTCCCAATGCACACATACACACGGCGTGTGCAGCTGGTGCACAGAGGGATAAGCGCTATCCACCTAGGTCATGATTCGAGTACTTTCTGGCTCGACCGTACTCCAGGACGCTTCTCCCGTGCAAACCTTCGAGCCTTTCGCCCTACAGTCGCCGAAACGTACTCGGAATTCGGAAGAAGAGAAGTAGAGCCCTCGCCTGTCGATCTGAATAGAGATAGTGCATATCGCTATCGGTTTGGCTTAGACGTGAGCGTTGGAATGGCAGTGGAGCCGGGTCGTATGAACACAAGGTGGCTTCTACCCCATGTATATGATTTCCACGCCTCCGTCGTTCCGTGCATTTTCACGACTGCAACAGAACGAGCAGTGTGAAATTTCACAAAGTGTCGTCAATCGCTTTGAACGTAATCTCGTTGGCGGTACTCGGCCTGATGGTCCAAACTAAACTTCGGAAGAAAGAATCCCTGGAAGTTTGTACTTGGATAAATACCACCCACATCGAAGAGAGTATTTATCAAGAGAAGATCTTGAGGCCAATGAAAGCTGATAACGTGTCGCCGCACGTCCCCGAAGTCTTCCATCGAATATGGATGTCTGTATATGAGCAATTAGTCCGCTTCTTCGTTCCTTGATTCGTAAGACTTCGAGGGTGATGACTCACACCGTACCGGAGCAGAGCGGAAAAGCCCCGCAGTTCAAGAGGAAGCAATAGTCTGAAGAAATATCTTCCAGGCCAAGGAATCCCGGGCTGCAAGGATGATGCTTTGAGATTGACCGAATACCGGGAAAACGCGCAAGAAGTGCCAGAAAGGCAGGCGATTAGCATTGATAGTAGAGCACCCCATCACCCTAGATGAATAGTACCTCGAATTAACGGGTATGCGATGCGATCCTGTTCAGCGGCTCCTGTATCCGTGTCCATACTAATCGCTGTGCAGCTACATTTTGAGGACGAAACCTTCTCATGAAGAAAAGAACCAGAACCAAGACCGTCCAGTAAACAAAGTTCGCGTGTCTGCTTGCGTGGCACGGGTCATTGCACATTTAGCCGGCTCCCGTGAAATTTTTCACTCGCCTTGTTGAAAACATTCTTCGGTACATATGGTGAAATTCATAACTCATCATAGCAGGATTGTAAACCAACATACTATATGTTTGTTGTGCCAATGCGCCAGCTGGTCAACCGAACATCACATCCGCAGCATCTCTATATTTGTCCACCCTAGCAGAAGCTGAGATTGACGTTCCTGGATGAGAAACTTGCGTGGTTGGGGCAGCAATCGACAAGCGAGGCGTCCGAGTGAATGATCATGGATGGGATGAAGCAACTTCATGTTATGGAGATTAGATCACTGAAATCGTATTCTGGATATTCTCACGCTACAATCCATATCATACATATTGCGTTCCATACAACTTTGTGCATTGACAACAACATTTCAACAAAGCACCAGGACTTCAGATGATGATACCGCGGAAGCGAGATTTATTCATGGAGCCCATTTGACGAGAAAAGTGACAGTAGTATCGCTAAATCGCTGCCTTTCCGCAGTCAGACTAAACAGGTCCATTTCCAGACTTGTACTAGGGGCTCCTTTATGTTGTGAAGTAGGTCGTGTGTTGATGTTTTTTGAAAATGGAAGACCGCACTGAAGATTGTTGCGTTCGTCAGCACGTCCGACAGCCGCATTCTCCCAGTCCAGCTACTGTATGTACTCCGCTAGTATAAAACTTTGAACTGAAAGGTAGATATCATCCCAGATTGGGCATCCTCAACTCCATGACTCGACTGTCGTTGCTAAAAAGGCCTTCCATGTTAAGGCATGATCTTGCATCTCCGAGAAAGGTCACATCAACCTGCCGGTCTGGCAGAGGGGCTATGCGGAAGGCTCATGCATGCTGGGACTAACTCGATGTTCGTCAATGACTGTGAGTCATGATATTTTGAGATCCGAGGACGATAGGTCAGGTCAGACGAAATACGCTTGATCCGTGCGACCAGGCAATGACCAGGCAATAGATACGTTGACATAATTGTCCATCCAGGTTTTGCAGGCTACCACTTGGTTAATTCAGTTGTTTGAGTTTGATTAAATCCGCATTTTCAGGTTATGACGTTTCAATACGCTTGGGGAACGCCCGCGTATTTGATCCCCATACATGACGCAGACGATGCGTCGGGTATTTGTCATGCGTCTGAACGAAATCTCTTGGACTCGGTTGTATTACGTGATGTAATCATGTGTACATGTTTGCAGATGCAAATGAAATGTCAATTTGTCCGTATAATCGAAAAAAAGGAGTAAAAGACATAACGGTCGTTCATCCGCATCTCAAATGAGAATTGTCTAGGATCCCGTCGTATAGACTATATCCCCGTACTCATTCCAAATGTCAACCTGTGCGTTGTCATGCTGAACGAAAATCTTTCCCGGATCAGGTATATCAGATATTCGCCCAAACCAATCTGTCAAAGAAAACGATACTTAATCGCGAGCAGAGTAGACGAAAATGAGAATCCTACGTTCGTGCTTCTCAACCTGCCAGTGCTTGTATAGACACTCGTCAACGACGAGCTCCCCATCGCGGCGCAAGAAACGTGCTCGAGGCTCTAGTCTCTGCACTATGGGTCCATATGGCTTTCGGCGAATGAAATATGCCTTCTGCTCGCGCTTTGCAGGTTCCAACCACCCCGTTTCAACAAACGTAACATACTTACGATCAAACCAAAGGTCGCCTGGATAATGATATCCGTTGTGATGTACGCGTGCTTCTTCTTCAACGCCTTCATCTGAGAACGTCCGCCGTGTTGACAACTTGTCTACCGGACAGACGAGTGCAGCAAGGCGTTTCCTTCGGTCTGGGTCTTGCAGATCCTCCTTCTGCATAGAAGTATAGAAGACGCCCCATGGGGACAATAGAGCAGTATCGTAAGCATCTAGCATCCCCTCGAATGTGAGGAAGGTGAAGGAAGGGTCATCCGAAAATATGTAGTGGCTAAATTCGGATTCCTCGGCGTCCGGTAACGTCGGCGGTAGGGATAAGTAGGCGGAAAGGGAAGAAAACTTGGGGAAGGAATGCAGTCGATGCAGGACATCCGGCGAGTTGCGAATAAACGTCATGTGGCCCCTGTAGAAAGTCAGTGTTAGAGAGGAACGTCCCCGACACCGTATGAATGAACGAACCTCGTGAAGAGCATTCTATAGTTAGCGAAATCGGGTTGCGAAGAAGGTGTAAGGACGTCAAATTCGGGTGCGACGTCCCAGGGAAATGTCCGGGTGAAGCTAGGTGAACATCAGTATTTGATTGCCCGCAAGATGGATGACCATACTTACTTTCCCCAGTACTCGTCAACATCACACCAACCCTATCGTCTCAGTCAATCAGAATTATCAGAAAACGGTCTGGCGAGTTTCCCTTACCCATATTGTTGTAGCTGGATCAATGTAAGGCGCGAACACTCCAGCTCTAAGAATTCGGAAATTAGTGTTGACCTATTGTGTCACGTTTCTGAGTTACTCTTCATTTGATATAACCATGGCTCACTTACTGGGTCATATTCACCGTTTTCCTTTATGGACTCGAGTGCCACGTCTCTTTCGTCCGCTGAACATTTCCACCTCTTGCAGAGGAAACTGACATGAAGCCCGAAATCTGAGAAACTCTGTCAGCTTGATAGAAACACCAACGCATGACGCCCTGACATTCGTCCATGGTCAGACAGAGCTCCTGTTTTTAGGTGTGAGCCCGGATCATATATGCCGAAGAATAGCTCGCGCACCTTGACGTTTGGCGCCTTAGAATACGAGGGACATCCTCGACCGTGTAGGTCCAGTTGTACAAACAACAGATCGACCTGTTCATTCGCTTCGACAGATTGGAAAAAGTACGGAAGATACTTTGGACTCGGGCCACGGATTGACCAGACAGCGATGATAGTAATTTTCGTTGGGGCTTGTGAGTCCAGATGCAGACCGCTCATAATGCTTCGTCGCCTATTGTGCACAAACAGACTAACCAAGAGGAAAATAAAGATGAAAACGGGTAGGATGTATCTCGAGATCCTCCTCATGTCGGCAGAGCCATGAATCATCGAGGTAGGCTGAGGGGGTGATGGGCGTCATGCTTCACTGCAAGGACAGTACTACATAGTACCGTGACTGATGAAATTCGAAAGAAAACTTGATTTCTCATTCTGATGATCAACGCGATCGGCGAACGGTACTGTTCTCGGCTCGGCAGCCGTGCGGCGAACGATCTCTTGGAGCGCAGCACAGAGTTGCCCCTCTTAAGTCGAAACCATCACCACACCCTGCCATTGAACCATCATTGTCGTTCATACACCTAAATCTATTTCCCGGACTCTGTCGGTATGAAGGTGACAACGCTTCCGTTTGTCGTCGCAGCCATGGGCTTAGGTACGCCTTGAATTTCTATATGAATTATCGCGAACTTATTACTGTGCTGCGCATGCTTTCGTCATCCCAGCTGCCCAGGTTACTGCAAGTCCAATCCGTATCTACGTTCTCGCTCCGGAGAACGCAGGCGTGTCCCATCATGAGGCGAATGTCTCACCCGCTGACGTTCCTGTGGCGCACATGCGCTGGGGACTGGCAGCAGCCAACGCTCCTCTAGGAGTCACCCAACCGTGGGTCAAGGCGACCGTAGGCAGCGACTCTAGGCCTATCAGGAAGCATCACTGTGGCGGAATCGTGCGCGCTAAGGCTCTCGCTTTCTCCAACTGGCTTCGTGAGAAGGTTGGTCTCGAGCCTATCCCGATGTCGCCGCCACCCCATCTGCACTTCCCTCACGGTCGTCCACTTCCCCATCGTCCGGAAGGCGCAAGCGCAGATACAAAGTTCGTCTTGCCATCCTCAATGCGTGGTACCGGCCCATCTTATGCCAACGGCACCGTTGATGGACGCCCGCGGTTCCATCACTTCCATCATCATCACGCCTCATCCTCGTTCACTGGTCGTCTCCAGCGAGCTCTGCTGACCCTCGGTCCATGGGAGGGTCGCCTTGTTGCCTTTGTCATTGGTCAGTGTCTCATTTCATCATTATATTCTTTTCGGTACTGAACTTGCCGAACAGGATGCGGCATCGGCTCTCTCCTGAGGATGTTCTATGTTCTGTGTGTTGTTACGTATCGATCCTTCGCAGGACGGAAGGATGAGGATGAAGTGGAGGTGATCTTCGCGGAGGTTGAAGAAATCCCTCCTCAGTACGTCGCGGATGAGAAGGTTGCTGCTTGAGTAGCGCTCGACCTTAAAGAAGAGTCCTCTCGTTCGTTCCTCTTCCTATCCTCTTTTTATTATCGCCTCTTTAAGCAGGCGTAACCACGCTCCTTACGTTATCCTTCTATTGTGCTGCTCTACAATGTTGTACTTACAGTCTTGACTTCTTCCCGTTGAAACTTTATCCAATAAACGCTTTTGAGAATCACGCAGATGAATATAGTTTTCAAATCAAAATCACGGTAAATAGTTCGGATATACAGGTATACAAAAGACAGGCGTCCAACTTATTCAAGAGTGATCTGATAAAATCAGATTATACACAGAAGATAATATGCGAGCTAGTAAGAATGGAGCTTCATAAACGCAACAAAGTGGTTAGGGGGTAAAACGTTTCTCAAGTGTCAAGCCGTTCTTGGGGGCGCTCCGTTGTATCGACCCACGTCCGGCCGAGAGTAAACAGCTCTGCCTGGGTAGGGCGGCGAAGGTGGAGGGGCCATATCCGACACCCTCCGGTCATAGTACGGAGCGTCGCGATCATAATAACCTTCATTAATATCCCGAGGCGCATACGGGTCCTGGGTATCGTAATATACATCTGGTGACGAAGGGGCTTGATGCGTCTGATAGACGGTATAACGTCGGTCACGATCATCGTAGTACGGCTCCTCACGGACGCGTTTTGATGGCCGGGAGTCGGTGACTGGCCCACCGTAGGTTGCTCTCCGCATAGGACTCGGGCTGCGGCCCCTTATACGGGGTCTCTCATGGAACTCAGTCGGAGGATAGCGTTCGTGATCGAGGTCGTCTGGTGGCGGATAGACTTCAGGGGGAGGTCGCGCGTAATCCGATTCTTCCCTATCCCAGGAGCGAGGTGGAGGGCGTCGCTCACTCTCACGATTGAGATATTCGTCCCTATTATCGACGAAGGGAGCTCCGAGGTGTCTGCCTCGCGCATTTCCTGTCCAAAATCTCGGAGGATTTCCAGAAGGTGGGTGGACATCGGAACGTGCCGGGTTAGGTCTTGGATAAGTGCCCCGCCCGCGCCAACCTCGACCTCTATTGGGTGGTCCAGTTCGACCTTCAAATGTAGGAGCGTCACGTTCCTGAAATACTGGCCGTTCATAATGTGCAACATCAGCAAATGGTCTCCCTCCATCCACTCGATGTCCATTGTCACGGTAAGAACCAGTCATTTTCGCGTCTGGCATGACTTCGGGTGGCGTGTTCAAAGAACCGTGCGTATCTTGTGAGCTCTCTCGCATGGGTGTCTGTGGATTGTTTCCATGAACGGGGTACCGGGTCTGTATATCGTAAGGTTTAACAAAGTCGCCCAACACTGCATGCGGGGTTTGATCTCGGCTGTATTGATGCAAGGAATGACCGATCCCAGAAGCCGATGATGGAGATGCGGGAACGGCTTTTCCGTCGGAACGGCGAGGTCTAACCAGAGATAATGGTGTGGGGATAGACTTTATGTCTTCTAGCCGAGAAGGCTCCCGTCCAAGAGAGGTACGACTGCCTCCGTTTGTATGTCTTGTATCTTGCCCGCTTCCCAAGTATGAGCCCTGAGCAACTTGCGGGGATGAGTTCACAGGGGAGGAAATCCTTTCTTCCAGGGGGATGTGAACTCCGGTTCCATCTCTTGAAGCACTCGGTGCCACGTTACCGTTAGGTTCCCCATGAGAGGAGCTAAGGCCGACGTCTATTGTTTGAGCACTCGAATCACCGTTCAGAGACGACTGCAAGGAAACTGCAGTAGAATGAAGGCCACCGCGGGCATGCAAGCGAGATTTGTCATCGGTCGGATGAGAGTAGGCTCTGGTGTGCATTGCGGACGAAGCCAGAGAAGGGGTGACCACTGCAGAATGTCCAATTTGGTTCGTGTCATTAGCAGAAGTACTTGGTAAAATTCGCCCAATGACCAAGTGCGTTGGCGTCCCATTAGACTGAGATTCGCGGAATGAAAATCCGTCAGCAGCCTGGAAAGCATCAGTTGAAGATCTAGACATCGAGCGCTCGAAACTGAAATCAGCGTTCGACGCGGTATTCACATGTTTGTCCCAATGATTGCCAGGATGCTCATTGAATCGATGATCGTAACGATTAGTCCAGTCTCCTCCCTTCTGTTGCCCTGTGCCTCGAGCATCATCCGAAGCGTATTGAGTAACGGACTCCTTCGAGCCATATGGGATCGAACCATGTCGATACCGCTCGCTTGACCAGATGCTACTGCCTTCCAAGAAACGCAGGCTCTCCTTGGGATCATAGGGTGGATCATTTGCCAAACCAGATTTACTGTGTGGACTATGACTTGCAATGGTTCCAGCAGCTGCGGGCAGAATGTTCAAGTTCTGTGCGCTTGGAGCGGCCACCGGTTGTCCAGGAATGAGATGTGCCAGACTTGCAGCATCCACAGCCCCGATAGAAGACGCATGCAAGGAATTCTGTTCCGACACACTTGAACGTTGTTGCTCATGTGGAGGTGATTTTAGTTCAGCCTGAGGGGGAGAGGATCCGGTAGGATGAGCACCCTCTGTAAAACCTGGGACAGCTTCACCATTGGCTTTTTCTTCGACGTTAGAGGAAACATCAAGCACCGACTGGTTCAAAACGGTTGTCAGTTCTACTTCGTATGTAAGAGAACATTATAGACTGCATTACCTGAGCGCCTAGCTTTTCTTGACCACGATCCACCGTTATGCGCTCAGAGTCATCTATTTCTACACCATCAGTCGGTGATATCGGAGAAGCTGCTTGCGGAGTAGTCGATGGAGAAAGGGCCTTAGCAACTTGGTCAGCATGCGCCGGAGCAGAGTTCTGTGGTTGCACAGAGCGACCTAGATATAGGCTCTCCAGAAAGCTGGGTTGCGGAACAGCCTTATAAATTGGGTTCTGGCCTTCAAGAATCTCTTTCTTGAGTCGCTCTAGTTTTTCAATGTCGGAGTTACTGGAGGAAGGTGTCGGTTGTGGAGGAGACTGAGCTGAAAACTGATGAGATGGAGTTGACGAAGACGTCGGAGAGTGGGAACTCAGGGATTGAATAAATGAATTTAGACCTGGAAGCATAGCAAGACTAGAAAAAGCGGGGTGGCATGATGTGTCATCGCCAGCATCGTTAGTGAGGGCCTGACGGTCAGCGTCGGACGACTCAGTTATGGCTGCAATGGTGAACGTTTGAGACATCCGAAAGCAAGAAATCAGAAGTGTGGTGGTAAGATGAGATCGTTAGCGAGAATCCGAGTTACAAGCCGATTTCAGAGCCACGCTGAGCATGTGGCCGTCAGCTCAACTACCGAGGGACGAATTTTCGTGGACGAGGAAAAGGGCGGAGACACAAGACGATGTCACGAACTGTTGAACGGAACGGGACTTGTCACGTCACGTCACCTTTTCCAAAAGCAAATCCTAGAAAAAGGGTATTAAATACAAGATCCCGGTTTATTTGTGGCCGATAGTACTGGTGTTGTACATTTACAAAGTACTGCAACGTCTAGTTCTGCACATTCTATATCTGCACAGTATTAAGTCTCAGTGAAGTGCTGTATACTAAATCAGTCAACGTCCATCTCTGAGGGTCCCTTCTGTTCATCCTTCTTATCCTCGTCCATCCTTTCTTCCTTTTGACCTCCGTTCGCATTTTGCTCAGCATTCTTGGGAGTCTGTGTTCCACTCCCCGGCGCGGATTCCGCTTTTGGCTTTGCTTTCGGCTTGTTAAGAATCGGCAACGCAAAGAATGTCAGCTCGTCCTTCTTCTTCAGGACATCCGCACAAGTGAGCACCGGATCAGCATTTTTGGGCTTCTCAGCTTGGCGCGCAAGTTGATCATCTAGCCACTTCTGAATCGTAGCAGCTTTCTCAACAACTGACTGCTTCTCGTTTTGGTCGATATGAGCGTATTTCTCGTCCTCAGAGGTGGCTTGTGCGTAATACGTATTCAGGACTTCCCGCAGTTGTGCGACCGCCGAAGATCGATTCTCGGACTCCAAATACCGGGCAGCAATCTTGTCCCCGATTTTCTTTGCAGAATCAAGTCGCTCGACGTACGCTGACTTGGTCGCATCTTCTCCTTCATCGCTGTACAGCCAATCTTCAGCCTCCGCGAGGATGGCCAGAAGACGCTCCTTCTCTTGAGGTTGTGCAAATGCGGCATAACGGTCGTCAAGTTTGCTGCGCGTGTCGTAAATGTACTCTTCAAGAGCGTTCTTACGATCCTGTGTGACTGTTAGCAAATGTCACTATACAGACAAGTAATGCAACACAGACCATAGTGTCAATGACTAGTTTGTCCGTAGCATGCATTTGGTTCTCGGCCTCCCTGAGCTTGTTGAGAGTTTCTTGATCAAGAGAAGATGTGCCGACGATGAATGGTAAGTCTTTCTTGCGGACCACCCGCTTCTTCTTGGGAGCTTCCCCGCCATCGACATCCATTTTCTCCTCCTTCTCTTCAACCTCTTCGTAATACACTTGTTCGTAGGAAACCAAACCGTGCTGGTTAAGTTTTACTTTCACCTTCAACGGAGAAGGTTCGCCTTTCGTATCTGATGGATTAACTTGCTTAACAATGAGTCTTGAAATCCAAGGATTCTTTCCAGGAAGACTCTCGGGCTCCGCGTATGCCGCCTCGATGTCAAAGGGCTCCTTGCGGTAAAATGTGAGAATTTTTGTCGACGGGATGCTATTCCCTCGGGGGAAAACGAGCAGTTCACTGTCCTCGTCGTCAGGGACGCGGTCCCATTGCACTTTAATAGGATAAGAACTAATATCAACCATCGAGAACTCCCGGACGCGGAACACGGGTGATAGCGAAGCACATGCGAATGTGGCACCGCGAGCAACGGCTTCATCCTGGTTGAGAGTTGTTGACAAGACCTTTCCAGGAAATACGGATTGGATGCGCTGACGAATGGCTGGAATACGTGTCGACCCTCCCAGCAGTTCGATAGCGTCGATCTGCTCCAAAGTGAGACCGGATTCCGCAAGTGCAGTCTTGATAGGCGCCGCCACTCTGTCAAGGGGTTCTACGATGAGGGTTTCAAGCGCTTCGCGATTGAGCTTAGAAGTTGCATCAATGTCGTTCATGATCGATTCTACGTTAAGTACCCCTTCTGTGTTAGCAGAGAGAATCTTCTTTAACTTCTCGCAGCCTGCCGCCAAGCGGAAGGTGGCCTTCTGATTTGAGAGAACATCGATCTTGTACTTCTCTTTGAATTCTTTTGCGAAGTGTCGGACCAGAGCGTAGTCGATGTCACGTCCGCCAAGATTACGATCGTAGGCAGTGGATTTGACTGTCAGCTGGCCCTTGGAGAATGCGACGACAGCCACGGAAAGGTCAGAGTGGCCAACGTCAACGAAGATGACATGGCGTGGGTTATCCGCATCTGGCAAGTCGAATTTCTTGATTCCATACTCGTATGCGGCAGCAGTCGTATCATTGATCAATCGGAGAACATTGAGGCCAGCAACCTGCGCTGCATCAACAGTCGCGCGACGTTGTGCCTCCGTGAACCAACCAGGGACAGAAATAACGACGTCCGATACAACCGTGTTCAACTCGTGAGCAGCGGTGTCGCGAAGCTTGCCAAGGTACATGGCGACCAACTGCGTCGCGGTGAACACGTGTGGCTCTCCTAGGTAATTCACCTGTGCCAAAATTACACTTAGCACATCATCACCATGAAGCTCAATGCGTAAGAACGTACCTGAACACCGACTGATCCCTGGACATCCACCAATTTCGCAGTAATGAATTTTGTCTCGACATCTTGGATTTCGGGGTCATTGAAAGATCGTCCAATCAGGCGCTTCAGGGCTCCAACAGTATTCTTGAAATTGGACACTTCTGCTGTCTTTGCGGGCTCTCCTAGCCATCGTTGCTTCGGACCAAAGGAAACGAGAGATCTACCAAGGACGTTCGTCAGCAGGAAGCAAGAGTACGTGCATGAAAAACGTACGGTGTTGCACGATTGGAGACTTCATTTGTTATGATATCGATACCTTTTCGTCGGGCCACGCCAATCTGTAGAGGGAGAAAGCGAAACATCAATGTAAGTAGAGCGTTGATCGACAGTGCATATAGACATACCTTGCTTCCGAGTGACCCGAAGTCAAAGCCAACAACTGACATTGTTTTAACTGTTTAATAGAGCGACAGTGTACCAGAGTGCAGCGATGAGTTGTAAAGACGAGGGAGTCGAAAACAAAGTAAGTAAAAGATGGGCGAAGGGGTCAGGTATCGAGGTGTACTTCCTTCTGTGGCTGTGCCAGACCTTCCACAAAATTCTTCAAACTTCTGGACACATCCGAATTCGTCATCCCAAATACAAGTACACAAAAATTTTGACGAGGAGCAATATCACATCTAGTGCGAACATTAACATAAATCTACCCCTTCATTAATCGTCTTCTTCATCACAATAGCAGTCACAGTCTGCGACTGGACAAGTCCGATGCCTCCGAGTGCCGTCGTCCTCAAAGAACCAGGACATCATGTGCGACGCATGGCCGCCGTGGCGGCATTTCTGGCAGAAAAAAAAGGCATCATCGATGGTATCTATTTATCGCTCATCAGCTCAGGCCACAAAAAATCCCAAACGTGGCCGGACGGCTTTACCTCGGAAAGATGAATGAGGAAGATCGCCTTCCCTTCCGGTATCAGGAATCACACAGATACTCATAAGACACACGCAGCATCTTGGAAGAGCCCTACCGCACCAAGGGCACGCGGCAGCCTACAGCGAGAGGTAAACATTACACTACCGAGATTGGCAGTAACATTTCCAAGCACTCACTCGTCGCCGTTGGATAGCTACGGGCTCCTGAGGGCGTTGCCGCTGCTGTGTGTTCACCACTTTGTTGCAGAAGTTACATCTAATCAAAAACTGTTTCTTTACCCATTCCACCGCAGTCGAATCGCCATTCAGTTCCTGCGAGATTTTACCCCGATCGATGTCGAATTGACAGCGATGATGGAATAGCTTCCAACCATCGAGAAGGTCACGATAAGTGTCAATCCAGCGTTCTGCTCGGGTATCTTTGTACCGACCTGGGCAGACGTAGCTTGATAACAAGGCGACGGATTGGATATCCCCGCTCATATCCACGTAGTTTTGTAGAAGGTCAAGGCCAAGTGTTGTTAAGCCGGTTACAATGAGCCCTTCAATCCTACCCCTTGACTTGTACTCCTCCGCAATCCGACGCAAATACGTAGTAAGCTCCTTGTCATCGAGAAACCTCAACGCGATCGCCAGGCGTTCCCGAAGAGGCAATTGCTCTTCTTCAAGGACATCGGTCCAGTCATTGAATACTATGTACGATAGCATGATACGTTCGTGAGGATCTTGGAGCCTTTCAATTAGCCGTTCATAATGTCCCTGCAAGTCACGATTTCTTGAAGGAGTTCCCGATTGCAGTAAGGCAGCGATGGTCCCTGAGAGCATATGATGGGATTCGCCTAGAAGAGAGAAGAATCAGCAAGATTGGATCTGATGCTTAGTGACTTGGAGGTAACCGACTCTCGCTCTTCATCAAAACCTCAATTGCTCGCGCGCCCTGATTCGTGAATAACAACCAGCAAGCCGTTTGAGAGTATCTGCCTTCCTTCTCCCACCTGGTAAATTCTAGTTATATCCTGCGCTCATCAATTGGACTATTCATACCTTGTGAACTCATCCTCACTGATTTTCCAGTCGCAAAGAGCCAGAGCCAATCTTCTCTGCTGTGTCTTATCAGTATGAATTGTAGGCTTCCACATCGACTTGTCCAGATAACTTCGAGAATTGAGCATATTGAGAGCCGCGGAATAATTGCCGTGAAACCCGTCAGTGGTCTTGTGACCACGTCTTGAAGGAAAATGGGACCTCAGGGATGGTCCGGAATCCATGTATTGGCCCATCCCGACCACTGTGGAAGTTGAAGATGCCTCGGATGGACTCGCCAAGTCCAAGCCATCGAGCAGGCTCACTACTTCCTGAGAAGCGGTTACTTCTAAGCCATTCCAAATACCAAGAATACCCTGATAGGAGAAGTCAAATCCGTGAATCTTTGAGCTACCGAAAGCTAGTAGATGCTTGGAGTCTGAACACATAATTAGATTCAAACGCTAAACCAATAGTAGGTCGAAGGACTAACGATTCAGCCATGACCATAGCTCAGACAACTTCATGTCAATTCCAAGTTCCTTTCCAACGCACTTTGAATTGTTGTGTGGCTGAACGAAATCGAGCCGCGTAAGATACTACTATAAAAATTCGGAAGGTACTTTAACCATACACTGAACAGCCCGTAGCCACGCAAGACTCTCGACCTCATGATCACGGACATGTCTGTCTCTATAATCGAAGGACCCGACCTGTCGAAATTGCGTTGCGATCCTTTCACTGAATATTGAGCTCGTGATTTATCCGAATGAGTGCGTTGAAGTGGCGCGTCCACGGCGAGAAGATCTGCTCTGGCTGGACTCCCCATTTCCGGGACGTAAGGCTCTGCACCAGCGCCGAGCGTCGCTGAGTTATCCAAAAGTGTCCTCCGAATAGACGCGGGACTATATGTACGTCCTTCCAACTTTCTGGAGGCTGTAAGCGAAGAATGGCGGGCTAAAGACTTACCGTCGTCTTTACTGGCATTCCTAAGAGGACGCCCGCCATCCAGACCGTTTTGTGAAGGAGTTCGACTAGCACAGCCATGTCCCGGTTTATCGTTTAGCACTTCTACATTCCCTTCTGCAACCGCCTCAAGGTCCCATGGCTCTGGTGGTGGTCCTTCATCACAGTAACCAGGGAATATGCGGAAGGA
The DNA here is from genome assembly GCA_032164295.1 of Inonotus obliquus. Lineage (NCBI taxonomy): Eukaryota > Fungi > Basidiomycota > Agaricomycetes > Hymenochaetales > Hymenochaetaceae > Inonotus > Inonotus obliquus. The sequence continues at coordinate 1,614,242 of JAJHTX010000006.1, read as the reverse complement.
AGTCCCTGCTCCGAGCGCAAGATCACCCCTAGAACTCCAGATGGCATGTTTCGGTGCATCGTGCATCTCGTGCATTTCAATGTCACCTTCCTTGCTGATTACGACGATGTTTGATGTCAGGGGACGATCATAGGGACTAGGCACGAGCGCGAATGAGGCAACTGATCGAGAAAATACCTTAGCTAAAGGAAGACTATAAGCCAAAGTGTTCCAATCTCCGATGAGCACGCTGCCTACTTTGCCTGGTGTTTGATAATATAGTATTGAGAACATTCACGGAGGGTTCGATCGTGTGTGTATGAGGCTGCTCAGCCGGTGATGTCCAGGAAAGCATGGTAGAAGAAGCCGCCCAAGATAGGCGGGGCAGTTTACTCGTGCGCGCTGATTCTCGCGGGGTACTTCTCAAGGGGAAGTTATCTGATGTGCGCGAATCCTCTAACGACGGTGTCTGCTGAATGTCCCAAAATCTGACGTGGTTCGCGTCACGAGTCAGGGTGGCAAGCAAACCACGGCGGACGGGAGAAAACTCTGTGTTTATGAACGAATCCATTGTAGAATATCGAGCCCCATCTGCGGCAGCGTCCCTAAGGGAGAAGCTGAGGAGGGGTGAAACAAATTTCCTCATGTCCCATATTGTTACTGATCCTTCACCATAGCAAGCAATGCGATTCGCGTCGAAGGAGTCCGTCACAATGCCGGTGACCTTTGTTGCCGGCGCTTGTGCAATGTGTGCTTTGGGGTCGCGCAAGTCAATCTCTCGCAACCAAAGATTAGAGACGTTGGCCACGAGCAGATTCGAGCTTTCGGGTAAGAAGGCCAACGAGGACACGACTTCCGCGTGTGCGTATTGTCGCCAGGGACGCGAGGCGGATGACTTGGCCGCACTTGCGGCCGTGGCATTTATATCCCATACGACCAAACTGGGATCCCCTTTGGCCTTGTCGAGTCCAACTGCTAGGCGGTTAGGCTTCGCTGAAGAGAACGCTAGAGCCAGTACGCTCCTGGAGTAGCGAATGGAATTATTAGCAGGTAGTGTCAGTTCGGGACCACTGAAAACCATGTTGCTTCTTGCATATTTGTTTGCCTCCAGGCGCCATAAGTCTACCTTCCCAGTACTCGCTCCAACGGCGATGAGATCGTCAAATGAAGGGTCAGGGGACCATGCGAAACACTGCGCAAAGCTATAAACCATACCATGGTTGGGTAATGGCTACCTTACTCACTTTCATCAGCTGCAAGTCTGCCTGAGATGAGACGAGCCTGAACTCAGGAACATCCTGCCTCCACTCAAACAGGGAGACCTGTGTCCCACCACCAACGATGAATCTATTCTCTTGTCGTGGATGCCAGAGCACTTTCCTTTCGACACGGTTGGTCATGGGAGGTGTATGCTAGAATGGTTGACCGTCCAATGCAAGTTGTTGCTTAATCTAGGCGCCAGGCATGACGATCGCACGTCGGAGAAGTGGCGGGACAGCTTGTGTTTAGAGGTGAAAAGTGTCGTTTTGGATGGTGTATAAGGCGGAATAGTTTATTCGTCATGTCTAATGAGATTGAGATTCAGAGAGCTCGTCACGGGACACAATTGTGCACACGAAACCAGCCATTTCTCTACTCTCCGAGACGCTTATTTTCCACACAAAATGGTCTTCCAAGTTACGATAGACAGCAAAGAAAGTAAAAATGGGCGGAATTGCCTCATATAATCAAGGCGAAGGACAAGCTTAAGGTGGACCAATATCTGTAAGCAGTTGAAGGAGTTGCACTGACATGCCTATCCTCGTTCTATATCTGCTCGACACTAGCACTGTGCTGACGGCGGACAAGGTGCAACGCTGCCTCTTCCCGAATCGCGGATGCTGTAAATTAAATGTACGACCATCCTCCACTGTTTACCGACAAAACCCAGTCACTGCTAATCGGATGCTAGCAACAAGAATTGGTCGGATGAACACCTCGAAGGCATGGAGCGACATACCATCTCATTATAGTCTGGAACCCCACATGGCAAGGAGATGAAGAACTCTATCTACTGTCACAGCAGTCTGCGCCGTCGGTATTGTCATACCGTCGTATACGGCTGACGCATAACGGCTTGCGTTGTGTTGACTGTAACCTATACCAAACCAAAGAGAGGGCGATCGTCAAGGGCAAGGGTCAGTCTGTTTCTCAAAATGCTAAACAGACTGCCAGTATTTAGGCATTACAGTCAACAGCCCCTTCCGACCCTGCATTGAACCTGGTGAGGGGTGACCTTTGACTCGAGCTCGAGTGAACCATGTCCCTCAGAGAAAGCCTCAGACGCCCCCATATTGGTTTAACTGTGACGGAACTAACATGGCAAAGCTGTCAGGATATGAATAACAAGTTCTCAAGAGCCTGAGAGCACAGTACTTCCGTTCACAAGGCAGCCTTTGTATACACGGCGCCTATACTCCGAGTGTGCATCCGTATGTATACTTACACCTCGAGCTATACGACCGTAACCATATACGACTACTTGTCGAGGCCTTATGACCAGTCACACGTACTACGTGTACAAGCGAAGCACAGGCTGTAATCTGGATACGAACAGTACTTAAAGGCCGATTTTAAAGAAGACGATGTGTAAATTCGGCAAGCACGTCTTGACCACAACACAGAGGCGCACTAATTGGGGAGCAATGCACGGTCCAGCATAGTACATAATGATGCGCTATGCCATCCCTCCACTGTACACATCATCTTTCAGCTATGATGTTGCGTTGACAAAAATGTTCTGCTCGGCTCGGCTTGGCTGCTTAGTTGGAGTTCTGATGAGTTGAGGTGTTGCAACAAGCATTTCCCCGCCAATTGCAGGTTTGTCGGAGGTTTCTTACACCTACCGACACGAGTATCGAGCTGTGATCCAATTGGGAGCGACTTCTGGTGCTTGGAAGCAACGATCTCATTCTTGGCCGCAGTTGGAGGCTTTCTTTGTCCTTGCAACTCGGACCTTGTATCCCGGGTGCTTCGGTATGGTAGCCTCTGGTAGCGTGGTGAGGTCAACGGGCCTTCTTTCCTCGAACACATGGCGTCGGGCTGGCAACAGGCGGAGTCTACAAGGAGTTAATGCCTCCGATGCCTAGTCTTCCTGATTCGATTTGTCTGAACATCTGAGAACCTGTGACGACGTCGAAAACACTATAAAAGACCGTCGGGTCTTTCACGCTCCTCTTCACCATCTTGGTGCTCTTCATCTTTGTTGTCGTTGAACGGCATTTTCTTCTTATCCCCACTTCTTACAACATTACGTTCATTCGCGTCTTGGCCTGGTGCCCGTTGTCCGTTCACTCGATAACCTCTCGTTCATTGTCATTCGTTAATTCGACGCCAGCACCATCATGTTGACCAATCAATTTGTTTATCTCGCTGCCGTCGTACTCTCTGTGCTCTCCGTGACCGACCAAGCGTTTGCCCGCTACCGTTGGCTTGAGCGCGACAATAAGCCGGTTCTCCTTCATCCGCGCCGTTTTGGTCAGGAAAACCCGGAAGTGCTCACCAGGATTGCCGCGGCTTGCCCGGGTGACGTCTGCGGCACTCTTGCGGGACGTGGGCCCGGTACCTTGCTCGGTGCCGCCGGTGAATGTCTCCAGCAAGATCTGGCTGATGATATCATTGGTACGTTCCTAAACTAATAAGTGGATAATCGACGGTAGCTGGACAATTGCATTTAGATGCTGCTCAACAATTTGATGATGCGACGGCGCAGACCTTGATTGATCTTGCCATCGAATTCCGACAGGTTGAGAAGAACACGCCCCCTGTATGCAATTTCATTAGTCTACGTCAAGCCGACACTAATTTCATGTTTTCTTTAGGACTTTACCACGAACCCCCCGACGTTGAGGAACTCAGTCTTCTGTCAGACAGCCCCGAGGAACGCGGAGTTGAATGGCCTCGTTCAGGCTCAGGATCCTGCCAATGATCCGGATATCTTCTTCGACCCCGGGCTTGGAGCGAGCGTTTTGGGAGGTAGCCAGGCCAACACGATCCCCCTCGGGTCGTAATACGACAATCGCGCTTTAATGGTCCTCCAAGAAGTACATAACTTTAGCTAGTTTTTGTCGGCCTACGTTACATCGGGTTTGATAATGATATGTTTGGTCAAGACGCTAATAAATGGATGTGAAAGAGAACATCGAACAAACTACCAAACGTGTCTCAGTATTACTATTGTGCAGACTTGTTTTCTCAAACTCACCGAGAAAAATAAGGTTCAGCTCAAAATAGCTATGGATCTGTCTGAGATTGAGTAGCTTTGAGGTTATATTGTACGTTCTTGCGGTATTTATCGACGAGACTCGCAGCCGTTCGTACGTCTCGATTCGCTCGCGTGATTTCCTATCATGGAGCGTTCATTATCACCACAAGGAGGAGCAGGAAGCAGGAGCAAGGCAGACCTCTAAGCAGTGATTGAGTTCAGAGATGACCTCGATACATTTCTCCTGTTATGCAGTGAATAAGTGGATTATTTCAGGATGAAAGGATAAGGGTTGCGTACCGAGTTCTTGAGTATTCGTTCCAATAAGACTGCTTGACGTTCTGCGTGGGGATTCTCCATGGGCGCAAACGGGGCAGGCAAAGCGTTCAAAGGCTACGAAATGGTTTAGACAAACAGAGACTGGTCGCGGTCGTCGCTTCACGGTTGCGCCACCAGAACTGGCAACGCGTGCACGTGCTCGTTACGACACGTTGACACCGTGACCTTTCCTTTGCGCACACAAGTCAAGTTTGACCAGCTCTCAACCTCCGGACTTGTGCACACTCAAGAGTTTTTTTGGGCCTTCATGATGCCTTCCATGACAAGAGACCAAATCCGCCACGAAGTAATAAACCTCCAGAAAACGCTCAATCTACTCGAGCGGTCCTATGAGGAGGAAGACTGGACAAGATGTACCTCAAAGGATCGAAATAATAAATGGTTGAAGTCGCAATCTATACTTACTGTGCGCATTTCCACTCGATCTTCCCTTTTATGAGCTGATGGATGGCTGGATGCTATAGGGAATTAGTCACTGTCGCGGTGTGCTCCAAAATCTAAAGCCGTCGGATTATGACTATGGATTGGGGGATCGTAGGTCGTGAGTACCTGCATATTTGTAATGTCTCCATGAGCTGACTGTGTTTTGAAAGGATGTCGGGACAGCAATTCCATGAAGATGCTAAAGCGCTTCTCGACCATCTTGAACACGAATTAGCTGAGGTCAACGAGGTTCGAATAGTCAATCCTCTCCACCACTCTAAGCTTCTCTGAATTGAGCGTCTACAGGATTTGAAGCCCCGAGCGCGTAAACCCAACCCAATCTTACCTAAAATACCACGGCCTTCCATTCCTATGGAAAAAATCCATTCCATTGACGAAGAGGTTCCAAATCACTCCGTTGATGAAACACTCATCCCCCTGAATGGAACTGAGATGAGAGGGCAACTGAATGTTCCACCGATATTACCTGCCGAACCTCAGTCGATCTCCGAGAACGAAGAAGAACACGATTCCATTCCACACAGTACAACACCCAATCGCCTTGGCAATCCTACTGTCGCTCTTCTCCCACCTACAATTCCCTCTTCCACAGCACTATTCGGCGAAAGTACACGTGGGACAAACAACATCCCGGCATCTCTTCAGACGTCAACTGCTTTACACGAAGACCTTTCCAGTCAACTTGCCCAAATGGCCACCCAACTCCGACGAAATGCTGAACAATTCAGTGAAGCCTTGGCAAAAGATGAAGGCGTTGTTAAAGCGACGCAGGAGAAGATGGAGCGCAACTATGATGAAGTTGCCAAGGAACGTGTTCGATTGCGAGATCATTCCGTCAAGAGTGGGGGAACGACGTGTTTTACTCTCATGGCTATACTCGTGGTTATCATTGCGTTCTTTTTGACCTTCCTAATTATACGGATCACATAGGAGCAATATCACACAGACCCTTCTGTTTTTTGCATGGTATAGGCGAATGGAATCGTGCCATTAAAGTCTCTACTTCGCGGGTTTTACAGCAAGATGGGGGAAACCTAATGACTAATCAAAGGAAGACAGCAGTTAAGCGTTCATTGAAGTGCAGGAAAAAGAATGGAATAAAAGATCGGAGGGTAGCGTAGATAAGAATGCATTGAAACGAAGAACAACAATTAACAGCGAAAAAAAGCGGATATAGTCCAGAGGTTGCGGGGGTCCACTACTATTACTACGTCGTGAGTCCTAAAGATGCTAGTCGATAGATGTCAGGGGGAATCCAGAAATGTGCGGATACAGCAGCGAAAATTAAGCGGTCAAGAAAGTCGTGAATGACTAGCACAGATGGGCGTGTTTGGTCATGAAAATTTGTCAAGAGACAGTATGGCGAAGCACCTAGCCAGATACACCTATCGCGCAATGCCTTGGGCACCTCGATAAGGATAAGGCTGCTGCCTCGCTTGTGACTTCTCGTCAGAAACATTTGGATCCTTAGCCGCAGCCGCAGCCGTAGCAGCGGTTGGGTCGCCAATACCAGCCCGAGTACCCCATCCAGTCTGAGGAAATGGACTTGCGTCAGCACAGACAGGCTGAGCTGATTGAGCAGCTTACCTCGTGTAATGTCAAAGCGGCATATACCTTCATCACTGCAAAGTAATAACCGAACAGAATAAATGCTGGGACGTAGATGATATGTTTCGGCTGATACCACAAATGCGGCATGAGCTTCAATGTTCGTGTTGCCGAAAGCCACACGATGTAGCAGACAATAACATTCCTGGTCGAGATTTGAGCATACCAATCTGGTACTGTTTGTAGAAAACATACCACCATGGCAAATGATAACCTCCTTCGTCCACCGGTTTCGTACTCTTCCAGACGACAACGGCAACGAGACAAGGTCCTACAAGCAGGGTGAATGGATTGAATATCTTATCCACCTACGTAGTTTTCAGGTCAGTTGCTAGCTAATAAATAAGCAATACCACATCCTTACCATCGTATAGGCAACGTAAGGATGTGCCGTCCAAATGTGCCTCTCGGTGAATAGGGACCGAAAATCACTGCGCCAAGTGTTACGAGTCCAACGTAGTACCTGCTTCAAGAAACGCCAATTCGGCTTCATTGTACTGAGAATCTCGGCTTCCTTGCAGCATTGGATATACGTGGTCCAACCATGGCTAACCATCCATCTCGTCAGGTATTTGTCGTCACCTGAGTTGAGTTGGTATTTCCCCAGCCAAAAGTCATGGGTGAAACCATGTAAGAAATCTGGATCTTTGAGGATGATTGTCCGATATGCTGCGGTTCGGCCCGACAGACAACAAACTCCCCCGTCAATATGTGTTGATGCCGAGATTTCGATATTACGAATGCTAAGACGGAAAGCAGCCAAGACTTCCCAAACAGTCATGTTATCCCCGCAGGCTTTGACACGCTGAGACGTTCCCACTCCTCCCACTTTTTGGTCTTCGAAGCAAGCCAGGACATACGGAAGAAGAGTGGGAGGCCAGATAGCATCATCGTCAGCGAATACAATGATGTCCGTAGTGGTGTTCTTGATCCCATGTACCATCTGCAGCCGTTTATTTGCGAACGGAACTGTCAGAACACGTATCCGTTCTGGGTCGACGGAGTCAGCCAACTCTTGCAGAGGGCCTCGCATTTTCTCTTCCGTAATGATGATGATTTCTTTGGGATTTCCGACGAGCCATGAGTGAGCGGCCTCCCTGAATTCCTCACCAGCATCGATTGTCGGAACAATGATTGTGACGTCCTCGGGGGCGACGTAAGTCGGGTTTTCAGGGAGCGGTACTGGTCTGTACACCCATGCTGCTAGAAGACGAATGAGGTACCAGAGGTATCGATAGAATCTAACGATGAAAGTCAGTCAGATATAGTTCCATGACACCACGACGCCATCGTCAAAGTTAACACGACATTCGCCATCTCGAAATGTCGAATAGCCAAGAAAGAAACGCTTCGGGGAGGGACGCTACACACCCAATAATCCCAAGTGGAATAACTGGTCGAGTTTTAGTCTGTTAAGAATAGCGAACAACAAAAGAACAGACTTACAGACAAGAAACTTGTCGGATGTCAGATAGAGCATCTGAGGACGCTGACGCTGGCTGCGTTATCAATGATGAAGGTAGGTAGGAGAGAAAGAGCGACAGGGCTGCGCCAGCTATGGACGCAGCTGGTAGGGAGGATACACCGCGTTGGACGTGTGAGGGGACAGAGAAGAGCCCGCGACTGGCGACTGGACGGGTGCTGTAAGCGGAAAGGGCTGGGAATCCGACCGAGTGTGACATGCGACAGGAATGTCGGACTTTAAAGTTTTGCCTAATTTGGTATTTACTCGTTCTATAGGGGATTCGCCTAATCGAAAATGGAATGGAATATCGAACTTATTATGGAATATCAATCTATTTGCTCAAAGTGGCCTTTGATGCGGAGGCCGATATCCTGGATAATCCTAATCAACCGGCTTCTGTTTCTACAGCCGATGCGATTCATACCCATTAACTTGGCATTTTCTCTTCTCAAAGGATTGCAAAACTCACAACGGTAGCGTCAGTCGTAGTGGAAAGATCTACTGATATTACTAAAATTCGGATTCTACGTGGCAACAACCGCCCCTCACTCAATAGCCGTACAACTTTACACTTGTCCAGACGGTCCGACGACAGCCGCTCCTGTGCCGGGTGCATTTTCTGTCGGCTTTTCTACCGGCTTCATCGCTGGGAATAACAGCACCTCCTTTATGTCTGCAGGCGTACCAATCAGCAATGCATTTCGGTCCAACACAACTGAAAACATACTGGTCGAGTTCGTCAAGAACATTACAAGACGGTCAATACCGATGCCCCATCCTCCAGTTGGAGGAAGACCATGCTCGAGAGCATCAATAAACGTTTCATCGATACCCTGGGCTTCGTCGTCACCGGCTTCCTTTTGACGGGCCTGATTTCAAGTCAGTATTTGCAAACTTGTGTATGACTACGTAGAACACATACTTGTTCCTCAAATCGAGCCCGTTGCTCAAACGGATCATTCAATTCCGTGTACGCGTTGCAAAATTCCTTCCCACACATGAATCCTTCGAAACGCTCGCACAGCCCCGGACGCGAACGATGCCACTTAGCAAGTGGTGACATTACTTGAGGATGGCCGACTATCAAGAAAAGATATAAACGGACATAAGCGTCCAGAAAAGGTAGGAGCGTACCAATGAATGATGGGGAAATACATAGTGGCTCGACAAACTCTCCGACCAGCTAATAGGACGGTCAGATAACGAGCAAGGCCTAGGTCTTCAGTCATACCTTATCAAGAAGACGAGGATTCGTTCGAGGCTCCGTACAGCTCACATTATGCTACACAATGGATCAGTGGGAGGCATCGTATACACGCACCCGACTCACCTTCTGGCACAAATCCCGTAAGAAAGCATTTGCTTCGGCTGTGTGCAACTGATCTCCTGGCGGGAACGTAACACCGAGCTTCTCCTCTAGGGTTTCAATCATGTCGTAGCGCTTCCAAGGTCTTTTGAACTCCAACTCCCAGACCTTATCCTCCTTGCTATCTGGCTTGTACGTGAGCTTGGTGCTTCCACCAGTCAACGACTTGACAAGTCCTTCCACAAGGGTTTCAGTAATATCCATGATATCGTACATGTCCGCATAGGCCATATAGAATTCGCAGATGGTAAATTCCGGGTTGTGCGTAAGATCTATGCATTCATTGCGGAAAACTCGACCAATTTCGTAGACGCGATCCAGCCCACCTACGACGAGCTCCTTGAGATATAGCTCGGGTGCGACACGTAGGTAGAGATCAAGGTTAAGATCGTTGTGATGTGTTATGAACGGCTTGGCCGTCGCACCTCCAGCAATCATGCTTGTTAAAGGAGTTTCGACCTCTAAAAACCCAAGGCCATCGAAAAACTTGCGGATATGATTGATAATCCGACTGCGGGTGATAAATATCCGTCGGGTGTCCTCATTCATAATGAGATCAAGATAACGCTTCCTGTAGCGTGTCTCCTGATCCTTCAGGCCGAAATGAGCAGAAGGAAGCTGATGTAGGTTCGGCGCAAGGAGGACCATCTGGGAGGGTGAAATGGACAACTCCCCCTTTTTAGTTCGTGATGGTGTGCCTTTCACACCGACAATATCACCGCGGCGGAAGATCTCGTGGATTTCAAGATACTTTTCAGGATCCTCAGCGTCTCTAAAATCGGAGATACTGCCTGAGCACGCGAGTTGGTAAGAGCACTCTTCACTCACTGAGCGGCAGCCATGATCTGGACCTTCTTTCCCTCTGAATGCAAATCGTAGAAACGCAGCTTTTGTCCGGAAGCTCGAATATTGTGGATACGCCCAGCTAATGATTCCTCTGTTCCTTCAAGCTTTGTCCCCCCAGGAATCTTTCCGTCGACCCCGTACTTTTCAATATACTCCGACAATGATATTGAAACATGAAACTTGTGTGGGTATGGATTGGGACTCTGTGTCCCGCGAAGCTTTTGAATCTGACGGGTACGTAGCTCGAAGTATTGCTGATAGATGTAGCGATATGAACAAGGTAATCTTGAAATGACTCATTCTCTACTTACATTGGGACTCAGGTCGTCTTCAGACGCCACAGTCTGCTTGGCATTGTTTTGTTTCGCGGGTTCTCTGTTAGCGTTCTGTAAGGCCTTCTCAGCTTTAGCAGCCTCCTTTGTGGCCTTGTTTGCACGGCGCTTGAGCTCTCTGCAATCCGAGGTTATGCTTAGAAAATTGCCGTACGTATACGCTCTTTGATGCTCACGTTTTGTTGACCTTATCTCCAGTGAGAGGATCCGTGTACAGCTTCTGCTGCTCCGTAGCCATCGATTGGAGTCTGTATTGTAAGCGCGAAGTATTTGATAGACGTAGATGGGAAAGTAAGGACGCTCGAGTGCGAGTGACTCGAAGGAGTGGGTGCATGCAAATTAAGTTTTGCGCCTCTTCCCGATTTGGGCCTGGATTGACTCGTGCCGGCAAACCATCTCACGGTGTGTTTTATATAAGCCCTACCACCATTGTAGCGTACTCTCGTCTGCCTCCAGTTTCACGCCTCCCCTCCAATACCACCCTTAGCCCTCACACAATCGCGGGCGCTTCAGTCATGTCGTCCGACTATGAGTTCTCTGATGACGATAACGAGTACTACGATGGCATGGATATGGACGACGATGACGACGTAGATTCACGAGACGATGGTAAGTAACCACTCACGCACTCATACAGTGTATCGTACTGACAAGGTCAGACTCGGCGATCTCAGAGGATGAGATGGAAATTGAGATGCAGAGGGATGGTTTAGCTTCGTCTGGCAAACGCAAAGCGTGTGAAGTGGAATTTGAAACAATACGACAAGAGGCGGTAGAGGCGCTTATCCGCAAGGATGTAGAACACATTAGCAGCATCTTCGGCGTGTCTGTGAGTCATCCTTTTCTCTATCTGGTGTGCAGATGCCCATGCGTTGTTGCTTGGATCGTTTTCTAGGGAGACATTGCTTCCTTGCTCTTACGACATATGGAGTGGAACAAGGAGCGGTTAATCGAAAAGTACATGGATGCCCCGACGGAAGTCAGTGTAAAATCCGGCATATCCCTACCTCCTCCACCTTCACCTGCATCACCACCCGCGGGTCGTTTGGCTAGCTTACGTTCAAAGTCTTCAGCTGTGGCGAACAAGCGCACCACCCGACGTTCTACAGCTGAGTCAGCTACTCGATCGAAAGCGACCTCTGAACCTTCCTCCCAGCCAGATTCTACAGTGTGCCAGATTTGCTTTGACGATGAGCAGTTGGAGATGAGCGGTCTTTCTTGCGACCATAAATACTGCATGGACTGCTGGTCCTCCTTCATACGAAGCAAGATACGAGAAGAAGGGGAGATTAGCATTCGCTGTATGGCTTCGGAGTGCTCCTTGATTGCTCCAGACTCATTCGTGCATACTGCTCTATCTGGTGATGATGACACCATCAGGCGCCATCAGGAGTTAATTGTGCGCCACTACGTTAGCTGCAACAAGAATCTCAAATTCTGTCCTTATCCTGGATGCACCTATACCGTATCTTGTCCAGCAGCGGCAGGCAAATCTGCTCTTACGACTATCGTTCCGACTGTACAATGCGGTACTTCGGGCAACCATATATTCTGCTTCGGATGTAACATCGATGCCGACCACCGACCTGTCATCTGTGCTGTCGCAAGACTCTGGCTTAAGAAGTGTCAGGATGATAGTGAGACAGCTAACTGGATAAAGAGCAATACAAAGGAATGCAGCAAGTGTCAGAGCACGATTGAAAAGAACGGCGGTTGCAAGTGCGTTTAGGTCTATTCATGGAGTTTTATAGTTAACTTAGGCATTTCTCTAGCCACATGACCTGCAAGAAATGCAAGTACGAGTTCTGCTGGGTTTGCATGGGTGCGTATACTCTCGGGTCTGTATCGAACAGCAACTTAAAAACGTGTTATAGGGCCGTGGTCCGAACACGGAACTTCGTGGTACAACTGCAATCGATATGACGAATCGTCTGGGGTCGAGGCACGTGATGCTCAGGCTAAAAGTCGAGCTTCACTGGAGCGATATCTTCACGTACGCGTTTCTTACTCCTTTATGAACCTGTCTCTAATGTGAGCGTTACATAGTATTACAACCGCTGGGCAAACCATGAACAATCAGCAAAACTCTCCGTTGACCTATACGCGAAGACCGAGAAGAAGATGGAGGAGATGCAGATTACTTCTAACCTGACCTGGATCGAAGTCCAGTTCGCGAAGAAGGCTGTGGATGAGGTCTTCAGATGTCGGATGACATTGAAGTGGACGTATGCTATGGCTTATTATCTTGAGAAAGGGAACCAGAAGGAGCTATATGAGGATAATCAAAGGTAAATGATAGTTATCATCTTTATGCGAGCCCTTACTTTAGCGCTTCGCAGAGATCTTGAACAGGCCGTCGAGGAGCTCTCAGAACTCTTAGAATCCCCTATTGATGCCGAGAACATTCCAACTCTGAGACAAAGGATAACTGACAAGACGGTGCGTGCGTGTATGTCTTCCTTGATTCACACCCTCACATTTTTGTGTAGGTGTACGTACACAAACGCAACGATATCATGTTAGAGGATGCTGCCATAGGCTTCTTAGAAGGTAGATGGAAATGGAATGTAACTGTCGAAGGTTTCTGAATGGACGCTCTCATTCCTGACCCTGGATTTCCTCTTTGTACGCTGTGTTGATTGTGATGTTTGCCATTTTTGCTGTTGCCGTACGAAATACGGTACATTTATCTTTAACAAATGTCATTCGCTGTGTTATGAATCTCGCTAAAAATTACAAGTGGCTGTGCGAATTTTAGCTCAAAGTCCCGTGCGCATACACTACATAGTTGTTTGTCGTACTGTCCACCACGTCGTTGTTGAATACAGGTCAAACGTTGGTTTCGTATCAGCGCTCTTCTTGTCGGTTAGCGGCGCAGAAGTCGATTTTAAGTATCCCCGAGGCTACGTGAACTGTACTCAGGCTAAAAAGTTACGGTGCATACCATTTGGTAGACGGACCAAAAACTACTAGAGGTACGCGATGCTTATTTGATGTGTCTAACTTCCCTGATGTTTCATAGGCGCTTGAAGTCATGCTCATACTTCCAGGAAGCTCAGCCATCTCTCCAAGCAAACGACAAACGCTCTTGGCTGCTGTTCAGGGCATTTGCAAGTTGGTACAGACGATCGATGCAGTTTACATCCATCTTGTTAGCTGCGTCTCCCCGGAGTCCGAGACACTCTTTAATCAGGAGAACTCGAAACAACGGGGAGTGTTGAATACTCTGCTCGATTATGGAGATGATTTGGCGCTCCCTGGGACTCGGGATGCCCTTGCACTTTCAGCGAAGAACTTGGTTTACGTATTGCCCCGACCTGGTTCTATTTCGCCTTGGTCGAGCAAGGCGACGGATATTGCTCGTATTTGCAACCTGGGACAACACATAGAACGTATTGAAAGGGGAATTATCTATTGCATTGGCACGAAGGATGGCGTAGAGATATCTGAAGACCAGCTTCTCTCGTTCTCGCATCTTATCTACGATCGGATGACACAAGTTGCTCAACTCACACCTCCCGACGAGTCTCTATGTTTCCAACATCAGGAACCACGACCATCGCGAACTATCGATCTTTCTAGCCGTCGGGAAGATGCTGTTGATGCACTGTCAACCGCAAATCAAGAACTCGGACTTGCTCTCAGTCCCGACGAAATCCAGTACCTGGTGAACGCCTACATCTCCGGCGAAGAAGCACTCAACCGGGACCCGACAGAAGCAGAGCTATTCATGTTCGCACAAGTGAACTCGGAACATTGTCGACACAAGATCTTCAACGCTTCCTGGACCATTGACGGTGATGTGAAAGAAATGTCTCTCTTCCAGATGATACGAAATACTGAAAAAGTCAGCGGTGCATATACTATCTCCGCTTACTCGGATAATGCTGCTGTCTTCGAGGGGTTTTCTGCCCCGCGGTTTTGTGCCAACGGAAGCATATATTCATCTCAAGAGGAACACATGCCGATTTTGGTGAAAGTCGAAACGCATAATCATCCGACAGCGGTCTCCCCTTATCCTGGAGCAGCAACTGGATCTGGAGGCGAGATTAGGGATGAAGGTGCTGTGGGTCGGGGGTCCAAGCCTAAAGCAGGCCTTGCCGGATTTGCCGTATCCAACCTACTCATACCAGGCTATGAGCAACCCTGGGAGACAGATTTCGGACGCCCATCTCACATCGCATCTGCACTCGAGATCATGCTAGAGGCTCCCCTCGGTGCTAGCGCTTTCAACAACGAGTTTGGCAGACCGGGATTGACAGGATACTTCCGAACCTTCGCGGAACGCGTACCCTCATCGGCAGGTCCCGGCCAAAAGGAAATCAGGGGATTCCACAAACCCATCATGATCGCTGGTGGTCTGGGAAATGTTCGTCCGGCATTTGTAAAGAAAACAAAGATTGATTCTGGTGCAAAAATTGTCGTGTTGGGAGGTCCAGGAATGTTGATTGGGCTAGGAGGAGGGGCGGCCTCCAGTCAAGCTTCTGGGGCGAGCTCCGCAGATCTAGATTTCGCATCCGTCCAGAGAGATAACGCGGAAATCCAAAGGCGCTGTCAGCAAGTTATTGACGCATGCGTTGATCTGGGAGCGAACAATCCAATCCAGTCAATCCACGATGTCGGGGCGGGAGGATTATCGAACGCACTCCCGGAGCTTGTGCATGATTCTGGTCTAGGCGGCAGATTCGAGATACGGGATGTACAAGTTGCGGATTCATCTTTGTCTCCTATGGAGATTTGGTGCAACGAGTCGCAGGAGCGCTACGTGTTGGCCATCTCACCCATTCAGGACAAGCAATTCGAAGCCATCTGCTCGAGAGAGAGATGCCCGTTTTCATTCGTTGGAGTTGCTACCGAGGAACAGAACTTAGTCGTCACTGATCGTCTCCTCAAAACGGACGTGGTTCAGTTGAAAATGTCCACCCTCTTCGGTAAGCCACCTCGAATGTCCAGAGCCGACGTCACTCCGGCTCCGACCGCAATTCCATTCGATGCTTCTTTGACGACATACATTCCTGAGTCCGCAACATCAAGTAGATTTTCAGCCGCCGTCGAGCGAGTACTTCGACTACCTTCAGTTAGTTCGAAGTCCTTCCTTGTCACTATCGGTGATCGAAGTATTACAGGTCTCGTTTCGAGGGACCAGATGGTTGGTCCATGGCAAGTACCTGTTGCCGACGTCGCAGTGACAAGGACCACGTATGGATTCGATGTGTGCACTGGTGAAGCTATGGCCATGGGCGAACGGCCTCCGGTAGCATTGCTTGATGCCGCCGCCTCGGCCAGGCTTGCTGTGGCAGAGTCCCTGACAAATCTGACTGCTGCATCTATTGAAGGACTTTCCCGCGTTAAACTGAGCGCGAACTGGATGTGTGCAGCGTCAAAATCCGGCGAAGGATCACGGTTGTACGAAGCGGTGTATGCAATCGCAATGGAGTTGTGTCCTGACCTGGGCATTGGCATTCCTGTGGGAAAGGACTCTATGTCAATGTCGATGAAGTGGAGGAATGAAGAAGGCCTGGTTGAAGTCAACGGACCTATGTCACTCAATATCACGGCATTCGCTCCTGTAAACGCGACACACAAAACTTGGACACCCCAGCTGAGGAACGACATTATTGATGAGACCGTACTGATTTTCTTTGACCTTGCGGCTGGTAAGACGCGACTAGGTGGTTCCGCTTTGGCCCAAGTATTCAAAGAGATCGGCTCGGAAACCCCAGACGTCGATGATCCAACCATCTTGAGGGCCTTCCTAGTTGGATGTCAATTAGTACGAGCTAAGCATCCTGATATTGTGTTGGCTTATCACGATCGCTCGGACGGCGGTCTCTTCACTACTCTAGCCGAAATGTGCATCGCCGGCCGGGTGGGCGTGGTCATCTATTTAGACGCTATTCCAGGGCATGCACAACCGATAGCCGCATTATTCAACGAAGAGCTGGGAGCAGTTATGCAGGTTCGTCGTTCGGACGTACAACCCCTGTGGGATGTCTTCGCAGAAGCTGGTCTTCCTGGATCAGCAATTCACGCTATTGGATCTGTAAATCGGGACGAGAATCAGACGTTTACCATTCTGCGGGACGCGTCTCCATACTACCTCAGTACGAGAGCTGAACTTCAGAATATTTGGGCGGAAACATCGTATCGCATGCAAAGCATACGAGATGAACCGACGGCGGCAGCGGAAGAGTACAGTCTAATTTCGGATGACAGCCATAACGGACTGTTCTACGATCTGACGTTCGCATGTGAGCCGACGCCGACGTTTGTTTCTCGACCGAAAGTAGCTATTTTGAGGGAGCAAGGCGTGAATGGCCATGTCGAGATGGCGTGGGCGTTCACTGCAGCAGGGTTCGACGCAGTCGACGTTCATATGTCTGATATTATCAACGGATCCGTTAAGTTAGCCGAATTCCGAGGAATTGCTGCCTGTGGAGGGTTCTCGTACGGTGACGTCCTTGGCGCGGGCAACGGTTGGGCTAACTCCGTTTTGATGCATGAAGATACAAGACGAGAGTTCGAGGAGTTCTTCAAACGCGATGATGCATTCACCCTGGGTGTATGTAACGGATGTCAATTCCTGAGTCACTTGCGTCAAATTATCCCTGGTGCTGAAACCTGGCCTAGTTTCAAGCCGAATAAGAGCGGCCGATTCGAAGGGAGGACCTCGATGGTGGAGATCATTGATAATAGGGCCACTGCCTCCTCGGTATTCTTCCGCGATATGGGTGGCTCAAAGCTCCCAGTAGCCGTAGCACACGGAGAAGGACGCGTTTCTTTCGGTTCTGAGGTTCAACAGACGGCTTTCGTCAGTCAGGGCCTCACGGCCGTGCGATACATTGACTCGAATAGGAAACCTACCGAGCTGTACCCTCTCAATCCAAACGGAAGTATCAACGGAATTACTGGAGTGCAAACGCCAGATGGTCGCATTTTGGCATTGATGCCTCATCCAGAACGTGTCGCGGCGTTGCAGAGTAATAGCTGGCATCCTCCGGAAATGGCCCAGAGTTGGCTTGGCGAGGGTCCTTGGTTCCGGATGTTCCAGAATGCAAGACAGTGGTGCGGTTGATCGTTGTGCATATAGGCATTATCGATAGAAATTAGATCATCAAGAGGTCCGAAAGTATGAGAAAAATAGGGAATTTGCTGATACTGTTATGTAGTATTGCAGAGGAAACTTTCATGTAATCATCGTAAAACCCACCCTCTGAAGTAATCATAAACAGAACGCACGGGCATCATTTGGGTCCAACCTGGGGAATCAAGGTCCGCTCATATTGCTGACACATAAATCCACGGGGCCGTAAAACATACAACAAACTCATAACAAAGTGGGACAGTCAGAGAAAGCAAGAGAGGAAGGTGCACGAAAC
Source organism: Inonotus obliquus (assembly GCA_032164295.1). NCBI lineage: Eukaryota > Fungi > Basidiomycota > Agaricomycetes > Hymenochaetales > Hymenochaetaceae > Inonotus > Inonotus obliquus. The sequence continues at coordinate 1,596,241 of JAJHTX010000006.1, read as the reverse complement.
CCCAGCCGAGGCATCACGCGGTTGAACTGCTCTCTTTAATGCGCCCGCAGATACGACACGACCAAAATTCGTGAGGCATTCCACCCTCACCGCACACAGTACATGCCCAACCATCCTTAGGGACACAATTTGGACGGAAAGTTGAACAGACTGAACATTGAAGGAAGTGGTATGGATTAAGGAATGTACAAGCTAAGCAGGACCAACCCGTATCAACGGACATCTGTCCCAGACCTTCTGATGGTGAAAACGACGCTTCCGCGTTGTTATGTTTCGAACCTAGAGTAGAAGTGTCGCAAAGACGACGCAGAGGGGTTCTGTATGCTCCCAGATAATTGTCTGTCTTTCTTTGGTCGAGCGGAAAGGCAAACTAGGCAATTTGATGCCGAAGAAAGGTTATCCAAGGTGCAGACAGCGCAAGACCAACCAGTTTCGTCCGGAAGCATGTCGTCAGCAGATAGCTCGATTGAACCTCGAGAGGAATCGCGATGGGTGGTCGCCGGGGTGTCTGCCTCATATATGACACATTCTCTCGCCGCCTTCTCAGCTTCCCTCTGTGCGGTTCCTTTCCGTGTCCCACAAGACTTCTCGTCTTGCGCGCGTCTTTCAGCCGCCTGAATATATTGGTTGTTCAACGAGATTGGTCTGAAAATCATAAGCTTACCAACCTGTACTGCCAGTTCTCTCGGACTTATAGCTACAGAGCCCGCCAGAACTCGTCCACCGAGACGCTGCCCACCTGGAACACCAAGCAGGCTTTGTTGCGTTCTTCTCTTTTCCGCAGCTTGAAGCGCCCTCGTCCGTGCGAGATGAGGCGGCAGATTATGCGTTACGCCGACTCCCAATCGTTTTCCTGCAGAATAGAAACCTTCACCATCGTACCCGCTACGCCTCAAGGCATCGTACTCTGCTTCAAGGTCGGACAAATACTTGTAGAATTTGTCATCATGTGGTCCATGGACATTGTGCGTTAACTGGATGCGTACATAGGCATCGTAGGGTCTAAATTCATGATAATATTATTCCTACCTCGTGGAGCATTACAGATACGAGTTGTTCCTCGTCGTAGAATGTATCCGGTGACTGTGGGGGACGAAGGCGCAGTAATATTTTCTGTCCAAAATTCATGTCTATGAACACGAGAACGATAAGAGTCTGCACGCGTTGCAGGCCGCATCTAACGCACTCTGACCTACGGATATGTAGTCAATACTTCCAATACCATGTTAGTGGCAGCATCAAAATCCTACCAAGCAAACTTGGCTCATCTGGAAAGAACTCTGCAAGCACAGGTAACCTCCAGCTATGATTCCGCATCAAGGGCTTGACTAGTGATGCTATCCGTTGCAGAAGTGGCAGCGCAAGTTCAGCATTTCGTCGTCCTTTGAGATGCGTAAAGGAATCGACGAGAGACATTGCAGGTGGTCCTTCGAGTCGACGACAACGACAACGGCTGTGTGGCTTTATCCTAGATGGCTGTGGCTGTGACTCTCGGAAACATCCGAATGTTGTCAAAAATTATTCAACTCGTGCCGGTAGCGATCTTATCCGCCTTCTTACCCATGTCTGCATCTACAGCAACTCTTGAATACGCATCTCATGCTCCCGAGCCGGTACCATCTCCTCGAGCTAATCACAACTCGTTAACAAACCCAGATCCACCGGATTATTTACGTCTTATCCTCACATCAAAAGTCTATGACATTCTCAAGGAGACACCTCTTGTTTATGCGTCAAATTTAAGTACAAAATTAGGAAACGAAATATGGCTAAAGAGAGAGGATCTACAGGAAGTTTTCAGCTTCAAGATACGCGGCGCTTTCAACTTTATGGCTCATCTGAACCAAGAAGAGCGTTGGAAAGGTGTTGTGACCTGTAGCGCTGGTTAGTTGTGCGTATAGCACTGTATATCTTCAACCCTATCTCATAACTCCCGCGTTTCTACACCATCATGTACTTAGGGAATCATGCGCAGGGTGTAGCGCTTTCGGGAAGTCGACTTCAAATCCCCTGCACAATTGTAATGCCCAAGGCTACCCCAAGTATTAAAGTCCGGAATGTCCTGCGATATGGCGCCAAAGTTGTTCTGCACGGCGATGACTTCGACGCCGCCAAAGAGGAAAGTGTGCGACTCGCCAGAGAGTACGGGCTAACATTCGTACCGCCTTTCGACGATCCCCTCGTTATAGCTGGTCAAGGGACGGTAGGAATGGAGATCCTCAAGCAACTTAAGGACTCAGAGACTCTAGATGCTGTCTTTGCGAGCATCGGTGGTGGTGGACTTGCAGCCGGCCTTTGCGAATATGTCAAGAGGATAGGGTCTCCGAATACACGCGTTGTCGGAGTGGAAACTTTCGATGCCGATGCCATGGCACAAAGTCTAAAGAAAGGTGAAAGAGTAGAACTCAAGGATGTCGGGCCATTCAGCGATGGTACGGCTGTACGACTCGTTGGCGAAGAACCTTTCCGTATATGTAAGAGACTACTGGACGGCGTCGTCCTGGTGGACAATGATGAGTTGTGTGCTGCAATCAAAGACATTTTCGAAGGCAAGTTCTGTGAACGCGTTCTCGTAGACCATACTGACGTACCTGCTTCCAAAGAAACCAGATCCATCACCGAACCGGCAGGTGCTCTTGCCCTAGCTGGCTGTAAACGGTATATTCAAGAGAATGAGTTAGTGGGTGCTGGAAAGCGATTTGTTGCTGTTATCAGTGGTGCAAATATGAACTTCGGACGGCTTCGATTTGTCGCCGAACGTGCTGAGCTTGGTGAGGGTCGAGAAGCACTACTGAGCGTCGAAATTCCTGAAAAACCTGGCAGGTACACGCTTTGTTGTACGTTCGAACTATTTCGTTCTCTGATATATTCTCAGCTTCGTCGCTCTGCACTCTGTAATCCATCCTCGAGCGGTTACGGAGTTCATTTACCGATATGATTCACCGACGATTGCGCACGTCTTCATGTCCTTCATTCTCAACTCGACGGCGAGGCAAAAAGAGATTGGCGAAGTTCTGACTGAGCTAGAAGCTCAAGGAATGAAAGGATACGATATCAGCAATGATGAACTTGCCAAGTCGCATGTTCGATATCTTATCGGCGGTCGAAAGCAGGTTCCTCACGAGCGTGTCTTTCGATTTGGTAAGTTTCCTTACAAACTACGGAAGCCTGTCACTTAGAAAGTATCGTTTTATGCTGCCAGAATTTCCTGAGAGGCCTGGTGCACTCAGGAAATTCCTCCTGGGCCTACATAGTGGATGGAACATTTCATTATTCCACTATCGAAATCACGGTGCTGGTGAGTCATGCCTTCCGATTCCGTATCAAAATAGTGCCTAAATGCGCCGAATGAACCACCAGACGTCGGCAAGATATTAGCAGGAGTCCAGGTTCCGCCAGAAGAGAACCGGGAGTTTCAAGAATATCTCGAGCAACTTGGCTATGAATACGTGGAAGAGACACATAATGATACATACAAGAGGTATTTGCGCGGTCAATCAACATAGATGATAACTTTTATTCCCAAAAACGCATCCACTTGATATACAATTAAACGCACGAGTAGTATGATAAGAAAATGATTGCTAGGTTCGGGATTTGGTGCACGGAAGGAGGGGTGTATTTATCGTTTGACGTGTAATGAGTGTGCCAATCGTCGTCTGCCCAAAAAACAATGCAAATGAGTCGCCCAAATTAATCTCCCCAGCTCCGTGTAAGTGCGCCAACGTCATCAAAATCGTCCTTCAAGAAGGGAGAGAGTTGCTTGGATATGTCCTTCACCTTGAGTATATCTCAGAATACGCCACGAGAAGGAGTATGTCAATTCATCTTACCTCTGCAGTTTCATTGTTAGACAACGAAGTCACAGCTGACCGTTCCGCGTTATCCAACCCCGCAGCTGCTTCAGTGTTATCGTTCACTTTGGCAATGGTGTGCTCTGCGGCGAGATCCTCGGGCCCACTATCGACGCTCTGGATACCCTCCAAAGTCGGCAGAATGTCTGGTCCGTCATCTTCCCCGAGCCGATTCTGTTTCGTTTTGCTGCGACCACGTAAACTGAAGGCACGCTTACTATTTTTCGATGCCGGGATGAGTTGTACCTTCAGCTTATACTCCGCGTATGGATCGGAAAGGTCGTCGGTGGATACGCGCGAAGTAGACGCCTGTTGCGCGGATGATACGGATTCTGACCTGCTCACAGAAGGCGACGGTCGATATTTTGGAGAGACCTGCTCACTTTCGGCACCTCCACCATACTGGTTTGTTATCCGAGTATTCGGATAACTAACGTTCGTAGAGGGACTCCGGTTTGATCGTGAAGATGAAGCGTTGGCAAGGCCGTTTGAAGGCTCATTCCGTAAATTGAATGGGACGCGGGAGAGAACCCGTACCATTCTCCTGTAGTGCGAGATTGTCTGAGGCAGTATGCAGTGTAAAGATAACGGTGCCGCATACCCTTCTTTAGCCTTCACTATCACATTCAGCCGCTCCTTTGCTTTTTGGTGATCAATGTTCGTCGACTCATACGCCAATATGCTTTAATAAGGAGTATTAGTAGAGCACGGCCAGTCGGAAAGCTCATACTTACGAAGGGCCATCTTCCGGCGTTGGGAGAAGTGCGGAATGCTCATCTACGGTCTGCAGATAACACAATATAAATTTTACTGCCTCTTGAAAGAGACAAGGGTAAATATGCGTACCTCATCGCGATGCTTTCTTCTAAAGCAACAGCACAATATACTGTCGAGAAATGAGGGCATAGAACAAGATGGGAAGATGAAGTTGAGTTGAGAGTCGGAATACAGCTCAGGTTCAGATACGGACAGAAACAGCGATGCAGATCGAAATGTATCACGTGGCACATCGACCCTGGATCGACGTCGATGCGCATGCGTGTTGTGCTTCCTTCCGACTCTCATTGAAATGGGAAATGGGGAACAACCAGTCAAGCGCGATAGTATCAAGGTCTGGAGGCGCACTCGATACATTCGTCTCAGAACTCGGTCCAGATATCATTTATGACAAGAGGTCAGTACGCATTGACTGACTACGGTGCTCATCTAACTAAATATGCTTGGCCTTAAGTTTGGGTTCTTCGCGTTTCCTTAAGACTGTCCGCTGTCGACACAGGAATGGATTCCTGGTAGCAAAGATATTTATCAAGCCGGACTCAAGTCAGCTTGACGAGAGGTACATGCGTCGTATGAAAAGTAGGTTCCCCGCCACACTTTGATTATGGAATCTCCTGTGCTAATGGTCTCGTTCAGAGGAGAAGAAGGCGCTTCAGGACGTCCCGAACGTGTACACCTACCAAGTATTCACAGAGTCAGAAAAGGCGGGCTACCTTGTCCGGCAGTGGATTGCGAGTAATTTGTATGACCGAATTAGGTGTGTGCGCAAAATCTTCAGTGGATGCGCGTTCTCATTCAAAAGTCTATATGCAGTACTCGGCCATTTCTCACCCCGATCGAGAAGAAGTGGATTGCGTTCCAGATACTAACTGGTCTACGGGATGCTCGAAAGAAGAAAGTGTCCCATGGAGACATCAAGTCAGAAAACATTCTTGTCACTTCCTGGAACTGGGTTTATATAACCGACTTTTCGTCCTTCAAACCAACGTATCTTCCGTTGGATAACCCATCGGACTTCGCCTACTTCTACGACACATCAGGCCGAAGAAACTGTTACATCGCTCCTGAGCGGTTCTATACGTCTGAGAGGTTGCCGGATGGTGCGAAGCGTAACCAGACTTCTGAGGAGTTTGCTTCAGCACGGTTGGAAGGAAATAAGAAGGAAGGAAAGGTGACTGAGGCGATGGATGTGTTTAGCGCGGGCTGTGTCTTGGCCGAGCTCTTCCTTGAGGGCACGGCCTTATTTACACTAAGTCAGCTCTTCAAGTATCGAGAAGGGGAACTCGACTTGGATGCGCATCTTGCCCCAATCACGGAGGGACCGATTCGGGTGCGTCTTAGTGTGTTCGACTGCTGTTACATGGATTGCTTATGACGTTCGTTGCTTCTGTTAGGATCTTATCAAGAAGATGGTAGCAATTGACCGGGCCACACGACCTACATTTGATTCGCTCCTGCATACGACCCGCGGAAGCTTATTTCCGGAATGTTTTTTCACGACTTTTCATGATTTCATATCATCTATCAACGATATTTCGGCATCGACGCCTTTCTTCAACACTTCCAACACTTCGGGTGGAGGTACAACCCCTGCACGAGCACCTACAATTGATGAAAAACCATCACTCGGAGAGGATCCTCAGGAAATTCTGAGCGCATTGCCAATGGACTCGGACCGTAGAATCATGCGCCTATGGACGGAATTCGACGTTGTTGAGCCTTGCTTTTCCGAGCGAGCAGACGTAGGAACTAGCACGATAAAGGTGGCATATGCAACTCAGTTCTCTTCATTCAAGCCCATTCAGGCAAGCTCAGATATCTATTCCATTCTCACTAGTCTTGAATTCTTTCGGTTTTAAAGAGCATTATTCCCGTTGTTCCTTGGGTTCCAAACTCGCGGGATAGGTTACTATCTCCTTTCAACTCCATTGTTGATGGTACGTCACTTAGCCCGTAACGTTTGATTCGGCATTAAGCATAATTTCAGACGGTCCTGCACTGATAATTTTGTCCCTGATCTGCGCAAATTTGAGGAACTGCTGCTTTCCTAGCTCAAAGCTACTCGCATTAGACATGCTCCTCGTTGTCTCCACCTATCTCACTGATGAGGCCAAACTCGACCGCCTACTTCCGTATGTCATCGAGCTCGGACATGATGATGCTCCGATAGTTCGAGCAGCTGCTCTACGAACTGCCTTGCAAATAGTTGGTTATAAAGCCGATCCTTGGAATCAGAGTATTGATTATTGCTCCTAGGTTACACTGGTGAAAGCGATCACCCCTTTCAACGCGGACATCTTTCCTCAATATATTTTTCCTTATCTGCGTTACATGACGACTGATGCGGAATTGTTTGTGAGGAGTGTCGCCGCACAGAGCCTAGTACCAATTGCAAGCTTAGCAGTGAAATACTTGGAGATGGGCCAGGCTCTGCGCGCGCACGGTACATTCCGGATCTCTGGAGGGAGTCAGATGTATGATGAATCACAACTGGAAGTCAGTCCACGTTCCACTTTTGTCTATGAGTAATCGCGATGGTGCTGATAGATGTCTGTGTTGAGATCTCTTACGACCTTCGACTGGAGGAGCTACAGAGTCTAGTAGAAAGCCAGTTGTCCATACTGCTTGTAGACCAGAGCAGCGTAGTCAAGCGGTCGGTTCTTCTCGATATCGCGCCGCTTTGCATCTTCTTTGGGCGACAGAAAACGAACGATGTTCTTCTGAGCCACATGATCACCTATCTCAACGATCGAGACTGGTTGTTACGATATGCTTTTTTTGATAGCATTGTAGACGTTGCTGCATGTTTAGGTGGTCGAAGCCTGGAAGAGTACATTTTCCCGTTAATGACTCAGGCACTTTCAGGTTTGTATTCAGCGATCGATTCCCAAGAATATATCCAACTTATACGCACATAGATGCCGAGGAAACGAATGTGGCGAAAGTACTTTCAACGCTGACGACTTTGAGTGAACTTGGCCTCTTTCAGAAGCTGCGGTTATGGGAACTGATGAGCTCTACTTTGCCACTCATGTATCACCCGAATAGTTGGATTAGGCAGGGTGAGTAGCAGTGCCTAGACTCCGTTGCAGCGCCACTCACCCTGTATCATAGGTGCATGCATGTTCATCGCATCGGCCGCCAAAGCACTACCGACTACCGACATCTGGTGCATCTTGTATCCATCTCTAAAGCATTTTCTGCGTTCTGAAATACGCTCCGTCGATGTGCAAGCAATTCTTAAGGCATTGAAGTCTCCAGTCAGTTTAACACATCGTCATCTATCCTTATCAGTGACTAACCTTACGCGAAGCTTCCAAGGCACATGTATGAATTTGCGCTCGACTGGGCGATGAAAAGTGGGAGCTCCCAGTTCTGGAAGTCCCAAAGGAAGTCTGCGACAAAATTGGAGAATCCGAAGGACGCAGCCATTGCGGCAGCTAGGAAAAGCGCACGAGGAGCGATCCGTATCACGCTGAAATCGGAAGAGTAAGGACTTTGCTGTCTGCGCAATAGAGTGAAGACTGACTGCACAAAAGGGATGAAATCCATCTGGGAAAGCTTGAGCGGCTTGGAATGTCCGCTTTAGAGGAAAGCAAGCTTATTGCGCTGCGGGACTACATAGCAAAATCTGCCGATTCGATTAATAGGTAAAGATTTACTCACATGGTTCGTGTATGATTTCTGAATGCGCATCCGTAAGTTTGCGATCGCGACAGAAAAGTCCGGACGAGGCTGAAACGCTGCAAACAACTGGGCCAGTCGAATTACAGAAACTGAGAGTAGTGCCGCAGACCGTATTTCTTGGCACTCGCGTCTCATTAAATGATGCAGCGCGGCGCTTTTCTGATAGGTATAGTCTATCTCGCGTGTCCAGTAACGATCTATCCACTGGCGCTGCGCCGTTCGAGGATCTTCGTCGTCGACTAGCGACAATTAACGGCTCTGCGACGTCACTCAGCTCAGGTGTCGGGGTCGGACGGGAACGTCTCTCGACCCATCGCCTCCCGCCAGCCGTTCACGACCTCCCTCCTTCTGTCCCAATGAGACCAGGTAGTCCAACTGAATCTGTCGTCTCCACCACGAATTCGGTATCCATACGACCGCGATTCAGCGTTGGCTCCGCCGATGGCGTGAAAGCTGCACCTGCCATTGGCCCAATACGAACAAATGCAGTGGGTCTTCTTGAGGCGCCTGGTAGAACAATAACCGAAGCAGATCACGAGTCGTCCGGGATCACATCGCCGTTATCATTTGGAACGACGGCTCGCGGTGTACGAAGTCCTGTCCCATCTGTCCAAGAAGGTTGTTCAATAGCTTTTTTCTTTTCATTTGGTTCCTTATTGACAAACTTTTGGAAAGATGGTCATGACAATTCCGTCAATATCTTCCTGGAACATGTGTCCAGTGAGTTCAATAAAGAGGGTTTGCTAGATTTCGGACCTCGAGTCCACGAGGGGCCAGTGCGAAGACGCAATGCTAGTCGACAGAACTTCCCAACACGAGATGCTAAACGCCGAAGTGTCGAAGCGACCTTGATAGCTAATCTCAATTCTCACACAGACGCTATCAATGGAATTGCTGTGTCTTCTGACCACCTGTTCTTCGTTTCGTGTTCTGATGACAAGACTGTCAAAGTCTGGGACACGGCTCGACTAGAACGCAATGTTACTAGTAAACCAAGGCATACGTACCTGCAACACTCGCGGGTGAGATGCGTATGCATGCTAGAGGGCTATCATGCGTTTGCAAGCGCAGCAGAGGATGGGTCTCTCCACATTGTTCGCTTGCACGTCAATCAGAGTGGTTCTCTTCCGAAATACAACAAACTCCAGATAGTTCGAGATCACAGAATTGACAAGCCAGGGGAATATGTACAATGTATGATGCATTACAATTCTGGTGAGTATCTCAAAATCTTTTATCGAAGATCGAACATTCTCAAGCTTGATATTTTTTCCAGATACATCGTCAAACTTAGTTTATGCTACAAACCATTCATCTGTTGTACTCATGGATCTAAGTAATATGCGAACGCTGCTATCTATGGACAACCCTCGACATTTTGGTCCCATTGTGTCCTTATGTCTCGACAGAAAGCGAACCTGGATTGTGATAGCTACACTATCTGGTGTCCTCTCTCTGTGGGATCTGCGGTTTGGCTTACTACTACGGTCGTGGTCCGTAGGAGCATCATTAGACGGCAGTAACGTGCGCATCCGACAATGTGTGCCTCACCCTTCAAAAGGTCGCGGGCGTTGGATTATAGTGGCCTTGGACGGTGCAGAAATTCTCCAAGATCGGCCCGGCGCCATTCTGATGGAAGTATGGGACGTGGAGAAAGCACTTCTAGTCGAATGGTTTGTTTCATACGATCATGCAGCAGCGGCATCTGTGGAACCAGCTTCTGCGCCAACGAAACCCGCAGATGCAGAGATCGTAGAACGCGATCCCGTCGCTGCCATAGCAGCTCTTGTTAGAGCACGACAGCATGGTGAACAGTTACCCGGTACTCCGTTCACCGATGTCTTAGGACAAGCTGGAAGCTTGGATCTTTCTCGACCATCAAGAACTATAGCGTCTATGGTGGCTGGGACTGATTTCGGTGGTCATCTTAGCGCACCACGGTCATTCGTGGATCTATCGTTGGATTCGGATCGTCCTGGACGGACCGGGAAAGCAGGATTCCTTGTTGCCGGTAGTGACGATTGCAGCGTTAAACTGTATGACCTCGATCGCTTTGATCACTCGATCGTTCTGAGTGCTCGGGATGATGATCATGAGAGAAAAAACTTTTCGTGAGTAGAATCAACTATGCTCGAGATATTCACTAATGTATGTTCCTTTCCGCCTTCTAGCTCGGTCTCTAAAGAAGGCGCCACAATCTTCACTGAAAGACCGTCCTCTTCCGGGTCTGCGAACACTGCTGCCGGACAGCGAGCATCTCTCATTCTCGGCTATCAATCAAATCTCTTGCGTGCTCATCAGGATTGTATTCGTGCTGTTGCCTGTTTAGACGCGCCGTTCCGTGGAGGATTATTAACAGGAGATAGGGCAGGTGTGATTAAAGTGTGGCGAGTAGATGGGTCATCTGAGTCGGCCAGCACTTACGGCTGACATCGCTCTGAGAGCCTCGTTGATATGTATTTGTATCGTTCTACCTCATACACGCTGTCATACCACTTGATCCATTGAATTCATTTTGATTCAGAACTATGCCGTCTGGCGGGACGATCTATAAACACGTGGAAGTTGCACTGGCAAACTACAGGAGACACAGAATATATCGACAGAACAGAGTATGAAAGGGAGAAGAAGGACTGGAGAGCAGGGTCAGTATAACAGAAACGATACATCAGAGCTCGACGGAAGGATAAGAACCGTGAAGAAACGACACCAGATAATTGCACTATGATAAAACGGCAACGCGACGTTCTCTTATTTGACCTTTGACACCCGGACCGAATCGCTCTTGGAAGTTAATCAACTCTTCCATCAATTCCTCCATCATTTTCGATGTGGATGGGCGAGTAAGAGGTGTATCCGATCCACTCAGAGAGGAAATGTACTTTGCAGTTTCAGAGCGGCCTTGATCTGAAGCGGGCTGCTCTTCTTTCAAAGACTCAACGAGAGGATCATCTAAAATTATAGAGGGTGGTTCTTGAGGAGTAGCATCCGTTGCCTTCTGACCTTCCGCCGCCGCAACCGAGGTGGGAGGAAGGCCTGAACTCGAACTTAATCGCAAAGCTTCCAAATGCGTTTGAACAGCGTTCTCAAGCGCGATTTTTCTTCGCTCCCTATCGAGTGCGAGTGCTTGTTCGCGACCAACCCATTCAACGAGGGCACGAACGCGCTTGTTCATGTCCGCTACACTCATGCGTTTTGCGGGCCACTTCACTTTGACACCTCGCTCGGTGACGGATTCTGTGGCATTTGCTAGTATGTCCGCTATTTGCGCATTCTGCTGCTGCTGAGTATCAGTGGTCTCGGCACCAGGAGGACCCATCGAAGCGCGCGTGGCCGTGGGCGAATCAGGTGCCTCGGCTGAATCTGCGGAGGCACCTACGTCGCATATGTCTTCACGTATAAAGCTCGTTGATCCGCGTATTTCTAAAGGCGGTGGGACTTCCGAGGGAAGGATAGACTGGAGGTGGGCGAGGTAATCCGGAAGACCCCATGACGCGAACATTGGTAGCTGCACGTTGTTGTAGTACGCATTATGATTGTACCTTGATCCTGAGCCTGTGGAACCACCGTTGGCAACGTTATTTGCATTTCTCCGGGTGCCATGTTCGTGTGTGCTCAAATTTGACTGGTTCTGACCAGCACTTGAATAAGGTGCACGACGAGATTGTCCATTTGCGGACTTTGTACGATAGGTGTACTGATTGGGATGTTTCTTGGCTGGAGGAGCGAGTGCTAAGAGAAGAGCTATATTTTACTCGATTAAACGCGTCAATAAAGACACTCACCATCCTCGCCGTCTGGATTTGCGGGAGACTCTTGGGGTGCGGCATTTTTCCGTCCACCACCGCGTCTACCACGTGACTTGCCGGTTGGTGCTGGTGGCGGCAAGAGGGCTGTAGTGATCGGCATTGCGACCTCGGGTTTGTCCTGCCCAGCGACTGCAGATCCAAGGCCATCTGAAATTAACGATGTGGACCGCTTTCTCTTTGCTGGCATACTACGAGGTTATGTGAGATGGCTGAATCCAAAGACAGAAGGGGACACGCATACCTATCGTCGTCTGCCCTTTTCCGCTTCTTCCGTCCTGGTCCAATTTCTATTATCTCCTCGTAGGGCTCCGTCTTCGCCACACTTTCTGCCCTATCCTTTCCAGGACCATCTGAATTAGGAGCCGCTTCGGCAGCCGTAGACTCGAGGAGTTCTTGTAAATTCTCCTCATATGCTGCGTCACGGCTGTTCATCGTGTTGCGACGCTTCGCGGGTTTCAAGAAATGAGTTGGAGAATGCGATCGCGACGTTCGCGATTTATGCGCCGATTTCTCGGAGCTTTGGCGCTGCCGTCGAGCCAGTTTTCTAAGAATGTGAAATCTAAGTAGTAGAGGATGGGGATGAGGCCGGGACGTACTTGAGGAGTTCGACATGATCTTCGGGTTTACATTGCTCGCAGTAATAATTGCCCTCCGGGATCTCGCTCTCTTGAGCGAAACCCATGCATGGTCCATGCTGCCAAGCCATGCATTGTTCGCATTGAATCATGAAGTCTGGTGCGTCAGCATCGTCATCTGGAGAAAGAGGGGTGCAGGTGTGAGCGTGGTCAGGCCAGGCGCCAGTTGAAATGTGTGTCACCCACCTAGGCCGTCACAAACACAGCGGGTAATCCCTCCATCCTCTTCTGCCTTGTCTCCGTCATCTGTAGGCTCTGGCGCCTTGAGATCGGCGGCATCAGCTACGGAAATGACATCAGTAGTATCGTCGATAATGACCGCTTCCTTTCCCTTGCGCTTTGTGCGCTTAGAAGCGGTGGTCGGAGCCGCGCCGTTGGCCCCGTTGATTGTGGATGCGAGTGAGTTGGTTCTCTTATGGGAGGATGTTGGAGGTGCGTGAGGTTCATCGACGTCTTCCTTGACGCGCTTTCCGCGACCAGTGGACGCTGAGGATGAAGAAGCAATCGAACGAGCAACGTCGGACGTAGGGGGAGGAGCAGGCGTAGGACCAGCGTCGGGGGAAGGTGAGCCGGATGAGCCGGATGACTTTGAGGAAGAGTGAGCTGAGCGACGTGTTGAGCGACGTTTGTCTTTGGGAGATGCGGGCGCCATTGTTTGGTATGTCGCGGGTTCAGAAAGAAAGTCCAAACGATGGCGCACAGAATAGAATTGTCTATAGGTATCTGCACGTGACTTTCTTTAGTAGACGGAGTCAGCTCAACTTGACTTCAGTCCCTGCCCTGCACTCGCCGTACATCCGTGTCACTGTTAGTCTGTCCCCGTTTCTTTCTTGCCGCCATTTCGTCCGAGCAGATGTCCACCGTATCACCCTTTGCGCGTAGCGCAAGCCTAAGCGGTCCTTCTTTTGATGGACTCAACCTTGGCTACCATGACCAGTCGGTGAGCGCTTATTTCATTCCATTGTTAACTCAACGCTGACTTTAGCTGTTACATTCTAGATTGAGGAGATGTACTCGGTACCGGAGAGCTTCCTTGAGATAGAAGTGACGAACCCACAGACGCACGGTATGTTTGTTTGTCGTTCTCACTGGCTCCTAAGTCCACCTATCTCACGCTTGGACCGTCGTATTCTTAGGATTTGGCCGTAAGATGTTTACCGACTACGAGATTATCACCAAGGTTTATTTCGATATGATGTCCTGTCACCCCCGGTTCATGACGCTGATGAGTCTTTACAGACGAATATCCCTGCATTCAAGTTGCGGCACTCAGTTGTACGAAGGCGTTATAGCGATTTCGAAGCATTCCGCGACATTCTGGAGCGTGAATCTACCCGCGTCAATATCCCACCTCTCCCAGGCAAAGTCTTCACTAACCGGTTCTCTGACGAAGTCATCGAGTCTCGCCGCGAGGGTCTCGAGCGTTTCCTCACCATCGTTGCCGGTCACCCACTCCTGCAGGTTTGTAGCAGTTTCCTGACACAGCCTTTCGGCTTGCTAATGCAGTTCTTACATAGACAGGAAGCAAAGTCCTATGCGCCTTCCTCCAAGACCCAGCATGGGATAAGTCACAATGGCTATAACCTATGGCATTCATTGATAGGCCGGGTTTGTCCCGAACTCTATCAGATCACAATATAACCGTCCGCGTTACCATTGTCGTGTATTATAGTTTAGTTAATGTATTTGTGTTGCGAGTACTTCATGCTTTCGTCTGTGAACCAACATCCATGTCATTAGGATACACTTCTCTCCTTAAACATCTATGCCTTTTGGGAATAACCATTTCTTTTGCGATTGTTCTCGAACTATAGATGGTTTTGGAGAGCAGAGTCAGTACAAAGATCTGAATACTGCTCGAATATCCTCAGGTGAGGAGAATGTCCGTTGTTCCTGGATGCTGGACGAAGCATCATCTGTCGCCGTAGTGCTATCCGTGGCTGGCAGGAAATCGGCCGCTCGGCGGAATGTCACAAATGCGTCAACGACGCGTTCCTGCACATGCCCCAATAGTACACCGACGATCTCTGAATCCAGCCCATCTCGTTGGCCGCTGGCCTTGTCTCTCCTCCCACTAGAAAGATACAGACGCAGCTTGGCGGCTATCTGAGGCACTTCGCGTTCTAGTACAGTTCGGAATGCTTCCTCGACATCGAGAGCACCACTACGAGTTGCCAAAACTGATTTTTCCCCTTGTTTGCTTGGAGTGTCCTTTGAAGCCCCGGATGTTGTTGAAGAACCATTGAGTGCCATCATGAACTCCTCGATTGGTTGGGTGGCTGAACGAGCACAAAGCTGGATGACGAATTCGCATGCACGCTTGAGGTCTCCGTCGACGGTCTACAACAAATAAGCAAGTACAGCACAACAGACTGTGGACCGAAACCAACCTCCTTGACTCCACCGGAAGGCTCTTCTTGTACCTTTGAACCGGCAAAGGCATATTGAATAAAATTTGAAGTTCGTAGCATGTCCCTCAGCGCTTCTGCAGCAAAATCAATCTCTTGGAGCATGTATCGTGGGATTGAAGATACGGACCTGCAACGTATTTGAATTCAAAGGTGCCGTCAGCACTACGATTTCCGAGATCTAAAATGCCGACCATCTCCTTCAACACTAATAAATGGCGAATAAGGAAAACCTGGGCGTCGAATTCTTCGGGAGGTGTGGCTCGCGTGGCAATCATACTTGCTGCGGTGACAAGGTTGATTCGACAGAAGTCAACCGCTTCTTCTGCAATATCGTTAAAGATAGAGGGCTACGAGTAAATGGTTGTTTATGGTCGGTCCCTAAGGAATAGTAAGAACGCATTAAATCACCTGAATGAACTCTTGTAGCTGAGAAAGTATCGTCACGGTCGTTTGCAAGGTTGTGTACCAAGTCCCATAATCTTCGAAGGATGACAAGCGAGAGAACGGGCCTTCGAGTTCTCGGAAGATCCTGTCACTCGGAAGGGATGTCTTCCACTCTGCTTATTAAGTTAGTTAGGTCAGATCAACACGAACACAAAAGAACGATGTTTACTTTGCAGTTTCTTGGGGTATTCTATATCCGCAGGCTTGGGAACGTAGTACCTAATATCGGCCTGTATAACGTTCTGTGCCTTGAAAAGAAGTCGAGTCTGCGCATCCTGAAGTACGCTTTGTAACATGTGACTAATGTGGAGCTTTCCAAGACCCAATGTATCTTCGCGGGTAGATGCTTCATGTTGGTCGTAGTCGTCCTCTCCATCACCTGCAGGCGAATCTACCTCAGGGACATCCAGGACCATGAGCGCCTGCAAAACCTTGCAAACGTTACATAGAACCGAAAGTCGCTGTTCGTGCAGTATACGAGGCCTAAGGTCATCGTACAAATAGTCGCATAAACCCTCTAAATACTCACTACAACGTATCAGCCGGATTGCGTGAATAATTCGAGATTTTATGCATGGACATACTAAAGCATCCCTCTCCCAGAGCTGAAAAAGCACCTATAAAGTGCGAACTCGTCAATGCAAAGTTGCTTGAGATAGCTACAGCCTGTTCGTGTCTTACGGCGAATAAGCTAAGGCCAACGGACTACAAGCCTTTGTACATACCAATTCGACTAGATCCGACCGACTTGGATCGAGCCCCTTGATTTCTTCTGATAGTCTACCGCTCAGAAGAGATCTACGGGCATTGAAGTAAGCCGAATGACACTCTGCCAGCAAGGCTGACAATTCATCGGGATGAGATTGCCTTCTTCGTTCCAGTTCGTGAATTAGCGGAGCAACCTGCGTGGCAACCGATTGGAAACGCGTATACAGAAGATGATCTTGTGCTGTCGAGGATAATTCCTTGGACGGGATGCGCCTTAGGATATCGGACGTCAAGGCTTTGAGCGAACCGACGAAGTACATTTTGATTAAAGTCATGGCACGCGTGAGGCATTGTTGGAAGCGGAGCAGATAGATTTCTGCTTCTCGATAATGCCTCTAATGCCTGGTGAGCAACCAATTGAAGACAATGTGACTGCAATACTGACATGAGCACGAAGGAACTCTATGCAGATGTCGACGCGTTCCACCATATTCAAGAAGTCAGATTGCAGCACAAGAGAATCTCCAGGGTGATTGAGCATTCGTGCGGCATGGTCTAGTTCTTGAAAGTATTCTAGTCGTGCGCCGATATCTTCTGCGAGTCCGATTAGCCTGTCCTGCGACAGACGAAAACATTGGTGAAGCAATATTGTAGACATGATGGGACGCACACGTTCATCTAAGAGCTGCTCGCAAGCCTCCTTCAGACTTCTCCCTCCTGTCTCGACACTCCTCCAACCATCAAGCATTTCGTCCACGTCTTGGGATACGATATCCACACCCTCTGACGTGCCTTCGCAACTTTCTAGATGCCTGTCCAGTGTCGCAAGGTAGTCTCTATAGTGGGCTTCTTGGCTATGTGCTACCGATCGCTCAATAGTGGAAAACCAATCGTAGAACTCTTGCGTAGTCTGCACAGACCGAATGGGATGAATCTCCTGAGGCTGCATACCGTTAGCTAGTACGGGAGTCCCGGACCGCCGAGGCGTATCCGTCGCGTCCCCAAGCTGATCAGGCAAAGGAGACCCGACTCGACGTTGAGCATCAATAGATTCCTGAGAATAAGTCACAAATTTCTACTCGAGAAAATAACTATGTATGCATATAGGAACCAACCTTTACGAGGAAGAATTTGTCCTTTAGTGCATTTTGGATGATAGTTACGCTCCTTAGCTCAAACTCCGAGAGGGAGGCTTTGGTTTCCCAATCCTCCAGCGAAATGACTGGTTTGGGATGGGGAGACGGGATACTCGGGGTCCCCGTCCGGCTTGCTGAAGTTCTCACAGATGCTGAGGTCATAAAGAGCGCGGAGTCTGTTGGTGTCTCTAGACAGCGCAGAGTAACATGTCCAGTAGCAACGACAATCAAGTCGTGGTGTGCTGTTCAGTGTTCTTGCCGCGTCTAATCGAGGTCACGTGTGATCAATAAAGTCCTCAATATACCACTATAGACTATACTATAGACCCTCCTTATCCTCGGTCTGCAGTTTCAGAAATGTCTGCAACATCCTTTCTGGATGAGCTGGACGTCTCTGCCACGAATGAGGGCTTCGAAGAGGATGACTATGCCACTATACGGAACTTATCGCGACATTCTCCTTCTGATGATGACGCTGCGGACATAGATGAGCAAGGCGATTACTCCTCACGCATGGAAGAAATATTTAGCGAGGATGGCTCGGAAGACATGCATAACTGGGAAGTCGACAAGGCCGGGCAGGATACCCCTGAAGAGGATGATGATGAAGAGGAAGGTTTCTTATATACTGGCAAGGATGCCGAATTGCCTGTCGGCGGGTACGACGAACGACTGAAGGACGTTCTGGACGGCGACGAAGTGTCCAGTGAAGATGGAACTAACGGCCACGACTCTGACGTTCTGGGCGCCATGCGACAAGTGGGAGGATCCCATGAGGAACACGAACATGTCCAACTCGTGAGTTGCACACATCACTGCTGTACATTTTCGTGCTATTTACAATTAGATTCGTTCAGTTAGACCGTGCGCCATCTGAAGTATCAGCATCGATATCTTCTGCTCCGAGATCTGCCGACACACTCTCCAGCATGAGCTCGCTGAATGCGCGGGAAAGGTCCGCTGCAGAAGTTCGTCCATTCCTTCATCCAGGCATCTCAAGATTACGGTCAAGTTTGCCGAACGGCCAGCAGCAGCGTATCGTATCGGCGTCGAGTTTGGGTACTGCGCACCTTCTTGGGCGGGATGTATTGTCTCCGTCGCCTTCGCATTTCTCGTCTGTTTCACGGACGTCTTCAGCTTCAAATTTAAGGGCGGCATATTCATCCTCGTCACGAGACGAGGGACCAGAGGCTTTCAAATGGACAACTCTTCGCACTATCGGAGAACACATCTACAGAAAGACTCCTGACAAGGCCAGTGCCCTCCTAGGGTCACCTATTCTTGGTACGCCAACGGTCCTTGCTTCGAACGGGTTGGTTTGTATCGGCACCGATACCGGACGTGTCTTCGTGTTCGACTTCAAGCAAGAATTAAAGTGCATCTGCGGTAGTGACGAGTCAGGTAGGCTTATTTTCAACTAGTATGGTATTTTGCTGACTATGCATGCCAGCTAGGTCTTTCGGGGCTGTTAGCGCGTTAGCGCTCTCGCACGACCACACGTTCGTCGCCGTTGGTCACATCCATGGCTACATCCAACTGTTCGACATCAGTCATCCTCTCGTTGCCGCTCGGACAGTAAGTCCGACATCCTCGGTCGCTGTTCGCTCAGGCCGTCAGGAAGGGCACCTTCTTGGTTCACGAATAGTCGCTCTTGGGTTCATTTCCGGACGACATACGGCATTTGTCTCTGCGGATGACCAGGGTTTGTCATTTTACCACAGTTTAGGCAAGGTGCTTTTTATGGACGCGAACGATTGCTTGCGGCTACTGGGTAAGTACCCAGAAGATGAGCCGACAGTGCCACCCTCGCAAGCTACGGATCGTAAAGGATCAGCGAATGGATCTGTAACTCCTTCGGCCAACGGCTTGGTCACTCCTGGAACTAGCCCGAAGGCGCGTCGGAAGAACGCTGCAACTTTGTCTATGGGACCACTACCTTTGGGTACCAGCGAACATCCGACCGACAAGTATCAACTTGTTGCAATTCTTACCCCGATAAAGCTCGTCATTGTGGGGTTAAAACCGACTCCTAAAACCTGGCATCGGCGTCACCGGGAAGTTGAAGATGGAGGTAGCGGCAAATCGAGATGGCGAGGTTGTCTCGCGTGGTTTCCTAGTATTTCCGTCTCTGAACAAGGAACAAGTACTCCTAGGAAGCATAATAGCAAAAATCTACCCGATCAGCATGTCGCATCTAGTCCTATGCTCGCGTATTCTTGGGGTGGCACCCTGTATATCCTCCGAGTATTTGAGTCGCGGACGTCGCAGACCGTTAAGAATGAGAAGTCTAGCAAGACGGAGAAGTTGGACATCGGCAAAGTCAACTTTGAGGATTGTGGTCTTCTGAGCCTACCCTCCGACATCCTTGCTATTCAGTGGTTAAATCTCAATGTAAGTAACTCGCGGGATCCTGATGTACTTATTAACGCGCTCTTGCAAGCAAATCGTACTTTTAACGGACTCCGTCCTTGAAGTTTTCGAGATCCGCACGTCCAGGATTGTTGAGAGTATACCGTACAATGCGCTGGACCTGATTTCTCCTTCGCTCGCCTATAGCTCCGCTGGTATCGTCGCATACCATGACTCCGTGCGAGACATTCAGCATAGCGTCCGGGCTTACAAAGGGAAAATATTCTTCCTCGTAAGTTTATTTCAAATACCGCTTAGTCGATAGTCCCCTCGTAACAGAAATGTCGCAGGAGTACAAGGAAATAAGGGTTGGTACGCTCCTGTCGTGGGCAGACCGCATTCTATCATACGTACAGAACGGGGACTTCCTCAATGCTATAAACTTGGCCAGGGATTATTACCTTGGTCAGGCGAAGGGCAACAAGAATGGGCTTCCGGACAATGTTGGCGAATTGCATGCTCTGGTTGGTGAAAAACTCAGCGACTTGATGGTCGCGTCTGCTCGTTATGCATTTTCCAAAGACCGCTTAACAGATTCGACGCATGTTACTCCAGACAACAGAGGAGTCGACCGGACTTCGCTCTTTGAGGACCTAGTGGGGACTTGTGCCTGTGCATCCACGGCGCTCGACGATTTTGATTTTCTCTTCGAGGATCTATTTCAGTACTACGATGAGGCAGGAATATCGAAAATTTACTTGCGACAACTCGAGCCATTCATTCTCGAAGGTACTATTCACTTTATCCCACCACAAATCACTCAGCGGCTCATAGCCATGCATGACGAGAGCGGAGACTACGAGGCCGCGGAGCGAATCATCTGGCACATTGATCCGGACTGCCTCGACATCAATCAAGCTCTTACATTCTGTCAAAAGTACCAGCTTTATGATGCTTTCATTTACATTTACAACTCCGCACTTCAAGATTACGTCACACCAATCGTTGAACTTATCCACATGGTTCGGCGAGTGCAGCATGCCAGGAAGGAGAGGGTACGAAGAGAGGTTCGTGGCGGAGCTGCAGAGGATTACAACGAGAAGCTCGTGACAAGCGCATACAAAATCTACCCTTACTTATCGAACATCTTATCAGGACTTCGGTATCCGAGTGAGACCGTATTATCTCCAGAAGAGGCTCTGAAGGCCCAGACAGATGGATATTCATTTCTGTTTCACGGTCGATCCAGCGTATGGCCAGCCGGGGAAGGTGGTAGGTTGATCCTGACCGCCGACGAAGAGGGTGGAATTGAACCGACTTATCCGTATGCACGACTTCTTTTGCGTTTTGATTCCGAGGCATTCCTGCATGTCTTGGATATCGCGTTCGAGCATGGCTATCTTAATGACGAGGCGAATGGGATTAGCAGACAGGTCGTGGTCAAGATTCTGCTTGATATTGTAGCAACATCCGGGCCAACTCTGTCGTCGGCTGATGTTACGTTCGTCAACATCTTCATCGCGAGGAATGTGCCAAAGTATCCGCAATTCATTCATATCGGACCGAGTCACTTGCAGAACCTTTTGATTGGTTTGGCTTCCGATACAGACCAGAGCACGAGAGAGGACCGTCAGCTTGCCGCAGAATTCCTCTTGTCTGCGTATACTCCTCACGATCACGAAAGAATTCTGCGATTATTCGAGGAAGCTCGCTTCTACCGGATCCTACGAACTTGGTATCGTCAAGAAAAGCAATGGGCTTCTCTACTATTGACTTATGTCCACGACCCGGAACTTCTCCCAGGCGAGGTTTTTCGGAATGTCGAAGAAACATTGTCGTCAGCGAGCCGCGGGAATGCGAACCGAATGGCAGATGATGTTGTCTCCGCACTCCAGGATTCAGTTGCTCTATTGCTGCAGGGTAGCATCCCACGAACAGCGCTTCTTATCGACAAGCATGTACCGAACATGCATTCGCGAGTATTGAGCAGTTTTGGGGAGGACGAACCTCATAAGCAATACGCATATCTTCGGTGTCTGTTAGGGCCACCTCCCAATAGCGAAGATTCACTAGGCTACATCAGAGAAGGTGGACCATCCACATCTGTCGATGTTGGTCTGCGGAGACTCTACCTGAAGCTTCTTTGCGAGTTGGAACCATCGAGCGTAATCGTCGGCCTTGAATACCTTCCGAGGGAATCCTTAGGTGTCGATGAGATTGCTCGTATTTGTGAGGATGCGAAGCTATATGAGGCTGTTGTGTGGTTGCTCAACGAGGACAGTGCAGTGGAATCTTTATCCAAGTTCGAGACATTTGGCCGTAGCCTGACCTCCGACATTGGAGAAGAGCTGCTACGGTTGGAAGGTGATTCTTCGGTATCTCTAACCCTACAATCGCTCATGGACAAGTTCGGCGCCTTATGCCGGATGGGTATCGACATATGTAGAGAGGACTCCGAACAAACGGCCGAGGCCGACGTCCCGCTGGAGGATCTATGGTTTAAACTACTTCGAAGTCAAATTGACGCCGTCCAGGCCATTTCGTCTAGCGTCACTCCTCAGAATGAGGATACACATTGGAGTCCCGCAGAAGAACAAGTTATCAAATCATTACGTCAATTGATTCAAGAGTCGTTTACGAGCCTAGTCACTGTCAGTTCCACCAAGGCTGTGTCTCTTCCTAGACTCTTCAAGCGTCTATTAGACTCGACAGAGCGTTCGCACAGCCCATCAGGGACGAAATACGCAGAATTCCGCAACATCATTACGAGTACGTTAGAATCGTATCGTTCTGAAACCGATTTGCTTGGAATGAGCAAACGTATCATCGATAGCGACTTTTTCGACGTCTACGAACAATTAACGAGAGCGCGCTCGAGAGGATGGTCCCCTCCTATTCCAAGATGCAGACACTGCAAGAAATTTGTTAATCTGGGGTCGTCGTCTTCAAAAGAGCAGCAATCTTCGTCTTCTGGGAATCTAGTTGTCATTTCGCCTAATGGAGTTTATCATTCATCATGTTTTCCCTCAAAGAAACTCTCTGCATAATGTATTTACTTGCATCCCTGCACTTGTCTCACTGCTCTTTTAATCCTATTATTAGTCTTGTGCTTCATTGATACCATTTTATTGGGAAATGGCCTTCGTATTATGTTTAAGATAATTTCTTACTGCAATTACACAGAACTTCTCCCTTTCAACTACACAAACTATCTCAAGAACCATCATGATCCAGAATCCTGCTCGTCTGCATTCGAATGCACAGAACGTTCCAACGCCTTGAAGGAAGGGCAAGAATCCAGGTTAACACCTAAGCCCTCCGCTTCCTGGCCAAACGCTCTTACGTCAAGAATTAATTGAGCACGAACTCGTTCCTCGTCACGATTATCATCATCAACCCCTGAACTAGAACCACCAAATAGAGAAAAACCTGTTCGTTTTCCCATTCGAAGACGTCGTAGAGATTCTTCAGTTTTTCGCATTGCGGCAACTTGAGTTACGTATCTAGGAGTTAGATGGGTATAGGACAAAATTACTCACAGATTAGATATATTATATTGAGAATATAAGAGAATTACAAACCTGTTTGAAATAGCTTCAACTACATTTGTACTTATCGGGATGCAAAAGTCTTTTCTGAGCGCTTTGGCGTCACCTCCACCTGTGTCGAAACCGAAGAAGAGTTTTACTGGACGTAAGACCAGTGGAACGAATTGACTGGGTTTTGTAGGCATGTGCCTTTGAGATGTTGCCCTGAATTGACCTGGAAGGGATTTGACGGGTGATAGGGCTTCGCAACATCGTCGGATGAGGATCACTTCGACTTGCGAGGAGAGTTGTATGTTGATATCTGTTACGGAGGATAACGCCGACCTCAGAGTATCTGAAAGATTACATGACATCAGGGAATACAATGAAAAGCGTAGAATTTGATGCTTACTTTGGGGCTGACTGGACTGCTCTTCAGTAGCTATATTTTGAGGAAGCATGTTGCTGATTTTTTCGTTCCAAAGCTGTAGAACTGCCCTCTCCATTTCTTTGATGTCCTGCATCAATAGTGCGCATTGTTGAAGGTGTCTGTCGTCGTCAGCTACACGGCCTACGGAAGAGGTCTCTTGAGATGGGACAGGTGTTGAGGAACGAGAACCTGGTGTGTCCGCTCCAGACGTCTACGTGTGCTGTAAGTTGAAGTTATTGCTTTGCGATTTATGTACCACTACCTTGTCTACTATAGGTGTCTTCTTTATTGGGCCTTCTAACGTTGGCATGCTGGATTCGATCCATGACCGATATCTTTTAATGAGCTGTAATCAAGTCAGAGATCAGAGAAGTATGAGTACGTGGTAGAATGCATCACGTACTTGCAAACTAAGCTTCCAGAACCTAGCCCCAAGATCGTGCAAGTATATTTCCGAATTCCAACATTGCTTTAGCGCCTCCCAGATTGCCGCAGTTTGATTCAAGACAAACAAAGGTTGTCCAACAGATCTCGAACCGGCGATGATTGAAGGTGTCCTACTTTCCAGAGCTTCTTCTACACGTCCCACAATGTCCTTCCATCTTAACTGGAAATACACAGGCAACTGCCAGCGCCGTTCGAATGCCTCTAGTGCAGTGTGATCTCGGAATGTCTTGACGGATTGTAATGAAGGTGCCAAGTATTCAAATGAACGTATGAAGGATCGAGTTGTCTCGTAGTTCTGGATCAAGTTACAATCAGCCTTCTCGCACAAGGGTTCAGTGAATGCTTACATACCTTTCGAAAATCATCTGGTTTACCCGCGGAGAAAACGGAAGAACCCAGATCATCCATGATAGCTCGAGATACTTCAGTCCAAATCACATTTGTCAAAACATCAAAACCATGGTCCCCGTCGGTATTCTCTTCAACACCTCCAGACAACGGAGGTCTACGAGAACCTCTCGAACCGACTTGTTCTGCAGCCTCCATGATAGGCTTCATATCTGTCGCGATAAATCGAAGGATCTGATTATACAGGCCAGCCAAAGGATTGTCGTCATCGTTCAGGAGATTTGGGCTGGAATCGGGCTCGACCTGATTCGAGAAGAAGCTGGTCTGTCTCGAAGTCAAGGCAGTATATGGAGTGTAAGGGGTGGGAGGCGGACGTGAAATTGAACTTGAGCCGGAAGAAGAATACTGGATGAAAGGCGTAGGCGGCACCAAAGGAGATCGAGGACCTGACAGACAGCCAGGATAAACCGTCTGATACCGCGGATGATGTGTCAGTTAAGTTGAATTGACTCAATGAAAGAGAAACGCGCCTTCTTCACAAATGTACGGACAAGCTCACGCCTAATAACGTCTTCTGCGTCTCTCCACAATCCGAGCATATCGTACGCACGAAGACAATCCACCAGGTCTGACACAAGCCTAGCGTGCTCCAATTCCGGCTTTTTAGCTTTCCCTGTGTAGGTCTTTTCGGACGAATTCAAGGAGAGAAGTGTGACTGAAAAGTGATGCTCGAGGTCCGACGACAGTGTTGATTTTATCCTCTCTATTCTCTGAGGAACAAGATTAGCAACAGAATGTCATCCTTCTACAATGCGACTCACGAACCCGCTGATTCTCTGTCACGAATGTGCAGTTGCTTCTGGAGGCTTTTTTCGCATGGTAAAGTAGCTGGTTATACTCCGATGCAATACGAAGAAGATATTTTGCACGATTCCCTTTCGTCGACCTTGAGAACACAATAAGTAGAGATTCCACTGATAGCAATCTGACGTACTTCTCATTGAAAGTACTGCTTGTAGCAAAGTTCCTCTCTGCATACCCAACTTGATCTTGTTTGTTGGCATCTTGCGGAGACGAAATGAGTAGCAGTGATTCAAGACGAGTTATTGAATCGGAAATTTTCAATAAGAGTTGTAGTAATGCCTTCGAGGTGAAGCACGTCGGTTCGTTGTCGTGATAACATATTGGATATATTTACCTTTTCTTCGCGTAAAGCCGCTCTTCTGTCTAGCTTCACCTTGACGCTATCCTGAACGCCTTGTAATTGATCTTTCGATTCCTGGTTAAGTGTTAGAGACTATATCAGTATCAGTCAGGGTATCTCTCACTTGTATTTGCGACCGCAGCTCTCCCAATGGCCATTTTATACGTTCCAGTCTCTCCCCCTCACCCTGCAAGTCCGTACTGAGACTAATGAAAGCCTCATAATCATCATTGATGAGTTTAACAAGCTCCTCCTTCAACTTCGCTAGATACTCGCGCAGTTCTGCACGAAGGTCAGGCAGAGATGTACCCGAACGAGATAAGAGAAAATCCTCGACATTGAATTCGGGTGCTTTGAGGTATTCGTTGTCGTGCGATAATGGATGTAGTTCTGGAAATTCGACGTGTGATAGGTCTGGATCGGCTGAAGATGTAGCCTCACGAGCGGCTAGCTCCTCTGCGAGCCTATTCAGCTCGAAGGGATCACGAGCAGAGTTTGCGGTGGCCGGCGGTATTGCTGACATCGAGGAGAACACGACGCGTCAGGAAGTTACTTTCATTTCAAGCCAAGATTTGCGCAAATGCGGACGATCGACGGCACTCGGTACTGACCTACTTCCGCATTTATCCAGAGATAGTATTATATCAGGCATTGAAAATAACAAGTGTGATAACTCCGCAAAAGTATACTGGTTCAAGTAAAATGCAAGAAGAAAGTCCGGGTAAGTAAAGCATTACAGCTTAACTAACTTGAAGCGCATTCAGGTGCTCCATACCACAACCACCTCTGGTCGGATCCCTCACAAGTTTATACTTCCTGGGAAGTGCGCAACCCGCTACATCACATCTTGTAGGCAGCTTGTGTGTTGGTGGGTGTGTCACTTTCACCTTCTGCGGTGCGCTTGGGTCTGGTATCAGAGAAGGTGGGACAGAGAAGGACAAGGCAGACCCATCCGTCCTGCTTGATGAGATCCATCGGAAAAGTGTCGGAGGTGGTGGAGGAGCTGCGGGTACGGAAGCTTCCTCGCCTTCCTGTTCACCGTCCTCGTCAGCATCAGCGGTGGTGCCAGCGTTCTTCTTGCCTCGAGGTCGTGTCTGCTTCTTGAGCAACCGATTGATGGTTTCAATCTGAAATAAGAACAACAAAGTCACTACTGTTCAGCCCCGTGAACAGATGCCGTTGGCGAACCTTCTCATCCTCAAGCTTTTTCGCCGTCAAATTCTTGCGTTTTCTTGCCGTCTCTTCTCTCTTGAGGGCTAACTCTGTTTCGTTAAGGTGCTTCTTCCTTTTCGAAACAGTCTCTTCTACAATGAGGTTTGAGCAAACGACTCTGCTCAATATCTAGATAGCGGCGTACCGAGTACCAGATGTTCCGAGGAATCTACCATTCCAGCGAGCGCTGCCTGCCTTTGGGTCATTCGTGTTGGTCCCGTGTATGGCGTTGAGCTTGATGAATCGTCGTCTTCCTCATCGTCTTCGGACTCAACATCGGCATCTGAGTCGCAATATGCTTGAGCACAATACCTGCAGCAGAATATGATGCACGTACGCTTCGGATGTCCCTTCCGGCCAGGACGTAGAGGCATTTCATCGCTAGGTGTGGGAGTTGCATTATGCGGTACTCCCGACAACTTCAGCTTGATTTTAAGCCGAGGTTTGGCCGGAGACGATTTGGCCTTTGTCACCTTCGGCGGAGGTGACGGTGATGTTGAAGACAACTAGGCAGGAATGAGCCCCAACACTGCATGGTAGGTCATGTCGAAACTCACTTCATCCTCCTGCTCTTCATCGTCCACAGCCAGTGGATCCTCCCCATTAATCTCTATATCGACTTCGTCTTCCTGCTCGTTGTCACTCTCACTCCCGTTGTCTTCTAGGCCGCCGACTGCCTCAGATAAGTCTGCGTCGAGTGGGGCATCATCTGACATATCCATGTCTAGATATAGTCTTGGATTAGAGCTAGGACAGCACACCTATCGCGGCGGGATGTTCACCTTCAACGCTTTCATCAACCTCCATAGCTTCGATGACAGGCTCTGGCGGAGAGGGAGGGTACTGCTGCTTTCTCAGACTCGCCCTTCTGGCTGGCTGTTTCCTGCGAGGAGGCATGTCAAGGTCGTTCAGATGCCTTTTTTTTCGTATTTATTGGTGGCGGGGGATGATGGTGTGTGAAATGAGAGGGAAGGCTGGGAACGGACATACCGCTGATTCTTCCTTCCTATTCTTCCGGAGTTCGTGGTCGATTCAGAAATCTACCTCAAATATTCAATTTCTATATTTGGTCCATCCCAAGCCCATTCGGTGTTCTCCCAAAAATCCGATGCAAAACCGCACTTGGCGACATCTACAGTAAATCAACAATCCACACTACATGGTTGTTATGAAGGCACGTTTTGCACAATATGCATTTAGGAAGCAGCTTGACATGTATCCAATAATTTGTACTGTGATCACCTGGTAGGACAATAGTTCCCACGCCTTCGTGACATACTTGTGACGCTTGTCAACATCCGATCCGTCACTTCAGCCCAGCCCTACTCAACAACAAAAACCTAGCGACAATGGCGAGCAGTCTGGGTGTTCCCGTCAAGTTACTTCATGAATCTCTAGGACACATAATAACCGTCGAGCTAAAGACAGGCCAGCTATATCGAGGAAAACTTGCCGAAGGTATGCAAACACAAAATGAAACTTGAAATCTCATTCTAACTTGATCTTTACAGCGGAAGACTCGCTAAATATCTCATTGAGGGATATCACAGTAACGGGGAGAGATGGTCGCGTTTCACAATTAGACCAAGTGTATATCAGGGGAAGTATGATCAAGTTTTTCATCGTCCCAGATATGTTGCAGAATGCACCAATGTAAGTCGCCTTTCAAGATCTTGTGAAGGATCGGATATCTGACTTTCTATCAGGTTCAAACGGGTGGGTCCAAATGCCATGAAGGGACGGGGTATTGGTACAGCGCGTGGTCGTGCGACAATTATGCGCGCAAACGGTATGTTATTCTTCACATCCACAGTTCGAGTTGTTGCTGAAACCGTCTTTCTATTACAGCTCGGCGTGGTCGTGGGCAACCCGCTGCTCGTGGTATTCGCCGTTGAGATTACCATTAGACGTTTGTCGGTAGGATTTGCGTGTTTCTTGTGTAAAAATATCGATTGATATTTGTCTGTGGCCGTGCCAGTTTGATTCTCCTAGATTGAGTGAGCATCGTCTTTACTGTATAGCAGTTGTCTGAAATTTGTTTTCTACTTCTGTTCTCGCAATCAATTTTGGTCCGATGTCGAGACATGAAAGAGGCTGCGGAGTCTGGGTACCTCAAGTCAAACGAGCAGATTCATTATCTTAATCACGATCGCAAGTCGAATTTAAAGATTCGGCTTCATTTGCTTGTGGTGGAACTTTAGTTGAATGGCCTCCTCCTTGTGTATTACGTCAGCTCTCCACCACGAATCTGTCCTGTCCTCCTGCAATTTACTCACTTTCCACCGTCATGCCGGCGTATCACTCCATCCACTTCGGAGCCTTTTGTGCTAATGCTGAGTCGTCTTGCGTCACCCTTGTACTACGTCTGTGAGCTGGAAGACCATAAAGACTTGAAGTGCTGTGCGTGGCTGGGCATACCAACCATATCAATCATACCCAATCGTCAACGTACACCATGCCAGGTAGCACCAGTGCATCCGCAAAGGTTAGTAGATGCTTCATCGTACTTCCCGCCTGGTACTAATTACTGAAACAATTAATTAATAGACTTCTCCGCTGGAGAACTCTCTATCCACATCTCGAGATCACGGCGTTCGCATGGCCAAACCCAAGGTAGGTCTTCTAGAACCCGGAATACATTCTAAACGTCTTCTAACCAGGCATTATCACAGGAGGATACCAAATCAGCATCATCGCAATCAAGTAGTACCACTTCCGCTGACATCAGTATGCCTACGTTCTTCAAGGAAACCGCGGCACTTATGTGATTGATCGATAATTTGACCTCCCTGGTTGCCTTCGTATATGATTTACATTGGGCTTTCAAACAATGCTGTTTTGACTTCCTTTCCCGGGCCCTCTGAGTCTTTCGCTTGTACGATACGATATCAACTAGTTAATCAGCTCTGGAACTACATTTTCTCAATATCTATACTCCCCTCTGCATGATGCTATCGACTGTATGAGCATATGAGGAGACGGGAGCCACACGATCATGTGATATGTGACATCACTGCTGTAATCAACAAATCAAACTTCTTTCACCACCCAACACCACCCGACCACCAACTATCTTGTTATCCGGCCCCACCAATGCTACGTCTGGGTCGAGTTCAAGCACCTAAGCCCCACCTCAAGTTCTTGTTTGCATCATTGCCATCACGCTAAATGTTGTTCTCCGCCTTAGGACTTCGCCAAACCAATAGGCACCTACTCCAGAGCAAAATATAATCATAACAGACCTTGGCGCGCTCCAGTGGCCACTGCGGTACCACTGCGTCATTTCTATCGTCATAAAGATAACTTGAGCTCTCTGGTCTGTCTACGGTTCCTACGACTCTACGCAGCCTGAGGTATATAAAGAGGATCTTTGAGTGGTCGGAAAGTCATCATCAAACTCAAGTTTCTACTGAACAACTCACAAATTTATCGCATCTAAACTTTCACTCACATTTTAAATCTCATATTTCATCATGTCCGACAACGCTCGATGGGGATTCACTGACCGTGCTGAGGCAAAGTTGAAGGTGCGTGTTTTCTTTAACCGCCTTAAATCCAATTCGTCCCAACTGATTTTCTTATTTCCCTACCATTTGCCAGCCTGACTCAGAAAAATCGACTACTGAGCACTGGCGTGACAAAGCCCAAGGTAAGACAGACTCAGCTGCTGCACATGCTCAACCAGAGGTGAATTATCTTATTTCTAATAATCTTTTGGACCATTGAGACTGACATGTGACTGCGAATGATAGAGCGAGAAATCGTACACTCAAAAGGTTGGAGACAAGTTCCATACGTCCTCGAATACGTCCTCGAATACGCTCTCGAGCAATAACGATGATGTGAGTTTCGTGCACATACTTTTCATAATTGATCGGTTCTCTCATGATTATATTCGATGTCGAATAGCGTTCGTTAATGGATAAGACCAAGAATGCTCTTGGTATGGGTAACAGCAACTGATTGTCGTCACGGTCATGGACTGCGTTGATGCAATGTCATGATGAATATATGCACATGTAGTTTGTACGATACCTTGAATAAATGTTATAATGCCAGTGCTCCATATTATGCTATACAAAAACCATGATGCGAGATGAGTTGTCCTGTTCTCGGAGAGCATTTAATACTATATAGCACTGCATGGGTAGTAAACTAGAAATATTGTCTTGAATGTCGATAGCGAAATGTTCCCTAATAAAGAAACAAAACGATAATACTTTTACAAGAAGCGACAATCATAAGTGGTGGATGTAATGCTACAAGAAAGGTCACAAGGCCGTATCACGAACCAAAGGCAAAGGAGGGTCCGTAGGATCTTCCGTGGTGTCATCGCGATTGCCCCAAGGTCGATGGATATGGTGGTGCCCTCTTCGACCGCGTGCGAAGCGGAGATAACGTGAAAAACGTGAACCCACAAATGAGCCACGCCGTTCCTGTTCACGAGTCTCATCATGATTTTCATTCGCGTTATCGCCGCTTGCAATCATCTCCTCTAACGCATTGAAGTCTGCAAAAGAATGTCATCAGTACTCAACTCACTCACGCAAAGAACTATTAGAATCACCTTGACGGCAAATGGGACAACTACTCGAAAGCTCAAGCAACCATTGATCGACGCAAGCTTGGTGAAAAACGTGTCTCCCTTCACACGGTAATACTCGAATATCATCGCCCTCTTCAAAGTCGATAATGCAGATAGGACATGTCTCGCGGCCAATAGCCTCTGGCATGAGATTGTTGTTATCTGAGCTTGATTCGGCGGCCGCGAACGTGCGGGCAGTAGGGGAAGCCAACATTTGACCGTCAGGACTAGTAACATTATTCCCACCGTTGTGAGGAGAAGATGGTCCAGCGCCAGGAGTACTTGTGCTGTCCGTTTCGGCACTGTTCCGCGGAAAGTGAGTGGTCACAACAGGAGCTGCCGTTCTCTCTGCCGAAGCGCTTCCCGAGTCGGCTTGAGGAGCCTGCCTTGAAGCCGGCATCTCAGCCATCTGCATGTCGATTCCATTTTCCGAACCGGACTCCACGTCAGCGGTTTTTGGAGCAATAGTTGGGTCTCC
The DNA here is from genome assembly GCA_032164295.1 of Inonotus obliquus. Taxonomy (NCBI): domain Eukaryota; kingdom Fungi; phylum Basidiomycota; class Agaricomycetes; order Hymenochaetales; family Hymenochaetaceae; genus Inonotus; species Inonotus obliquus. Next base: position 1,564,200 of record JAJHTX010000006.1, on the reverse strand, counting down.
AAAGTTTCTTTGGGTGACTGGCATACGACTGAACTTGATAACCGGGAATGTGTCGAGGATTGCCCGCGTAAGTCCGCGTGCGCGGCTTTGGCCTTGCCCAAACTCGCCACCCATCGTCGGATCAGGAGGTCTTGGGCCGTACCGTTCAGGATTTCGAATAGCGCGTATGGCCTAAATAACAGGCACGGTGTGACTAACGAAGACTTGTGCAATCTTGAAGAGAAACTTACTCCTGATAGAATCACAATGCAGAACAATAGCGATACGGCTCCAGTTATCACGTATAGAACAATCCTAAAGGAGAGCATGTCAAGCACTTGCTTGGGGTGAGTTATTGTTTCTTACATTGCCAGATCTGTGCCACTATTATTACCTGGGCTGGCGGTCGTAGAACCCGGGTCATTGCCGTCACCATCATCCGGTAAAGTAGCATTGGCTGCCGTTAGTGTCGCAATTAGATAGCCTGGTGTAACTTGGCCCGTAGATATACTGTCGCTGACGTTATCGGAAGACCTGTTCAACATTGCCGCATTGAACGATCCGTAAAGCGTCTGGTTTACATTCGTGAACGCATTCTCAATAGTACTGCAAGAAAACCGGCGTGAGTCAGTAACCAACATTGAGACATCCATCGGGACGTCCCTTACGAAACTAACGTACCGAGCTGTCGGAAGGGACTTTGTGGAGAAAATATCAAACACCTGGTCGAACGACGCAGGGTCTGAGTATTCGGCATTAATAATACATGCCTCGGACCATTGAGAATACAACAGCTAGAGATTCGTCAGATACGCTGCGCATGGCGGATCGATGTCAAGACGTACAGCAGCGACAGCTCCTCGATCGCGAGCCAGCGTGAATACATCATCCTCCATTGAGAAATCAGTCCCATTCGAGTCGCAAGAGACAAAGGCAATCCATGGCGTCGCGGCTACAGGCGTAGGAAAGATTGAGTGGCATGACTCATGCGCTGGGTTTACCAAACGTACTGATATCACCCGTGTTGTTTTGTTCAGAGAAATGGACGAGGGCGCCCTTTGAAACAGTCAGACTAATATTATCGGGAACCAACACCAGGACACACTTTGTTTATCCCTGTGCTCTCTGCTCCGACCAATTGGTATGATACGGTCTGGGAAAACGAGCTGCAGGTAATGCCACACCATTATCAATGCTTGAAATCAACCTGACAGCAAACAGAGGTAGACGGACGCATTTGGATACCTACAGATAATAAATGTCAGGTATCTGCGTCGGGCAAAAAGGAGACTGAAAACATACCACTGAAGTCTGAGCATAGATGTATCGCTCTCATTAACACCCCTGCTGACCTCCGCGCTATCATTGGTCGGCAATGCCGGAATGTACGCCCAACCACATAGCGCGAGCCATCCAAAGTTCAGTACGAAACGCACCACTCGAGATGATATTGCGGTCATTTCCGATTATTGAAAGGGAAGGCAATCAGGACGCCCAAATCAGAAATCAGACTTCTCCGAGTCGGCAACCTGGACTATGCGCGACGGTACGATGCGTTGGCTGGGTTGACGGGTGGGCGATCCTACGCACGACGACCAACAAGCCAGAAGGGAGGCAGAGGCAAGGCTTGTAGGGTGACGAGGGGAAGGATACACACGGCACGCCAAGTGTGCCGCATGAGAGCGGCAGACGACCAAGAGAGCCTTGTCTGACCGGCAGGCTACGGCTGGCTACGGCATGACCCGACGTCATGGATCTCAGCAATCCATCCTTAAAAAAACATTCCGCGGTTTGCTCCACTTGATTTATTTTTAGTATCATTTGTTTTCTCTCTCTAACCTACATCAGCTAGTCTGTTCGTCAATTCTGCTATCAATTTCCCACTCATCCCTCTCGTACAACTTCCTCCACTGCTTCCGCAAAAATATCAATCCCCTTTGCTAGATCCTCCGCTGTTATATTCAGTGCTGGGATAAACCGGACAACTGGATAGATCGATGTAGTCAGTATATACATCCCCTTCTCAATGCACTTCTTGGCCACTCGGCTCGCCATGTCCTTCGGCGCATCTGCACGGTATGCGATGTCACCCGGCGGCGTCGAAGGAGAAGCAAACTCTACGCCAATCATAAGCCCGAGCCCACGGATATCAAGTATGTGTTTCCCTATATCTGGGTTCTCCCGCAACTTGTCCAGGGAAGTAATCAACTCCTTCGATCTGCGAAGTGTGTTCATCACTGTGGTGCTCTCTCTCAAGATATGCGTGAAATCCCATACCTTTTTTGTGCATTGTCCAACACGTTTTCTTCCTTCATCGCATCCGCACACGCCACGCCCGCAGCGCACGCGACCGCGTTGCCAGCATACGTACCACCCTACAGATACCTCAGTCTCAGGCTAGATCTCTTCTCATGATCGAGAAAAGGCTTACCATAAATCCGGGCTTCAGCTTGTCGTTCAGTTCTGTGCGGGTAACTACGCCGCTCAATGGGAATCCATTCGCGATTCCCTGCAAGAATATCAGTTGACATATCTCATATTTGTGAAGCTTCTTCACCTTCGCTATAACCAGTATGTCTGGTCGGACGCCGCTGTATTCGGTTGCGAAGTATTTCCCGGTTCTTCCAAACCCGCATTGCACTTCATCGAAGATCAATAGAATTCCGTGCTTGTCAGCAATCTCACGCAGACCCTTGAGGTAAGAAGTTGGTGCGGGAACATAACCGCCTTCACCAATGACAGGCTCAATGAGGATCGCTGCCGTACGACTCGGCGGAGTTTGTTGGGCCAAGAGGAGCTCAAGCTGGTAAAGGCACCGACTGACAAGTTCCTCCTCGCTTGTCGACGGAGGAAGCCCAAGTTGGTGCCAGTAGGGAAATGGCGTAGGAAACACGCCTGGCTGTGGGATACAATTAATAAGTACAAGTACATTCCCAGAGAGACTGGAAGCTCACCATGAGAGGTTCTGAACCATCGAAATAAATTGTCTTGCTTCTGGTTAACGCCATAGCACCAAATGTTCTCCCGTGATAGGCACCTGGAAATTTCATAATAAGCCATCAAAAGTCGCAATCCTGCATTCAACTATGTCTACCTTGCATCACAATCACGTTCTGTCGTCCAGTGAACAATCTAGCCATCTTGATTGATGCCTCGACCGCTTCAGAGCCCGAGTTCCAAAAGAAAAACGAGTCAAGCGAAGAATGCGGCATCACGGGCAGCAATTTCTCGATGAGTTGAAGGTAAGGAGCGTGGTACGCAATACTAACCTTCAATGGGGCACCAAGTGTTAGAATGGTTTATCCAAAGGGCATAAAGTAGACTTACTTGACCATGTGTGAGATTCAAGCATTGTTCTGCTGCAGCCTTGCTAACTCTCGGATGGCAATGTCCTAAACCCTGCTCAGTCCATGAGGGACTCTTGCTGAGACTTTTGGGATAACTGACCCAGATTTGTCACACCAATACCGCAAGTAAAGTCAAGCAATTTCCTGCCATCGTGCAGAGTAACATAAGAACCTTCTCCCTTCGTGATGATCGCGTCAGTAAGACGTCCCAAGCCCTTGGTTACATGCTTCTCCCCAATTTGCAACAGACGTTCGGACGTTGCTGAGGCCATGTATCTCTTTGCAACCTGTGCAGTCCCATACCGACTTGAGCTAAGGGTGAAATTTTGAATCTGGAAGTAGCTCGGTTATGCTAAAATGAGGCAGACGTACGCTAAGACTCTTGCAGGTACTCGAGTGCATGCCTAACGAGAAAAGGTTGAGATTATATGAGCAGAAAGAGCCAGCACGTCACGAGTTTGCACGTACTGTCCTGGATATGAACATCTTGACTGTGAGGTTGAGTCAAGAGCCTAGCGGACCCTGATTGGTTTGAAGCGAATGCAACCGGATTTACCGGAACGCCCTAATTTACGTCATGCTATATTTGGCATTATCTTATCTTATCAATCCCGAACATATTTGTCCCTGTTTATCCATGACCGTTGAGGCGCCAAAACCCATCGCCACATTCATTAGAACCCGCCGTTTATAGTCCTGCCGTTTATTGATTCTCGTATCTTCTCGATCTCAAACGCGATAGTCTAACACGAAACGCACCTTTTCCACAGCCACGTCAGTCAGCCTGAGTCCAAACCAAATTTCCTCGACGATGGACGCGACAAGACGGTGCTTTCAAGACAGAATATCACAATGTCGGTGGTGTCCTCAAGATGCACCTCGACGGACTCAAGGCCACCGTTGACCAGGGAAAGTACAAACTCCAATGCCGCCGCGTCAGTTCTGCCCACTCCGATGGACTATCCTTTCCACGGCACTGTTGATTCAAAGTCAGTAGTAGCTCCGATCGACAACGTACGTGTTCGAACACCATCTCAAGATAGGTTGGATGGGCATCTACATCGCTTGAACTCTCAGAGATCGCCTGGGCAAGATCTCGCAGGCGAAGGTCAGGCAGTCGATTCGTATTTTCCACCCACGGCTGTCCGTCCTGCAACTCCTGTACGCAACACCTCCGCGAAGGAACTCATTAATCGGTATGAAGCGATGGTCTCGAGTCCAATTAGAACCTCTACGAAGTCTTCGACAGCATCTCCGTTGAGCCAACGCTGCTCTTCCCCTCAGCCAAGCCTCACTCCCAGTCGGCCGCTTTCTGCTCTCAAGCAGCGGAGTCGTTCACCGCTACGCGATTCTTTCCGAAATCTTATGTCTTTTTTTGGGAAGAAAGGGAAGGGGAAAGCGGAAGATACCTCTTTCATGAGCTCGCGTTATGAGGACTCTGCTATAGCTTCGCCGGCTATTGGACATGCCACGTCGCCTCAAATTCACCAACAAACACCAATCATAATCGAGGACCAGAGTCCCTTGCGTTCCGGACCGGTATTATACCTTGCCCATCCTAACAGCGATTCTACGCTTCCGGTATGGATGAACTGTAAAGCATCGCTGTTGGAGGACCGTATCAAACTTGAATGGCTTACTGCTTACGGGAATCCAGCATCGAGCACAATCTTCCTCAAGAAATCCGCAGATGTACACTCCCTTGCAAAATCCCAGGTCGATCCGGTGGAAAAGAGTCTGCTACCGCTCAGTGGGCAGGACTCGTACTTATTTGAGTTAACGTATTCGGGCGGCCCACCGGAGAAATTTGCTATGAGCTCCGTTGCTGAAAGGAGTGCGTGGGTCAGCTGCATCTGGGATGTTTTACTCAAATTGGAAAGAACCGATGACTTGGAGCCGGACGGCTCGAGCGATTCTGTTAACAAGAATGAACCTTCGGCCGTCTGCGGAACTGATCTAGTACCTCAGGATCCATTCGTCAAAGATTCGCCTACTCTATCCAACCTTCGGACGGACGTTTCTTCCACAAGACTTACTCGAGAACATTCAGAAGCCTCCTACGCCGCGTCCTCGACTCTTGTTGCTCAGTCCATGATTGACAGTATCAGGACGTCCCGACTATCCGTGGACACGACCAGTCTTTCTCATGAAGACACTTCTCTCACTCCTCCGACGCCCACCAGGAGTACTCGACGTAGAGATAGTACAGAGCTTCTGTCGGCAAGAAACCCGAGTCCATCTGTCCAAAATCTAGGAAATCTTTCTATCGTGCAGAGTCGTTTGTTCGAATTACACGCCAGTAAAGTAATGCGTAACGTTGGCCGTGCCTCGACTCAGGTCTCTAGACGCAGTTCTCTGGCATCCAGGTACACAGATTCACCATCTCGAGCTCCCAGCTATCTTTCAACTCCTCAGTCGCTTCCAAAGGTCGCATCTCGCCAAATTTCTCAAGCGAGCAAGAGTGTGTTGTCCAGAGCAGCCTCATTAAACTCAGAGTACGAAGATGACCAGTCAATATACGACTTCTATGCTCAAGGAGCTTCGTCGTATCGTGGGCTGCCCCGTATTCCTGATGAGACCGAATCGCAAACCGCTGATACCCCTAGGGTGAATACTACTTCAACCTTCAGAGTGCCTGATATCCAACCACCGCGGGATGTTTATGTTAAGAACGTCGGTCCATCGTCATCCGGTATCCAGCTGACTGACGTTGCAATTCGGGAGCGCCCCCTTCCTGAAGTACCTGCCCCACTAAACCGACGGAAATCCCACATGACCATCTCCGTCTTCAATGATGTGCCGAAACAAAGCAAACCCGTCAATGAGCCAACGGACCTACATCCACTGCTTGCCCTTATTCAAGATCATGCAGCACAACAGTATACTCAAACGTCGGGTATTGGTGATCAGGTTGCCACCCTTCAGCAGGATATAATGACAATGTCTAAGGAGCTACGGACAGTCATAGTGGAACAGGCACCGGGTTCCGCACTGCGTGGAATGCTAGAGGATTTATGCGCGAAGATGGAACGGACGGCTGCCTCAAGCTGTACCGGCTTACAGGAGCTTCATCAAAAGATCGACCTAGTCGCAAGTCAGCTCTCAGCCCAGATCAGCGCGCAGAAAGAACAGGACCTTCATCTTCCGCCACCACCGCCCGCCAAGGAAAATACTTCACAGAGCACCGTCGATCCGGATAAGATAGAGAAGATCGGGGCTTCCGTGGATGAGGCACGAGATATCGTCAGGAGCGACTTACCCATCATTAAAGAGCAACTTTCTTCTCTGCTGCAGACGGCAGGACCCACTGATGTTTCTCACATTGACGCAAAGTTGGATGAACTTTTGGAAATGTATCGTTCTTTGCAACAATCCCGAGCAGACTCCGAGTCTGAGGCACCAGTCTCATCGGTCCAAGAGCTTCGTAACGTACCTCCTGAAGTGTCATCTTCGGGCCCTGAAGTGAGTAGATTATGCATTGTATACATGCCAGTGACTAACTCATGAACCTTGCAAAGGCTAAAGAAGAGGGCGGAGAGGAGGAGAGCCAGGAAAAGAACCAGTTGGATATTCCGACGGAGACTGACGTTGCAGAGGACAAACCGCGTTCAGTGCCGGAGATTGAATCTAAGGTGAGAATTGTCGTCCAGGATACCCAGGATATGAACCTGACTCAGCCGAACATTTTTCCAGCTTTCGGAAGTCTTGACACTCCTCAAAGGCGAGGAGGAGGGTAGGAAACTTGTAGCTGGCCAACAGGCAGAGAATGCGCGCTATCTTCAGGAACTCAACACAGTAAGTATCTTTCTTGCATCGTTTGCATTCACGCTTTTCTCATTTCTTGCATGGCACCTATTTAAAGTGGCTCGGATCTTTTGTCAACAATGGAACCACACAGATCCAGAACGTCGCAAACAATGTCGAAAGTATCTGCCGAGAACTGGCACCTCATCAAGCAGAGGGCACAGAAGCCAGCGGAGGGAGTGAAGCGGGTGGCATTCGTTCTGAGATTGCTGGTCTAGCTACCGCCGTCAAAGCTATAGAAGAACGGGACTCGGCATTGAAGGGACTAATGACAGAAACTCTAGAGACCGTCAAGGTTAAAGAAGCGGAAAACAAAGCTCTTGGTCAGTTCTTGCTCTCTGTCGTATCGGGACCATAGATTTTGACGTTTTCTTACAGATATGGATACTGTGGTCCAGATGATCGAGCGGCAGAAGCAGGAGCAAGAGGCTATGCTAAGGAACATAGCAGCAGGTGGTCATTACCGTTGATTCACACTGCCATCCGCCGTGCTAATAACTTTTCAGAATTGTCCAATGATATCCGAGGAGAGCGTCTACGCTTCGTTGAAGCTATGAAGGAAGCGACGGCAATCAACGTTCAGGGTATGACTTTCCTTCAATTCGCCACCCAACTAGGGGCGCACATGTGCTCATACTATGTATTCATCAGTTCACGTCGAAGAATTCAAGAAAGAGCTCGGCAAAGAGGTCATGATGATGACTTGCGAAGTCGGACGCCTCCAAAGAGAGCGTCAAATGTTAGAACAGCAAATAGCAGATTTATTCACATTTTTCGCTAAACAAAGGGCTGAAATGGTATGTGGTTTCTCAGAACCTCAAGAAATAGAACGTGAAGTATGCTAATAAAGAATTGATAATGAAGTTGAATGAGCAGAATCAAGCAGAACTGGTACGACAAAGTCTTCAAGTACCATCAGCGCCTCCTACACGTTCCAATTCTAGAGCAAGACCGCTACCTGTACCCAAGTAATAGATAATTGCAATAGAGGCACTGAACATATACCGAATGGACAGTGAAGATCAGCGGATTTTGTGCGACCAAGAAGAGATGGGGAGCTGTGGGTATTTAACCTATGCAGCGCGCGGTCGCCGCGATCCGGTAATTCGTGGGGACGACAGTGTGCTAAAGTATCCGTGAACAACACTGTTGCCCCCTACTAAAGACCCTTTATGTACGCACCTCGTACAGCTTTTGTATCTGAGCTCCTTCCATAACAAGTACGTCTCCCTATATTTCTCCAGTCAATCATAGGTATCAGTGAAAGGCAGTGAAATGAACCTACGTGGCGCAACACTATAGTAAGCACCTTCTCAGCGCGGCCATCTGCAACAGTACTTTTCCTATGTCGGAAGTGCATCAGGGCAAGTGAACCCAAAGAAAGAGATGCTACCACTGGACCGAGTCCCTTCTCGTCATCAGTGTGATACTATCGAAAACATTAGCATTAAAAGGGAGGAGAGAACAAGGGCAATGATGCTGGAACTTACAGACATCTTCTGCTTTGCCATATACGCGGCGGTTAGAATCTCATTGAACTCGCCTTCGTGTTGTACGATTGTTGAAGCTCGGTCCTTGATGAGCTGTAGTGCTCCGTTGACGCAGGCCGGTGCTCGATCAAAGGGATCTGTTATATTCGTAGCGACAGCGTACTGTCACTAGCATGAGTACCGTTATAGATTATGTTCTTCTCATATGTACCTTGTACGGTGCTCCAGCTATCAGATCAGTGTGTTAGGGAGAAAAACGGTTCTGTTAGGACAGTAAAAGACCTACCGTTATGTGAAAAGTAGTTCGTAAGCATCCGTCCACGCGCTACGATCGTGTAAGCTAACACTTTCAAACAAGTTGATCATGCGTACCATGGTGCTGCAAGTGTGTCAGTGATGTTGTGCGATTCTCAAGCAAGGAACACAAACCCAACGCAGTGGATACCTTCTCAGGAATTTCTTTTCTAGCGCTTCTTCCTGATATTGGCGGAACAGGTCATTGGCACGTTCATTAACAAGTGAGTTCCCACGAATTAGGTGTATCTTCCCGCTGATATTGTCTCAGTTCGAGTCCAGTCCCAGTCTAATAACTACTCCTTACTGGTTGTCAGGAAGACAGAATGTACTGCGAAGGCCGCTGCCGTTATCATTCCGGGAGATCCACCTATGCCTAGACACGATCAATCCTGAAAGTAGCGTCAGTGAACATATCAAACCGTAACGGATAATGCTGACCTGAAGCATTGTAAATCTTAAACTCTTGGTACTTCTTGAGGTCCAGTTCTTGGCCCGCAAATTCCGTGTGACTCCTGATAGGCAAACAACCGTCAAGGGGGAAGGATATCTATCTTACAGGTGAGAGAAAGCGCGGTCGAAGAGAAAAACACTTGCGTTGCATTGCGAACATTCCCAGCACTCCCACCTTTCTCTGAAGCAAGCCTGAGTCTGGGTTTTGATATGCAACGATTTTTATAACCTCACCGAGAGCAAAGCTGTCCGCAATTCCTGCACCACCATCCCTTTATCGAATAGATCGAGTCCGCCGACTCGTCCTCCTGCGCAAGTGGAGACGCTAGGCTTAAATCGATCTTCCCGAAGTCTGGATCGGGGCGAAGCCCGAGAAACTGCTCGTCATATTCAAGCGAGAAAACTTCTTCCGCGTTTATACGGAAAAAGTCAGGACAGTCAGGATAGAGGCACATCCAGCCTTGCTTGTAAATTCGAGGAGTTCCTCTTTCGCACCGAGAGCAGCAAATGTCCTGCATAAAGAAGCGTCAGTGATTAGAGTCAGGTAATGACTTTGGTGGCTCACTTTCTTCGCATGCTCGCTATTACATGTACCCCATACAGTATCGTCATCAGATAATGGAGATAATGGAGACAATGGAGACAATGGAGACAATGGAGACAATGGAGACAATGGAGACAATGGAGACAATGGAGACAATGGAGATAACGGGGATAATGGAGATGAAGACTCTCCGAAAGACGTGTCGGCGCAGAAAGGCAATTCCCGATTAGAAGCTGGTATGCTCATAGTAGAATCTGGTCCATCGGAGATAGTGTCGGACGCGATTGAAGAGTTTATCCACCATGGTGATGCTTGTCCTGCACAGTACTGAAAGGCAAACTTGTACTTAACACGGACATCTAATCTCCCATCGATCACAGCCACATCCCTCTCAGCTAAATCAGTTAGACCAGTCCCGATTAGTCCAAGAGTTAAAAACTCACCCCAGGCATTAACAATCCAGTATAGACCAAGGACCACGTACATTTTGTCTCCCAAGTCGAAGGGGAAAGGTGCATATCTGTTGTCTATCAGTAGCACCAGTGGATGTCGTTCTCTGTAATTATAGAGCAGCGCGCGGACGGAAGCATCTTGCTCTCGTTGTCCTTGAAACCCCTCCAAGGACTTCCCGCCTCTTAAAAAAGTGATAGCATTAATAAGTGTGACAGTTATTTGTAAACTGCAAGTACCCGTGCGAAATGATAAGCCTGCCGTCATGGTGGAAAATGTCTCGTCTGAAGAAGAGGTTTAGGTATACGCGACACATACCTCGGGTTATCAGACTCACTGTGAAGCATACCCGCCTAACAAGTAGCCGTGGGCCTTGCCGTCATTGAAGTAGACGCCACCATGATAGCATCGAAAAAAGGACGTAGTTTCGCACAATGCTTGACGTGACTAGGATTATAGAGTCACTAGAAGGCTCAAAGAGACGGATAAGCCTATTACGCACCGCAGCCCATATCAATGGTCGTAGCGTATCTGGTAGTAGCGGCTTCGCGCTGTTGCATGTCGGATGGCTAAAGCTGGATAATAAAATCGGCTGTCTGAAGGAGAAAACAAAGATGGAACACACTTCAGCGACGCTGCCATCTTTTCAAGCCTGGCATGGTCCTCAAAACAACTTTCTTGTGAGCAGTCGGCATCGATACCATATAGCTGTTTCTTGCAGCGGCGCTGGGATTGAAGTTCATCACTCGTAACACCGTCAACAAGAGTGTCATCCGACGAGGCTGACGAAGGCCTTAGTGCCTGCACGGGTGGTACAATACAACCATCGTGCTGCGGAAGACGAATGTCCCCAGTACGAACTCCGCTGAGTCTCTGGGAAGTCACGCGCACCACTTCAGCATTCCCCGTTGCCGTCCAGCTTAGAGGAGCGGAATTGGCGCCTCTCATTCTTGACGATAAGAAGGGATCTTTCGCCGGCGCTCCACTGCGCTTCTGAAACCTAGGTTCAGAAATTGCCTTCTTCTCTTTCTTTTTCTTCCGATTAGTGGACACGGAGTGAGAATCGGCCAAAGAGATCTCTTCTGTGGTGTCGCAAGACAAAGCGGACGCCTGCACATTACCGGTTCGCGGGAGTTTCCGTTTCTTCTTGCCACGAGAACTCTCCGGCAGAGGGACAGACGTCACAGTATTTGCATCAGCTGTCCGTTCCCTCTTCTTGCACGCTGTATTTCTGCCAAAGGTTGTAACAGAAATGCTCGCATCGGTGAAAGCATTTAGTTGACTGTGCGAGTTTCGTGTGTTGTCGACGATGATCTATGCGAGGACGTCGTCCATTTAAGATACATAATAAGATGAAAATCATACTCCGTACCATGTCGCCGATGAGGCTCGTTGAATCGATATCCATGGATAACGATATGTTTCCGGCATCCCTCCTAGACTAGACGGAAGCAATTCATCAGACCGTAACGGGTAATAGGCGACAAACCAGCCTCACCGGTTGACTGCTTTGAATAAGGGAGCTATTGCTTCCGGGTAATAATCCTCGACCGACAGCCTCGACCGCCGTGCGATCTCTGGCTTTTGTGTTTTGATTCTGTTGTCTTTTTCGTTTCTGCTTCTGCTGAGATAGTGAAAGCTTCATCGCCTTCGCATACTCCCGATCCTTTTGGCCAAGTTCTGATAAGAACGCACGAGAAGGTGCGGCCTTCCTGCGAGACCTTTGGCTTCCCATTAACGCCGGCATGTATGACTCGCCTGCAGGAATTTCCTTGATGAACTCCTCAGCGGCAGCCTCAATCTCGTCTGCAGTTGACGGAATAACCCTGCTCGGTATTGTCGAGTGATCAAAAATCCCGCTCGGATCCGATTCCGCTGCTCCAACAGGCAAAAGGGAAGAAGGTGGGCCGCGGTGTTTGTGAGAGTCCATGTAATAATCGTATCCCAGTGCTCGCAATTTGGCATTCAGAAGTTTGACGGCTTCTTCTTGACTGCCCGAGTAAATGTTGTAAAAGACATCTACGAACAGATCCCAGTACGTTGCTTGCCTAACGAAGTCGATAGGTCGAGGCACGTTAGCGGACCGTTCGACATCCAATGGATGAAACGCAATGCAACACCAGCGAATGAACACCCTAGACTGATAAAATGACTTGGTTAGATGAACGGGTTCAGAGGAGAAGATACTCACCACATCCCTACGTTGCTCTCCTAAGTCATTCCTGATCATTGCAGGCCAGTCAAGGACGACAGCGAGTTCATTCATCTTCCTGTAAGCAAACGCATTGCGGAACGGGTCGTGCTTTAGCAGTTCCTGGTCGTTCCAATACCGAGGAAGCTGTGCTAAAGGAATGACCAGGTCTTCAGACGCCATCTTGCAAACGAATATAACAAATCCGAGCTGCGCTCAGAGATTCAGAGAAGTGGGCGACTCCGGATGCTGAACATGCGACCGCCACAGGAAATCTGGCTGGGTGAAAAGTCGGAGAAGGGCGTTGATTTAAGGCAACTTCTCATGGTGTTCAGTGCAAAAGAAGCGCCTTACGGCATCCACGCTTGATCAAATAAGTAACCGCTCTCTCTTAGGGCTCTACATACCACCTGTGGAACCCACGCTAGCTTATGAAATTAGACGGGGGATGTCGGCTCGTGCGCGCTTCTAGTTTGGCCTCATAATGAATTTTCCCGTAATACTGAGCTTAATACTGCGTCCTGCGATTTAAAGATTTAAAAAAATTACTATAAGTCGTTATTGCTTATATCCTGTGTGACCAAGCATCTGACACATCACGCGAGTGATCGCCGCTCCATCGCTTGGCGCGCCGAGCTCTCCCATCGTCGCCAAGGGCGCCGATCCCCTCTCCCTTCCGGACGCCGATCCCCGCCCGCCTGACACATCATCCCCACACCCTGTGCTCATTGTCTCTGACAGTGAGCACGCATATCTCACTCAATTCTTAACGGATTTTCGTCATTATTTTTTGTAAATTCATGTAAATTCATTTGGAACACATTTGCATTGAAATAAAAATTTTATTCTCAGTAAATGCGTGGGAATTAAGAAATTACTGCTAAATTATATGCATACAAGGCTCCATTGACCTCCCCCGACCAGCACAGTCATTTAATCATCTTGAATAATACATAGTAAGTATATGTGCATCCATTTGTACAGTACTACCAAGTGCCAACTCGATATCAATCATATATAGAAAGTTATGATATTTATTATATCCCTAGAACTACAAGGTCATATCTTTATACCAAGAGAAGATATCAACACGGTTGTTGCTCCAGTATATTGTTACGCTTTGCGCAGTCAGAGACGTCGATCAGAGATCAGAGACGTCGACGGGCAAGAAAGCGAGCTACCACTAAATCACAAAAGACCGTAGTCTGCGACGTAGGTGATAGTACTAGATTTTAGCACGTCTATATAATATACAAGGGGAATACGACTTACCTGCGACGTAGGTGATAGTACTAGAACAAGAGAGTGAAGAGACGATCACTCTCTAGTCCAGCCTTATATACCCAGACGCCGCGGGAAAGCTTTACATAAACTGTACAGTATAAACAAAGACAAATAGAAACAAGGGAAGAAGGGGAATGGTGGGATAAAGTTGTTATAGATTGTGATTAGCTAAGCCAGTAGGGATTAAGTAAGGAACGTGATTAAAATGAAAGTAAATATGCGTCGACGAATAGAAAGAATGGCCGTATGAGGAAAAGAGAGAAGACGTCGTAACATCACCCCCCTCTTAAGGTTGGCCGACCCGACCAACCATTGGTTCGATCCGGTTCGGTGTAGCGGAAAATCGGTTTGAACGTTGAGAGTCCTAAACGCGCGGCGAGAACCCGAGGAGCCCCTGGATGTAGCTTATAGAAGTCGTCCATAGCCTCGTTAGAATTTGGGACGAGGTTATCGCGGGATTCCCAGGTGGTTTCGTCGTAGCCCTTCCAGCGGACGAGGAATTGAAGCTTTCCTCGATGTTCGCGCGAGTCTAGAATTTCTTCAACTTCGTACTCTTCCTCACCGTCAACGAGTTCTGGCGGAGGCGGAGGTGGCTTCTTCTGTCCTTCGAACGATGGTTCGACGTACGGTTTAAGGAGTACCTCATTGAAAACGGGGTGCACCTTTTTCCATGTTTTGGGCAGCTTGAGTTTATACGCAGCTGCACCAACCTTTTCCATAACTTCGAAAGGACCGTACCATTTGTCCGCGAACTTCCGAGTGGGCCTGACCGTTGTAACGTTTCGTCCGTCCAGCATAACCTTATCTCCGACCTGATATTCAACGACGTCGGTTGCTTGTCGATCGTGTGCTCTTTTCATTGCGTCGTTTGCCTTCTCCAGGTTCTCTTTTGCTTGGGTGTGTGCCTCCTTGAGTTCCTTGGCAAATTCCTCAGTTGACAGGTTACTCGACGTCGTATGGATCGTTCCTGGGTCAAGGGGATTAAGGCCCGTATTGACGAAGAAAGGAGACATCTTTGTCGACGAATGTTCCCGATTGTTGTAAGCGAACTCCGCAAGCGCTAGCCATTCAGACCAATCCGACTGCCGATGGTTAATGTACATCCTCAGGTACAGTTCGAGTTCTTGATTAACTCGCTCTGTCTGTCCGTCCGTCTGAGGATGATAGGCCGTCGACGGATTTCCTTCGATATGAAGAAGCTTGTAAAGCTCTTTCATGAAGTCGGCGTCGAATTGGGGACCTCGATCGTGGACGATCTTCTTGGGAAGTCCGTGTATTCGGAAAACGTGGTCCCTGTAGAGTCTCGCTGTTCCTTGAGCCGTTACCTTCGTCGTCGTTGGAATCGCGTGCATTTGCTTCGAAAACTTGTCGACGATGACGCAGATTGCATTATAACCGTTTGACTCAGGGAGTTCACCGATGAAATCAACCGATATCGTCTGCCATGGACCTTCGGGAACGTCATGCGGATGTAGAGTGCGTCGTTTCGGTTGTCTAGACGGTTTAGTTCTTTGGCAGACGTCGCAACCTTTGACGTACTTGACAACGTCTTGGATTAGACCGGGCCACCAGTACTTCTGACCGATGGACCTCCAAGTCTTGGTCTGACCGGGGTGTCCTGCTAACGGTGAGTCGTGATACTCTTTTAATACGTCTTCGATCAGTTCGATCGGTACGACGAGTCGACCATCCACTCTGGGCTCCAGTCCTTCACTAGCCTCCTTGATTCGTTGTTCCAGTCTTGTTTGTGTCGTTTCCACGACAGCCCTAGCCTTAAACCACTCATCTTTTAGCAACATCAGCCCCTGATTATCCTCCTTTCCTTCGTCGTAATCATACCGGCGAGAGAGAGCATCAGCCTTCGTCATGGTGGCCCCAGGTTTGTGAACGAACGCAAGGTCGAATTCCGACAAGAACAAAGACCAACGAGCTTGTCGACGATTCAGATCTTGGGGCTTCCTGAAATACGTCAGATTCGCGTGATCCGTCCAGAGTTCAACGGGGTGTTTAGCACCTAGGAGGTACTGTCTCCATTCCGTCAATGCTTGGACGACTGCAAGAAGCTCTTTGTCATAGATCTGGTAGTTTCGTTCGGCCGGCGACAACGTTTGGGATCTGTAGGCGATTACCCTCCACACGTCATCCTGCTTCTGGAGTAAAACACCTCCAGTTGCAAAGTCCGACGCGTCGGTCTCTACTCGGAACGGGTCGTCGTCGTTTGGGATCGCTAGGACGGGAGCGCTGGTCAACCTTTGTTTGATTTCCTCAAAGGCTGCCTGCTCCTGTGGAGTCCATTCCCATGCGACGTCTCCGGTTAGACGAGTAAGCGGCTTGATGACAGCACTGTAACCTTTTACGAATCGTCGAAGCCAATTGCCGAGCCCAAGAAATTGTTGTAGCTGTTTCTTGTTCTTTGGAACGGGCCATTCGGCGACTGCGTCGATTTTTGTAGGGTCCATGCGTACCTCACCATTACCGAGGATGTATCCGAGGAACTTCACCGTTGACACTTCGAACTCGCACTTCGTTGACTTCAGATACAGCTTGTGCTCCCTCAGCACGCTGAGTACCTGTTTGACTAGCCGTCGGTGTTCCTTGACATTTTCCGAGAAGATGAGGATATCGTCGAGGTAAATGACGATCTTTCCTTGTCCGATCAGGTCTCTGAAGATGTGATTGACGAACGTCTGGAAGGTGGCCGGCGCGTTGCACAAGCCGAAGAACATGACGGTGGGTTCGAAAAGTCCCTCGTTCGTTCTAAAGGCTGCCTTCCATTCGTCACCTTCTCTGATGCGGATATTGTAGTACCCCCATCTGACGTCGAGTTTCGAAATAACCTTTGCCGTTTTAACCTTGTCGACAAGTTCACCAATGAGCGGTAGAGGATATTTGTTTTTAATCGTTCCTTCGTTGAGCTTCCTGTAATCTTGGATAGCTCTTAACGAACCATCGGCTTTCTTGATGAAGAAGAAAGGGGATGACATAGGAGACGACGATTCACGTATACGTCCTGACTTGAGATTTTCGTCGATGAAAGCCCGTAGTTCTTCGCGTTCCTTCACACTCAAGGGGTAGACCTTACAATCAGACGGTTTAAAGTCCGGTTTCAGGTCGATGACGTGGTCCCACACTCTATGCTCTGGTAGCCGCTCAAAGTTTTCTTCGCTGAAAACGTCGTAGTACTCCCTTAAATACGGTAACTCCGACGATGGTCTACGCTGAGGAATGACGTAACGGGCCTTAGGAACATCGTGCTGTTTGCAAGACGTCGGGCATTTGTCGAAGTCGATGTGTCCACACCTCCAATCAATCGACGGGTTGTGTTTGCTCAACCACGAATAGCCCAGGAATAGATTCGACGTCGAGATCGTAAGAACGGGTAGGCGTACCCTTTCTTCATGATTCTCAATTCGGAGGTTTAGCTCGACGTATTGCGTCATCTTGCCTCCTTCATTTGGTGTTCCATCAGCATTCATGACGTTCGTCGCAATCGGGAGTTTCAGCGTCGGGATTTGGTATCTTTCGACAAAACCTGCATCGATATACGAGTCTGTACAACCCGAGTCTATCAACGCATGGGCATCTAATACTTTTCCATCATCCAGGATTATGTCGACGTAAAGATCCAGCTCGTCTCGAGCTTTTGCCGGGGTTTCCTCGTTTATCTTTCGGACGACCGGGCCTTTGACGAGTTCGTCGAGGAGAAGCTCAAAGTCATCATTGTCGGATTCATTTTCTTCAAACGGTTCGCTTTCGATCTGATTTTTTAATTCGCCAATTTTATTTGTAGACATCGCATCTAATAATTGTACATTTGGCGAACTATAATTTACTGGGGATCGAAACGAAGAGTTCGAGAAACCTAAGCCAGCGACACCGACGTCATCTACTGGCTGATCGAAAAATCCTCGTCGTCGGGATTACTTTCATCGACGACTTCTTCTTCTTGCAATCGACGAGCCGCTGCTGCCCTTGCCGCTTCCATGTCAGCGTCCGCGAACAAAACCTCACGAAGCAGTTCCTTCGCCTGCTCGGATAATTCGGCGACGACCGCACGAACTTGTTGTTTGGTCGTAGGTGTCGGACAATTTGCGGAGATGTGGCCTTGTTTGCCACACTGGAAACACCTTCCTTCGCGACGAAGCCGTTAAAGAGTAATACCGGAGGCTACGATCGATATGGGCTTAATTCTGCGATTCTACCGCTTCTTCCAATTAAC
This sequence comes from Inonotus obliquus, assembly GCA_032164295.1. NCBI lineage: Eukaryota > Fungi > Basidiomycota > Agaricomycetes > Hymenochaetales > Hymenochaetaceae > Inonotus > Inonotus obliquus. The sequence continues at coordinate 1,546,145 of JAJHTX010000006.1, read as the reverse complement.
AATACTTCTGCGATTCTACCGCTTCTTACTTCTCTTCGGACCACGGTACTTCTGCCGTCCTATCTACGCCTGCGGTTCCAACAAAGTACGAGGCTTCTGCGATTCGACAAGGCTGAGAGCGATTGAGAACTGGTCCACTTCTGCGCCAATACCGAATCACCAATCCCTACGCCCGTCTTCCATCATAGTACCGAACCACCAGACTTCGATACCGATGATACCGATACCGTACCGTCCACCCGTCCTGATACCGACGCTTAATACTCCACACCTAGTCGATACTACGCCCTCGACAGCCCATACCATAGAAAAAGGCTCACAAAGCTGCACTCGGTCTGCCATACGTTGCTGCGAAGAGTTGGATCATGGTCGAGGTTCCAAGCCCGACGGTATGCCCTTCCGAACCGCCATACATCGATACCGACGATACCGGTGTTGATACCGATGGTCCGCTCCGATACCGGAGTTCGTTACGTGTGCTAGGTCGAGACCACGCCATCGGAGATCTACGTCGAGAGGAAGGTTGGGAAATGAATCAAGTCCACCGTACGCTGCTTCGATCTCGGAGGAGGCCATCGATCCGACTCGGAGGGGAAGCCAAGCAATGCCCAGTCGAGTCAGGCGACGCGTACCGGTCGATATCGAGGGGCTAGAGCGATGCTCAGGGACGATCCCAGGGTACTGATTGGTACCGAACGGTAGAGTACCCCATTGCCAAGGTTGGGTTGTACCGACACGTCTACATCGGAGCACGCCGTCCGATCGATCGGTAGACGCCCAGACTGACGCCGCACGGATCATGATACCGGAACAAAGGTAAATCAGGATGACGTGCTTCTCCTACGACAGGGACATCGCCAGGAGCGCCCATGCGGTAGCTTGAGACACGTCCTTAATTTAGCGCTGGTCGACGTCGGTATCGCCGCCCTACCTCGGTATCGCTCGTCGTGAGTTTTCATTGGGTTCTTGTCTCGTCCCACCCTATTCTTAGCTACCCCCTGATAAAACTTCTTATTCATTCATCATCTTATGTTTCCCCTGATTGTAATTTTACATTCGATTCGACCTTATGTTCCATTTCTTGTACCGGATTACGGTACGATTCGACTTGTAAAAACCCCCCATTTGGTATCTTGAATGGCTACGGTATTATGGTATTTATAGCCTGCATGTTCTACTGTAGCAAACCAGCTAATCTGAGAGGAACTTCCAGAGTGAAGGTCCGGGTTTTGCTCATCCCGTTCAAGTCCCCGTTCGTTCGTCTCGTCTCGTAGTCACCGGTATCGATACCGGTAGTCGTCGTTCTCGTCTTCGTCGCCCTCGTCTCTCGTCTCACGACCAGTCCTATCAAAAACACCTCCTCAGCTCGCTTCCTCTACTGCTTCGTTCTCTCTACCGTAATACCGGACACCAGACGACTCGGTATCGACGGATTCGTCTCGGTATTGATCGTCTCCTGATACCTCTCCTCTTGAGCGGTCACCTATAGTCTCCTGTACTCATCAATCCAGCCAGGCCCTACTATTCTCTCTTGACGACTTGTCTGTGACTGTACGACTTAGTACCGCCACGTACCGGCCCTCCCAACGCATCTAAATCGTACCCCCCTCATCCGGTATTTCTAATACCGGCCGCGTTCTCGCACATTCACCGTCGAAGGATGTCCTGCATCGGTTCGCCTTGGCCTCCGAAGGTAATTCCCGTCGCATCCTTTTTATCGCCGCGCGACGGATCAAACAGGGCCGGCTGTTGTGGTGCCGGCGGGTGGACTTGTCGACGCGGTAGTGGTTGCGTCGGTGTCTTCTGGTTACGTAGTTGGCGGACTTCGCGCTCGTTCGCGTCAAACATGATGGCGTACCCCTTCATCGTGTCATAATTCGTCGGTTTCGTCGGGAGACGAATGATCGCCGTTGCTACTTCTTCACGAAGGGCTTTCTTTAGCTGCGGAAGTACGACGTTAACGTCCGTTGTTTTGACTCCTGCTTGACTCATCGCGATCTCAAAATTGGCGAGGAAGACACCGGCGTCGGCGTTTCCTTGGCGCATTTCCGTCCATCGTGTGTACGCTCGGTCCTTCTCGCCAGGGTCCTTAAAGGACTGGTCGATCTTTTCAAGAAATTTCTTAAAGGTGTCGACGATCGTTATCGCACCCTGGTCATTCGTTATTCCGTCATAGTAGTTTTGAGCCCACGTCGACGCTGTGCCTTCCTTCATGTACGACAGTACGAAGGAGATCTTCTTCTTGTCGTTGACGAAGATCGAGCCAGTATCGTCGGCGCTGATGTACGCCAAACATTCTCGACGGAATCGGAGGTAGTCTTTTCCTCCTGTGAACGGCGTCGGCGGTGCGATCCCGAGATCTTTCATCGTCGACGACTTAGGCGCTTGTCTCTGTTGTGTAGACATCGCCGCCGCGACTAGGGTGGCGAAGTCCTGGATTTGTTCGGCGGTGAGGGATGACATCGTCGTTCGAGGGTTCGACGGGGTTCGTGTCAATCCAAAGGTGGTCGACGTCGAAGGTAGAAACGGCAACGAGGGAGCGGAAGATTGGGGGGGCGGAGTAGGAGCGGCTGTCGGCGGCGACAGATTTCTCGGTTTCCACCTGAAGGTCTTTGTGTGTTCATCGTTGTCCCACGACACCCAAGACTTGCTAGTTGGCGACCACCAGGATTCGAAAGTCCTGCCTTGCTTGTCGGTGACTGTAACGTTGTCTTGCTCGTCAACGACGGAGTTGGAGGGGAGCGCCGCTAACTGTTCTTGTGTTAGAGGCAGCTTGTCAACGTCGACGGGTTAGAGGCGTCCACAACTCGTAGATGCGGACGGTCGGTACCCAGGTAATGAGCGCGCGATGGAAGTGACCGACGACCTCAAAATAAGCTCCGACTTCGAAAGGAACAAGATGATCGTTATCGTCGAGGTAATAACCGACGATCGCGTAGGTGGGGTAACACTCGAGAAACCCGATATACTCACGGAGGGAACGTGGTACACCGGACATGTAACGTTGATCGACTCGACGCTCAGATAGCACGTGAACTCTCACGTCGTCTCAGGGGGTTCAGCAACACTTCGACAAACGACTTTCCAACGAAACGTATCCGCAAGACACTACTGGGCTTTCTTGCCGCAAGCGACAACCGACGGTAGCGTTGTCAGAGAGAGGTGTCTAAGTCAAACGTCGAGTAAGGACGTGGGACGACACTTCACCAACAATAGGTATACGATCGTCTCAGGGGTCTGACGACTATCCACTGACCAACGTCGACAACGAGAGAAACAGAGGTGGAACGGAGGATGTCAGAGACACGTACGAGTTTGTTGTTTTAACGTCGACAACAACGACACGAGTTAAGAGACTCTCTTGTTATGTTACGCTTTGCGCAGTCAGAGACGTCGATCAGAGATCAGAGACGTCGACGGGCAAGAAAGCGAGCTACCACTAAATCACAAAAGACCGTAGTCTGCGACGTAGGTGATAGTACTAGATTTTAGCACGTCTATATAATATACAAGGGGAATACGACTTACCTGCGACGTAGGTGATAGTACTAGAACAAGAGAGTGAAGAGACGATCACTCTCTAGTCCAGCCTTATATACCCAGACGCCGCGGGAAAGCTTTACATAAACTGTACAGTATAAACAAAGACAAATAGAAACAAGGGAAGAAGGGGAATGGTGGGATAAAGTTGTTATAGATTGTGATTAGCTAAGCCAGTAGGGATTAAGTAAGGAACGTGATTAAAATGAAAGTAAATATGCGTCGACGAATAGAAAGAATGGCCGTATGAGGAAAAGAGAGAAGACGTCGTAACATATATCAGTATTAGATGGTGTGTTCTACTTGCAAATTACTGAGGTGTATAATTTAGGGGGGGTGTCTCTGCTTTGCATGTATTATTTAACATGAAAAATATATATCTCTATGAGAACTTAGCCGTTTCTTATGATCTAAGTTGTTTTCAGAAGCTGTTACTATTTAGAATAGATATGTGTATCTAAGATATAACCCACTGCAGCATATATTGAGGTGCAACATGTGTTAATAATCAATAACTGCCCTAGATGCTCCGTAATGTAATATCTCTACCTGTTGCGCACCAAATATCTTTATCAAGCATTCATTCAAGAGATATTATCATAAGACACATATGTACAAAGTTTGGTAAGAATCGGATAAGATTTGGTTGCTGTACAAATGAAACGGTAACAAACATGTATGCATTACATCGAAATTATTGAGTTCTTTCTCAATAATTAAATTAATAATTATTTTCAGAGGCCAAAACTTTCTGAATACATTCATAATAAGTATTCCTGCAATGTACAGGCACTAAGGCACTAAGAAGAAAGTGTTTATACTTACTATGTATTATTCAAGATGATTAAATGACTGTGCTGGTCGGGGGAGGTCAATGGAGCCTTGTATGCATATAATTTAGCAGTAATTTCTTAATTCCCACGCATTTACTGAGAATAAAATTTTTATTTCAATGCAAATGTGTTCCAAATGAATTTACATGAATTTACAAAAAATAATGACGAAAATCCGTTAAGAATTGAGTGAGATATGCGTGCTCACTGTCAGAGACAATGAGCACAGGGTGTGGGGATGATGTGTCAGGCGGGCGGGGATCGGCGTCCGGAAGGGAGAGGGGATCGGCGCCCTTGGCGACGATGGGAGAGCTCGGCGCGCCAAGCGATGGAGCGGCGATCACTCGCGTGATGTGTCAGATGCTTGGTCACACAGGATATAAGTGGTACCTGGCACGGCCTATGTAATTTCCGTGACATTCCCACGGTCCCTTCCATGGCTGAGCGGCGATCGACACGGATTCACCTGTTCCACTTTTTGTTTTGAGATTCGAGGGCCCGTCCTCCCTTCCACAACTTTACAAAAAATCTGAGAAAATGTCCAAAAATTATTTTTCGACACTCTGAACAAGGTGGTAAGAAAAATTACAAAAAATGTCCAACAGATTCCAAGATACGGCGATTTTTGACACATATATAAATAACTATGACACTTCTTAAGAATTTTTTTTAACAAAATCTTTATTTTTCGTTAAGATTTATATATCTGAAAGAAATATGACAAGAAAGCCTGGATTCATTGAGCTAGGAAGCATATATGCTGCTGTGTCTACTGTATATGCTAATCTCTCCACCAGTGTGTTGATTTTTTTTCGCATGTAGTTGACAGAACCACTCTAATACACACATACATCATGTCCAAGCAGTTTTGAAGGAGTTTTATAAGTGTTTTCAGAGGAAGATATGGTCGTGCAAAAAAGCCAAAAATAGATCACGTGAATATAAGTGAAAACAGTTATGTATATTATGCCTGAATATCACCTACAATCAATTTGGATTTGGTATATTTCACATCAGATAGTTATTCAAAGCCTTTTCATGTTGAAAGGAAGGGACAAATAACTCAAATTCTGTGGAACGACATATTCAAGGGATTTAGTGGGGGATCGGAAAGTGGGACATGAAGATCGACGCAAGCTACTATAAATGGAAAGTATTTGAAACTCCGCCCGGGAAAAAGTGGCACGGATTTTTTATAGGCCGTGCCAGGCACCAATATAAGCAATAACGACTTATAGTAATTTTTTTAAATCTTTAAATCGCAGGATGCAGTATTACAGAAAAATACCGTTCCTTTAAACACCAATTACAAACTCGCCCCCAGGTCTTTCCACACACAACTTTTCAGAAATTAAAATACATTTTCATGGAGTATACTATAGGAGACACATGCTGATTTTTTTCCAAGCCGGAAGGTGTGCTGGAAAAATAGATATGGACCTGGAAAGAAACAAGGGCCCCTGTCACGGAAAACGACTCCTTTGAACACCTTGTGACGTAATGTCACGCCAATATCAATCACACTCCGGTTGTAATGAATTGCCGAGATATCTTATTTTGTCAGCACGCCGATCATTTTGACTATCACACTCTTGAGATTTTCTTACAATATTAATTGATTGAGCAGCAGTTTCTCCCTGAAACTTGGAGTGAAAGTAGACTATGTAGCATACTTTTAGATTATCAGGTTATCTATACAGTAAAATAACAGGGGGAATTGCAGGAGGAATTGGTTTCGACTCAGGTCTGTGAATTTCACCAAATATCAGCACTGTATAATTTTTCTAGACTCAACAGCTTGCTCAAATTTCTTGTAAATTTGCAGACTCAGTGATACATACTATCCTTTGGTTCATGCATGTTTATGAGATGATAAGTGAAGAATTGAGTGAGAAAAGTCATGGTGTTCAAAGGAACGGTACTGTTTAAAGGACCGGTATTTTCCTGTAAGCTCAGTGTACGGGAAAATTCATTATGAGGCCAAACTAGAAGCGCGCACGAGCCGACATCCCCCGTCTAATTTCATAAGCTAGCGTGGGTTCCACAGGTGCTACATACAGTGGGAATCTGGAATACTGCAGTCTAGCTGTTTTTCATCGTGGACAAATCCAAGAGATTTACGTGGTAAGGTCCACGGGCTGTCGAACGTGCAGAAAAATCTCAATCGTTTATCACATCTCACACAAAAGTTTCTTGAATCACCACTTCTAAGTTGTAGTCATTTTTGCCAGCACTATTCCTGTAGAAACACCGGTAGTGGTGGAGCAGCTACTTTGAAAGTGCATGCTGCAACGCCTCGTAGACGCTGATCTCTATTTGAGCCTCCACCTTGTCCTCCTCCGACCCACTACTAGCAGCAATCCTTTGTGCTTCCGTAAGATTTGCCCGAATGGCCTGCGCATTCAGGGAGTTGAGATCGTTGAGTTGTGGAACGAAGGAGCTGAGCCTTACCTCAAGCGAGAAGTGGTCCAAAGGAGCTGCCTCCACAGCATTGATTGTGAGCTTGTTGTTCGGGTGCACATTTGCAAAGCCGCCGCTCACTGGAGAGGAAAAATAAGTCAACAAGCCGGGAGTCAGACAGCTGAGGAGATAAAGAGGCGTCGTACCGAACCACTTTTGGCTGTTGTTGCCAGAGTCAATCACCTCTACGACTCCAGGACGCAAAGGTTCGATTGACGGTACGTGATTGGCGAGAATACCCATATCACCAGTCGCCGCTGCTAGATTGACCTGAACGACATCCGTTGACGCGAAAATAGTCTTGAGAGCCATAACGTTAACCAACCCAATTCATGAGTGTCATCCGGGACAGTACGGACCTGGTGAGGTAGCACAAGAGAAAGCTTTATTTTATCTGCCACCTCGGCATATCCCCGACGTTGCAACGCGAAAGATGAACGCGGCGCACTGCGCGCAGCAGAAGAAAAGAGTCGGAGCGCCGACATTGCCAATGAGCAAAACGGAAGTGAAGGTCGAGACGGGACGATTGTGACAATCGGAACTGACTAATCTCTGATTTACGTAATAACATACACATCTATAATTGATTTACATAATCTCCCAATAAAAGCGAGTGATGAAAGAGTCCTCTATACAAACAATGATAATCGTGACTTGATACTTTACATGACTGTGTTCATCGTAACTATTCCTAGCCATTACTACCAAAATACTCGTCTAAAAAGCGAACGGATGAATATCCAAAATCGAGAAATGATGGAAGGAGGAGCGCTTATAGGCTCCTTCTTGGAGAGTATGCCGCCCTCAGCACCGGGTACGCAACCTTCAAATGCGATGAGCTAGCGCTTGGAAGAACGGGGTCTAGTAGTTATAATTGACCTTCATCAGAAGAGCCTCCGCGGTAGTCGTCTGGTAGGAATGAAGGTTCTTTGCGAGTACCCTGTTCTCTATGAGCCGGTAAGTGGCAGTGGTTCAGAAGATTCGAACAGTTTTTACTTACATTTGGTCCACGGCCGTCAGTAAATCAAGATTGATATCCTGTGTGACAACAGAGTCGAGTTTATACTCAGGATGAGAGCGCACGAAGTTTCGTATCCAAGTGGCAGCAGTCTGAAGTGATCCATTCGACCTTCGCTCTATGAGTTTCAGGTATGAGTTCAGTTTTCTACTCGTTTCAGAATCTATATCGAGCGTATCCAGGTATGCTCGAACAAGACCCAGCAATCCAGGATACTCAGCACCCTACTAGTCATCAGGGACAGCTCCGATGGGATCCTATGTTACTCACCTTCCCGAGCATTATCTCATCCAGTGTCATAAGGTCATATTCATCCTCGATGGGTCCAACCGCAATGTAATCTCGGGGAGGAGTACTGAAACAGTTCCTGAGTTTCTTCTCTTTGGGTTTCGGATTCCCATTCTCGTCCTGAGAAGACGCACTGCTCGATGCAGAGGGAGATTTGGTCGAAAACACGTTCTTTCGGAAGTAGAACTTCTCTTTGCGGGCCGCATCCCGTTTCTGAGCCGTTTGCATATTCTCGTCGACCTTTGTAATTGGAAGATAAAGGTTGAGATCAAAACATAGGATCGCACGTGACAGGAGGACAATGAAGACTGCGAACGCAGCATTCTCGAAGTCTGTCATTTGCACTTCCATGCTTCTAAACTCGACACGCCATCCAATGGAAGAGCCGGCAGGGGGAGGTTTAAAGCGGACTGTTTGCCAGTTGGTCGATTGGATATTCTTTGCGTCGAGTATCTCAATGATTAATATAATAGATCAGGAAACAACGACGCACCTCGAAATGGTCCATGCTTGTAGTGTCATCTTGGTCAATTAACTCCGAGAAGATCACGATAGGGTCACGAATGAATAGATGAGCAATGTGCTTGGATAGCAACTCGTCGACGCCTTTTCGTATGTGAGGTTATGCATTGGGTTTGCTCAGAAGGTTGCTCACCTGAGGTCTTCAGACGCTCAAATATTGCAGCGTCGAAGGGAACCTGGCTATCGTTATATTCGGGACGATTCAAAGGATCCTGCGAGATATAAAGATCCACGCTGTCGTATCGGGACTTCGGTATGACGTATTTGTTTTCTTTCAACGGCTTGTAGATGAACGTCAGGACGGTCGACCTCAGAAAATATACGGAGCTCGAACCTTTAGACCTCGTTCCTCTTCCGTCCGGTCATCGACGCTCCCAGCGATTACGTTCCATCTGCAGTCCACATCGGCAATATAACCACGATACAGCGGACTAGCAGCCGTTAATGCAAGCTTCATAATAAATATGATTAAAGAATTACAACGAACGTGACACAAGCAACATACCATTATAGGACTCAGTGGAACGAATGCATCGTAAAGTCTACGAGCTTCAGGCACATTGCACGCCTGGAAAGTGAGTTGCAGGCAACAGCAGCCCATGCCAAAGCCCATTGCATCCATGTAAATGTGATCTGTGAGAGCGGCTCCATTTCTCGCCTCTATTCTCCGAAGTTTAAGCAAATGAGAAGACTGAAAGATACAAACGCGTGAAATGGCACACTTACCCGGATCTTCGGGGTAAATTTTCCGATCCCAGGGAATTGTTGGATCAATAAATGGTCTCGGTGTCTTCTCGTCAAAGAACAGAGGCAAATTGATAGCTACTTTGGAACCTCTCCGAGTTCGGATATTGGCAGTAAGAGTACTGGATTGTGTGAGCAATAATTTGATCTCTAATTTAGGTGACAACTAACGGGAAACGTGCATGTGGGTTTGTGATCTCCTGTGGCAAGAATAAGCTGTGACTAGAGACTGCGTCCGCTGGGTCGGCGTACGGCTCGGTAAAGACACCAGGTGCTCCCAAACGAGGGAAAGAAGTAAAAGTAAGAGGAATTTCGTGCGCCTTCAGATGTTTACGAGCCAGGCTCCGACTGGATAGTCACAGAAGACCTTTTCAGTAATCTTATTCTATCGACCCGAAATGCCACTCACCGATATCGCATGTTACTCTCGACGGAGATAAGGTCTGATAGTGAACCAGTATACGGTGAACCAGGAGTTGACTCCAGCATATAGCGACCATATTCAGGATGGAATGTTGGAATAGAAAACCTATGTGGCAAACATTCGAACTTTACGCTGTGAAAAGCCCAACGCTGTCACTCACTTCTCACCAGCCTCCTCAGATAGATCGCTACAAATGCTACCTAACTTCGCCAATATCTCGGACTGGCGGAGCGAAAGTTTTGCATTTTTCTCCAACTCATCGAATGCCACAACCATATACTCGACCTGTTCGAAGATGCATGCACCCTGAGTCCATATTTCATGAGGGAGAACTAGACGCCCACCTCATCGCCCCAGAGTAGCTCGTCCCCATGTCTATCTTTGACTCTGTGCCAGGTATGAAGAAATTGCGTGATTCCGTGTGTTCTGACGTGCTCGGCATATTTCCTTGCCTCATCCCAAGAGAGGGGCGTTCCCAAAGAGAGGAGACCCATGGGCGCAAGGACGCTGGGCTGGAAGTCAACACAAGCCAGATGGCGTCAACGAGAGAGGTTCATTTGTAAGAAGTAGTATTACAGGTTGGTCAGCCATCCCGTTAAGACTCCGTCGGGTACACTTTGAGAGCCACGCGGGATGATCGGCGCGGTCCGAGAATATAAACTTCCACATCAAGTAATTTATCTATTACGCGTTCCGATAACCTCGGTAGGTCGTGCCGAAGGCATAAAAAATAAAGATACATAGACAGTATTAATGGATACAATATGGCAAAGTAAACCACAGGTCAGTAGAACTAAGCAACGAACAAAAATTACGACCCGAGCGAGGCACGACAATAGATGGGGAAAAAGCGGACCGGTTGGTGAGAGTAGTGAACGATCTGGGACCACACAATTCACGCCGCGGCGCTGGTTGTCCATTTCAGAAGCAGCTTTAGTGCCAGAAGAACGTGCCTCAAAGCACGAGTCCAAGCTTCTTCCACGCCGAACTGCAACTTGATCGATACGTCACCAATCTTATCCTTCACAACTCTTCATTCGGAAGATAATCATCAATCAGTTCATGGTTTTCATGCAAGCGCTCAACTGTCAACGTACTGGTGCGGAAACTCGACCGAACGATCCTGCGCCCTAACGTAATCCATGAGTTGGCGAAGACAGTCCAGGAAGGCCACCATTGCTAAATCGAATCTCCGATTGTGCAATAATCTGCCGATGTGAAGGTCGCCTGAGCCGTAGAGTTCATATGAAGCTTTGTCTCCGGTCGTCCTCTCAATGCGAGAGAACGAACCCATGGGTACTAAGCGGTAGCTGAAAGCGTATTCCAATTAGGAAAGGACAATACCGTTAGCATCTGAAGTACTTCTCAAACGTGAAGTCCAGTTTTCTCGCAATAGTGTACAGAAGCAAGAGAGCTTGGCCCCATGCCGCATTGATCTCTGCCCACTCTACCTGTTGTGGAAATCAGCCAACGCCCACATGTACTCGCGAAAATCAGGTCTCACATGGACACCGCTCACTCGTCCCAGTCTCAGGCCATTTATCGTTCCAAAGACACCATCGTGACCAATACAGAACGCATCATTGTAAACGTTCGTTCTCTCCAGCTTCTCGAGCACAAGAGAGTCGTGGGCATATGCTGCACGAAGCGACGCTAGTTGTGACACCTGTTCCGCGGCAGTAACTAAATGAGCATTATGTGCTTTCCAAAATCTGAACCAAGTCTCAGAATTAGCTAGCAACGGTAATAACGTTTGTTACGTACTCGGTCTCCTCTTCTTCCAGCTCTTTCTCCTCAAGTTCTAGTGCACGTAGCTCTTCTTCCAGCTGATCCCTATCTGCTTGTGCCTCACGAAGGTCTTCAATTGCTAGCCGTTCTTCTTCCTTCAGTCTCATAATTCGTCGTTCAATCTCCTCCACCGATTCTTCCTCCCGTTGCTTTTCTTTCTTTAGCTCCTTTTCAAAGGCGACGTACCCATCCCTCTCGCGCATGGTGTCCTTCAGTTGCTCTCCCAGAGCCTTCAGGAGTCCATCCGTGCATTCAGTGCATAATGGATGGTCAAGATCTGTCCGACTTGATAGCAAGGTGAAGAGTTTATTCGTAGACTTCAGCTTATTCGAGAGGGGAGACGCGGCCTGCTGTGGGGGCTTCTGACTCCGTGAGGCACCAGCGACTTCCGCAGTCGGGGCCCGTTCTATACGCTGTGGAGTACCTGATGAGGGTATCTTCTGAACGACGCTGTCCCGAAGAAAGACGAAGGATTCATTCGGCGCAGTAACCAAAGACCGTTGCGACTGTTTAGTAACTGATCTGGGACCCAGGGTAGGCGCTGTTGGGGATTCACACTCGGTATGAGTTCCTATGGCTCGTGCCCATGTATCCTTGACGTTAGGTGGCGAAGGCAGTTGGTCAAGCTTGTCTGAATCGGATGAAAGCGACCGAGGTGGTGGCGAGGCGAGCGTAGAGGCAAGGAGATCGTACGACGAAGGAGTCAAGTCAGCAAGAGATGCATCCAATTGCAAGGGCTGTCGGCATTTTTGGCAGATGTATCCTGCGGACATGCAACTACAGTTGTCGAAGGAAATTGTATAAACAGAGACTGCTCGTCATCTGTTTGTTTGTCAACATTGTTTGCTTGGAATTCACCGAGCACGTGCCGTCCAGGGCAATATCGTCAGTCAAACATTAAGAAACAAACAAACATATACTTACTTACTTGAGCTCAGCTATTTTCTCCTTCTATTATCCGACCTTCAACGTGGAAAGTCACGATGCTATCAGCCTGTATAGTCTCGAGCTTACTAGTACTTCTGTTTACTTGCGCTGGTCTAAAGCTCCCTCTTTTTGCATCTTCGTTCGTCGGTTTCCAATCTTCAGCTTCATGTTCTCAGTCCAAACTTCTAGGAGGGTAATTTACCTTTTTCTCGTGGCTCTCGAACGGGTTTTATTGGGTTCTGGAGTAGCCAGTACTAGTGAGCAAGGTAAGCACCTCGCAGCATCAATTATATTCGAGGACGCAGAAATGCACAGGAGAGTCTCTTCCAATGAACATAAGTCACTACATGGAACTATTCAGCTTGCTTTATTTTGCACTCGGCAGAGCAGAGAGGGGCTTGTACCTGTAACCATGGCCCTCATTAGAATTCAGATCGTTTGTTTCAATGTTTGTGCTGCAAGTAAACCACGTGATCCGCTTTTGTGTTGAAGTCACCATCTGTGGCAAAGGTTGGGTTCGCTTAGGAATTAAGAAAGACTAAGCCGCATACACCGCTCCTCCTCCAATAAACCCACTTCTCTTCCGAACGAGATGGAACCCGATGAGGATGATTCTCAGATAGCACAGTCGCAAAATCCAACATTCCTAAGACGCCTCGCGGGTCCTTCAGCCCACAAAGTTGGGTAAGTCCTACGCACGCACATGTCTTACTGCTGGACTGCCCGCATTAGATTTGGCCAAGATCAAGCTGAGATCAATCGCCGAATTGCTGAGGCATCTAAAGGATCGAAGTTCTATGAGGCAAGAGTCGCATGGAACAACCATTCCTGCGCAAACCTATGTCTAACTAGCGACTCTGTAGAACGAAAAACGCCGTGATGCGGATTGGACAGAGCGCATAAACAAGATTCTAGAACGGCGGGATGAGCTTTTGAGAGAGTCTGACATACGTGAGCCAGCATTGCTTGGTGTACACCCTTATGGATTATTAACTCTAGTTAGCTCGAGTGGAGGCGAAGGTTGACCGCCTGGTAAGTATTGCTATTTCCATTAAGCCACTTATGATTCCTAAGTGATCCATAGTTCGCGGAGAAGGAGTCGAAGCGAGATTTGACTCAATCCATTGTCCATATTGACATGGATGCCTTCTTTGCCAATGTTGAGCTTCAACATAATCCTGAACTCAAGGATAAGCCTTTTGCAGTTGTGTGTACTCCTGATGCTTCCTATGATCAAGATATTTAGACCATTGGCTACAGGTTGGTCTGGGTGTCGTCACGACAGGATCGTATGAAGCTCGAAAGTTTGGTGTGCGTGCTGGTCAACCTGGTAAGTAGAGTCTGTCTTGATAGAAGTCATTACCAGATATATTCTTCCACCCAGAGTACATCGCCAAAAGGCTTTGCCCCGAGCTCATCCTCGTGCCTGTCGACTACAAACGTGTCGCCATCATGTCGGAGAAAGTGATGAATGTCTGCAAGCGATATGACTCCTGTTTGTACGTGGCCGGAAGTGATGAAGCATATTTGAAGTACGCTACCCTCTTGATGTCTGATTTCCTCTGGCATAAGTCATTCTTCTCAGCATCACGAAGCACCTACAAAAGCATAATATTACTGCTGAAGAATGCGTCCAAGAGCTACGTGCTAAGGTTCTCGAGGAAACCAACTTGACAGCGAGTGCTGGTATTGCGCCAAACATGGTACGTATCATTTCTTCGTCAAAGTTGATTCACAAACCTGATTCGGATTAGATGTTAGCGAAGGTTCGCAGACTCAGGTTCTCGTCGCAGATATTACTGACTATCTCGCGAAGATATGCTCCGACAGGGTGAATCGCTCTCCTACTTGACACCACACGAACTAACCCTTAGCTCAGAATAAACCCAATGGCCAATTTCAAATGCCTTTTACGCGAGAAGCTGTCATGGAATTTATGCGGGAACTCCCCGTTCGCAAAGTTCCTGGAATAGGACGTGTTGGTGAGAGGGTTCTGGAGGCTATCGGAGTCAAGGTTTGCGGGATAGTGAGAACTTGATCAGATTTTCTGACGGAAGTGGCTTAGACTTGCGGTGACATCAGAGATGCTCGAGCCGTCATTTGGCTTATGCCTCGGAGATTTGCTGTTGATTTCCTGTTTGACGCTCACTTGGGATTATCTCCTACTCTGATCCAGCCATATCAGCGGGAAGAGCGCAAAAGCGTTGGAGTCTCAAGGTGTGTGAAATTTCTGCAAAGGCCTGAAAATACCTGAGGCTCTCGCCAATAGGACGTTTCGAGCCGTGGACACGAAAGAAGCTATATTCCAAAAATTGGAGTATATCGCGTCTCTTTTGGAACGTGACTTGGAAATCGAAGGATGGGCCGGAAAGGTCGTTATACTCACCTACAAGCTTGATACCTTCCGAGGTAGGTACTTCCCAAGGTATGAAATAAGGATGCACTTTCATCTCGTGATTTTCTTCAGTCCATACGCGCCGAGCAACATTTGAACGTTGGATTTCAAAAAAAGAGGACCTGCTGAACGTATGTATATCGGTTTCTGCACGAACAATACTGAGCCTGCTTCGTTGTAGATCGGCAAGGAGCTCATCAAACCTTATCTTCCGCTCCGCGTCAGACTTCTCGGGCTCAGAGTCACAGAACTCCTTGATCTCCGCGCCCCCGTTGACCAAGGGATAAAACGTGTAAGTGGGGACCCTTTGCACCCTTATTTTCACTAACATGCTTTTTGTATCAGTATTTTGGATCAGAATCAGGTGGCGGGTCTCCGTCCAAGAAAAGGAAATTGGACGTACAGCCTGATAGCACGAGTGAATTTTCCGATAGTCCAGTTAAGCGTCACCGAATGCGGGACGGATATTCAAATATCAAGCCGATTGTTGTGGACGGGAGCGAAGAAGAGGAAGAAGAGCTAGTTGGTCAAACTGGAAAAGACGAAGACGAACTGGATGACAACGAAGAAAGCGACGAAGAGAGAAGCAAGCGCTCCGAGTCTGATGAAAGTCGGGAACTGCAAGAGGTGCAAGATGTTCCAAGTTTTCGATACAGGTATGCAACATCAAGTGTCGTTAAGATAGGAAACGACAGACCAAGCACACGAGCAAAATTCAAGAAGCCGAACAGTGCGATTTCGCAGGATCGTCCGGTCCTTTCGCTTGGTCCCGCGAAACGCAGCAAAAGTGAACAACCTTATATAATGTCAGAAAAAGCAAGCGAACGGAAGTCTCCAAGAGCAAAATCTCCCGCGTTCGGAAGTCGAGCGTCTTCAGTTCAACCAATTTCGGATACGATTGCAAATTCGAGCACGAATAGTACGCATGAGGTGATAGAATGCCCGATCTGCTCGCGCAAACTTGAGACGGACAATTCTGGTTTGAACGCTCATCTAGATTATTGTTTGAGCCGATGTGCTATCATGGAGGCGTCCTCTGCCGCTGTTTCAACGATGGTTATCCCATATCAGAAGGATCCAGGTAGATGAGCGGGTGGACTCCCAAAGTGCACGTGTATACTTTCAATAAGTTGGAATTCTGTTTGATTATATACTATATTCTTGGCTTGTCTTGCCTTGACTAGTTCATGATTACTCCTCCAGAGTCGTTAAAGTTTTTATCCGAGAGTTCATTTGATTCCGCGAGGGGTTTATGTAAGTAAAAGGACCGTGAGAAGGCTAAGAAATCTGAATAGATCTGGTTCCTTACTTGTTCGATCAGTTCTTTCAAGCTTGTTTGTGCCACAAATGGCTCCCTCAGATCACTGTGCCATCAATTTTCTCAGGCAGTTTGTTTTCTTCCGATTTTCTCTTAGATCTGATGCGGTTAGCCTAGCCCTCCTCGACTGCTCCGTTTCACTTGAATTAGGGTCGAGTAACCAAGCACCAAATTCTCGGGAAAAGCGGATTCTTTTCCGGTCGGTAGAAACATTTCGTATACTAGCACCCACTAGTACTAGCTGACAGAGTCTAGTATATAATCATATTGACACTCAGCTAGCAAGCTCCCCTCCTACATGCAAATCGCCTCCTTCTCACTTTCAACCAACCATGGCTATCATCTCGCAGGGGGCAATATATGCCCTGGATATCCTTGCTCTCGTCACTCTCTGGAAATGCTCTGGCTACCTCATTCGCCATTACTTGCTCAAAACGACGACGGTCATGCTTGACCTTCCTAATCTTGGGCGGGCGAGACCGGATGGCAAGCGAATTAAGGGCACTGCTGTTGTTTGCGGAGGAAGGTGAGCGCTGGTCTTCTAAGAGCGCACTGCATCTGAATTTATCGTCTGCTGCCAGTTTCTCTGGATTGTGGAGTGCTCGATTTCTTGCTGATCACTTTGAGGACGTCCTTATCGTTGAGCCCGAGGAGTGGCTAGCGACGTCCGAAGGGACCGCTCCGATATATGATGTCAACGGAGAAGTCATAGAGGGTAGTAGAATTCATCCGAGATCAAGAGTTTTCCAGTACAAGGTTACACATGGTATGGAAGACAAAATATCTCAAGATTTCATAATGGTCTTATTCTAATTGCAGCATTCCAACCGTTAACATACGCTGCTCTCAAGTTACTTTATCCATTTGTGGATGATGAGATTAAGAAAATGGACGGCCGGTGAGTTGCTACATGTTTCGTACCACATTCCGACTTCCTAACAACACTTATTGCAAGCGTCGGAAAATCTGAGTTTCCGGCGTTTCTTTTCGGAATGCGACTAGCTCGTACCACGAAGGGAAACGACGGAGAGTATATTCGAAGCTTCTATATGACACGTGAGTCAGCGGAGAGACTGTTGCGCCGCTTGGTTCTGCAGAACACGCCTCGTATCCGATGGATGGCGGGAACAGTAAAAGGCGTTGAAGGGAATTTGCATAATTTGTCGTCCGTAGTCGTTCGCTTGCCCGATAACTCGGAGAAGACGATACCCGCGGCGCTGATTGCTGGTACGTATTCTCCGATCGTATCTCTATTGTGGGAGGGTCTAAGGATTGGCGCTGCATTGTTCAAAAAGATTGCACTGGAGCAAGTCAGGCAGGTCTAAAGTGGCTCAAGCGACTGAGCGTTAACGCGGACAAGCCTACCCATGGTCGTCTGGCTCTGGATGATCCAAAATTGCGGTTATCATATTATACGGACCAGCAGACACGCACGTTCTATTTCTATATACCGCCCGGACTTCGCGAAAAGATACCTATTCCTGGCGGCTACAAGAATGTCGGGTGGTTTTGGACTTTCGAACCATTCCTTGGTAAAGGGAGGAAGAGCGTCTTCGCTGATAGGGTAGAGGGTCATCGCAGTATGTCTGTTCATGCTTTGTGCAGCCCTAAATTTCTGACAATTGTCGTAGTTCGAATTATGGTCGGAACCTGGGGAGAACTGCCACTCCCGGAAATCGACGAGCTAAAAGACTTCTTCGCCATTGACTTCAATCCCATCGAGAAGGTTCCCAAGTGGTTCATGGACCTGCTCGATGTCTTGTACGAGGTTAAAGATCAGGCAGAGTATGTAACGACAAAATACCGTGCGTATGTTCAGAACCCCGCGGATCAAATGTTCTCTGATGACTCGTTCGATAGCATCATTATCCTGGATTCGATACGAGAAAGCTGCACAAGTTCCTTCAAACTTTGTCGCTGTCGGAGATTCGGTAATGCAAGTCAATCCAACATTCGGGTATGTCTTGAATACATGATACTTCCGTTCCGCACCGCTCATCCAGCTTCTAGACAAGGATGCTCCAAGGCGCTTATGTGTGCTGCGTCTCTGGACAGTGTTCTTCGGTCGCGAAGAGTGATAAATTCTACAGTGGTTCCCTCAGGATTTGGCGCCCAATTTTTCAAAGAACAGGCTCGTAAAACTGCTGTTGCATGGTAAGCCGCAAACAACGTCTCTCCGAATGGCAAAAGATTGAGATATTTGACTGACGATAGGGAAGGAACCAAACCGGCCGGTGCGTTTACTCGGCTTAGTGCTTCTGATTCAAGTTTTAATTAATCGTTATACTTAGATTATCTCTTTCCTACTACTGTGCCCGTCGAAGGCGAGAAGCACAGCGATGAATATCTGGCGGCCAAACTCTCGATAAGCATAATGATACTCTCATTGACGGTAAGTCCTAACCTGACTCTATGAAGGAGGATGATTAATTTGGCTCAACGCAGGATGAGAAAATCAACGATGTGTTTTATCGAGTAATTAACTTCTTGGGTGCTCCGGGAGAGTTTATGAATCCGTATATCCTGGGGAGAGTATTATTCAGGTGGGCCCAAGAGCGACTTGGGTTCGCCTCGGACCCTCTTGCAGATTGAGGCTTCCCGCCCAAATATCACCTCCGCGTACATACTAGTTCTACTATCCGGGCTCGGAAACTATTCTTGATTTCGATTGGAATAGTTTCTTGTCACCATGCACATATCCCGCACTAGACTAGAACCCCAACACACCATGATACGATTGAACTTCATGGATCGTCTCTAACATATTTGCTTAACCTACCTTTCCTTTACATCTAGAATATTTGGGCCTCGAGAGAATAGTTTTGCTGCTGAATGAGTAGAATTACACTGAACACATCTTGTGCTAGATTATTATTTTCCCCTATGCTTCTTAAAGCTTGCCCGAACGCCTAGACCAGCTTTGATATCTTCCGCGCAGCGTGCATCAGCTTCTCGTCCTTGTTCAGCTAGCTGTATCACCACGGGTACCGAGTTGGCCGGTACACAGACAACTCCGTCTTCGTCTGCTACGATGAAGTCTCCCGGTCTGACGGTGATTTCGGGGAACTCGCACCCCGCGGGTTCAGGCTGAATCGTTAAAGGGACCTGAATTGCTGAAGGCCGCGTGAAGGGGTATTGACCCTTGAAATGATTGAGTTTGATTAGGTTAGCTTGAGAACCCGTTTGCGTAAGTGCTTGTGACTCACGAGAGTTGACGTTCCTCGCGCGAATACCGGGAATCGCGCGTCTCTGTGTTCAGCAACGTCCCTGAATATGGTATTGTCAACGAAAGAAGAGCGGTTACAGGAAGCATCCACAATTACCGACAACGACCGGATATGATTACACCCAGCGCTCCCCGAGCCTGTGCGCCTATACTCATCAGACCTCCCCATACCGCATTCTTCGTCACTACAAGAAGAAAGACGACAATGCCAAGCATTCGTCAAGTCAACCAACATATTTCACACCAGAAGCACGCGTAAGAAGGACGAAGTACAAGATAAGGACGAATTGGAATAACCAAAACGAATAAGAATAACGTACGAGGAGGGGCGTTGATAACGATTACGGAACCACTCTCCGCAGTATCGACGTAGTGTTCATTGAGCTTTGGAGCGTCTTTCTCATTCGACAGCACCATCTTCACCGTATACGCAGGTCCACAAATCCTTTCATCGATACTACCTTCATACTTTGATTGCCTTCGAATGTCCGGTATATGGCCACCGTGCGGTAACCCGATCTTGATAAGCGCATCTGATAATTCGCATGTCGAGAATTGTGAGAGTGCCGAGGAGGTTGAAGCTGATGTCGTTGATGTTGTAGTGGACATTTGACGGAGAAGTGAGAGAGTCCGTGGTAGTGCTGAACGAAGCATTTATAATAGAGTCGATGAGAAGGTTGTGTGCGTGTGTGTGTGTGGAGCTGTACTATTAGAGGATAGAAACATGCATAACTTGTGGGAGCTTGAGCGGATAGTTCAGCGCATACAGAGAACAGAGACACCAAAAATACTCGGGAACGTAGGGGGGTTAGTCACTCACGTGCTCCCACGCGGGCAACCGTTCTGATCCGCTCGGATCAACACCCGAAGGATCGATGGGGGATGAGATAAAACATGTTGTAATTTTCTACTGATATTTCCAAGGAAATATGTATATACATGCCCGCTCAGCCAGCTGAACTTCGGATGCAATACAAAAGAAGTGCTTCAGACAAGTATGCAAGATCTAAGTATCATCCAATGCCCACATTCCACTATACTACACTGGAGTCCATGTCACGTCAAAACCAACGGTCTCCAACCTTTCATACCTGTGAACTGCCGCCCTGTGTCCTAAGGCGACTAGTGCCGGCAGAAGTCATTTCATAAGTCTCAGGTGTGTGAGGTAATGGCATTGGAGGAGGAGGACCAGGCATCGTCATTCTGCCTGGACCGGATGAATTGCTTCTTGTCGCTATGCCAGATGATCCTGGTGTAGAACCATCCGTGTAACCACGTCTTGGGTCTGGCATGTACATCTAAAGTGAATTTGGTCAGAAGGAGTCGCAGCAAGTTAACATAATGATTCGAACCTGTTCAGCTTCACCAAAGACATCCTCCCCGTTCACTTCATGGAAAGTCAGCACACAACCAAATAGATCCTATAAGAAAACCGACTCACTAGCGGCTGCATTCTTATCCGCAAAATCGTACTCGGACTTCACGATGGAAACTCGGGCGGCCTCGCGTCGCTTTTTCTCCTCTTCTTTCCTCCTTACTTCGTCCCAAGGAACTTCAGTATACATCTTTGGTGCCTTCTCTGCATTTGGATTACCCGCAGGTCCGAATATCTCCAACTCGGCAAGAGATGTCTTCAGTGCACATATCCACTTGTTACGACGCTTAACTGTGACAATCCGTGAGCAACCGGCGGACGGAAGACTGAACAGTACAGATGCGAACCTTTCAGACCGCCTTGTTGCCAATTAGATTTGTACTTGATGTCTGCACTAAGCGTCATCTTTTCCTGCTCGGGGATGTCTTTTACGATAACGTCAAAGCTTGGCAAGAAGTCGCGCTGCTCAGCGCGCACGAAAGCAAGCATTTTTGTGCGAAGTTGCTCAATCTGCTCGAATGTCGTGTCATAAGCAACGTCAAATTCAAACGTCTCGCTCATCTGTGGACTTCTTCGGATGTTGTTGATAAGCTATGCATCGACACAATTAGTTGGAAGTTTGCGTCTGCGTTTCCAGGATTGTAGCTTACTAGAGTTGTCAAAACTGAGTTCGGCGCTTGAACCAAGCAGTTATTACTGTCTATGAAGACCGTGCTGAGCAACCTGATTTCCTTCACCGTATAGGTCTCCTTCGGATCCTTTGATATCACAACACGGTCTCCGACATCATATGGATGCTTGATGAACAAGAAAATGATACTGGAGAGCACTTCTTGCAAAGAACCTCCGATGAGCCAACTCAAACCAAGAATGAATGCCCCCGCTCCGGTCAGAAGTGAAACGAATTGCCTATCGAGGACGACGACTAAATGGATGAACGGATGATTGATGAGTCTGTACAGCGAATCGAAGGGGAGAAACATACCTATGATAAGTGCAGCCACGAAAATATACAAAGTCATGAGAATGTTATCAAGGCGGCCGACTGCGGAGTCCAGATCACGCATAGAATGTTCAATTGATAGTTGTTCACGGTGAACATCACTATATGTCTCGCATAAATCAGTTGTCAATTAGGTCAAAGACACGGTGGACTCACAGACATGCTAGTTCAACCTCCTCGCGGGTTACATCCCCATTGCTATCCCTGTCGAAGAGAGCGAAAGCAGCACTGCTGGATTCATACGAAGAGAAGAACGGGGCAATATCCGTCAGCACGAGGCTATCTGCTCCCGGCTGGCAGAAAGAATAAAACAAGCGGCGCGCTAGCAGTCTGGTCTTGTTCGCAGATCTCAGGGCTGTCTGTACCATCGCTTGAGGGGAGTTCGGTTGCAGAACTGAGCTATTAGCGATTCATTAGCAGATTCCATATGACGAAATTGAAATTAATTTGTTGCATTACCTGCCGGCGATCTCGGAAGCCACATTTCCGAGTGCTGTGGTCGTCGTGGTAGCTGCTGCACGGACGCCCTTCAGCGCTATCTTGAAAAATTTCTTCGGATCCACGGGTGCTGGTTTCTGTGCTGCATCACGATCCTTCAGTGTATCCGGCCGTCCTGATACTTCGGATGAGTGGGAATACAAGGTAACCAGGATCCTAATTGCAAGCTTCTGGTCCGCAATTCGTTCTATATGAAATAAGTACGAATAGGTAAGTCAGACAAATTTCAAAATATGTTCTTAACGAAGGAATGTCGATCTCACCGGCGTATGACCTCTCATGAAACTTTCCAGCGATCCACTGTATCGAGAATTTCTCAAAAAGCAGCAGACTTGCGCAAAGAAACAACCCGAATAGCAAGTTCGCAATGAATGAGATCCCTGCTGGCTTTTCCCCGATGGTTCGGTTGTCGATTAACGGGTTATACGTGATCCAGATGAGCAAGGTCCATCCGAACAATGCCACGTATCTGCAATTAATTCATCGAAAGTTCGCATTTGAATATAAGAAATTGTTCAAAAGCAATGGATAGCTGCTCACCGAACGAGGACTGAGAGCCAATCTATGTATTTCCTCGTTCCTACAGCAACTAGACCAATTGTATGCCTGGCAATCCGGGGTAAAACCCGGCTACGATGCTAGTGAGTCTAAATACGATGGACATAGTGACAGTTCCATACGCTGCCGCCAAAGATCCCCACCATCCTGTGAAAACAGAGTTGAAGATACCGTAACACGTCAGATCAGAATTACTCACCTGCCCAAAGTACCGAAAGCCAGATTGACCACCATAACAGTTTAACGTTCCCGACCTGTTGAGAATTCCCCGTGAATGCCAAACAAACGAAGGAAGACCAGCAATTACCGTTGCATTCGGGAAAGTTGTGATACCAAGTATTCCAGGAATCCATAGTAAAGCAAGAACTGGCACAATGAACAGCGTCCAGCGCGTCACGATCGATACATTGAGAAGGTAATTGTAAATCCTTGTAAACTAGAACATGTCGTTCAGTGCTCAACTCGGACATTCAGGTCCGATTCGACTGACTTTTGTGTTTGGTATATCCCCCTGAGCGAAGCGTAAATGCGATTCGCTTGCGTTACGCGAATCAAATCCCTCAGCTTCCTTTCTCAATCCGGCTAAGAGATCCCAACTTGAATTCTGAGCACGGTGACTCATGCCGGGTCTAGTTTGGGATTCGCCTTGTCTGGCACTAGCTTGGGGATAGTCATTCGGGACTGGCATGCCCGGTATTGTCGGCATTGGCTCGGCGCCTGCTCGGGGTGCAAGAGGTGCACGCGAGTGCATTGAGAAAGAGTCGCTGCGTGCGTTGTCGTCAGTTGATTGTCTACTGAACGGGTGCGGATACGCTGTTGATGGAGATGGCTCATTGCTTGCAGCGTTTTCTGGATGTGTTAACGAGACGGACGAGTAGCCGCCATCTTGAGGAAAATAGCGATTATTGTTTGTTGCCATGAAAGACAGAAGAAAAGGATAGGAGGCGAAAGGGAAGAAAGGAGGGGTTGACTGGCTTTGGTGCTATGAGAATCCACACCTACTCGGTCGCTGCCGATCAGCGGCATTACCATTTTCTTGACACAGCCACTCTCGGCGTTTTGGTGCTGCGTACCTCTCTAGCAACAATCAATATACTGATTTCATTTGAATGAAAACGCTATATTGAAACTCTGAAACGAAAGAAAGAAATCCATTTTGTTAACATCCAAAAAAGTGTCTTCCAGTACAATCCATTAATCGAAATGGAGAGCCACCTGCTCTTTGTCCTCTACTCAAAACATGGTTCAACCGTTCTTGTTGCCTTGCTCGGAGAACAGCAATACCAAGGCCACAGTGTTCCGTATTTCTGCATAACGATGCGCATCAAGAGATCAGACCGTCGTGGTGCGAGAAAAATGAGGGTTAGAGCGGAAGCAAACTCTTCTCATATGTCGCAGCTGTGACAACAGTTGGTCTGTCACATTGACTCACAACGCGTCGCGTCAATCACGTGCGTTCTCCCATCGTACAACTTTGAATTTCCCTTCAACTTCAAGTTCAAGTTCAAGTCTTGCTTGCCAGTGCCACCCAGGTTGCGCCAACGGATCGAGCCGTAGCCCTTCACGAAAGGGTGAAATGAAGAAAATTCATCCCCTCTGCTTCCGGGCCCCTTCTAGTGAGGCCGTCGGTGGCTCGTCTTACGGACCCTTCCTTCACAATGCTTTTCCAGTCCAGCTTTCTCAGGAATCGACGTCATCCATCTCCGAGTTTCGCGCTCTTCACAAGCAATCGCGATCAGGAAGACTTTATGCGTACGTGTATGATAGGGTCAAGATAAGGACGAGTCTAATACACGCGGTTCGGACCTTATTCTCTCGTCCAATGCGCGAGGCATGCTCTCAGGTTCGTACATTGCTCCCTTCCGGATATCTCCTGCCAAAAGCCCACTGAATCCCGTTTCCCGTTAGACCGGACTTCCGTCAGTATCGCGTTGGGCGGGAGCACGGGATGAAAGGATAAACTGATTGCCTCGAGCTCCTGAACAAATGTCGGAATGTTTGTGTAATCAAGAACGCGGAAAATCGATGACTAGCACTTCGTTCCTTGCCACCATCGGTGATCCATACTGATATGACGTCCTTTGACCGCGACTAAGCGCAAAGAACGCAAACAACCAGCCTTTAGCAGCCTTTAGCCCGAGTCAATGACGCGTCTCGGAGGCTAATCAAACGACAACACAATACCTCCGCTGTCTGCGTCGCATCATGACGTATAAATCGTGCGCGTACCTTCATGTTAACAATGCCAAGCGAAAGGATAGCAATATTGAGCCCACCCCCGCGGGCCGACAAAGTACTTTTTCTTGCTATCGCAGCAAGTCCACAAACATATCAGCATGGTCCCGTAAGGAAAATTTCTAGCGCCGCTCAATTAGTGCTTGGTCCAGTGCATGAGCTTGCTGGGCTTCTGTTCTGCGAGAAATGATACGGCATGAGCCACAGGTACAGACGTGACGTACCTTTTGAGTATCAAGATAATACTGTATCGTGTCGTCCCTTTCCTTACGGCATGTAATAACTCATGCTCTGTTTGCTTCTAGGTGAACTGCCAGTTTGCTAGCCGTAATGAATATCGATGCGGTGTAATGCAGCACTATCCAAATTTCAGACGCGTGTCTGAACCTTGTCGCAAGCACATCTCACAAGATCTTTGAATCGGAATCTACATTCACTGCTGAGCGTATTTGATGTCTGCGATTTATGGGTTCTTATCAACTTGGCACCTGCGAGATGCAAACATCTGAATGTGCTTGACGAGCTGGCTTCCGGGAACGATGTGCCGTCTGTGTATTGCTATGCTTCGCCTATGCTCCGTGCCGAAAGGCCAAGGATGCGTTCTTGACAGCTTCAGCTTCTCTGCCTTCCGCGTTGTCCGAATCTCGGAAGGGTTCAAGTTTTTCCAGCCTGTAGAATTGATCCTAGTCATGCCACTTAGCGAAACTCTCGTTCCGGGCTGAAATTGGTTCCATACGCGTGCGTACATCATCCTTTACTCTGTTCAATCTTATCTTCTCAATGCCTTTCATATTTGGCAACTCTTGACCAGTTATTTCAGCCACACATCAAGGGCCGCATGAATTTTCAAAGTTGAGAGGCAGGAAAGGGCAACCGCGTCCGTCTTTCCCGTGGAGCAAGGCAAAAACGAGCTCGATGACGGCGCTATGACGATTATTCTCTCTCATCTATAGACACCGGAATTCAAGCACCTCATTGAAACGAATCGGAGGAATTTTGAGAAAATGAAGGACGGAGAGATGGCGGAAGAAACGGTTCTCAGTCCGTGCCAAATTTAGCTCTGAACAGGTCAGCTCAACACAGATAGGCCTCGGTCTCTCCCAGGTGGCCCTTCTCGTACTGGATTCGTACAACCTCATGGCGCTAATGCAAGACCGTTCAGAAAGCACCCTTTACCTCTTTCGTCTGCCTCCACTTCAGTTCGTAAGTCGAATCTCGGGGATTTTATGATGTGGACCAAGTAACGGAGAAAGACGGAGGAAGGGAGCAGAGGAAGGCAGTACCGAATTAGTTCTCCTTCCTGGCCCCGAATTCTCGCGGAAGCACGCATGACATGCGTCCATAAGTACCAATACATTCCCGGAACCCTTGGTAGGTATGCGAGAGCAAAAGAACAGGTCTTAGGAAACGTGTAACTCCATACAAGACAAGAAGACTTCTGTCTTCTACGTATGCGGGTAGTAATCTTCGATGGTATGAGAATCTCTGAATCAGAATTATAGATACTGTCATGGTTTGATCCTTGTTCTGTTCTAAAACAGAGTTAAGGCACGCTGGATGTATCCTGTGGCCGACAAAGACGGAGACAATTAGGACGGGGGAAGGGGGGAAGGAGAGAAAGGTAGTACATGCTAAACTGAACTTTTCGTAGACTCGGAATTTTGCGAGCCCACGTCTAACTCCGGTTCTCCAGGTCCTCATGTCTGAGCGAGGAAGCGCTTGGGGTAAGCATGCTGACGGTACGTGTATCTTCTCTCGTCGATGTATATTGAAAGCTCTTCAATCTGAAACTTGAGAAGCTGATAATACCATCCTGACCTTCACTGTATCTCCTTCTTTCTGGTCTTGGATTTCAAGCTAGATGATTGAATCCAGACCCATCCGTTTAATCATGCCACCGTCAATAAATGCAATTCACTGTATGGCGCGAAGTCGAACCCTGGTCGTATCATCAATCTCGATTCCTTTCAGTGGCAGGTCAAGTAATCCATATTCCACTAGCTGAATCAGCATTCGCTCTATCTCTCAAACACGGAGTTTGAATGGGAGTCCGGAGTTAAATTTGGAGTAGTCGGGAGTAGCCGTACCCGCCCCCTCCTTCTCCACACCATCCACATCCACATAAAACACCAGAATACGAATAGTAAGTAAACAACCCTTTCCTGGACTCTGGAAAGAATCCTAACACGATTCAGTACCAATATAGAGAGAATTTTGATGGCTCTCTGTAGGCACTAGGCACATTATATTGAACACTATAAGGTTGAAGCTGTGTTAAACCTGGTCCCTGGCGTCGGCAAAACTCATGTCACACCTTCTTGACCTCGAGGTGCTGTACTCACGGTTCTAAAGTTCTTCCTCTCTTCTATCTTCTTCTCCTCGTCTTGTGTCCTTGTGTCCTTGTGTAAGTTGTTATCTTGTATCGTGTACTCTGCCGAGCTCTTTGGTACGGTATGTATTGTATCGGAAGTTGTCCGAGTTTTTCGAGTAATCTCAGTATCGTACTTACCAAGTTGTGTCGTATTATCCCTGTCGTATCAAATACAAGAATAAAGCGCCAGTCCCACCTCACCATACTTTCCCTCAAGATCTACATCGAATTACCATTTCGATACATTCCATACTTTAAAACGAATGCATCGTTATCATTTTGGTAATAATCAGATAGGCAAATGAAGGGAAAAACTAGAACTAATCATGTGCATGCATGTATGCGCGTGGACACCTGTGATCACGCTACGGTATCATACTATCAAATCGAGTATCGAGTCGTGTAATCTAATAAATCGATCGTTAATGCGAATGGTAATGGTACGAGTATACGGTGTACGGTATCCGTGTCGGGTTGAACTTCTAATAAAAGTGGTAAAAAGTGAAAGGCGAAGGCGAAAAGAAGCGGAATTTTCCCTTTACCATTAACCCGAATCATCTGAGTCGACAATCTACCAAGAGTAAATGTAAGCAGACCGTAACGTGAAAGCCCAAGGCATCACACATGAATTAAGACAACGACAACGAAAAGTCCAAAAACCCAGGAGTCAAGAAGAACATGTCAGACTATTGTATAGGCAATTCAGCCATAGTCACGGTCCTGCCGACCCTCTCTTCGACCTTCTCGTAGTTCTTGTCCTCGTCTCCGTCCCCGTGTTCGCCTTTGTATCCTTGCCTGACTTTGACTTTGCCTCTGGGACCGTGTCTCTGTCTCTGTCTCCAGTCCTGTCTCCACCCGCGCATCATTCGGAATAGCCAAGAGACCGTCACTTCGCCGAGTAAATCGAAGACCGACACGAAACAGGGCATTTCCAATCTCATCCTCATTCACTTCTGCACCGGAGGCCGATCCCGGACTCAAATTCAATCCAAGGATCGTCTTCGAACGCCTCCCCCTGACCATCCGAGTTCGCCCAGCCACCGATGCCACGTCGGGTCCGAGCCCGACGGCTGCCGGATTAAGTGGTGTAACGTCGATAGGTATAGGCGATAAATCCTCCACGCTCGATTCTAAGCTCGATTCCGATTCCGATTTTGCTTGAGGAGGGGTAGAAGCAGCGTGTCGTCGTGGTTTGAAAATCAACACCATCACCAGCCCAAAAATAATCAACAACAGCAAAAATATACATTTCCGTCGTCCAGTATTCCTTTGATATCCTTCTGCGACTTTCAAGTCCGTGACAGCTTCTTGCATATACACGCTCGTTTGTTCAATGTTATACTCGATCGAGTCGAGGAGGGTGCCTTGATCGATGACGAGCGTTTGGAGATCTTTGAACAACTCCGCAAGCGCGCCGATTGATTTAGCGATTTCGGTTATTTCATGATCTCGTGTGAGGAGCGTTGCGTCAATATCTTCTTGTTCCTGTTGTTGGAGCTGATGGGTAGATTGATTCTGGGAGGCGATACGCATGTCTTCATCGACGTCGGACATGCCCTCTGAGCCTTTGAGCGTCAATGCTCCAGAGGCGACGAGTAGATCCTGGTTCTTGATGGCATGGCCCTGCAGAGCTGAATGATGGATGAATGAGTATCAATATGAAAGGAGAGACATGAGGAGCACGCACTCTCAAGGTATACACGCTGCTTCTTACGAAACGTGGCACTGAGCTCCTGAACCTTGGCAGCAAGCGCACGCTGGACATTCTGAGCGGCAAGCTTTTCATGATGTGTTTGTGGGTGTTCGCGTGGTGGAAAAGTGTGGCGCTGTTGTTGGGCAGCGGCTGCTGCTGAAGCGGCAGGGATAGATTGGATCAAAGATTGGCAACGGCGGAAGTCCTGATGGAGGGAGATGTAGAATGGAGATGAAATAGATGGTGGGATACATACACGAGTAATGTCTGTGGAGATGGCCTCAATCTGGCGCTCCTCAGCAGACCGGTCCGCGAAACCGGGGAGTACGTGTTTAGCATGGAGACGTTCGAGGAGGGATACTAATGAACAAAAGGGTAAGCGAACCGGATCTTACTTCTTGGAAAGTAGAAAATTACTTTTTTGTTGGGTGGCGGCGAGAATATCATGGACTTGGTCGGAGATGTCTACCCTGTGAGAGCAGTATGAGTGAGAAGAGAGAAAGAAAGGGAAGAAGGAAGGGGGCGGACCATTTCGGCGGGAGAGTGGTGAGGTCGAGAGCGATGTGAGGGATGAGCTGTTCGTGTTCGTCTCCTTCGTCTTGAGGGAGGAAAGGATTTGATTTGTTGAGTGAGTGAGTTGTGGAAGAGTCGCGGTAAGAGAGGAAGAGGAGAGTACGAGAGCGGGAAGTGGGGGAGGAGGACATGTTGAAGATGGAGGTACTCCCTGAGATTATCGATGTAGTACACAGCCACTGTTATTCACCTGATCATCTCGTGTTTCTCTAATATAAAAAGTAATCTACTATAAAGCTACTCTACCTCTCCACTCGTATCCACACCCTCTCTCTCAACATGTGTAACCTCATCACGTTAGTATTGCCATCTCCTCATCATCATATTCTAATCCCTCTTTCCCCACAGCGAAGGCACTAAATTCGGCTGCGGCGTACGTACTCTCTCTCACTCTCTCTCACTTGCTCACTTTTTGCTCACGTCCATCGTCCCTTTCAGCACTACATCATCGTACGTGAACATCTCCTCCCTACATATCCTCACATCCCTCATCCCATCCACAGACCCGCAAAGTATCCAAGATCGACTGTGACAGTAGACGCTGCGTACACAGTGCCAAGCACCGCAGACCATGTCCTGACTGCTCCTGCGAAAAGGTATGTACTCCACAGCCACACTCTTCTCTCACTCTCTCTCTAAACATCCTCCAGTTCATGGGCCCAGATCGAGAAGAACGTGTCACCCTCACACTCGCCGACAAGTACTGTGATCACTGTGCCTACTGGTACCAGAACAAGGGTCGCAGGCAGTAGTCAGCCTCCCTTCGTCATCCGTCTCCCATCGTCCTGCCCACGTTTCTTCTACTGCTTCCTACCTCGTCATCCTTTTCAACCAAAGCTGACGTGGTTGTATGGCTGTGAGGGTTCGGCATTCGGCAGGTCAGAAAAAACTCGGGAGTTCGGATGTACGGCAAATCGTGGCCCAGGGCTCGGGGTGGTCGGAGTGTCCGTCGGTCGGTTGGCTAATCAACGTTACCGGCTACCGAACCCATTTTCCCTGTTTCCAAACGTGGTCTTGACGACACGACACTATTTGCCTTGATCCTTGGCTCACTCCGGTACCTTATCTTGGCCGTCCTTCCGAACGCACTCGGACTCGGATGACCTTATCGATTACTCCCTTCTCGTCATCCTTGCACCGTCGAAGTGGATCTGAAACAAGAATAATGTGTAATATTATCAACCTCCTACCGACATGATACCAACAAACGTCTCGATTTGACGTAGGGCGTTTGTCCCATTTACCCTCAAGTTTTTTTCCGCCAACTTCTCCGCCATTGAATTAATCGTTGTATCCTCAGCAACGCTCCCTTCCCTCTTTATTCCCGCTCGATGCTCCACAGGGACTTTCCAGGTGTTGTTTCGCAAGTCCCGATCGATCTGATTTGGCTTCGATGCAGATTGATGTGTGGCCGAATGAGACTTCGGATATCCATGGTTAATTTCTTTACTTTCCCCATATTTCCCGTCTCCACCATATCTTTGTCAATGTTGTAACATCACCGCTCGAGGTTTGTCCTTGTTTCATTAGTTTCTTCTCTTCTCCCTCTCTCCACTGTATCTCTTGTTTCTTCTCTTCCATCCTCCGTGCATGTGTGTCTTGCGTCGTGCTCTTTGCATGGCTTGGCGACATCTGCATGTTCTTCTCCGACTTGCCGGTTCATGTTAATTCCAAGCCAAACGACCCTTTTTCCTATACTTTGCATACCCTGAGTCTATATAACACTTTTTTCATTGAAACGTTCACGCGATCCGGCATCCTATTCTTCCATTCCATCCATTCTCTTTGCATTGCATTGCTTGCATTGGTCCGACCCCGTCCCTACCACCTCGGAGTCTCTCGCATCTTGCATATTCGAACTGGCATTTCCTAGCCCTAGTTGCGGGTCATAAACGTTTCCCTCTCCTCCATATTCTACCCTTCTCTTCTACATTCTGCCCTTCCACCCTTCCAACCAACCCACCTTATCCCTACCCCGCCCTACTTGTGTCCCCGAAGCAAACGTATATACCTGCAGATCTCATCTTCCCATCATCACATCTCATTTCCTGGCTCCGACTACCTGAAGCTGTATCAATTACGTTTTCCCTTTTCCCCTCCTTCCCTGTCCTCTCCCCCATCACATACACATCTCCATCCTCCATCTAACTTGCCGTAGCTCGCGTGTTCTATCTACTTGAATCCAACCAATCAATTTAATAATATTACCCGGTCTATTTACTTCACTTGGACTTTGGACTTGGACTTGGCTTGCTTTGCGATTTTTTGATTACCGACAGACTTGTGCGTGGAAGGGTAATAAGATTCTAATATAAGATTATTGATCATGGTAATTGCTGAATCAAGTGAAGGCTTTCGTGACATGCGTGATGTGCAATACAGAGACACTACATATATCATAGATTGTTGTGATTCGCGTGTACATGACAGTGGCGTATAGTCTATAGATCTAATGAATATCATATCAAATGAAAAATGAAATGAAAGGGACTGATTCAAATTGGATGTTTGATAAACTTTGATATAGTGAAGTGATTTTTCAAAGGTTAGAAGCAGGTGGTCGATGTTCGAGTGTTCGAGACTCTGCGGACTCTGCGGACACGGGACGTAAAGATGGAGAATGGATGGAGAATGGATAATGGGAAATGGATAATGGGAAATGGAAATGGAAAACTGGCAGTGCACAATACAACGTGTGGAGTGGACCTGCTTTCAACTAGCACCTTTAATAAACTCATCACGTAAAGAGTTTTTGGAAAATACGGAAGGACGTAAAAAAAGGGTGTAAAAACTGAGACTTGTAAGCCGTTAAAGAAAAAATAACCGACAAAAAAGCCGTAGTAAAGATATGTGATTGTGAAAAGAAAAAGGAGAGAAAGAATGAAAGAGATTACCATTGAACTTGAATGCCTGAGACTTCGCTTACGACTGCGTGATAGGATGTACGGAAGTATGTCCGACGGAGGGTTTCGGAGGTGGGTGAAGGGAGTGGTTCTATCCAGGATTTGGGTATGGAAGATGTAGAGGATGAAGGACGAAGACATAGATCAGAAAGGACTTGAAGAGCCAGTCTATCTGCTTCCTGTATGCGGGTTGAAAGAGAGACGGATTCGGATTCGGATTGAAGAGACGAATCGAGATATGTCGAAGAATCCAATGACTTGGGGGTAGATGTAGATTTGGGAGAAGGAGGAGGAGTAGGTAAATCATGCCAATAAGCTTCTTCGACTCGACGTATCCAAGCTCGTGTTCCCCAACGCATATCCGTGTCGTTTCCAGTTTCAGTTTTGTTTGTTGTGATTGGGTCTAAGACGGGTTTGAGTTGTCCACCACCGTTGACGCATCCGCCTGGACAAGCCATTATCTCGACATAGTCGTATGGTCGATCTTCTTCCTCGTTCAATGCAGATTCTACATTCGCATTTTCGTCTTTCATCGCTTTCGCTCTTGCAGCTCGAGCTTTAACCTTTGCACGTATCGCACTAGCACCTCCACCTCCATTAACCAACCTCCCCGCAGCACCTTTCCCAACTTGAACACCTGCAGATCTCCCGACCCGCCTTACGATATTCTGTAAATTCCTAAACCCATAACATCTCGCACCCTTAAACAGGATCTTCCCATTTCCTCCTCCTTCTCCTCCTGAATCACGAAGAATATATTCTTCAAAATCTTGTCCTCGCACCTGACGAGTCGTAACTTCCGCTTCGGGGTGTTCGGACGAGATGAGTGTAAGAAGTGTGTGGAGGTAAGAACCTGAACTAGTTCCTGGATGCGCGAGGAGAGTGGGGAGGGAGGGTCCATTCGGAATTGGATTTGAATGGTCGGCTGATTCATTCACTGTACCGTTGGAGAGATACCTCGCAGGTTCTACTTCCGACTTCGGTTCCAAGGAGTGCGGGTGTGACATATCCCACCCCCGTTCTCGCATCATGAGCTCTAGTTCACCGGTCGTGATCACACAGTCCACGTCACGCGTCGAGTAAGCGCTATCGAAGAAGTCCTCCCGTGAGGCCTCGAGCTTCTTGTCGTAGCACGGCATCACGGTAACGTGATAGATCTTATCTGGTCTGGAACACAATCGGTAGTAAGCACCACGTACGAAGCAGAGAAGGTATGAATCAGCACAGAACATGTGAAGATCGCCAGGAGTAAATACACAAAACACACGACCGACACGCCCGAAGCACGGTCACGCGAACGTATACTTCGGGGTGTGGAGAGGAATTGAATACCGGTAAAACTCATTGGAAGGATGCGGGATGACGAGAATAATAGCAAAGAAAGGCGAGGAAGGACAGACTCACTTCTTACCCCACTTATCACCGAGCCAATTTTTGACGAGCGTGCCCATCACCTGTTGCGGGCTCTTTGTCCGGCTGATGAACGGGAGCATCTCAGGGTGCGTCTTTTCGGCGTAGCATACCCAACCTGGACATGCACTAGCCAGCATGGGCAGCTTCCCTGCGCTATCATCTTCATCTGAGGTCCCGTGCTTAATCTTGCGCTCGTGGAACTCCCGCGCGTGTTCAAGAAGCGCAAGATGCCGTGCGAACGTGGTGTCATATACGTGTTCGAAGCCAAGCGAGCGCGCGAAGTTAGTCACACTGTGGAGGACGTGTTTGAGGGTGACAGTGTTTTTAGATGATGAGGAGATTGTGGCTGAAAGGGATGCCAACGATTGGGGAGAGATAGAGAGAACCGTGGTCTTGTGATCGTCGCATATAGGTGGAGGATTGTTGGCGAGCACGCTGAGCACCTCCTCATGGGACTGCATCGTGATCAGCACTGATTCTGCGGACGTTATACAGCCGCTATTTCACAAATTCAGATACGATTAGAACGGATACGAGCTAAGAAGAGGCGTGTGCGGGGAGGTGAGAGTGTACACATGTCCAGACGGACATACCTGCAGGCCAAGCAGTCATTGAGACTTATTTGCGCGGTTTCTAGTTTACGCGGGGCTGGAACAGAACCAGAAGCCGAAGCATAGTCAGACGCCAACTCATAGTATGAGTCTGATGAGTCAATGTGGATCTGGGTCTGATGAGTATGAGTAGTCTTATGAGTACCTTGTGAGAGACAAGTAGTCAATAGTCATTCACTCACCGAAGCAGCTCCTTCCTCCTTGGCTGGCTGAGCATTTGATTGCTGAACCGGCTTTATGCACGCCTGGGATGGAGTGATAAAGTCGTTTAGGTCGGTTAGAGTGAGTGCGCCCGAGAATGCCATGGAAGTGGATGGGAAGACAGTCATACATTGGTGACTAACAGCTTGCTCAGCACTTGCTCGTCGGGAATAATTCATAAAAAAAGATCGGCGTAGTCGGCATTATGATCGACGTGATCGGTTATACCATACTTGGAATATGTTACACGAAGGCAATGTGATGGCCTAGAGAACGAAGGCAAGACAACGATGGCAGCCTGAGACTCTTGGTAAACTCAACAGCTATACCCCAACGACGTCCTCAATGTTCGCTCGTCATTCAACCTCATTCTCGTCAATTTGATTTTGTCTAGTGCCACTAAGCTACAACCATGCCCTCGAGCGGGCTCAGCGATGTTGTACGCGCTCTTTCTCTGGGCCTCGTGCTAACAGGCGTCTATGCAGACGGAGTAATCCCCGTGGCGTCAGTAGCAAGCCAATTCTCCCTGACAACCTCTACCTCAATACCTTTCCCTACCGCTACGCTTACATCAAACGACACAGACGACTTCATCATCTCCGGCTGGTCCTTAAGCAGAGGCCGCATCAGTAATGGTCAAACAGACCTCCAATTCATCGACGATCCTTTCCCAGATAACCAACTTCCCATTCAAACCACAGACACTCCACCACCGAATAGCACTGTGCTACGTGTAACATACCCAGCAGGCTCCTTTAGCAACCACACAGGTGGCGCGCAATTCTACTCATTATGGAATTCCTCAACACCATTTCAATCCATGCTCGTCTCGTACGAGGTAGCGTTTGACACGGCCTTTGATTGGGTTAAAGGTGGAAAGCTTCCAGGTATTAGAGGTGGTACCAGTCTGGAAGGCTGCTCAGGAGGCAAGGAACCCGATGGCTCTGATTGCTTCAGTACACGCGTAATGTGGAGGAGAAACGCAGTGGGGGAAGGTACGTTTGTCAATCTGTCAAGTTCGTTTGTGCGGCTGCTGAATACTCTGTCATAGTATATGCTTATATACCAAAGTCCAATGGAATTTGTCAAGGCGAGGAAGTCAGGTGTAATGATGACTTTGGAGTCAGCATTCATAGAGGCGCATTTGGTTTCACCGTTGGACAGTGAGTCCCCATTCCCCTCCGCCTCCACTTACGGTATTCTGAGCTTCTCGGCAGGTGGTCCCGAATATCTCTTCTCGTACAAATGAATGATCCACCACAGACCTCTAATGGCTACATTGCATTATAGTACGTTTCCGTTTTAACTCCATGAGTGACTGGATTCTCAATCCACCCCCCAAGTTTCAACGACATACTGGCCATCTCCCAGACAGGTATCCAGTTCCGTAAGGATAGCTCGATCAACCCGGGTGGTTTATTCTTCTCGTATGCCTCATTGCTGCTTTTTATCTTCTCTTATTCGATTGTAACTTCATTATCCCACAGGACATTCTTCGGCGGTAACGACGACACCTGGGCAACACCCATCGAAACACACACATACTTCCGAAATATCAGGATGTTCGGCTCTTCTTCACCATCAACAATGAGCCCCGGCGTCCAAACACGCGTAGCAGAATGGACGTGGCTCGTATTACTTTTCGTTGTCGTGTTCTTTTGTGGACTTGAGCTCGTGTGATCACTCGATGGTTCTTTAGTCTGGTCCTTCCTGGTCTTGGACTGTGAGAATGGATTCGTACGAATGTTACGGGGATGTATTGGAATTGGACCTAGACTTTCGCGTGTATTACCGCATGGTTGAACTCGTTCCTTAGAAGTTCTTGGACATTCACAAGCTCTGCTTCTCCCTTCTCTACTGCGTTGTCGAATTGCTTTCTCTTACATCACCGCGCTAGAGACTAAATCCCCTCCTATATGGTATCCATCCCATCCACGAATAACACCGCTATTTTCACTTCTCCGAATCCTCGTTTGCACATGTATGATGAACATTCCTCCCTTTCAGTGTAGAGTGTCTCTTCTGCACAATAGCTGGACTTCTACTTCCCCTAATCTTCTTCCATATTCGTGCCGTTTATTGGATGTAGATCTTTAGTAGCCGCTTTACCACACGAAGACCCACATGTCCTCTACAGTTAATGGAGTGCATGCGCACACGTCTTAAACTCAATAGCAGCGCAGTGGAAGTACACGAATATCAATCATATGCCGGTTCCTCAATCACTAAAAAGTGGCTCAAAACACTCTACACTGCCCCGTATCAAACCTCATAGTATGATGTGAAGATACTGTATCTCCAGTTTTCTGACTCAAGATAAATATCAACTGTCTATCACAAAAGCTAACTGCAATCGATACTGATGGTATGATACAAT
Organism: Inonotus obliquus; assembly: GCA_032164295.1. Taxonomy (NCBI): domain Eukaryota; kingdom Fungi; phylum Basidiomycota; class Agaricomycetes; order Hymenochaetales; family Hymenochaetaceae; genus Inonotus; species Inonotus obliquus. Next base: position 1,508,851 of record JAJHTX010000006.1, on the reverse strand, counting down.
GATACAATGCAAGGATACATATCCAGAGGAATGCGACACTTGACTTGATTTGAAAAATGAGATGTTATACGTTATTATTGAATTTACGCGAAACCGAAACCCTCTCCTCCTTCATTAATAGCAAGAAGCAGTTGCTGACGAAGCTTTTCGTAGGATGAATACTCAGGAAGGTCAATTTGGTTGAAACCTATCCAAGCATCGTTAGTATTCACATTTGGATATTACTGACAGAGAAACGGGCATACATGTATGAGCTTGAGGAAGACGATCAGGTTGTCCGTAAGCCCGGTGAATCGAGAACTTCTGTACGCCCTGTACGCCTTGGAGGTCACTGAATCCACCCAGTGGTACTCGCGTCGTCCCGGTGGCAAAGCTTAGCACCTTAGCGCGCTCGTCACGGTTAAATGATTTCAATGCTCTCCACCACCAGACGATAACCGGATCAGAACTTGAATAACCGTGATACTCTGTGTTCGCCCTCCACTCATCAACGTCTATGTCTGGCGTGCCGGAGATAAGCAGCTCGACCTCTTGTTCGTTGAACTGGTTGATAATCGTGAGTACGACGATGTTGTAACGGAGAGGAAGAACTTACAATAGCGATCAGCTCCTTCGGAATGATTTCATAGAAACCAGATAGCAGGTTCTCGATCTGACTCTTGATGGAAGAGTATAGCCGGTATTGCGCCGCCAGCTGGACATACTCTTTCCTGTTCTCCATCGTTACAGGGATCGTCTGGCCGTTCTCCTTCAGCGGAATAATGTCGTGGCGACCAAACTGAAAGACAAAGAAGCAGAGCGTCAGTAATCATAACTTTGCTAAGAGGGAAAGGGTACGGACCTCATCAACTTCAGTGATGAAAGTCAAGTCCAAAACGGTTGGGTCATTCTCAAGAATCCAGCATAGTGACTTGTAATAATCGGGATCCACCCATTCCACATCACGATAGTCGACACGTTTACCAAGAAGCATACGATACAAGCTTCTTGCAAAGTGAGCATCCATTAGCCGCCCATCATAAATAGCTTTCCCGATGACTCTTCCGACGAACTTGAAGTATGATAGATGATCAGGATTGATCTCTGACGCCCGGTTTGGCTGATACGTTTGCCTGTCGGCTGCGCAGGGTTCGAACAGAGCATAGTTCGGGTTGAACATCTGGCGGGCAAGAATTTGGAACCATTCTCGCGTAACTCCTCCCGCATCGACACCCTCCTCAGCATAGAACCTTACGCTGAGCTTTCCATACTTTATTTGGTCACCAGTCTTGTGTTGGAAGGCATGGAAGCTGTCTTCGAACACTCGAGCGCGGCGCACATTAACTTGAAGAGGCGCATAGTGCTCTCTGGGGTACGGTCGCTTGTGAAGCTGCTGGCTAAAGTAATTGCGCTTGTTGTCAAAGTCAAGAACCCTAGGGTTCTGGACAAGCAACGAGAACGAGCCTGACATTAGCGAAGGGTTATTTCGCACCATCATGTTCAAGACCTTGCGGTGCTCGTCGGTGAATGAGACGAACAACTCGTCCACAGACTGCTCAGATGGAAGCGGCGAGCGAGGAGAACCCGGAACAAGAGCTGGAGGGGCGTTCTTCACGCCAACATTCTTGCAGACGACCATCAACGATTCGATCAACGGTAGGAGTATCGTTGCAATATGCTCCACGTTGTCCCTGCTTTCGACTACCGTAAGACATTCGCTGAGTTTCCTCCAAAGAGGGGTAAATCGGAAGGTTTCGTAAATTTCACGAATGCGATCGCTCATTGGCATTTCAGCGGAGCCACTTGCGTCAGCCTCGGCCTTGGAATACATATAGTCAATCGTTTTCAAGACACGAAGGAACTTCGCTTGGTCCGAGGACGCCGGGGAGAACTTCGCCACAATCGACGGCGGTAGGTCATCCTTTGCCTGGCCAGTTTGCAGTGCTAAGATTAATACATCCAGGTCTGCGGAAAGACTGAGCATGAGGTCGTGCGCTTTAAGCTTTAGTTCCTGGGCGATGACATCCCTTGCATCCGGTAAGAATGATAGGTGTTGAATGAGTGCCAGAGTATGTTGGAATGTTCGTCCAGAACACTCCCCAATGGTAAGAATGTTGACGATGGATCGAAGCGCGGGATGAGGAATTTGGGGAGGGTTAGCCAACAGGATCTTTTCTTCGACAGACTCTACTGTTGTTGGGTTGCTCCCTGATGCTTCAGGTGGCTGAGCTGGGGACGGTTCTGTTGTGGATCAGAAAGCAAAATCTAAGTCAAAACGATAACATTGAAGACATTAAGAACTCCCACCAGTGGCGTTGGTCGCAGCTGCAGGAGCCTCCGTTTCAGCGGCCGAAGCTGGAGCACTGGGAACGCTCTCTTGAGCTTGTGTCTCTGTAGTTGCCGAAGGTGTTTCGCCAGACTCTTCTTTCTTCTTAAGGTCGCCCTTCAAGCTTGTTAGTGGTCGTGTCACTGCATCCAATAAGCCTGCAATGGAATCCATTATACTCTGCGTTTTCAGCAGTGGCTGGCGATCAAGGAGACCAAGAAGCAAGACGATGGGATAATAAGATTGGGGGGCCTGCTTCTCCTTGCCCTTTCCTTTCTTCGTCATGCTTTTCTTCAGCCCGGCCGGTAGCTCATGCTCCGTCAAGAAAAACAATGAAGTAAGCTCATTGGTCCCGACGATAAAGGTTAGGGCATCAAGACAGCGTTGAGCGACGAGATCTGGAGGGACTTCACTCGGCACTAAGGGGGACGAACTAGAGAGGCCTGGCTCTTTTTGTTTTCCGAGGCTCTTTGCAGATGCGTGAGCAGGCGCCTTTCCACCACGGAAGGACAGTTGCGAAAAGCTTTTGTCTACAGACGCAAGGTCGCCCGTACCGTCTTGCAAGATACTTAGAAGTGCGTTGAAAAGCTCCGTTCGCGATTTCGAGTTTTCACAAAGATTAACTAAAACTTTGTGGAGGATGGTCTTCTTGGATAGTTGCGGGAAGAATAGCAGTCTAACAAGAGATGCTATTCCGGGACGATCAAGCAACTGAACCGCATCGCGGGGAGGTGGGATCTTACGAGCTGCGGAGGTTGCATTGCCACCTGACGGAGCAGGTACACGGGGACTGCGGTGGCGAATATGATGCAGCCCTTCACGATAGACTCCTGCTTCAGCAATCATGTGTGAAGGGAGTGTTTGCAAGATGCCTTCATCGGAATCGAGCAGGACCACCTGTCGTAGCTGTGGATCGAGGCTCGCAATAAAATCAGCCGCACCCATATCGGCAGGACCTGTAGCTGGGGCATTCCCTGCCTCCCCATTCTGCTGGCGTTCCCTTCTACTTTGTTCTAGTCGTTCCTCTCGTAGAAGCTCAGCACGGATTTCAGGTGGCAACGCATCGAGAAATTCTGCGCTGATTTGAGATTCAGCTGGCTGTTCGACACGACTTGCTCTCTGCTCCCGGAAATGTTGATTGAGAACTTCTTCGCGCATATCATCGGGAAGAGCCTCTAGGAAAGTAGGGTCGATGCCGGTGTCCGTGATGTCAACGACGTTCCCGTTGACAGTGACAGTAATACGTTCTGCCGTCGTTGAAGGCCCTTCTCCAGATGATGTAACATTAGCGCTTGCAGAGGGCTGTTCAATACTTTCATTGGCTCCAGGCGTGCTGTCCACCGCGATCGTAGCGTCGACCATCTCAGCGTCTTCATCTGCTGAAACACCTTCCTCGCCTGCATTGACTACATGCTCCTGAGATATCGTGGAGTCTTGTGCTGGTCCCGCTTCTTCATTCTGCGCCACTGTACTCTCAGCTGCTACCCTCGCTTCTGCCTCCCTCGCTCGTTCTTCAGCTTCCCCTGCTTCCCGTTCTTCGGCTTCTTTCGCTACTCGCTCTTCAGCCTCCCTCGCAGCTTTCTCCTCCGCCTCCTTTGCTGCTCTCTCTTCCGCCTCTTGTGCTGCCTTTTCTGCCGCATCCTTTTCTGCCGCTGCGCGATCTGCCTTCTCTTTCTCTTCCACTTCCTTTGCCTTCCTCGCCGCTTCACGAGCATCTGGAAGCAGACTTAAGATGATGTGATTACATAACCTTTGGAAACGATTCTGTAAGTGCTTTCCGTGTGTGATCTTCCCTTCTTCCGCCCAACGTTGAATCGTTTGCAGGGGACCAAACTCGGGTCCATCTGAGCTGGTCTCGTTGGAGCGAGGATCTCTCAATCGGACGGATGTTGAAATGGTGGTTCGTCCATGCCGTCCTAGCAAGCGCTCTGGAAAGAACTCTCCCCGAGGTACCTCAACTCGGATGTCAGCACCAATAGCACCACCGATTCCAGTACGGGTCATGAGCTCCTGGACAAGTTGCATTGCTCCCCCACCTATTAAACCCCCAACGGCCTGTAGAACCTCAGTGTAAGGATTGCTCGGGATGACACCGCCACCACGCGTTCGCCGAGTTGGAATGGAGCGAGATTGTCCGCCGAAAGAGTTTCCCGCAGTACTCATATCCACAAGCAAAGGATGCATCATTACTTCAGAATTGGCACCAGTATAACGCGGACGACCAATGATTTGCATATCAGAATCCAAGTCTTCAAAAGGCCCCGATAATCAGTTCAACCGAACGACATAACAAAGGAAATCTTACTGCGACCTTGAGCACTAGTGGTTCCACCAAAGAAGAGGCGAGTGCTGGCACGCGTAGTTCGGCCGGATAAACGAGTTGGATCAAACGGATCCTCCAGATCCTGCAGCTGTTCCGGACCTAAATCACCCAATTCACCACCAACAAGACTAGGTCGTGTAGGATGAGACATATCGTCTATCTTAAAGATGAGGTGACTTACCCATCAACTGCAGAAAACATGTCGACCTCATCGTCATCGACAGCTCGGGCGTCGCCGTCGACCATAGCAGCATCATCTTCGTCGTCATCATCTGCCTCATCGATCAGCAGGTCAGGCTGGCCATCTCCGTCGCCGTTGGGAGGCTTCGGAAAGACGTAAGCTTTGATACAATATAGTTGAAGATGTCTGTACCTGCCAAACCATCTCTTCATCCACACCTTCCACACCATCCACGTCGTCTTCGTCATCTTCGTCCTCGTCTTCGTCGCCGACCATATCCTCTTCTCTCATTTCTTCATCTATATCCGCCCAGCTAGCACCTTGTGGATTATCAACTTCTGCAGGCATCGGCACTTCTTCCACTTCATCCTCCGGTTCTGTATTTGAAGTGTCATCGCTGGCAGATTCTTCATCATAATCGACATCAACATCGTCTTCGTCCTCGTCCTCATCCATCTCATCTTCTTCCCCTTCATCATACGTCTCCTCCATCTCCTACATGAGCGTGATCAGTGACAATCAAAAAGACATGCAAACAATCTTACACCAGAGTACCTATCAGGTTGTACTGTCAGCGCATCAATCGAAGGATACAATTTGACATTACTGCTCACATTCCAAGAGAAGAATTACGGTACAGATCAGGTGTCTCCTGTCTGTCGTCCGCATCCATTTCATCCTCATCTTCATCCCCCTCATCGGATTCTTCGGATGAAACTGAGCTCGGCGTCAAGCTCCTGTCATTGGCTTCTTCTTTGCCCTTATCTGTTCGTCCCATCTTTATGGCGACCTTTGTGCTACAAAAAAGCTTATTGAGTGATCTCTTTCCCACCAAACTGTTGAAACGTACAGATACTCCAGTGGCCTCAAGACAGAGGCGACGAGACTCCTCATGTTCGGATAATTTAAGTCGACTTCGGCAAGGACATGCGTTAATGTGGCAACAAAACCCTTCTCGAGCATCAGCCTTGCGAGTTGCATTGGGGTGTCTTCGATCGGCCTCGCTGAACCGGTGCCAAATCGGACTGTTAGAAGCCTATGACAAAGGTCTGCCAGTGCTAAAATCCTTCCATATCTAACATCGACTGGTTCACTCGTGAGGGCGTCCTTCATGGCTCTGTTCATAGACTCAATTACAAGTCTGCGGATTGATGCCACGTCGGGAGAACTTTGCGGGGCCTGTTGCGGCCAGTGCGAAGCGGAGCTATCAACACACAAGGCCACAATCACGGACATAGCCCAATTGCAAAGTATAAGTCTCTTCCTTGTGTCATCCTTCGAGTCCAGGTTGAAAGGACCAAATGACACGAGCTCCGTTAGAAGGAAGTTAAGCGCGGTGGATTTTGACCGCGAGAAGACGTCTTTAGCGGGTGTCTGCGTTCGTCTCTTAGGATACGTCAGGAAGGCAAGCTTGCATTGTTCGTAAGAGAACAAGAGCTCTGATAGACTCTGCATCAAGAAACATGCATAGAAATGCGCATCTTGCACCTTCTTAGAGTCGTCCGACTTCTGGTCTCCTGCCGCGTTCTCGGACGAAGTCGGATGCAGTTCCCCCTGCTCGGTAGTGGGATGGGATTGCGCTGCTGGAGTCGTCGATGGAGCGGGGTTACGGGCCTTAGCTATCTCAGCCATGAGACCATCAGAAGCTTGTTTGCCCGCCTTGAAAAGTTCACCGAGCATGAAGTGGATAATAGTTTCCAGAACTTCCGAATTTGTCACCGCGACACTCGAAACGGGACTATCAACCTGCATATTGTTGGCATCTTCCGTCGCAGCCTTTTCCGTCGAGGGAGCCGATTCACTATCAGGCACACCAGATTTGAGGGTGATCTGATGATTAGGAACGTCGGGTCGTACCAAGCTGGTCAATTCCTTCGCCACTTCCATGAACACTTGAGGATCGCGTGCTGCGATAGAAGTAGAATTCCGGACAAATGTTAGGACGTCGGTCGTCTTTGAACGGGATGATGATAGCAATCGCTTGACTTCCTGCTTCATTATCGACTCTAGGACGGATCTATCTTCGATGAGATGCCGCAGAATGATGGCTATGTGCGACTGGAAACCAGTAACGGAGGAGTCACTGGTCGGTGCTTTAAGCCTCTGTAAGAGCATAGCAACACCGTCGCGATGAACGAACTCGACTGCCAAGCTGTGATTTCGAGTTAGTTGCACCAGCAACCGTAAGGTAGCCAGCAGCTCATGTCGAGGGAGACTTGGATTTCGCAGAAGGCGAATGCATAAGTCGAAAAGAGTTGACCGAGCCTCTGTATAGGGAGGACCATCGATCAAGGGCGGTATGACTACTGGTTGGTCGGCGAGTACCAATGGGACACTACTTGGTGCTTCTGACGCGACAAGTAACGATTCCATTGCGAGTAGAAGGGCTGGAAGCCACTTGGGCAAGGGCTGATCCTTGTCCATACCAATAGGCTGCGAAAGGAGCAGAGCATGCAACATATCCATTAAGCTCTTCTCCTCACCAACGATATCCAGCACCACTTTCGGGGAGTCCGTAAGTATCAATGCGAGAAGTCGACATCTTACTGCCAAGGGATCCTCCTGCACGTCATAGGCATCTGGCGAGAATCGCTCGATATCGTTTATGACACATCGTATCGCTTCGGGTTGATACTTATCATTTATCCCAACGAGTACATGTTGTACGTCAAAGATCAACGATGCGTGAGCATCTGCAAGCCTAAGTGCCAGTGGCCCAATATCGGCCACGAACAACTTTCTAATCTCGTTCAAATCCTGCCTTCTCTCTTCGACGGTCTTTTGTGATTCGTGTGTTTCCGTTCGAGTAGAGTCCTGAGCCCCGCGTTCAGCAGGAGCATCCTCCGTCTCCATGGCTGACTCTGTCTGTCCATCATCCGAAGAAGGATCCTGGAAATGCCCTGTGTCAACAGGAGCAGGCTGAGCCTGTGAACCAGTCGCTTCTTCTTCAGCAAATGGGTGTGACAAAAGGTACTCCGTAGCGAAGTTGACGTTATTATTGGTCCTTGATAAGGCTCGAAGAGCTGCAGCTCGAGCGAAACCCATGTCCGTAAGCTGTCGTATCCGATCTTCCCCCGGAGGTTGGGAGGGCCTGAGGAGGCCTTGTCCTGAGCTCGGCAATATTTCTGCTCCAAAGTCTGCTCTGGGAACCTCGCCTTCCCCTGTTATAATCTCCTGGACGCTTTGAATCACATATTTACAGAGTGCTGGAGGCGCTGAAACTAGCCACGATGACTGCCATATGTCTTGTATCAACGGAGATATCTCCAGCCTCAACTTAACGAGGAAATCGTGGGGTTCGTAGAAATCTGGATGGGTTTCGGGGTTGCCTCCCGAAATGTAGCCGGCTATCTGGCCGGGATCCAAGGCAGGTTTGAAAGAAATCATGAGGAACAACAGATGAAGAGCCATCTTCAAACCGCCGTAGACATGCACAAGTTCCTGCCGGTCACTTTCGGACCGATCCGCTTCCCTCACCTCGGAGATACGAGATATAGCATCCATGTAGCGACGACACGCTTTCAGGACTGCTATGAGACCCCCGGCCCTGTGGAATTGAAAGAGAAGTGAAGCATGATAGTTCAATTGCGATGATCGCTCTAATGGAGAACGATTTGAGCTTGCAGTAAATTCTAAATGAGGGAAGAAATTACCGTCGAAAAGCAAGAAAGTAATCAAACCAATCATGACCGTATGATAGGCATATAGGAAAGTAGGATCGCCTATGTGATATTAGTAGAGAACTATTCTGACTAGAGGAGCAGGGTCTTACCGGTTGTGTACTCAGTCAAGTGCTTATGCATAACATCTGCTAAGATTCCTGAGACGTTTGCAGCCGTCTTTCTGTTAGACTCTTCCGTATTTCTCCTGCTGAGCAAGAGCATCTTGGAAGCAGCTGTAAGGCAGCATGTAAGTTATCTGAAACTGCGGGAGATCGCGAAACTGATACCTTGGAAGAACGGTCCAAGGGCGTTCGGAATCTGGCTCACTACGTGTTTTAATGCTATGGCGTTCCGATCCTTCGGCCCCTCGGTCTTCTTCTGAGCCTCCTTTGATGGCGGACCTTCCTGCACAGTTCCAGGGGTTCCATCGGCATTGCACTCGATCGGCGATGATGCAGTTTCTTCTGTAGATGTAGGAAGACTGGGTATTCCTGCAACGCCTTTGGACGCAAGACCATTCTTGAGCGCGATGTTCTCCCAGATGCAAGCTCGATGGAGCGCCCCAAGGTTCGGAATAATGTTCGAGGAAGTGTTCTGTAAGAGGCCTCCGGCTTGTCGCCCTTGTGTGTATCCAGAAGTAGAATACACGTCCGACAGCAACGTCACGCGAACATGTAATATAACCAGTTTTTGGAAGAACGCATTAGCCTTTGACAGCTCCTCTTCATCTATCCAAGAGTGAGCAGCAATGTAGACCAGACCTGAATGCTACACACCTTCAATTTCGACATACGGCAGGAGTTTCGATTCGCTCCTCGGAGACTGCCAGAACTCCTTCGTTTCCTCCAATGACTCGCCAACCTGCTCAGATAAGAATTCAAGCGTTTCCGTTGGCGCAGACTCTACCATACTGCGAATGACTTGCACGATAGAATCGGAATGCACTGAGTTTGCATAATCATATGGCAAGCAGGGTAGGGCTAACAAGCGCGTAAAACAGGCGAGTCCTTCTGTCGTCGTAATGAAGTCCCGACAATGTATTTGATGCTGGAAGAGACCCTCTAAGAACTGAAGGCCAAGTTAGCAGTGCTCTAACAATGCGAATAATAGAAAGGCTCAGTACCCTCCCAATAACATCAACATAGTTTATAATCAAATTGTCATGTGTCTTCGTCTGTGCGTCATCAGCCTGAGGAATCAACTCCTCATTCGTCAACGGTCCAGTGGCTCCTTCGGTGGAGGCACGGTTAATATCCTCCATCTCGACATCTTCGGTTGATTCCACCGGTTGTTCGGTACAAAGACTGAGCGAATAGTACTGACGTATATCGCTTTGCGGTACGTAATCCGCCCCTAGATCTTCAATTCTCTTCAGCGTTGAGATCAGGGAGTCGAACACGATATTCTTCAAAGTCGGGTGATGCCGAATAAGTTCATCAATTGAGCTTCCCATTGAACCGGCATTTTCTTTTTCAAGGAGGACCTTGAGGTGCGATTCGGACGTGAACACCGAGAAAAGAGCAGGAATAATGGAAGGATGTGCCGCCAATTGTTCTTGCCCCGTCTGATTCAAGCATAAAGCACCGAGAGCATTTGGAATCGATTGAATGACCTGGACGGCGAGCATGAGTACTGAGCACGGAAGCAAAGCCTTATGAAGACGAACCTCGAAAGACGGCTCAATTCCAGCTTCAAAAGTCCTGAGAATTGACTCAGGAAGCTTAGCTTCCTGGATAGCTGTCAAGGATGTCGGCTCATTATGAACGAACGTTGCAACGACATTGATCGCTAATGAGATGCATGGGTAAAAAAACCCCTTCCTGGAGAAAAACTCTTAACACATACCGATAGGCAAAACAGTAGGTCCAAAGACACCACGATATTCGATGACGTTCTGCACAGATTTAAGGAGAGAAGAGTCGATTAGACCACGCATACCCTCAGTGGTCCCCGAGGACTGCATCATTCGATGTATGGACCTTAGAAGATGCTTAAGGACACCAGCCCTCGTGAACGGCATCAGACCTAGGTTCATTTGTGAAGCGGGTACTGACATCAGCATAGATTTCAATGCTTACCATAAGTGCTCAATGCGCTTCGTGCAGCACTGTTTGATCCATGATTCTCAATGGCTAGGTCAACCTCGAACTAGATCTATCGTGAGGAAACATACGGAATGCAAAGTCGACAGCACTTACACGAATCCGATCGGTCAGAGTTTCAATCCCTCGGCTATTGCAGAACATGGTAAACGTGTTCATGAATCCGTACAAGACGCTGTCAACAAGCTGCATGGTCTTGGAAACAATCGGAAGGCGCTGCTCATGAGTGATCCCGATGATCTGAACAAGCAAGGGGACCAGTCCTGCTCCAACAACCATGTTTCCACCACCTGAATGCGAAGCAATGAACGTAATGAAAGAAACGAGGGAATCCACGAAGAGGTTTGGCAGAGTTGATTCGGCACTAGAAATATCCACGACCGTCTTTCGGAACAATGACATGAGGATGCCATGGTTCACCCCAGCGTTAACTGCTCCTAATACCTCCGTCATTTTCCCTCGGTACCTAGCAAGTGCATCAAGGGCTGATACAGCAGCCATCTGTACCATAACCGGGACCTGGCGGTCCTGTTGAAGTAGCTCGGCAACCCGATTCACCAAGTCAGTATCGTATAAGAACAGAGACGATTGAGCCTGAGTCTCGCTATGAGTATGCGCATATACAGCTATCGCCAGAAGGCGGGCAATCACAAGCTTTTGTCTGGCTTCCTCTCGTCCAGCACCAAGAGCTTGCGCAAAACGAATACGACTGAGCAATTCATATCTCTCGTTCTCAGGTACTTGGTGCGACTTTACAGCATCTGCAAATATTTCGATAGCAGATCTGGAGGACTGGGCAAGAGGGCCGAGGTGAACGGTGTATGGTGTGGATGATCGAGTGGCCGACTGTGGCCGACTCGAATGTTGAAAGATACTGCTATCCTCCTTCGGCTTTTCGCTGGATGTCTCCCCTTTCCTATAGAATGTGAAGTTTACTTCACTGGCTTCCTGCGGTAAGTCCTGAATGCGCTTCGACCCTGCTCTGCTAACTAGGTCCAACATCTCAATACCATGTTCACGAAATGACGGGACAGTCTTTGCAAGAGATTCCAACCGCGATGTTGAGATGTGCAGTGTATGGGACAATGCGGGTTGTGAAGAGTATTGTTGAGAGGGGCGGAGAAGAAGGAGAAGTGTGGCGACGAGGACATCGAGGTCGGAGGTGAACAATAAACTATTCAAGTGCTATAATAATATGCTGAGTGACATGGTTGAAAGTAAACGCGGAGGAAACGTACGTCGTAGGAGTTAAACGTCTTTCTGTTCGTCGAGTTTTCGAGCAGAAGGCGCTCAAATTTGAGGATCTCGCGAAGAACATCCTCAGTCTGCTGACTGAATGGTTTGACCTGCATGCCATCGACATCGTATTCGCGGATAACTTCTTCAAGGACCGCGTCGAATTTATTTAGGGCTTTAATCCATGCATTCAGATCCGAGCGTGGCCATTTCCATGAGTCGACCGTGGCTAAGAGTTTTGCGAGCTCATCCGTTGGCGTTGCGAGTATGCTCGTTATTAGTGCTTCTACTTGTGGATGCTACCGAACACTGCTCAGTACGGAATTCCGTACAGAAACAACTGAAACGTACCGGTGCGAGGAATTTCTTTGACTTGTGGGAGATCTTCATCTTCCCAACAGTCGACGCGCAAGCGTGCAACTTACTTGGAGAAGAAGGGAGGGTTACAAGTCAAAGTACGAGTAACTTCCGAGCCTGAGAGCCCTCAGTCCTTAAGAGGGCGTCGTCATCCTGAAAGTACATCTTATTTAGAAACCAATTTTCACACGCTTCCGGCGCGCCACAACCGCGTCACTGAAAGAAAAGAAACCACTCCTGGATTGTCACCAGTGCACACCTCTACCCCAAGCTAAGAAAGCCGTGCAACCATGACCAAACGCTCGAAATCCGATGATGAGGAGAGCCATTCCAGCGGGGAGAAGGTCGACGAAGGTACACCTCCCCCGCCGAAGAAACAGAAGAAAACCGCAGAGGTGGGTTATGTGACGCGTCGAACACGTTAGAAAACGCGCTTATATCTCTTGAATGGAGCAGACGAAGACAGAGAAGAAACCGCCCAAGTCAAAGAGTGCGACAAAAGAGCCCTCTCCATCCGGTTCTGGAGGCAAGAAGGGAAACGTTGCGAAGGTGAGCTCACCGTATCGTACTTAACACGCTTTGTTGACCAGAAATACTCGCAGAATGGTAGATGTTTCATACTCAGTCTACATGTCTAATCATTTCTCTGACCCGTTCATACAAGTATTCCCCAACTCAAGCGGCGAGAAGTACGTCGATTTGGGAAAGAAGAAGCATGTTACTGTCCGTACCTTCAAAGGTGTGATGATCTGCCGTACGACATACTTGCCAGTGCACATTCACTCATTGTAATACTTGTAGGCTCTATACTAGTAGATATCCGGGAATTCTATGGCAAGGACAATGATGATCTTCAACCAGGAAAAAAGGGTATATCCTTAACTCCAGGGCAGGTGCGCTATCGACGTTCTTTGCATCAGTAGGATCCTCACCATGTTCCAAAGTGGGCGGAGTTGAAGGCCAATGCAAAAACAATCGACGGTCTCGTAAAGAAGTTGCAAGTGCCTTGAGGTTTTGCTAGAAGTCACGGCATTGATTAATTCCGCCAAGGATGTATTTATATTAGGCTTTTCCCCCTTGTTACTTATCAAATGGTATTGTTTTGACACCACACTCAACGTGTAGAGTCCCATTTTGATCTGAAGTTGAGTTACCACTGCTCAGGCGCGGCCTCTAGATACGAACGAGAATGCCCATGTACAAGAACTGTGAAAGTGCTATCGCGAACAAGAACCAGATGCGTCTACTACGCTGACCCGGCGACAAGGTTCCGACATGCTGTGAAGTGTCCCGCGGATCGGGTAAAACAACATACTTCAGCGCTCGAAGCTGTTAGGCATGGTATAAGTAAGGCTTATAACAATACGAATCTGGATACGCACCAAAAAGAATCCATTCGCGGAGAAACAGTACAAGAAACCCGCCAGGTAAACGGTCGTACTCGCGCTTACGAATGCAAACAGGACGGTCGAAACGACACTGGAGGAAGGGTTGTTCTCAGTATGTAGGAAATCTAAGACCAACTGGATTAACTCACCCTACAAACTTGTACCCGCTGTAAGCAAACAGGTCGGTGACCTGACTCGATCCAGAGATATTTAGCAGATAGCATCCGAGCTTTATGAAGCCGAATTCGACGAGCACAACTACGAGTGCTCGTGTGGCAACTCGACCGAGAATTTCAGGATGGAATCGGTCCTGCACTCCGGAGTACAAGGCAGCAAGAAGTATGTATGTTACGAACGCCATTACTGAGAAAAGGAATAAATAAGGATCTAAAACATTTCACTAACATCCACTGACCGGGAATATATAGATCGGGACTATTGATATCATCCCTAGGTGGTAGCCACTGAGCCTGACCCTGCTCGGTCGGTCTGTTTGCACGCGTCCAACGTTTGTGACGCCAAGGAAAAAGCACAAGCTGTAGTTTTCGGATCACATATGAATTGGAAACGTTAAAGTGGTGTTTTAAGAGCGGGACAGGAATGTGCGATCCGAACTAAACGAAAGGTCAATACCATGAAGCAAATGACGAGAATCCAGGAAGCACCACTCACATTTTTCTGTACATACTCTTGACCGGCAGCGACAGCACTTTGACCAAGCTGCATACCAATCTGAGCAGTCGCCGGGTTCACACCCCATTGCGAGAAGTCAATTCCCTGCGGCAAAGGTTGCTGCTGAGGTGGCTGCCCTTGTCCGGGAGCAAAATTTTGAAATTGGGATGAACTGAAACTTTGAGTCGGCTGCGGTTGGGTAGGCTGTTGAGGATGGCCGTAGTAGTTTGCTGTAGGTATATTCTGATCCGCAGGCGAGCTGCTGAAACGCATGTAGCCCTGGGGCGAATTGGGCGTCGGTGGAGGTTCCGGAATGAATGCAGGATGCGTTGGCACTGGGTGTTGTAAAGGTGGAGGTGAGCGCGAGGCGGTAGAATAAGGGCCAGACATTCTCTAGACGACAGGAGCTTTAGGACGAGAACGACTCCACCCTAGTTCTAGTTCTAGCAGCAGAGTAGTACACGCACGCTTTTCAGAGTGAATTGTGCAGTTCGGAACTGAGTTCGCGCGAAGACGTGTCCTTTTCGTTCACGTGCACTGGCATGCTTTTCGAGGCATCGCGTGCAGAAGCGTCGCGTGCAAAACGGACTTGGAAATCCCAGAAGAAAAACCACCCCAGCAACATCCGTTTTTTTTCTCCGTTTCTATCTTCCATCTACCCACTCCGAGTCCGACGACTACATTTCACCATGTCGTCGTCCTCCGTGCAGGTGACAAACAGTCCAGCTATAAAGAATGCTCCGCTGGCAGGTCTAGCAGAGGGCAGCGGCTCTTTCAGCAATCGCATTTTTGTTGCTCTCGTGCTTGGCGTCCCGTACTTCCTCAAAAAATGGTTACCCATAGTCAGATACGGGGGTTTCAAAACTTATTGGTTCCTCGTCATCCTCTTCTTCATCCCCATCCTTGTCGGATATTGGGCCTTCGCCAGCTCGTATGGCAAGCGCAAAAACGAGAAGGTTAAACTCCCTGGAAAAGACCTCGAAGAATACATTCACTTCAAGGACATTTCCCTCAAAATGTTCTACGGCGGCCAGGAAAAAATCCCGATTCAGGTATTTCACGATGCTTACTTTGACGGCAGAGCAGATTTCAAAGGTTCGCTTTCTATGATTTTCTGGTTTGATTTTTTTCTCATGTTGACGTGTCCTATTTTAGGCGATGTACTCGAGACTCTGGAACTGCGCCATGACTGGGCATCCTTCCAGTTCACCCCGGAGCTATTCAAATACTTTTTCTTCCGTCTCATACCTGATGTTATCTTCCACACTCAAAGCCAGGATGAGAGCCAAGTCCGAGAACACTACGACCGTGAGCTAATACACTACTTCTAATTAAACTCGGCTAATTAACTTTACTCATTTCTCATTAGGCGGTGATGATTTCTATGGCTGGTCCGTTTCTTCCCGGTTTAAGACCTTCAACACGGAATACTAACTCATTACATACTATAGGTTCCTTGGTCCAAGGATGATCTACACCTCAGGTGTCATCCTCGACCCGGCACGTTCAGAAACCCTCGAAGAACTTCAAGACAACAAGCTTGCTCTCGTATGTAACAAACTCGACCTCAAACCCGAAGACCGTCTGCTCGATATCGGTTGTGGTTGGGGGACTCTCGTCACTTTCGCTGCAAAGAACTTTGGTTGCGACACTACAGGTGTAACTCTCAGCAAGCACCAAACATCATTCGGTACCGAACGAATCAAGAAAAACGGTGTTAGCGCCGACAAGGCTCGTATTCTTTGCTGTGATTATCGTGATATTCCCGCTGGTCCTGGAGCGTTTACGAAGATTGTTTCTCTCGAGATGGCTGAGGTAATCAAAACAAAACATTATCTTACCACACCTGAGGCTTAAAATAATTCTTTCTTTAGCACGTCGGAATCCGTCGTTACGGTACTTTCCTCAAACAAATCTACGACCTCCTCGACGACCAAGGTACTTTCGTCCTCCAAGTCTCCGGTGTTCGTCAAGATTGGCAATTCGAAGACCTCATCTGGGGTCTCTTCATGAACAAATACGTTTTCCCCGGTGCCGATGCATCCTGCTCTCTCGGTTGGGTCGTCAACCAAGTCGAGAAAGCTGGTTTCGAAGTTAAATGCGTCGATGTCCTTGGCGTACATTATTCAGCTACTCTTTATCGTTGGTACCAAAATTGGATCGCTAATAAGGATAAAGTGGTTGAAGCATATGGTGAACGCTGGTATCGTATTTGGGTATTCTTCCTTGCTTGGTCCACGATCATCTCTCGGTTCGTCCATATTTATTGCTCACTTTCTCTACCTCAACGAAAATCAACTAACAAACGTTTTCTTGTGAAAAACAATCATGTCATTTTAGCCAAGGTTCATTCTCCCTGTTCCAACTAACCCTCCGTAAAAACTTAAACGCCACACACCGCATCGAAGGCATTCAAAGTCATACTTCACTATATGGAATGCTCAAGACAGATTGCCTGTACGTCTAAATCCCTTCCTTCCCCTCCCTCCCCCCATAATATAATCCTCCGTCCTTCTCGCGATATGTCATACCAAGGCACAAGGTACTAACCCTCGTTCTCTCCCCTCTTTTCCCCACGCTTCTCGGTCCACGATCCTCCATCCTCCTCCATCCTCCATCCTCCATCCTCCATCCTCCATCCTCCATCCTCCATCCTCCATCCGGCATCCACGCGATCCTCCAATCCTCCATTCACGCCACGCCCCTCTCACGTCACCAAACCACCCAAAAAAAAACCCCTCGAATCCATAACCGACAACCGACAACCGACAATCGTAAACTGATCACCGCAACCCAGCCCTGTCGATTAAAGCGCTCAACCGCAGACTGCAGACTCAACAGAACCTGCCAATATTTCCAATTTAGTTTAGTTCCCATCTCAATAACCTATCCTCCGACCTCTAACCTTTATCCCCTACCTAGATCTCTCAGTATCTCCCTCAGTATCTCGATTCTCGATTCTCAATTCTCAATTCTCACTCGATACCTAGGTCCTAGGCCTACCTAGTGCCTACCCGCTTTCCTGCTTCCTAGCTTTCTAGCTTTCCCATCCTGTCATAAACCAATCTTGATAATACTAATCTTTCGCGGCGTTCATATTCATATCGATATTCATATTCATATTCCTAAGCCCAAGTACCTCATTTCCGTTCCAGATCCAGATCCAAAGCGAGTATCAGTACCATTCAATTTTATACGGACCTATTCGGTTGAAAAATCTGGTATGATTTCCCAAAGCCAGATTTCCCAGATTTTCCCAGATTTCCCAGCCAGGGCCCAGAACCAGGACCAGGAAGAATACCCACGTCCCTCTCAGCTTCTCTACTGTGATAGAGGTGTACCATTCGGAATTCGGATGCACAACACAACACAAAATAAATAGAGCCTACTACATAGTGCACCCGAAAGCGAAAATACTTTTGTCTTTTTGACAGGCAGGCAACAGGGGAAATTGTAATTTGAATCTCTAAGGCTGGGAAATCCTCTCCCGGGCCCTCTCATTACTATTAATATTCAACTAGGCTCTGTAGAGGTTCAAAGATCTAGACGCTATACTTACTCATCAACGGCCTGAGCCCGGCTTTGTTCATGTTCCTGTTCGTATTATTATTGCCTTGACAGTACTAGTCGCCTACGCTCACCGGTTAATCAGTTCCCGGTTCTCGGCATCATGCATGTACAGCAAGTATTGAATTATGTTTATATGCGTGAGACGGAACTAAGTATACGTATTACGAAGGTTACACTAGTAGACAGGTACAGGGGCGTCATCGTATAAACGGGTTAAGGAAAGGAACGCTGACAATTACAGTTATACAACACTTCACACAATATGTATCTCGAGCGGCTTGGAAGAATGAAATGGACAGCGAAGCCAAGCATTCACTCGAGAAAAGAAACGAAGCAAGGGCGAGGAAAGGGCAGGGAATTATTACGAAACGTTCTTGACAAGAACATGGGGTAACGAAATATTACAAACATACATATTATTATCCCAAAAGGCATCGGAAGGGACGAATATTAAGAATACGATACTCGGCTGCGAATCCAAAACGTAATGAGATTGAAAGGAGCGTGAGATGTAGAATGCGGATGAGGAAAAGTTCAATGCAACTTGTGATAAACCATACATGCAAGTGTTCAATGAAGATGCGCAGAATGCAGATTGGATGATGTGAAAAGAAAGAGAAACGGCGGTGGAACTGGAAAAACTCAACCAGAAGAGTAAAATAATGAATGTCGAGATGATATAATGAACGAAGGTCAATGACGAAAAAAAGAACAAAAGGAATGACTTGGTGGGTTGGATCAGGCAGGAACCTTCCGCCCTTTTGCACTCTTCAAATTTGCGCGGGAGAAGAGCTGGCGCAATCTCGCGCGAGAGCGCTTCGTCGTCGGCTCGTTTGGGGTGAGGTTCATGAAGGATTTGACATTCTCGGGCACGGCCTCGTTCGCATGGACAC